>BSBM01000660.1:8550000-9890000 GCA_027924585.1 Larix kaempferi
TTGATCAACCGACGGAAAGTCAAGACGCAATTTACTACAACTCATTGGAGGCTGTGATTCAGACATAGAAATACCCTCCAATAATCGCGAAGCTTCTTCCATGTGAGGACAAAGGTAAGAATGGTGCATGTCCCTACATAATAGGCAAGGATTCTTTACTTTACTTTTCTAACCCTTAACCAAAGAGTCGTTGGTTGACAAGGTATCAACAATATGACATCCAGAGGCTGACGATGCAGGCCCTTCAGAATCTTGTGACCATACTTCTAATACCTTAGGAATAACAGGGCAATCCTTAAGAAAATAGGTCCCCTTGCAAAGCCTGCAAGGGAACTTAGGTTTACGAAGATTCAGAACAGGTTCATCAATACTCCCAGCATGATGATAATTGGCTGGTGGGTTTCCAACATGATGGTCAGAGGTTGGAGCTTTGGCCTTCTGCTTAGTGTTATTATTCTTAGCCTTCCTTTTCTTCTTCTTCTTATCCACATGTTTACTAACGTCACAGCTTTCGGCAGGCGAAGAGGAATAAAGGGAAGCAGACTCAACATTTGATGAAGAAGGTGAAGGATCAATGTGAGGTTGATTCTCTTATGGGGGAGGACTGTGATCCGACACAATCAGTGCACTTTAGATAACCAGATTGGAGAATAACCCTACTGGTAATCCTATAGACAATCCAGGAAGTCTCAACATGGCCATGAAGGGAGGACCAACACCTCGACTGTAACCATGACCATATAACCCAACTACCTAGCAGTACATGCGTAGTAATCTCCCCTAGTGTTTTTCTCGGTGTATTGCAACAATAAGACGACTAATAGGTTTACTCGGATGGTTATGGGATCCTAAAGGGGTCTCCCGATATACACAAGGTACATTGGAGCTCAAATTCATAGTAGTGTTGACCAATGCACAACCGTACGAAAGGGGCCTTACTATATACCGTCGAGTATGTGAAAGAACCTTCCGATATACCATACAAGTACGTGAAAGGTCGTTCGATATACCAACGAGTATGTGGGAGAACCACACAGACCTTGAAATGAAGTGCAAGCAAATAACGAGAGCTCTTATGCTTTAAGACGTCGGAACACGTCTCTAACCTATCATTCAAGTTTATAAGGATTTTCACTTAACTAGCGCTTGATTTTATCTTATGCAATTAAGTTGACAAATGGAAATTTAGACCTGACTCAAAACCATGCAAGTATGAGATGCAAATCTTCTTTTCGATGAAGTCCTACTTAAGAAGGAGAGAGATATTTTTTCTTCCCAAATGGCATTTTAACTTTTTCAAAAATGGTAGAAACAAACCAATCGACACCAAACCAAAAATTATTTTGAAACCTTAATATGGGTCAAATAAACTGTAGGATCATTTCGCTTAAAAATGCAAGCAAAATACTAGTTTTGACTCAAGGGGACAAACATGGCTCCAAATCTCAAGAAGACCCAAGAAAAGAGGAAAATTATTTTACTTTAACAAATAATGAGAGTAGATCTTTAATGAAAAGAAAAAGGGATCTAATCATTGTTTCCAAACAAGAAAGAACATTTCTAACCCTTATCTATTCTTAACCTAAAAGTAGTTTTATTTTCTTTTATAAAACTTAGCTCTGAACCAAAACAAGACTATCTAAAAGAAAATTTATTTTTTGGAATTTTCATAAATATTTCAAATCTAAGAAAGAAAATGAAAATAAAGATCCCTCTTTAAATTAATATGGAAACAAAATATTTTCTTCTTTTCAAATGTAAAAAGAAGAAAACACGGTACCAACCCAGTCACAAACGAAGCAACAAGGCACTGAGAATCCTGGGCAAAAAATCAAACTTAAATTCAACTGGTCGAAAAAGGATGCAGGTACACACCAGATTGGCAGTAGGGATCATCGATGCGGTCTGCTAAAGAGCGAAGCGCGGTAGCGACACACTCTATCTGAAGGCAAAGCAGATCAGGATGACAACAACGCACTGTACATGAAGGTAAAGTGCATCGAGCGACCCAAAAATTTGAAAAAAGAAAGATTTTCAAGCCAATCAACAGACTTCAGGGTTTGAGACCTAAAGGGGATTATATAGTGACATACAGACAGTCAGATCTACCAATTTGATGTGATCTACCAATTGAAAACTAAGCTAGATATAATCATAAATAAGGCAAGCAAGGAGATCTACAACTTAAATAACTCGATCCCCAATGGAGTCGCCAATTTTGTTAACGGATAAATTCGTTTGTGCGGACACCAACTGATCTCCCTAATCTGAATGGTTCGGATCTAAAATGAAGCAAAACAAGAATGAAAACATTTCCCTAGATCTATCAAATTACTTGAATACAAAGAGTCTATTCCATACCTTATTTACGAAGGTATTCCTCGTGGCTTGAAGCTTTCACAATCTCGCTCGTTGATGAAAATATTACCTTCAAAAGATTCAAAAGGACAAGACAAGACACTACAAGATAACATGATACATATAAGCATTTGACCAAGGATAACTACTATAAATGAAATTACACATCATTTATGGGAAAAGAATACATTAATGTATTAATTAAAATAGAGGAAAGAATTACAACCAATGAATCCTTGGTGTTGAAAATCCTTTCCAATGGAACCTTGCCTCCATTTACCAATCATGGAAGAATGGATTCCTTGCTCAATTTATCTAGCATTTGGTTGCCCTCAATTCAACCCCCCTATCCCATGAAGAGGAGATCCATTTCTAGGCCAAAAGAGATGAGGAGGAGAGGAGAGGATTAAGGGAGAAGGATGAGATGGGATCCAACTACGTTGGGAGGCGAGTAAGATCCACCCTAAATGGAAGGGGTAGGCCTCCACGAGGGTCTCCTTCGAGAGACTTCTTGGAAATTATCCTTTTTCCCTCTGTACAAGCATCGACGCACCCTAGACACTAGCAACGTGCGCCAACAACACAGCCTGTAGTGGATCAAGGTGCGTCGATCAAGAAAGACCCGTTCTGTTGTAAGGCAAGGTGCGTTGGCTTCTCTAAACAAGGTTTTTGCAGGTAAAAAATATCATAAATCATCTTCCAAGGAGTTTTGGCTAATTACCTTAAGGATATAGGAAAGGATAAAGTATACATGGTTCGTAATCATGACGAGTACAAAAATTCCGTGTAACACCCTCTCTCTCTCTCTCTCTCTCTCTCTTTATCTTCTACTCCCCCTACCCCTACCACTCTCACTCTTTGTCTCTCATAATCGACCCCCCCTGCCACTTACCACCCCCCCATATCTTTCTCTACCCCAACCCCATACACCTTCTTCCATATAACTACCTTAATCCTCCTAAACCCTTATCCCCCCCAACCCCCCTCCTCCCCCTTACCCCTAAAGTAAATTTTATTTTTACCAAAATATACATGCATTTTAGCTATAAACATGTGTGCATTTTGGTTTTCATGGAACCCAGATAGGCGAGAAAGGAAAATTTGAATTTAAAAGAAACGTGGTTGCATTTCTTAGCACTAATACCATGCCTTGTCACTTATCTGGGTGTCATCACTCTTCCTATGTGTTTGCTTCAGACTTAGCTTCGGGTTAAACAAACATGTGGTATGTAATATGGTAAACCATAGCTAATTACACATCTCGCCATTTTTCTCAATACGACTATGTTTTACCCTTTGTTACAGTATGCTACACAATCATTTTTTATGAAATTTTAGACCAATAGAGCATTTTTTCTACAGATTCCAAATATGTAATTTAAAAAAAATATTATATTTTTATATTTTTCTTGTGTCATTACTCCTTAACTCAAAAAACACATTGGTAGTGTTTTTTCCATAACTTTTTTTTTCTCAAGCATTAAAAAAAAAATTGTATGTTGCACTACTAGATAGTGACCTCTACATGCTATAAAAAATAGGGTCATGATCATTGCATTAAGACCTTCAAAAGTTGCACCCACATTTGGCGTATTGTTTTCAAGGTTTGATCACTTAGATGATTAAAAAAATTATAAGTTATTAGATTTATTTTGGAAAAATAGTGTTGCACTAGTACTATTTGTTCTGTATATGCCTACTAGTTTTTGTAAGTTGACTCCATCATTTAGGCACTCAAAGGATGCACCCACAAACACATGTATCTTATCATTAACCAAAAAAATAAAAAGTACATGTTATAAAAAGATCAAACTTGAGATAGTTATGAACATTTTCAATAGATAAAATTTATATATTTGGAAACGTGATTCAATTTCCTACATTTCACCTTTTTTTACTGAAAGCACGATTTATTGTGTAAGTATCTCAAAATATCCATGTAATTTGAGGGATGCCTATTTTTTCAGTTTTCTATTGCATATAACACATCAAAAGAGACCCTCATTAGCGTGCACACCCTACCTCTTAGTGACTCTATGTCGAATTTCACTTTTGATTCAGGCACTTGGAGTTGATCTATATACTTGACCATGATGTTCCTTTGGAATAAGTGCATCGTTTGAACATTATATAGTTCATCCCGATTGCAATCGGATTGTTTATTTGTATATTAAAAAAATTCATTTAGGTAAGCATTGCAATTTGTTTTCCATGTATCTCCCCGTGTATGTGTCAAACCTTTCAAACATTTAAGTGCATCTTGCAGTTTTCCATCTTTGTTTCAAATTCATCCCCCTTTAAAGGCTAGGTCAAGCTTGTTTGACCAAGTATAGATATCAACATTATAATAAAATGTTATATTGTGGTAGCATCATATTGAGGTTGTATGAGAGCTTCAAGCTATTTATATCTCCCTCGAAATACTTTATTTTCACCCTCCAACTTAGGATGTGAGTGGTATCCAACAAGATACGAAGGCTAAATATTTCCAATCAATATGTGAGTGAGCATTCCTTTCATCTTGTTCATTGAATCCTCTTAATTTGTTTTGATGTTCACATTCATTTGGTTCAATAGTTCTTCCCACCCCATTTTATTGTCACCTCTTACCAAATTGGTTTGAGACTTAGGCATGTTCTTAGTTACAAAGGTGTTAATGTTATTGTTCTTGCCTTTAACAATATTATTATCTTTACCTTTCTTATAGCATGTAGTCCAGCCATATTTTATTTCTTTAATGGATCAAAATATTGAATTATAGTGAATTTATATAACAACTAATAAACTACTAGTGCAAATACAAATATGAACTAAAAACAAAACCAAGATATGATAGGTACAAGCTCAAAATAACAAAAGAGAGAAAAATACAATTGTATTAGGGGTACCTACTTACTCAAGTGATTGCATCTACAAATCCAAATTTTGTGAAGGAAGAGCTCCCCAGAAAAGGTTTCTTGTATTGATAGCTTAAATGACATGTGTTAAGCCTCTAACCTTCATTCATTATTAGTATAATAGTATGCTTTGGTCAGCTTAGTGACCCTAATCCTTCAAAAATATTTATCCATAATATTATTCAATTTAAATAATTGCTCTATTTGGTTCATCCATGTAAATACATATGTTCCATAAAATGTTCTTAATTCAACCTTGTGAAAGTGAATGCCCCTAGGAACCCATCTTGATTAGCTCCTATATTAGAGTTAAATCCTCCTAGCATATGTTTATTGATGGAAGGTTGTTATGCATGGATATTGTCTTTATTTTCATGAGTTCCTTGGGTCACATTATCACTTTTAAGAAGCCTCTCTTCTAGGGTTTGTATGAGCTTGTCCATATTCTAATCCATATTGTGATCCATTGTTCCATCATTTCCACCTTTTGTTCCATCTTTTGATCCATCCTTTGTTTTCCATATTTTCCATGACTCGTGAAGAAAGTAAAGACATATATAACTAGCTATCCAAATTGGAGAACAAATTTAATGAATTGAATGATAGGTCAATGACAAATTTGATTTAGTAAACACACAAAGACAAATACAAATTAATATGGAAAATAATACTTTAGTCAATTGACAAGATTCAAGAACATAGAATAAGTGGACACGCCAATGGACACAACAAGGAAAAGGCCCTATAGCGTAGGTTATAGCGTGTGATCCTCACAAAAGAGACCAAATATCCGTTTCTAGCGGAGGTTAGTAGCGGATGCGAGTGGGCGGAGGTTTTAACATAATTTTTTTACTATAGTGTACTTTCGACATAATCACACCAGTGCGTCCACGACATTCATGCACTGGTGCGTTCACCGACAAGTCATATTTTGTCGCACCACGACCCAAAAATGTCGATACCAAACCATAATAATTACCAAATAACAAAAGCAGTGTGTTACATCAAATAACCACACTGGTGTGTTATTTAGAAACACTCACACCGCACAATTTTTATGTAAAAAATAAAAAATATTTAATTAAAAAACTAAACATGATGCATTCATCAGTACTAACCGCACCAGCGCATTTCACCAAACCTTGATGCAGTGAACATTATTTTATAATCTATTTTCCTAAAAAAATATCGCAAAAGTCTACAACGATGCGTCCTTAATTAAACTCATCGGTGTGTTCCAAAGAGGTTCACGCACCGATATTTGATTTATCGGAAATAATAAAAAATAAAATTTATAATCGACAAAATATTTTAAAACCATTCCCGGTGCACTAATTTGTCGTATTGCACCGGTGCGTTTAGATCACTAAATGCACCAAATAGCATTTTATTTATAAAAAATATTTTTTTAACATCGACTAGTTCTAGTGCATGCGACCTTGGATCACATCGGTGCGTGTGTGTAACCATAATGCACCGGAAAGCATTTTTATCATAAAAATAATTTTATTTTAACATCGGCTAATTCCGGTGCATGCGGCCATTGATAACACCAGTGCGTCCAAGAGTCGAACGCACCGGTGCAGAGTTTAATAAAAATATTTACCGCGGCCGAAAAATCATTTTTACCAAACTTCAGTGCGTCTAAGCCCCTCTACACAGGGGCAACCTCTCACCTACTTGGACGCCCTGACATCCGTGGTCCACGTGGAAGCATCTGTGCATTCTATTGGTGGTTCGGTTCATTTGGGTTTTTCCAATTCGTTTTGGAAAAATTCAAATTTACCATACTTTTTCGATATGACTCCCCTATTGAATATTGGCATTGATGTCAAACAAGGAGGAAGAAGTTGCCCGCAATAGAGAGCAAGGGAGATGCTTGCATAGGAGAGAAAGGGAGAGCCCGCATATGAGAGAAAGGGAGAGCTTGCATGGGTGATGTCCGCATAGGGAGAGCCCGCATAGAGTGAAGCCCGCAAGGGCTAAGGGATGGAGCCCGCAAGGGCTAAGGGATGAAGCCCGCAAGGGATAAAGGTGAAGCCCGCAAGGGATAAGGGATGAAGCCTAGAAAGGCTAAAGGCCAAGCCCGCAAAAGGAAAATCCAAGCTCGCATGTCAAGCCTGCGTTTGAGACAGAAGAAGCCTGCATGCTTGGGATAGGAGAAGCCCGCATGCTTGAGATAGAAGAAGCCCGCAGGAAGATATCTATGCCCGCATATACTTTCCCACGGGCACTTATTCATGCACATAGGCTCTACGAGATGATCAAAAGGTTTAATTAATTAATTAATTAAAAATTAGTAATAAACAAAGATATAAAATAGAAATTAATAAACAGAGATTTAGAAAGACGTGAATTGGAAATATACGAACTGAAGAGACACGCTCCTATGAGTGAATGAGGTATTTAAATAGAGTTTTGATTTAGAGGAAATATGTCTCTACAATGCAGATCGCAGCAACATAAAGAAAGGGAGAGACCAGCTGCATAAAGAAAGGGAGAGCCCAGCAGCATGAAGCATTTCTAGAATTGATGAATCAAGTAGAAAATCAAGAAGTTATAAATATCAAGGAAGCTAGGTGGTGCTAGTGGCAGGTCGAAGCCTTTCAAGGAGGTTGTAGCCTCCTTCCACTAGCAGCTGGAGAACAGGGGTGTTGTAGCATCCTTATCTGTTGGTGCAGATAGAAAACTGGGATGTTGAAGCATCCTTTCTGTTGCAGCAGAAAAATAATTTTGTAGAAATCATTTTATTAATAAGTTTGATTTTGTGGTTTTCTCTTTGAGGTTTCCACGATAAAATTCTCTATCCTTGCTTGTTTGATTCATAGTATACATTGTTTAAATACTAATTGTTTTAATTAAAAGAAAAAGAAGGCAATATTGATTCACCCCCCCCTCTCAGTATTGTTGGATAAACCAACAATTGGTATCAAAGCAAGGTTCCTTCACTACAGTTTAATCACTGGAAGGAAGATGCTATTAAAACACTATGGATCAACTAGAGTTTTTAGCTACTAACAGACCTCCATTATTCACAGGAGAAAATTATGCATACTGGAGTGTAAGAGTGAGATGCCATCTAATGTCTCTTGGATGCAAAGTTTGGAATGCTCTTGAAAAGGGTTATAAAATACCATCCAGTCCACCGATAGATAAAGATGAAGCCAATGCAAAAGAATTGAATGCAATTTTGAATGGATTGTCAAATTCAGTGTTTGTCAAAGTCATGCAATATAAGACATCCAAAGATGCTTGGGACAAATTAAATATTGTGTATGAAGGAGCTACCAAAGTCAAAAAATCCAAACTCCAAACATACAAAGGACAATTCAAAAGTTTAAAAATGAAAGAAGAGGAAAACATTGCAGATTACCTTTTAAGAGTAGATGAAATTGCAAATGCAATCAGAGGCCTGGGAGGAGAAATACAGGAGAAAGAAGTTGTTGAAAAGGTACTAAGAACACTACTAATGAGGTATGACGCCAAAGTGTCTACTGTAGAAGATCGAGATGATATTGACTTTCTAATAGTGGATGATTTACATGGAATCTTCACTGCCTATGAGATGAGAACATAACATAATAAACCATCAAGAAAAGAGGCAGTATTCAAAGCCACAAAAGAGTCAAAGAAATCTGAAACATTACCCAAAACCACTCTGAGAACTCAGATGATGAAGAAGCCCTTTTCATCAGGAAACTTGAGAAAGGTACTGGTAAGTACGAAGGAAAGCTACCCTTGAAATGCTTTAACTGTGGAAGAATTGGGCATTTTGCATAAAAATGTCTCTATCCCAAACAAGATGATAGTGATGATAGAGAAACCTCTAAGAAATTCAAGAAGAACACTACATAAAACAAAAAGAAGTTTAATGGGAAGAAGAAGATCTTTTACACTATGGAATATAGTGAAGATGAAGAAGAAGAAGATGAGGAAACATAAATTCTATTCATGGGAATAGAAACTCAAGCTCCATATGATGAATCAAATATGGAAGGAGAGGTGGACCTAAAGGCCGAACTCATAAGTGCTCTTGAAGAATTGAGAAAAGGTAAAAGGAAGATTAAATGTTTAAGAACACAACTAGCTGATCATGAAGAGGAACAAAATACAAGAGATGAGGAGTCAAGTCAAATCATTGCAGATCTGAAGATCCAGCTCCAAGAGGCTAAGAAGATTGAAGAGAACTTAGAATTGCAGCTCAAAGAAATAATGCAAGAATCTGAAAGACTTGAAGCAAAAATTATTCAGCTTAAAAAGAAACTTTATGAGAAATCTATTAAAATAAAATTTGAGAAGAGCTCGAAGACTCTAGATGACATCCTAAGTGCCCAAAAACCATCAAGTGACAAAACTGGGTTAGGATATAACAAACAGACTTATGCTACTTCACTTATGAGTCCAACCAAAACAAGGGATAGTCAGAAATCTAATCCTCACTTACATGAGACAAATATGGTGCCTAGAAGATCAATGACAAGTAGGTATCAATAGATCTTTTTGGGTCACTGCTACTCATGTAATAATTTTGGACATAAAGCCCTGAATTTCAAAGCATATGGAATGGTTCATTTTCATAAGAAGAATACATCTAACAATTATCCAAAAGAAATAAAAGGAAACCTTAACTCCTTTGCACCTCTACAAAGATATGACATAGAATGCTACAAATGCAATAACCATGGACATATATCTAGATAATGCAAACTAATGACTCCTACAGAAAGGAATACTACATACAGGTTTCAAGACAAAGAGCAGAGAAAGGTCTGGAAGAAAAAAGAAATAGTAGAGAGGACAGAATCCATGATACCTCTATGTGCAACAGAAAAGCAAAATATATGGCATGTTGATAGTGGATGTTCAAAACACATGACATGAGATCCAAACAAGTTCATAAGCCTAAAAAGAGATCAAAAGGGAAATGTTACTTTTGGAGACAATATGTCCTCTAAGATAATTGGAAAAGGTACAGTTGGTATCAAAAATAAAATCAGAGCTGAAAATGTGTTTCTAGTAGAAGACTTAAAGCCTAATCTTCTTAATGTGAGTCAAACATGTGATCAAGGCCACATCTGCATATTTGATTCTGAGAAATGTGAAATCAAGAAGAAGAACTCAGGAAAACTTATTGGGACTGTTGTAAGGAATTCAAGTAATGTATACATCCTAGAAAATGAAGAGCAATGCCACATAAGTCTGATTGATGAAAGTTGGCTATGGCATAGAAGGATAGGACACTTGAATTTTGATAATCTTATAAAGGCGAGTAAGAAGGAAGCTGTAAGAGGGTTGCCAAGATTGTGAATCCTCAAAATTCAGTTTGTAAACATTGTCAACATGGGAAACAAACTAAATCCAGCTTCATAATCAAGGAATATACATCCTCACAGCCATTGAAAATAGTTCACACTGATCTTTGTGGACCAACAATAACTAAAATCTTGCAAGGAGAATCCTATTTCATGTTGTTCATTGATGATTATACAAGGATGACTTGGGTGACATTCCTCAAAGAAAAATCAGAAGCTTTTGAGAAGTTTAAATTTTTTAAAGCAATGGTTGAGAATGAGAGAAATATGAAAATGAAATGTTTAAGTTCAGATAATGGAGGAGAGTTTACCTCAAATGAATTCAATGAGTTTTGTGAAACCCATGGAATTAAAAGACAATTTTCAGCTCCAAGGACTCCTCAGCAAAATGGCGTTGTGGAAAGAAAAAATAGGACAGTCCAAGAAGCATCCAGAACTATGCTTAATGAAGCAAAACTTTCATATGCATACTAGAGAGAAGCAGTATATACAACTGTCTATGTACTTAATAGAGGACAACTCAAAGTAAATCATGACAGGAATCCTTATGAGCTATGGTATGGAAGACCTGCATCTGTCAAATATTCCAGAGTGTTTGATATTAAGTGCTACATAAAGAGGAATAAGGATGATCTTGGTAAGTTTGACTCCATAACCGATGAAGGAATATTTCTAGGATATTCATCCACCAAGAAAGAATATAGATGTTACAATCAAAGATTACACAAGATCATAAAGAGTGCAGATGTAAGAATAGATGACATGAATCCAAAAAGTATTAGAACTCAAGATGATGAGATAACAAATAATGATAAGGACGAAGAAGACTCACAAAGGAAAGAGGATTCACAAGATGAAGAAGAAATTGAGCAGGAAGAAAAGGAAGATGAGGTATCTCACAAAAATAACAAAGAATATTCTCCAAGACCTGATACAAGAGCACCATCGAGAATAATTCAAAGAGATCATCCTGAAAGTCAAGTTATTGGTGACATAAGTACTGGAGTTCAAACAAGAAGAAGGTTAATATATGATCAAGAACAAGTACTACTTTCGCTAGTAGAGCCTAAAACATTTGTAGAAGCTAGCAAAAGTGATGATTGGATCAAAGGTATGAATTAGGAGCTGGACCAAATAGAGAAGAACCAAACTTGGGAAATTGTACCAAGACCTAAAGACAAGAATGTGATTGGGACCAAGTGGATTTTCAAGAACAAGTTAAATGAAGATGGTAAAGTAATAAGAAACAAGGCCAGACTAGTATGCAAGGGATATGCTCAGGTGGAACGTATTGACTTTGAAGAAACATTTGCCCCTGTAGGAAGACTTGAAGCAATCAGGATGTTCTTAGCTTTTGCATGTTACAAAAATTTTAAAGTATATCAAATGGATGTTAAATCTGAATTTCTGAATGGAAATCTTGAAGAAGAAGTCTATATTGAACAACCTGAAGGTTTTCTCTTATCAGAAAACAAAGATTATGTTTGCAAATTAAAAAGGGCGCTCTATGGTCTCAAACAAGCTCCAAGGGCATGGTTTTCAAGACTTGACAACTACTTGAAACAACAAGGATACAGAAGAGGGGCCACTGATAGTAATCTCTACATAAAATTTGAAAATGAGAATATGATCATTGTTGTTGTCTATGTAGATGATATCATATTTGTAAGTGATCTACAAGTCCTAAGTGTAAACTTTGCTTCAAATATGAAGAAATAATTTGAAATGTCTTTGTTGGGAGAACTAACATTCTTCTTAGGATTACAAGTCACTCAATCAAACAAAGGGATTTTCATTTCTCAAACCAAGTACATTAAAGAGATGCTAAAAAAATTTAAGATGGAATATTCCAAGACTGTTAGTACCCCCATGATCACTGGCTGCATGTTAATCAAGGATGATGAATCTTTGGAAGTGGATCATGCCATGTATAGATCTATGATAGGTAGTCTGCTATATGTGACAACTACAAGACCGGATGTGATGCAAGTTGTAGGATTAGTTGCTAGATTCCAATTAGCCCCCAAAGAAACACATGTAACAGCAGTAAAAATAATTTTCAAATATTTGAAAGGTACTATGGAGTATGGTTTATGTTACCCAAAAGGCCAAGATTTCACTTTAAAATCCTTCACTGATGCAGATTGGGCAAGAAGTGTTGATGATCGAAAGAGTACCAGTAGAGCAGCATTCTACTTGGGAGACTGTTTGGTATCATGGCTAAGCAAGAAACAACCTTCCATTGCACTATCTACAACAAAAGTTGAATATATTGCTGCTGCATTATGTTGTACTCAAGTCATTTGGATGAAGCAGATATTGTAAGACATACTTGTGAAGTATGAGCATCCCATAGTGATAAACTGTGACAATACCAGTGCCATAAACATATCAAAAAATCTTGTCATGCACTCCAAGACAAAGCACATTCCAATAAAATGTCACTTTCTACGATATCAAGTGTCACAAAAAGTTGTCAGAATGGAATATGTTGATACAAAAGAGAAGATAGATGATATCTTCACTAAGCCACTACCCAGAGAATCCTTTGAGTATCTTAGACAAAAGTTGGGAGTAATATCCCTACAGTAGATAAAAGAAGAAAAAACCTTGTCAGGGGGAGACATGTTGATAGGGGGAGCTGTGAAAAGGAGGCCTTTGTCATTGCTGCCAAGGGGGAGAACTATTGGTGTTTCCATCAATGCCAAAGGGGGAGAATGTTGAATATTGGCATTGATGTCAAACAAGTAGGAAGAAGTTACCCGCAATAGAGAGCAAGGGATATGCTTGCATATGAGAGAAAGGGAGAGCCCGCATAGGAGAGAAAGGGAGATCCGGCATGGGTGATGTCCGCATAGGGAGAGCCCGCATAGAGTGAAGCTCGCAAGGGCTAAGGTTTGAAGCACGCAAGGGCTAAGGTTTGAAGCCCGCAAGGGCTAAAGGTGAAGCCCGCAAGAGCTAAGGGATGAAGCGTAGAAAGGCTAAAGGCCAAGTCCGCAAGAGCTAAGGGATGAAGCGTAGAAAGGCTAAAGGCCAAGCCCGCAAAAGGAAAAGCCAAGCTCGCATGTCAAGCCCACGTTTGAGATAGAAGAATCCCACAAGCTTGGGATAGGAGAAGCCCGAATGCTTGAGATAGAAGAAGCCCACAAGCACATATCTATGCCCGCATATACTTTCCCATAGGAACATATTCATGCACGTAGGCTCTACGAGATGATCAAAAGGTTTAATTAATTAATTAATTAAAAATTAGTAATAAACAGAGATATAAAATAGAACTTAATAAATAGAGATTTAGAAAGACATGAATTGGAAAGACACGAACTGAAGAGACACGCTCATATGAGTGAATGAGGTATTTAAATAGAGTTTTGATTTAGAGGAAATATGTCTCTACAATGCAGATCGCAATAGCATAAATAAAGGGAGAGACCAGCAGCATAAAGAAAGAGAGAGCCCAACAGCATGAAGCATTTCCAGAATTGATGAGTCAAGTAGAAAATCAAGAAGTTATAAATATCAGGGAAGCTGGGTGGTGCTAGTGGCAGGTCGAAGCCTGTCAAGGAGGTTGTAGCCTCCTTCCAGTAGCAGCTGGAAAACAGGGGTGTTGTAGGATCCTTATCTATTGGTGTAGATAGAAAACTGGGATGTTGAAGCATTCTTTCTGTTGCAACAGAAAAAATTATTTTGTAGAAATTATTTTATTAATAAGTTTGATTTTGTGGTTTGCTCTTTGAGGTTTCCACGATAAAATTCTCTATCCTTGCTTGTTTGATTCATAGTATACATTGTTTAAATACTAATTGTTTTAATTAAAAGAAAAATAAGGAAATACTGATTCAGCCCCCCCCCCCAGTATTGTTGGATAAACCAACATCCCCAATGCGTCGTTCAACAGGTAAAATGTTTATTACTTCACAAAATAATTTTTTAACGATTTAGTTTTTCAAATTGACCATTAAATTCCCATTTAAAAAAAAAAAAAAAATTGTGCGGTGCGTTTGAGGCTTTCGGCTCGCACCACATGATGGAGCGCCTTGTAAAATTTTACAGAGTGCACCGCTAGCGGTGCGAGCCAAACGACTTGAACACACCGCTAAGAACATAAAAACACACAAATGGTCACCGATGTGTTACACATTTAAGAGCATCGACACTCTGGTGGGCTTAAATGTAATACACACACCAATGTCCTTATAAATTAATAAAAAATAATAACGTTCAACGATGCACTTATACTACTCATGCTCACCTGTAGTTAGTGCATTGACGTGGCGTGAGCGCACTGTTGGTACATCTACAAAAAACTAAATTCTAATAGACACCGGTACATTTAGTACAATAAAGCGCACCGGAATTTCGGTGCCTGTTATTTTCTAGCGTAACGATATTGGTAAGATAAACCATAATCATTTGTATGGTGCACGTATGTCACTTCATCGCACCGGTGACGATGCAATTACGTGAAATAGGTGCACCAGTGACACTTCGGATAAACAATTGAAAAAATAATTAATGGTGCTCCTATGTCAAGTCAAGGCACCTGTTATACGGTGCGCTGACTTGGCATAGGCGCATCGGTAATAGAAATTAAATAATTTAAAATTTAAAAATTCGGTGTGTTTGCATGACGGTGCACTAATAAGACTTTGGCGCACCGTCAAATTCAATTTAAATTTTTTGATATTTAATACTTGGTGTGACATATATATTGTAGCACACCGCTCACCGGTGCCTCCAATATATAAGTGCACCACTCACAAAACTGGGAACACAAAATTGTTGGTGCTCCTATGTCACGTCAAGGCACCGGTTCACGGTGCGCTGACGTGGTATAGGCGCATTGGGAATATTTTTCAAATAAACTATTGTTGTTTAAATTCAGTGCTTTGAGTAACGTTGCGCTACTAACATTTAGGCGCACCATCGAAATCAAGTTTAAATTTTTTGATATATAAGCGGTGCGTCATAATTATTGTAGCGCACCGCTTCTCGGTGCTTCCAGTATATAAATGCACTGGTGGCGGTGCGTTTCTAATATTTATGGCGCACAGGTTTACTTTTTTTAGAAAAAAATTAATATTTGATTTTGGTAGATATAATATTGTTATAATTCTTTCATATGTATGCTTATGAGACTAATTTATATTATATGTGAAATAGAGACATGATCGACGTGAGGCACAGTAGCAACGTAAGGCAGAGGTTGATCAATACAACTTCCGCAGAGAGTGGGTGGCTAGGGAGAGGGAGAGAGATTTATATCCTAGTCCCATTACACATGAGACTAGACACCTCTTGAGAGTTGTTGACCTCCTCAAGTTCTATGAGGATGCGACATCACTCAATGGGAACAGTACCTTGTTGGCCCAGTTGATCGCACGCTGGGATTATTTTAGACAGGCCTTTAGAGTTGGTCCCGTTGAGTGGCTCTAGCCCACTGAGGAGGAAATTTACTTTATCACCAGGCTCAATTCCCTGAGGTTCCAGTTGGAGCTGTAGCAGCGACTCAGCTAGTATATGTTCAGAGGTATGTTGATGACAACATCCTCAAGCCTTCTCAGTTTCAGGTGCGCGATGGGAAACTTTCCATTGTTTCTTTTGGTAGAGAAGATGTGATGCACCTCTCTTTGTTGCTGACGACTATCGCACATTACACCACAGATGGGCAGCGCATTAGCTGCCCTTAATTATATTATGTTGATTCTTTAGTGCAGGCACCTATATGCATTAGGTGGTTTGTTATTTTTTTACGATAATTTTGTTATGCTCTTAGTCGATTTTGTGCATGTATTAGCGGGAGGGCCAACTTCCCCTTCGCTTCAGAGTTTTTTTGTCTATTTTTGAGATATTTTTGGTGACTAGGCCATATTTTGACTGACGCTCTCCTAGTTTGATGACATATGTGCTTATGCGCATGTGGGGGCAGATGATGCCCAAGAGGGGGCAGCCGGAGTTTCCTGCAAGGATCACTCCCGATGTGCTTGACATGCTAGGCGGAGGACCAAACTCAATTAGATATGGTTGCATATCCATATGCGGGGTTGGATTGGAGAGGGTGTACCAACATCTTCTTCATCTGGGACGAGCCACTTGATCACAGAGGTAAATTTAGCAATATGTTTAATTTAATATATTTTCATTTTATTCTCCTTATACTTATTGCAAATGAAATATGTTTTAAATTTTTATATTAAATTCATGTTTAATGAAATTGTCTAATTATTATTGTGTACTATATATTTTACAGATATTGGCACTTTTGATGGTGATGTGGGGCCTCCTCCGTTGCAGGCTGATGAGGATGAGGACATATAGATGTAGGATCAGCTGGAGGTGCCTTGTCTAGCTAGACCTGGCCTTCGATGGAGGCCTGAGCAGAGGTTTAGACAAGATATCACAGATAGGCTGGTTATATTATTAGCGGATTGATGGGTTAGGCCTGTTCCTGTCAGGGATTTTTAGAGACAGGACCAATACGTTGAGCTATGGAGGATTCTTCCTGTTGATATGAGGACCTTAATGCAACACATTGTTGGTGCTTGCATTCTTTTAGAGGCCATCCCTCATGGTAGTTCATTATCTGATGAGGGCGAAGATCCTCAGCCTCCTAGTCCATCACCTTCTCCATTAGCTGCTTCAACTGGTGGGGGAGCCTCCACATCCACTGCACCTCCACCTCCTACTCCTCCACCTTCGACATCTCATCCACCCCCTGGAACCACATGCTTCAAGAACTCAACATTGCAATGCCAAACATTGATACTACTACATGTCTTTTCAAAGAATGGAAATTTTTTTATCCAACCCCACTCTCGAAAAAGAAACTTTGGCATCAAATTTGGATAACCATTCCTAAACTCACTTGCTGGAAGATTTGGATTGCCAAAAACAAAGCAATTTTCCATGACACCTGCCCTACACCACTTCGAGTTGTTGGACAAGCAAAAGGTTTACTAATTGAATGCATAAATCATTCCAGATTCATAGCAGATACGAACCTCTCCACCGTTGAATCAAAGTGGATCGGCATTATCCTCCATGCTCCTAGAGAAATCGATTCAAAAAATTGGAAGCTTCTACCCTGGCAGATCAGACACTCTGACATTGATTTTCAAGCTTGGAGAAGCAATCAACCAATGGACAGTCTGCATTTCGATGGTGCATCCAAAAATAATCCAGGTCTAGCTGGAGCAGGAGGAATCTTACTATTCAATGGAGGAACATCAAAAATTAATTATAGATGGGGATTGGGAATATGTTCAAACAACCTAGCTGAAGCATTAGCACTTTTACAAGGATGTCAAATCACTAAAAATCATAATATCAAGAATTTACAGGTATTTGGTGATTCTCTAGTCATCATCAAGGCATTCAATTCGCCCATACACTACAACAACCTGGAAATCGATAGAATTATAAGACGGATTCAACAAATAGAGAACACCTTCAAGCATTTCAAATCCCATCACATTACAAGAAAGCTAAATTATGAAGCAAGCGTGGAAGAGAAGGCAACAATCATCCTTGCACCTAGAATGATAGAACGCTCAAGTGGTGAAATAGAATATTGTCATATTCCTTGAGATTACACTACTGTTGGTAGACCTGGCCAGATCACGAGCTTTCATAATTGTAAGCCTTTAGTATTTTTTAGCATCTAGATTAAGAAATATGAATCGGTTATGGTTCATGTTTGACTTCCTTTCAAAGTACAAAGGCAATTCCAACTGATTGACACATAGAATCGTCGTCGACATACAGCATAGAAGACCTTCTTCATCTCAGTTGAATGAATATGAGTTACAACCAAAAGCAAATTCGGTATTATGACTTATCTTCAGTTACAGAATAATCCTGGACAGGTTACAAGAATTGATAAACATCAAGGTTCAGATATAATTTTACTACAACGAAATAGCACAACATATTTCAAATTACAAAATCCTTTGAACAAATTATGTACCATATGAAGGAATCAACTCTTATTTGGACACTTATTAGAGATGCACTCATGTCTTAGATCAAAATTCCTTTAGATTCTTCAAATAATGTACTCAGTCGGATTTGGCTATTGCCACGACTCAAACATTTTTTTCTTTTTTCAATATATTTTAACTGTTTTTGTTGTAAAAAAAAAACCCAATGTAATGTAACGTCGTCACGTTATGTACCAAAAATAAAAAAAAGTAATTAAAAAATTTATGTCGCCTCATAAAAAAAAATGAAAACGAAATAAAAAATAATTAAAAAAATCCATATGCGCTCATAAAATAAAAATTTAAAACCAAATAAAAAGTCATTAAAAAAATAACACCTCAAGAAATTGGATGCCTCTCGGTGCTTGATAGATCCGCGTTTAGGATGGATCTATTTCGATTTTAACTAACTCCTAAGTGTCTAAATATCCTAACTAAAAGGTAGCCTAACATCCTATCTAAGTTAGGTTGTTCACACCAAACTAAAATGAAAAGAAGTATTCTCGCTTACATACATGTACAATGGGGATCGTCGCTAACTAAGTAAGGGTCATTGATCCAAGTGTCAAGAAGAGTTTCAACTCATTTACAAGTAGAGCATGTTTAAGTGATTTTTACTAATGTTAGACAATGATTATGATGAGAGAAACCTTGCAACAATGACATACAACGTTGTTATATTGTGTGAAGGCTATCTCATGTTGATGATACGCCGAGACACTAGACCAAGAATGAGTTGGGTTGACAATGCAAAAGAGCATTGCAGTGTAGCAATATGCCTTAAACATGTACACACATGTGGCATACCTATAGACAATATATGCCACCATATGCAACACATACATGCCATTATTATAGATTCCTCTTATCCATTTGATTTGATAAATATGTTTATGGGTAGATTCACATGGATATGAATGTCCTCATAGAAGACTGTAAAGAGGGGTTGATCCTTAGAATTAGATCGTTGTTAGATTGATAGGAACTTGTGTAAATTTATCATTAGTTTAACATCTCATTTTAGAGAAGAGAGGGGAAGGAGAGGAAGAGAGGAAATCTGAAAATCACATAAACCCTTAGAACATGGTAGAACCATGAGCAAAACTGTGGGATAATAAACCCCTTATGATGTTCACCAAAATTGCAATAAAATATATTGTCCCAAAAGGTTTGTTTTGTGCATGTCGATCCTATTTCCTTGCCATAGCCCCAAACCCAAGTCGGTCCTTTTGGGTTATGTTGTTTTTATGGACTATCATGTAGTTGAAGATTTAGTTCTTTTTATGTAACCCAATGTTCCAACTTTTCATTTGGTTCCATTATATATATATATATAATATTTTATTTATTTATTTTTCCAAGGAAAAAAGTGTAATTTAATTAATATTAACCAAATTAAATATTGCAGAAGGCTTTCAAGTTGCCCTTTTAAAAAATGAGTCTAGCTTGTCAGCTGCAAAAAATTTCTATGCCCTCTCTTAGAGCGACATCCAGTATGTACAAAATAAGAAAGAGGTATGAGGTCCCCATAGGGCCCCTATATTCAACATAAATATGTGTCCATATACGGATCTATCGAGAGAAAAAAGATGTGACCAAAATTATTATGGAATTATGACCTCCATTCCATCAATGAATGGTTTGTGATAATATTCAAAAGCTTGTCCGTGGTCCGATTCCATTATTTTCCAATGTCCATAAGGTAGGTTCATGCCTTGCTCTAAGAGATTGTCCGCAGTTGTGTTCCGCTCCCTGTAGACACGACGACACGAGAAGGATTCAAATTCCCTCAAGATTCTCATAACGTCAGCCAAAATACTTCTTAAGTATAGATTGTGTGCAATTCATGGAGTCACCAAAAATCTGTATATGTGTGCAATTCTTTTCAAGTGCAAAACAAAGTAAAAGCTTGAGGGCAAAGAGTTCAACAAAGTTGTTCGATCCAAATCCAAGGCCCATTTGGATATGATTAAAGAGTGTATGGTTTAAGTGGAGTACAGCCCCCCCGCCACAAAGTTATTCTTGAGCTGCCCCATCAAAGTAAGCCTATGGTTTTGAGGGATCAAAAGTTTCTGCAGATACAATACGGATTGAAGGAGTATTTTTCTTTTGCAGGAAATAAGAGAGAATATCTATACTTTGTGAGGCCACCAGATTTGGAACCGATGGTTTTTCCTGAAATAAAGCCTTATTTCGAGCCAGCCATATACCCCAAATTACAAGGAGGGGTAATGCCCAGTAGAGTTTCGTAGCTGGAGAGTCATACCAATTATGCCAGCCCCCCTCTAAAGTAGGACCCGACCAGTTACATCCGAGATTTAAAAGAGTTCGAAGAAAAGTCCATGTTTGTAGTGTGAAGGGGCAAGAGATGAATAAATGTTGGAGAGTCTCAAGTCCATGTTTGCAGAGAGCAAACCACCTGGGTCTTTCGATGTGCCAGCGTTTCATTTTATCCCAGACCAGTACCTCATTTGCCAAGGAGCACCACATGAACTCTTTTTTTTTTAAGGGACACTTTGCTTTCCAGAGTGTTTTCCACCACCAAAGTTTGGCCCTCTCTTCAAGTTCTCCAGCCATCAGCTTATATCCTAGCTTTGGGGTGAAAATTCCCAGCAGAGAAGGGGACCAGATAAATTCATCCCGGGAATCTGTAAGCCTGACATGTGAGGAGCGAAGGGCGAATAGATATTCATTCTAGGTATCCTGAAAGATTTCCGGTAATCCCAGAAAATCAAGGCTTTTCCAACCTTGCTGCCAAATAGAGGTAGACCCCGAATCAACAATGTGAGTAAGATGAAAAGTTCCATGTGAGTGTAGAAAATGTAAGAGTTGTGGTGGAAGTAAATGTATGTTCTGACTGCCCAACCAGGGATCTGTACCAATGCGAACCTGTGAACCGTCCCCAACCTTCCAAGCCAACCCAGACTTAATAATATGGAACGAGGATAATATAGCTTTCCAGATTACAGATATTCCCACCGTGTTTTGGAACTGGGCTTCTGACCCAATTCAAGATGGAAACCGACGTAATGTATTTTTGAGACACAACTTTGGTCCATAAGTTTTCTGTTGTAAGAATTCTCCATCCCGCCTTCGCTGCAAGTGATTTTGCAAAAAGATGAATATTTTTGAGACCCTAGCCCCCTTCGGATTTCGGCTTTGCAAGTGTTTTCCATTTAACCCAGGGGGAGACGTGTTTCTCCGATTTCCCAGACCACAAAAATCTGAAGCATATTCTAAGAGATTTGTCTAAGATACCCTTTGGAATCCATGTTAGAGACATCCAGTAGATCGGGATTGCTTCTAACACCGATTTTGTAAGGACCAATATCCCCACCCTAGAGAGCCACCTGGGACTCCACAAAGAAGTCATTTCTCTAGCTTTGTAATCAACCATCCCCAATCAGATTTCTTGTAGTTGTTTGGCTTTAACATGAATCCCAAATATTTGAGCCCAGCTTCCAAATTAGTTAACTCAAAGGGGAAGAGCGTAGTATAATAATGGGAGTCCCTTTCTTCCAGATTTGACAAAGATAGCGTGGATTTGTTTATGATGATCTCCATGACAGTTGCCTTCCCAAAGAGGTCTAGTATACCAGCCATAATTTATGTATCCCTCACTATGCCATTGCAAAAGAGAAGGATGTCGTCAACAAACAGTAAGTGAGTTAAAAACAGAGAGGTCATGATGCCAATTTCGTTAAAAGCATCGCAGCGCTTTGCATCCAAAATAGCTTTGCTAAGCCCTTCTGCCACTAGTAAAAAGAGTAGGGGGGGAAGGGGACAACCTTGATGAAGACCCCTTTCCGCATGAAAAAAAGGGGAAGCTGACCCATTAATAAGAACCGCAAATGAGGTAGTAGTAATGTAGCTCATAACCCATTTGATGAAAGAGTATTCAAATCCAAGGTGGGTCATCAACATTCTCAGGTATAACCAGCCAACCTTATCAAAGGCCTTTGAAAGATCAAGTTTTATAACCACCCCTTGCAATTTCTTTAGCTTTATAGAATGAAGGCATTCCCACGCAACCCTAATGGCCTCATGTATTTGTCGTCCTTCCAAAAAGCCAAATTGTTCCAGAGAGATGACCTTTGAGAGGACCTTTTTGAGCCTTCTTGTGATGATCTTTGCCACCACCTTATTCGTGATGTTGCATAAGGAGATAAGCCTGAAGTCATTGAAAGAGACCGAAAAATCAGATTTAGGAATTAAAGCTATGAAAGTTGTGTTCATGGGCAGATGTATATGTCCCCTAGCACGAGATTCCTCCACCAGATGTAGTAAATTGGCTCCAATGACCTCAAAGTGAGCTAAAAATAATTCAATTGTCCATCCATCCGGGCCATGACTCATATCTTTTTGAAAGCTATGAAGTGTTTCGTTGAGTTCTTCTTCTAATATTTCCTCCATGAGATCCTGGTTGTCCTCCTGTGTTATGAACCTAGGAAAAAATTAGGACAACTGGATGATTTCAACAATATTTACTCTATTGTCTGCTTTATATAGGGGTTAAAGTGGGATGTTCCCAGGGCTGCCAATCCATTGAAAGAGGAAATATTCTCATGGTTTTCATTTTTTAGTTCCCAAATGGTGTTTTTATACTTCCTTCCTTTTGCAAAATTGTGAAAGAATTTTGTGTTCTCATTGCCACATTCAAGCCAAATAGCTCTACTCTTGAGACGCCAAATCTCCTCTTGATCCTTTAAGATTTTCCTTCAACGAGCTTCCAGTATCCCTAGTTTCTCTTTGGATTCATGAGTCAAGAAACCACCCCCTTCAGATTCCTGGACAAGTCGAAGATCAGATTCGACTTGGTTTAAGCCCTGCTCGTCCCTTTCTTTCTTGTTGAAGGCCCATTCTTTTAGACACTTTTTTACCTTTGAGAGATTTTTAACAAAGTGTGGAGCAACATAAGTCCCTTCTTTTGGGCAAAAAGGACTCCAATTGTTTTTTTATAATCTTGGCTACCTCATCTTCTTTTAACCAAGTTGCACATAGTTTGAATGGGCCAGGAGGTTTTGAGGCATCTCCCTTAAGTTCCAGGCAGATAGGGGAGTGATCCGAGATCCCCCCCATGTCCACCCACCATCTGAAGTTTAAGTTTTGTTCCAATAAGTGTTCTGCAATGAGAAAACGATCCACTCTTTTGGTGATTCTTCTTTCCCCCACTCTGTAGTTAGTCCAGGTGGATTTCAACTTTTTAGGGGAAATATCCACCAGCCTGCAGTCTTGCAAAAGGTGTTCAAAATAATCCGCCAACATATCAGGTTTGGCAGTAGGGCCCCAAATTTCGTGATTTCCCAGAGTGAAATTTAGATCCCCTCCAATGATCAGATTCTCCAAATGAAGGAAGGATTTATGTTTCAGATTGTCCCAGAAGGGGACTCTCTCCTCGAAGGGTCCATAGACATTCAGGATGTTGAAACAAGAGTTTAGCACAACATGATAAATCTCCACTCCTAAAGTCGAACGCGTCCCCCATGAATTGTTTATACAGATAGTCTGAGTATTCCATCCAACAACAATTCTACCCGAGTGTCCTCGAGCATCCATGGACAAGAAATCCATATTGCTGAAAATAGATTTTAAAAGGGAAGTAACTCTCTCTTCTGGCCCCAATGTTTCTTGGAGCATAAAAACATCGGGCTGGTGTAGAGTAATCAACCTCTTAAGGGCAAGATTTTTGGTGTGTGTGTGTGTTAGCTCGGGCTGGTGTGTGTGTGTTAGCTAAAGCAATCATGAGCCAGACATGATATATCTCCCTGCAAAGTTGGGGAGGTCATGGGTTCGACTCTCTTGATCCCCTCGAGGTTTAGACCTTGTAATTAGGGTTAACAATTTACCATGTTTACCATCCATGAATCACATGGAAGTACTCAGAGGGTTTTTTGCTATGTTGTTCGTTGGAAAAAATAAATTATGTGTGTGTGTGTCCAAAGATGGAAAAACCTATCCTAACTCAGTTGTCAAACATGTAGCGAGAACAACCATCACTGGTTGCTACCCGCAAATGCAAGTTGACCCATCACCATTATTCAAGGAAAACCACATCACCTAAAATAACCTTCTAGTGGACCATAAGGGGGCATACTTCCACTATTTCCAAATGCCTATGGGCCTTAGGCTATTAACATGCCTCCTTACATCCATGGAAGATGAGATCTTAGCCAATAAAGAATAGTTTTAGGTATTACTCCAGGGCCAATCCATTATATATATACACACACACACACACACACATTTATATTTTCGACAGAGAAAACACAATATCTATATCTATATATATATATATGGATTGGCCCTAATATCTATATCTACATATCTATCTATAGATAGATATGTATATATATATATATATATACATATCTAGCTATAGATATATATATATATCTAATATATCTAGCTATCTAATCTATCTATAGCTAGATATCTATATATATATATATATATATATATAGATAGATACATATCTATCTATCGATAGATAGATATGTATCTATCTATAGATAGATATCTATAGATAGATACATATCTATCTATCTATATCTATCGATATATATATATATATATATATATATATCTCTCTCTCTATATATATATATATATCGATATCTATAGATAGATAGATATGTGTCTATCTATAGATAGATAGATATCTATCTATCTATATCTATCGATATATATATATAGATACATAGATATCTATCTATGGATAGATATCTATGTGTATATATATATACACACACATAGATATCTATCTATAGATAGATATCTATATATATAGATAGATACATATCTATCTATCGATAGATATGTATCTATCTATATATATAGATATGTATCTATCTATCTATCTATCTATCTATCTATCGATAGATAGATATGTATCTATATATATAGATAGATACAATAGATAGATAGATATGTATCTATATATATATAGATAGATATCTATGTATCTATATCTATATATATATATATAGATATCTATCTATAGATAGATATCTATGTATATACATAGATATCTATTTGTAGATATATATGTTATATATATATATATACACATAGATAGATCTATCTATAGATAGATAGATCGATATCTATGTACATATCTATCTATAGATAGATATCTATGTATATATGTATATATATAGAGAGAGATACATATCTATCTATAGATATGTATATATACACATATCTATTTATAGATAGATATCTATATAGATAGATATCTATCTATCTATATAGAGATATCTATCTATGTATCTATCTATAGATATCTATCTATCTATCTATAGAGATAGATATCTATCTATCTATAGATAGATATCTATCTATCTATATAGAGATATCTATCTATATCTATCTATCTATATATATAGATAGATACATATCTATCTATATCTATCTATAGATAGATATCTATGTATCTATATATATACATACATAGATATCTATCTATAGATAGATATCTATGTATCTATATATATACATACATAGATAGATATATATGTATGTATATGTGTATCTATAGATAGATATCTATGTATGTATATATATAGATAGATAGATATATCTATCTATATATATACATGTATATGTGTATCTATAGATAGATATCTATGTATGTATATATATAGATAGATAGATATATCTATCTATATATATACATACATAGATATCTATCTATACATACATATCTAGATATGTATGTATATACATACATATCTTCTAGATATGTATGTATATACATACATATCTAGAAGATATGTATGTATATACATACATAGATATCTATCTATAGATAGATATCTATGTATGTATATATATATAGATAGATAGATATATCTATCTATAGATATACATACATAGATATCTATATATCTATGTATGTATATCTATAGATAGAACATACATAGATATCTATATATCTATCTATCTATATATATACATACATAGATATATAGATATCTATGTATGTATATATATAGATAGATATATCTATCTATCTATAGATATACATACATAGATATCTATATATCTATGTATGTATATCTATAGATAGATATCTATGTATGTATATACATACATATCTAGATATCTATCTATAGATAGATATCTAGATATGTATGTATATACATACATACATAGATATACATACGTATGTATATACATACATATCTAGATATCTATCTATATAGATAGATATCTAGATATCTATCTATAGATAGATATGTATGTATGCATAGATATCTATCTACATGCATAGATATCTATCTATAGATAGATATCTATGCATACATAGATATCTATCTATAGATAGATATCTATGCATACATAGATATCTATGCATACATAGATATCTAGATATCTATAGATAGATAGATAGATAGATATCTATGTATGTATATATATATACATACATAGATATCTATCTATCTATCTATCTATATATAGATATATAGATAGATATCTATGTATGCATAGATATCTATCTATAGATAGATATCTATGTATGTATATACATACATATCTAGATATCTATCTATGTACATACATAGATATCTAGATATGTATGTATATACATACATAGATATCTAGATATCTATCTATGTACATACATAGATATCTAGATATAGATAGATATCTATGTACCTACATATCTATCTATAGATAGATATCTATGTATATATGTATATATATACATATCTATCTATATCTATATATACATATCTATCTATGTATATATAGATATAGATAGATATGTATATACATACATAGATATCTACATACATAGATAGATATCTATGTATGTATATACATACATCGATATCTACCTATATCTATGTATGTATATACATACATATCTATCTATATATATACATACATAGATATCTATCGATATCGATGTATGTATATACATACATAGATATCTATTTATAGATAGATATCTATATATATAGATATCTATCTGTCTATCTATAGATAGATATTTATCTATATATATATATATAGATATCTATCTATAGATAGATATGTATCTATATCTATAGATAGATATGTATCTATATATATATATATATATATCTATATCTATAGATAGATATGTATCTATATATATATATATATATCTATATCTATAGATAGATATGTATCTATATATAGATAGATTAGATATCTATCTATAGATATAGATACATATCTATATATATATAGATATGGAGAGATCGATTCTTGCAAAACCTATCATAACTTAGTTGTGAAACATGTAGCGAGGACAACCATCATTGGCTGCTACCCGCAAATGCAAGTTGACCCATCACCATTATTCAAGGAAAACCACACCACCTAAAATTACCCGCTGGTGGACCACAAGGGGGCATACTTTCATTATTGCCAAATGCTTATGGGTGTTGGGCGGTTAACATGCTTCCTTACATCCATGGAAGATGAGCTCTTAGCTAATCAAAAATAGTTTTAGGTCTTATTATAGGGCCAATCCATTATATACACACACACACACACACACATTTATATTTTCGACAGAGAAAACACAATATACATTGGACTACACTTCTCGGGCTTTGTTAAATTAGATTACTACCCTGACTATCCCAAAACGTTTTAGAACTATTCATACTATCACATCTTCCTACATCTTGACAAAAATACAACACAAATTACAAATCTTTCTAGCTGACCCAACTTGTATGGTCTATCATTCAAATACTAATTGTAGGTAAAATTTAGACTTTTTAAAAGATAGTTCAAATTGAAATGACTCATAAACATAAACTGACGAGACTAATAACACTTTAAAACATAATATAGTTTGTAAATGCTTGGAAGGAGCACCCTCTGTATTCATATTTAGTCAAGGTTCCCTCTCTCACATGTATTGCCTCCTTTGAAAGGTCGTTTGCTTATGCATTATATTCTTTGAATACATGTGTAAATGTTATGTCCTCAATGAAGACCATTACTTCTTTGATTTGATCCAAGATAGGAGCCAAGGTTAAGTTTTCCACCTTTTTCTCTTTCTTTTTATCCTCTCATCCAATTGCAAGTTTTAAGGAATCTTTACGTGAAGAGTTTTCATACCTTTAATCGACTCTTCATACCTTTAATCTTAACTATGAACTCAGCTCTGTTATTTGTACTTATGCTTGCTCCAAGTTTTAAAATATAATAATGTGAATAATTTTTATATAATATTACCTTTGCTCCACACCTAAGAAAGACCCCTGCAAGCATCATCAAAATAACCCCAAAATTTGTAATAATTTATACTTGGCATTAGAAGAATCCTTTGACTCTTCACTTTAATTATATTTAAAATATGGTTTTTAATAACGATACCCTATCTTTATATGTATTTTTAAATTTCTCCCCATTTTAATCCCTTTTAATCCCCTTGAATTTAGGGAGGATAACACTCCTCTCACCAATCAACACTTTAATTATATATAAAATATGGTTTTTAATAACGATACTCTATCTTTATATATATTTTTAAATTTCTTCCCCATTTTAATCCCCTTGAATCTAGGGAGGACAACACTCCTCTCACCCATCAAAACTAAAGCCAATTTTTCCCTTCACAAAGTATTGATATAAATTGAACTCGTGAGGAACATATTTTATTTCACCAAGTGCCATTCAGAATACACATTACAGCATCGACTGTGGTGCTTTCTATCGCGCAAGGAATAAGATTATGTACAACATACAACACGACGGGTGACGGAGAAATCACACATGCGGCGCCAAGGCGTGGTGAGGAGAGCATGAACCTTCGAATCCCGAGGAGCAGAGAGAACGTGGAGAGTGCATAGAAACTTACTGAATTCGAACCCCTTATTGACTCTGAGCAGCTGGTCTGTAGCTGAATAAAACAAAGAAATATAACTGAGTGATGAAGAGCTGTATATAAATGAACTAGCAGCGTGTGAAACACTGAGCAATTATTCTACTAGTACAACAATACTAAGATTTCAGGGTTTTATATGCAGGCATCTTGAACTTGGCTCCATCCATTTTCTACTTTGATTAGCATGGAAACCGCAAGCTCCTCCTCTACCCTTCCTGTTCACTACCATGATGATGATGGTAACGATGGGAAACAGGTGGTTGTGAGAGTGAGAAGAAAGCGCCAGCAGGCGCCAATTGATGCCCTCTGTAAGTAACTTCTTTTGTTCTTATTCCACTTACAAAAATGACTATCTTGCAATGGGAAACATTTGAAGTAGGTTCCATGTTCAGGGCTGGAGATTAATGAGAGACCGCACAAGCGCAGGCGCCAAGAGAGAGAGAAAGAGATGGGCCTCACGCTGGGTCAACTGTCACTCGCAGATGGCCAAGGTCAAGGTCAAGGGGAAGAAGAAGGGGAAGGTGAAGGTGAAGGTAAGCCCTTTTAATGACATTCTGTCGGACGCTTCTATTCTACCACCAAATAAAATCCCCCCATCTTTTCCCAAAAAACAAATGATAGGAAAAAAAGAGACAATCCATTGTCATGATTTTGTATTCATGAGTTGTCATTTTCTTTTCTTTTTCTCAGCATACTGCTGTTTCAGTCTGTCAAATAATAACCATAGGCAATGCATTCTTTCTTACCTACTTAGGTTTAGGTAGCATTAGCAGCTGACAAACTCAATATTTGGACAGCAGAAATGGCTTTTCTCCCACAATTTTGATGACTTCAAATTCCCATAGAGTTCCAGTAGAAAGATACTGTGATTTATGGAATTTTGTTGCAGGATGATTGCAACATTGGTAATCTCTGCTGCTATGTAAAGTATAACACTGAACAACTTTAGAACACAGACTTCGATACAAGTGCCATGGAAATCTTATATTTGTAGCTGCAATGACAAACAGATTTGTTACCCTTGCCACTCCCTCAGTCCAGATAAAGTCTGTTACAGCTTCCTTGGGACATCTTTCAACAACAATTTTAGTACAATTCTTCATAGCAAGATTTCGTGAAAAGAGATTCAGGGTTATTCATGTCTCAAAGTATATGATTTTCCTAAAGGCCGATTCAGCAAGGGAACTTTGGATGTCCATTGTTTCCAAAGATTCTTACAACATTTAGTCAGAATAGTATCTTCCCCAAAATGTGGAATTAATTTGAGCAGTTTCTTGATTCAACGGCACCTCTGATAATTCGAGTATCTCCCAAACAATTGAAAAGGTGATCCGTATAAACACTTCATTGAAAGCTTTCACAGATGGGGTTCAGAAGAATTAACCCAGCTGCTGAAACATGCGAGAATAATAGGGGCAATTCGATAGAAAAAGGAGACATCAACCTATTAGATGTTACCAGTTAGGAAGAATCTCAATATATGAAAAGTAAGACAAGTCAGTAGCAACAATTTAAAATTCTTGTTCCGTTCAATTAAGAGAAGCTTTAGCTCTATTATTAATTCAGCTCTGGGGGAGATTGAAAGCAATGAAAATATTGCAATAATTGCTCACAGCACTGCAATTTTTGCACAATCATTAAGTACTAGTTAAAAAGAAGAATGGATAAATAATGAACGTAAGAGATAGATTGAAGAAAACATGTCTTCTCTTGCCAGTCCTTCCTGGGTTTTATGCCAATGAACTTGAGCAGATTTGGAAGGATCGAGATACTTGGGTACAAAGGCTATTAAAAAGAGGGTGAGAAAAAAGAAGAAAAATAAGATAAGATAAGATAAGATAATGTTATTAATGTCCAACGAATGACCACAAAAGTAGGTCAATGGGACTAAAGGGATACAATCAGTATAAGTACAATGTGGGAGTGCAAATGCAACTCCTAGAAAATGCCAAAACTATATCTATGACAAACTCAAATAAAATAAAAAGAAAAAATACAAGTAGTAAGACTGCCTCCAAAACATGTATATAACTGTATCCAAGGCATGGTGATGAAGAGTGAACACGAAGCTGATGAAGTCAAGAACATCCGAGTCTGATAGTCGATGGCGATGGGGGGTGAACTAGGCACTGGCTCGCTATCAGAGTCCTCTGGAACTCCTGAGGTGTCCAGCTGTATGATCCTGGGGGGGATGTAGGAGTGAGGGTACTCCTAACATCCGAGGTAGAAAGAAAGAAACTCCGGATAGATCTTTGATTGTTCTGCTGGGGCTGAGGAGGGATCCTGTGTGCGGGGGTGCCCTGTTCTGGATCTGTCGGGCACTGTTCCTCCTAGCGCTCTGGGTGTGTGTGGATTGATGTGCTCGGCCCCTATGGACCGGTCTCAAAGATGTTTGCCGGTCTCTCAGAGAGGAGGACTGAGAGGAGATCCGAGGTCTCACTACTCTGCTGTCTGAAGTACTATGGAGCTCAACCCTTCACTTGTTGCTCCGATCAGGTGGATCAACATGAAAGTATGAAGTGATCTTCTTGGTCGTCTCAAGGCGGGGTGGGGTGTGTAAGAATTGAGATCTGTGTAAGAGAATTCTATACCCTATTTTGATTGTAGAGGTAGTCATTATCAGTCATAATTCGAGTAAAAAGTTATATATTTTTATTTTATATGGTGATATCAAAGTAGAATGAAGCAGGACAGAAAACGAGTTATTGCATTGAAAAGCAGAAGGCTGTGGAGAAATTGTGGTAATTTGAGGCCGTCGGCAATAAAAGAAAATTTTCCTCTACTATAAAGAGTGGCATTAAACAAACTTACAACTGCAGTAATGTTTAGATACCATCACTATCAGAATTAGGAAGAACCTTATTTGTGAAACTGGTAGATGCACAGACTCCAAGGAAAGAGCACACTGTAAAGGATGCGGCCAAAATTTGCTTGGAAATGGACAGTTTACAATTAGATGTACCCAGCCTATGAAAATATGTGGAGTAACCCTAAATACGATAGATGTGCCCCATGCCATTAGCCTCTGACATCTGAAACCTCAGAGTATTGGGAAAATTTTAATACAAGTTCTTGACCTAGAACTAAGATTCTAATAGATAATTTGCTTTCTGTTTCTTTTTGTGGTCCACTAAGCAAACGTTTTGAATGGATAGAAACAAACAATCTCCATGCATGAATCGCTTTTTGATTGAGATGGATGTGTAAAAACTTAACAAGGTTTCACTTGTAGTATACTTCAATGTTTTTCTTTTTTGTTTAGCAGCAATATTATTTCGGTGATGAATGATGGGGAGCTATTAATCTGCTCGTTACTCTTTTGGGATTATAGGAATGACAAAAAGCAGGAAATTGTTGTTTCATCACGTGGAGACTGTGAGTCCCTCAGACAAAGAAAAAGGTTTCCTAGAGTCAATTTTGGTGAGTGTATTATCTTTTTCCTGCATTTGATCTTATTTTGGAATACACCTTTTTCTTATATTTACCATTATTTTTGGACACTAATATTGGACACCTCTTCAACATGGGTGTTCTGTTTTATCATTTAAATCATTTTCACTCCTGGTGTCTTCTGGGAAACTGTCTTGATATTTGGGATTGTAGTAAGTTACTTGGATTGAATTCTTTGTTTTCCTTGACCATCAAATAGCAAAAAATAGTAATTCATGTACTTCGATTTATCAATTTTATTGTAATTCATCTAAACTCTATTCAGATTTATGGTAATTCATCTAAGCTGTACTCTTCTGTACTAGTTCTCATGCAAGATCCAAGAGCCTCTTCTGTTTTAATATATCAGTAGATCAAATATCAGGAAGGAATTCTTGTTATCAGCGAGCCTATTGTAGTGCCTGCCCTTAGGTTGATTGGCAGGAGAAGTTTGGGTTGTAGTATCCAACCTCGAGGAGGTCTTTAACTGACAAGGTTTTTATAGATATTTGGGAACTAGGTAACTTGGGGATGTTGTTATCTGAGGCTACAGGGTTTTTGTGAAAACAGATCATTTTTTGTTTATGCTTGCTTCTATAAGTTTGTTTTCGACATACTGGTATTATTTCTACTTATGATAAGAATTGCTTATGTTGTTCATGGGAATTTGTATGGAGTGTAACTAGTGATTCTCTTCAAGTTGACTGGTCAGTAAGATATGGCTGTTGTTCCAGTGCTAATTTCAATGTGAATTACAGGGCAGGATTTGAATTTCTCTTGCTCAAGTGCTTTTATATGAAGTGCAATTGGGAAGGCTTTTAGTGTGAATACCTTCTATGGGTTTGGAGTTTTGTGAATGGTTCTCAAGTCTTTATTTTGGAATTGAATTTGCCTTGGCAGTAATAATGTGGATCCGAATTTGTATTGTCACATTGCAAATATTAATCACTAAGTTTCTGGTCATTGTTGACAATGTTTTCAACTTGCTATGGAGTTGCTGTTCCCAAGTTGTATCTGCCAAAGTCAATTCTCCAGGATCGATGTCTTCTTGTTGCCATTGCCAGTGCTTCAGATTTGCTTCTCCTAGGTGCACTATACCGAACCTATGCTGTGACAGTGATTGGCACCGCATCACTTTCCCATTTCTTGTTACAATTTGCATTTGTGAGCTTCAAACCTTACCTACTGTGGAGGTTCACTTTGCTGAGCAAGAACCTGATTTGCTTGTATTAATGATTTTTGCATAATGATCATGTTTTGACTAATTCTACCTTTCGCTTCTCTTCTTTTGAGGTGAGTTATTATTTTCATTTGTATGGTCTGAGCCTAAGCTTGTGATTATACTTGATTTATGTGTTACTCTTGTTTATCTGATACCAAATAATCTTGTGTCACCTACTTCAATGAAATTACATGGAGATTTGCAATTTGGTGATAAGTATTGCCTTGTTGCACCAAGAGTAGTGAGTTGCTCTACAACCCAGTATGGGGGAGATGTTGTCATGTAATGTGGGTAATGCTGATGTGACAACAACTAAAAATCAAATAAAGCTATTCGGCAGCATATTTCTATTTAATTTTAAATTTTACAAAAAGCTAAAAAAATTAAAACCAGCTTAGATCCATATTAAACCTGGATATAGCAAGCACTAAGAGGGATCAAATTTCTTGACGTGTAATTTTTTTATCTCAATTTTTTAACACATTAGGAAAAAATTACACCTCAAGAAATTTGGTGCCTCTCGGTGCTTGATAGATCGGGGTCTAAGATGGATCTATGCTGGTGATACTACAGAGTAGTTGGTTGTGTTAGCTTGCATGATTTTTTCCTTTATTTGTTTGGGGTTCTTTGTATTACCAATGTTAGTAAGTTGCTTAGGTCTTGCTCCAGTGTTGGCCTTGCTACTATTGGTACAAGGAGTTGAGGTTGCATTGCCCAAAAATTCAAGGTTATATCATGTGTTTATTAGTTGAGATGAAAGTGCCATTACAAAGTGTAGGGCACCAAAATATGATACATCCTACAAATATCTAACTTGATATTGACTGCATACCCTAATCAGGTCCTCCATAACTAGGACTTATGATAGAGGTAGCAAACACTGTTCTTAAGTTTTTTTCTTTTATCATGGAAAACCATTTACTAGACAATCAATTAGATATTCTGGAATTGAATGAAGGCTTTTTGTGTGCAACATGTTCTCTTGGTTTATCTCTTCTTGTTTTTTATATGGTTTTTGATAGTTTTTATATCTATATTACAAAAAAAATGGTGGCAAAGGGCACGCCACCTAGAACCAATAACCATTTCAATATTGAAACCACCTCAAGTTGAAGTAATAAGGTCCATGATAACAAAAATAACAAAATTGGTAGAGTGCCACAAAGTCCAAAAAGATATTAAATATCTTTTGACCCCATTAATGGGGTATACCAAAACCACTATATCATCATTAACATCAGCCATAAATCAATCTAAGTTGCATGAAATGGGGAAATGGGGACAAAACAGGGAAACGAGGAATCACGCCCCCCCAAATTTTGGAAATAGGGAAATGCAATATAGGGAAACGTTATATATATATATGAGCAAGGACAAAATTATTATAAAACATAAACCATAAATTATTAATTACATTTAGATGCAAGCAACATTGCCAGGTGATAAATGAAAAATGATACAGATAAAATTTAAATCATACATGTAACATCATATTTTACTCATGAACCAAGTCTATATTTTTTCATTCATGCAATTAGTAATATCCAAAAACAACCTTTATAAACGAGGCTATATAGTATATATCCAAAATTAGCCTTTATGTATGAGGCTACAAGTACATTGTATCAAACTATGAACAATGAACATACTAACATAGAAATAAAAGTAAAGCGTGATCTCAGACTAATAGTCATCCTCATATTCATAGTCTTCCTAAAAAATAGAACAAAAAGCACCCTCAACAACGGAATGTAGAGTGGAAGAAGTATTTCCAATTCCACTTCTATGTGTCGAGCTGGTTTTTTAAGCGAGGGGCTTTTATTTGAGGGGAAATGTGCTATACAAGAGAGGAAACGTGACGGAAATGTGTTTCCGTTTGTACGAAACACGTTTACCGTACAGGAAAGTCCATATGGACGAAAACACGTTTCTGTCAAGTACCAAATGCGTTTTAGAGTTTCGGTGAGTTTCTGGGGATGAAATGGGTGCTAGACCTGAGTTTCCTGCAACTTAGAAATCAATATTTCCCTATGTGAGGTAGGTGCTTGAGATTACCTAAGTAGTGGGGGAAAGGCTGATTGTCATCATGTTTAGGTATGAGTCCTCATCCATTGTACAACATGTTATTGTAGTCTATCCCAACTCTTTTTTTGAATACGAGTGTTCATTCTAGAAATGGTGTTTAGGGTGGTTGGCAATTTGTCATTGTAGGTAGTAGAACACCTATCATTATGCCTTTAACTTGGCTAGTTATGGCACCTTTCGCTAGTGGTCTTTGCAACTCACATGATTGTTGCATTATGAGGAGTATTGTTGTTGTTTAGATGAAGCTTCTACTGGGACTCAACTAGGTGAGCATGGAGCGCTATTCTAGTGTACTAGAAGTTGTCTTAGGTGATATAGATCTATTTCCATCTTCATTTTACATTGTATTTGCAAGGAAAACTTGGTGATGGCCATAATCTTGTTACTTTAAGAAAAATCTAAACTAGCTGTCTAGCTACCAAAAATAATGTCTTTCCAAAATTTTCAAAGGCAAAAATGTATTTTAACCTGAATTATATTATCATATTTGTTAAACATAGTATCCACCAAGAGAGTTTTATTAGATTGTAGAAGGGGTGAGGTGGTGATACAAAGAACTTGCTCATATCTAGGGAACTTGAGCTTTATTGCAATGCCAAAATTGTGATTGGCTGATTTTGGGGCACTACAAAGTGTCAAAGCAAGAGTGGGGAGACCCGTATGGAACATACAATAGCCTAGGGCCAAACCATCATAAACCAAGCACTATGCAAAACACACTCTTTTGGGTTCAATGGGGGAGTTCTACGTAGCCTTTAGTTTGTAGTGCCAAGTTGAGAGCTTGAGCTTCAACTTTCAGGTCTTATTGAGTTTTGATATCAATCTACAAAGTGTTCTTCAACCATTGGTAAGCATTAACATGCTTGTGTTTGTAAAAGGGTATGGAATGGTTCCACTTCTATCCATCGATTGATAAGGGTAATTTGAAAGGCGGGTTGGGATTAACTCTTTGATACGTTCCAGGATAATTTTATCCACATTAAACAATTGGAACTAGGCATTATGTTTGTTCCAAGGCATCCTGTGTCCTTGTTGATGGGAGTATTTTTCCTTGATTGTTTTAATGCCCCTCTTGAAGAGTTGAATGACTTAGAACCAAGGGTTGCCTGTTAAAATTTTCATATTCTTTGCAAGTATTGGTGACTATGAAAGAGAATGGCCATTGAAATAGATCCTTGCTCTGAAACCCCCTTACCATCTTAGCTGTGGCTTGATAGCGTCCTAGGATTTCCAAATGCTTTGTGCTATAAATGATCCTTGAATTGTGATTGGTTCTAGTGTGATGATTAGGTTGTCAAAATGAATACCTCTCCAACTCCTTTTGCCCTATAGTGCTCCTACTTTCACACAATTTTGTAGGAGGATGTTCTAGGACTCTTTCTTGTTTATTGCTTTGATGATCCATTTAGCAAAAAGAGCTTGGGTATGGATGTCGATGATTCCTAGCATTTCCTCATCTCTCGGGGAGTAACAATTGTTTCATGCTCTTCTTGCCAATCGAGCTTCACTCATAGGAAGGAAGGATTGGGCAACTTTTATAAGTTTTTTGTAAGTATCTATTAAGGCACCCTAGCACAAGTAGTATAAGTGTGTGGCTACCAACACCTTAGTGCAAATATGGAATTGGGATGCCCGTGACATTAGCTTATTCATCTACCTAGACACCTTTTTTCTATTCTTCATTGCTTGTTGGGAAAACTCAATGGTGGAGGCATGCAAAGCAAAAGGTATGCTCAACAATTTGAAACTTTGCCAAAGCTTTGTTCAAGACTAGCACATGTTTTCCAATCTCTTTGATAGCTTGCATGGGGCTATGCCTTAGTAAAGATTTTTAGCCTATTTATTGCTAGAGTCAAAGGCTTCATAGAAGATTTCTAAACATTATATCATATTTGTGAAGGATTGCTCATCCTGCCTTATCATCAGAAACAAGTCATTTGCAAACTAATTATTGAAAAGCTAGCCAATATTATGTTTGGGTCAAGTTTATGGGCCAACATGTAGCTTAAATCTTTAGACTTTGACACTAAAGACATACAAGGATTGGGCAAGTAAGGTAGCCTTGTCTAATTGATTTGAAAAGTTTGATCTTTTTTGACTTTACTCTAAAGATGGTAATGAAAGTTGAACATCTACAAAGAGGTTTTTGACTACCTTAGTGAAGAAGGTTTCAAATCCCAAAGCCCAAAGCTTAAAGCATTAAGGGGATAAAGGACATTCTATCCAATTGTAGGCTTCTTAAAAATCATTCTTATAAATAATTTGCCTTGGCTTATACATCTAGTCCATTCCATACCCTCCCGAACTGCAATGATGTTGTCTAGGATATAATGCCTATGAATAAAACCACTATCCTCAAGTTTTATGACCTTTAATAGAATATGTCATTTTTGGTTTTGCTTTATATGTTTGATATTTTTGTTTGATTTCTTTACCGTTGTCTAATTCCAATTACATTTTGGTGTTAAGCATCTAGAAAAATGTCAAAATAGAAATGTTTTGCATGTCTGTGTGTGTAGGTTATCATTCGTAATCTATTTACACAAGAGAGATTGGTAAATTGTATATATGTGATCAATAGTGTAGAATGAGCTTATGGTTAATTGGTTACACAAGAGACATTGATAATACATGTGATCTATCATGTTGAATGAGCTTATGGTTAATTGGTAAGATATTAAAATGGTTGGTTGGAAACAAATTACTAATCCTTAGAGGTTGGTTTTAACAAGGTCAACTATTGCCATTTCCATATTATGAAATGACATCACATCAATTAAGTTGGTTTGAAGGGAGCATGTCTACTACCTAGGTGATTTTATTACAATGGATTCCTTTATATATGAGGCTCTTAAGGAGAACAAGACCCAAGTGAAGAAAAAAGGGAAAAAATAAGCCAGACAAAGACTTTGATATCATGTATACATTAACTATATCAATTAATTGAGTAGGTGTGCAATATGATATGGTTGCAAGTTAATAAAATGGTTGATTGGCTAGAAATCTTGGATATCATTTTTTTTAACAAAGACAAGTAAAATTTATATTAAAAAGATGTTGAAACAACCAAAAAAGGTACAAATATTTCCAAAGGATCAACCAACTCATAGTTCAATAGAGCTATACCTTGCAACTTCTCATCAGCTTGCAGTCTCGAGATTGCTACAACATTTACAAGTATTACTATACTGCTATAAACTTTGACAAATTGATTGAGCAAAAAGACACAGAAACAAGTCATGAACAACCAAAAAACCAAAAGAAAGACCATCCTAAAACCCTAGAAATCTCTATTTTTCTTAAACTGAGCTGGAGAGCTTGAAATTTCAACAAGGGCGATGTTTGGCTTGTGAACTGATTCTTCATCAAAAGTCTTTGGGCCAATGTTCCTAGTAGACCTAGACTGACAACCAACCAACATATCATGGTCTATATCCACAGTAATATTCGTCTTTTCCAATTGAGCGCCTTGGACACGGACTTGGTCCTCCAAGTCGTCGAAATGACGATCCAACAAAGAGACATGAGCAATTACCTCATGACTTGTGCAGAGTGGACTGGAGATCTCGAATATTGACCTTCACGTCCCATAGACTCTCAACCAGCTCTATCAACTCCACCACAGCCACCTCTTCTGCCTTCATCCTCGTTGCCACCTCTTCTGCCTTCATCCTCGTTGTAGACCTATATTGCTTGATCCCCAACCGCAACAAAACACCTTCCTGTATTTGCATGAAATCAATAGAGGGAAACAAGAAAGCAATCAAATCTAACAACGTCGACTCAGAGGAAACTACCAGTGGGGAGCCCACAAAGAGGCAAGCAAAATGTCAAATAGCAAGGAGGGAACCCATGCATCTTTTGGGTTGGGGCTCAAGCTTCTGAATAATCCTAGATACATTGGGGGAAAGATCTTGAACCGCCATAATATGCATATAGAGAACACACCATACCCAAGCAGAGCTTTGCGGGACTTCTCCCATTTGTGATGTTAATGTGGCTTTAATGACATAGCTTCAAAATTTGTAATGTCAACGGGTGGCGTCCATGCAGAGGGGGGGACGATAAACACATAGATTCATAGGCATTAATATATCCTGAGGGGAGCCACCGATTGATACATTGGCCCCCATTTTTAATAAGAACACCTTTGCCAAGATTGGAAGCTTGATTGGAAAGCTAGTCAGCAGTTGTGTTATTAATCCTTTGAACATGCATGGAGTTTGCTTCTTTTATTCCCCTCAGGAGATTGACAATACAAGCTTGAAGCCTCCCAACAATAAGATCTTCCAATTGTATTCTTTTACGTGCTTGTGAAATAATGAGGAGAGAGTCCCCAATGACTAGGATGTTCTGAATGCCCAAGGAGATGGTAAAATCAAGGCCCAAAAACAAAGCATATCTTTTCGCTATGTTATTAGTGGCTCTTTCCAAGCCCTATTGATAGGTTAGAACCATGTTTCCTCTAGGATCCGGGACGATCCCACCTGCATCTGCTGCCCCAACAAATCTTATATATCATTATCAACCATGCTTTTCTTCTATTAATCCTTGGAGGTTTGTTTTAACAAGGTCAACTATTGTCTTTTCATGTTTCAAAATTTGACATAAGTTCACATCAATTAAGTTGTTCTAAATTGTTTGGTTCTAATTCTTGGGCGTTTGATATAATGGATTCCCATATGTTCAAGGCTACTTAAGGAGAACAAGGTCCATGTGAAGAAAATAGGGAGAAAAGATGACTAGGACACAGGCTTTGGTATCATATATACAATAACAACATTAATTTACTGGAGACTAGTGCACCCTAGTAGGCCTTATCCACATCTTTTTTTTGGAGAAGACTTGCCTTTGTCTATTTTGGAGTAACTTCATATGAAACAAGTTCTATATCTGGCAGTTACTTCCACCACAAGTCTTCTACTCTTGGAGTGCGATATTACTTGGAGACTTTTGGGCCTCTTGGAGCTCATCTATTCTTTTCTTCATGCTGTTACAGGCAGGATGAGGTCACTTCCCCTGGGGGATAATCTTGGCATCACTCATATCATTCACAAGTTATTCTTGGGAAACTAGTATGCCTATTTGGAGAAGCTTTTCATGGAGTCTTTTCTTCTCTTTTTCATTCTATTCCTAGCTGGAGGAGTGTGCCTTCCTTAGGCTATTATTATCATTCTATCCTCATTATATTCTGAGAAACTTTCTTTGTACATTCCCATTTTCATTCTATAAGGGATGGAGAAGTGATGGAGACCATTATCGGTTCTTGCTTGAGTCCATTCATTCTTCGATACTTCTGAGTCTTTTGATGTCATATTGATTGAGTCACAGTGATTTAGATTTTAGACGTTTCTCCAATGATGTTCGTGTGACTTTGTCCTTGAGCATGGTATGAGTAAAGTGATATTTTGGCACCTTCTGTGCGTTTGGTGTGGAGCTGATGTCTTCAGAGTTCAGACTGTGTATTTACTATTGACAACTTGGCAACTTATTCTCGTCCATTGATGGACTTGATCGATTGCTGTGTAATTTCTGAGTTGACTGGCCTCCGGTATTTAAGCTGCCAATTAATTTTCTCTCTTCCTTCGACTCCATACCCATTGGATTTAAGGCACTGGTCAAAACACTTAAAATAAGTTTATTTTGCTGATTTTTGACTTTTACACTTGCAGATCTGAAGTGAATTAGTGCAGATTTACATTAGTTTTGAGCAGATTTGAAATTCCTAGGTGTAAATCTGATTGTACTTGCTGTCCTAAAGTATTTACTGCAGAAATCTGGTCTGTTTTACTACTTTAGATCACAAGGGATTCCCCCGAGGCTACAAGCACTAGCCCGAAGTGAGAGGGATTGTGCGAGGTGACATTGGCACATTCCTTAAGTTTTCATTTGGGCCCTTCCAATCTCTAGTGATAAGTTGATAACACATCCCCAACAACTCCTTCCAAAATTTTCTGATAAATTCACCTTAAATCTGTTTTTTCAGAAACAATACCCCTTGTTCCTCTGACAAGTTTTCTGATGAAGCACTTCAAGCTTGTAGTAAGGATCATAGTGTTGCTAACAAAAATTGACCTAAATTGAGAGAAGCCTGCTGGATTTTTTGTCTTTATGAGTTAAGGCCAAGGCATGGAGTTTGTAGTACAACCAACTTCCTTGTTCTGGATTTTTGACTAATTTCAGCAGGTCAAAATTTATAATATCTGCTTCTCTGAAAAAGCTGATTTAAAACCCATCTGATTCTGGGGCTAAACTATGAAAATTCCAAACCTTAGTTGACTGAATTCCATAAATTCTCAACCAAACAAATCTGTTATTTAATTACAGAAATATAACTTCTTCACATAGCAACAATCACACAATAGCTGGAAAGTAAATAGCGGAAGTGTAAAACAATTACACACATACACAGGGAATTTCTCCTTCAAATCATCTTATCATTCAACTAATCAAAACCTACAAGGTAACCTGCACAGTCTGCTTAAAACCAACAGCTGCATGCTAAGCAAATCACTCTATAACTGAGCTGTAAGGCATGCTGAGAAGGTACAGCCTGCACAGAAAAAGGAACAGTATATGTAAGGCCTACTGTATGGATTGTACTTTCACCTGCTTCATTAGAGCTATGCAATTTTATCACTGAGAACTGTCTTCATTAGAGCTAGGGAGTTCTTTCAAAACCTCATTCAAGTTGGGTGCTTCAAATTTAGCTAGGGTCGAGGAAAATAAGGCCTAAGTCAATGGAGCACTCCTCAAGATGTGGTTCCACCTTTCCTTTGGGATAACAAAAATATGCCAAGTGTCTTCATGTATTGCACGGCACTCCCCTTAAATCTTCAATGGTGTGAAACGCCTCCAAATACATAATTTATCATTATGCCTTGGGATATGTGAAATGCCTCAAAGTACAATTCAAAATAAGAAAATGCATCATATGTAGAAGGCACCCAAAGGTGAATTACTACCACATGTGCACCGCCTCCATATATGAAATTTGTGAACTCAGTTACTCAACCATAGAACATGCATCTAAAGACATGAACACCAAACACCATAACATGTGAAAGAGAAAGGAAAACAAGTAGATCTCCATCTCTCCCAAGCCTGAGGAACAAGACTATGTTAGCATTCACAACTTGTACCAGCTCCCAAAGCTCACACCTCATCACAGTACAACTGAGAAGAATGCCTCGAAAAAGCAAAAATGAGTCTGTCTTTTCAGGCAGTAACAACTGGCTCCATATGGACACTGCACACTCCTGTAGGATCAAGAGAACTCCATAATCTTCGAGGCTTCCGCTATGCATGATGTACCTGCCAAGAAGAGAAATGCTGGAAACAGGCGATGGATCCAAAAATTCACATTTCAATCACTCCCAACATACAATCCAAATCATTCTTGTCCACTTAAGATTTATTACAAAGAAAACTTGAGAGTGTTCCTATCTAATTAATCACTCTGAAGAGGCTCTGCAAATAAGTTCTGAGCTAAGATGCCAAAGGAAAACATAGCATAAAGAATGTTGAGCTAATTCTTCCTACCCAACACCAACTAGAGGAAAATGCACATGCTCAGTAAAATCATATAACCAATGCAATCACTGCATCATCTCATCAACACCATAAGGTCTTGATGAAGGGGAAAGTGGCTTAGTAAATCCTCGTCTTCAGGAGAAGCTAAAGTAAATGCTTGATCCTCTTCATAAGAGTCTTAACCATCCATCTCATCACCAAGATCTTCATGAGGGTATGCAATAAGGTCTCCCTTCGGTTCTTCATCAGTTTGATGAGGTGCCTTTGGCTTTTCTTCTTGATATTTAGTGGGGTCTTTGAACTCTTCTTGATATTTAGTGGGATCTGAATCTACGCTGTTGGGAGCGGGGAGCGAAGCGGGGAGTTGGGAGCGGGAGCGGGAGCGAAAAGCGAAATTTTCAAAAGCTTCCGTTTCGGGAGCGTTTTTTTATATAATATATATTTTAATATATTTTGATGCATATAAATTAAAAAAAACATGTATTATGCCAAATTAGCTATAGAAAACATCAAAACATAGATATTCATATAACCATTTAGTACACATTGATATAACATCAATCATCTAGGACATCTCAGAAGATTTTCTAGAATGACATAGCTATGGCAATGACCATTTGCAAGTGATGTCTTTAAATCCATTATCAAACTTGCAAAGATATTAAGTTATTGTTAAGATTTACTTTATAAAACAAACTCTATGATTGAATTTTTGTAACAGAAGTTGAATTTTTGTAAGGGAAGTACAAATGTGTAGCTGATGGCATCGACTTTAAGACAATGCTGCATGTATTTGACCCTCATATGTCAATACCATTTTTCTCATATAACCAAACTGTATTAATTAGAATTTGATTAAAATTAACATGCAGACTGTTTTCTATTTTATCAAATATCATTAGTATGTTTCTTCATATTAATGACATCCATACTTCCAATTTTTTTTTGGATATGGATTCTTCCAACAAGGCTTTTTCAGAATTGCATGGAATCTGAATCCAAATCCGAGTTCATATATGCTAACTATGATTGTAACTGTTTTTGAGACCAGCTGTCTGAATATTCTTGACAGTCTAAAAGTTCCATGTAAGTGATCGACAGTATTACCTGTAAGTTGTAACTAACCTGCAATATTCTCCTTGTAAGTGTCCTGCAAAATCCTCGATGCCTACTCTTTTTTTGGCATTGTCATACTCTATTAACTTCTAATGGAAGAGTGTATAGCAATGTAGAGTATCAACAATTCTCTATTCTCGTCTTGGCTGCCTCTCTTTTTTGTTTGTGTGTCTCTTTCTTTGCCTCATTGTATGCCATTTGTATGTTCACATGTTTTGTATGTGCCTTTCTTTGGATCACTACATTCGATTGTGTATGCCCACATTAGTGAAAGAGGTCACTGGTGAATAAGGTGAAATGCACTGTACCATTCACACCATCAATAATTGTAGATTCCAAAGTAGCATGGCAATTGCAACATCTTACATGATAAACTGAAGAATGTAAGGCCCCCAGTATAAAAGTAGAGCTATTTTTAATTTTGGAACATTTGGTTGTAGTGAAAAGAATAAATGATTTGGCTGCATGGTTGATGTCATATACCTTTGTATAGCTCATGTATGTATCTTGCGAGTAAGATCAAGGATTCATTTCATTAGGCTCCACCAAAATTGTCATTGGAAGTTAATCTCACTTCATACCAAGGATTATTTTATGAATTAGGCAGTGCATCAAATGAACTTTTTTTTTGGTACCAGTGTTTGGGGAAACCATTATAATGCTCAAATTAAATGAAAAATGGTGAACAATTTCAATGCTTGTTGAATAATAGACAAAGCTTTCACATAGAAGACAAGCAACCAGGGCTTCTTTCATAGGAAGAAACTAGGTGATGAGTAAGAGCTTAAAAGATATTCTGAAGATAATGATGTCAATGGTGTTGGGAAAGGAAGCAAAAAAGAGAAGGAAGCAAAAATACATGCAGCAACAACAAATGTTAGGTAATCCTTGAGAAGCATTACAGTTACTCAAAGAACTACAACTCTTTCTACTGTAAATTTTGAAACACCAGCACTTCAGTAGATATCAGAAGAATACTGTCATCCAACTATTCATTTGTTTAGAGCAAAAGATATTATGTAACAAACACTTGGGAGCTTTATGTATATAGATGATGAATAACGTACATGATTTGAGCTTTATGCTTCACTGTAGGACTCCTAATGTGTCACCTGAGCTTCCAAGCAACACCGCCAACCACCAAACCTATTGATTTATATTCTATGTCTCAGTCCATGGGAAGAATTTTATATAGATGTATCGTCATTGTATTCACGTATTTCATATATCTGCCACTCTTGGATATCAATGGACACTGATTATTTTTCTTCCTTTCCATCCATACACTCCCAAGCTGTGGCTTTTCATGTCCTGATACTTCACTGAGATTCTGCGAACTTTCATTCCCAGGGAAATATAGATGATGACTTTTCCATATCATTTGGTTCCAGAATATGGAAATATCTTCTGAAGGAAGTTTCTCTGGAAGGTGAAACATAAAGTCTACATGCAAAAGCAGGGATTTTCAGCTTAAATACAAGAAAATTAGAGTCTTAAAAATGGAAAGAGGCTTACCACTGAGGGCATAGAATGATTCCAAATGGAGTCCAATAGACTTTATTTGCCCAAATTAACCCTAGCCAATCTAGAAAGATTTAAAAAAAAAAAATAAAAAAAATTAAGGAATCGCTCAGGAAGCGTTTTCGGGAGCGATTTTTTTGCCCGGGATCACTCAGGAATCAATGAGGAATTGATCCAGAAGCGTAGATTCCGGAGCGATTCTGGATCGATTCCTAAAATTCCAGGGAGCGTTTTTTTCTCCAAGGAAGTGCGAATTACGAAATTGATTCTGGGAGGAATCAATGAGGAATCGCGATTCCGGAATCGATTCCTCACTGATTCCTTCCGGAGCGCGATTCGGGATCGATTCGTGGGGGGGGGGGGTCGATTCCCAGCAGCTCTGATCTGAATCTTGAAAGCCTTGATCCCTCTTCTTATTAGGACTTTCAATAGGTTCATTCTTTTGAGGTGCAACTGAGTTTTCAAAGGCTTCACCATTACAATCCAGATCTGCAATATCAAGGTTTAGTATCTCATGTGATAAAAAGATGGGTTGGTCTCCTATTGAAGAATCCTTCTAGGGCTCATTTGTAAATATTTGATCCATAGATCACTACTCCCTCTCGATCGCCTTGAGATCTCAAGTGGGATGAGTCTCGATATCAATACACTATTAACATGAACTCAAACAACTAGATCTGCATTTACCAACTGAACAATATAAATGCAATCATACATAAACACCAAATGTACCTTGGAACCCTTTCGGGAGAAACCAACAGACTATGGGGCTATCTTCACTCTTGAGCCCAGAGCATATAGGAAAAGAGACAAGTACAATACAGGGTTACCTCAGTGATATTTTCTGGCCAACTCAAGATTTGCATGCATCCAGTTGATGCATGCACGGAAGAGATAAGCCCTAAATGGAAAACTGGATTTGAATATCCCTGTATCCGCCTCTACCTGATCTATCTGTCTCTATCCTCAGATCTGCTCTGCTCGCTCTGAAGACTGCCTGGTGATTGAAAACATCCTCCTTCTGCATGCACTAGTGCGCCCTCCCTCCAGCAATGAAAGACTCGTACTGAATCAGATCTCAGCAGATCTGAGCTCTGATTGTCACTGATCTTCCTCAATCTTTGAGACGAAGATACTTTGCAAGTTACAAACACTCAACTGCTCTACCGGATGCGGTACGAGCTTCTCTCTCCTTGAAGAATGCGCCCTCCTTCACATGTGAAGTTGTCCTCCTCTCTCTTGATCTATCTCAGATCAATGATCACTCTGATTAAGACAGTCACCTCCTGTCTTCCTTATAACATCTCATCATCAAGTTAGGTTTACCAAAACCCTAAAATGGCTGCATGCAAAACTCACTTTTGCATGCATGCAAACCTTTGCATGCATTTCTCTCCAATCATTTTCCTGGTTAATATTTTAACACTCCCTCTTAACGAGGAAAGGATTCTGTACCACTCCCATCTTCTCCCTGAAGTACTCAAACTTAGTCTTCATCAAGGACTTAGTCAAAATGTCTGCAACCTGCTCATCTGTAGAAATGTACTGGAGCTCAACTGCTCCCTTCTGCACATGATCACGAATGAAGTGATATTTGATCTCAATGTGTTTGGATCGATCATGAAACACTGGATTCTCAGAGAGCTTGATACAACTCTGATTGTCACAGTGAATCACCGTAGGCTCCAACTGTTGATCAAATAGACTCACCAACATCTTGCGAAGCCAGATGGCTTCACAACTGGCTAAGCTAGCCGCCATATATTCTGCCTCAGCAGAGCTCAATGCAACGGACTTCTGCTTTCTGTTGAACCACGGCACAACTGCCGAACCTAAGCTGAAGCAACACCCGGAGGTGCTTTTCCTGTAACCTGCATTCCCTGCCCAGTCTGAATCTGTGAACCCCACAAGCTGGACTTCTCCCTGCCTCACATAATTCAGTCCATACTCTGCAGTTCCACTGATGTATCTCAAAACATGCTTTGCTGTTTCCAGTGCACATCTCTGGGTTCAACCATGTACTGACTCAAGGTGTTGACTACAAAGCTCAAATCTGGTCTGGTGTTGACCAAGTACATCAAGGAACCGATAAGCTGTCTATACTTAGTGGAATCAGCCAACTTACTCTCAGAAGCCACTTGCTTCTTCCAGTTGGTCGTCACAGGGGTAATCATAGGCTTGTAGTCCTGCATCTGAAATCTCTTCAGAATGTCCATTGCATACTTGCCCTGACTAAGAAAGATATGCCGATCCTCTTGCCAGACTTCCATCCCTAGGAAGTAATGCATAAGCCCAATATCTTTCATCTCAAACTCAGATGCAAGATCCTTCTTGCAATCACTGATGAGTTTCTTTGCTCCTGTAATAAACAGGTCATCTACGTAGAGCACAAGAATAAGAGGGTCTCCTCTTACCACAATGAAGTAGAGATTTGGGTCTGCTTCACTCTTCTGAAACCCTAGCTGCTGTAAATAGGTATCTATCCTAGAGTACCAAGCTTTGGGTGCCTGTTTCAAACTGTACAGGGCTTTCTTCAGTCTGCATACATGAGACTCTCGCTCACGTACCTCGAAGCCCTTTGGCTGCTCAATGTAGACTTCCTCCTCGACGAGTCCATTGAGAAAAGTCGTCTTGATGTTCATTTGATGGATCTTCCATCCCATCTCTGCTGCAACAGATATCACAGTCCTAATGGAAGAATACTTGGCCACAGGAGCAAACGTCTCCTCAGAGTCAACTCCCTCTATCTGTGAGAACCCTCTAGCCACAGACCTGGCTTTGTATTTCTCAATGCTGCCATTTGCTGCATACTTAATCTTATAGAGCCATCTGGAGGTGACTACTGATTTTCCCTCTGGTCTGGGTACCACTTCCCAGACATCATTCTTCATGATGGAAGCATACTCTTCCAACATGGCATCTCTCCAAGCCTGCTTTCTTGCTGCTTGTTCGTAAGAGGAAGGCTCTGACTCACATATGCTGCTTACTAGTGCTAAGTAACTGCAGAATCTTTGTGGAGCCTTTCTTTCTCTCACATCTTTCTTGGGAGTTCCTACTGCCTGAGCATCCTTCAAGGTGTCTTGAAGCCACTTAGGCTTCCTCATTCCTGAAATGACATCCTGAGATGAGAACTCCTCATCCTCGTCCCAATATCCTGTATGTGAGTGAGTACCTCAAGTAGAGGTGCCAGTAGATGTTGATCCTGTAGCTCGAGAACTTGTAATCTGGGATCCTGATCTCAGTTGATCACCAACCTGAGATCCTATGCTAGTCCCTGCTCCTGTGGAAACCGTATCCTGTGTATCTGTCACTTCGGACACTTGAGACCCTGTTGACTGCTGCGCAGTACTCTGTCCTGTGTCAAGTGGTGTAGCAACTTGCTGTTTTCCCTTCTCTGACTCACATGACTTCCGAAAGGCCCGATCCTCCTTGAACTTCACATCCCGTCTCACAATAGTCTTTTTGAGAGCAGGGATGTAAATGCGGTAGGCCTTTGAAGTCTCATCGTACCTAACTAGAATTCCTCTTTCTGCAGTGGGTTCTAGCTTTGTCCTTTTCTTTGAAGGAACATGAGAATAGGTGAGGCATCCAAAAATCCTGAAGTGCCCAACTTCAGGTTTCTTCCCAGAGAAGGCTTTCTCGGGGGTCCTGTCCCCCAAAGCCTTATGGGGGCTCCTGTTCTGAATGTAGGCTGCAGTTTTGCATGCTTCAACCCAAAGAAAAAATGGCAATCCCTGATCATGCAACATGGATCTCGTAGCTCCAATAATGGCCTTGTTCTTCCTCTCAGCCACCCCATTCTGTTGAGGTGTGTAAGGAACAGTCAACTGCCTCTTCATGCCTTCCTGAGTGCAGAACTTATTGAACTCAGCGGAGGTGTACTCTCCCCCATTATCTGATCTGAAGATCTTAATCTTCCTTTCTGTCTGCTTTTCCACAAGGGCCTTGAACTCCTGAAACTTCTGAAAAACTTCCTTAGACTCTTTGCTCTTCAGGAAGTAGATCCAGGTCTTCCCGGAATAATCATCAATGAAAGACACATAGTACTTGTATCCTTTCAGTGATGTGGTGGACATCGGACCAAAAAGGTCAGAATGAATCAAATCAAGAGCTCCTGTAGCTCTAGTGTTGCTCTTGGGAAATGCTGTCTTGACGTAATTTCCGAGAGCACACCCCTTACACACATCAGTGTGCTCACTGCTGAACTAAGGTACTCTTGTCACAATCTCCCTCAGAATCTTTAGAGCCGGATGGTGCAGATGAGCCATCCTTCTGTGCCAAAGCTCACAGGGATCACATCCCTCATCTCGACTACTATGACTTAGGGCATGATGTAGTTGGAAACTCAGCTTTTATAGTTTCCTGCTGCGGACTCCAATCCTCTCAGCTGAGGCAACATTGGATCCCTTGGGATGAACTAGTACATTTCCATCTCTGAACATTACCCATAGCCCTCGATCTTTAATGGTGGAAATGGAGATCAAGTTTTTCTTAAGACCTGGAACATATAGGACATCACGAACTCTCATCTGTTCTCCAGAGTCTTTCTGGAAGGACACAGCTCCTCATCCTATAGCCTTGACTGTGGAGTTGTCTCCCAGGACAATCTCAAGATCTATCCCATCCTCTGCTAGGTCAGAAAAATATCCGCGAACACCTGTCACATCATTTGAAGCTCCACTGTCTATGTACCATACACTAGAAGTGGAGGCCATCAATGATTGACAGGAGTTAAGAGCCATATCCCTGTCAATCCCGTTTGTAGTACACTCATCAATATCCGTAGCGGAGCAAGAGGTGCAAACAATTTGCTCTTCCCCCATGATGTAGATCTGATGGAGCAGCTGTAGATCTGTGTATGAAAGCACTCCCTGACCCTTACCAGGGCTCTGATACCATGTAAATATTTGATCCAGAGATCACTACTCCCTCTGGATCGCCCTGAGATCTCAAGTGGGATGAGTCTCGATATCAATACACTATTAACATGAACTCAAACAACTAGATCTGCATTTACCAACTGAACAATATAAATGCAATCATACATAAACACCAAATGTACCCTGGAACCTTTTCGGGAGAAACCAACAAACTATGGGGCTATCTTCACTCTCGAGCCCAGAGCATATAGGAAAAGAGACAAGTACAATACAGGGTTACCTCAGTAATCTTTTCTGGCCAACTCAAGATTTGCATGCATCCAGTTGATGCATGCACGGAAGAGATAAGCCCTAAATGGAAACTGGATCTGAATATCCCTGTATCAGCCTCTGCCTGATCTATCTGTCTCTATCCTCAGATCTGCTCTGCTCGCTCTGAAGACGGCCTGGTGATTGAAAACGTCCTCTTTCTGTGTGCACTAGTGCGCCCTCCCTCTAGCAATGAAAGACTCGTATTGAATCAGATCTCAGCAGATCTGAGCTCTGATTGTCACTGATCTTCCTCAATCTTTGAGACGAAGATACTCTGCAAGTTACAGACACTCAACTGCTTTACCGGATGCGGTACGAGCTTCTCCCTCCTTGAAGAATGCGCCCTCCTTCACATGTGAAGTCGTCCTCCTCTCTCTTGATCTATCTCAGATCAATGATCACTTTGATTAAGATAGTCACCTCCTGTCTTCCTTATAACATCTCATCATCAAGTTAGGTTTACCAAAACCCTAAAATGGCTGCATGCAAAACTTACTTTTGCATGCATGCAAACCTTTGCATGCATTTCTCTCCAATCATTTTCCTGGTTAATATTTTAACATCATTATCATGCTTTACATAGGCAGATTTGAGCAATTCTTTGCAAACATCAATCAAGGAGTTGAGTGCTTCATATTTATCCTTTAATTTTGCTGCCATAAGATCTGAAGTGTTATTTTGATATAAAATTATCAACTCATCAACATCTCTTCTCTTTCTCATATGAACCTCAAGCATGGCATATACATTTTGTAACTCGTTACATGGATACAAAGAGTAAGTAGAATGCAATCTTTCATTCTTTATGGAAGAGTTAGTTTGCCCTGCTAAAACAAGCACATGTTTCCTCCTGATGAGGAGATTCACATTCATTACATCAAAAAGATTCCTCTAGCACACGTGATTTGAAACATTCCAGCAACTTAAGCTTCAATTCTTCTGCAAAAATTACCATTCCATAATCCCTCCTAAGATTGTGAAGAATTTTTTGTATCTCATGGGCAACGTAGTTTGCTGTCTTCATATCTCCAATGTACATTCTCCTAAAAAAATGACATTTTAGGATTAAATCCATCAATACACAACTTTGTGAGGCAAACCTTATTTACGCTTGATGTTGGATGGATTGTCTAGTATGCCTCTATGAACCTGATATGAAATTGCCTACGAGGTTCTTGTTCTTACTTTTTGACATGAAGGAATTTGAACCAAAAGGACCTAGAATCCCCTTTGTATCTTGCCATTGGATCATATTCTTTACGATCAATGTCTTTATATCTTTTGTGGAGCCACCGGATGAGGAAAAGAAGAAAACCTCATCATGTCAATGTAGCCAGTCTACAACTTCTAGGAAAGGGACTTTATCCTCGACAACATTGCCATTTTGTTACTTCCAAGTTTTGCACAAAAGATAAGCCCAAAATCACCAAGCACAAACCTTAGGGAAACTCTTGGAAGTTCTACCCACTGTCACCACAGTAGGACTTGTTGTCCGTCGAGATGCACACCAGCAGCATAAATATTTTGAAAGCTGTTTCCTCACTAAAAGTGGGAAAGGTGTGGCCTTGGGGGCAAGCAAAGAGCCAACCTGATCCTAGCTCCTCTGTTTAGGCAAACTCCTAATGAAGCCAAGGGGGGTAGTCCCTAACAAAGAGTTGTCTAAGGCTCTTGGTTTAAAATGTTTTTGGATGTATGGTGTGAATGAGTGTTGTGTAGGAGTTTTTATGAGATAAACACAATAACAATTTAAGCAATCCAAGTTGTTGCAAAACACAAGATAAGACACAATATATAAGATGACTGAATTCAAAGCATTTACAAGAAATAAATCACTTAGATAGATAAAGGACAAGTGGTCCAAATTAGGTGATGCAAATGAGTTTCAAGACTAGTGCCAAAATGGAGTCAAATGTGTGTTGGGGATGCTGAAATACAAGTCTCAAAGATATGTCTGTGAGATCGTTTTGCAATGCTCTTAGTAAATTTTATTGTGTATTTTAGAATGATCTTGATTCTTAAAGGTGAGGGGAATTTCCAAGCGATACGCAAAGGTACTGGAAATCTATCTGGGAATACTCTAAGTGGCTCCGTACAAGGACATGTTGGACTACCCAAGTTTCCAGTGAGGCGTTCAATAACTAACCAGCCATTGAAAACGAGGTATAGCTACCCAGCGCCCCCACTAAGAATTTGCCCACTTTCGAGTATTTGACGATCAACGCCGGTTCGTTGGTTATGGGGTGAATATTTTATTATGGTTAAAATTGGATTAAATGTGAACAATTAGATAGCCAATACCGTTTCTGTGTATCCCAACCTCCTAGGGAAGGGTAGAGCTTATGCGGTATGGAAATGGTAAATTCCAATTTTAAGGGAGATATGTGAGTTATGAATGTTTTATTAGAGCACAGAAACAAAGCTCTTCGACAGAGAGTGCTCTTGATCCACCTTATGGTGAGATTCAAGAGATTTAGCTAATCTAATATGAAAATGCAAGATGCAACAATGCTCTCCGATAGAGAGTGCTCTAGACTTGTCTTATGACAAGTTCAAGAGACTTTGTGTTCCTTTTATGTTAAACAATTTATATCAAGGATACACAACAATTAAATCAAATAAAACGAGAGAAGATCTAATCTAGCAATGAGTGTTCTAGAATGCAAGAAGATCTAATCTAGCAATTAGTAGTCTACTTGTAGAATGAAAAAGCTAATCCACTTTGCAAAATGAAAACGGAACAAGTAAAGACACAAGACACTACAAACTTCCCCAAATAGGGAAGTGGGGTGTGGGAGCCTTAAATCCCACTTGCTCTTTTATTATGAATTACAATCTCTTTGGTTTTCTCTATCTTTTGAAGAAGAAGAAGAAGTAAATGAAAACCAACTTTTCCAAACTCTCATGCTCCAAACCGTTCTGCTTTTTCCCGTGGATGTGCTCAAATACTAACCAATTGTGCTCACAACTTGAAGCGTTGCAGGGTTGACTTAGAACTCTAATGGCAAATTCTTGTAATTGTGGTGCTTCTGAGCCACAATCTATCCACCAATGGGCTGTAAAAGTTAAAAACAAAGACGATTACAAGTTTTGCAATGCTAAAATTGAAAAAGAGAACTAGCAAATTTACAAGCTAAGTTCTAAGCCTAACAATTTAGTTTTTACAAATTGAATCTTACATGGCATTTTCTTGTCCTTGAGTCGCTAGGTTGAGCTGAATCCAAACATGCCAAATGCTTCTTTGTACATATCGAGTTGCAAGTTGATTGTGTCCTGAATTTCTGGATCCAGGAACATCTTCTCAATGCATATCATGACACCTCTCATCATGTCATGATCTCTTTGAATGCTAGAATCTGGATGATAGAATAAGCTTGGATTGAGATATGCTTCAGCTGCATGCAATGGTGAATGTAACTGGCTGTCCCACTTGGAATCAATAATTTGCCATATAGGGAGATATTTTGATGAATCCCCCTTGTAGAAAGTCTTGATGGCCTCTTTGGCTCTATCCATGCCCTCATAGATGTATCCCATTGTAGGTTTCTCTCCATCCATGCTTCTTTGTACATATCGAGTTGCAAGTTGATTGTGTCCTGAATTTCTGGATCCAGGAACATCTTCTCAATGCATATCATGACACCTCTCATCATGTCATGATCTCTTTGAATGCTAGAATCTGGATGATAGAATAAGCTTGGATTGAGATATGCTTCAGCTGCATGCAATGGTGAATGTAACTGGCTGTCCCACTTGGAATCAATAATTTGCCATATAGGGAGATATTTTGATGAATCCCCCTTGTAGAAAGTCTTGATGGCCTCTTTGGCTCTATCCATGCCCTCATAGATGTATCCCATTGTAGGTTTCTCTCCATCCATGATCCTCAAGACTTTCACAAGTGGCTCAGTGAAGCTGACAATCTCAGTGACTTTCTCCCACAAACCAGCTCCTAAGAGAGACAACTTCACAACAACTGCATATGGCTTTGTGCTATCTTTCCAAAATATCCATTCCTAGCTACAAAACATCCATCTCAAAGCATGGTACTCATTCAAAAGGCTTTGGAGGGAAATAAAGGTTGTGGCAAACCGTGTGATAGTAGGGCGACTGAGTTCACCCTTTGTGTATTCCCTCATAAGGCTCAACACCCAAGCATGGTTATAAATGAACTTGGCAATTTGTTTGCACTCTTGCACAACTGCTTGCACCCACTCCAACTTTCCAATTTCCTCCAGCATCAAGTCTATGCAATGGGTAGCTCATGGAGTCCAAAAAATGGTGGGGTATTTTGTAGAAAGCAACCTTCCAGCTGCCACATAATTTTCAGTGTTGTCCGTGATTACCTAGACAACGTTTGTTACCCTGACTTCCTCCACAACATTAGACAACAATGATAAAATCGGATTTGCATCCTTCACATGCGAGGATGCATCAATGGATCTTAGGAACATGGTTCCTTTAGGGCAAGCTATAACAAAATTGATGATTGTTTTGCCCCTTTGATCTGTCCACCCATCAGACAAAACTGTGCAACCTGTAAACTTCCATGACTTTTTAATGGTCTCCAATTGTTCCTTAACACACTCGAGCTCCTCATCTAGCTCTTTCCCCCTAAGTGCATTATAGGAGGGGGCTTTGTATCCAGGGCTAGCACCTGCAATGGCATCTACCATGGGCTAATAAAAATAAGACTTGGCATAGTTAAATGGAAGGCTGTTATGGTACCAAAATCTCCTCACTGCCATATCTGCCTCTTTCTTCTTCTTTTCATTGAAGCTCTCTAAGGATGGTTGAGATCCTAGAGTTGTATGAGGAAGGGAGAATGAAGAAGTTACGCTTTTGTTTGTTGCAACAACTGATATGGACCCTCTTGTGCTTGGATTTGCATTCGGTGGTCCATCGAAGATCTATCTATCATGGAAGTTTCAAATTTGTATCTTGCCCTCTTTTCACTCTATTCTCTAATGGCATCCAAAGCAACTGCCATTTCCGCTGTGACTTCATCGAGGCATTTGTCACAAACCACCGCATTTTTGCAAACAATTCTTGCAATGAGGTACTTCAACCTGTTTATGCCCCCAGACATTTGGTTGGAGCAGAAATTGCAAATGACCCTGTGGTCATCATCGAGATTCACCGGACACAATATTTCCATATTGGATCAAGAGGCCTTCTAGCCTTAGGTGCCATGGAATCTGGATTGAAAAAAAAATGCTCTATATCAATGTTTCAAATTTAGATTTTAAATTGAATTTAAAAAAAAAGTGGCCTTGTGTCAACTAATGAAATATATTATGTACCATCAAAGAGAAATATATAACTAGTTTGATCAGTTATTGAATACCACAATGTTCCATATGATAAATTATAATACATTTCACCAGTGGCTGCCTCGTGGCTGAGTATCTCAGCCCACTGCCCTATGTGGCTGAGATACTCATCCAGAGGGCAGCCACGGCCCACAGGGCATTTGCCCATAACAAATTTACAAATTTAAAATTAAAAAAATGACTAACACTATAATACTATTATACTATATTACTCTAATATTAAATTTATAATTGTAGAACAATATTAAACTAAAAAAAGCGATATAATTTATAAAAGTCCTATGATTTATAAAAAAAAAACAAAAGAAAATGAAAATATTGCTTTGTTGAAAATAATAAATATAGTGTCAATGGTCATAACTTATAAGCATATTAGTCTAATACAATATGCAATACAATAATACTGTATACATATTGTATTGCTGTATTAAATATACTGTAACACTGTAATACAATATGTAATACACTATTACTGTATTACATATTGTATTAGTATTGTATTACAACATCAATACAATCTGTAATACAATATTACTGTATTACGGATTGTATTAATACTGTATTTAAAATATAGTATTAATACAATTCATAATACAGTAATACTGTATTACAGATTGTATTGAAGCTGTAATACAGTGCCACGATTTACAAATATAAAAAAAACAAAAAAAACAATGCTAACCTGTGGTCTTGCCCACCATGACAGCCAAGGCTCGAGCAAGCTGCGACGGTCCACGGATGAGCCCACTATCACAAGTCGACCTCCATGACCAGCTCCGCGACTCAGATATGACCGAACTCCTCAGCAATCAACAACTTGGCCTCCTCCACGATCCACGATGAGCGAACTCCATAGATTGGTTGATGAATGAGGGCTTGTGTCGGGACGGTTTATAGCCTCTTGCACAGTCAAGTTTCCCTCAAAAAACGCAGAACGGGGAGCGCCAACGCTAAATCGACACGAAATTATCTTTGGCGTCCGCCCTTTTTTTGTCGGAGTCAGTCGAGTTTGCTCAATGCGAGTCACCCGAGTCTGCCTGAGTTTGCTCGAGTCCACAAGTGGGGACGAGTTTGTAGGAAGCCGTGAGTCTAGGGGCAAGTAAATGGCGGTTAACCGGTGCAGGATGCCACTCGTCCAGACTCACGAGTCCAGGATGAGTTGTGATTCATTGGTCGGCATGACAGAGATGATAACATTTTTTGCATCCTCGCGAGCTCAGGATTCCAATGAGACCCTTTCGGGCAACATGCAAGGTACTTCATTCTTATAGTTAGGGTTTTGGCTTGTATGGTGTTGCATGGCACATGCATAGACATGCATCACTTTGCATGTCGATATTTGGCACATGCACATAGATGCATCACTTTGAATGTCAATATCTAGCGGCACATGCATCACTTTACATGGCAGTTTCAGGTGCACGCATGAACATGCATAGCTTTGAGGGTAAAGTAGTAGTTAACTAAAGAGCATGCAAGAATGACTTGAGTCCTCAAAGTGCATGCATGGGTTTCTTTAGTTAGATAGGGCACATGCATGGACCATTGGAGCCTTTGAAGCACATGCATGTGGAACCTTTGGACCGCATAAATGAGTCACTTGAGTGATCTTGGGCACATGCATGGATAGCATGAGTGAGTTGGCATCAACTTGAGTTGAACCAGGGTCTGGATCAATTAACTAATGCGCCCCCTTAGTAGATTGGAATGAGGAGGACTTGACCTTAGTGGGCATGGTTTTCATTCACTTCATCGGTGTTTAACTCGGAGAATCTTGGCATGACAAGTGTGCCTTCTTCGTCTTTGCATGACAAGTGCACCTCTCTCTCTTTCTTTACCTAATGTGCCCTCCCTCTTGGCCTAAAAGCGTCCTTCATTCTTTAAAAGGAGGAGTTGTGCATGAGCATTTGAGGTCGGTTTTTCTTCATTAGGAGCTCTCTCTCTCTCTCTCACATGTTTTCTCTCTTTCTCTTCTAGCTTCTGTATTTTTGTGCAAGAAATATCATTGTACTGGTTTCGTATCTGTCTCTTTGGTGCAATCAGCCTTTTGATTTATACAAAATAAAGCTTTGTTATGCTTGTATTTGACTCTCATGGTTTGACGGTATCTTGATGTGTTTTTGTGCAGTAATTTAGAAGTTTTCAACCTTTATCTAGGTAGAATCTACCATTTAGAAGCGCTTTCAATCTAAATTTTTTCCATTTCTTTGAAGCTAATGTTGAAGGGAATTCCACCACAATTTATAAAATCATTTGTAGTAACCCCTTCTGCTCTTTAATCACAGACCAAAGATCTTTTCTTGTTGTTGCTTTTATTGTGTTTTATCGTAGATTTACAGGTTGAAAGCAACAAAGAAAGAGTTAGGGACTCCCCCTTGTGGTTAGCATGCACCAACCCAAACGGAGAGGAGTTCTGCTAGTGACATTGAGCAGTTTTCTCCTAAAAGCTACACATATTTTTGCTTGTTGATTCATAGAGTTGTTCATATTTACGTGGTGCGGAAATTTGTGCTAACAAATTGGCGTCGTTGTTGGGGATCATCATTAGTTCTTGGTTTTCACAATGACATTGGTGAGATTTACTTTATTTGCTTTATATTTTTTCATCTCACATGGCGGCTCCACTTTTGCAATCAGAAGATCTCGATGATTTTTGACCATGCATGAGGCACAGTTCCGAGCCTTAAAGAACCTAAAGTTCTATTTGGGAACACGAGGGTAGACCGCTTGAGTCTCCCCTGACAACTCCATAGGTGAAATAATCATGATTGATCATGGCTAAGTACATAAAATGGATGCTGGATAATGAAGCCTTTGTGGTTGAGTCATTTAGCATTAAGAAAAAGAAAGATGAAACTATACCTGTTTCCATGGTCATTTTACGAGCAACCAACAAGTATATGAAAAGCTTTTTGCATTGCCTTAAGAATAGAGGAATCCTTCACTGCTAAGAAGGAACATAATAATGGAAGTTATGCATGTGATGAACTACCCAACAATGACTCTTACATGGATGATTCCAAACCAGTTGTTGCACCTTTTGAACCACATGCAGAATTTCATGAAGATGAAGAGGAAGAGTCGAGTTTACAAATGGATTTGTTTGTTTTTCCCTATAATGATGATAAAGTTCAAAAGGAAGAGGAGTAAATCAGCCTTGCAGATTTTATTCTTCAAGAAGATCCTCCTACAGGTCATTGTTTGGATATCAGGGTTAGTCATGATACGATTGAGTCATGGATGATGGAGGTGTATTAGGAAGCAGATTTGAAAAGATTTTTCTTTTCTGTTTTCTTCTTGATTACAAATGCGATTACAATTGCTGAACCATGTCCCAAGTTTCAATTAAAAGTTGCAATACGTGCATTTTTTTTCCGTCTCCAAACACTCCATGATTCGTTGCATTGGAGGGTTGACTATGTTGATTTTTCCTGCATCATTGATCACCTAAATGCATGGTTACATCATTTGAGTATATTGATTGATCATGGCAGTTGTGACAAACACATAAATAAGGGCCACCACGCCCATATAAAGAAAACAGAAAAAGAAAAAAGAGGAAGAATTTTAGACACATTTTCTAGGTTTTGGGTAGTAGTATGATAATTTCATTCTCAGATTTCAGTTTGTTGTTTTTTCATGTTTTTGGACAGTAATTAGAGTCTTAGTTTGCTGATTTTTCTGTTCTTACAATTCCTAATTCAGTCCTAGATAGTGGTCTTTTATTTTCCATGTTTATATCAACATTTTAGCCTTGTTTTCCTTGTTTAATAAGTGCCTCAATGAGGCTGGTTTATTTGTTTTTTGGGTCACTTTGCATCTAAGTCACCTGACATGAGGACATGGGACACGAAGGACACGAAAATATGAGTGTCGGACATGGACACGATGACCCCCGGAATCAGGACACGAAGGACATGTTTTATATACATATATATATATATATATATATATATTTTAAATATATTAAAATTTAAAAATATAGACATATAGATCCAAAAAAATTTAGAAACTAGAACATTTACAAATATTCAATAGAAATTAGAATCAAAACACATTAATGATTACACATTTCAAAACAGTAATGATAATGAATAAATTTCCCTGAAACCAGAAGATACAGATCCATGGTACAGGAAATGTTAGGTAAGAGGATAACTGATAAGTACAAGAGAATATGTGTGAGATATTTAGGAAAGCTTTAGTGAATATACTCCTAGAAATGAGCTATGAACACCCACAAAATAACTGCATATTTGGAAAGCAATAATATTCTTTTTTTTTAACAGTAACAGGGAAATAGAGTGTATTTATAAAAGCTGTGCACAGCTATTCATTACATGCATTCAAAAGGATTTTTAACAGAGGAGGAAATTTCTGAAAAAATTGTAACTATGATTTCTAGCAGCATGGCTTTATAAGCTCTGAACTTTGTTTTTCTAAAACTGTTCAAAATGGTGCTGGGATAAACCCTGATAAACTGTTTGTTGAGTATAATGCAGAAATACATTGGCAAAATAGATACAAAATTTTGAAACCTGAGCTAAGCTGGAAATTAGCCATAATTCTTGAACTGAGCAGAAGCTGCGTCCACCATTTCCTGATTGATCTCTTGATTGACCGTGGGGGTTTCCTGCACATAACTTCCCTGAGTTTTCCCTGTCAGAACTGCCATGTCTTCCTGCAGCATGTCCACTTTTCCCATCAGCTCGAACAAATTCTTCTCTAAGTCATCAATCCTCGAATCCTGGCAAGAAAGCTGGGAGACCGTGTGATTAAGATCCATGGCCATCTCCTCATTTTGCTTCACGCTGGTGCAGACGGCGTCGTATGTGCTGCGAACCGAGAGTTTAATGTCCACCACAGTGCGGCTCAGGGCAACTATGGCCGCCATAACACTTTGCATTGTTCCAATGTTAAGCGGAGGCAGCAGAAGGGGACGGGAAGGAGGGGAGTCTAATTCGCAGAGGGAGAGCTGACTCAAAGCACAGGAGAAATGAGGAGGACGAGCCATCGCGGTGAAAGAAGGGAAAGGAGCAGAGGGAGGAGTTATTAATGGCTCGTGGGAGCTGACAGCAGAGCAGGGATCCATGTGACAAGTGCGTGGAGGACCGGGGAGGCGTGTGGCAGAAGCAACGGGGGGAGGGGAAAGCACATAACCAAAGATTGAGTGGGGAATGAGGAGGACCCTCGAGAATCCAAAGGACCCTACCTTATGTTTTGTAATGAATTTATTGACCCTTGACATTTAACTTAGGGGATGAAGTGAAATCCCATGGCACCATTGAGGTCCTTGACGTGCCCAATTTCTAACAAGATTCCTTTATTAGCCTCTAAGTCTGCAAGCCTGTTGTTCTCTCGGCGGATGTGAAAAAAAGAGGCCTTTGGGAGATGAACATTGGCTTTTATTCGTTGCATGTATTTGTGGGCTTTTGAACCTTGAGGAGCAGAACCCCTTCTCATGATTTGAATAACGTGTCTGGAGTCTCCATAAATTCTGAGATTGTCAATGCTGAAGGAGGAGGCCAAATCTAATGAGAGAATGAGTGCTAGCCATTTTGCCTCATTATTTGTCTTGCTACCTAGACCCCAAGAGAAGGATGCGACTTTATTTCCTCTGGGATCAAAGAGTATCCCACCCGCCCCTGCCACCCCAGGAAAGCAATAATATTCTTACCTCTTTAGAGATAATAATATTATCTCTGAACAAATTGAACTTCCCCTAAGACCATGCAAGGCTATTCAAGATATATATCATCTAAGCTAAGTGGTTCTCTGAGTTAAGCTCTTTCCTTCACAAATGAGGTCTGGAGAATTAGAGTTCACAGGATGAGTACAACATCCAGTAACCTGAGCAAAATAGTTTGTAATGCTCTTTCTTTTCCAACTGCCCAATTTTTGAATTGCTAAACAAAGGGTGGAGATTGCAGAATAAATTCCTAAGATGAACACTTCAGGATAAGTTTCAAAGCAATTTTGTAATGCAAAATATCCTCAGAATGCTAGCTATTTTGATTCATATTTATGCTAATCATTGGAGGATTTGCTTTTGAGCCTAGATTGACTTGTACCAGTTTAGGTAATTTGCAAATGCATTGATGCCATGCCTGAAAAGAACATTTTTCCTTATGGCTATGCTCTACAACCTAAGAAAGCTGGATATGGATTCCATACCGTAATTCTTGTTTCTCTTTTCCTTCTTATGGAACAATGCTCTTTCAAAGGATAAGAAAGGATGTAAGAGGGACTGTTTTCTCCTTCTTAACTGTATAAGAGCCATGGCTGTGTATTAGACCTGAAAAATAAGATCTAGTAAATGTCTCAAACTGATTATGTCATTTCTTTATCAGTCAAAAGAAAGATGAATAACATATGGACCAAAAAGAAATGAAAATTTGTTTTTAAACTCACCCCGGGCGGCCTTTTCCGCATAAAACGTGTCTTGGAATCGGGACACGAGTCACACAGTGGGGGACACGATGGGAAATCGTGTCTGACACGACCCCACGTGACACGTAGCCCATTTAGAGCGAATCCGGTTTCAGAGCTTTGCATTGATGTTATTGCTGTCCATTGTCGATATTGAGTCAGACTTTTGTACCTTCAACAATATTTTGTAGTTATTCCTAGGACAAGTTTGGATGAGGATGGTTTCCCTTGCCCTTGTGTATCATCGAGTCTATTAGGATGGGTTGAGTTGAAGAGACAATAGGAAGAGTTTTGAGTCATCTCACTGTTTGTCTCTTCAATCTTTTCATTTGAGTCATGTCTCCAGAGTTGACTCCTCATCCAACATCTGGGGATATGGCACCACTTCATTGTACTACTTATGTCTTTGCTTCGTGCTGAGGGAGAGTTTTTCATCATTCCCTTCCTCTTAGCAGGTCATTATTCATCGACTCCAACGCATTATTTGGGGAGTGGCCTAGGAGTTGGAGCACCTTGATGGTTGTTAGCCTCATTGGTGGCCATCTTGCGCTTGACAAGTCTGGATTCCGTTTGGATCATCCTCTTCAGTGTTCGACTTCGAAACATCTTTCACATTGATAGGTTGTGCTCGTACCTTGGAACCTGTTATCCTTATTGATGGGTATCCTCATGCTTGGTAGGTGTTTACATTATTGACGTCTGACCAAGTGATTTTCCCTTGCATGTCAACTTTAGTTCATTTTGCAGCAAGGGGAATCATTCTTTTTTGGTGGTTGCATGTTGGGGTTGCAGATGGACATTATTATATGACTTGATCAACAAAGGGTCACATATTTTTGACTCCATAGCCCATGGTACAGGCATCATTGAGCCACAGGTCGAAGATATAGAGATTCATTGGATTCTCGACATCTCGCAGGGGGATCCCGTACCCTTGAGTCGCCATTGTTAACCCCCATATTTGTTTCATAGGAATTTGGATGGTTTAAGGACCAACATATTCCATTGGGCTGGGACTTAGGCAATATTTCCCAAAGACAGTTTCATTTGAGCCAAAGTTGGTTCCCATTGGGTTTAAGTATTTGATTGGTAAAATGATGTATTCTCGATATAGAGACATATATTTCACAAGTTTTCATCAATTTTGAGAAGATTCCTAATTTTTAGCTGTTTTTCCTATTTTTTAGGAAATAAAGTTTGGAGGTCTGCATGCAAAGATGATCACATTTTTTGCATCCTTGCAAGCTCAGGATCCCAACGAGACCATTTTGGGAAACATGCAAGGTACTTCATTTTATAGTTAGGGTTTTGGATTGCATGGCGTTGCATGGTACATGCACAAACATACATCACTTTGCATGTCAATTTTTGGCACATGCACGAACATGCATCCTTTGCATGACAGTTTTAGGTGCATGCATAAACATGCATAGCTTTGAGGATAAAGTAGTAGTTAACTAAAGAGTATGCAAGAATGACTTGAGTCCTTAGAGCGCATGCATGGGTTACTTAAGTTATATAGGGCGCATGCATGGACCATTGGATCCTTTGGAGCACATGCATGTGGAGCCTTTGGAGCACATGCATGACTCACTTGAGTGATCTAGGGTGCATGCATGGATAGCATGAGTGACTTGGCATCAGCTTGTGTTGAACCAGGGTCTGGGTCAGTTAACTAATGCACCCCCTTAGTAGACTAAGTGAGGAGGACTTGACCTTGGTGCGCATGGTTTTCATTCACTTCATCGGAGTTTAACTCGGAGAATCTTGGCATGACAAATGCACCTTCTCGCTCTTTGCATGACAAGCCCGCCTCTCTCTCTCTCTCTCTCCTTCTTTTGATCTAATGCGCCCCCCCTCTTGACCTACAAACATTCTTCATTCTTTAAAAGGAGGAGGCGCATAAGCAATTGAGGTCGGATTTTCTTTAGCGGGAGTTCTCTCTCTCTCTCTCATTGTACTGATGCTGTATCTGTCTCTTTGGTGCAATCAACATTTTGATTTATGCAGAATAAAGCTTTGTTATGCTTGTATTTGGCTCTCATGGTTTGATGGTATCTTGATGTGTTTTCATGCAATAATTTAGAAGTTTTCGACCTTTTATCTGGGTAGAATCTACCATATAGAAAAGTTTTAAATCTGTATTTTTCCATTTCATGGAAGGGAATTCCATTGCAATTTATAAAATCATTTGTAGTAACCCCTTTGGTTGTTTAATCACATGCCAAAGATCTTTTCTTGCTGCTGTTCTTATTGAGTTTTATCGCAGATTTATAGGTTGAAGTAGCAAAGAAAGAGTTAGGGATGACCCCTTGTGGTTGGCATGCTCCAACCCAAACGGAGAGGAGTTCTGCTAGTGACATTGGATAGTTTTCTCCTTAAAGTTACAGATATTTCTGCTTGTTGATTCATAGAGTTATTCACACCTATGTGGTGTGGAAACAATGTTGCAAATATCTCCAATTTCTCTGGAGTCAAAGCATTACTTGATGAAGAAGTTTGTAATATGAAGGAGAAATTGGCAAGTTATGTTATAGATAAACATCACCAATTAAGTCAAGCACATTGATGCAAAGAACTATATGATAAGTCCATTAAGATGCTTCCCCATTTACCACCTCAAAACCAACCAGCATATGATGCAATCAATAAATCAAAGAGATTAACAACAACCATCAAATAAGAGTGAACAACAACCTTAATCTTCATTGACAAACATTGATTACATAAAAGGACAAGGAGGGCAACAATATCTCTCAAAAATGTCATTCTCTAGCATCCCAGCTGTCCACAAGAAGTTTGTGACAGATTTGAAGATATAGATATATACTAGCAGAATTTGATATAGCAGCCCTATCATCACTATGATCTATACTCTAGGAAAAGATAACTAATTCACCCAAGCTTTTCCTTCTCTCTAACCTGCAAATTTACACTACCCTTGGCCTTCTTAAGGGAGATTTTCTTCACTTGAAATTCTGATTTGCAAATGAGGAGAGCTCATCCTTTTATAACCTTTTCTCCTCAACTAATTTTTACAATAAAATATTATTTAGAAAAGTCTAGAGAGCCTTAGATCCTTCTTTTCTCCAAGAAATATTAACAAAAGATTATGTGAAGGGTTTGGAAATGCCACTTGTCCTCTTTAGCATGAACAAACACTTGTAGGTGCTTTCCTTTTTGGATAAATGGGGGCTTCTCTAGAACCTCTTCTTGGATAAATGGGGGAGCAGAAGCGAGGAGCGCCCCCCACCCTCTCACTCCTGCTCCTGAAGCTCGCTCCCAAAATGATCCCAGTTTTGGGGGTGCACTCCCAAGGTGCTCCCAAGATGCTCTGTACCTCTCCTAAACTAAAAGCTCCTATACTAGGTTGATAGTTTGATGACAATGTTATGATACCTCCCTTCTTTGTCAAGCTCCTATAAGAGCTGTTATGGTTGATCATTTGAATTCAATGTTATAAGTTATAACTACTAGACTAAGTCACCGGATTCGACAATTTGTCGCCTTAAAAATTGAAATTCGCCGAATTTTGCAGCCAGCCGAATTTGTTTGGGAAAAATCGTTAATTTTCATGCGGGTAAACTCTACCCTAAATTCTGTCGGTTTTCTGAGTGTTTTTCTGCAGTGTGAGCCCGCAGCTGTCGGGAGTCTGGTTTCGTACCATGGTCGGATTTGTACAGGGTTTCGTGAGCGTTGAAGTTGTCCGTTCATGGTGGCATGCAAGTCGTGGATCTCTACACGTGTGATGTGGGTCCTAGATCTTTGCAAGGGAGATGTGTACACTATATTCTTCGCGTAGCAGCATATCATGTGCCAAGTCATGGGATTGTGGATCGTGTGTCGAGTTGTGACTGGATTGATTTTTTCGGATGGGATACCGGTTGGTCAAGGGGGTAGAACCGCGGACAACAGACGAGATGTAATGAACTTTTTGAAAATAATCATATATTTTTTAATTTAATAGTAATGAAATTAAAATATACTATCTTATGTTTCTTGTCAATACACATAAGATTTTAGAGATGTAAATATCTCTCACTATATTTTTAAATTTGAAACTTTGACTATTCTTAATATTAACCATTACATTTAATGATTATTATAAATGAAAATAAATTATATAATATTTAAATAACTTAATAAATCATTATTATATTTAATAATATTTATATATATAATGAAATATTTTTAATAGTCACTCGAACTTAATGTCGAATTTTATTGCCAAAATTTTTCTTGCCGAATTTTTGTCGAATTTCAAGGTCTCCGAATTCAAACGCGAACTCCAACCTGGTGACTTAGCTACTAGATGATTGATGTTATATGGTTTAATCCATGTATTCTATAGCTAATTCAACATCCTACATGTTTTTATAGATAAATCCATCAAAATATATCAAAATATATACTATATAAAAAATGCTCCCGAAACGCTCCCAAAATGGGAGCTTTTGAAAATTTTGCTTTTTTGCCCCACTCCCGCTCCTCGCTCCTGCTACCATAGTCTAGAACCTTGTAGGCTGAGTGCTCTGTTGTAGATAACCACTCCTTAACTACCCTCATAAAATAATAATAGATGCCAAGTCAAAGTGGGTTTATTACGACAACAATTATGAAATGTTGTAGCCACTCTGCACCGATTGGCATTAATTTGGCAGCAATCTAGGCATTCTGTCAAAAGGTATCTGCTTAGGATGGTGGATGCTGCTAACCATCTCTTTATGAAGTGGACCTCATGGACGTATCTGTCCCTACAATGAGGATCTCATAGAACAATGTGCTTGAATGGTGCTCCTCTCTAAAACATTCAAGGACAAGTGGAAGTACATGCCAAGTGTAACCTCCTCCCTTGGCATACCTTTCAAGAAGCTCATCTTCCAATGATGTACACTAAAATAACAATAAAGGACCAAGTCAATGGAGCACTCAAGATGTGGTTCCACCTTTTCCTTGGGATAACGAAAAGATGCCAAGTCTCTTTATGTAATGCATGGCACTCTCACAATAACTTCAATGGTGTGAAATGCCTCCAAATACATAACTTATGCCTTGTGATATGTGAAATGCCTCATTGTACAATTTAAAGTAAGAAAATGCATCATCATATGTAGAATGCACTCTAGAGGAGAATTATTGTCACATGTGCAACATCGACTCAAAAAATGTGAACTCAACTGTAGAACATTTCTCAAAATACATGAGCACCATAACATGTGAAAGAAAAAGGAAAACATGTAGATCTCCATCTCTCTAAGCCTAATGAACAAGCCTATGTTAGCATTCTTGACTTGTACCAAGCTGCCAAAGCTCACATTCTCATCACAGTACAACTGAGAAGAATGCCTTGAAAATGCAAAATGAGTTTTGCATTTTTAGGAAGTAACACTTGTCAACACATGAACTTGGTATTTGCCACTATTTTAAGTCTTTAGCTCCAAAATGCCTAACCAAAACATCTTTGGTCCTTAAGCCATGACTTCATCATTGTGTTGAGTGTTGGCAAAAATGAGGAAACACCTAAGCAACCTTGTAGCAGTATATTTCCCAACTATTTTGCACGCTTGAGTTGATAACTATCTTAGGGTGCATGTGCTAAATAAAATGGCCAGTTATGGGGATGTAAGCTATGAAATCCACTATAAATGATGCACATGCGCCAATAACTACATATTAGGCTCTAGGATGTTACCTTAGGGTTAATCTCAGAGACAAAGTTGCTCATGGAATGCTTGGCATTGTTGTCTTTACCTTCATTAGTAGAATGCAAATGATCTTGATGTTGTCTTTGGGCTGTGAAAAAATGTCCAAGGGACCCCAGACATAGCACAATAATGGATGTGGCCAAACACTAGAAGTCCATTACCAAGATGTTAATATGAGGCAATAATTTCACAGCTTGAAGAAACCAAAACTTGTAAAATTGTCACAACAAACTTGCTTCTCCTGTCCCATTGTTGATTAACCCTCATTGACTAGTCCAATACAATGAACCATCTTGGTTAAGCATATTGCATAAATCTTCATTTGCTAATTCGATCATGCTTGCTCGCCTTTCTATTCATTTCCTTTCCCCTAGAGGTATATTCTCTTGAAAAGTTCTAGTGTATAAGTTGGAACCACAGCTGGAACCTTTGTTGCGCGGGAGTGCCTCACCCCCCCTTCACTCCCGCTCTTGAAGCTCGCTCCTTTCTCGCTCCCTTTGGAAGCTCGCTCCCGAGGCACTCCCTACCTCTCCTATACTAGGTTGATAATTTGATGACAATGTTATGGTACCTCCCTTCTTTGCCAAGCTCCTATAAAAGTTGTTATGGTTGATCATTTGATGACAACATTATAAGTTATAACTAATAGACGATTGATGTTATATGGTTTAATCGATGTTTTCTATAGCTAATTCAACATTCTACATGTTTTTTAGATATAAATCCATCAAAATATTTTAAAATATATACTATATAAAAAACGCTCCCGAAACGGGAGCTTTTGAAAATTTTGCTTTCGCTCCGCTCTCGCTCCCCGTTCCCCACTCCCACTCCTTGCTCCCAACAGCTTAGGCTGGAACCCTAATACTAAGTTGGAACCACAGCTGGTGATCCATGTTTAAACTTTAAATGCTTCACATGCTAGTTGATTGTTTATTGCCCATGGGAAAGGTCTCTGCTCATGTCCAGACAGTAGGCTGTTTGGCACACTTCTAACTGATATCACCCACATGGCCTAGAGATTTCATACACGTTTCCATGTTGTAATTGGTTAGTTGTTAGGTCTGTTGTAATTGGTTAGTTGTTAGGTCTTGTGCACTCACAGCATTAGCTAGTTTCTTATTTCTATGTGTTTAGAAAAACTAGATCTATAGGAAATTAGACATTTTAATTGATGTCCATGCAACTAAGTAAAGGTGTAAAGAATTTGAGCATACAGATATGAACCATATAAAACTACTAGTTGAATTAAAAAGTTGCATGTTCATTGTCTGAACTTTTTTATTTGTTTTGCAACTTTAATGCCTCTTTTGTATGCATATACTCCATGGTAAATACTATTTTTTTTCCAAGATAAAAAAATTATATTTGATTTTTCTGAAGCAGAAATCAAAATATACATTCTTCTGGTCTTTCGACTCATGTCCAGATGGTCAAGAAGGCCATCTCCTTTTCTACTGTTAGTTAATACAGTCCTCCAGATTCCAAAACTTAAAACCTCCAAGGGTCTTTACAAAAAATTACAACTTCTAAACATTCATAAACTTTGACTGTTCATTGAAAGATCTTCTTTTGTATTGAATTCCCTGTATATATGTGGAAAGGAGATTTCTTCAAAGTGTCTTTTTAACTCCAAGATCAGTTCCAGGATGTGATTTAAGTTCAAGTTTGAAATATGGCTATGTCCATTTTCCCAGTCCATCAAGAGTTTTGAATCACCCAGCACCTGTAATGTTCTGATCCCTTTTTCAACTGCTAATTTCAAAAGAATCCACAGAGCATATGTGTCAGCTCTATTATATTGGTTCCTTCCTCTGATCCATACTTCCAAGCAAAGAATTGAGACTTTGCCAAGTAAATCAGTACCCCCGCCCCACACTTACCAGGTGTTCCTTGGCAAGCACCATCAAAGTAACCCCAAGGTTATATGAAATCTATAACTGGGTCTAAAAGCCTTCTTGAAAATTTGTGTGTGAGGCTTCCAAATTTTTCCATATGACAATCTGATTTGATGTGAAACCAATCCTACAGTCAATTCTTTACCTTGGAAAATGCATTTATTTCTGGCTAATAAACACTCCAAAGTGTGTACATCTTGAGTGGGCCTAATGGTTAAAAACATGTGTTTCCTTCTGGGAGGTCATAGGTTCAAATCTGGAGGGGGGTAGGGTATGTACACCTCCGTAGACTTTATCAGTCAAATTGCTGTGCGGAGGGGGTGTCCTTGTCCCACAAACAAGGGGGTCTCACACACCAAATTGGTGTGTGGCTTGGCTGTGACCTGAAAAATAGATTATTATTATTATAATAATACAAGGCAATGCTTTGTGTCTAGACTCTGAACTGAGCTGTTTGTACACCAGGCTTTAAAACATTCCAGTATTGTAGATTGTTCCCATTGATGAGATGCATTAATGCTTTTGTAACTTCCTTCCATACAGAGGTAGCAAAAGAACAACTACCAAGTAGATGATTAACTGTCTCATTATCCTTTTTACATATCACACACCAAGTCCAATCCAATTCCTCTTTTGCCTGTTATCCCAGGTTAAAATATCCTGGTACATACTATATCATGCAAGTAGAATTGTATTTATTGTTTTTGTAGTTTTGATCTTTATATTTATACAGAATTAATCTAGGAAAGAATGAATTTCATGCTGCATTTTCATTATGAATTATATATATAAAAGGGGTAACTAATGGATCCTTCTTCGTACTTGTTTGGTTCAAAGATTTATCCATCTAAATTGTTGCATAAGAAATACTAAAGATACTAGTAGATACTAGAGATACTAAAGATACTAGAGATACTAAAGGTAATAGTTCATTTGACCAATACTAAACTAGGAATATCCAGTCTCCTGTACATAAGAAATAATCCCTCTACTAAAGATCTTGTAGATCTCCTTTTCCATTTATCCAATATAGTAGTGATTCATTCCATATAGATGGTAATACATAGGCTATGCATCTAGGATATGTTGTTCGTTAGTATCTCTAAGAAAGACTTGAGCTAAACGTCTCTGATTTTTAAAGAAAATTTACTTTGGTCATGATCAAAGCCTGGTCTCAAGCAATCCTTATTGTGATGCATTGAGGAGTTCCATTTTCCCAGATTTTACTTTTGTTCTTACTGGATGGTGTGTATTGGTAACTTTATCATTGCCATTTCTGTCTCTCACCTCAGAGAACTGCAGAGGAAAGTTCTTTTATCTCCTAGTCATTGATTTGGGACTTCTTGTGACATATCTGGCAATAACATCATGATTTTGTTATTTTGTATGTGCATTTCTTTGAATCCCATCCTAGAACGTTTCAGGCATTTGTAGCTCAAAGAGTCAAAATTGTTAGCAAGAAAATCCTTGTGTTTATGGATTATACATTAACTGTTCCTTTGGCATAAAAAATTAATTGTGATCAGAAATCAAGATTGAAAGACCTTTGTTCACTCTGGTATACAATAGAGTGGGTGCCCAGACATTACCATGCATTTTAGTTTATAAAATACCATGAGGAAGAAATAGGCTTTAGCTTCCAGTAAATCGGAAATTTCATCTTTTTTGTGTTCTAATTGATTAAGAATGTTCACACCTTTGATTTTCAAACTTCTATTATAATTTTGTTAGTGGGACCTTGGGAACATAGCTTACTTGAAACTGAATATAGTAGATATTAGGAAGATTACTAATTATTTGATACACTTCTTTAACAAGGACTACTGGAGTGCTTGAAAGAGAGTTATTGTACATGTAGATTTACTCATGGGTTCTTATCTGCAGCTGAATGCAAGAGAGGATGGGAAATCAGAACAAAGGCACAAGGAACAGAGGGAAGACATTAAGAAATCTAAGGTATAGGTTCCTATAGCTGGACACTCGACTTCTATCACCACGATGTTCCCATGTCAAGACTTTTTCCTGTTTAAAAAATGACTAAGTCAATGCTTGAGAGAGACTAGAGTACGTAACAATGAAGGTGTTTTTTATGTTTACAATATTTTCTTCGGTAGTGTGGTGGTAGAGCATGTTGAACTTTGATCTTATGGTGTGTTCATAAAATCCAAAATCTTCATGAAATATTTGAAAATGTAAATTAGCTTACGGTTCTCATTGTTTATTTAATCATCTGTTGTTTGTTCCAGTGTTTACCCTAAGCTTACTTTGCGGTATTCTCTGCATGCTTTATTGTACTAAGCATCTTTCCTGTTAAATTTGATACTCAAAGATAAGATACATTGAATGAAAGTGACATGTTTGATATATGTCAGATCTTATCCATGGCTGAACCTTTATTGAATTTTCAGGATAAGCAGGATCAGTTGAGGGCATCAGCAAGGGAAAAACATGAGGTATTTTGTTCCATTTCTTATGATAGATTATATACTAGTCTGATTTCCTTTTGCTTAAAATCTCCACATCATTACCCCAGGATGAGGTTTGTGGGGTATTGTTGAAAAACTGTTTCTTAGTTTCATAAGCAAAATTCTTAGAAGATTCAAGGAGACAAGTACAAAAACATAATTCTTCTAGAATCATTGATTGCCACAGTTTGTTTTTTTCATTGGCACTTGATGCCTTGATGCTTATAACTTTAATCATGGCTTTGATTCTTTCAAAACTACACTGCTGTTAGAAAAACAAGATCGTAGAGCAATAACAATAAACAAGATGCAAATATAAAACACATAAACATAATACAAGAGAGACACCAATATATGTGGTTCACCCAATCTGGGCTACGTCGACGGAGAAATTGCCAGTCCTTTTATTATTCTATCTAGTAATTGAAGGGATAAAACCCGCAGCACATCCGCTGCAATTTCCTCTTCACTCTCTCACAGTCCCTCTTACACAATCATAGAGATCTTTACAATACTACAATACACACAGCCGTATTACAATGCCTTCCTTTTAAACAGGGATTACCATGGGAAAATACCACGGGATACCCAATACCATGGGCCCGTAAATCACCCATTATTGACCAAGTCATGACTATGAAATTACAACATTTTACAAGGTATTTTTTCCGAAATTTTCATTACATGGGCTGCTCCCCTTGGACCCCCCATGGCGACTATAGTGAGGGGGCAAGCTCCCCCACATCCCCTCGTCATGGGCTGGGATCCAGACACAGCTGAAAGATGACCTCTGAATAAGGAAGATCAGGCTCCACAACCAACAACTGCTTGAAAATGACAACCTAGCTTTTGGTCTCTACAGAATGTGCTTTGGATGTAATGTTTTTAAACCAGATTTACAAATATAGCTATGTTCAGGTTAATCTTGGTTTGTAGTTTGTGGACTAGTCAATAGTTGTGTGGTCATTTGTTTACGAAGATAAACAGTGATCATTTTGTTGGCTAAGGGCTGTATTATGTGTTGTTCTTTGATATCCTAGAAGGATAAATACTTCCTTAATGCATCCAGTCGACATATATGAAGGATTACGTTGAACTGTAGTTTTGTATAAAAGAAGCTTTGCACTTTTGTACCAGAGGAATATATTGACTAGCACATCCACATCAATTGCAGATGAAAACACCGATAGGTATCATTATCCTAATACTCTGTTAATAAATAAAAAACGTATTATGAAAAACAATATAATAAATTTAAATAATAAATAATAAATAATAAATTCATAAATTTATAAATAATAAAATATAAATATATATTATTCAAACAGTCATAATCTTTTGTAAGTACTCAAAAAGGTACAATTCGAGCTTCAGAGTGAACAGTTTTAGAAAGGTATATGTTACAATCTTAATGGGTTTCTAGTTATGCCACGTTCGTCAATTTTTCATAATTAGTCACTTTTAATGTCGAGCAGTGAGGATTTTCCGACTTCCTTTCCATACAACAAATCCATAAAATTTCTGCATTTAGTATCATACATACGATAGATACACCTTCAATACAAACTGCACAGTTAAAAAGTTATGGATGCAATATAATGTATGCACAGCTGAAACACAAAAGATTCTCTGGTTGCTATGTTAATAGATTGTTCCGCAAGGCTGCATGAAGATGGATCCATCCAATGCTGCCATCGCATTCCAGTCCCTTGCTCTCATGGGGCCTTGTGAAGCTTTTCAATTTCACAGGAAATGGACCCTCTTGCCTTCTGATTCCAAGCGTTCCATGAGCCCGCATTGCTTGGCAAATGGATAGCTTGTATTAACCGCGTGATAACTGAAACAATTTAAATAACCTCAAATAATCATTAATTAAACATGTGTCCAAGTTAATTTGTTAAATCTGAACCCTCCATTCATGAAGACGGCGAAGAATATTCTGAATTTCTTCAATCCTGTCCATAGATTATAGATTTGTATCAAAATTTTTGAAAAATGTGGCATCCCCACCCTATTTTGAAATAAATATGCATATCAGCGTAATTACCCTCCATTCTTTCTTATTTGATCTTGTATGTTCCTTTATACTATTTTTTTTCCAAGAAAAACATAGTGTTCTGTGAAAACATGTCTCCCAGGGTCGGGGGTGTGCTCCCCTCGTTTCCCATGCCTTGGAGGCTTGGGGACTCCTTGGGAAACGTTTCCCTATGTCTCCTTTTTCTGGAAACTCAGCAAAATGCACAAGGAATGTCGCGAAGAGGTGGGGGGTGTCTGGGTGCCAGCACCCCCCCCCATGAAAAGAGGGACTCCCAGATGCCCCCAAGCGATTTTCAATTTTTTTTTTCATAACTTAAAAAAATAAAAAATATCATTAAACCAATAAACCTAAAAGCTACCCCACCCAACCCCTCTCTTAAAATCCCAACCCATCCCTTATTCTCACATTTTCACATTTATGTTATGCAAAATTGAGATATTCTCTCAAGCAGTTATGATTGAGATAAGGCAGCGTTTCTATCTTTAGGCAAAGCCTACATGTATTTATATGTGTACAATTACATTGATATAGAACAATCAACACAATTTTGTTGTGGAACTCCCTTCTCTTCTTTTCTGATGTCACATTTATGGCTAATAGTGTATATGGTTGTCCTTTCTTATTGGTGTTCTTATTGAGAAGAGTACTAAGTTGGAACCCTCTAGTATCAAGGGTGTTTTTGTTGGTTACAACAAAACTTCCACAGCTTATTGAAGCAATGTTCTAGTGCAATGGAAGATAGTGGTGAGTAGAGTGTGAAGTTTGTGGAAGATGGATGGTCCTCCAAGTCCCGGGAACCTTATATAGAGATTGAAGAAGGAGAGGAAGTTACTGCCCCACTTGCTGATCCAAAAGAACAAGAGAAATCAGATTCAGATTGTCTTGGTTCTAGTGAAGGAACCAAAACCTCTGAACCAACCAATAGAGCCAGAAAGCGGAGATGGCTTACTCAGAGATTACATGGGGCACAAGAGCAAGTAGGAGTGCCAAAGACTTCTTTTTGAGTGAGTGATCCCCCTAAAAAGTTTCTTACTTATGTTGCATTAATGTCTTCCATTCTTGAGACAGCCTTCCTCCTTTGAGGGGGTGGATGTAGAGCAAGTATGGCGGGATTCCATGATGGAGGAGTAGAACTCTATAATCAAGAATGATGCGTGGGAGATGTTCCAAGACCAATCGGGAAGTCAATCACTGTACAAGATAAAGCAGGTGGCCAGATTTGTAGTGATAGGGTTCTCACAGAATGAGGGAGTTGATTATGATGAAACCTTTGAGTTGTTGCTATGTATACTTCTATCTGTATCATCATGTCTATTGCATCTTGTTTTGGTTGGTCTCTTTTCCAGATGGATGTATAGTCTACTTTTCTGAATGGAGTGATTGAAGAGGAAGTATGCATAAATCAGTTGAGAGGGTTTGGGGTGCATGGGAAAGATACCCATATGTGCAGATTGAAGAAGGTCCTTTTTACGTTGAGGTAGGCCCCATGAGCTTGGCACTCTAGGATAGATGCGTACTTGTTAAATTGGTGCTTCTCCAAGACTTGCACAGATTCAAATATTTATTGTTTGTTTTGTGAGACTGATCTGCTTGTCTTGGTGCTATATGTAGATGATTTGATTCTTATAGGGAGTTCTGAGAAGTTCATTGTGTGGTGCAAGAAGAAACTAGCCAGCGAATATTATATGAAGGACATTGGTCTTGTGTCTTATTTTTTTGGGTCTAGAGGTTAGGCAGGTGCATTCGAAGTCTTCTTGGGGAAATGGAAGTATATTGTGGATATTTTGAAGATATTTCAAATGCTTGATTGTAAATCTTTGGCTACACCTATGGTACCGAATCTTAAGTTAACTTGTGTTGAAGACACTGATTTGGTTGATGCTACTGTATACAAGCTGTTGATTAGGTCCTTGATGTACTTGGTGAATGCTAGGCAGGGAATTTGCTATTCAGTGAATACATTGAGCTATTTTATGGTTGAGCCTCTCTAGTCTCATTGGAAAGCTGGTAAGCATGTGCTCAGATCTCTGAAGAGCACAATCCATTCTGGCATGAAGTATTCTGGAGATGGTGAGTTGCTACTATACAGATTTATAAATTCGGATTGCACTGGAGATGCTGGTACTCAGAAGAGTATTTTTGGGTATTGTAACTATTGTTTCAGTTCGGGATCATGTATGATTTCCTGGTTTAGCAAGGAGCAGGCTGCTATTGCTCTTAGTTCATCTATGACAGAGCATATGGAAGCTTCATCTGCTTGTTGCGAAGTTATCTGGCTTTGCAAGTTGATTGCAGAGTTGACCAATCAGTGGTCAGAGACTCAGAGCCCATGGTTGTTTGTTGTGACAATCAGGCTTGTGTCAGAGTTTCTGAGAATCCAGTGTTTCATGATCGCTCCAATCATATTGATATCCGGTACCATTTATTGAGAGACTGAGTTTGGACTACATTCTTACAAATTGGTAGGTGGCTGATATTTTGACGAAGCCCGTAGTTGAGGGGATGCTTGAGATGCTGAGGGAGAAGCTGGGGTTATCGGAGAACACCTTCCTTGCAAAGAGGGAGTGTTAGATTACTTGTTGTGTCAAAGTTCAGAAGTGTTCACTTTCAGCCTGGGTGAGCAGTAGCAGAATTCTCTCTTCATCCATGGTGAGTAAGGAGCAGCATCAGAAAAGGAGGGTGAGTGGGTTTTATAATTCTCTCCCTCTCTCTTTTTTTGTTTATAGGAGTTACGGCGTATTAAGATAGGGTGCATCAGTGTTGGTTGAGTGAGCTAATGCTGGAGTTGTCCTCTTCCATCATGGGTGCATTTATTCCCAATGGCACATTTAATGCAGGGAGTCCCTTTCCTTGAGGGCACACTTACCTAAGGATTCACTCCAAGTCAAGTGGGTGCATTCCTTTAGGCTAGTGGGCGTGCTTTATTGCTGGTCAGTGGAGTGTATTTATGAACGTGAGTGGGGCACACTACCAGAGGCATTCATTGCCCATTTTGTACCTCTCCCTTAGTCTATAAAAGGATGAGGCGCACATTAGTAAGCATTCTGAGAGAGAGTTCTTGTGTATGTTGCAGTGAGAGCAAGTGCAAGCAGCATGTGTATTAACTGCAGAAATATCCTTTTTTGAATAATTGTGAGCTGATGCAGTTGCTGTTGGAGTTTGCATTACTGTTCATAATTTCCAGATTGCACACATATATTTGGCTCCCTTCTATCTGCTGTTTTGAATTAAAACAGAGAATGCAGTGTTTGCACCGCTGAACTTAATTTACAGAAGTTTTAGTATATGCAGAACCTGGCTTTAATAGGCATAAACTGACTTCCAAGTTTTAGGCCCTGTAGGTTTCATTCTTTGAGTGCAGATCTGAACTATGATGTGAAGTTTCACTGTATTGCCAATGAATTGCTTTGGTTGGTGTATTCACTGACAATGCATGTTATTTGTAGTCATTTCTGTTGTCGAAAACGTTATTGGCCAGCAGATTTTTACTCTTTTGAAATGACAATGAGAAATGCAAGCCATCTCATGTTCACTGAATTCTTTTCTTTTGTTTTCAAAGGTACTGATAATGGGTGGGTCCCTCTAGTTGTAAGGGGACACTATTAATTTCTTCTTTTTGAGCGTGACTGATTAATTCTGAAATAGTGTTATGAGTTAATAGCTTAATGTTGTACTTCATTCTGATCCACTTAGTTTTATCAGCACCAGCCTGTACAGTCTGGTCTAGCCCGAACTGGTGGCTCAAGCCAACTGGGAGGTCGGTTGAGTACTGAATTGGCTGGTTCACAACCAGTTCGGTTGGTTCATACCAGTTCAGACCAGTGGGACCAGTGGCAGTTCCTTATGGGGTGGGGAGGGGGGATGGGGTGGACAAAGAAATAAAGGAAAGAAAGGAAACCCCTCCTCCCTCCCAAACTTTAAAACGAACAAATTTTACATATTTGGTGTCTAATGGTTTGGATTTCCACTGATGTACATGAATATATATATATATTTTATTTTTTTGCATATTTTATGTATCTTTTAGTAGACTGATTCACAAACCAGTTCCAGTTCTGTACCGGTCTGACTCTTGGTCAGTTCTGGTTCTGATAACTTTGGGTCTGCTCTGTTGAATTTAGACAGATCCATCTTAAGATCAATTTTGTTAGTAGATACAGTGTTATCAGTTATGGGACTATGTGCAATAGTCCCATAGCTGACATATGGGACATAGTGTTATTCAGCCTTGGATGTTCAGTTGACATATAGCTGAGGATTTGGTTTCAATTACATAGTAAGCTGTAGTGCCAAAGATTTGCTTTGGTTGGTGTAAACTGAGTGCAATGAGTAAGGGTGGTTGTGTATAGAATCGGATGAATTAATGGACAGGATGATTGTGATGGAATTGGAGGCATGGATGGATGTGAAACACAATGTATTTATATCAATTGTGACACCACTTGAAGTGGGTCTTCTGGAAACAGTACAATATATGATTTATAAGTATTTGAATAATGCTAGTTATAAACATGTGATATAAAATATACAAAGGATTAGTGACAATTAAAACATACCTGGTTGTATATTTTGTTAAACAGTTCATTATTTTTTTGGAAATATAACATTATGGCAGTGAATACAAACACTCTATAGAAGCAAAGACCAGGCAATGAAGGTGGATCATAGACTTTACCTCAGGCAGCTGAACCTTCAAAGTCAAACTTAACAAACAAAATTCAACTTTACCTACCTCACCTTTATAATTTTTTAAGCAAAATGATTAGTATCTATCATTCTCAGTGATGATGACAGAAAGCTGCAATTCATAATTGACCAAACCTCATCTATTGTGCGCATTAAAACAGAAATTAAACATGACCCACTTACCTGTAACAAAGAAAGTTGGCTGCAATTTATACTTTCTGGTCTTTAATACATGTAATATTTCATTTAAACATTGTGATAGGACTCTAGCATAGCTATTATTTTTTTATAGCATATTTCATGACATTGTTCCAATAAAACATACCAAGGACCATTGCAGAACTCAAATCTATAAGTATATGTGCAAAGAGCAAGGTATGTTTTAACTGCCAATTTATGATTGTCCACCTTGTTTATGACTGATCTCCATGTGATTTTTTACTTTAATTTGACTGGTCAGAATGCTGCCAAACATGCACGTTTTGAGCAAGTATGGAGGAGCCGTAAAGGAATTGTTGAAACGGCGAATGAAAATGCTATCCACGAATTATGCCATCTTTATGATGTTGTTCGGGTTGATGTAGAGGAAGAAATGGAGGCAAAGGCATCAAGGAAAGAGAAAGCTAAAAGGTCAGTCACTTTATATGTAGGCTTTTGGTTGGCAGGTTGTTAAAAGATGCATAAGTTTTCTTTTATTGAAAACAAAATTTCTATTGAGATTACAAAATTTGCTAAAGGCGCTTCAGCTATATTTGTCGGTTCCAGATTGCTTCCAAGGGACAGACATTTGAGAGTGTTGTCATAGAATCATACCTCCTGAAACTTCCTGCTTTTCCATTTTGACATAACTAGTAGAGCATCTGTATTATCTTTCCCTTGCCTATTCATACCTCAAATTTCTACAAAATATCTGGGAAAGAAGACACAATATTCAGCACTATTATTTTTGATAAACACCAAATTTGTAGCGAGTAAAGGACTTTAGTAGTCTTCATATATGCCTTTGTCTTCTGCCTTAGCTGCACTGCAGCTAGACTTCAGTGATCATTGTCTGCAGATGCATCAGTTTCTTGGGTGCTGTTGAAGTCTGGGAGCTCTTCTCCATCTTGAATGTACTCAATAGTATACCATACTTTTCCTAGATCTTTTTTGATGTTTCCAATTGCTTTCTTCACCAAGGATTGCTTGTTCTTGCAAACTCTGATGTCTTTTTGCACTTTCTTCATGATCTTTTCACTTCCATGATTTGCTTTTCCACTGCCCTGTGCCACCTTTCTTGGGAAGCTGTTGATTTTTCTGGTCACTGATTGCCTCCTTGATGCACTCTACTGGAACAAGATACCCTGCACACAGTTAAAGGAACACAATCATAAATTATGGGAGTTGTGGAGACAAATAAATGTCAAAGATTAGAATGCATCATTAATTGAAATAGTGGATGAGTAGGTTGCTGGCACCCTCTGTGCGACATTCTTGACCAATCTGTCTTCCCTTGATTTCAAATCCTGGATCAGACTGCCCATCCTTTCTAAATTGATTGATTTAACTTTTGAATTTCCTTGCGTGATGCATATGCTTAGCAAAAGCACACACACACACACACACTGTTTTTTAAACTCCCTGATTACAGCTAATTGCAAATATTTGTAAATGCACAGATCTCTGCGTAATTGTTGGGGTTGTTCCCTAATCACCATTCAAAGTTAAAGCATAAGAAGCATAAATTGTCATTAATTGTCCTGTTACTCTGATAAGAAGCCTAAATTGTCATTACGATGATGGCAAAAGTAGAATAGCTAAGTGGCATAAATGTTACGTTTTATGCTGTTGATATTGCAATGCCTTGAATAATGCTTATTTGTTTCCCTTAATTGAACAAGTGAATTCTAACAGTTGGATCTTTATCCATTTGGCATTTTATTAGAAACTACTTTTTATCAATGGCAGAGAGTGAAAATGTAGTCAAATAGGGTTGAATGACCTGAGTTATCATGAAAGTAATGGGCATAGAGACATGGCATTACATTTTGACATTTTTATTCTCAAATGGTATGCAGTCAGTGTGGGCCATACATGCTAATGCATACAAGTCACTGTAAACATTGCACATTGATAATTTGAGGACAGCTAATTGCAAATATTTGTAAATGCACAGACCTCTGCGTAATTGTTGGGGTTGTTCCCTAATCACCATTCAAAGGTGTTGCCACCTGGAAGCACACCTAGGGGGGAATGCGGCAGAAATCTTCAAGCCTCTCGGTGTGGCCTTGGGGGCAAGTCAGAGTTAAGAGCTGTCACTCGAAACTTGACTCCTCTGTCTAGGCTTACTCCAAGCGAAGCCAAGGGGGGTGGGCCCTAATAAAAGAAAATCTAAGGTTTTTAATCTATGAAGAGAAAAACACACTTAATCTACGAGTTAGAGAGATGATGATAAAATACTGAAAGAAACATTTGCAATTAATTTCAGCACAACAACACATGAGATTAAAGATGCATTCACGACATTTTGCAGATTGTATGAAGACCAGTGCCGAGATGTTAGGAACCCATGTCTTTACTTTGTTAGTATATTGTTGTTGGACGCATATGCTTTGTAAGACGTCCCGTAGTATTTGTTGATCCATAGTTTGTGTTATTGTTGTTGGGCGCATATGCTTTGTAAGTTGCCCGTGGTAATTGTTGACCCATAGTTTGTATTGGCCCATGGTTTTGACCCATAGTATTGGCGCTTAGACTTAGTATATAAGTGTGTGTTGAGGCTAGTAAGGCACCGTGAAGTTATTTGTATTGAGCTTGCTCAAAGGAGGTTGCCCCCTCGAAGTGGTCTACGATCAATAAAAGCGATTCTGAGTTTTGTTATTTCTGCTATCTTGCGTATTTTCATTAATTAATTGTTGCAAGTTCCTCACATCTGGTATCAGAGCACTTTCTTGGGCTCGTTGGGTGAAATTTTTGCCAATTTTTTTTTTTCGCATTTGTTGCAGATTCGGTTTTGGGAATAATCCCTATTCGCTTAACTGTGGGAAGTACTTGGGCATAAGTCTTAAAACTCATTGTGAGGAGTATCACAGGAACCCCAAAGTAGCTGGCCCATTGAGAGGACCTGCTAGCGAAAAGGGCAACGACCCCTACCTGATTGACTAGTTCCCACCCGTGAGGTAAACCAAGAGCCGTCGTTTGTGGCAAAGCGGTTATCAGTTTTACCTGAGCCGTGGAGTGAGGGGTACTGCCCCAATACGCAAGCTGTCAGACAGCATTGGTGTCCGAGTGAATCCCCTGAACCGTTAGGAAGCCGAGCATATGGGGTCCATATCTATTTTCAGCTGATAAATCGCAGATTTCCTCTGTCCAGAACTGTTGCTGATCCCTTCCACGCCGTTTAAGATCTATCTGTTTTTGATCCCTTCCGCACCGTTGCAGATCCATCTGTTTTTTATCCCTTCCGCGCCGTTGCAGATCCATCTATTTCCGATCCCTTCTACGTCGTAGCAGATCCATTCTGAAAAAAAAAGTATAAAATTCTGTTTTTTCACCATATCTCCCTTGTTTTCACTCCGTTTTGTTTGAAACTTCCCTAACACCCCTGTCATCCCATCCTGCATCTTTCATTCTTGAGGACCCTATCCCAAATTCCACTTCCCAAAGCTAGAAATCCCACATTTGTCTATTTTTAGGGTTTGCCATAACTTCTTTAATTTTCACCCAATTGCCTTCAAATTTTGCCACCGTGTTCATTCCCTATTTCTGCTTCTTTGTCCCTCTCTGACAAATTTTCCCATTCTTTCACCCCGCTTCTGAAATTCTCATTTTCTGCTTCCCTGTCCATTCGAAAGTGTCCAAAACCTAGTCAAACCCCAATTACCCATCAGAGTTTTTCCCAAATCCAAATTTCTCTTTACTAAATAAGCTTCTGTTTGTGTTTTTCTACCCATTCAAAAAAAAAAAAAAAAAACTCCTGGCTATGGTTGTCACCCCCGCAGGAGCAAAAACCATGGAGGAAGCACTTGCAGCCATCCAAACCAAACTCCAGGATCTAGATGAAAAATTTCTCGGCCTCCATCTTGAGCATTTAACCATGAATAACAAACGATAGTCCGAGTCTTCATCATACAATGGGTTCTCTTCTTCCAGCAATTTTCATGGTCCAAAGCTTGATTTTCCTCGCTTCCATGGTACTGATCCGACTGGCTAGATCTATTGTGCAGAACAGTATTTCAGTCTGCTTAATACTTTTGATGTCATCAAAGTTCCACTTGCATCCTTTCATTTGGAACAAGAAGCTCTTCAATGGTACCATTGGTACATCAAGGCTCATGAAGAGCCAAAATGGCCAGATTTTTGCCAGCTCCTTTTGCAACGATTTGGTCCTAGTGCTTTTGATGACTTCGCAGGAGCCCTCACTAAACTTCGCCAAATTGGCACTGTGAGAGAGTATCAGACAGAATTTGAGAAACTAGCCAATCACACAGAAGGATTGTCTGATGAATTCTACAGGAGTTGTTTTATCAGTGGTCTTAAGGATGAAATCCGCTCAGAGGTTAAAATGTTTTGTCTCAACACAATGATGGAAGCCCTAGGGTTGGCTAAGTTGGCAGAAGACAAGATTACAGCCCAACAGCACTCCAAACCCACTTTTGTTCCCTTCCGAAATATGGGTTCTCAACGACCTCCCATTCCGCCAGCTCCTTGACCAACTCCTATCAAGCATTGTCTAAAACAGAGATGCAGGCACGCAAAGAAAAAGGGCTTTGTTATAATTGTGATGAGAAATTCACTCGGGGACATAGATGTGTTCAGCAAAAGTTCTATCTCTTAAATGTGGATTCTCCGCCTGCCTCTGAAATTGGTGAAGAAGCTCCAGATACAATGGATGATCAGGTCGACATTCAGGAGCCGCCTATTGACCCTCCATCTCAGGAAGACCACCCAAAGATATCTCTCCATGCTTTAGCCAAAATCACCACCCCCCAAACAATGTGGGTCAGGGGTTGCTTCAAGAAGCTCCCTCTTACCATACTCATTGATTCTGGTAGCATTCATAACTTCATTGACCTTCGGATCGCCAAACAGGATGATTGTTTTATCCATCCTTGCTCCAACTTTGAAGTCATGGTTGCCAATGGGGGTACCTTACCTTGCAAGGGGAAGTGTCACAATGTGCGTATCTCTATGGAAGATTATAACTTGCGTTCTGACATGTTTGCCTTGGCCTTAGGTGGATGTGATGTGGTTTTGGGTGTTCAATGGTTACGCATACTTGGACCCATCTTATGGGATTTTGCTGAACTTTGGATGTAGTTTTCAATCAATGGGCAAAAACACAAATTTACAGGCTTACAACCAGGGTCTCTCCGCATCATCAGTTCACATCTCCTGGAAAAACTCCTTAAGAAGAATTCACATTGTGTCATCGCTCAACTCCATTCCATTCAGATGCACCCATCAACGGTCTCCACTACTCCCTTGGATCTCCAACCAATTTTGCATAGATATGCCGGTGCCTTTGTTAAACCAGTGGGATTGCCGCCTTCACGAGACCTTTCCGGTAAGAATTTAGCCGCCTCTACATCTGCGACGGAAATGATGGCTATTTTGCATGCAGTACAGACATGGCAACCATACCTATTAGGGAATTCTTTCTGCATCACGACTGCTCACCAGAGTCTGAAATATTTCCTGGAATAACGGGTCTCCTCACCCGCACAACTGAAATGGATTCGCCAACTCCTGGGTTATGCCAATGAGATCCCTTACATGAACGGTCAAGACAATTTGGTGGCAGATGCTCCTTCTCGCACAATTGATGCCCCAGTTTCTCTTTCAACTATTTCTCTGCTTGTTCCAAATTGGTTGCAATTTGTTCAACAGGGCTATGTCTTCTCTAAACTCCATGCGTCTCCATTGGTCAGGCACTCCGGGTTCCTCCAACCGTATGAGCAAACACAACATACCTTCTTTTGGCACGGAATGAAAAGCACAATTCAACAGATGGTGGATGAATATGATACCTTCCAGCTCCTTCCAGGATTGCTCGAACCTGTACCCATCCTTCCACGGATCTGGACATATATGTCTCTGGAATTCATTGAAGGGCTCCCAAAATCTGGAGGGCAGGCTGACATTACCAATCAATGTTTGGAAACTTATTTTCATTGCTTCACCTCTAAACAACAACTTCCGTGGGCGAAGTGGCTCCCTCTCGCTGAATGGTGGTACCCTACCGCATCTAAAATTACTCCATATGAAGCAATCTATGGTCAGGCGCCGCCATTTCTTCTTCTATACACCCTCAACAGTGCACCAATTCAGGCAATTGACACGGTTCTTTGAAACCGCGATCAGATTCTTCGCATTTTGCAGGACACTCTTCACATGGCCAGAATTCGAATGAAACAAGAAAGCCGGTCAGCACCGTTCTGAGTGCACTTTTCAAGCAGTTGATATGGTTTTTTTTTGTCTACAACCTTCCAAGCAATCCTCCATGACACTCAAAGGGCGTCCGCTTATCTCTCGCTCTATCATAGAGGTATTCATTCAATGGCACGACATGCAACCAGCGGCTATTACATGGGCACCACTCCTTCAGATTCAGCATCAATTTCCACATCTAAAGCTTTGAGGACAAAGCTTTTTCTAAGGGAGAGGGGATGTTAAGAACCCATGTCTTTACTTTGTTAGTATATTGTTGTTGGATGCATATGCTTTGTAAGACATCCCGTAGTATTTGTTGATCCATAGTTTGTGTTATTGTTGTTGGGCGCATATGCTTTGTAAGTCGCCCGTGGTAATTGTTGACCCATAGTTTGTATTGGCCCATGGTTTTGACCCATAATATTGGCGCCTAGATTTAGTATATAAGTGTGTGTTGAGGCCAATAAAGGCACCATGAAGTTATTTGTATTGAGCTTGCTCAAAGGAGGTTGCCCCCTCGAAGTGGACTGCGATTAATAAAAGCGATTCTGAGTTCTGTTATTTCTGCTATCTCGTGTATTTTCATTAATTAATTGTTGCAGGTTCCTCACACAAGATTGTGAAAATGATGCTGCTGTGTTGTGTTGTGAAAGTATTGCAAAGTCTTGTTTTCAGTTTTAAAATTATTAGTGAATATTAAAGGAGTGAGTTTATTGGGGGTTTGACCCAAGTAAACCTGACCTCTCGAATTGAGTGCTATAGCAGTTTAACCAAGTGTCCAACAATGTGAGGCATAACTTGCTTATAGTAACCTTCTGACTCTATGGTGTCAACCCATGCAACCTCTTGAGTTCTTGAAGTTCAGCTTAATTGGATTTTCCTATTAAGACAAGTGCTCCCCTTCCTTTCTGGTTGACCAACTGATCAGACTAAGTTGCAGCGGCCAAGAGCATACTCAAAGATTAAGCGTTGGTTTATTTTATTAAAACAAAATGGATTTTCTAACAAAACGGATTTTCTACTTGGTTAAATCTACCTCCAAGAATCTCTTTTCCAACCGAATTCTAGTACTCGAGCAAGCTCTTTTCGTGGCACCATACTTCGGGAAAGCAAGGAAAAAATTACTTTGAAAGTGGGAAATTGTCAAAAAAATTAGAAAAGCTAAGTCCGGAGAATTCTTGTGGCCCGTCGTTGAAACGGATCCAACAAGTTAAAATTTAGTCCTATGTTTATTTTATTAGTTGGAAAATAAAAGTGAGGTCCTGAGAACTCTTGTGGCCCGTCGTTGAAATGGATCCAACAAGTTAAATTTTAGTTTGTTTGATTTTATTAGAACAAGAAATAGAACTAAAATAAAATAAAAAAGGAACAAGCACATAAAAAATGAGACGACGTGAATCCCCCCAGGGGGATGGGGTCGTGGGTGCTGGGTATCCCATTAGCTCTCATTTAACTTTTCTTTTTCATTGCTTTTAAGAAGTACTTGTAGTCCCTTGAAGAATGGGAGTAACAAGTTTACAATAGTCTTAAAGAAAATGAATTGGATTAAGAGGAGGGTTCCCAAAATGCTCTAGATGGCTCAAATCATCGAAAATTCGCTAGCATGCCTCTCTATCTGTCCAACAAAAAACTAAAAACAGCAAAGAGTAATTAGTAGAAACATGGCCCAAATCACTTTAAGAGTGACTTTGGGTTGCCGTCTAAAACTTGCAAAAAATTTCTAAATTAAACTAGGAAAAGACTATTCAAAATGAACCAAGAAGACAAGCTAGAAAGCTTGTTTCTTGGGATCTTTGCTTGCCCTTTTAGGGCAGCAAATGACGGACTCTTAAATTAGCGAGATTTAAACTTTGAATCATAAGCAAACTATCCTAACAAGTCTTTAGATCTTTTGAATAAATGAACTTATACAGGAAAAGTTTCTTTCACTAGATCTAGATATAAGATTTATGAATTTTAAAACTCTAAGATCTAATGAGCAAAAAATAGATCTATTTTAAATGCAACAAGAATTATAGATCTGAAGTAGAGTACCAAAGTAACCAGGGAAAAATTATGAGTTTTGAAGCAGAGAGAGAACCCAAAGATTGGAGAAGAAGTTGGGCGAATGGAGTCCTCTTACTAGTGGGATTGAGAGGGACTAAGCTCTTTTTTTTCAGAAATACTTGAGAAGAAGTAACAACACTAGCACACTTGCTACACCTTCCAGTTTGGATAACCTATGAACACTCACAACAACTTGCACAAGGGAATTAAAGAATCGATGCTTAACCTATGAACACTCACAACAACTTGCACAAGGGAATTAAAGACTTAAAAAAAATTTGCTTGTTCAAACAAGAAATCACAAATCCCAAAGCATTTTTATGTAGCTATCAATAAAAGGAAAATATCAAATGTTACCTCTTACACTATTAGAATTTAGAATGCACATTCCCTTCAAAGGTCGATTTAGATCCCAACAATAAACAAAATTGCAAAAGACACAGTTTTACCTCAATGGTTCAAAGAGCTTCCAACATCCACACAATGGACAATCACACAATGAGATAGCCTCTAAAGCCTTTCTTCTTATTCCAATACTAAAAAATATTACATAAAACAAGAGCAGAGGTTCCACCTTCTGATATTGAATGGCATGGAAACCTCTCTCTTAAATAGACTACAAGCATGAGGGGGGCGAATCAATCAAGGGAGGCGCATGAGTTTGAAGGGAGAGTTAACCATAAGTTCGAATGCTTGATGTATGGATTGATTGGTAGCCAAATAAATGGGGATGCGCCACCTCTCAATCAATGTTTTAAAAATTGGAACCAGGAATCAAACCGGTCAGGGGTCAACTCGGACCGGAACTGGAATCGGTAATGAACTGGACTATTAAAACATACAAAAAAATTACAATTTTAATCATAAAAATTATATTCAACATTCCAAGCTATATTTCAAACCATTAGACACATAATATGTAAATTTGAAGCCATTAGACACATAATATGTATATTTGAAACCATTAGACTTATTTATTGCTGTTTGGAGGGCAAATTAGGTTTAGGTTTTTTGTTTTTTATTAAAAAACCAATTAAAATTAAAAAAACCCAATTCTGGGCCTGCAGACGTGTTCTTTTAGCTGGTCGGTCGGGTTATTATGGTTAGGGTCGGTTTGGTAATGAACCGGGCCGGTTAGGGTCGGTTTGGTAATGAATCGGGCTGGCTAGGGCCGGTTCATTACCAAACCGGACCTCCGGTCCGAGTTGACCACCGGTTCATTGTTCCATTTCCTTTGGCCGGTCAAACCGTCCGGTTCGGGTTCGGGTTCGAACCAAACCGGTTATTAAAACACTGCTCTCAATGAGGTAGGCGCTCCCTACCTTGGTATCATCACCACAAACCGTGGGCTGCCCTCTCATATCATTCGCCCAAGCTAGAGATATGCACCCTCCCTTTTGATAGATATGATGGGATTTGATTGATCCTTGATTTGATCTCAATCCCATGAGGATGTGCCACCTCTTGATGAGGTAGGCACCCTCACCTTGGTTGTATCATATCCAACGCACGAGTGCCACATGGAGAAGATGCCCACGTGAAGAGTGGCGCTCCTCAAACTTTGAAAGATTCGCTCACCTCATGATTTGATCATTTAACCATATGCTTTAATCCTTTAATTAAGTCGCCCACCATAAGAAATAAGATGCCAACTCATTTGGCACATGCTAATTGCTTTTTAAATTATATATATTTTTGATTTTTTGGGTCATTTTGTCCATCATTAGCATTTCTCTGCCATTTTGTCATCCCAATAAGAAAAAATGCTCCAAGTGATAATTTAATCACCCGAAACATAGGAAGACAGGGTCCTAAGTTAAAGAGGATGCTCTGAGTGTGAAAACGAGCACCCATGCGCCAAATTCCACCTCTGGATCACACTTTGATCACAATTTGAAAATTTCCAATTAAACCATTAAAAAATGACCTAAGTTTGCGGAAAAATTTATTTTTCTTGGAATTGATTCAAACTCCTAGGGGACCTAGTGCATGTCCATACGAATCATTATTGATGGATAGCATGTAAAAATACATAGACACTTAGGCTTTAATAACCTTTCAAGGTTTGAAACTTTGACCACCAAGGTGAATACTCCAGCTTTGGAGGTGTGAGTGAAAAACTCAGGAATTATGTCACTGAAGCACAACACATAATTCCCAAGGAAAAAACACTCTAGAGTATCCCCTTGATAGATAAACCCGAGACAAACCAGGCTTGTTACAAAAAGACCATGCTTAGACCAACTTATTACAACTCCCCATGGGGGTACGGGCATGCAATTTATTAAAAAACGGCCCCGAAAAAGGCTCAATGGACTTCAGTATCACTGAAAAAGAACATGTAACATGTTCAACTTTGGCACGCTTGCTTGAAAGTCCAGCTAAGTGCAACTTAACTGGCGACCTTAGTTGCATGGGTTCACGTACCTAGGGGTAGGGTTCACATCCCCGCACTAGGTTCACGAACCCACGTCTTCGATTCGGGTTCGGGTTCTTGGTTGGCGAACCCATACGAACCGGGTTCTTCACTGAAGAACCCGAGACGCCAGCTTGAAAAAATGGGTTCGTTTGGCTTAGAGGGGACGACGTACCCTGATTGTTTAAGAAGTGAAATAAATAAAAGGAAGGGGGGAAAGGTGCCCCCCCCTAACCTAAAATGACGACCCACAAACTCTTCAAACATCATAATTTGCCATTCAAACATCTTATAATCATTTCAATCAACAGCGGTAGTGTTTGGTGAAGGGATTTCCATGGCAACGGTGTTTGGTGAAATCGTGAAGGGATTTCCACGTTGAATACAACGACAAGGTTACACTGTTACAACAAGGAGAATCATTGAAAGAAACCACTGTTGAGTGTTTTCTGAATTTTGTATTTTCTATTTCATGTCTGGAAATGCCATTGGCCCATTGGGCAAATTTTGAATCTAGTATGATAATGGAATCATAATATAACTTCCACTTGATATCAAATTTTATGTTCCAATGTGAATGTTGAATGAATGATGAATCATTGAATTATGAAGAATTATGCATGTGACATGTTTTTAATTTTTATGAAGAAATATGTACGTGACAGGCGGTTAACTTCACAGGTATGTTTCAAATTTTCAATGTTCATTGTTAATTTAATAATTAAATTTTGTTTCAAATTTTCAATGTTTAAATTTTTTAATTTTTGTGCAATGTATGCTAACAGCATACACAACAACAAACACTAAACAGCATATTGTTCTATATGTTGTTAGCATACACAGCAAGCAAGCTTGCTTTGCTGTGTATGCTATAGAACAAGTACAACATTAAAGTTTTACTCTTTTTAGTTTTAGTATTTTAATTTTAGTCAATTCTAAATTAGTAAATTTAAATTACTAAATACTAAAACTAAATTCTAATTTCATTGTTTGAAATTTGTTTTTTTTTTCCACTTGATATCAAATTTTAGTTATGTAACTACTAACTTATGTTCCAATTCGAATGCTGAATGAATGATCATTGACATTGATGAATCCTTGAATTATGAACTTGAAGAAATCTGAAATATCAAATATGCTTTTATTTTTTTGGTTAAAAGTTACAACTACTTATAAAATTTATAATTTTATAATATATATATATACAGTATCCCGACGAACCAAAGTACCCTGTTTCAAAAAGTGGCATCCCCGCCCCCACACCCGTCCCCAAGTACCCGCACCCGTCTCCGTCCCCTGGCAACTTAGCTGGCAACAAAAGGTAAAGCATAAGAAGCATAATTTGTCATTAATTGTCCCGTTACTCTGATAAGAAGCCTAAATTGTCATTAAGATGATGTCAAAAGTAGAATAGCTAAGTGGCATAAATGGTATGTTTTATGCTGGTGATATTGCAATGCCTTGGATAATGCTTATTTGTTTAACTTAATTGAACAAGTGAATTCTAACAGTCGGACCTTTTTCCATTTGGCATTTTATTAGAAACTACTTTTTATCAATGGTACAGTGTGAAAATGTAGTCAAATAGGGTTGAATCACTCGAGTTATCATGAAAGTAATGAACATAGAGACATGGCATTACATTTTGACATTTTTATTCTCAAATGGTATGCAGTCACTGTGGGCCATACATGCTAATGCTTATAAGTCACCATGAACATTGCACATTGATTATTTGAGGACAAAGGCTTCAATATATTTCAAGGAGTTTTATTATTCTTGTTCAGTTGATCAAGAGTTTGGGGGTTCATATTTTGATCTTTGTGTCTGTTGGGTTCTTGCCACTACTGTGGTCTATTATTTTTTGCAACAGTTATCCTCTTCACTTTATACAATTAGCTGATATTCTCAGTATGCCCCGACAAGATTCAAACTATTTAAAATCTGTTGAAAGTAATCTCTTTATCACTTGGACTGTGCCTTTGAATCGATACAGAAAAATACTAATTATCACTTTTTTTTGTCTGCAGTGAAGCTATATCAGATCATGAAAGACAAATTTTGTGTAATTTCCTACCTATGATGAGAGAATATCTACCTTCTGCTGCAGCAGAAGTTGAAGCCGAGTTATGTTCCTCTGGGACTACTGAACAAGGTGTCTGTGCTTCTACCTGAAATTGGCTTTGCACACATGCTTATTCATATATCTGCAGATATAATGCAGTAAGTTGAATTGTGAATGTAATTATTTAGATTCTGTGCAGAAGACTATGTCTATGATGTTTACACCTTGGGAAAAGAACGGAACGTGGCTGAAGATGTTGTAGCTGACTATCCACTGTAAGATTTGATGAAACATTGGATTGGCTATCAGTTTTCTGTAGATTTGCATATCTGTTGGTCTCTCCTCGTTTAAAAGCTTGGAAGAGAAATATAAATTTGCACTATTATTTTTTGTAGGGTGCAAGTAGAGGAAGAAGATGATTTTTACTATGGTGATATTGTAGAATCAGATGTCGATACTGAGGATTCTAATGGTAAGAGAAATTTCATTTTTAAAAAGTGTTCCAACTTGTTTCAGGATTTTGAACCTGTGTACTTAAATTACACTAGAAAATTTTCCAGCTTTAAATGAGAGGGTCTTTGGTTGCAGATGAGAATAACCCATTGAACGACTATCCCAGTGAAGAGGAATCTGAACTTGATGATAAATGCCAAAGTAGCTTCTTCAATGAGTCCGAGGAAGAAGATCCATTTGGTGAAGATGATGAAGATGCTGAAGATTCTGATGCTTTTGAGAGTAATGAAGAAGCCATAAAATGGGCATGCCGCAGATGAACTTGAAGTTACTTTAAAAGTTCTTAAAATGCCTTGCAACGGTAGAGTTGTCTACTTCTATAATTGTTCATATACGGTCTATGAAGATGTTTTGAATTCGGTGGTCATATTGTTAGGCAGGGCTTGCATGATTGATGAAGTGAGCCGATCAAGCTCAGCTATACTTTCATTGGAATGAGCTCATTGAATTTAGTGTTTGCATCTTTGTTAATGTGGCAAGGTTGAAAGCATGGGCGATTATCGCTATGCTTGTAATTGGCTATTATGAGATCAGATTTTTATGAGGTTTCTCAATGCCAATTACTTATATTGTATATCTGTAGGGATATTAAACTGGAAAAATTCCAGTTGATAGCACTGAATATAAACCTATAAATAGCCGCACAGTTTTTTGCATATATGCTGTTTGTGTATCAGTTAGTTAGTTGATCTATTACTGAATATAAATTTATAAATAGCAGCACAGTTTTTTGCATATATGCTGTTTGTGCATCAGTCAGTTAGTTGGCATATTACAGAAATCTGTTTTTTCATAGTGGCAAAGATTTCTTTGTCAGAAGTTTGGCAGTTAAAAGTTGTTAAGATTTCCATCTGCGGATTTCTAACATCATGTTTCCAGTGTATAGGCCAATTAAAATATATGCATGGCCAGATAACTTCAAGTTTTAACCTCTATAACCTCTATTGGACTCTGTTGTCGGTTATACGGTGTCTAGGTTGGACTCTATTGTCAGTTATATGGGGGCTTGGTTGATTGCACTGTGGATAGGGTAACCCAGTATTTTAGGAATAATTTTTCCATGAATGCTTAAGAAGTTTAGTCTACATTTTGTATCCACAGCGTGCATATTGTTGATGTAGAGAGCGATCAATTTGAGTCAGATCCCAATAATATGATTTATATGTATACTAGCATACCCCCAAAGCGGGGGAAATGAAACGCCGAAAAGAACTTAGATATGTCTAAAATGAGAGAAAGTTGTGTGTATGTAGATAATGCAAGTTTAAGTGTTGAAAGTAAGCATAGTGAATCTATGGAAATTATAGTGCAAATACTAATAAGCAATAAATAGGAACCCATGCAATAAATAGAAACCAATGTAATCAATGGCAACTAAAATGAAGTGTCCATTAATTTTTCATAAGAGAAAGTATACATATGTAATATAATTAGAGTTATCAAGTTTGACTCTAATTATATTGGCAAGCAACATTGGTATTTTCATTTGGTACGGGGAGTGCAAGGATTGAGGGATGCAATTTTAAGTGTTAAAGGGATAGATAATGAAGGTGTGCCTCTTCCTTTTTGTGAAGTGTGGCATATGAAGTGTCTTTCATCTTTGCATAGCAATCAAAGGAGAACGATGGTGTAATTCACATTCCCTCTAATGTTGTAGTGTGTGATATTGCCGTGAAGGTCAAGCCTTGACGTTTAGTGTTACCAATGTCAAAGTTTGAACACTCCTCTATTGACAAAAATCTATTAGTCCTAGACTGGAGGAGGCTCTAGTCTTCGAAGGTTGGTGTAGCATTGTGGATGCTTGCCAATAGATACCAAAAACAAAGTTGGGTGGCATCAGTGCGACTTTGACATAATATTGTTTCTAAAATGATGACAGTGGTAAAGTCTGTCCACAAATACTTCCCAAAGTTTCTCCGACATATATAGGTTTTTCCATCACAGGTGGGAGTTGGCTCAAATCACCGACAAGATTTAGTGAACGGTTGCCGAATGAGCACTTGTTTTGCTTTTGAAAACACTCATGCAAGTGACACTCAATTTGAACAAACAATTTAGGTCCTATGAATCTCATCTCATCAATGAGAATGTATGGAATATGTTTCATCTCTTCTTGGATCACTAATAGGGACTGTCCCTACAAAGGCTTGATGTCCTTTATAGGAATCCAGAGTCCTACATGTACAGTGGTTTCACGTATGTTAAACGCTGCAACACCAGTGGGGGCGAGGAGCAGATTTGGGCTATGGAAAGAGTTTGCTTGAGAAGATAGTGCTTTTTTATGGTAGGATTTACTTGTTTTATAAGGTAGGATTTACTTGTTCTTGCAGTGCCTTGGATGATCATCCTCAATGGCTCTTTAGTTCTTTGAACTTGTGAATGTTGTAGGACTATGTCAAATGCAAGTTGTTGACTGTGAGATAATGTATTTGTGGAAGTAGGTAGGGGAGTGCTATCGTGTATTACTTCCCCAATCCTTCAGTTTTAGTCAATGTAGTTTGGTGCAGTCTCCAATGTATATGTTGATATTTCTGGATGATTCCATGTATGGTTGGTGTCAAAATCTCAGAGGCCAAGCATGTCAAGATCATTGATGTGGATATTGCATGTAGGGACAAATATTAACAAAACTTGCCAATTTAATGTTTCCATGTTAGGAGCTCCTTCAAGCCAGAGGAAACTATGTATATGTGCAGAGCCATGATATTGCCATTCATACCTGCAGAAGGAATGTTAGAGGATTAGGAGTGAAATATATGTAAAGGTTATGAAGAGACATGTGTAGGTAGGATGTAATGTGTACCTATACCAGTGATCTGTTGATATGTTGTGTGCATTTTTAGCATCTCCTCGTGGAAGATTGAAAATATCGATGGGGACATTCACATCAATATATAAAAAAAAGGTGTTCAAAAATTTCAATTCAGAAAAAGTTCAAACGTATGCTAAAATTTCTTAGAAAGCATGCTAGAAAGCGGTCCCTATTGGGAGAGACCTCATAAGACGACTTAATTAATAATATTTTGAGGTTTAAATGTTATAAACCCCAAAACATTTTATTTTATAATTATGTAATTTAATTTTAAAGATAACTTGATTATTGTTTTTTTTGTCATAAATGGTTTTGTATGATCCAAAGCAAATTTGAAGGAAAATTTAGCTAAAATGAATTCCTAACCAACTTTCCATACAATGTACCCCTGAATTCTGCTAGCAACAAAATACCATAATTGGGAGTCGATAAAGATAAGTACAATATTGAATCCTTAAAGAAGGCTTTGTGCCCATGTCAAATATGATATATTTCAAATTTTTAACTTACACATTCTCTTATAGGATTTCAAATATTTTATCCTTGGTACATACAATGTATATGGGCAAGTGTGACAGTTTAGGAAGGCAAAGAAAATGAAAACGATTAGTGTGTGTGGCACTATATGTTTAAACTAATCAATCGAAATCTGTTTGCAAGTAACATTATTGATCTTCCAATCGCTTTTCATTCAAACTTGAAATATATTTATTTAAGTGGCCTTTCATGCACCGATTTCATCTATAATTGCGGGTGTTATTTTGAACATCACTTTTGATTACAATCGTTTCTCATTGTGATAATTTTCTATTGTTATTTTTAACTACAATCGTTTCTCATTGTGATAATTTTCTATTATTAATTCTGAGTTTTGTTATAATTCCAAAAATATTTTAAATGTTACCATTAATTCAATTAATAAAAAGAGTAACTTAAAAAGTCTATTTTTTTCAAATATATTATTATTTTTAATTATTATAATTCCAAAAATGGTTTAAACATTACAATTAATTCAATTAATAAAAAGGGTAACTTAAAAAGTCCATTTTTTCCAAATATATTATTATTTTTAATTATTATAATTTCAATTTTTTAAAAATAGGATAAGTTTTTTAATTATTATAATTTAGCCTTTGAAAATCAGTTAAAATTTAAAATTTATAACGCAAAGTTTCATATATAAAAATTTAAAATAATAAATATATGAGTTTCTACAAACCATCAAAACTAATTTAAAATTTTCATTATCAAATTTATCTCAAATTTAACTTACACGTTATCTTTCATATAGGATTTCAAACATTATTTCCTAATTAGTACATATAATGTACAGGGATAAAGGATTAGATTTTAGAAAGACTAAGAAAATGAAATCCAAAGCCATTTGTATCGTGTTCATTTTGTCTCTTTCTTAAAAAAAATTATAACAAGTTGTAGCATTTAAACAAAATGCATGCGGATTTTTCTGAAAACACGGTTCAAAACAAAGAAATGCAATCACCTGGAAATGTGAACTATTGAAATAGCGACCAATCTGTGGAAATGTGAACTATTGAAACATCGACCAATCTGTTGAAATAGAGGGACCACATAACATTGAAATTCTGCAGCTTGTGTAGATTCTAAAACCTCCTCTAGCTCCCCCAGAAACAAAACTTCCTTTTGACAGTTTGTAACAGGCCGGTAATTCAATAAACCCGTAATAATAGTATCGGCAGTGACAAATGCAAGACCCTGGTAGTGCATGGACTTTCTTTTGAAATAGACTGCAAGGAAGATATGATACTGAAATCCATTAATTCAGGAACGTTAAAGTGGCAAGGCTAGAAAGAGAGGAATATGCATCTCACCAATTCTTCTGCTTGGATTTCACAATTTCTTTTCATCGAATGTTAAATAATGTGATCCATTGCCGACTGTTGGCTGCAGGAAAGAAAGAGATGGCATTCCGTCAGGTGAATTCAATTCTTTGAAGGCCATATGTCAGTTTGAGATATAGCAACTCAAACAGAAACCTATGAAATATTTTTTAAAATTTTCCCATATTACCATCTGTCTAAAGTAATTTTAATGGGATCTATTTAAGATAAAATGAAAGTCCGGAAAGGCACTTTGATGCCGTAAGAACGTTACGTAAACGTTCCCATTCGTGAAATACAAGCAACATATATCCCTACGCGGGCTGTCCACTTATCTACACAGTTTAAGTTTATGTTATCAAAGATGAAATGTTACAGAGCAAATATCAACAAAGGCGTCCAATTATTCTGAGTATATCCAAAGGCGTCCAAATATTCTGAAACAGGCTGCAGTACTGTTAGACTGGTTTTAGTGTTTTCTACGCTTTGACAATATAAAAAAAGCACTGCAACACCCTCCTTTAGCGCCAGAGAAAGAGGTGGATCCTGGACATTCACAGCTGCTCCAAAGTTGTTACTACAGGGAGTTTTGGTTTCATGGATAATTTTCAATTAGATCCATCTTAACTTGTTATATTGCCAGGACAATAGAAACTTAATTATGTTGTTTTGATGCTGGCCTTGATCGCCTGTGTTTTATACAGACGTGCCACATCTTGATCGATCCATCCAGACTTCCACTAAAAAGCATAACCCTATTTTCTTCCTCAAGAATGGCAGCAATACATCTGACAGGGCCGCTATGGGCTTTTATAACTGTGGAACAAGTATGCTTATCAGAGTCCAACCATCCCCTGCTCCAGACACGAATCATTCCATCGACGGATCCCACTGAATAACAGATTATAATTATCACCCACTGTTGCTAGGCACAGTACTGCGTACATGGAGGCGAAGGATTCCGGCTAGATGAGTATCGCTCTTTTTCCCACCAAATAATATCACCATTCGAGGATCCCGTGTACAGAGCAGATCCATCTGAATTAAGAGCAAGGTCTTTCACTGACGAATTTGGGTTTTATGGACGAATGGACAGACGACAGGTGGTCGCTTCCCATAGGTCGTCGACAGACCACGAAAGCTCGAGGGGAGCCGACACCTTATTACTATATACAACTTAACTGCCTCATAATTATTTATATTGCTTTATGTTATTAAGTTGGGGAGTGGAATCCCAAAGTTTACTTGTACGTGGCCTGTAAAAAGTGAAAAATTGTTAAATTGACAGCTTGTTAGAATTCCGACGGTAAATTGACCGCTTGTTAAAATTCCACCAAGAGTAACTATAAATATATAATCTAAAATGTGCTAGAATGCTATATAGCATACTATCATAACGCTATAATTCATGTCCATATATTGAACACGTTGACGTATAGAGATGCATAACTATAAAAACATGTTGATGTATAGAGATGGATAACCATAACCATAAAATGAGAAATAATAGAAAGTATAATTTCCTTGGTGGAGTCGTAAGATACAATCTGAATACATCATTTTATTTATGATTTAGGTAGTTGTTTTATCCTATCAACTTTAATGACCAATATTATTATATTTATTTTAGCTTAAGAGGTTACTTAATATTTATAATCTTTATTATATATTATTAATTGTAGATATTAAACTTACAAGTGAGTGAAATATTAATTTTTATTTTTCTCCTAAATACAAAATTTATAAATAAAATTTGACTTAACAATTAAAACATGATTATAAAATCTTTAGAGAACTTTTGTTCAGTTTTAAACAAAGCAATGCTGCTCTAGTTCTGGTAGGTATTACCAATGCAATGCAGCTCTAGTTGTAAGATTTTTCAGGGTGTTCAATGTGATTTGCATGATGCTTTTTATGAAGGAAGACGTTCACTTGATTTTCCTAGACAATCTTTGAATGTGAGATTGCCATGACACTAATTTTGTCACGTAGGTAGAATATAATTTAACTTCCATAGCTAGTTTATCAAATTGGCATCCTCCTGAGTACCTTTTATTTAGAGTTTAAGTTGCTATGCTGTTGATCAAACTAAATAATCATCACTGAATTTCTCATCCCCTTTTTTGTTATTAGAATCTTCAAACATATCCATTTCCTTGAATTCTTAGCCACACAACATTTTTCAATCTTTTCAATCTTGCCTTCGAGTACATTTACACAATGTACTGCAGTCTAGGGCATTATGACCTAATTTATTACAATAATAAAACTTTTTCTCTTTCTTAGTGTTGCAACTTTCCCTTTGCCAACTTATTGTGAATATTACATTGTTGTAAACAAATTAACAATATAACTCTTGCATCTTCTTGACCCATTTGTTAACTTATTGTGAATATTACATTGTTGTAAACAAATTAACAATATAACTCTTGCATCTTCTTGACCCTTTGTTGAGCCTATTTTGTTAATGGCATTAAATCATATTCATTTATATGGCTCCATATATTTGCTTTGCTGGCTATTTTAACTTTGAAATTAGTTTTGTTGAAATTTTGCTGTCTAGTACTTTTAATCCAAAGACTTGGCCTTATTTGTTTGGTTAAGTGGGTTTGAGCTCTGTGCCTTTCACTATATATCAAATATTTTTTGCATGAATTGTTAAAAAGAGAATGTAACTCCCAAAAATAAAATCTCAAAAAGAGTTCCTTTGTCTAGGATAAATAAATATCTGGAATAGACAGTCCCTAGGCTTGTGCTTTTTGCAGGCTATGCATAGTAACCTCTTTGTTCCTGTTAAAAATTGTACCAAGGACAAGTGTTTTCCACTTCATGTGCCTAGGAGTGGAAAAGCGTCCAAGTGACCCCTAGTGATTTTATTAAGTGATAATAGCTTTGTGAGAAATAAAACTACTTTATGAGTGACTTCATGGCTTTTGGCTTTTAATTTAAAAGTGAGTATGACTTTTAATTAAAAAGTGACTTCACTACTTTTACTTAAAAGGTGACTTTATATGAAATAGAGTGGAGTTGGTAATTAAAAATCTCATTACTTATTTAAATAGAGAAGTGCATTTAATTTTCATTTAATGAAAAAATGATGAGCATTTATTCTAAGATCTAGATCTTATTGGTTCACAATTTAATCTTGACCATTAGATTTAAAAAGTGGTTGCTATGAATAAAAATGAGAAACCTAGGGATTGAAGGCATTATGATAATTCATCTTCATGAGATTTGGAGAGAGCAAGAAAGAAAATAGAGAAGAGAGGTTCGCACTATTTTCAAGAAAAGTTGGAGCTCATAAATGAAGGCAACCAACAAGAGTAATTAATGTAGCATGCATTCCAAGATCAATTGTATTCTCATTTAATGCTAGTCGTATTGTCATCATTGCTGGGCATGATTTTTAGAGCAGTTGAGTACATAAATTGAGGCTGTATTATTGTCAAGAGGGCACATAAATCAAGGTCGTACTACTGCTGAGAAGGCACAAAAATCGAGGCCCTACTGCTGCTGAGAAAGCATAGAGATTTAAGCTGAGGCCATGTTGATATCTGGACACAGAAATCGAGGATGCTGATAGGCATTTATTGCTAGCACATGTGAGGTCGTACTATTGTAAAAAGGGCACACAAATCGATGAGTTAAAGGTTGCATTTATTGCTGGAAAGTACAACAATTTGTACAGTGAGATATTGGCACACTTTTCATGAAGGGTTGAGATAAGTACTACTTTGATTTTGTAAATTTGCTCTTGAAATAAAAATCTTCTCTCTCATCAAGTTTTCCCTTCGGGGTATTATCCTGGGCCAGTTGGCTAAATTTTTTGAGTCTTTAAAATATTGTGTGAGTGCACTTTTAATTTCTGCTATTGAAAATTGTGTAAAAATTTCCAAAGAGTTTCATTTACTGTATGGTTTATGAGAAAAAACCCTAACTTGTAGTTGCGAACAAATTTGGGCTTGGACATTAAACTATATGCACAGTTGAAAATTGAAACTAGGTTGGGAACAAGAAAAATTTACATGGTATCAGAGCGACTTTGAAGAGTAGAAATAAAAATCAGTGATAAATTTCAGATTTGTAAGAAAGGTAAAACAGGTTTATACAGGTTCTTGAACTTACCTTCAGTGGGAGTCATGGCTATTGGTTTAAGGATTGAAGACAAGCTGGAAGGGGTATCCAACTTTAGTCTGTGGAAAGCTAGAATAGTATTGATTCTACAAGAGAATGAATCGTGGGGTATCATGAACAGTACACAGGAAAAACCACTAATAGTCCCTACATATGCTACAAATAAGGCAGCCTTTGACAAGAAGGATGTTAAGGCAAAAAAGATTATAGTTGATGTTGTGAAGGATCATGTAATCTCGCATGTGATAGGTAAAGATCATGTTTATCAGATGTGGAGTGCCTTGACTAATTTGTACTAGAGTTCCATTGAAAATCAGAAGATGGTACTGAGAGAAAAGTTGAAAGGTATCCAGATGAACAAATATGAAAACATGGTATCTTACCTTTATAAAATCACTCATGTGAGAAATGAACTTGGAGTAGTTGGGGAGGTTGTATAGGGAAGTGAGTTAGTATGGACAACCCTGAATGGCGTGACAAAGCCATGGGCTGTGTTTGGGAGTCCATTGTAGCCCGAGAGCATATGCCTTCCTAGGATCGTCTTTGGGATGAATTCATTCAGTAGGAGACCTGAAGAGGTTACGTACAAGGTAATTCATTTCATAGTAGGGAGGATGAGGAGAATGTTGCCTTAGTAGCCAAAGGCAAGAATAAGAAGTTCAAGAAGGGTCCCAAGGGTGGGGCTAAGCATCAGGATGGTGAGCAGAAGAAGGATCTAAGAAAACTTAAATGCTTTGCTTGCCAGAAGTTTGGGCACTATGCTGGACAATGCCCGAACACGAAGAAGAAGAAGCAATAGACAATAGCTTCTGCGGAGGTTGATGAGTACACAGATCGGTTTGAGAGAGTTTTCTCTCTATGCTAGTCATTTAGAGAGAGCATCTATTACCAACATTTTGTTTTGACTAGGGAATCGACAATTGGATTTGGGCTAGTACTTGCGTGATAGGGTCCAGGGATCCAGTCTCGCTACCACTATACCCCTAGGTACATCCACGGGGCCTGAACCATGGCGCACGGGTAAGTTTGGGGGGATTCGAACACGTGACCTTCCATTTATAACAAATTACAACTTCTAATCTTTACCACTTGAGCTTCCCTCCACAGGAACCTATTACCACAATTGATGTGTAGGATTAGAGGGAGCATTTTCTACTAGTTGGTCATCCATCGAGTGTATCCACGGATGCATGCACTTAGTACATTGATAGTGGGGCTTCGAGCCATATGGCAGGTGCACGTGATATGTTTTCTGAGTTCGTTGAGACTAGTTTGGACTTGGAGGTGGTGTTGGGTGATGATAATATTGTCAAAGCAATTGGGCGAGGGACTGTCACATGTCAGAGAGAGTCCATGGAGCCCATGACATTGAGGGATATCTTGTATGTCCCTGGGCTGAAAAAGAACTTAGTATAAGTTTCCACTATTGAGGATAAATGATTTAGAATGTATGTCATGGATGGGAAAGTATACATTTTTCCCAAAGGATCGAGTCCTTCTGCTTCATTTGCGATTGGAGTCAGATGTGGGAAACTATACAAGCGCTTATTTCAACCTCATCATGCTTTGGCACATAGCAGTAGTAGTAATTATGATCTTTGTGAGTTATGGCACAAGAGGATGGCCCACTTGCATCATCATGCTTTGAGGATGTTGAGAGATATGGTGATAGGGTTGCTTGAGTTCAACATAGAGCAGAGTGATGTATGTAGAGGGTGTGTTTTGGGAAAGTACACCAAGACTGTTTTACCGAGCAGTGATAGCAGGTCAACAAGAGTACTTGATTTGATTCACTTATATTTATGTGGTTCGATGTCTTTTGTTTCATTGATTGGTTTTGAGTACTACGCCATATTTATTGATGATTTCTTCAGGAAGAACTAGATGTACTTTCCGAAAAGAAAGAAATCAGAGGAAGTCTTGCAGAGGTTCCAAGAGTTTAAAGCTCTTGTGGAGAACTGGATTGGGAAGAGGATATAGGTGCTCAAATCAAACATCGGGGGTGATTATAGCTCCAATGCATTTGATGAGTTTTGTTGATAGGAGGGCATTAGGATACAGTTGACAGTTCCGTATACTCCATAGCAGAATGGAGTTGCAGAAAGGAAGAATGGGTCCATAGTGGGAGTAGCCAAAGTGATGCTTCATGATCATAGTCTTCCTTTCTTTTTTTGGGCTGAGGCATGTAATATTGTTGTATACATTTAGAACAAGAGTCCACACCGATCCTTGGGGTGTAAAAATCCTAAGGAGATGTTCATCTGGAAGAAGTTTGAGATAGACCACTTCTGTATATATTTGGTTGCTTGACATATTCACATGTCCCATCAGAGAAGAGGACAAAGTTAGAGCCCACGGTAGACAAGGGCATCTTTGTGGTATATGATGACACTTCAAAGGCTTTCCACATATACCTTCCAGCATAGAAGAGTTATTGTGAGGAGGGAGGTGAGATTTGAGGAGGAGCGAGCCTTTCGAAAGTCTCAGGAGTCAGAGTAGGGGGAGCATCAGGCTATTGCATCATAGGTGAGCACATCTCAGAGTCCAGCTGTTCAGGGTGTAGGGTCATAGGTATCATGAGTGATTGGTTCTCAGGTTACATGATCTTCAGATCCAGGGACATAGTCTACAGATACCCCATGTTATAAGGTACAAGTTCTCGGATTACAGACTCACTAGTTCCACTTTCGTGTGGTTCTGGTTCACCAGTCACAGGATCTCAGACCTAAGGTGCTACTTCCTCAGGTATTCAGTTGTCAGGTGAGGATGTATAGGTGGAGGTCTCTCCACAGGAGGCTACTTCAGAGAAGAGAAATCCGAGATGGATTAGAGAAACTTTGAAGGAAGCTACAGAGTTTGTGGGGAAACCCAAGAGGGAGGTTAGAGAGAGTAAAGCAACAGAGAGATTTTCCAACTACATGATTGTTGTGACTAGTCTTCGTGAGTCGGATCCTTCTACTTTTGAGGAGACAATTGCACATCAGGTATGGAGAGATGCCATGGTGGAAGAGTACAGTTCCATCATGAAGAATGATGTGTGGGAGGTGGTTCCGAGACCAGATGGGATTTAGTTGTGACTTCCAAGTGGATCTACAAAATCAAGCATGTTGCGGATGGCAGCATCGAGAAGTATAAAGTTGGGTTCATGGCGCGAGGCTTCTCACAGATAGAGGGAGTAGATTATGATGAGACATTTGCGCCGGTGGCTAGATATTCCTATATTAGATTGGTGATCTCCATTGCTGCAGAGATTGGTTGGAGCATTCATCAGATGGATGTGAAGATAGCATTTCTAAATGGTGTCTTACATGAGGAGGTGTATATGGAACAACCACAGGGATTCGAGGTGCATGGGAGAGAGTCCCATGTGTGCAGGTTGAAGAAGGCCCTTTTATGGGATGAAGAAAGCTCTGAGAGATTGGTATTCCAGGATTGATGCATACTTGCAGGAGTTGGGATTCCAGAAAAGTGAGGTAGATCCGAACCTTTACTACATTGTTGTTCATGATGATCCACTTATTATGGTACAATATGTAGATGACTTGATCATTACAGGTGCAGATAGAATCATTACAGAGTGCAATAAATATCTTTCTTCGGAGTTTTAGATGAAGGACATTGGAACGATGCATTATTACTTGGGTCTGGAGGTGTGGCAGGAGTTGAGACATATCTTTTTCAGACAGGGAAAGTATGCTATGGATGTTCTGAAGAGATTTTGGATGCAGGATTGTAGATCAATGTCTACAGGGATGATCACCAATTGGAAGAAGCTTTATGATTTTGAGGGAGAGTTGGTGGATCCGACTGTATATCGTCAATTCATTGATTCTTTGATGTATCTGGTCAACACTAGGCCATATTTGTGTTTTGCAGTAAACACTCTGAGCCAGTTAATGGTGGGGCCTCGAAGAGTTCATTTGATCGCTGCAAAACATGTGTTGAGATACCCGCGTGGCACAATAGATTACATTAGAGGAAATTTGGGGTCTAAAATGGGCCTTATAAAACAATGTGCCATGGATGAGTTGGATTTCTCAAACCAATAGAATTTCAATAACTTTGGTCAACTATTATGGTTGAGTTGGACATATAGAATTTAAAGATGCTTATGTGTCATAGCTTGATTTGATAATAGCTAACTTCATATAAGCCTCACCTTGGTTAAGATTTTGAAAAGTTCATCTTGAAATATGATAAAATTACTTGAAATAATAAATATAGAGTATTTTATATTATCATTACTTCTAAGTTCTTTAAAATATAAATCTCACATTAAATAAGATTATAGTGGAGTAATTTTGAAATAATACATACACTTGAAATAATAAATATAGAGTATTTTATATTATCACTACTTCTAAGTTTTTTAAAATATAAATCTCACATTAATTTAAGATGATAGTGGGGTAATTTTTGAAATAATAAAAACATTTATATAATTAATATCTTATAAATAAAAATAAATAAATTACAAAAATATCATAAATAAAAAAATAGGAGAGATAAAATAAGATTTCGTATTTTTGCGATAAATTGAGCATACGATCTCGGAATTTGACTCTTTTGGTACTGCTAGAAAGGTATCCACGAGAGATACAACTTTCATCTTTTGAGTTTTCCCAAATTCTGCACCGATTTTTCAGGGAAGACATTTTAGTACCAGTACCCCATGGTACTAAAATGTCCTCCCTGAAAAATCGGTGCAGAATCTCGGAAAACTCAAAACACGAAAGTTGTAGGGGTACTAAAATGTCCGCCCTGAAAAATCGGTGCGGAATCTTAGAAAACTCAAAACACGAAAGTCATATGCCTCATTGAGAAATTTCCAGCGGTACCAAAAGCGTCAAATTTCAAGTTTGGAGGAGAAAGTTATCGCAAAAATAGCGAAAGCTTATTTTATCTTCCTCATATTTTTTTATTTATGATAATTTTTTTAATTTATTTATTTTTATTTAGAAGAGATTAATTATATAAACAATTTTATTATTTCAAAATTACTCCACTATCATCTTAATTAATGTGAGATTTGTATCTTAAAGGACGTGGAAGTAGTTATAATATAAAATATAATAAAAATAATGATTGTTTATTTTTAATATTATTGTAATTATATTTTTTCATTGTAATTTTAGTTTTTTTTAAGTTTTAAATTTTATTAAATATATAAAAAGTAGTGGTACATTTATTAAAAAATTAAATAAATTATAATATATATTTAAAAAATTTACTACTATATCATTTATTGTGTGTGCACAAGAATCTAAATCTTTCATTATTATTTTCAACCATCATCTCTTAATTTTACACTAACCCAACATACTTGTCAACTTACCATTAATGAGATATTATAGGTTGACATTCACTAGATAACACCTTTAAATTAGTGTGACATGGCATATTGGTAGTGTGGCTTGGTTTTTATTATTATTTTTCTTAGGAGGCCCATTTTAGACCACAAATTTCCTCTAATGTGGTCTGGATGATAGGAGGACGAATGGTGTCAGTTTGGTTGGCTACACAAACTCAGATTGGGTAGGTGGTGTGACGGACCAGAAGAGCACTTTCGGGTTTTGTTTCAGTTTGGGATCAATAGCAGTGTCGTGGTTCAACCAGAAGCAAAAGTCAGCTGCATTGAGATCTGGTTAGGCAGAGTAGTCATGCTAGTTGTGAAGCCTTGTGGCTTCGCAAGTTGTTGGTTGGTTGATTTGATCAGGAGTTGAGGCCGACAATGATTTATTGTGATAATCAAAGTTGCATCAAGCTTTCAGAGAATCCAAATTTTCATGACAGGTCAAAACACATTGAGATCATGTACCACTTCATTCGTGACTATGTCCAGATAGGAGCAATAGAGTTACAGTCCATTCCTACTGAAGAGCAGTTAGCGGATCTTCTGACGAAATCCTTGGGAAAATGCAAGTTCAATAATTTCAGAGACAAGTTGGTAGTTGTGAATAACACTTTTCTTAGTAAGAGGGAGTGTTGAAGATTGTACCAATGACAAGTGTTTTCCACTTCATGTGCCTAGGAGTGGAAAAGTGTCCAAGTGATCCCTAGTGACTTTATTAAGTGAGTATGAATTTATTAAGTGAGAAGAGCTTTGTGAGAAATAAAGCTACTTTATAAAGTGACTTTGTGGTTTTTAATTTAAAAGTGACTTTATGACTTTTAATTAAAAAGTTCATGGATTTTAATTAAAATGTGACTTTATGTGAAATAAAGTGGAGTTAGTAATTAGAAAACTCACTATGTATTTAAATGGAGAGGAAATCAAGTTGCTCTCCTTTATGGCGCAGTCTGCTCAAGGTGTCAGGCTGGATTATTGGTGATCTGAAATGGCAAGTGGGGAATGGCAAATTCATTAGAGTTGGAAAAGACTATATTCTGGGCATTGATGAACCAGTGTGTCTTTCAAAGAAAATCTTGGATTATTTAAAAATTTATGGCCTTTCTACTTTAGATCGTATCAGAAATAATGTAGATCAGCCTTATTGGCTTCAATCATATGACTTGGGGTTGGTTGGAGAGGATGCATACTCCTGGGATTCCTATATCAGTACTCTGGGTTCGGCCGGTGTTATCTTAACAGAGAATGAAGATAAGATGAAGTGGAGCGGAAATAAAAAATTGGGAATAGTCACAGCAAAAACTGCTTATGATAGAATTATGCAGGAGAAATACATTTATCCACAGCGATGGTGGTATAAAAAGATTTGGAAATGGAATATAGCTTTAAAGCACAAGTGTTTTTTATGGCATGTTCTTCAAGGTTCTTTGAAAACATGGGACAATCTCACTAAGCGTGGTTGGTGTGGTCCAAATTGGTGTATCTTATGTAAGGAAAATTCTGAATCTATAAACCATCTATTTGTTTACTGCTCTTTTGGGAAAAAAGTTTGGGACTTTTGTTGTTCAAGGTTGGCAATCTCAAAGTCTTTGGATAAAGTTGAATTTGGTGAGGCTTTACTGAGGTGGTATCGTTCATCCATGGATACTATACAGATACCTATTTTCATATCATGGTCACTTTGGTATTTTAGGAATCTATCAATCTTTCAAGATAAAGAACCTGATGCTGTGTCTTGTGGGCTTATGGTTTTGAATTTATCACAACAATATTCTGGAAAGCTTGCTGCAGAAGTGGAGAGAAGGATCGGTCAGTTTTCTTTTGTCGTCAACCAGCCCACATGTTTCTTTGATGGGGCTGCACAGAATGGTCTTTGTGCTGCAGGTGGTGTAATCTATTTGAATGAGAATCACTTTTTTACTGTTCGTCTCAACTGTGGGATAGGCAGCAATATGAAAGCAGAACTTCTAGCTCTGTGGTGTATTTTGAGACGTGCAAACATATTTGGGCTTGTTAACATTAAAGTTTATGGAGATTCGCGAGTCACAATCAAATGGGCAGCAAAAGAATATGATCTTAATGTTATGGCCCTTTCACACTGGTGTCGGCGTGCTAGGCTGGAGATAGATTTGCAGGAACACATCTCTTTTGTTCACATATTTCGTGAACACAATGCACATGCTGATGAACTTTCAAAGCAAGCTTTACTGGGCACTGAAGGTATTCTGGTGTGGGAGGAATGGTTGGAATCCGGCATGCTGGAAAGTGGTGAAGTTTTTTTCTTTTAGGATGCTTAAGAGAAGTTTTTGTAGTGGGATAATCTTTTTTGTAAAGAACAATGTCTCTTTCTGTTGTTTATATTACATGAACAATCATATGCAGTTGATAGGTGCCTGTATGTGGGTCTAAGGCCATATGTTTGTATATACCTTTGGCAGGAAAGGTGAAAATTTTTGTACTATTTGATTCAAAGGAATAACAATAGTACGTTTTTTTTTTCGGATGAAAAAAAAATGGAGAGGATGCACTTAATTTTCATTTAATGAGAAAATGCTGAACATTTATTCTAAGCCCTAGATTTTATTGGTTCAAGATTTAATCTTGACCATTATATTTAAAAAGTGGTTGTCGTGAATAAAATGTAGAAACCTAGGGATTGAAGGCATTATGATCATTCATCTTCATGAAATTTGAAGAGAGCAAGAGAGAAAAGAGAGAAGAGAGGTGCACATAGTTTTCAAGAGGAGTTGGAGCACACAAACCAAGACAACCAACAAGAGTAATTAATGTAGCATGCATTCCAAGCCAAGTTGTATTCTCATTTAATGTTGGCCATAATGTCATCATTGTTGGGCACGATTTTTAGAGCGGTTGAGTACATATATCGAGGCTATATTATTGCTGAGGGGGCACAAAAATCAAGGCCGTACTACCATTGAGAAGGCACAAAAATCGAGGGCGTACTGCTGCTGAGAAAGCACAGAGATTCAGGTAGAAGCTGTGTTGATATCTAGACACATAAATTGAGGCTGTTGAGAGGAATTTATTGTTGGCATGCGTGAGGCCATACTATTGTAAAAATGGCACAAAAATCAAGGAGTTAAAAGGATACATTTATTGCTGGAAAGTACAACAGCTTGTACAGTGAGATACTAGCACACTTTTCAAGAAGGGTTGAGATAAGTACTGTTGTGATTTTGTAAATTTGTTCTTGAAATAAAAATATTCTCTCTCTCATTAGGTTTTCCCGTCGGGGTTTTATCCTGGACCATTTGGCTAAAAATTCTGAGTCTTTAAAATATTGTGTGATTGTACTTTTAATTTCTACTATTGAAAAGTGTGTAAAAATTTCCAAAGTGTTTCATTTACTGTATGGTTTATGAGAAAAAACCCTAACTTGCAGTAGAGAACAAATTTGGGGTTGGACATTAAACTATATGCACAGTTGAAAATTGAAACCGGGTTGGAAATACGAAAAATTCATTTTATTTCTACCATTGTATCATCGTAGTTCAAATTTATTTGCATTGTCTTCTTTCTCAATTCATTTTGTTTTTAGGGTAACTTCTCTTCTTTAAAGCACACTTGCTTTACAATAAAAAATAGTCTTTCATCTCCGGTGGATCTTTGTTCTATGGGTAGTTTCTATGAACATATTTGTTAGATGGATTTTCTCTATGATGGGTTCTTGAAGTGTTTCTTCAAAATATTAATGATTTTCCCAATTTCAAGTAGATTTTAGAAACATTAAAAGCATTGATATAATTTCATTAATGGAGTCATTTGATAGGATACAAGTACATTATTAGTCCCTGCACTAGGCATAGATTTTATGTTCTATTTTCAATTAATTTGAAAATGATAATCACCAAACATCATATTCTATAAATTTACTAGAAATAATATTATTTTTGAATATTTTTTATTTCAAAATTTATTGGACAATGGCTTTCACTTTCCTGCGATTCCGAAGGAATCAAGGAAAGCTTGAAATACAATCATTACAATAGGGTTCAACAAGAGCATCATGACACTTACAAGAATTGAATCTGGATGGGGAGGGCAACAATCTTTCCTCCCAACCACCCAAACTACAACCAATGGACAAAGGATGTGACATTTTTTTATTATTGAACCTATTACTAAAACTTAGAAAATAAAAATAATATTAAGAAGACTTTAAACTTTAGACAAATATTTATGTAGCTCTTCCCAAATCTTTTAGTGTCCCAAGGCTTTTGGCACTGGAGCACATTTAATCTGCCTTAAGCTGTGCAGTATAGGTAGTTTCCTGATAATGGAATAATAAAGCTTTGAAGTTTTGTGGAATTGCTGTAAAAATTGCTGAGGAGCGATCCTGGAGCGTATTGGTATTAGAGCCAGAGACTTCAATTCTGGTATATCTTTTCTGAATTTCTGATGAATGCTTAACATTGTCTGTTAAATCTGCTGCAATTTCATTGTTCAGTTTTGTTATTTGGTTATCAACATTCTACAATAGTATTCTGTAGGCGGTGGAAATGACCATTGAGTGGATTGTTGGGTCATTGAGAGTGTAAGAGTCGTTCAAAGTCAGATTAGCAGTAAGGCCCGTGGGATAGGGGAGTAAGTCTAAATAGTTGCCGGAGACTAATTTAGAGTCTGCACTCACTCTCATTTAAAAATGGACCCTTCAATGGATACTATTGAGCAGACACATTTAGAATGTGATTCTCATAATGATACAGAAGTAAGTCTTGTAGAACGTAGGCAATCCTCATTCAATCCTCCTTCATCAGATTCTTCTTATATATCCATCTCTGATCATAACCCTTCTGAAAATTGGCAATTACCGCAAATACTTCCCAAAGAAGTATACAGACTTCCATGGTGGAATGTCACGGCCGCAACCCATATCCGAGTGTCAAGTATAGATGTTTCTTTGACTGATAAGCAAGAACCTGTACATATAAACTTGCTTGATAAATGTCAAATAGACTGGGCTAAAGAACAAAATTATAAATATGCACACTTTGGTGCTATCAAACTTGGCCTTGGTCCGTTAGTTTGTCCACGTCTTGCTGTTTCGTCTCTCTGTTGCATTGTGGATACTCGTCATCGTAAGTTTTCAGATGCAGTCATAGGTGGTTTCACTGCACCACTTCATGATGGTCCTACTTTTGGCACAGTATATCCAAAGTTTTCTGTTAGCTTGGATGACCCTCATATATACAATCTGTTAAAGGCTTATATCCTACCGAAAGGCTTTGACATGGAGACAGGTTCCCGCATAATCCATCTTAAAGGTGGAGTCTGTGTTAGATTTGGAAATGATACCCTTCCTCAGTTGCGAAATCATGTCGATTAGAGTTCTGCAGACACCAGCGTGGTGGAAACAGAGAAATCCCGATCCAAAAATGCCACACCTATTACTTTCAATTGGACTGGTATCAACTATCCTCAATCTTGGGAAATGAAATATTCTGAGTTAAGGAACAGAGAAAGAGTTGCTGCTTCTTTCAGCCATCAACCTCTTGTCTTTGATGAAGCTTCGAGTTCCTTCCGTGCACCCCAAGATTTGCCCACACAGAGATTCAATCCTCCATTGATAAAATATGCTTCTATCTCCTCCTATAATAATGCGAGACTACAAGCCTTGTCTAAGCAAGCCAGTAAAGCCTCTGCAGATGAGTTTTCTTTTTCTACTCCTGTAAATGAGTCTTCTGTACAAATTTCTTCTTCTGGTTTGTTTGACTTAAAAGATAGAGGGCAACATGTTGCCTGTCAAGCATGCCAAAAAATTAAACAAAAATTGATTCACCAACAGAAACAGAAAGAGAAAGAACTACCTTCCCTAGGTATGTTTTCGGTCTTACCTTCCTTAGGTATGTTTTCCCTACCTCGTGAAAATTCAAGTATAGAGGTAGTAAATGCTGGTCAAAAATCTTTTGTTTCTGGAAGGAATCTACCCAAGGCTGGTTTTAGACAATACTCACAAGATGGCCAGACCAAAAGAGAATTCTTACCTTGCAAATCTTCCAGTCATGACCAGACTGTTTCTGAAGAGATAAAGCTTGTAAATTGGGGCAATTTGCAACAAGTCCACACTGCTAGAAATCTAGACGACATGGCTAGCGATCTTCTGATCCTGAAAAAGCAGTGTGTAGATCAACAAGAGCATCTTGTAAAAATAGAAACAAAGCTAGAACTGCTAGATCACTTACTTCATGATTCAATAGAAATCCGAATTGCCATAGAACAAGCTTCTCAAAAGCTTGAACGAAGATTAGCTGTCCTAGAAGATCTCTGGAGTAAAACAGAGAATCTTAAGAAAAAAAAGTATGTGGTCCCAGACCATGTTTTGAAGGCTGCAGCAAAAGGACATGCTAAGAGTCACTATTTAGGTCAGTTCAGTGTGTTGCCTGAAGATGAAAAGCCAGAATGGGATTTTGGTGAAAGTGATGCAGTTAGAGAGAATATTGAGGAATGGATCAAAGAATTCAAAAGTTTCAAACCTGCTTTAGATCCTAAATATTTGGTTAGTCTAAATGCATTAAATGATGAAGGATCCTCTAACCAAAGAAGACAGTTACCTCCTCCTCGCTTTGATACACACATGCCGGATGCTACCTCAGCTTCAGCCGTCCCTGCCAAAGTGTTCCACTTTGGTATCAATTCAATGAATGATATAATCTCCCAAATGCCCGAGCAACCTGTATTGAATATACAATGTCAATCCAGGGAAGATATTAGAAATGCAATCCAAATGCTTGCTCAGTGGACGTTGTATAAGAAACAACAAGACCCAAATCTCACAAGGCAAATGCTAGGAACCCAGCTCATAGCAGGATTATCTGGTCTAGGATATGAATGGTGGCGATGGTTGCCACAGGAAACAAGAAATGAAATGCTTGCTGCTGATGATGCAGATGAGCAAATTCTAAGTGCCCTAGGTAGAGAGTTTTATGGCCCTGAAGAGGGAGAAGATTATGATCACCTTGCTTCATTGTTCATGTATGCACGTTTATGTGATTTAAGCAAGAGTGAAGATTATTTTTGTTATATGCAAAAGCTTCTAATTTCATCAGGGAAATCAGGTAACCCTGCATATCTAAAGCATTATCTTAGAAGCTATCCAGGTCATGTGCCTGATGCTATTGAGCAGGCATTCAAAGACAAAAAGGTAGAGTTGAGAAGCTTGTCGCTTGCTCAACTTCATGCCCACATTATGGAAACATGGCAAGAACATTGCCTAGAGAAAAGAGTAAGCAAAGATTTTAAGAGACATCATAAGATGTATTTTGCTCCATTCTGCAAAGATGTTGCAGGAATGCTCGATTGGGGGTGTGGAGCACACAACCAAGGACATCTAGATTCTTCTTGTAAGTGTCATAAGAAGAAGAAAAAGGGTTTCTACACATCAGAACCAAGATACCATCTTGATAAGCCCTATCACCACAAATCTAAGCACAGATATGATAAACCCTATCACAAGTCCAAATATAAAGCCAAACGCTATGTGAAGCGTCGGACTGAAAAAGGGAAGAAAAATGTCTGTTTTATTTGTGGAAAATCAGATCATTGGGCTGCAAAGTGCCCAGAAAGGAAATCAAGACCTCGGCTTGCTGCTTTGTGTACTGGTTTGGATCCCGCTTGGTGGGATTTATTTGAAGTTACTGTAAATTCTCCCAAACCCTCTGGTGAAGTAGTTTATCTTCCTGATGATGATTCTTCTGATTCTTGTACAGATTCTGATTCTGAACCTCCTGTTTTATCTAAATGTGATCCTCCTTCCTCCAGCTCATCCTCTGAGTCTGATTCCAGTTCAGATGCACATTTAGGGGGGTGTAGTAGCTTACCTGACTTTGATTTCTCATTGTACATGTTTTCTAGATCTTCCTCCCATCAAATAGAAAAACATATTGCTGACATTGATCTCCAGCTTTCTCTTATCCCCGTGTACAGACACCATGAGAGAACAGAATTAAGAGAAGAAAAGACCAGACTGCAAAAACAGCTTGAAACATTGAAACCTGCCAAAGGTAAAAAGCCCATCTCTTCTCACACTCTGTATGCCTATTATAACCCTGCTGAGATCTATCACGATTATCCAGGTAGCCATGAGGATAGGAAATCCCATAGAAGAGACAAAGAAAAGCTTTTAAGGCTCCAGCTTAGAGAAAAGCAAGATAAGCTTAAACTAATGATCAAAGAAATAGATGATTTGAAAAATATGATATCTACTTTGGTTCTAGAGAAAGACCAGTCCTCAGATGAGGAATTATCCAAACAAATTGAAAGAGCCTGTTTCAATCCTGAAAATAAAGAAGAGTCACCTTCTTCAACTCGTCCACAGTCTCTGCAGTCTCAGAGTACTAATCTGTTAGGTGCTCTATCTGGTCCCAAATTGTTCATATCTTTACAGTTCTGTCCACCTGAGTTCAAAACTTATTCTGTGCAATGTTTAATTGATTCTGGTTGTCAGTTTAACCTTGCAAAAGGAAATGCCATTCCACAGTTTTATTGGGAAAAGAGTCGAGAGTTTGCCTCTACCATTTAAGGTTCCCCTGTGTCATTGTCTGAAAAGGTTAAGCATTTCCCTGTACAACTATCTGGTGTCAAGAGTGATTTATCTTTGTTTAGATTAGATGACTTAAAAGAAGATTGTGTATTAGGTTCAGAGTTTCTGCAAAAGGTCAGTCCATTTTCCATTGATACAAACAAAATGGTTTTCTCTTGTATAGTCTTGGGAAAGTCAGTCCAGTTGCCTTTAAGTTTTAGTCTTGTAAATAAGTGCAAGCCCATTCCTGTTGAGCCAGTCAATCCTGTCAAGTCAGTAAATTTAAATAAAATGGATCGCTGCATAACATATGCAGAAGTTCATGGAGATAAAGCCTTGGTAGCAATAAAAGGAAAAATTAAAAAAGATTGTTGTTCGGAGAGTCCCAATGCATTTTGGACTCGAGAGAAATATTTTGTTTCTCTACCCTTTGATCCACTTCAGAAAATAAAACCCATGAAAGCTTCAGCTCGGTTAATGAGTCCCTCTGAAAGGGAGTTTTGTTCAAAAGAAATACAAGAGCTATTGCAAAAAGGCTTGATTGAGCCATCTAAGAGTCCGTGGGCATGCAGAGCGTTTGTTGTAAACAAACACTCAGAACAGAAGAGAGGAAAGCCTCGCCTGGTAGTCAACTTCAAACCTCTCAATGCTGTCTTACAAAAGGTTAGATACCCATTGCCTGATAAATCTAGCTTGCTGTAGAAGATTGTAGGCTGCACTGTGTTCAGCAAGTTCGATCTAAAATCTAGGTTCTATCAAATAGGCATTGAAGAAAAATATCGCTTCAAAACTGCCTTTGTTGTCCCTCATGGACAATATCAGTGGAAGGTTTTGCCTTTCGAAATTAATAATGCTCCATCTGAGTTTCAGAAAAGGATGGAGGATATCTTCAGAGACATCCCTTGGCTTGTTGTCTTTATTGATGATATTTTAATCTACTCAAAGAGTCTTCAAGATCATCTTAAGCATCTTCAGCTTTTCTATGATCTTGTTTTTAAACATGGTTTGGTCTTGTCTGAATCAAAGATGGAAATAGGAAAAACGGAAATGGATTTCCTAGGTTTTCATATCAAAAAGGGACAAGTTGTTTTGCAGCAACATGTGTTGCAATCGTTTGAGCATTTTCCAGATAAGATTTTGGATAAGACACAGCTTCATAGATTTCTGGGAAGTCTGAATTACATAAGGCGCTTCTACAGAGGACAAGCAACAGACATCCACTGTCTGCAACAGCGTCTGAAAAAGAATCCTGTTGCTTGGTCAAATGAGATGACTTTGGCGGTTCAAACAATAAAGGCCAAAGTTAAAGAGTTACCAGCCCTTCATCTGCCACAGGGTAATGGCCAATTGATAATTGAGACAGATGCTTCAAACACTACTTGGGGTGGTGTTCTGTTAGAAAAGATTGATGGCAAAGAGAACATATGTGGATACGGATCTGGTTCCTTCAAAGCTGCTGAGCTTAACTATCCGAGTAGTCATAAAGAGATTTTGGCTGTAAAGAAAACGATTAATCATTTCATTCTGTTTTTAAAGCCTGTTAAGTTTATCATTAGAACTGATTTAAAGATTATGTCAGGGATCTTTAAGAATGAAAACTTAATGGCTGAAAATAGTAGCCGAATTCTCAAATGGTTTATCTGGCTTTCAAATTTTGATTATGAAATTATTTATAAGCTAGGTTATCTTAATTGCCTTGTTGACATGCTTACTCGTGAGACTGTGCAGCCAGAAGAAGCAGTCAGTTTAAAAATGTTTTCTGTTGGTTCAAGTTCCTCAGGTCAGAAAGAAGATAAGGGTAAAGGCCTAGCACCAACAGCATATACAGAGCCTGATTATGTCAGGTTCGAGCCCCGCAATGCATTGTTTATGAAGCCTTGGGATGAAAGTTTGTCCCCCAGTGACAGAAGAGAGCTTCTGACTATGCAGATCGTCATGCAGCTGAGAAATATCTCAGTTTGACTTTAATAAAGCAGATACAGATGAATCCCTGTAAACTGCACATTTTGGAATGCTGGGAACGTTCGGCTTTCTGAGGATTCTCCCAAGCTCAGGAGAAGCTCAGAAGATGCAAAGAGTTGTGGGTTGACTGCAACGATGAAAATGATGGCCCGGTATGGTATGTAGACATTGGTGAGGGAAACCTCACATGGACATCCTACAATTTGATTTTGCAGTTTTGCAGAGAACAGACGTCAATAGTCATTTGTGCTGACTCTGGAAACCTCAGAAATAAGAAGTGGTCTGGTTGGACCGAAATCCTTTTGGATAAATTCTGCCCCAGACTTGATTGGACCGATCACCGTGCAAATTTTATATTGCACATGGAAGCTGATATGCAGGTAGCGGATCAAAATAACTTATGGTTTAAATTCTTGTTACGGCATCATGGTGGCCGTTATGGTCCGCTAGAACACACGGTTCACGTCACCCAAAAGTATATCAAACGTGACAGCAAAGGAAACCGTCTTGATACAAAAATACACCGGCGAACTTTACCTTTAGACTTGCGGGTTGAGTCTATGTTTTCCAGTGCGTTTATTGGCAAGAAGAATGAAGTCCTGCATGGATCGAATATTGAACAGTGCTTCAACACATGGTTATACCCTCCTCCTGAGTACATACTGTTGTGCTTGATGATTCCCAAGATGTTGACTCTCTTCTTGAACAACGAGAGTTAGAAGAATGCCTTTATGCAGAGGATGGTTTTGATTGTGCTTGTGGCGGCCAGCCAGTGGGTCCTCCGAGTAATCCGGAGCTGTTTTTTGTTTGCCATTCTGGCGAAGATTAAAATGTAAATATTTATTGTCCTGCATTCAATAATTGAAGCCGTGGTGGGCCGGTAACAGTAGCTCCACAATTGTATTTGTCGGGATGCTGTTCCCCGAATATTTTAATGCTTTATGGTAGGCCCTATATGTCGGCCACTTGTCTTGTTTGTCGGTCCGGGTCCCCATGTGGCGCTGCCTTTAAGGGACGAGATAATAATGGTGCGGTCCCACCATTACCCCGGATTCCCTCCTTCTGACTGCTTAGTGCCTGTTTTTGGTAACCGGATGACCTGCTAAAGTGCTATAAAAGAAAGGTCCCGGAGTTCATTTAGGCATTCGAGTCTAGTGCATCGAGCTAGTTAAGAGCTCTGCAACTAAGGAGTCTAGAGCCAAGCTGCTCCAGTAGTTGGAAGCTCTGAGAATCATAGAGAGTCTGTCCAGAGCCGAAGGTTGTATGCTCTGCTGATTGCCCTTGTGGTATAATACAGCATCAAAAGACCAAGGTTCGACCTTTGTAAAAATATGTCGAGTCTATGAGGTGTGCTAGTAGGCATATCATTGGATCCCCAAGAAGCCTCCAAGTAAGTTCATCGCTCTGCGAAGTTCTGAACGGTAAATGGGCCAGCGACATTGTGTCTAGGCACTCAGTCTGAGTTTGTGTTTGTGGTGATGAGCTTCGCCCTCCGAAGCTGATCCACACATGAGTCTGTAATGTGATGTTGATAATGGAATAATAAATCTTTGAAGTTTTGTGGAATTGCTGTAAAAATTGCTGAGGAGCGATCCTGGAGCATACATTTAATTTGCATTCTCTGTTAGGCCAAGTGAAGAGCTGGTCTTTCTCGGCACATTAATTTGACTACCATGGATTTTTAGTTGTTGCTGCTGTCTTATGCCTTTGGTTCTTGCTGAACTGTGTAGAAAGTGTGCTAATAGCCAAGACCCACTATTCGGGCCGAAGCGGGAAACACCATTATGGAGTTGGAGAATAGACCGCTGCCATTGAAGGAGGAGTTGGAGAATAGGCTGCCCATTGAACTAGTCATACACTGGCATGGCATCCAGGAGTTGCTCAATCTTCTTCTTGAGAAGTAGATCATTCTTCATGTAAAATTTTAATGAAGTGCTATGACTTGTTGTGTTGGCAACAATGAAGCTATGGGCAGATGGGACTGTGTCAGCAAATTTTGTTTTGATGAGACGCTTTAAACTTGTGAAGTGAGCAGAGTGTAAAGTGGGTAATACGTTGTGGGTGAGAGGAGTGAGTGAGGTTGAAATTGAAAAGGTGGATACAACAACCGCACCGTTAAACCCTAAAATCAAAGCCTCTTGTTAATCTCTCAGCCTTTCCAAGGGTTTTGCGGTCTATGTTTTATAATAAGAGTTCGATTATTAATATTTTTTTGCAGTTTTGTTCCTTTTTTTTTCTTTCAGTTAGCGACCATCACAGTGAATAAGAAATCAAAAGAAGGTTCCAAAGAGCCAACTTGTATAGCTTATGTATCGGTAAGGCGCATCTATTTGGCATACACAACTGATCAATGAAGAAGCCGAGGTGGATATTCTTAAGAAACCATGAAATTGAAAGAGAGACAGAATGATTTTCCATGGCATCAATCCCACACACCTTTAGCTAAAACCCAGACTGCCAAGAAATTGATAAACATGTCTATTTTGGTGATTTTAGCGAGCTATTCTACTATAAACCCAATCCACTTTTGTACGACATTGCATCCTTTTATTTGTTATGTTAATCCCAGGTTTTTCATGTTGTTTGGAACATACATTCTCTCCTATTGTTCTCAGGATTGCTTTAGCAAGAGCACTGGTACCCTAGTTGATGAAAAAAAGTGCTATATGTCATCTATGCAAGAATGAAAAATAGAAGTTAGTATGTTGTTCAAAATGCAAAGGAACGTTTGGTCCTGTATTGCTAACTGGTAGGAATAAGATTCCCTTCTAGTGGATAATGGGAATCACATACCTTAGACCATTCTGTTTTAAATATCTAGAAGTAGAAGATTTGATTTTTATTTTTTAAATAATTTTTAAAATTATATTAACAATTTAGTGAAATGGTATTCATCAATTTGAATCCACAATTAATTTTACATAATTTTTTTTGAAATTATACTCATTTTTATGAAATTAAACACTGAAGCAGGGAGCATATTTCTGCCATGCACACCATAGGATGCAACGATCTGCGAGTTTGTATGGCTCCCTCATAGTAGACGTTCCAAAGGGTGAGAAGTAGCAGTGGCCGATGGCACAAGAACATAATTGCGTAAGCAAGGCATCATCTCCACAAGTTTGTCTCTTGAAGAAACCTCAATGGTTATTATAATGTGTTTTGAATGTTTACCTACTCTGAATTGTATGCATGTCCTATTGATTGGTAAAAATTGCAATGTCCATATTCTGAATTTGGCAGTCTTAACATTTATGTTGAAACACATCCAATGAGATTCTGTATTTATTACTTGGGAATTGGGGTCTGTATTTTCGAAGGATGGATTTGTAAATTGAATTATGTGTTTTCAAGAGATGGATATTGTGAATTCATTTTTTATCTTCTAATAATGGATGTTGTAGGATTGATTTACATATGATGAATTAACTGCACAAAAATAGCTTTGTTGTTCATAACAATTGTTATCGTAATTGTGGAAAATGTCAAGAATATAAAAAGAAGCAGCAAATCAAACAGGGTGGCAAGATTATGATTGGTTGTAACATCCGTATCATTTGTTTGAAATGTAAATGTCGTTCTAGTGAAATGTAAATGTCGTTCTATTGAAATATAAATGCAGTTGTATTGTATGTTTGTTATGATGATTATGTTTATAATTTTAGTGTTGTTTGTCTATGATAATAAATGTGTTATATGACTTTTACATCTGATAATTAATGTCTTTGTCAAAACCGTTGGCACCTGTTTTCAAAGTTACTCTACTTCGGAAATATCTTAATGCTGAAAACATTTCAAACAATATTTTGAAAAGAGGTCAACTTGATGATGCATAATATAAATTGAAAAAAACCGTGAGGTGATGATTATATATGTGAGTAATTGTGCCATGAGTTCATTAATTTCTCTTGTATTGTTGGTTTGAAATGTTTGGAAAAATTGTCTTAAAAGAGTTACAGACATTTTCATTCCTGAAAAGTACCACCAACTTGGCTATCCAAACAAGTTTGAGGAGTATGCTTCTTCAAGTATGCTGAATTTCTCTTCAACTATGTCTCCACCCAAAAGTGTTTGAGAATGAGAAGTCATCTGTAGGACTAACTGTGGAGAACACAAATTGATTTGAGCTTATTTAAATCTGGCTTAACCCTTTTGTTGGTTACTTAATGCCAAATTATAAATCCACTTTATGTCAAATTATAAATTCTCATAAAGTTTTCAAAATATTTCATATGAGCAATAACCTAGTTGTTTTTTACAGTTTTGTAATTTTTTTTTTATGCATTGCTAAAAATGGAAAGGCAACTTTTTTATAGAGTGATGCTTCAGTGATGTTATGCCAAAGTCATAGGGAGCATCTCATGACATGTTTTTTTGTTTTATCAGATACCATTTGGCAGAGAAGAAAATGCCTTCCGTTGAGGGACATATATTGGGCATAAAGTTGGAGCAATTTATATTTGATGCATTTCCATATGCATCTTCACTGGCTTTCTTTGAAATTAGTTTGCAATTCATTGGTTTAACTCATTTTTATTCTTGTTTTTGTTCTCCGTTCAATGTATTGAGATTGTAATCCTCTGCTTCTCTTTTTCCTGTTTACTGTTTATCTTCAAATAAGATTTTGGTAAGAGTCTATTGATAATTTATATTTGATGCATTTCCGTATGCACTTTCACTGGCTTTCTTTGAAATTAGTTTGCAATTCATTGGTTTATCTCATTTTTATTCTTGTTTTTGTTCTCCGTTCAATGTATTTGAGATTGTAATCCTCTGCCTCTCTTTTTCCTGTTTACTATTTATCTTCAAATAAGATTTTGGTAAGAGTCTATTGATAATTTGTGCATAGGTGTTGCATGAAGAAGAATTTTAACTAATTAAAAATGCAAGTGGCAATGCGACTAATACACCTAGAACTTCTTAAGTTCTTGATCTCCATCTTCATACTTGTTGGGTTATTGTTGTTGATGGCTTTGTGACACATTCAGTGCCTTTGTACACAATTGGTATGGCATTATTCATGCTTAGAAATTCTAGTTAATTTCTTGTTCTTAAAAATTATATTTCTTATATCATGGTATTTTGGAATGGATATACGGATTTAATTGTAATTTTACTTCATAAAATCATAATATAATTTGCAACCAAAAGTCTGTTTTTTTTGGCTTAAATCATATTAGAATAAAAAATAGACATGCGTTTTTTTTTCCTGTGCACGCCTTTACAAGTGAACATATAAACCACTCAGTCAGGTTTTGGTTCTTTGGAAATAAGCAAAAGTATCTGCAAATTGCAATATTATATTGCCGGTCTCTCCATGATGTTGGTTGTGCGTTCTCCATGATGTTGGTTGTGCGTACACTACAAATCACTTATGTGCCAACTCCAATACTTGCCATATCAAAGATCCATCCAGTCATCATTAAAAACATACATTTTATTATACCAAGACACAAAAGCAAGCATTTAATCATTTGAACACACTAGCAACCAAGCATTTAATTCTTCGAGAACGGAAGATCATACGAACTTACTTAGCTTTTTTTTCTCTTTACTAATTTTTTATTATTTTTGGAAATGTTAATTTTTGAAAAGTGTCCATGATTTGTAAGTTAAGGCACTAACGTTACAGTTGTTTTATTGTTTTGTGTGCTGTTAGAATCATTGGTACATGTAGCAAAGCAATCGATGGCAAGGCAATCATTGGTACATGTGGCAAAGCAATGGATTATTCCACTTGCTATGGTCCTCTTAGAGTGGAGGAAGACCAGTTGACATTCCCAAATGATCATTCTCTCCTTGAATGTTAGAGGGTTAGGCAACCATCCCAAAAAGGCGGCCTTAAAAATACTGTTAGATATAAACAAACCTGACATCATCCTATTTCAAGAAACGATGTTTTCAGGGGTTAGTGCTTGTGAGTCCTTTCTTAAGTAGAGACCGAATTGGCATTGCAGTGGAGTCGATGCTAATGGGTTATCTGGAGGCCTTTTGTCCGCTTGGAACCCAAGGGTATGCCATTTCTCTTCTTATATGACACCAGCTGGCATAAAACTGGTAGGTAAACTAGGGGATACCGATCTACAAGTCAACATCTTTAACATTTATGGCCCTTATAACAATATGACCGCTTTCTGGGATCCTATCGTGGCCCAAGGTATCCTATCGGATCTCCACACTATTCTGGGTGGCGACTTAAAATTAAATATGTCTGAGATGGAAATACGAGGCTCTAAAAAGGCTTTGGATCCTTTGGATTTCTACTTTAAGGATTTATTTACTAATGCAGGACTTATTGACATATTCCCTGCAGTTATGGTTCCCACCTGGTCTAATGGCAGAACCGGGGAGGCAGGAGTTTCCAAGAGACTTGACAGGTTCATGATCAATGAAGATCTGGCTCTTAAACTTGGAAGGTATAGATCGTGGAGTTTGCCTACATGGATTTCCGACCATAAGGCGATTGTCTTGTAGGTTGAATTTTCATTTCTCCCACATTACTATCCTTTCAAGTTTAATAGTAGATGGCTCGAGGATTCTCTTTCTGTGATTTTGTTAAGGAACAACATGTGAATATGTCGGCCTCTGATAATCCTTCTATGCTCCATAATTTGTTAGATAATCTCATTCGACCTAGTCATGAGGTCATGAAATGAGACCAAATGAAAAAGCAGGCCCGTACAGAAGACCTTAGAAAAATTGAAGAGAAGATAGTGGAGATTGAGTTCACTCTGGGGGACGATCTATTCTCCGTTGAGAGAAAGTGGGAATTATTAAACTTGGAAAACAAAAAAGGCTTATTTTAAACCAAAAGGAAAACATTTGGAGATTAAAGAGTCGTGCTATTTGGGTTGCTCGTGGCGACCATAACAAAAAAATTTCCATTGCTATCCCTCGTAGTGCAGGAATAATAATTCTATTTGGGAGATCAGAAATATGGATGGCTCGGTGGTGAATGAACAGGTTTCTATCATGAACTCGGCTACGTCCTATTTCAAAGAGGTTTACAAGAAAGATTCGACTCCAAATTTATTGAAACTGCTGAAGATCATCAAATTATTTCCTAAGTTCTTTACTGATGAAAAGGGTATCGAGATTGGTGGGAATATCTACCTGAATGAAATCAAAGAGGTACTAAAGGGCTTCACTAAGTAAAAGAGTCCCGGTCTAGATGGTTGGACCGTGGAATTCTTTTTACATTTATTTGATATTTTTGGAAATGATATCCTTCAGGCCATTAAGGAGTCCATATTGATGGCCTACATACCCAACAAGCTGAACAAGAGCTATATTACGTTGATTCCAAAAAAAATAAACGGATGGAGTTCAACGATTTCCGTCCCATTTCCTTATGCAATCTACTGTATAAGGTTATCACCAAGATCATCTCCAACATGATTAAGCCCATCTTGGCTAAAGATATATCATTGGAACAATTCAGTTTCCTCTTCAATAAAAAAATCCTTGACGCAGTGGGTGTAGCATAGGAGGGCCTTCGTTCCATCAAAACTAGGAATATCAAAGCATTGGTGTTAAAAACGGACCTCATTAAAGCCTACAATCATGTCGACTGGACATTTTTGAGGCTAATACTGATTCAGATTGATCAGATTGGTATACCAGCTGAGATGACTAACTGGATCATGGCTTGTGTCACTACTTCTACCTTTGCTATCCTGGTTAATGGAACACGTACAAAACCATTTGCAGGTGAACATGGGGTACGCCAAGGTTGTCTACTCTCACCCTTGCTGTTCATTCTGGCTATTGAAGGTCTTAGCAAATTAATTGGGGAAGCAAAGCATTCGGGTAAAATAAAAGTATCAAGGTATCCATGTCTTCCTACCCCACCCACTTATTATTCATAGATGATGTTCTAATTTTTGGTGAATCTTCTGTTTATGAGTGGTTATCGTATAAAGAATTTTTTGCAGTGTTTTGTAAAGCCTCTGGTTTGGCCGTTAGCATCGAAAAGTCCACTGAAGGACTTTCCTTCATAATAGAGTGGATGAACTATACTTAGATCAGATCAGGGATATCTTTCCATATCAGATGGAGCATATTGATAAAGGTTTCAAGTATCTGGGCTATTATCTCAAGTCTAATGACTACAAAATTGAGGACTGGGATGGCTTTTACAAAAGATTGACTGCAGGGTTAACAACTGGACATTTCGCTGGATCTCAATGGGAGGCAGGCTCGTCTTGGATCAATCTGTTCTCATGGGAATTCCTACCTATTGGCTGGGACTTATGAAACCTCCTTCCAGCATCATCAATGAGGTGTGCAGGAAAATTTTCCATTTCATGCGGGTAACCAATTATCTGGAAATTTCCACCTGGCAAGCTGGGAATCCTTATCATGGCCTTAAAAACTATGGCGGATGGGGTTTACTTAATCTGGACAATTTTAGTATGGCGATTTGGGCCAAAAGTCTAAGGAGAGTTCTCACCACCAGCAAATTATGGAACTCTATCATAAGAACCAAATATCTCAAGTCCTGCACTTATTTAATGTGGATTTGGAACCCGACTTTAAACTGTATGGGTGCTTCTATTATTTGGAGGAGCTTAGCAGGAACCTTTCCTTATATCAATAGATTTCTTGGCTGGAAAGTTGGTAAATGACACCAGGTAATTGTCGGGATTGACCTCATTGTAGGAGTTTCTGGCTATGACATCACACCAGGCTCTGAAACAACTAAATGATAAAAGAATCTTTGTTCTCTCTCAAGATTTTTATCCTGGTGATGGTTTGAATCCGCCACATTGGATATCAGCCGGGGAATTAGGGATTCAAGGTTCCGCGTTTGAGGAATGGAACCGATATACCCGTAATATCACGCTGGCTGGTATTTATCCTTCAACCGATGATGAAACTATCATATCGGACCATACGACTGCTAATGGAAGCTCAACTGTTAAAACTGTTTACAATGCCATTTTACAAAGCATATCTATTCCTGTATCCGACTGGTGGCATAGGAAAATATGGCAGTGGAATGTTCCAATGAAAATAAAGTGTTTCCTGTGGCTTGTTTTCAAAAACAAAATTTAAACTTGGACAAACCTTTTGAAAAGAGGCTTCATTGGACCAAACATATGCAGCCTCTGCTTATCAGATGAAGAGGACGTTGCTCATTTATTTATCTTTTGTCTTGTTGTTAGAAAACTATGGAATGACCTCCAATACATGCTAAACTTCTCAGAGGCATGGGATGGGGCATCCTTTAACAAATGTCTGCTCAATTGGCTTCTTAAGAAATCAAGATACAAACTCTTGCCTTTTTTCACAATTTGGGTTATTTGGACCAGTCGTACCAGGAAAATTTTCGACTCCATTGAGCCTAACATTTTCTCCATGTGCAGAAGGATTTTGGGTTATCTTAACGACATTGCATGCTCGGTCAAGGGTCCCAAGGTCAGACATATCAAATGGCCTGTTATAAATTGAAATGTATCAGTTGGTTTTTTTAACGGGGAAACAAAGAATCGCATGTGTGGTGCCAACATGGTGTTGCAGATTAAAAAACACCACAAAATTACCATGTGTATGGGGGTTGGGAATGGTACTAATATGAAAGTAGAATTCTTTGCACTTTGGGGTCTGCTCTGGCTCACCATTAAAAGGGGAATTTTTAATTTAATCGTGTATGGCAACTCAAAAGTTTTAATCGATTGGGTTGAGGGTCGATTTGGTATCTACACATTACAGCTCGTGCCATGATTTAATCTGACGCCACAGCTCATCAAATCCTTCGAGGACATATCCTTTTTCCATATTTATCGAGCAAATTCAGCTGTGGACTGTTTATCAAAAGAGGCCATAGGACCACTGGATAGATATATCCATTTTCAGGAATGGATAGATAATTGCTTGGTTGACTATGGCACTCTTAGTGCCATATAAATTTTTCTCTTAGTTATCCTGTTATTTGTATGTTGGACTAAAATATGATGTTGGGATGCACCTTTTCATGTTTTTTTTTATGAGGTATTTGGTTTTCCGCATTTCTCTTGAAAAAAGGTAGAGAAGTGTTGAATTGCATTCTGGAAGTTTGATTTGTGGGACCCTGAATGATTAAGGTTTGTACCTATCCTTTGCAAAAAAAAAATTTATTTTATTTTCATTTTACTATTAATACGAAAATAGTTCAATTAATTAAATAATTTTTAAAATCACAAATGTATAGGCTTAGATAATTTTAAGTTGAAATCTTCAAAATTTATAATTATCTATAATTTTAAAAATTATATATCTTTTTTCCTTTTCGATGTTAAGTTAAGTTAAACTAAATACTTTTATATAAAAATATACTTAGTAGGTTTTTCCATATTAAGTTAAGCTAAACTAAATGTTTTTATATCAAAAATATACTTAGTGGGTTTAATGGTTTAACATCTCATATAGTGATATATACTTCTAGTATAGAGATAGATCAAAAGAAAGAAATGGCATTTCTATTTATGATCTCAATTAAGATAATATTTTTATTTATAATTTTGAATTTTATAAAATTAAATGATATTAGAAGAATAAGTGTTCATATATTCATTACACCTTCTCAAAATGTTTACACCTCATTATATATATATATGTATATATATTTCAATAAATCATACACTTGTATATTTATTTCAATACATTTAGGACTTAATGCTATATAAAACTATAACCATTCTAAATTCATATTAAATAATTAAAAATTAAAGAAAAACTCTATTATATTTTTTATATTTAATAATATAAAATTAAATAAACTTATATAATTATAATTTTATAATTTTCTCATTTATTTTTTATTTGTTTACTTGTAGTTTTATAAAGTTTTTTCCCTTTTATCGATCATTTTGTAGCAAATTAAATTTTCCAATGTATTTGTGTCTAGGTAAATTAATTAAAGTTAGTTTGCTTTGGTATTGAATATGAAATGATTTATGATACCATAGCACAAGATTTTTCTAATTTTTCTTATATGTAACTGCAATTAATCATAAAAACATAATTGTATTATAATGGAAACTAATGTTATTATATTAATATGATTTGTATATTAGAAAATATTATGGAAAAGATGATTTAATTTTGAAATTTTCTAATTGATTAGTATTTCAAAACATAAACATTGTAGTGTACAAACAAAATGCAATTTTACTTTTACAAAAACTTAGCTTCTTAAAGATGTAATAGACATTTAATAAAATATATTAAAATCTATTTTTCAAAGTGAATGTTTAATATTTATAAAATTGATTGTGTATATTATCATAAATAGACTTTTACAATGTTAAAAGTGATGTTCAATTTATCTTCTACAATTCTACACTATCGAAAAAAGATATATTAAAACATATAAAAAATTATAATATAATTAACTTTAAATAATTATTAATTTATACATTAGTTAATATGAATTTTATTAATACCATAATATTAGTATTTGTTGTTATATATAATATTAATTTATATAAAAAATAGAATAAAATATTTAATAATTTTTTTATTTGTTATTTTTAAATTAATATTAAATTTATTTGTTGTTATATATAATATTAATTTATATAACAAATAGAATAAAATATTTAATAATTTTGTTATTTGTTATTTTTAAATTAATATTAAATTTACTACGTTATTAACATGATTAGTATTATTATTTGTTTCATATTGTGTATTTATATTAAATTAAATTAAATATTATTTATATTTATATTTATAATTTTTTTTATATTCTATTATAGCATGGAGTAAATTGCATAGCGTTTTTGTTTTGTTAATGTTTTAGCTACTTTTATTAATCAACTCTCTTTGCCCACACTTAGACATACCTATTTTAACTAAGTGGTCATTTAATACTTGTGACTTTTATTATATAAAAATACAAATATATTATTTAGTATTCTAATAGAATATGCATTTTTGCATAGGAATATGTGAAGATATTCATGATTTTTTTGGTAAAGTAAAAACTATAAATTATATAATCCGAGTGGAGAAAAAAAACAATGATTGAAATACAATATGTAGACTTTAATACCTTATGTGGATCACAAATTGACATGAAACTGAAAGAGATGTCAATTACTACTTACATCTTAAAAGCTATATACATTGCTTGCACTGCCTTCACAAGACATTGTTTGTCCCCTAAACGAGCAAAAAAAACTTTGTGACAATGGATTGTCAAAATGAGCTTAATGAGATTGTATCATTGTTCAATCCTACTGTTCCTTACTATCAAAAAGAAAGAATGATGCACCACAAAGGAAAAATCCAATTCATGATTCAATGTGATGAGGAGGAAGGGTTGACTCTATGATTCATCTATACCAATGAAATGAAGGAAGCAAGGGAAGCTTCCTCTTGAGCAAGATGTTGAATGCTAACACTAGAAGCACAAGTCAAAGTTTTCACCTCCTCCACATGTCGAAACAAGGAAACTTCTTATTGCATTGTAATGTGGAGGATATTGTGTTGATGCAACGTGTTTGCCTCCAAAGAAGATTGTTTGCACATTTCTAAGTCACCTAATTAAAGATATGACTAGGGTTTTGGGTTACGTGGGAGGTAGTAGTGGTTTGGAGATTTCAATTGTCTAAAGATAGTTGTTGAAGTTTGAGAAGAGAAAGAAATTCTTGTATGTGATTCAAATTCTTAACGATGGATTACAACATTGAATTATTGGTGTAGGAATCACAAGCTAAGGGACAAGTTGTTGCTAATGCAAGAGAAGGATGATCAAACAAAAAAAAAAATCTTAAGGGAAAGCATTTGAAAAAGTCTCTTGATATGGGTGAATGGACAATAGGGTCAAGGGCCATTGATACCTTTCTTGGACCCAACTCAACCATCTAGAAGTTAATGAACCGACATCATTAACCAATTTGAGAGTCCCTTGTCCCATTACTTAGCCGAACCACCATAGAAGAGAAGTTAATACCACATGGATGTTGAGAGGCAATGACAAGGATAAGAGCTTATAAAGAGCATTTGAGAGGTGAAACAAACAACAAAGATACGAATCCTGGTTATCAACACTAGATCTAGATGAATTCATTAGATTGCATGAGACAAGGAAAATAAGACAATAGAGAAGTTGGGAGCAATCCACTAGTCGACTTAGAGCCCAAAATTGTGACCACAACATGTCTCTGCCCACTCCTCTCACACTTTCTTGGTTGGGATCAAAGGTAGAAACAAGACATAAAATTGAAAGTCTGGTGCAAAAAGGGGGAAAAACATGGAAGACAAAATATAACCAAGCCAATGGGACAAAGAACCATAGAAAAACAAACCTCAGTAAACAATAAACATTTCTAGGCAGAGCTCGCGGTATGTGAGCAAATGCTGCATTGACAATGACAACAAAAACTCTCTATCCAAACTAGTGACAACAATATTTTACAACCCTATTTTCGACACATAAAATAGAAACCCATAAAGTGATTGATATACATACCCTTATAAGCATAGGGCTTGAGTTGAAGTGAAATTGAAAAGTGAGCCAAGCCAATTACTCCCTCTAGAAGCAAACATTTGCCACACTCTTGCATTACACCCATATTGCTCTCTCTACCAACCACATGAGAGGAAACAAAGGCATACCAACAAATAAAGCTATAATTGAAGATGCTTGGAACTCACATCCTCAATGTGAGATGAGGAAGAATTTGTAAATGCCAAGTGGGCATTGTGATGAGTTAGTAAGAAAACTTGCCTAGTGTGCCTCTATATTTGTACAATGCTAACCACTCAAAATCTGAATAAGAAGGTGAATGGTATTCCTCCGAGAAGGTTCCTATTTGCCACAACCTCACTCCCTGATTTGAACCATGAGGTGAATTGTTGGTGCAAAATGTGCACTAAATGCTTGATTTATTAGATACGATTGATTTCAAATGTAGTGAATCTCAAGTGGTTGTGGGGAAAATTGTTACACTATCCACTCGGGTTCAAATCAGATTTTTTAACATGTTGCTCTTAGTGAACCATTTGTTGATGAGCTATATATGATCTATTCATAAATTGTTGACTTGGCTTTGTGGCTTGAAAAATCTAGGGTTTACTTTTGATAACATCATTTAGTGTAGGGTTGTGTCTATACTATTTTAACTATTTTACTAAGAAATGGTGAGTTTCTATGTCAGCAACATGAAAAGATTATCACAAGTTTCCAAAGATCTATGTTCATTAATCAAGACTCATTAATATCTAAAGAAAATTAAGAATTAAATTCATGCATGATAAGCAAAATTCAAACTCTTAGATGGTAGAAACTTGAATCCATTCATATTAAAACAAGGAAGAAGTACATCCTTACCAAGGATCTTGGTGTGAATCCCTCCTCCATTGCCATGAACTTCCCTTCCTTCACCCTTGCTTTTGAAGAATTTGAGCTCTTTTTCCTCCTTCAGAATGTCTCCAGCATTCCTTTGCTCTTCCTTTTTGTGTCATTTACCATGCCCCAAATCCTTTCTTATATAGCATTGGGAAATGGGCCTTATGCTTCTCTTTTGAGTGTGGGATAATCCCCTTTCATGATTTTAGATCATTTTCACTCAAAAACCCCTTTTCCATAGTTTTTAGGCTTTTTACACAACTTAGTATACTTGAAGCACATTTAATGCACTTTAATGCATTTCTCTTCACTTATTGATTGGTGTAACTTAGTTTTGGACATTTTATGAGCGGTTGGATGACCAAACTTGGTCTCTTTAGGTTCTTATTGTCTTCACCTAATCCTTCCACTTATGGAAGAAGTGATTAAATCAGAGAGGACTTGTCTCTGAATGTACTTGTGTTATGTCTTCATGTTGCAGGCACATAGTAAAAATGTGTTTCTTTTGTCACATGACTAGGGGTGTTAATTTGATTGTTAACAGATGCCCCCTAATGTGTGAGGTGCGAAGCAGAGCTAAGGCCCGAAATACATTACTGAATTTTATTCTCTATATGCTGATACTCTTTATCGTTCAAAGCAAGGATAAGGGAAGCAAAACTCACAGGCACAGGATTGAGGATCACACCTACAAAACATAGCAATTTCTCAAATATATAATATCTTCCTGAGGCGGGCATACCCATGCTCAGCAGTAAACAAGCATGGCCACGAACAATACACAGTGGATCCATGTCAAAAGCAAATTTTTCATAAGTGTAAACATGCACTTTGATCAGTGTGAGAACAAAGTCTTTATTGAACTTCTGACATGGCAATCTAATCTTGCGCAGCTCCGGCAGTGCATCGATGAGTGATACAACTATTTTTCACAAGGTCTTCAATACAAATCGATGATAGTGCGAGTTTATATCATGCGAATAAGTGATCTGATGTCGAGCATAATAAAACACCATTTGATTATCGGTCATTGATGTATACCATTAACAGATGCGAAGAGACCCACCGATAATGATGATGGACTCTAAGGTACTGAGTACAAACTAACAAGTGTGAATAGATGTTCCGAAGTCAAACACTTGTAGAATCAAACAATCAGGGGTCGTTGATGTATACCCACTGTCATTTGTGAGGAAACCTACCACTAATGACTGCAAGATCCAAGGTACTCTTGGGTTTCTAGATCCATGTCCTAGATAATGATTTGATGTCGATAGGAATAGATCCATCGGAAGGAGGGCATTAATGCATCCCACATCAACCGATACGAAACAAAGATCAATAGTCTGATATAGTTTGGTAGATCTGCAAGATCCAACACTGTATACTGACACAAGGAAGGCCAACATGATTGATCAGGAATATTTGTGGAATGGCCGACTCGGTTTGGACTTCCCTTGAACACATAACACGACTCAAAATGGACACTTGGCAACATAGGACTTTCAGTAACCAACCTTAATGAAATCCGCTAATGCCAGATGCATTAACGAAAGCTCCATTGGTGACGGGAAGGATAACCTATCAGTGGAGATCTGTTCAAAATATTGGTACAGTTTCCTAAGGAAAATATAGATGGTGTACTGACAGTGGATGCAATATTATGTGCCGTGTTCAAGGGCGACATGGACTGACTATTGTCGTTTTCTTCGAAGTTTATAATATGAAGTGATTCAAGTCTCTCCCTTTTTGGATTTTTGTGTTTTTTAATTTTTATGCTTTTTCATTTTTATAAAAAGGAATAAAGAATGTTATGATACATAGGAGGGAACGAGTGTTGCATGGGCGCACGCCTATTTTTCAAGGGCATGGGTTAGGCCAAGGCAAAGATCCATATTGCAAACAAGGGCTAAGCTAGTTGTGCACACTCTTACAACTGTTCCCTCCCGGGGTAGGCTATCTGAAGCAGGATTATGTGTCGACGGACGGTGAAGTAATACCATGTGACTGAGGTTATCCAATTTGATGAAATTGCCAAGTAGGAATGATTCAATGAGGTTTACTTTAGCTTGAGTCTTGTGAAAAATGCCAAAATCATAGATCATCATGAATCATGGTCTGTCTCAACTACCTAAATCAAATAGTTCAAACTGTCAAAGTCTTCAAGTCTTGAAATCAAAAACCATTTCACTAGCCAACAATTTAGTTAGAAACTGGTTCAAATGTGCACTTAATATCTAACAAGATAGCCAAAAATGAGGAATTATGCATCTTTCTATCATTCAAAAGGATACGGTTTGTACATGTATGAATAAAAGATAAGTAAAAATACTCATGATTTACCATATGTGTTCATTGTGCAACTGATGTATGAGAGGAAGCATCCCCTTTCAGCTTGAATTTCTAGAAGCTATGAACCTTTATTCTTTGATCTGCCAGTGGTGGGTTAGTTTCGATGTCGAACTAGAAAATTTTGAAACAGTTTCCCATGTTTTCAAGTTTTTCCAAATTTTTTCATTTTTGTTGTTGTTTGTATGAACACTTTTTGGGTATTATCTGTAAGAAAAAGAATAAAAAAGAGAAATAGTATTTACACTATTCTTTTTGGTGTGTGCAAAATTTACACACTTTTTGGGTTATGATCTAAGCTAGGTTATTTCGGTTTTACTTATGTACTTAAATGATGTGTTCAATTAAAATGGCCATGAAATAATGTACATGCTTGGTTTTTGGTATAATGTTAATGACTTAGATGCTAATCAAGTACATATTTGGCCAAAGAATCAACCAAACTATTCAGACTTCTAGGACGTGTATGTATTCGATAAAATCGAACTGACGCTCTAAAAGATGTACTTGTACATAGGCTTAATTCTTATGATGTCTCTCCTAGTACATCGGATAAATCAATATCACAGCCAAGTAGTTATTTCTACATTGAGAAACCAGCCATAGACTTAGTACCACACCCCCCCAATGGTGTTCTATGTAGAACAATGCATAATCCTAACACTCGAGCTGTTCAGAACGACAATGTTCTTAAGGACCTAGCTCAAGTACCATGTGCCATGTTGGCCTTGGAGGTATTGCAATATCATTCTGCGCAAAGAAAGGAACTATTGTCTACCATTGGTGTTGTTGATCCATCCGATGAGAGTTTGATCACATTAGACATAGACCATTCAATATGTAGGATCCTTCCCGAAGTTGCTTTTCAGATTAAAGTAACGAATCATGATAAGAACATCTGTCTAACCATAGTAGATGAAGGGACCTCAGCTTGTGTAATGTCATTTCCATGTTGGAAAGCATTTGGATCACCTCCATCTATCGTAGAAGTTTCAAACCAAGCTACTCAAATAGCTTCGGCAGATTCAGATCAAAATATTCCCTTGATGGAGGAATATGATTTGCTTACTTGGCCCATTTGGGATGTGAGATCTCCCAGCTCACATGACTTCTTGGATTACATTTTATCATCACATGAAGATATCCCTAAAGTTGTAAACATTTGGTTTCACCCACCTAAGGACATCTTTTGTGGGTCCACTGGGAGCATACTTGATATCAATATACCCAAGTATAGGAGCATGATCTGCATGTTCCTCGATCTTATTTGGTATATTTGGAAACTTGCAAATAGGTTTATGCCATCCCTTTGTGAAGATGCATTTGAACCTTTTGCAACCCAAACTTGCCATAGGGTCGAACCTGTTGGAAATTGGTGGGTCTGCCCTTCATATCTATATTTTCCACCATTCCGACAGAAGAACCTACCGAACATGGGACACCCTAGTCAGCACCCCATTGCCATTTTGGTGCCCATGCTGAGTTATTCTCATAGGTCCGAGAGCCCTATTAGTCCCATCATGACTTGGATTTTGAGACCACATATTTCTCTTTCATTCATTTCTGACCATATCCTGATGGGCTCCCACTTTTTTGTCATTTTACATAAGTTTGCGTTAAAATATCCACTTGAACATCCATGCAAACTACTTCATTGCTTATTGCTTATGTTTCTTATTTTCCTGTATAGTCACTTTCCGTTACGAGATGTCTATAAACTATTGCTTATGTATATTTGACCCATACCCATGGAGGAAACATTTGTAAGAGTGTACATAACTAGCTTAACCCTTGTTTGCAATACGGATATTTGCCTTGGCCTGACCCATGCCCTTGACATTTAGGTGCATGCCCTTGAGGCACTCGTTTCCTCTAATGTATCATAGCATGCTTTATTCTTTTTTCAAGCTAATAAATGAAAAAGGTTAAAAAAAATTGGAAAACACAAAAATCCAAAAAGGGAGAGACTTGAATCACTTCATATTATAAACTTCGAAGAAAATGACAATAGTCAATCCTTGTCGCCCTTGAACACGGCACATAATATTGCATCCAATGTCAGTACACCATCTACATTTTCCTTAGGAAACTGTACCAATATTTTGAACAGATCTCCACTGATGGGTTATCCTTCCCATCACTAATGGAGCTTTCGTTAATGCATTTGGCATTAGCGGATTTCATTAAGGTCGGTTACTTAAAGTCTTATGTTGCCAAGTGTCCATTCTGCGTCGTGTTATCTGTTCAAGGGAAGTCCAAACCGAGTTGGCCATTCCTCAAATATTCCTGACCAATCATGTCGACCTTCCTTGTGTCAGTATACAGTGTTGGATCTTGCAGTTCTACCAAACTATATCAGACTATTGATATTTGTTTCGTATGGGTTGATGTGGGATGCATTAATGCTCTCCTTTTGATGGATCTATTCCTATCGACATCAAATCATTATCTAGGACACAGATCTAGAAACCCAAGAGTACCTTGGATCTTGCAGTCATTAGTGGCAGGTTTCCTCACAAATGATAGTGGGTATACATCAATGACCCCTGATTGTTTGATTCTACAAGTGTTTGACTTCAGAACATCTATTCACACTTGTTAGTTTGTAATCAGTACCTTAGAGTCCATCATCATTATCAGTGGGTCTCTTCGCATCTGTTAACGGTATACATCAATGACCGGTAATCAGATGGTGTTTTATTATGCTCGACATCATATCACTTATTCGTGTGATATAAACACGTACTATCATCTATTTGTCTTGAATACCTTGGGAAAAACAGTTGTATCACTTATCGATGCACTGCTCGAGCTGTGCAAGATTAGATTGCCATATCAGAAGTTCAATAAAGACTTTGTTCTCGCACTCATCAAAGTGCATGTTTACATTTTAGAAAAATTTGCTTTTGACATGGATCCATTGTGTATTGTTCGTGAATATGCTTGTTTACTGCTGAGCATGGGTATGCCCGCTTCAGGAAGATATTATATATTGGAGAAATTGCTATGTTTTGCAGGTGTGATCCTCAATCCTACACCCGTGAGTTTTTCTTCCCTTATCTTTGCTTTGAACGATAAAGAGTATCAGTATACCGAGTATAAATTTCAGTAATGTATTTTGGCCCTTAGCTCTACTTCAGACCTCACACATTAGGGGGCATCTGTTAACAATCAAATTGACACCCTTAGTCATGTGATAGACGAAGCACATTTTTATTATGCGCCCACAACATGAAGACAGAACACCAGTACATTCAGAGACAAGTCCTCTCTGATCTAATCACTTCTCCCATAAGTGGAAGGATTAGGTGAAGATAGTAAGAACCTAAAGAAACCAAGTTCATTCATTGGACCACTCATAAAAGGTCCAAAACTAAGCTACACCAATCAATAAGTGAAGAGAAATGCATTAAGTGCATTAAATGTGCTTCAAGTATGCTAAGTTGTGTAAAAAAACCTAAAAACTATGGAAAAAGGGGTTTTTGAGTGAAAATGATCTAAAATCATGAAAGGGGATTATCCCACACTCAAAAGAGAAGACTAAGGCCCATTTCCTAGTGGTATATAAGAAAGGCTTTGGGGCATGGTAAAGGACACAAAGGAAGAGCAAATGCATGCTGGAGAGATTCTAAAGGAGGAGAAATAGCTCAAATTCTTCAAAAGCAAGGGTGAAGGAAGGGACACTCATGGCAATGGAGAAAGGATTCACACCAGGTACCATGGTAAGGATGTATTTCTTCATTATTCTAATATGAATGGATTCAAGTTTCTACCATCTAAGAGTTTGAATTTTTCTTATCATGTATGAATTTAATTCTTAAATGGATTTAGATCTTAAGTTTGCTTATCTTGATTGATGAATGGATATAGATCTTTGGATACTTGTGATAATATTTTCATGTTGCTGACATAGGAACTCACCATTTCTTAGTAAGATAGTTGAAATAGTAATCAAGACTCATTAATATCTAAAGACAATTAAGAATTAAATTCATGCATGATAAACAAAATTCAAACTTTTAGATGGTAGAAACTTGAATCCATTCATATTAAAACAAGGAAGAAGTACATCCTTACCAAGGATATTGGTGTGAATCCCTCCTCCATTGCCATGAGCTTCCCTTCCTTCACCCTTGCTTTTGAAGAATTTGAGCTCTTCTTTCGCCTTCAGAATCTCTCTAGCATTCCTTTGCTCTTCCTTTTTGTGTCCTTTACCATGCCCAAAGCCTTTCTTATATAGCATTGGGAAATGGGCCTTAGGGTTCTCTTTTGAGTGTGGGATAATCTCCTTGCATGATTTTAGATCATTTTCACTCAAAAACCCCTCTTTTCCATAGTTTTTAGGTTTTTTTACACAACTTAGCATACTTGAAGCACATTTAATGCACTTTAATGCATTTCTCTTCACTTATTGATTGGTGTAGCTTAGTTTCGGACCTTTTATGAGCGGTTCGATGACCGAACTTGGTCTCTTTAGGTTCTTACTGTCTTCACCAAATCCTTCCACTTATGGGAGAAGTGATTATATCAGAGAGTACTTGTCTCTGAATGTACATTAGAGAAAATTTGAGGTCTAAAATGGGCCTCCTAAGGAAAATAATTAAAGAATAGTTTAAATAATGAAATAATAGTTAAAATAATAAAATAATATTTATTAATTTTGGAGGAAGAAAGAAAAACTATTTTTTTGTTAGTATTTTCAACATATCTCCTTGTTGTTTTACTCAAATTTCGAGTGGGAGCACTCGTTGGATGCGGAATTAAATTCCGCATCCAACGAGTACCCACACTGCATACTTTTAATGGACCCCGCTACCGAAAAAACATGAAATACCTGAACAAACGTCATCATCACGTTTGTTCAGGTATTTCATGTTTTTGGGGCAGCAGGGTCCATCAAAAGTATGTAGTGTGGGTACTCGTTGGATGCGGAATTTAACTCCGCATCCAACGAGTGCTCCCGCTCGAAATTTGTGTAAAAAAACAGGAAAATATGTTGAAAATACGAACAAAAAAAGTAGTTTTTTTTATGACAAATATCTCAAGTCAACCATTATGGTTGACTCATTTGAATGAAATTCTATTGGTTCTTGAATTCCAACTCATAAATAAATTATGGTTCGCTTGTTTTTTTATATGATGGCTCGTTTTCTTATAAGGCCCATTTTAGACCTCAAATTTCCTCTAATGACTTGTGCTCTGTCTTCATGTTGCGGGCGCATAGTAAAAATGTGCTTCGTCTATGACATGAATAAAGGTGTCAATTTGATTGTTAACAGATGCCCCCTAATGTGTGAGGTCCGAAGCAGAGCTAAGGGCCGAAATACATTACTGAAATTTATACTCAGTATACTGATACTCTTTATCGTTCAAAGCAAGGATAAGGGAAGCAAAACTCACGGGCGCAGGATTGAGGATCACACTTGCAAAACATAGCAATTTCTCAAATATATAATATCTTCCTGAGGCGGGCATACCCATGCTCAGCAGTAAACAAGCATGGCCATGAACACTACACAGTGTATCCATGTCAAAAGCAAATTTTTCTGAAATGTAAACATGCACTTTGATGAGTGTGAGAGCAAAGTCTTTATTGAACTTCTGACATGGCAGTCTAATCTTGCGCAGCTCCGGCAGTGCATCGATGAGTGATACAACTGTTTTTCCCAAGGTCTTCAAGACAAATCGATGATAGTACGAGTTTATATCATGCGAATAAGTGATCTGATGTCGAGCATAATAAAACACAATCTGATTACCGATCATTTATGTATACCGTTAACAGATGCGAAGAGACCCACCGATAATGATGATGGACTCTAAGGTACTGAGTACAAACTAACAAATGTGAATATATGTTCTGAAGTCGAACACTTGTAGAATCAAACAATCAGGGGTCATTGATGTATACCCACTGTCATTTGCGAGGAAACCTGCCACTAATGACTGCAAGATCCAAGGTACTCTTGGTTTTCTAGATACATGTCCTAGATAATGATTTGATGTCGATAGGAATAGATCTATCGGAAGGAGGGCATTAATGCATCCCACATCAACCGATACAAAACAAAGATCAATAGTCTGGTATAATTTGGTAGAACTGCAAGATCCAACACTGTATACTGACACAAGGAAGGCTGACATGATTGATCAGGAATATTTGAGGAATGGCTGACTCGGTTTGGACTTCCCTTGAACACATAACAAGACGCAGAAGGGACACTTGGAAACATAGGACTTTGAGTAACCGACCTTAATGAAATCTGCTAATGCCAGATGCATTAACGAAAGCGCCATTGGTGACGGGAAGGATAACCCATCGGTGGAGATCTGTTCAAAATACTAGTACAGTTTCCTAAGGCATACGTAGATGGTGTATTGACAGCGGATACAATATTATGTGTCGTTTTCAAGGGCGATAAGGACTGACTATTGCCGTTTTCTTTGAAGTTTATATTATGAAGTGATTCAAGTCTCTCCCTTTTTGGATTTTTTACCATGCCCCAAAGCCTTTCTTATATATCATTGGGAAATGGGCCTTAGGCTTCTCTTTTGAATATAGTCACCATTCTGATAACAACATTTAGTGTAGGGTTGTGTCTACACTATTTTAACTATTTTACTAAGAAATGGTGAGTTTCTATGTTAGCAACATGAAAATATTATCACAAGTTTCCAAAGATCTATGTTCATTAATCAAGACTCATTAAGATCTAAAGACAATTAAGAATTAAATTCATGCACGATAAGCAAAATTCAAACTCTTAGATGGTAGAAACTTGAATCTATTCATATTAAAGCAAGGAATAAGTACATCATTACCAAGGATCTTGGTGTGAATCCCTTCTCCATTGCCATGAGCTTTTGAAGAATTTGAACTCTTCTTTCTCCTTCATAATCTCTCCAGCATTCCTTTGCTCTTCATTTTTGTGTCCTTTACCATGCCCCAAAGCCTTTCTTATATAGCATTGGGAAATCGGCTTCTCTTTTGAGTGTGGGATAATCCCTTTTCATGATTTTAGATCATTTTCACTCAAAACCCCTTTTTCCATAATTTTTAGGTTTTTTTACACAACTTAGCATACTTGAAGAACATTTAATGCATTTCTCTTCACTTATTGATTGGTGTAGCTTAGTTTTGGACCTTTTATGAGCGGTTCGATGACCGAACTTGGTCTCTTTAGGTTCTTACTATCTTCACCTAATCCTTCCACTTATGGGAGAAGTGATTAGATCAGAGAGGACTTTTCTCTGAATGTACTTGTGTTCTGTCTTCATCTTGCGGGCGCATAGTTAAAATGTGCTTCGTCTGTCACATGACTAAGGGTGTCAATTTGATTGTTAACAACTTTAGGTGTCATCACTGGAATGAGGGGAACTACTTGGGAGATTTCCCTTGAAATATGTTACCTCGGAAAAAATAATTGATCGCAAGTGAATGGTACAAATATAAGATGAGATTTTCTTCTCACATATATATAATTGTATAGAATTACCATACAAGGTAGTACATAATTTTTAATTAATTTATATTGTAAAATATTGAGTCAAATTTACTATTTTTAATGACAATAATAATCGATTTAACTAGAATGAAGAGAAGACAGGTTATAAGGCATATCTCACATACTAAATGGACAAATATTAAATAAAAATTCTGAGCAAAATGAGTAATTTACAACCACTATTAAGTTTATTTGAAGAATTGCATAAAATATTAAATAAAAAGTCTAAGAAAAATGAGTAGTTTCCAAACACTATTAAGTTTATTTGAAGAATTGCATTTAATGATATGAAACTCTCTTACTTATTTCTAGACAATTGTTTGATTTATCCAACGCAAAGACAAATTAGTAAAGTAGAGAGGTAGATTGAAGCCTCCCTTGTTACTAGCCAATTTACTTTATTACAAAGTGAAAAAATGGGTAAGGGAGCAAATAAAGTGAAAAATTGGTAAGGGAGCACTTAGTTGACACTTTAGAGCTTGTAATGTTTGCCCTTAAGGAATGTGAATGAGGTAAGCCTTTGTTTTCAGAAAATATACCTAAGTGGACTTAACGGTCAGATCTCCCTAGTCCAACTGGATCTAGAACAAATAAGTACATAATATAATCAACTTCTCTAGATCAAAAGAAGTGCAAAGTAACAAGTTGATCTCTTACCTGAGATTTGCAATTCTCTTTGCTCCTTGCTTGATCCAATGCTCCAGAACCTTCATATCTACAGTTGCAAATCCCTGTTGAATGAGTAGACACAAACAAATAGTAAAAGCATATATCGCATATGCTTGATATAAGATAACAGTTAAGGAAGTAAGCTATAAACATTAACAACACAATAATGTATATGGGAAGAGATTGTATTAACTGTAATAAAGGAGAGTACAATAAGAGAGAACGTTACAACCTATGCCTTAACGTCGCAACCTTTCTTCCAACAAGCCAAACTAAGCCTCCAAGGATGAAGTAAGACTCCCAAACATGAACAAGGGTCACTTAAGATAATTCCACCAACATGAGAGTGTTGTAGACCTTCCTCCTCTTCCAATGGGGAGGATCTTCAAATTTATAAGACCAAATGTATAGAGTAGGTTGAGGATTAATGGGAGAAGTTTAAGGAATCCTCCCTTGAGGTTAGGGAACCAAAGGACAGCTCACCTATGAATTAGGGATAAACTTCCACCTCACCATGCTTCAAGAAGTCGCTCGAAGATATTTTTTATCCAATTTAACCAACCCTGGCGCACCCTACATGAAGGAAACTGGCGCCAGGAAGGGGACAGCGTAGGTTGCATGAGGACAACCTGAGCCACTGGCGCATCCTTCCAGGTGACATTATGTGCCAGGCATGATATGGCACCTGTTGCTGGAAGACAACCTACGCCATTGCAACTAGAAAATGTGGACACAAGGGTCAACAACTTGCTCTGGGTGTTTTTGGTTAGGGAAACTTCAGGGATTGAAGCATGAAGTTGACACAAGACTCATGATGATGAGATTTAGGTGTAACATAATTCCCCCCAAAGCATGAAGCTAGAAAAATAAGACAGGTGATATGCTTTTCAAGATATATGGAAAGGACTTGTTGGCCTAAAGGTGCTGCTGCAATACAACTGACTCTGAAATACAAGTCTCACATGAATCACAACATGGCTGCCGACGAATACATTGCATATCCATGGTAGTAAAGACCGACTGGACACAATCATGGCTACTAGACACAATTGTAGATCCATGATGATATGATAACACAGCCACGACCAATACAAAGTGGATCCGTGTGATATGAATCAAACAATCTCCATCGCAACTTGGGTGAAATATGAAACAAACCAGGGTCTTCAAGCCGAACCCGCAATGATACGAATCTATCCATGTGATTACAATGTCTTGGAGTCAAACATGGTAGAAACCACCTGATTACCGGTCATTAATATATACCGTTAACAAGTGTGAGGGAAATCACCATTGCCGTCAATGATTCCCAAGGTACCATAGTACATACCATCGAGTGTGAATTAATGAGTTGAGGTCGAACATTCGACGGGATCTTTCAATCAAAATTCAATGATGTAAACTCATGTTGAAAGCGATTTAACCTTCCATTGAGGCATGCAGGCCCAAGGTACTTGATTGGTTTCTAGATTCAATCCTCAGATGATGTGTTGAAGTCGACAAGGATGAATCCGTCGAAGGAGGGCCATGATGAATCCCCCATCATCGACACGAAACGCGATCACATATGTTTGGGGTGAATAAGACAGTAGAGTGATGTGCAAGACTAACTTAGGGTAAAGCGACATGAAGAAAGGTACACTGATTGCAGATGATGGATAACGAACGTCCCTTGAACATGGGCATGGCATGACTTGGTAGTATTGAAACGACGAGAATGGTACCAACCCCTAATGCAATTGATGATGGAATCACTCTTCGGATAACCCAAAGGAGTGACAAGACTCATGGAATTAGCAGGACTCGAAGACAAACAGATTTCCCAAGTACTGAATGCATATGCAACTGAGTGCCATGTTCAAGAGTGACTATGTACTGCCATAACTACGATGAACACAATCTCATCCCTATTCCCCATCATGATTGATGAGTACCTATTTTGTTTTTTAACGAGCTTGAGGAGGGTAACAGATGCTCGGTATAGCTCATCCCATGGATGAGTCCACTCCCAAATATTTTACAAACCTAGGATAGGAGGGGTTCGTCCCATAACGGGCCCTTCGATGTTAGATTTTAATGAGTCCAAAGAAGGTAAACTCGGTGTCATTTAATGTTTAGAGAGTCTAGAAAGAACTAAAGAAGACTCCAAAATTCCTTTTTCGTAAAGTTAGTCTCTTCTCCCGAAAAAGGGTAAAACAACGCAAGAGAGAACTCTTCCATCCATGATTGGCTGGAGTGCTCCTTTTTCGTAAATAGTGCCTCCTAGTCCAAAAAAGGGGTAAACTATCACCAGAAAGACGATCATTCAAATAATTTTACAAGCATGAATGCATCAAGTTCGTTTGGCGATCTTCTCGTATTTAGGGATCCTAAAAAGAGATTAAAGAAGGACTCCGAGGGGTTCCTTTTTCCTAGAAGTTTAAGGAGCCCGAAAAAACGATAAAATGTAACTCGATGACTTATTCTCATCGTTTTACGAGCACGAGAAGGAACAAAGAGTGAGCTCGGTGTCATTAATATTCGATTTTAACGAGCGGAATAATAACACAAAGAACGCTCGAAGAGTTGTTCACATCTGGGAACGAGTGCGATATGACTACGATCACGACCAAATATTATAATGCGGCATTTTGCTTCACCTGTGGACTCCAAAGAATAGGTCAAAATGATCAGTTGAGTATTTAGATATAAAAATAATCCCAACTATAGTTAAATAAAATAACCCACAAAAGAATAAATTAAAAAGGGAATATACCTTTTTCAATATAAATAGGGTAAAATAGTAAAAAATAGTTACCATTTGTTCTTTACCAAATCTGGAGATGAAAGTAACCCTTTGGAGTGCAATTTTCAACTGCCGATTGCGGGAGCTGTGATCCGTCATTTTTACTACCGTCAGTGTCAGGTAAGCCTAATCCTTGCTTTCTTTATTTTCAGCGCTTTAGAATTTCACTTACTTTCCATTTTTTTGGGTTTTGGGCTTGCATTGTGGAGGGAAATTGCGCCCTCATCCCGGCGCACTTTCCCTTTTCGGGAAATGCGCCAAGGGCTCGTCGGTGCAGATCTCGACAAAGAGGCCTGCGCCAATGGCACCCTGTCTACAAAGACGGGGTGCATCGGCATAGGTCCATTTGGAAAACTCAAAACTCAACCAAAAATTGATGATTTGAATGGTCGGGAAAGCTTCTAATGGTGGTTTTATTTCCTTTTGGACAGGTTTTGGGTGGACAAAATGGTTGAATGGCGAGAGAGAGAGCATGAGATTGATTATTCTCAAGCGGCAAATGACCCACAATGCATGGTTGCATTGCGGAATTGTGGGTTGTTGAAATACTTCCATGTTCCGGGAATGAGAGCCCAAGTGCCATTATTAGAGCATTTGATCCAGTGTTGGGATCCGGTACAACAACACTTCCAGATTGGCGACCAAATACTAAATATAGATATCGAGGATATCTATTTCTTGATAGGATTGTCTCGACGGGGGAGTCCCATGTCTTTATCAGGGTCATGAGGGAGTGACCAAACTACATAGGACCCGATAGACCAGTGGTGCACTGATGGCACCCAGATGGTTGGTGGGAAGATTCCTATCAAGGAGGTCAGGGATCAACCTCTCTGTACATTTTTTTTCACCATCGTGAGGGTGGATGGTAGCAGGGTTGCTCATCTGGTGAGCAAATCCCATATGTTATATGCTGAGGAGTGCATGGCTCCTATGGTCTTCAACTGGTGCGAGGGAATCCTTGCAAACTTGCAAGATCAGCTCACCAAGTGTCGACGCAGTGAGCTGAAGCAGTTCGGCTACGGATCAGTCGTAGTCTCGTTCTTTTTGGAGCGGGTGCTACATTTGCGCCCACAGGTTGAGGTAGAGGATCTGGATCCGAGGGATCCTCACATGGTCCTTTGGTCATAGGTGATGGCCTGCCATGATGGTGGTGGTCCCATAATTACTTATGGCACACCCTTCTTCAGGTGGTTGAGGGGTCATCTCCTCATGGTTGAGGGCTACCCTTACGATGGCACTGACTTCAGGGGGGATCCAGACCTGGCTCTCCCCAAGGGGATGTAGTGGGGCGACATGGGTAAGAACGACAACTCTGCTATGTTTTTCATTTTATATTTTTTAGATGTTTTTTGGAGTAGTATTGATGATTGACATATGTTTGATGCAGATGTGGGCCCATCACAACCAGTTGGTATCTCACCGATTGCGCGGAGACGGGCAGTGCGGGAGATGGATGTCGCAATGCATGACGCCATTGAGGAGATGGATGAGTTGGAGGAGAACCTACGGCGTTTGACTCTAGATATCCTAGAGCCATCGGTTCATGACTTACCTCATCGATACCAATGTCACACTGTTGGAGTGTCTGAGCGCTTCGGTTCGCTACTTAGGAAAGTAGCGAGGGTGATTATATGCTATCACAAGCGTCGTGGGGACTAGGATCATGTGTATATGTATATGTACTAAAAGCTACAGGCTTCAGATTTTGTAGGGGGGGATATTTACTGAAAGATTATATGCTTCAGATTTTTGTATCAGTACTACATTTTTATATTTTATACCGACATGATTTATAAAAACTCTATGGGCGGATTTATACACTATGTTCTTATGGATGATTATGGGATCTCTAGACAATAGTACGCAACCATGTCGGTATAAAATATAAATACTACTATGTACGCAAACTAGTACTACTAGTACTACTAGTACTACTATGTTGTTGGTTGTGTACCCTAGACAACTCCCTCTCGAACTAATGAGCTCGCCGGTAGGGGAATAAAGTACCCAGGCTGCCAAAGCAAGGCTGCGGGTATGCCGGCTAGCGCCGTCAACGAATCCAAAACAGGTTTCCATCTACACATGCAGCCAGAACATGATATAAGCGTGAAAGACTCAAGCGTAGTACCTCTTCAAGTAGAGCTCATTGCGAGGCTCTCCCAGAGATATCCCATCATAATCCTCAAGCTCGTATGCTCCCTTCTCCAAGACACGTTTTATGACATATTGCCCGTGCCACATGGAGTCAAACTTGCCTGCCCCAGCTTATCATGTTTTTGGTCATACGTGAGGACCAAATCCCCATCGTTGAAGATATGAGGTTTGACTGACTTATCATTCTGGGGTTTGATGCGTTTCTTATGCACTTTGTTGGCAAGAGAAACATTGCGGCGGGACTCGTCGAGTTTTTCCAAGTGAAGGAAACATTCTTCCTCGGTAGTGGTGTTCGGGAGAAGTTCGACTACAAGTTTCAGTGATGGAATCTCGCACTCTATCGATAGAACTGCCTCCAATCCGTAAACTAGTTGGAAAGGTGTGAACCCGGTGGCAGTCTTAACGGAGGTCCGGTATGCACATAGGGAAGAAAAGAGAATGTTATGCTAGTTTGACTTGTGCGTACCCACCATGCGTTGAATCATGGTTTTCAAGACATTATTGATGGCCTCTACTTGTCCATTGGACTGTGGGTAGTATGGGGTTGATTTCTCATGGCAAAAACCTAGTCTGGCGCTCAATTCGTCCACCATGTTGTTTTGGAAATGAGATCCATGATCGATGACGATGGCTTGTGGGACTCCGAATCGCGCAATGACATGATTGAACATGAAGAGTGCAGTGAATTTTACGTCTTCATTGTATGTAGGCATAGACTTGGCCCATTTAGTAAAATAATCAACGACTACAATGACGTAACCATGCCCCTCGGCCGAGGTCGGCTTACAGTTCATGAAATATATGCCCCACTTTGCAAAGGGTCTGACGGCAATAACCGGATGTAAAGGGGCTGGATGTGAGTGCTTTTTGAATTGAAAGTGCTGGCATGGGGGACACTTCTTGACGGACTCAATACAGTCTCTGAAGATTGAAGGCCAGTAGTATTATGTGCGTAATATTTTCTGGGTTGTAGCCATCCCATAAATATGACCACCACAAGCCCCAGAGTGACAGTCATTTAGTACGTGTTCAGCCTCAGCGTGTGTTAAACAACATCGAAGGATGGAGTCAACACCACGATGATACAAGGTATCACCGATGATCAAGTAGTACTTGGAGTGGTGGCATATACGACGACGATCATCACGAGATAGTTGAGGGTTGAACCATTGGGTTTGAAGATATAATGTGATATCTCCATACCATGGGTCAGACGTGTTGATGAGAAACAACGACTCATCTGGGAGGGAGTTGATGGGATCAATTCCTGAATCAGCACGAGGAAGATCGCAAATGAGCTCCACAAAAACCAAAGATTTCTTTGACTTGGCCTTCTAGAAGAGGAGATCAAATTCCTGAAGTATCACAATCCAACGTGAATACTTGCCCCTGAGAACCTGGCGTGTAAGGACGTGGTACATGGGTTTTGAGTCGTAAATGATGGTAGTGGTGCGAGGTAGTATGTAGTGGCAGAACTTTTGGACAACAATGACTGCTGCAAGAGAGAGTTTATCGACATGTGAATAATGGGTTTCAGAGTCAATAAGACCCTTACCAAGGTAGTAGATCACATGTTCCTGGGAATTATTGTCTTCCTGGACCAAGACCATGGCGATCGTGGTGGTGGAAGCGGAAAGATAAAGGATATAATCCTTATAGTAATTAGGCGGTTGGAGCACATGGGAGTGAGTGATGGCATATTTCAAGTTGTCGAAGGATTGTTGGGTTTGGTCATCCTAGATGAAAGGGACTTCCTTTTTCAGCAACCGCATATATCCCTGTGTCTTTTCAACGAAATTACATACAAAACGCCATAGGTAGTTTTCCTTCCCTTGCAAAATTTGTAGTTCCGTGATATCAGTAGGAGGTGGGATAGAAACAATGGCTTCCACCTTCAAGGGATCAATGTCGATCCTGTCCTTTGAGACGATGAAACCTAGGAGGCATCCTGATTCGACGCAGAATATGCACTTGTGAGGATTCAAATGGATGTTATACCACCTTAATATGAGGAATACAACCATTAGATGATTGATGTAGAACTCGCGATGATGTGAATGAGTAGGGAGATTGTCGAGATAGGGCACCACAAAGTCCTTCACGTCATGAAAAGCGTACAACATGGCCCATTGGAATGTAGCACCAACATTTTTTAGGCTAAAAAGGGAGTTTACGATAAGCAAACGTACCCCAGGGGTAGATGAAAGCAGTTTTATGTTGGTCGACCGGGTGGATCTGAATTTGATTATAACTGAAAAATCCATCCATAAATGAGAAGATGACGCTCCTGGCGCAATTGTTGATGATATGATCGACGAAGGGGGTAGGGTAGTTGTCCTTCGGACAAGCCTTATTCATGTCCCTATAATAGACACAGACCCTAATAGTACCCTGCTTCTTGGCCACAGGGACGACATTGGAGACCCATTCCATTAAAGGAACATGATAGATGAAGCCGACCTTTAAGAGCTTTTCGATCTCAGCTTGAATTGCCGCATTTTTTCAAGGGTGCACTAGTTGAAAATTTTTGCGGAAAGGTTTAGCGTCGGGATAGGTTTGGATCTCATGCACAACAATGGCAGGATCAATCCCAGGCATTTCCTCATAGGTCCATTTGAAGACGTCGCAAAATTGTTTGAATAAGGCCGTGTATGTGGTGATCTCATTAGGAGAGCATTACTGGACGATGCGAATATGTTCCACGATGTCGAGCGTAGCCGAGATGTTAATTGAGATGGTGGGCATGATGTTTGCCAAGTTTCCTTCAGTGAGCGTATCACAAGTGAGGATCAATGACTGTGGGCAAGGATATACATCTAGTGTAAAAATGGTTGTGATAATGTTCTCCACAGAATCCAATGAGGGTAGGAAAGACGATCGATGGTGAAGGTCTTCCCATGGAGGTTCATCCATGCTCATAATCTCCATAACAGACTCATCATAATGGAAAGTCCGGAGTGGAGGATCTGGTGAGGATGACGTCCTCTATAGAGAACGAGATGTAGAGGCCACGACCAAGTGGTCCTCAGGGGCTGACTGGATAGCCTCATAGGTAGCTTCAGCTGAGGAGAGAGGCATGGTATCTCCAATCAAATGCATGGTGGCCAGATCGGGCACGAGCCATTGATCTGTAGAGTTGGAAGAAGATGGAATCATGGAGGAGATCATGTTCACTGCGGCAACATGGTTAGGGGGATCCGGGGTTGGAAAGACGCCCATAAGAGATGAGTCTTTTATGAGGCCGACTGCCATGCTCTCATAAGCTGCGAAGATTGTCCTAACAAAGGGACATTGTTGCCAGGATGATTAGCAGTGTCTAGTGTACATATGTCCAATTGGCCTATGGTGACAATTCGAACTTGATGGGGGAATTGCAAAATGCGAAAGACAGATGACGTGACCGCAGTCATGGCATAAAACCAGTTACGACCAAGCAAGATATTATAATCCAATGGGGCGGCGATTACTTTCACATTAATGGTCACAATATTGCCCCCCAAATCTATGGCTAAGGCTTGTAACAACCTGTGAGGTTGGAACCCATGACCGTCGAATGCTTTTAGGGTAGTAGGGGAACGGTTTAACTCAGGAGAGTCGATGGATCTGCAACAGGATAAGGACATGACCGAGATGGAGGCACCTTCGTCTAACACAGTACGATGGATTGTCTTCCCAACAAATTTTTTGGCAATTTGGAAATCCAACCGGTGGGAAAGCTTCGATTTAAAATACTCAAGCTTAAACATGATCGTATTTGAGGAATCCGGGTCTACAGCGCCGATGACAGCGAGAAGAGTCTTACGTTGATTGGGACAATTCTGCAAGAATTCTAGCTTCGACATGGCACAAGGAGCTTGTGCCAAGTCCTCTACAATGTTGTAGTTTCGAGCTTCCCGAGCATTAGCATTGAAAACTACTTTTCTAATTGTGCTCTTAGGCAGATGCAACATTGAATCTAATGAAGGTTTCTCGATGGTGAGAGGACCTTGCGGCGAGGAAATGTTCCAGGTAGAGGCGGAAGCCTTTTCAATATTACTTCCGGTGGATTCCTTATGAGGGACTAAGTCATATGATCGTGATCGACTATTTAGGTTAATCGTTTCACTACGCATCATGAGAACATGCGCAGTGGAGGATGTTTCTCCTTGAGAAGGAGGGGGTTGGATAATCATTTGTTGGTTTTGGGTGGGGAAGGGATCATTGAGAACCGCGGGTGTGGAACTCCCCTTAAGAAACTTCTGCACTTCTTCTCTATGCAGGCATTCTTTGGTGAAATGGTCACCACCACATAGTAAACAAGGATACTTGAACTTCTGCTTTTGTTTCATTTCTTTGGGAGGGTTCTTATGTTTCTGCTGATTGGAAGACTTCTTGGATTTTCCTTTGGTCTTATTCTTGCCATCGGATTTATGAGGCGAAGCTGATTGAACGGAATTCACCTCCTCGGTGGGAGCACGAGTGGGTGACTTGGTGGTGTTGCTGCCATCCTATGGCGAGGGTGGGGAAGAACCATGGTGGTTCGACGATCCACCGGTTTGAGTAGAACACTAGGAGTGGAAGGAACCAATAATTCCATCGGCATAAGGTCCCTGAGGCGGTTTTGCAAGGTCGTAGGTAGGGCGAGTGGCATCAGGAACAATATCATACAAAGTGTCGGATTGAGCATAAACAAGGTCTAAGTATTGGGCACAAGCGATAGCTTGTTCTTCGGTGACGGCCCCACCCATGGCTACATCTATAGCTACGGTGTGTTAGGATATTCCTATACTCCATCCTAGTCCTACCAGCATTTTCATCCTTTGCATTTTCATCCTTTGCATTTTCAATCTTGCATGCATTCCTGCATTCTGCATGCATTGCATGCTTCCGCATGCTGCCCAGTCATCAGGTTGATACCTCCAGCATCTAGTCCCTAGTCTTCCACCACTCGGGAGCTTATTTCCACTCAAATTGAGCCCTCCTAGCCAGTGATGTGCCCACATCTCACCATCCACTTGACAAAGGCGCCCTTCTTCACCTACCAGTCCAGTTGTCTTCAATTAACTGAGTTCTCTCCTTGATTTTAGGATTAACTCACTCTTAACTGACCTTACCACTACGATGGACCTCCAGTGTGACTATACTGCTCATTCTGACTTCAGTTAGCTCCTCATGCACCCTCCACTGAGCCTCCTTCATTAAGTTAGTGTCTCCATGTGCCAGTTACACTCAGTTACACCTACCACACTCAGTTAGACTTAGTTTGACTGACGGTTGACAATTACTTGTGCATTGATGACTCCACCGATGATGAGTTAGAATTCTAGTTGTGCTCTGATGACAATCCAGTGATCTTTTGATCTCTCCATGAAGGCTAATTCGAATTGACACCTTGGCATTCGAATTCCTCATGCATTGTATTATTTATTTGTCCATTTGTGATTAATGAATTAGTGTGTGTGAAGTTATTTTGCTTCTATCCGAGTTCTACTATATTATTATTTTGTTGCTCATTTACAGTGCATTGACCACTCTTAATCTTATTCCTAAATTCTTTCTTGTGAGTTATACATCAGCTCTTAGATCTACTATGAGGATTTTCACATGGTATCAGAGCATGTTGAGAGTATTGTTTATCTCAATTCCTGAGAGTTTTTTGCAGGTTATTATCAAGATTTCGAGTGCAGCAGTTGCAATAGTTTATGCATTTTTGCAGTAGTAGCAGTTGCAGCAGTTTCTGCATTTTTGCAGCAGTAGTAGTTGCAGATATTTTCTATTGTTTTTGCAGGTCTTCTACATCTTCCATGTTTTCAGAAGAAATCCCTCCTCTTTATCTATTCGACTATGTTGAATGGAAACCAAAAATGATAGCATATTTGAAGAGACATGATCTCTTTGATTATTGTTTTGAAAGAGAGTTCGAATCCTCTGAAGAAGAGATTGACTAGTTAATTGAAGGTGAAAGAGCCATTGCAGCCATAATGTATGCTATGTCTCGAAGCATGGTATTCCACTCCCTTGATGATGTTGAATCTCCAAAATATCTATGGGCCAACCTGGATGAAATATTTGGCAGACAAAATGAAGGAATTGGTCCAAACCCTTTCGAGAGCAAGCAAAGTGATGCATTCGCCCTCCTTGATGATCTCATTGATCATGAATCAGTATCAAACATATCTCATATTGAAGTTGTCCACAAAGAAGAAGAGCTTGCAAATTCTACACTCATGCTCCAAATTTCTTCTATTTCGAATTATGTGCCAGCTCACACTCTAGAAATTGCAGAAGGTCCTAAATCCTCTCTTGCATCAAAGTTTGTTGGTTTGCATCATGATCTATTGAATATTTCGGAGTAAAATCAACCATTGGAGGTAATGCATTCGCTCTCCTTAATCACTCACCTCTTATGTACTACTATATGATCATTATTTCATGCTTTCAGAAGGTTATTGAAGATAATGGCCATTGCCATTCGCTTGGGAAAATTTCTCATGCACTTACTGGTTTTGATCTCACCTCTAATGGTTCAAAGGAGATCTCAAGAAACCATGATTCAAGTCTTGGATCTAATTTGGATTCTAAGCAATCACTACTTGGGATAATTTCTCATGCATATGATGGTTTTGATCTCACCCCTGCTGGTTCAAAGGAGATCTCAAGAAACTATTCTTCAAGTCTTAAATCTGATTTGGATTTCAAGCAATCATGTGATGGTTCTTTTAGGCATAATCTCTCCCATGATGGTTTGAAGGAGAAGACAAAAGACTATTTGCACATTCATAGATTTGATCCTACCTCAACTGATTCGAATCACAGGTTCAAGGATCATCCTCATACCTTTGGATTCGTTCTCATCACATTCGATCTGAAGAGGAAGTACAAGGACATGCTTTTTGAGCATGAACCACTTCTTCCCAAGAAGAAGATACCTCCAGACATATGACCAAGCATCACACCTACTTGAGTTTGGAGCATTTATTTTGGTGTGTGCCTTACAGTCTATTTTGAGGGGGGGTATTTTTCCCATGAGGTTTTCCCCATTTCCTCGGTTTATTGACTGTTATTATTCATTGTATTGGGTGACCTTTGGCCTTAGTTACCAGGGCCCAGGATGGATTAAGGGGGGGTGTTAGGATATTCCTATACTCCATGCTAGTCCTACCAGCATTTTCATCCTTTGCATTTTCAGTCTTGCATGCATTCCTGCATGCAGCATGCATCCGCATGCTGCCTAGTGATCAGGTTGATACCTCTAGCACCTAGTCCCTAGTCTTCCAGCACTCGGGAGCTTATTTCCACTTAGATTAAGCTCTCCTAGCCAGTGATTCGCCCACATCTCACCATCCACTTGACAAAGGCACCCTTCTTCACCTACCAGTCCAGTTGTCTTCAGTTAACTGAGTTCTCTCCTTGATTTTAGGATTAACTCACTCTTAAATGACCTTACCACTCCAATGGACCTCCAGTGTGACTAGACTGCTCATTCTGACTTCAGTTAGCTCTTCATGCACCCTCCAGTACTGAGCCTCCTTCATTCAGTTAGTGTCTCCATGTGCCAGTTACACTCAGTTACACCTACCACACTCAGTTAGACTCAGTTTGACTGACGGTTGACAATTACTTATGCATTGATGACTCCACCGATGATGAGTTAGACTTCTAGTTGTGCTCTGATGACACTCTAGTGATATTTTGATCTCTCCATGAAGGCTAATTCAAATTGCCACCTTGGCATTCGAATTCCTCATGCATTGTATTATTTATTTGTCCATTTTTTATTAATGAATTAGTGTGTGTGAAGTTATTTTGCTTCTATCCGAGTTCTACTGTATTATTATTCTGTTGCTCATTTACACTGCATTGACCACTCTTAATCTTATTCCTAAATTCTTTCTTGTGAGGTATACATTAGCTCTTAGATTTGCTGTGAGGATTTTCACACGGTGGGTAAAAGAGACTTCGTAAACCAGTAAGCTAATAATTGATCTGGAATGGAAGCCTTAATGAGACGTCGTCTTCTCCGCCACTCATGAATATGATCGGATATATGAGTTGTGGTGGTCTATCAGAGAGAATTCAGTAGGTCCATACTAGTTTCATAGTGGATGGGTAACTGGAAATGAGTCAGGAATGACATAGCTAAAGAACGAAAGTCAGGAAACGAGTGAGGTGGTTGTTCAGTGTACTACTTGGTAGTTGTACCGGTGAGGGTCCTTTGAAACAAACTTAGACGGATCGAATCATCCATCAAGGAATTGGATGAGCACCATAGATGGTTCTTCGGGTATTCACCGGGATTTCCATCAAACTTTGGAATATCAGAAGGTAACTTAACCAAAATGGGTTCCCAATTATAACCATGTCGGATGGGATCGTTGGTCAAACGAGACAGGTCTAGCAGATCTAAAGTATCTAGAAATGGAAACTGTTGGTTTGGTTGCGGATACTGGTAGTATTGATATGGAATTTGCGTACTAGTAGGACCTTGAATTGACTGATTGTAAGGTCCTCCCATAGGAAATTGGTCGTAAGGGGGTGGGACACCCGGGTTGGGTGGTGGACCTGATGGTGGTCTACCACCGAAAGGTTGGGGTCCTCCGCCGCCGGAATAAGGTGAGCCCCCGCCGAAAGGTGGGGGTCCTCCGCCACCGCCGGAATAAGGGGGTCCTCTACCTCTTCTACCGGAATAGAGTGGGCCGCCGCCAGAAGGTGGGGATCCTCTGCCGTCACCAGAATAAGGGGGTCCTCCGCCTCCTCCACCAGAATAGGGTGGGCCTCCGCCAGAAGGTGGGGTTCCTCCACCTCCGGAATAAGGGGGTCCTACGCCTCCTCTACCAGAATAGGGTGGGCCTCCGCCAGAAGATGGGGGTCCTCCACCGTTGGAATAAGGTGGGTCTCCGTCGTTGGAATGAGGTGGGCCTCCGCCCCCACCGGAATGAGGTGGGGGTTCGTCGCCTCCAAGTGGAGGTGGACCAAATGGTGGTGGGGGTGGTGGGACACGTGGAAAGGTTGGTGGGGGTGCAATTGGCATAACACTATGATGTCCTCATCGAGTGTTTGAGTTTCTAGGATAAGGTATCTTGGGAATAATGTTCCCAGGATGGTATTGTACCAACACAGGGTTGAAATTACCTGGATACATATGGCTCCATAGTTATTGAGTTAGGTTGGATGACCCCCCACCATGATGTAATCCCATGTAGGTCCCACGATTGGCAAGGAGCTGCCAACAAAATGACTAGTTGGAAGCCCTCCACTCATATTATGGCTAGGGAACAAGGGTTCCCCCCCAATAAATATGTTTTGACCACTTGTTGATGGTTAAATCATGGTAGGTTGATGGTTACTAATAGTGGAGGAACACTACTCGTGATGAAATTAAGAGGTAAAGAGTATCCTCCCCTCAAATTTTGGGGTGGGGGAGGGGGGGGTAGCGTTCCAGTAGTAGTATGAGGGGTGTTTGAAAATTGTCCTTCAATGTTTTGAGTCACTTGGGGTATGGAACGGGTATCCTGATTAAGAGGTGTACTCATAGGAAGCGAAGGTTGACCAGGTTCGTAAGTGGTCGCATCATGTATAAGTGTTTCCGGTAAGTGAAGGATAGAGAACGAATTGGGGTATGCTGGGACATGGGCACTTCCGAGTTTCGAATCCCTTGTGAGAGACTCTGTCGTCTGATTTCGTTGCCAACTATACATATCCGGTTAATACGATCATAGAAGGGTGCTAGAAACTCATCCTTGGGAACCCAATAAGGGGGTGCGGTTCCTGCAGACGGAAGTGTGGTGAAATGATCCCATTGTTTCCCTAGAGTGGTTTCCCAAAAGGATGCAGATGGACCAAAAGCTGTGGATATAGGGTCATCCTGGGGTTGATTGTACCATTCTATATCCACAGGTTCTCCTTCGATCAAATGGTGGAAAGATGTGTCTCGTGAAGCAGACGGTTCCATGGTCACAGGCCTTGGAGGATCAGTGATTGGTGGACTCAAGGGAAGTGAAAATTTCACTCCCAAATCCATGGTGGCGTTTTCTTCTTCAGGTTACATGACGGTAATTGGTTGATCCATGTTTGCCCTCGAACATACCTCCGGATTAAGGGGATATTCGGGTGGCAAGTTTAAAAGTCTACGGGACCTTCTCAAAGGTTGTTCAACCAGAATGACTGAAGCAAAATTTCTCCTAAGTGTCTTTTATACAAAAAGAAAATCAATCCAAAATCTACACAAACTAAGGCCGCAAGCAAAATTATGTGACAGGTGTGGATTCAAAAAGTCTCGAACTTCACAGGATTGTCAAGGCTTCACATCTCATGATATACTCCAGGGTCCAACAGTTATACTCAGCCCAATTTTTCAGATCACTAACCAGGGAGGATTAGGACCGTACCCCTGACCGTATAACTTGACTACCTAGAATCACGTGCGTGGTAGCTCCCCGAGTGCTGTTCTTGGTGTATTTCTCTACCAATACAGCCAAATCGTTAAATCGGTTGGTTTCAGGAATCGTAGGAGAGTCTCCCAATATACTCAAGGTACGTGGGAGCTCAAATCCGTAGTGGTGCTATCTAATGCACAACCGTACGACAAGAGCCTTCCGATATACCCAAGGGTACGTGAAAGATCCTTCGATATACCGGTTGGTACGTGGAAGAACTGCAGGCAAATAACGATAACTGCCACTTTTTATGATGTTGGAACACATCACTAACTTATCACACAAGTTACTAGTAAATTTTAACCTGATGCTACCGATTAATTTTATCTTATGTGGTTAGGTGAATGCATGAAGTGTAGACAGGAATTTAAAAATAATGCAACCCTAGCTACATGAAGGTGCACATTTCTCTTTTCTTTCAATGAAGTCTATGTAAGGTGAGGAGAAATCTCTTTTTCCAATGGTCTCAAAAAATAAGAAATCCCAAAAAGTTCAGAAATCTACCAAAGATGATTGAAATGACTCTTCGTTTTTTCCAACAAAACACAAAAATAACAACACACCAAATCAAGACTTTTTCCTTTTTTTTAAATATTTTCAAGCTAGAATGAATCTAAGTAATGATGAAAAGGAGGATTTCTGCTTAGAATGCACTAACTCTCAAATTTGAAATACTTTGCAAGAGCTTGAATTCACTTGATTTTTTCAAAGAGATGAAAGACTCATAACTAAGAAAAATATAATCAACCGATTTCCTTTTCAAACTTCTCAAAGATTGGTAAACAACGAATTCCAAAGCACGAAACAATTCTATAACAATTTCCACACGATCTTGAAAATAGACAAAATGAAGCACTTCCGATTTTCAATACATATATCAAAACAAAATCTGGTAATAATGATGCTTTTCAGATGTAATAGCAGAAAACAAGAGACTGATCGCAACACTCCAATGACTCAGAAATTCTCAAATAAAAGTGACAAGCACCCGAATGGATTCAAAGACACTCGAATCACGCAAAATCGATCAAATGCAACCACAACTAAATGGCTAAGTGCAAGAAGGGTTTGGAATAAGATCTAACACACTAAATAGACCTGGTAAGGTGATCAGGGAATGCAAGATCGAGCGGATGAACGTGGGGGATTGAAATTTCCCGCCACTACCGAATCTCTCACTTGACCAAATGGAAACCAAAAATCAACAAAAGCAAATCCAAACACAAGCAAGCTGAGTAAACAAGTATGTGACCGGAAGATGTAGTACATAGAGGCTTGTAAATCAGATCAAAAACAAAATTTGGAGAGGATTTTTGTACCAAGCACCAAGCTTAAAGGGCTCGCGCACTCTATCAGTATACACCAGAGCGCTTGGAGCACTCTGTCTACAGGGACAAGGTTTCAATGGCATAGGCTATATGAAAGGAAATAGTTCCAGTGGCACAGTTTGTACACAAAGAAAAGGAGCCAGATAGGCAGCGACGCACGGGATGCACAACCCAGGTGCGTCAGGCGAATAATCAATAGCAAAAATCAAAAGATCTCCAAAAAAGGAAAAACAAATGACCTGATACTGATCCTAAGAGAACCAGGGAAAGCTAACAGACTCTCTAATGACAAGATCTGATGGTGGGAGGGGTTCGGGAGGCTAAGAAATGGATCACTAGGAAATCAATGGAATCACACTCAAATTGAAATCAAATCTAAAATACTCCCCAGTATGGTCTCCAGATTTGTTTTCAGACAATCTACCTAAGCGGACTTAAAGGCCAGATCTCCCTAGTCCAACTGGATCTAGAACAAATAAGTACAGAATATAATCAACTTCCCTAGATCAATAGAAGTGAAAAGTAACAAGTAGATCGCTTACCTGACATTGACAATTACCTTTGCTCCTTGCTTGATCCAACGCTCCAGAACCTTCAGATCTGCAGTTGCAAAGCCCTGTTGAATGAGTAGACACAAACAAACAGTAAAAACATATATCGCATATAATTGATTTAAGATAACAGTTAAGGAAGTAAGCTCTAAACATTAACAACACAATAATGTATATGGGAATAGATTGTATTAATTGTAATAAAGGAGAGTACAATAAGAGAGAACGTTACAACCTATGCCTTAACGTTGCAACCTTCCTTCCAACAAGCCAAACTAAGCCTCCAAGGAGGAAGTAAGACTCCCAAAGATGAACAAGGGTCACCTAAGATAATTCCACCAGAATGAGAGTGCTATAGACCTTCCTCCTCTTCCAATGGGGAGGAGCTTCATATTTATAAGACCAAATGGATAGATTAGGTTGAGGATTAATGGGAGAATTCTAAGGGATCCTCCCTTGAGGTTAGGGAACTGAAGGACAACTCACCTATCAATTAGGGATAGACTTCCACCTCACCATGCTTCGAGAAGTGACTCGAAGCTCTTGTTTATCCAATTTAATCAACCCTGGCGCACCCTGCATGAAGGAAACTAGCGCCAGGAAGGGGGCAGCGCAGGCTACATGAGGATAACCTGAGCCACTGGCGCATCCTTCCAGATGACAGTATGTACCAGGCATGCTATGGCGCCTGTTGATGGAAGACAACCTGCGCCAGTGCAACTAGAAAATGTAGACACAAGGGTCAACAACTTGCTCTGGGTGTTTTTGGTTAGGGAAACTTCAGGGATTGAAACATGAAGTTGACACAAGACTCATGATGACGAGATTTAGGTGTAACAGACTTAATACTTACCATGCTCATAAAAACATTATAAGGACATATAGATTTTTTAGAATAACAAGTGGGCGGTATTAGCAAATGATATAATCAAAGCTACAAATCTTTGGGTTACTCTCCTTTGATCAAATCTCTTTTATGGAAAACATTGTAACACACTGGATTCTCACAATTGACATGGTTAAAGGAGTTTGTAAAAGTAATGAAATCGTGGTGCCCTAAAAGGAAGACAAAGAAGATGATATTATACTTAACACCAAGGACAAATGCAAGTAACATGAAATAAGTTTTAATATAGGTGCATGTTTAAAAGTAGTTCATCAAAGACATACTATAAAGGTTGAATATTGAATATGGACAATAAATTATGATAAAGATGAGACTAAAGCATATCGGTCTTGCTTCCAGGTAATAAGTAACAATGAAAAATAAACTAAACATTGAAAATGAAATTTATATGATCATTGTGAATGGAATGGTGATGATTTGAGTAAATATAAGAATTTACATCCATGTGATTATTGTTGCAAAGCTAATAGAATTGTTGGAAGGAACAAAATGATCGTTAAATAACTTCTTTAACATGCAATATAAATTATAAAAGATACAAACATGACTTTACAGAAAGGCGTTATTATCCTTAAATACTAAATAGTGCCCTGATGGGGAGCGATTCTAGGGTCCCTTCAAATCTATGGAGCTGTGGGTTATGGGCCCAAAATTAATCGCTCTCCTTCTCCAGCGTTACATAAAATTTCAGCTCTTGTGATAAGTTACAAGATTTATATACTACAGGAATATCCTTTTTTCTTCATAACTTTAATCTTCAAGATACCCAGCTATTACTGAAGCTATGATCAGGTCGACGAGAGGGAAGATCTCTTTGTGATTCAACATACAATATATTTGTTTAAAAATCCTATGCTAATAATGGCGACTTAGCATCTACTCATTTCTACAATCTGCAGTCCATAATACCAGACAACGTGCAATATCAAATATTATTTTAACACTGTAACATCACTATCTAAGTCGTCCACAATCGCAGTGAACAAGTGATAGAAATCTGAATTGAACAGATATTCATTTCTTCTACAAACTTATAGACACAGGAATATACAACTCTCTCGGCGGCCTGCTATTTCTTAAATTGGCCCCTCAAATACTTTACAGGTTACATTATATAACAGACGCCCTACAATCATGCAAAGGATTGCTAATAATAGCAACCTCATTATCTTCTTGGTATCCAACTCCTCGCCAGGCTCTTCATCTTCCAATAACGCATTCAAATCTCTTTGCCACGTTCTCCTCTGCTGGAAACACACATTCTGATTTGGAGGGGGTCGATGCTCCTGCATCAGACTCCCGAGGTACAAAATTTATGACCTCCTGGTCATATGACTTGTTGGTCTTGTAACAGCTAACACGGGAGTTGCAGCAACGCCTCTGCAGCAACAAGTTCTCCTTTCTTTCTACATAACGCCTCACCAAAATTTTCGCTTAAGCTTGGCCTTTCGGCATTCTTCCTGGTCGTCTTTTGGAACCCTCTGAGCACTCCTTGCTCCAGGCTTCTGCAATCTTCCTTTGCGACTACCTGCACAAAATAAATACCAATCTTACCTCAAGCACCGCTGCTACCATCTTCCTATATCCAATCCGAAGGAACAAACCGCTCTGATACCACTTGATGGGGAGCGATTCTCGGGGTCCTTCAAATCTATGGACCTGTGGGTTATGGGCCCAAAATTAATCGCTCTCCTTCTCCAGCGTTACATAAAATCTCAACTCTTGTGATAAGTTACAAGATTTATATACTACAGGAATATCCTTTTTTTTTCATAACTTTAATCTTCAAGTTACCCAGCTATTACTGAAGCTATGATCAGGTCGACGAGAGGGAAGATCTCTTTGTGATTCAACATACAATATATTTGTTTAAAAATCTTACGTTAATAATGGCGACTTGGCATCTAATCATTTCTACAATCTGCAGTCCATAATACCAGACAACGTGCAATATCAAATATTATTTTAACACTGTAACATCACTATCTAAGTCGTCCACAATTGCAGTGAACAAGTGATAGAAATCTGAATTGAACAGATATTCATTTCTTCTACAAACTTATAGACACAGGAATATACAACTCGCTCGGCAACCTACTATTTCTTAAATTGGCCCCTCAAATACTTTACAGGTTACATTATATAACAGAAGGTAAACCTCCAGTGAATCAATAACGCCCTACAATCATGCAAAGGATTGCTAATAATAGCAACCTCATTATCTTCTTGGTATCTAACTCCTCGCCAGGCTCTTCATCTTCTAATAACGCATTCAAATCTCTTTGCCACGTTCTCCTTTGCTGGAAACGCATTCTGATTTGGAGGGGGTCGATGCTCCTGCATCATGCCCACTTTGGTTATTTCTCCTTTTTGATATATTTATCATGTCAAACCTACTATGTTTATATACTCTTCCACTTATGTCATTAAAAATAATTCTAGATCTTGTAATACAAGACAAGTTTTTTTTGGAAGAAAGCCTCACTAAAACTCTATAAATAGGCAACTTAGTACAACCTTTCTACAAAAAAGCGGGTTGTCCATTTAAGGCCCACAAGCAAAATAACTCCTCAAAAAACGAGGCTAGCACAAGCCAAAACATCCCATCCCAGAGTTAATATGATGAGTAAGGAAAAATGGAGTGCACTGACAACAAAACATTTAAAATCCTTGTACTTAATGTTTTAAGAAAAATACATCAATATTAATTATCCTTATTAATTCCTTACCATATAAACCCTCAATGCTTTACAAAAATTGGGGAAAGGAGTATTGTTTTTATGAAATTATGATGAGTAACTCGATCCTTCGTCCATGGGATATTGTGAAATAGAAGAAGCATGTGGATGTTGTTAGAATTTAGTGTGTATAATATATTTGTTAGCCTGCAATGAGTATTGTTCTAATTTTGTGTATAATGTGCATCATGATTGTTGGGTGAATTTTGCCAAATTGAGTACTATTATGTCTTTGGGTCAAGTTTCTTCAGGTTGGAATATAACTTTCATAAAAGGCAAGGTGTCACTTGTAAATGGTCTATTATGACCTTAAGAAGCATATTATAAAAATATAGTTGATTTTTGTGGGTTATTCACGTGTTAGAAGACAACCTAAATGATAACTATGTAATATTTCAAACATTTCATTAAGACATATAAACTAACTACCATGGAGATGTAAGAAGTAGGAGTATATTTACCTTCACATTTTCTCAACAAATATTGCATGACAACTTGTACATGATTATTTCATTGACCTATAGAGAGGCCAAGTATGTACTATAATTAGTTGTACATAATTATTTCACTCACCTAGAGAGAGGCCAAGTATGTATTATAATTAGGGGTGGAGTATGCCTCACTTTCATCCAGTTTCACACAAATTGAATTTTGCACATTTTTTTTTTCTTCACAATGACTTTCTATGATATTTCATCTTGTACTTTTTTTTACATAAATTAGGTCATATGAAACTACTTGCAACATCATGCTAAATAGAAAATCCATGTCTCACTAGAATAATATTTTCTCCCTCCACATTTTTCTTGTGTGAAGAATGAAGAATTTAATATTGAATTAAAGATATCTAATAACTTAATTTTGACCTTAGAATCAATTGCAGTGTGATAAAGAATGGAGAAAAAGAATAATACCTTTCGGCACTATTTGCTCCATCATCCTATATAATGTTATATGAATTCATTAAGCATATTTATCTTTAAATGTATGCATTTTATCTAGGAGGTGAATTGAACCTGGGTGGGGAGGGTAACAAACATTCCTCCCAACCACCCAGGCTACAACCAATAAATTGTTAAATGATCATAGTTATCTTTTATATATATGATTAACTATTAAAAAATATTAAAATAAAATAAGTATGTATAACTAGTTTTAAGTGATAAAATATTTAAAATAAAAAATATAAATTAATACTAATAAAAATAAAATAAGAATTTTGTTTTCAAATTAAATTCCAAATATTAATAAAAATAATAAAACTTTATTATATATTAATATTAAAATATAAGAAAAAATCTTACTAATAAATAGCTTAAATACTAAATAACTTAAATACAAAATGTCCGAAAATAACCATTAATGAAAAACCTGAACCCAAACGTTTCAAGAATATAAATATCATGCTTGAAGAAAGAAGTAGGGAAAGCTACCCATGATGGCTTAAACCAAAAGTATAATATTTTAATGCAATACAAGAGTTTTAAGAACATAAGTTTGAAGAAAGGAGTTATTAAAGTTTTTAATAATGGATTAAATACTAATATAGATCCATTTTAAAAAGGATCTATCAAGTGCTCAGAGGAATCAAATCTTTCGAAGTGTAAACTTCTTTTTAGAGTGTAAATATTGAGGAAGCCTTTTAATTTATTTAATTTGTGTAGTTTTATATATATATCGTTGTAAGTGTTTTAAATAGCCCACATGTTATTTTTTTGTAATATTTTATTATTTTTTAAAAGAACATCTAGATGAACATGGAAGGAGTTACACATTTCCCCCTATTTAACTATAAAATGAATCTCTTCGACACAATAAAATATATATTTTAGTTATAATAATTTAATTTATAAAAACATAAATAAATTTCATTTATAAAAATATAAATAAGTTAACAATATTTTACTTAAAAATATTAATAAATTTAATTTATAAAATTACCTTAATTAACCTAGAGAGAATCAAAACCCACCAAATTTCTAATGTTTCAAAAACCGATTAGTTAACATGGAGAGAATCAAACCAAAAAAAACATGATAGAACATTATTTTAAAGGGTACATGTAAATTGTCTTAATAATATAAATAATATAATGTAATATTTATTGTGTAGTAAATTATAAACATAACAATGGGATATACTATAAAATATCAAATCGGAATTTGTGAGTGGTCTTATTTTAAGATTTAGAAGATTGTTTTATATAATCTAAATGAATTTTATTTTAATTTTAGTGTGTGATTGAGATATTTTTTTATTTCTTGTCATAGTGAGAATATACTTTTTAATGGAAAGTCAAAGTGTATTGACTTTTATTAATTTGTTTTTCTACATAAAAAATTGTAATGTTTTTCAAAGTTTTCAAAAATTGAAGATTAAACGGCAATATTTTGAAAAATAAAATAAAATGTTTAATTTTTGTAATACAATATTTTGATTTTTTTATTGGTTTAAAACATTTTTCATGGGACATAAATCTCATAATAGTTGTCCATTCTATGCAGCTTGTATGTGTGGGAGAAATGAGTGTCACCCTCTTCACCGACGTTCAAATCTTGTAAGTGACAATGATACTTTTTTTAAGTTCCTATATAATGAATGTAAATCTGACCATACCGTGATTCTTCTAAAAAAAATGAGTAAACACCATTAAAACCACTTATATATATCTTGAAAGCTTATACTTTGTTGGATTCAAGGGTTTATAGGCTTCGTCACATGAGGTTTGGAGTTAAAATGAGTCTTACATATTCTGTATATCCGTCCTTTGGAATCATATATTTTCAATAATCAGGGCAGCTGCAGCAATGTATAATAATCATGGCAGCTGCAGCAATATATAACAGATCGTTCACTTTCAATTTCTCCTTCTTGTTTGCCATTTTGTGTATGACAGCTCCTGCTACAGCCAGGCCGGTTGCTAACAGGGAAAGGCCCTGTGAAGAGATATACATCGTTGGGGAAGGAGAAACTCTGCTCACAATCAGCGAGAAATGTAACGCCCCTTCATTCTCATCGACAACCCTCACATCCAAGACCCTGACGATATCTACTACGATGTGCCTCTCAAATTAACTTATCAAAGGTACTAGATAACAGAAAAAGAAGAGACTCAGCTGTAAGAGAAAACCAGTGGTTAGGATAGTTGCAAGATGGCCTGAAATCTTAATAGTATGTGCACAGTGGAGTTTAGTGATGTTTAAGAGAATGAAATATTGATCATATTATTGAAGACGTGTAACAAATAATTTATTGTAAAAGAAATTATGTAGATTAATTTGACCTCTGTCTTCTGCAATTTTTCTATGTAAGTGATAAATATGCTTCCAATATTGTCCAGCCATGTTCAATCCATAATATAACGTCAATTCTCTTCTGGTCAGTTTAGCATAAGGGTAACTTCACCACATCTTGTGGTAAAAAATACAGGGTATCATGTGAACTAATTTTTGTGGAATGCATTTATTTCTTTTTAACAATAACAGATAGATATTAGAAAATGTTGCAGCGGCTTAACTATCTGGTTGTTTAATATAAAAGTGAGAAGGTCGAAGGTAAAGTCCAGTTGTTCAAAATCCAGAACCAACCATACTTATAATCTTCTTACCTAGATTCAACATACTCTGCCACAACTAGAATATGTCTTAACAAACTGGTTCAATAACAATATATACTTACAATTCACAATAACTTAATGTAAAATTTAAAACCAGGTCGGCTATCAACAACAATTGTTATATTGTGTAACTGTTCACGTGAGAGCCAAATAAAGCCACCTACAGGAAGGGTGGCCATAATGGCATGCCATTTCACCCATATAAGATATTCCACTTGGACGACGTATTCACTGGGAAATAAATGTTCATTCAATCATATAAGAGGCTTGGAAATGGGAGCCCCCGCTTTGATGCATCTCCCCTAATTGAACTCCAAAATAGGTGAATTTGTTTGCATTTGAATTATGAATTATCTCAAACTTGCGAGCAACTTCTTCTCTTCTTTGAATTTGAATTAGATGATCCCAGTGTGAGGAAAGCTGAAAGGAGTCACAACACTAAAGGAGTCACAACACTAGTGAGGCATTTGGGGTGTTCGGGTAGCCTCCTTAAAACTAAATGTAGGGTAAATCCATGTGGGCGATGAGCCTAGTGAACCAGATTGATGAAGTTGCATGTTGAAGATACGTTTGCTAGGGTAAATACCACTCACTGCCTTCCTCTTAAAGGATTTAATGATATCAATTTTAACTAAATAACCTTAATTGTGAAATTTGAATAATATTCCATTAATTATCTAAGCGAAGTAGGATCTCACCAAGTCTTCTCCATTGGACAAACAAGTAGGATCTTGCTCCTTTTAACATTGATTGAGAATTAGCTGCATTGCAACTTTCCCTCTTGTCTTAATAAATTGTTAGATTGGTAATAGTGTATATATCTTAAAGCAAAACTTGATATATAAATATGTTGCATTGATTGAAATTTAATATAACACTTAATATAATTATAGTGTGTATAAACAATGTCTACTCTGTAATTTAATATAATTATAATGTGTATAAACAATGTCTACTCTATAATTTAATATAATTATAGTGTGTATAAACAATGTCTACTCTATAATTTAGATATGGATTTAAGTGCACCCACTTTATGCATTAATTATATAATTTAGAATTAATGTACAATTGTAGGTCCCAATTCACTAGTGTAATCAATGCAAATGAAATTTTTGTTCAAATTGTAGGTCCCAATTCACTAGTGTAATCAATGCAAAGTAAATTTTTGTTCAAATCCAATGCTTTTGGTGATAAACTCTTTAAAAAATTTAACCCTTTGTAAATCATTTGCCTTCTCATATTCCCTTGTGTAATTTTATTTTTTTGCCTTCTCATATTCTCTTGTGTAATTTTATTTTTATATTCTTCGTGAATGGATGATAAATGAAATTTTAGGTTCTTCACAAGACTTTATATATTTATTTAAATCAGACCAACAACTTATTCAGATTTAATGAGGCCATTCAACTACTTGCTTGGATTCAGATTTGAAGAGGTTATTCAAATCTTTCGTTGGATGGTGAATACCCGGATCCATTGAGTGGTGAATATCTAATCCATTTACAGTTCTTGTTAAGTGGTGAATACTAGATAGGCAGTTTGAAGATCCTTTTTTTCTTAAAGTTGGAAAAACTCATCATAACTCCATTGTCAAATTGGTAATGAATATAGCCATCACTCCTGCTATCCACAAATGCGGGTTGAATCATCAACATTATTCAAGGAAAACCATGCCACCTGAAATAATCCACTAGTGATCTATAAGGGGTATATTTCCATTCCTGCCGTATGCCTTTTGATCTTGTGCAGTTAACTTGTTTCCTTACATTTAAGGAAGATGAACTCTTAACCAATCATAAACTCTTTTAGGTTTTATTCCAAGACAAAGCTTTAATGTCCCTTGTTAGGAATTTTATTAAAGTGACCATTTTTCACATTTTTCCCTAGTTAGACCTTTGACTAGTTTTGAGCTCTAGGTCCCCAAATTGCTCCAATTGCTCCCAAATATTTTGAGAAGGTATATGGATGATGTTAGAACATAGATATGTGTTTCAGGGATGCTTTTGGACCTTTAAAATACTTCTACAAATCCTCTTTCAATTCTGGCCAATGCAGGGAACTTTACTAGTAATTTCCCTTTGACTAGTATTGGTCTCTAGGTCTCAAATTGACTCCAAATGCCTTCAAATCTTCAAGGAAGGTGTATGAATGATATTAGGACATGAATATGATGTTCAGGGATGAGATATGACCACCAAAATACCTCTGCAAACTCTCTTAAGATTTTGGACCAAGTATGCAATTTTACTAGTAATTTGGGGTTCAAATCCCCCTAGGGTAAGTCCTGAAAATGGCTTCCCAAATGCCTTCAAACCCACTCAAATTTCTGAAAAGAGGTAGGGGATGTCTCAAGTATTTTATTAAGGTCCCAAATGCACCATTCATTAGTTATTAATTCTGTTCCAAACCCCTCCCAAACAACAACAAAAATCACTAGTTCGACCCTTGGGGAAATGGCACCAAATCTCTTCCAAATGCAAATAAACTGATAAAGGTGGCTTCAAATGCTTAAGTGCTGAACATGAAACTTGTAAAAATCATCAATGGTATTCCATACATCATAAATATATCATATAAACATTCTTCCATTCGAAATCATCATCAATACATTGGCATACATCAAGGTAGTCGGAAATGGCACTGTTCTTTCATTAAAAATGAGATTTATACATTTCTACTTGGAATTTCAACCTGAAACTTTCTGGAGATGAAGAAAAGAGTATTTAATTCATATTACAAAATAAATGGGGCATGAGAATCTCCCCTAAAGATTACAATAGCTCAACAAAAATGTCCTTCCTCAAGGATCAAGAATATGCCATCAAAACTGGAAATGGTTGAGAGAATGTGATGCAATAGAAGAAACCATGAGCTGCCCTATAGCTTACACCTGCAAATAAATACTCTATTAAAGTTCCAAATGAAAGGTCTGAATGGCCTTTCCAATTACCAACTTGGATGGTAATCTTTCACCCTCGAAATTGGCTAAGGCAAGAAACTAGTCATCCACTAGCTCTCCCTCTACACAAATGCAATTGCAAATTCTACAAATGATCAAAAGCTAGTTTCATTCTTTCTTCTTGACATTTATAAAGTTCTAATTTCCTCCATGGGTCGAATTCCTTCCAAGAGACTCATGCCAACTCAAGTTGGGAGGAGATTCCAAAGAACGCCACTTGTACAACAATTCCTAGTCTCCCACTTCCACCAAATCACATGTGGAAGCATCGTAGCTTCCCTAACACCCTTGAGTGCCCTCTTGGAGTCTATTTTTAGCCCTGACATGTAATATATTTCATATGTCAGCCTTCAGGTCTGATTTGTGTCATAGGTGTCATAGCATCTTCATCATTGTTGTCATAGAGCTAGGGAATCTAGCCCAAGTGTCTCACTAGCTCCAAATTGCCTCTTCCTCTTCCATGGGAGTTACTCTTCCTCTATATTTCAACCTAATTGACTCATACCAAGTATTATTTACCTTATAACTCATCCCAAGAACATTAGGCTTCCCATGGATTCAAAATTGCAAGAAGAGGATGCCATATGGCACATAAATTCTAGCTTGTGTGAGTCCCACTTCTTCCATGTGTCTTCATGATCAAATGCCACTTTGATTTTCACTTTTATATATTTATTTATCTCCTTTATTAAATATTTATGCTATCATAATGTTCCAACATCATTTTTTATCCCCATTATTCCAAATCCCAAAGCTTCGACCCCAAACCTAGGAAACTAGTAATTTTCCTCCTTGGCAATTATTTGACCTTTAGCATCAATTTGAAAAACTCTAATGAATATGGCCAATTTTCTTAGGCCATTGTGACCCAATGCCAAATTTGGGACATGACAAATCCTCCCTTCCCAATGTTGCTTGTCCTCAAGCAATTTCAAACATGGGTGTTGAAGAACCTGCTTTCTGTATAATTCTTTGAAGTTGTCATTGAATTTCCCAACCTTGAGTCTTTGAGTTTCCATGAAGATTTTGGAGAGGAACCACCTTGCTTGTTGTTGCACTACTCTGATAAAAATTACTTTATTAAGTGGAAAATCCATCTCCCATGCTGCTTGTTTCCCCAAAAAATGAAAGCAATGAGACAAAAATTATTCCAGGGTCCCATTGCTTGTATTGCACCCCAACAATCAAGAGTGCTCTCCAACCCATACCATCAAATAAGAGGATTCTTGGATCCCATTTTCTTGTATGCATTATTCCAAACATCATGAGTACAAAATATATATCATCAAAGTACATAACAACATAATGAAAATGCACATCAAGGAGATGCTTTATCAAAGAGTCATGAAAGTGCTTATACCTCCAAGCAAGTAGACCACCATTTTCCAAGTGCATACAATATTCGAGTGTCCAATCAAATCTGCTCCAATGACATAGGTAAGGATCCCATGTCCAGTAATGCTGCTCCAAAAGGATGTGATATGCATCAAAATAGTCAGCCATGTATTCTTTCATCCAAGAAGTGAATGAAGAATCTCCACTAAAATCTGAACCGAATAATGAGCAGAAAAAACAAGGAGACTTCAAAGGACTCAAATAAGTCTCAACCATACATCCATTAATGTGAGAATCATAAATATATAACAAAGTATGTGGCTGCCAACAAAAATATTCTTCAAGCATAAATATATTCACCTTGGTTTTGGATGAAGTTCCTCCAACATCAAATGAACCAAGTGTTGAGCGAGAAAAACCATGAGTCTTCAAGTGACTCGAATGCATATCATAGGTGCATCCATGTAGATGTGCATCATCATAAAGTAACAAAGGATGCTGCTACAAATGTGAATAAGAATGTGCTCCAACCATGTCATCATAAAAATTAAATCTAGGAGTTCCATACTCCTCATGTGGCACCATAAAAAAAAACCCTTTCACCCATATTTCATTGAGACTAATGCTGCAAAACATGGAATTGTAGGATGTAGGAGAATGAACTAACTCACCCATATGATCAAAAAGTGCAAAATTTTCATCATGGGAAGGATCCATACGGGTAGTATCATGCATCTCCTTCAAAGGTGTGAAACCTTTGTCATAGATTGGTTCCAATGTAGATGAATCTTTCTCTTCTTTAAAAATTGCATAACCTTTATCAAGAGACAATTCAAGTTCCTCTTCCACCACATCCAGTGTTTGGATCTCTTATTGATCTTCAATATTTTCAATAGAATCTTCTTCATGTTCATGTGATGTCTCTTCATCTTTTTCAGAGTCACTTGGGAGTGACTTTCGATCCTCTTCATGTACTGCATCTTCTACTTCACCTATTTCAGAACTAGGTGGTTCATGGGTCTTCTCCTTTCTCTCCTTCAAGCAAACTGATGCATTTTTCCCCTTGGTTTTCTTTAAATCAATAATTTTTCTCCAAGTTCGATAGCCAACAATTCGAATCGTTCCTTAAGTTGCTTGGTCATATCTTCAGCAATTGTTTTCATAATTTTTATATGCTCCTCACCATCATATGAGGTTCTCTTTTCATCCCTAGTCATAGTTTCCTCAAAAAATTTGCTCTTCTTCTCCTACTTTTTTTTTCCCTCTTCAAGAAAAGCACTTTTGGTTTCAATATCTAATGGTGGTACCTGAATTCTTGTCCTCTTGAATATCAAACCACATCAGGTGCCAAGATCATGCTCTAATACCACTGTAATGTCCCTTGTTAGGAATTTTATTAAAGTGACCATTTTCACTTTTTTCCCTAGTTAGAACTTTGACTAGTTTTGAGCTCTAGATCCCCAAATTGCTCCAATTGCTCCCAAATATTCTGAGCAGGTATATGGGTGATGTTAGAACATAAATATGTGTTTCAGGGATGCTTTTGGACCTTTAAAATACTTCTACAAATCCTCTTTCAATTCTAGCCAATGTAGGGAACTTTACTAGTAATTTCCTTTTGACTAGTATTGGTCCCTCCTTAGCGTCTCAAATTGACTCCAAATGCCTTCAAATATTCAACGAAGGTGTATGAATAATATTAGGAATTGAATATGATGTTAAGGGATGATATATGGACACCAAAAGAACTCTGAAAACTCTCTTAATATTCTGGACCAAGTATGCAATTTTACCAGTAATTTGGGGTTAAAATCCCCCTGGGGTAAGTGCTAAAAATGGCTTCCCAAATGCCTCCAAACCCACTCCAATTTCTGAAAATAGGTAGGGGATGTCTCAAGGATGTTATTAAGGTCCAAAATGCACCATCCATTACTTATTAAGTCTGTTCCAAACCCCTCCCAAACAACAGCAAAAATCACTAGTTCGACCCTTGGGGAAATGGCATCAAATCTCTTCCAAATGCAAATAAACTGAGCAAGGTGGCTTCAAATGCTTAAGTGCTGAACATGAAACTTGTAAAAATCATAAATTTCAGTCCATACATCATAAATATATCAGATAAACATTCTTCCATTCGAAAACATCATCAATACATTGGCATACATCAAGGTAGTGGGGAAATGGCACTGTTCTTTCATTAAAAATGAGATTTATACATTTCTACTTGGAATTTCGACCTAAAAATTTCTGGAGATGAATAACAGAGTATTTAATTCATCTTAAAAAATAAATGGGGCATGATAATCTCCCCCAAAGAGTACAATAGCTCACCAAAAACACCCTCCCTCAAGGATCAAGAATATGCCATCAAAACTGGAAATGGTTGAGAGAATGTGATGCAATAGAAGAAACCATGAGCTGCTCTGTAGCTTACACCTGAAAATAAAGACTCCATTAAAGCTCCAAATGAAAGGTCTAAATGGCCTTTCCAATTACCAACTTGGATGGGAATCTTTCACCCTCGAAATTGGCTAAGGCAAGAAACTAGTCATCCACTAGCTCTCCCTCTACACAAATGCAATTGCAAATTCTACAAATGATCAAAAGCTGGTTTCATTATTTTTTATTGAAATTTATAAAGTTCTAAATTCCTCCATGGGTCGAATTCCTTCCAATAGACTCATGCCAACTCAAGTTGAGAAGAGATTCCAAAGAACGCCACTTGTACAACAATTCCTAGTCTCCCACTTCCACCAAATCACATGTGGAAGCATCTTAGCTTCCCTAACACCCTTGAGCGCCCTCTTGGAGTCTAGTTTTAGCCTTGACATGTCATATATGTCATATTTCATCCTTCGGGTCTGATTTGTGTCATAGGTGTCATAGCATCTTCATCATTGTTGTCATAGAGCTAGGGAATCTAGCCCAAGTGTCTCACTAGCTCCAAATTGCCTCTTCCTCTTCTATGGGAGTTACTCTTCCTCTATATTTCGACCTCATTGAATCATGCCAAGTATTATTGACCTTATAACTCATCCCAAGAACATTAGGCTTCCCATGGATTCGAAATTGCAAGAAGATGATGCCATGTGGCACATAAATTCTAGCTTATGTGGGTCCTACTTCCTCCATGTGTCTTCATGATCAAATGCCACTTTGATTTTCACTTGTATATATTTATTTATCTCCTTTATTAAATATTTATGCCATCCTAATGTTCCAACATCATTTATTATCCCCATTATTCCAAATCCCAAAGCTTCGACCCCCAAACCTAGGAAACTAGTAATTTTCCTCCTTGGCAATTATTTGACCTTTAGCATCAATTTGACAAACTCTAATGAATATGGCCAATTTGCTTTAGGCCATTATGACCCAATGCCAAATTTGGGACATGAAAAAAGCATGACGATCTTTATTGAGTGTTTCATATTTTGTAGATGAACATAATATATTTATATATATAAATCTAATGCCATGTTAGTTTATGTTTGTTTGAGTAGAGGTTTTTTCCCTGCCTTCAGGTTAGTAGATACTATAGTAAATGGGTTGCCATTTTTCCTATTAATCGGCATACAAATTAATGATTTTATTTTCCACATAATCTATGTTTTAAGAGAACATATTTTCCTCGAGCTATCATGTACTAATTGTTGGAATATGCAATGATGATTGATTGTATTAATTTGGAAGGTAATAATGTTTACTCTTATGTAATAGAGTTATCTCAAATGTATTATGCCATAATTTACTCCTGTTACCATTTATTATATAAATAGGTGAAATTACATTTATCCCACATGTAATATTGGGATGCAATTCCTCCTTACCTCTTGGTATATAATAAAGTCAAGAGAGTCTTATCAAGACACGAGAACAATGAGACATCTAATGATCATCTTGCAGACACAGTGTGTGTATTGTGGTCAATATGGAGTGTAATGTGTGGGAGATCTCTATTGTAAGATTGGAGATTATGGATGAATAATAGGAAGACAACCTTATCGTGGATGTTTCCCCATTTGGGGTTTTACCATGTATATTTGGTGTTCTCTTTTTCTCTTTTCTCCTCGTTCCTGCTATTTGATTATTTGATGTTGTATGGATAGGAAGGCTAGGCTAGTTATGCTTTTCATGTTATGTATTATTATATGTTACTGACCTATTGCCATATTCTAACATGGTATCAAAGCGGGTTGCTAGATCCTACCTCCTTCAATATTTTTCTTTTACAACAATATTTTCTTCAATTTTTGTTGGGGCTCTCCTTATCTTGTTATTTTTCTATCAGATCTAGTAGTCATCAAGACTTCTCTTTAGATTTGGTCATTTTTTGTGCAACTTTGAGTGTTTTTTCTCAAACCCTAACCATTGTTTTGTAGGTTTCCCTCATTTCTATTTAGTTCTTTAAAATTACGACTTTGTCATTGTCTTCATAATGCATAAATCAACTAAGATTGACTATTGGTTCATTAAAATTGGTCCCTGATTGCACAAATTTAAATTAATTTGTCTAAGCCTAGTTTAGGGCTTTTAATTTTTCTAAATCCTAAACTTTTTTAAGCGCTTTTAAGTCTGGTAACTTCTAAGCCTATTTTTTTTTACCGAACCTAGTCTTATCTCCTGAAGCTGATATCTTGTGATACAGGAGTTTGTTTGTAGTCAATTTTTTTTTTGTTGGGTAAGAATTTTCGAGGCCTTTCTAATGAGCCTACCCACCCTCTGATCCAATGCGGTATCGACTATATGTATTGAATTTTTATGTTGTACAATCATCTTTTTTCTCTTTGGGTGAAATTTCTTCTGCATAAGGTCAAATTTCTCTACTGTGAGGTTATATTTGACTGCTTGAGGAGTGGATTTGCTTGATTGAGGGTGGTTTTCTCTGGTTGAATGGTGTTTTTGTTATTGGCATACTTTTTTTAACTTGTCGTTCTGCAAATGGTGATTTTGACTGTCCACGCAGGCCATACAGATGGCTTTTTTGCTGGCTATTTCTTCTTTGTTGGGCGTATTTCCCCTTTGTGGATTTCCCTTCTCTGCGTTAGTTTAAATCCTTCTCTGCTTTCCTTGAACCCTTCTCTGCCATGAGTTCAAACCCCTTCATTTCCCTCTGTGTGATCGTGCCTTTAGGGTTTTCTTTGCATGGACTTGTAGGTAAACAAGCCGCGGGTTTCATTTCCATATGTTTAATATGGTGGTTTGTAATATAAGTTTGAAGGTGATAGTGCTATTGAATGGAGTCTTTATATTAATAAATAAAATGAGATCGGTTGCAGATTATCTTCTGATAATGATAAGGTGATTTGGCTAAACAATAACAAAGTTGGTACAGTTACGGCGCAACTGTCTTATCAAGTTGTTATCAGCACTCAATGTATATTTCCTGCAAATTGGTGGTATAAGACTCTGTGGAACTGGAAAATTCCATTAAAAATTAAATGTTTCATGTGGCAAGCTTTGAGGGGTGAACTCCCAACATGGGATATTTTGGTTAAAAGAGGTTGGGAAGGCCCGAATTTTTGCTATCTCTATTCGCACGGGGCAGAATCTGTGAATCATAATTTTGTTGATTGCATGTTTGCAAGAGGTCTTTGGATTTCACTTCACATCATTATAAACTGAATATTCATTGGGGTGCTAAACCATTTGCACAGAACTCACTTGACTAGTTCAGATCTGCAGTTACACTTTCCTTCCTGCCTGCTGTGACTGCTTGGGTAGTTTGGTTGGCTATAATTCAACTATTTTTTAGGAGCAATGACCGAGTATTGAATGGTCTTTTAAATGTGTTGTAAAGATGATTTCAGAGCAGTGTTCAGATGTTTTTAAGAAAAGAACTAAAAATATGTCATCCTTCTCCTCCACAGCATAAAGTTGTGATTTTTTTTCGACGGTGCAGCTACTGGTGGTAAATGCGCTTCTGGTGGAGTCATTTACATTAATATGGATCATTATTTTACTTTGAAGCTGAACTGTGGTCAGGGCACCAATATGAAATCTGAGATGCTTCGTCTATGGTTTGTCCTCACAGTTGCATATTTATTTGGTCTCTCTGATGTGGTGATCTTTGGAGATTCCAGAGTGACCCATCAAATGGGCTAGAGGTGAATATGATATGAACATTATTCCCCTTTATCATTGGTGTAGCAGGATCAAAGTTTTACTTCAACATTTTGAGCATATTTCACTAGAACACATCTATAGGCAGTTTAATTCCATGGTTGATACTCTCTCCAAGGAAGCATATTCAGGAGCTGAAGGTGATATTTGCTGGGAGGAGCACTTTGACTCTAAGATGATCGATTATGGGTTGGTCCAGATCTATGATATTTGATTGGATCAATTGAGATCTTTTTTTATGATTGTAAGGGTAAACTTTACTAAGGTTTTTTGGGATAGGTTTTTGAAGTTCTGTAGTATGATGAATGTTAAGAGGCATACAGTTTTGGTTATTTTTGGACTGTATGATAAGTCTTTTTCTTGGACTTATGAACATTTGTACTATTTGATTCATTTATGAATAGCAATAGTATGGTTTTTTTCGCTGAAAAAAAGAAGAAAAAAACTTAACCGTATTCTAATCTAATCTGAAACATTTTAAACATTTTAATATATTAAAAACTTTAATATTTTGGTTTTCATGTTAAACACTTTTTATATTTTGTTTTTTAATATTTAAAATTTTCTTAATATTTGTTTTTAACATATTTTATAATATTTTGGGTATTGTCGTGAGTTTATTTCATTTAAATTTTTTTCATGTGGTTCACAACCCTGGAAGATAGAGGGCTCTCTACATCCACAGTCATAATTCTCAGGGTGCCCACTTGAGGGGGGCTCACCTTGTTGGTTCCAGGTTCGAGATCCTAACCCCTAAGGACCCAGATATTTGATTCTCCGACCTCGACTACTTCAGTTTTGGACTCGGAAGCTCCAACCAACTGAGATACACCTCGGGGATTTTAATTTATTTCATTTAATTAAATGAGAGACCTTTTAATATTTAATAAATTTTTTAATGTTTTTTTTTTTTAATTTAAAATATTTTGAACATAAAGTTTGATTTTTTATATTTAAAAGATAGTTATATTTTTAAGGATTCCTAAATACTCATGGACAAATCTCCTATGTTATTGGTCATTAGCTTCCTCTAGTTGGTTGCAGTAATTTTTTTTAGTTTCTTAGTCTATTTCATGATGTTCCTAGAGGTTATCTCTTGTTCCTATTTACTTGTCACTATCCTATCTTTGTCAAGTCCCCTTCCATCAATCCAACGTAAGGGAGGGAACATGAACTAAATTCGTGCTTCCAATTTAGTCCCATCATCATTTTACAAATTCATACAAACAAAATACGTGTGCAGATGCATAATACAAATAATCGGTGGAAGTAAACTCCATCCACCACACATAGCATGCATAAACAAGCATAATAATCACATGCATCATTTATAAACAACTAATGTAAGTATTCATTCCATTAAACACTTGAATAACTAATGAATTGAAAACAACGAAGCTTTCATTGAATACTTATCTTGAAATGAAGTTGTCCTGACCAACTGTCTATGCAAGTACAATGTTCCACCCAACCATAGATCGGTTGTGCTCATGAATCTCTCAACACAACTGCCACCCCTGAGCTGGGCATGATTTCTACAAGGAAAAGGGAACCTACAACTCACACATATCCAAGTATATACCACATCTCAACCAAGCCAGTCCACAACTAGATTTATTAGGCTATCAATGCGGTGGAAAGAAAACGAATTGATAAGCTAGTGAGATCAATCCATAGAGCTACCAGAACCTCTATAAGATTAGCTAACTTGGAACCCACGATACCTACACACCCAACATAAGGAAGGTATCCCCTTCATTTCTCCATAGTCCCCTCGGGCAATACCTTCCCTTCTAGTTCTCTTCAAGGTGTGCATAGAAAGGTAACCAATGCCTTATCATCTTCATTAGGGTTATTTCCTTCACTAGGTTTATCAAGACAATTTCAAATCCCCGTCTACTCCAATTTTCTTACATACAAGTTCAAGCCAAAACAAGGGATGTGTGTATCCCAATCCTCATCCAAACTCATACATAGCAAGACACATAGCAAGACACATGGGGGTCAAGGGGAAATAAACAAGTTGGATAAGCTAGCATAGTCTCAAGATAATTTCCTAACAGCTGGAACTCAATTTAACATTTACACAACCATACAATCACTGGGCATAACAAAACGAAATTTGAGAGGGGAAATCGACCACTGGGGAACAAAACAACTTTTCCAACAAGTATACCAGCTTTCAAATTGAAAAAATATCCTCCATGAAACCCTCGCACGGTTTTCCCTTCCTCTTAGTCATTCTGCAACCCCAAAAATGACTTTCCCAACAAGAGAATGGAGGAAAACTCAGTCAAAACGAGGAGAAAAATGCCCAGCAAGAAAGAAATTCGTGAGAGAGCAAAACTCATGGATGAATGAATGGAATGTAAGCAATTTTGTGGGTCTTTTCTTTCCTAGAAAAGAAAACACGATTTTCCAAAATGGTGGCTTGCCCATACACGAAATTGGACAACCATACTCTCCATTTCCAAAAACAATAACTACTTCAACGACCTCTTGGAAGAATTAAATGATTGGGTGGATAAGTCAACATGGGTAGTTAATGGTTCATGGGTTCTCTCATTGACACGTGGATTAACATTATTGGCTTCAAGGGTTTGAATATTTCCCTCCCCAATCCTTGTAGAAATCATGCCCCCATACTCTTATTGCCTTGCATAACTAGTTGTGGGTATTTTTTTATCAAAATATATATTTACATCATATTTATAATTTCCATTATGCCAAGATAGCATGCGATCCACATGCATTGATTTTCTAGTGCTGACACATAAACGATAAATCGATGGCGGGTCCTTGGCCTTGGGCTCCTCACTATGATTTTATAACGATATTACATTATTTACATGTTTAATGCAACGAAGTCAAAATAAAGGTGTTACATCCCACCCTTAGATTAGCACTGTCCTTAGTGCTCTTCAAAATTGAACAAAAATAGATTTTCCACTCTCATGGAATTCTCTGGCTCCCATGTAGCCTCATCGGGACTATAGTGCTTCCTTTACACCTTTACCTATCCAATGGCTTAGTTCCAGAGCAATGTTTGCTTCCTGCCTAGGATGCACAATGGCTCGGTTTGGAAATATCCCTTGGGTTCCACCTGGATCACATCCCAATTAATCACATGGTTAGGATCATGTACATATTTCTTAAGCAAAGAAACATGAAAAACATTACTATTTCTAGTGTTAGTAGGGAATGCAAATCGATATGCAATTGACCCTATTCTTTCAAGCACTTCAAATGGCCCACAATATCTGGGTGACAGCTTGGCACAACTCCCAAGCTTCAAGGAACTCTTCATTGGCCTCACTCTAAGGTAAACATGATCTCCAACACTGAACTCCCTATGCACATTGTGCTTATATACATAGATTTTATGTCTATCTTGGGCTGCTTTTAAATTATGCTTAATCTTTTTAACCTTTTGTTCCATTTCCTTAAGCAATTCTGGCCCAAGTACAATTATGTTCACTAGATTATCCCAAGCCACTGGTGTCCTGTAGTTTTGGCCATACAAAGCCTCAAATGGACTCATGATCAATGATGATTGCTTCCCATTATTATATGTAAACTCTACCAAGTGTAGATAATCCTCCCACTTGGATGGTTTGTCAATTACATACATGCGAAGCATGTCTTCAAGGCCCCTGATTTACTCTTTCTATTTTCCCATATATTTGAGGATGGTATGTTGTGCTAAAGTTCAGTTGTGTACCCAAATATGCAAAATGAATTTTCCAAAAATTTGAAATGAACTTGGTATCCATGTCAAAAATTATTGCCTTAGGCAATCCATGCAATTTGGAAATTTCTTTCATGAAAATATTTGCAATGGCATATGTTTTATATGTGGACTTAATTGGTATAAAACGTGTCGCTTTTTTTAACTTGTCCACCACCACCATGATGGAATCATGCTACTTTATTGTCATCAACAAACCCATAGTAAAATCCATGGAAATTATCTCTCATTTCCATTCTGGAATTGGAAATGGATGCAATAAACCTGTTGGGTGTTGGACCGTTCAAACTTCACCTGCTAACATTTCACACACTTAGAAATGTATTCAGTGATGTTCTTCTTCATCCCTAGCCAGAAATATTGTTTTCTGGCTGTAGCAATTGTTTTCTGATATCTCGGGTGACCGGAATATAGGGCTTTATGGATTTCATCCATAACAATCCTCCTCAAGTCTTCCACATTTGGAATATAAATTCTATTCTTATCAGTAATAAGTCTATCACCTTCCAAATGATACCCTTCATGCCTCTTTTCAAAGTTTTGATGTTGCAATTTATCTTTTATCTGCACATACATTTTGTCTTTGACAATACAGTTAACAATCTACTGCCTCAAATCTGATTGGGACGTACTAAGGGCTGCCACATGCATTTCATGTAATTTTCTGCTGAGTGCATCAACCACATTATTTTATTTCCCCTTTATGTATTTGATCTCAAAATAAAATCCACACAAAAATTCCAGGCATCTAGCTTGCCTAGCATTTAATGTTGGCTGCTCAAACAAATATTTTAGACCACAATGGTCTGTCCTTAGCTCAATTTTTTTTCCCATTAAGTAGTGCCTCCACATCTTTAAAGCATGCACCATGGCTGCAAGTTCTAAATCATGAGTGGCATAGTTCTTCTCTTGTTCCTTCAACTTTCTTGACTCATAGCATACCCCATGGTTGTCTTGCATAAGAAATCCTCCGAGTCCTTGATTGCATGCATCGATACACACCACAAAGTCTTTTTCTAGGTTTGCAATTTTAAAAATTGGTGTGCTCGTGAGAAGCTTCTTCAATCGCTGGAAGCTTTCCTCACATATTGGTGTCCACTCAAATTTCATTCCCTTCTTCTGTAAGGAAGTAATTGGATTACAAATCTTGGAAAATCCTTCAATGAACCTCCTATAGTAACCATCAATTCCCATAAAGGATCTCACATCTGTCACATTCCTTGGAGTTGGCCAATTCATAATGGCTTCAATCTTCTCAGGGTCCCCAAATATTCCTTCCTCTAAGATAATGTGACCCAAATAGTGAATTTTGTCTTTATAAAAATCACATTTGCTCAACTTTGCATACAACTTATGTTGCCTTATCAATTTCAAGGCCATTCTTAGATGTTCTTCATGCTTCTTCATTCTTAGAATAGATAAGAATGTCATCTAGAAAAACAAGAACAAACTTGTCCAAATACTTGCTAAAAACACTATTCATGAGACATATGAATGTAGCTGGTGCATTCATGAGACCAAATTGTACCACCACAAACTCATAGTGCCCATACCTTGTTCTAAAGGTTGTCTTATGAATATATTCCTCTTTGATTCTTACCTGATGGTAACTAGACATCAAATCTATCTTTGAAAATACCTTTTCCTCTCTCATTTGATCAAAAAGGTAATCAATTCGAGGTAATGGGTATTTGTTCTTCACAGTGATTGAGTTCAACTTCCTGTAGTCAATACATAACTTGAATGTTCCATCTTTCTTTTTCACAAATAGCACAAGCGCTCCCCATGGAGACACACTTGGCTTGATATATTTCTTTTCCAATAGCTCTTGTAATTGCATTTTCAATTCTAGCAATTTCAGTGTACTCATCATGTAGGGTGTCTTACACACTGGTGCATCTCCCGGCACGAGGTCAATTGTAAAATCAATGTCCCTATTTCGAGGAAGTCTTGAAATCTCATCAGGAAACAAATCCCTGAATTCTTACAACACATGATAGTCCTCCAACTTGGAAATTTCATTTTATGTTGCCTCGAAAACATGGTCTGCATACAATTCACAACCTTTCCTACAGAACTTCTTTAGCTACATGGTTGAAATCTGCCTAACATAAATCATCTTTGGAATTCCTCTTACAACCCTTGAGTTTCCTTCTTCATCCATGAAATCAAAAGTCTTGATGTAACAGTCAAGTTCAACTTTGTGTGCTTCTAACCAGTCCATTCCAATGAGAATATCATTGGCAAAATATTCAGATTTGCACAAGTGAATATCCCATCCATCTCTAATGTAAATTTCTCTACCATTTCACTAACTTTTCTCTTGGGCCTAGTGGCTAGTTGAACTAACCATGATTCACTATGCTTTAATTTCTTAAAATCACAAATCTCAACAATTTTAGGAGTGATATAACTATGAGTAGATCAAGGGTCAATCAAAATAGAAACAAATTGCTTAGCAATCTTACCTTCAACTTCAACCATAGTTGATTGATGGTATACCTAGCAGTCCTCTAGTGCTGCATAGAATATAGGGATGGTCCCTGCCACTTGACCCACAATTTCAGATCCTTGTATGTTGTGAACTTTCTTTACACTGTCATTCCGATGTGGATAGTTCCTAAGCATATGGTCCTCTCCACATCCCCAACATTAAAGTGGCTCTCTTGGCTCCTTTGGATTTATTGGCTTGTCTCCCATCGTTCTAGTTGCATTAGTCACACCTTGTGGTGGTTGCCTTTGCTAATTTATAAGATGAGGAGGTTTGAACCCCTTCCTCCTTTGGTCAAACTTCTAATTTGTATTGTCCTTCCATGCCTTATGGAAATAAGGTTTGATTTTGTTTTGATCATAACAATACTTGTCATTTCTCATGGCCTCCTCTAGAGTTCGAGGTTCATCAAACTCAATTCTGTCTTTATATGACTGAGGTAGTCCACTTAGAAAAATATCATCTCTGATATACTTGACATATCTCAGCAACTCCAAGAAGTTGTTTGCATATTCTTCTGTGGTCATTTGCCCCAATTTCAGTTCATGGAATTCTTTGATTTTATCTTCGTAGTACCTATCGAAGAGGTACTTATGCTTAAAGTACTTCTTGAACTATTTCCACACAATCTTCCTTTCATTGATATTCTTCACTTTCCTAAGGTGATCCCACCATATAGATTCTCTTCCATTTAGATTAAATGTGGCCAACATTTCCTTCATATTTCCAGAGTAGTCTTGGACTTGTAAATACTTCCTCATTCCAAGAAGCCAAGCTTCAACTTCTTGACTAGATTTTACCTCACCATCAAATGTAGGAGGTTTGGCCTTCTTAAATTCCCCATGTGAATTTTTCTTGTAATGCCTCTTCCTCTTATCCATGTGAGATGAAGAGCTTGAACCTTCAATGGATTCTTCAGAGTCAGATGATCCACTAGAAGATATTTCTAGAGTATATGTCATGTCTCTAGAAACTCTTATTGAGCTATTGGACCTCTTGCAGGAATTTCTCTTTGAACTACTCCCACTCTTTTCTAGATTTGTTGAGTGATGCCCAGAGTTAATTCTCCTTTGAATTTCTGCCAAACTTTGCAACATAGATGCATTCTGTTCTTCTTAAGCTTTAATCAACCTCTCATTGTCTTCTCTACAACTCTGTAGTTCCACCCTTAGGATCCTCATGGTGGCTGCAATATCTGGGGGAGTCTCTTGGTTTCTTCTCCCATTGGATTTTGTCTTTGGATTCTCAACCTATATGTTCTCTCCCATGACATATATTTGAGCCTCATAAGGATCTTGTGCATCATCCATGATGATGATCTCCTGGCCCAACAAAGACCAAAAATTTCCCAATTGCCTATACTCAATGTTGACCGCTAACAGTCACTGGTATGATTCTAATATGGGTCAGATGTATATTTGGACCAAGTATCATGATACCAAGAGACTTACCCCATAGGAAAATTTTATAGAATAATTATCTCTAACAAAAATCTATCAAAGGGGATAATAAAGGTATGGAAACAACAATGGGAAACTCTCTTATTTTCCACATACTTTCTTGAGGATAAGAGAAAATTTATATATATGAATGTAATAGACAAGGAAAAAATATGGAAAGGGGAGTGGTAGCGAGATGGATCTAGGATGACACCATCCTCTCTCTAAAACAATGGCACTTATGTTTTGACCCTCTCAAAAAAACAACATATATTGTGCATTTATGGATAAAACTACCCTACCTACTTATATCACAAGAGAGCATTCTCAATATTAAAGAGAATAGAATGGGGAAGTTTCTAAATGTTATTGAGAAAACTCTTAGGGAGGAGATAACCTCAATGGAAAAAATTTGTTCATAAATGAACTTAGGAGACAAAATATCGGATGTCATGGATATTGATATTGGGATGTATTACAATCAACAATCAGATTATACAAATTCCTTTTAGGTTCTCTATATATAAACAATATGGGCATCTAAAAAAAATGATCCCAAAAATAATGAAGCAAAGGTATAAGAGTCAAACAAAACTCCAAAGATGCAAGAGAAAAGGGCTCTTCAAAGCAAGTATGATTTAGACCTTACCCCAAGACATTGTTCATCTTGTCCTTAAGGATTTGGTAAAATCTAGAGAACATTGAGCTTTGTTCAAAAACACAAAAAGATTCAATCTAAAACAAAATATAAAAATGGCATTTGGCCATAAAGAGATGCAGTATGAGCCCTAAGTTTGCACTAAATAAGAGTCTTGTGTGCACAAGATTCAATCCAAAGGGAAGAAGAAAAGGAAATTATCTAAGAAACAAAATACAATACCAAAAATAAAGGAAGTGAAGGAATATTCTTCAAATCCAAGTTTGGAGATCACAAATACCCATCAAGGAAAAGGAATACAAGTTTCTCTCATGAGGAAATTAATATCCCATGATATGTCTGAAGGGGGGAGTAAAATATCATATTTGGGTAGTTACAACTCCTCCTAACTCAAATGAAGACTATTTTCCTAACATGAAGAAGAAGTACCATTTGAGCTTGATTTCTAGATAAGATGAAAGATGGCAAGTGGTACTGGAAGGAGTTCTAGACTCTAGACCATCTCAATCCACAACAAGGTAAAAATCCATATCTTATTGTAGCTCAACAAAAGGTAGAGAAATAAATCCAGGAAGGTAAGGGAAAAATACCATCACTGGGGCCTTTAGACTGCCTTTAGAGTCGGGAAATCCTCATTGAGTGGTAAGAAATGATAATCTATCCCTAAATATACATGGGTTTGGATCCTCCCACAAAAAATGGTCTATTAAGAGGGTACTTGAAAAAAATAAACCTCATCTTTTTTTGTTCCAAGAGACAATGGTAGGGTGTAGAGGAGGCTAAGAGGATTATGACTTGAATCTTTACCAATTGGAAATTTTAATTTATAGAGGTAAATGGGAATATTGGAGGTAAATTCATAGATTAGTAAACCTATATAAGAAGTGTAAATTCAACTACTTTTAACTTTGGAATTTCTACAAAGATCATTTCCAATGCATTGAGTCAGAACTTCATGTGACCCTTGTAACTATATATGGGCCATATGTTCAAAGAAAAGAGTATTGGGAAAACCTTCTTAATAACTATATATTTTTGTGAAAAGGTATGATATATGGAGGATATTTGAACTTTGTTATTGAAAATGGATAAGTGTGGGGAAAAGTTGGTAGAGCTAACCCACTTGTTATTTTCTTCTCAAAAAAATGAGAAGAAACAAAATTATATGATGTGGAGCCCATAAAGTATGTACCCACCTTTAGCAACAATGAGATAGGAAAGGATGGGCTATAAAAAAGGTTGGAAATATTCCTAGATTCAAAGCATTTGTTGGAGGGAGAGAGGAATAGAAGGTGGAAAAGGATTGGAGGATCATCATATCATAGCCATGTACTTCTTCAAACTGATAAAGGATAAAAAAACCTCCAACCCCATTCAAATTCAACCCCCATTGGATTACTTGTGAAGACTTTAGAGAAATGGATAATAGAGAATGGAGGCATTTTGAAGAAGACGATATGGAAATGACTATAAACTAGGTTCAAGATGATCTAGTAAACAATAAAAAGTCAGTTATAAATTGGAAAAGGTAAAAGGTTAGTGAAGCTAAGGAATAATTATTGTATATTGAAATAAATATAAATTATCCTACAAGGAAAACAACTTGGGGGTCATTCTAATGTAGAGTTAAATGAGCTAAAAAATATTGAAGAAGAAAAAATAAAAACTACTAAAGTGGGAAGGCTTAGAGGAGGCAAAATTGTAAGGTATCGTGGTTACAACAAGGTGGTGAAAACAGTAGGTTCTTCATAAATATTCTAACATGAGAATAAACCACAATACCACTTGGGTAACTCAAAAGGACAATGGAGATAAAGCCTATTCCTTTAAGGAGATTGCAATGAGGGAGTGAAATACTTTGAAGGAAAATTCAAGGAGCACTCCAAGGCTAACACAATAGAAATTGTGGCAATTTGATACTTCTTGACAAGCCTTGTGAATGAGGAACCAAATGAAAGTATTATGGAGGGAAGAATCCAGTGGAGAGGATTAAAACATGTGGTGTGTTCCTTCCAAACAAACAAAATCATTGGTCGATATGGATGGCTAATTGACTTCTATAAATTGATCGAAGAAAATTTATTAAGGCTAGAAAAAGAATCTGGCTAGAAGAAGAATCTAGGAAAATGGGAGCATATTGTGGAAATTTTGAGAAGTCCAAGCTTAAAACAAATTCAGAAATTTCACCTCAATACTTGAGGTTCCCTAGATATGTTTCCTATGATTATTCACCCTTATGTCTGAATCTGAAATATTAATTACAGCAGCATCTATTTCACTTCTATCCAACCAAATTCACTAGGAAGCCCAAGAAAACAAGCACCAAAATAATGCACTTCAAGGGGAGAAGATTCACAAGTATAAGGACTCAATTCCCTCACAAATCAAATCTAAAAAATATTTCATAACAGCACATTTATTACAGCCCTAAATATTCCCCTTTGGTTCCTTTTTAGATTGTTAAATCGCTTAAAAAATATGCTATATTTTCATGATAAATCAACATAAGAAATAGCTCTAAAAACTACTCATTAACATGAGAAACATAAGTCTGATTTTCAGATCTGCAATGCACATTATTTTGACATCAAAGGTACACTTCATATTACAACATGATGAATATACAAGTACATACCATCAACTCATAAAAAGCTAGTACAACATGTCCGATCTACTTATCATAAGCTAGGACACTCCAATTGCATCCAAACCCTAGCTAGTGCATCCACCATCAAAAGAAAACCCTAACTAGAAATCATGACCTAGAAAGGAATCACACCAATCTATTCCTAGATGCTCCAAAGGCTCAACAACAAGCTAGCATCAACACCGACAAGTCCACCCTTGATCTCCCCATTTCATCACACAAGTCTTTTAGGAGATTATCCAATCTTGCCTCACACGAGCTCTTGGTCTAATTCACTCCTCTAGTGCTCATGTCTTACTCCAGTTTTTAAATTCCTTAAACCCTAGGGCTTCTTGCATCACATAAGTACAAAGGATCCAAGATATAGCCTAGCACTAGAAAACCAAGCTTCTTTATCATAGGGTTTTCAACCCACAAACCCTAGGTCTTATTCTCTTACATCACACAATCACCAAGAACTCTAAACAATGTTACAATGGAATATCAAGAGTACATCAATATAATCTCCAAGTCTTCTTCATGCTACCCATCAATGCCAAGCTCCAAGACTACTCTACTTCTATAGTCCTCTATTTTCTTGCTCTAGGGTTTACGATACACAAACCCTAGTTATTTTTATCTTGCATCACGCAAGTGCTAAGACCCAAACTCATCCCTAGAGATAGCATTAATCTTCATGTCTCCTCTAGTATCTTCATCATAAACCCTAGGTATTTCTCCCTCTTAGACTTCTCCAAGAAAAATAGAAAATAATAATGAGTACATCAATAGTGAGTAATGAGAAAGACTCTCTTATCCCTCTATATAAAATAGAGGAGGGATTCCAACATAAAAAATGAACTAGGCCCACACAAGTAACCCTAGACCTAAGTCAACAAGGAAACCCCACATGGGGCACTCCACTAAGCAAGTATGTACAAGTGTCACAATAGGGTTTCTCAACCCAAGATGATGTTCCCTCTAGGCATGACGTCCCTTTGGGCCCATTATCCCTCCTTCAAGATAGTGTGATATCCAATAATTTGTTAGCCCAACGCTCCCTTTTAAATGGTGGTGTGTTTGACAACTGTCCTCATGCAAGGTACCCATCCTCTATCTATGCGGTGACATGTACTCTTGTGCCCAACACTCCTCGGCGTGTTACTTGTTTTAATTATTTTCCTCAACATATGTGTTTAGGTCAAAAACCAAACTTTATGAAGTATGCTTCTCAACCCAAGCATCCCAATGTCAAGTATCCAACCTACAAGGTGTATGTCACATGATCTCATTCCCTTAGGAATAAGTTTCGTCCTCCAAGTGCCTAATTTCCATCCTCTCATGTAGATACATATCTTAATAAACCAATCAACTCCTACATTATGTGTACCCAATAGGTTATTCATCATGCCATATAGGATAACAACCTCATAGGTAAGCATGTTATGCTAGCACTCTCTCCATAGATAATCATCCACTCGAATTAAGCCATCCAAATGCTTGTTAATCATAACCAAGGGACTAGGAGACCTAGCGTTCTCCTAACTAGGTGAAAACAATTACTATGCTAGCACTCTCTCCATAGATAATCATCCACTTGAATTAAGCCATCCAAATGCCTGTTAAGCATAACCAAGGGACTAGGAGACCCAATGTTCTCCTGACTAGGTGAAAACAATTATGGAGTAACCCCAAATGCCAACACATCTTGGTGGCCTTTAAAGCCACTATTTTAGTTATAATCCCCAATAAAGACAACCCTTCTACTTTTGGAGACTTTAAATCTCTCTCCTTCAACTCAATCTATATAATAATTTCTAAAGTGATAACTCTTCAGCAAGGTATTTTTTAAGTATTCTAATATTATGCGTAAGTATAGTATCCTAGGCGATTAATTTGGATTGAAAAAAACATGTATATAGATAGGTACGCGAAAATTAAATATGAAACATACAATTTACCACTGAAATGTGTAAATTTTGGCTAATATTATGATAAAAAAAACATATTTTATGTAAATATAGGCGATATTAGAGACTAAAAATGACCAAATAGCGAATTTATTTTTTGAAAAAAAACCCCAAAAATAGCCAATTGGCAAAATTTCGCCCTAAAAATTACCCTGCTCTTCAGCTAAAACCTATTATGTATAAAGTTAGTTCATTAGAGAGGTTTGGGTTCCTGAGCAGGAAGAAATCCATGATGTTGTTGGAATAGCACAAGAGGATATGCATACTATAAGGACCAAAAATCTCCCATCTTTCAACATCAAATAGATCTTTCCAAAGAATATTATTAGGTAAGTAGGTTTTTCTCAAACTAATCCTTACTCATGTTGGATTGAAACAACAAGTATCAACTAGATAACAACATGTCTTAGTGTTGTATCCTTTGTTATCCTTGTCAATATCTTAGTCGTCTATTTTTTCAACTATACATGATGATTGAGACAATGTTTCCCTTTGTCTCCTCTATTGTGCTTATTGGTGGTTGAAGGAATAAGTATATATGTGGCTGATATGAGGAATACAAGGGGTTCAAAAGGTATATAGATCTTCAATGGCATGAGCTTGACACATCTCTTCTTTGTTGATGACATTATCCTTTTTGGAAATGGGTCATGTAAAGGTGCAAAGGATTATGAACAAAATTTAAGAGTCTTTAGTCTACCAACATCAATTGTAATCCTTGTTAAAATGTCCAATATCTCTTTCAAGCAAGTTCTTCCATGGTACGAACAGGTGATCATATCGATCATTCCATATATATATATATATATATATATATATATATATATATATATGGCAAAATCTTAAAGTATTTGGAGTTTATGTTGAAATTGAATGCATAAATGTATATGGATTAAAATATTGTATGTGGCTCTACCAAAAGATTGAAAAAGCAAGTACATAGTTGGTGCATTTGGTTATCCCTAGGAGGAAGAATAGCATTGGTTAAAGTGGTCCTTGAGGTGATCTTGTTTTACTGGATATATATGGTTGCATACATCCCCAAGTCTCTAATGAACAAGATTAGGAATAAATGCTTCCACTTTCTACGGGATAGGATAAAAAAGTAAGGGTTCCCATTGGTTAAGAGGAAACACTAGCTAAACTTAAGACTCTTAGAGGATGGGGTTTTAAGAATTACTGCTCATCTGAAAAATCCCTTGTTGTAAAGAGTTTATGAAGGTTAATATCCTCTTAAGTATATTAGCAGCAAGTGATGATGGAGAATTATATATTTCCTCAAACCATTGAAACCTATATTAGGAATTCAACCAAGAAGTATGCAAATGCTCCAATATTTTAGAAGGCACTAGTGTTAACCTACCCTTTGGTTGGGAGTTTCCCAGGTTGGAGAATAGGGAATGGTAAGAAAGATATAGTGTGTCTAGACCCTTGGATAAAAGAAAAGGTGGTCTACAAATTGTCAAATCAACTCAAATGATGTCTAGAGTAGGGGCTATGATTTACCTTAGCGGATGTTTTTAAGCCTACTAAGGGGAACCCTTGGGCCTCTACATGGAAGGTGATAATAGACCTTTATCTAGAGGAAAAGGGATGGAGAGATTCAAGGATGATCTATCCAAAAAATCAAGAGGAATATGAGCTTCTATAGACATCCAACCCTACTAGAGGTTACTATATAGTTAAATTGGGATACTTGAGGGGCTTTTCCTCATAGAGAACTGAATAGGGGAAATGGAGGTGGATAGAACTATGAAAATCATAGGCTCCACCAATACCAAAGTATTTTCTATGGCTTTTACTGGAAAACAAATTCATGTCGTGGGAAAATTTGCAAAAAAGGTCATGGATAGGACCTAGCATTTTTTTCTTAAACAAAGAAAATAGGGACACAATAAATCATTTGTGCATAGAATCCCACTTCACCAAAATAGTATGTGATTCAATGAATACATTGACATGAGGAATAAATAATTGAGGAGGAACTAATGTGGAATAAGCACTAGAAAATTCATTGGAAGACAATGAGGTTGTTTAACACACCTCTCTCCTAACAGTAGTTTTGTGGTCAATATGGGTGGCAAAAAACATATCAATATTCCAAGAGGAGATCCCAAACCTGAGTATGATATTCCTATGATGGTATTCATAAGACCAAAGTAAAAAGAAACTAAGACAAATTGGAGATTTCAATATAGATCCTTCATACCCCTAGGGATTTTTTATGGGGCATCCCAGGGGGAAAACCAAGGCAATGTGGGGAAAGATGAAGATTGTTTATATCTCTAGTTTTGTTTTAAGTGTGGCCTTGGCATAGGAACAAACAACTAGGTTGTACTAAGGTCGGCTTATACCCTCTTGGCCTTTAACTAAAAAAAGAGATATGAAGGATATTTAAGTATTTAGGGACTCAAAGCTAGAGGTGGAGTGGCTCAATGGGAGATTCAAAAACTTCAACATTCACCTATAGTATATTTTAAGATAAATCTCATAGATAAATCCATTCTTCTCCAAAATATGTTTTTTCATGTTTATAGATAAAACAAGGGAAGCATATGACTTGAGTAAAAGAGTATTGGATTTACCAATGGGGATTTTGGAAAGGATTGAAAATTTAAATGTAGGGAAAATGAGACTCTCTATCACCCCCCCTAAACAAGGTTTCTTCAAATTCTTACCAATCTCATTTTTGTCCTATCCAAGGTTTGGATCTATGGTTTTTGTGAATTTGATCATATTGGATTTTTATCTTGATGAGGTCATTAGGCCTCTTTTTTTGAACAAATGGGTAAAATCCATGAACTTCTAATAGCATAATGTGTTTTTGCTCTATATCTTTTGGTCTAGATTGATTATCTTTTTCAAGATTGGAGAAGACTACTACTAAATGCATCCCTACTTATTTCTCCTTGAAATAAAAAGAGATATAACATTTTTCTTTGAAACCAAAATGTGTCTGTGTGTATTCTCACCCATTACCTAGGTGAGACCAATTATTGGTCAAAATACCATTTACTTATATAAGTGGTCCCTTATATTAGGGAAAGGGATCATAACAACTCTTTCCCTTCTAGAAATACTTCCATCCTTAAAGCATGATATGAGACCCATTTGTATGATCTTTAAAGTTGGCATTGATTTGTCATTATTCTTGATCATTAATTCATCCAAATTAATTTTTTTTGGTACATTTGATAGCATATTCGTAATGTTACTTTAGGTTTGATTCCATAAATGCCCATAACATTTCCAGCGTGTTGTTGATGTGTTTGTGGATAATGTATCGCAATGTAACTATACTTCTTTTTAACTCCATGTGTAGGTTTGGTTCTGCCAATTGCTTCCTGGGAAAGGTAAGTACCAATAAGTGACTTTTTTTACTTTTTTCCTTTCTTGTCAATGAGGATGACAATATTGTTCAAACTTTCAAACCTTTGGTCCTTTTTCTTCTAATTTATCTTTAATATGCCTTCTATATTGTTCCCATGTTTAAGCTTCTATGTTTGTTCTACATCTGTACTTTCTTTAGAGAAAATATATCTTATTCTTTATATGTTGATATTGTCAAGTACTCAACTAAACACAAGGTGAGGTCATCCTTTTAAGGGACTTTAGTGACCATACCAAAGATATGAAAATCCCACTCCACGACAAATACAATGATGCTCTCTCTCTTCATGAGATATATCCTACCCCAATGGATCTCTACATGTTATTGAATGATGGGTTGGGATCCATTTCGGATTATGGAGGCATCATTTACATTTGGGAGACTCCCATGAGTTGTTAAACCATAGTGGCATATTTCATATTTGTTTCCTGGATTCTAGCATGTTTCCCCAAATCATGAAGGATAACGTCATTAATTATGTTTAGTCCAACCATGGCTTGCTTTTGTACATTCACTAGTTATTGGTCTATCATGTTACTTTAGTAAACCATGCCCTTCTTTCCTCTGAGGGGACTATTAGATCACCATTTTGTTTTATGACGACTATTTATATTCCTAATGTATCCATCCCTTATAGGTACTTCTTTCCTTTTATAATTTCTTTCCACTCAACTTAGTTGTTTTGGGAAAATACCCTAATAGCGATGGGTTAGAGCCATGCTAGAGTGGTTCCCCATAAAGATAATTCAAACATTCCTTCCAGAAATGCAATCAAATAGATTTACAATTATTTGTAAATTGAAAAAAAAAAGGATCAAATTCCTACCTTTAGTCTAACTTGAAGAAGAACCATTTTTCAACTTCTGCTTTAATAGTATCTTAGATGACTTGCAATCACCAACAGAAACAAGAATACAAGTAGAGAACTGAAAATATAATGGATTAATTGCAAATAAAGGTATTAAATTGACAAGATGATAAAGAACAAGAACTTAACACATTATAGGACAAGAAAGAGAAATAGTAAAATAAACAGCAAGATACAAGATAGATGTCACATGTTCTCGATAGAGGCATTATTATGAACCAGAATATGAGTTCCTCCACCCATGCCACACATACACAACTCCTTAGTGCTCCAAAGAGAATCCCAAGGAAACAAGATTGTAGTTTATTGGCAAGATAATGAATGGAGACTGTTGGAAATGCATATTTCTAGATATGGGGAAATAATTTGTAGATCTGGGAAAGGATTTATGGATTCAAATGGAAAAAGTTTAGCATGAGGATGTTATAATGCTCTCTCCTCCTCTCATGTTTTTCTTATCCTCTTTTATACTTTTGGGGAGGCGGTTAGGGAATTTTTGGTAGTTATCTAAGGGGAAAAGAAGGTCAAAACCCGCAAAACTGTTTTTACTTTTCCCGATATTTTTTTTTACTTTCAAAATAGGGTATACGCATGCTATGCACTAGTAGGCCATATATGCACGTGCTAATCACTTCCAGGGAGCATATGTGCAGGAAACAGGTGTTTTTGAAGGTTTTGACTAGGAAAGGATAGGTGGATTTAACTATAGAGGGACAAGGAAGTCTGCAAAGGGTGAATATTAGCCAAAAATACACATTTTGCAATGATGTGGAAAAATATACTATAACATTATCCTCCTCCAAATACATCTCACTCTCTATAGCTATTTGGGAGGTATGCCTTTACCATTATCCCCATATTACTTGATCCCCTACTCGCTCTTTGAAATATAGATTCAACCTTATGAATTAATAGTACGATGATGAGTGTAAAGCTTGCCATAGATAGATTCATCATGTCTTTTTTTTTACCACACATGTTACTACAAGATTTGGAAAGCCTACTATTATTTATTCTGCCCCAAGAAATGCCTCCTATTCTTTCATAGGAGACTTTAATTGTGTGTTACCCTTTCCCACTCTCCCTAAACCTTTTGGCATACCCTCTCCTTAACACAATCCAGTCTACCTTCTAAACTTGATCCCCTATCCATATTCACCCAAATGACCACCCTTTATGATGTTCTCAAGTAGTCTAAGGTCCTTAACACCTCCTCCTTATCTTCCTGTCACTTTCTCTAAGACTTGTATATCTTATAGAGGCTTTGGGAGATCGTCAACACCAACATAGTAGCAAAGGAGGGGGGTTTCCATGAAAAAAATCAAGCATGGTATTGACTCACTAGTTCACTATATTTTTGAAATACCTAACTATGTTATTTGTTAATGGTTCCCACCAACATTATCTGTCGATATAATCCACCCAATTCACAAATTAGGGTCAAATGTTGATCAAAATAACTATTAGAATATTATTTTAGGTCAAACATTCTTCAAGTTGTATATTGTTTCCCTCAATCAAATATTACTAGAGAGACTTCTTTGAGCCAAGGGCCAATCTAGATTTCATTCTCACTACTAGATCATTGACCATATTCGCACCCTTTCTTCCATTATTGATGAGGTGAAACACCACTCTTTGATAGTCTTCTACTACTTTGTCGACTTTTCAAAGTAATTTGACTCAACCGAGAAAGGCCCTATTTCAAAGACTTAGAGACATTGAAATTTTGAATAATTTAATCATTGTTATTATGTGTCTCTATGAATATGTTCTTTTCCACCCCCACATAGTGCATGGATTGTCAATTTTATCAATAACACTATTGGGATGAAGCAAGAGTGTCCTCTCCAACCCCAACCATTTAATATACATATGGATTAGTTGAAATCATTTTTATAGGAGCATATTGAACTCGAGAATTATGGCATCCTCCACAATATATTGATCTACATTCTCCTCTTCATTGATGGTGCATTCCTCTTGGCATCCACCCTAGAGGGTCTTTAGAGATAGTTGGATGAATAATATGGATTTTGTGACCTTCAATAGTTGACAATCAACCTTTGGCAACCAAGGTTATGATATTCAACAACTCGAAGAATGTCCTATTAGATTACCACTTTTACTTCTAGGGTGGCAAGATCAATATCACCACAATTGCAAATACCTAAGTGTTAAGTTTTCATATACTTAGTTTGGATTGAGACAGGCTCTCTATCCATGGATCCATAAGTGCTATTATTCCCTATCGCTTTTTGAGAAACAATGTTTTCAACAACATTTTAAATAAATTCTTTCTAAGATGAACCCTGTATGCATCATTGTCAGGGCCACAATTTTGTACAGTTTTGATGTCTAGGGCCCTAGATTGTTAGAAGACGGTTTGACCCAAATGGAAAGGGTCTCTATTCTCACGGTTCACCTTGTCATTAGATGTAAGAGGATTTTTCTCTAGAACACTATTGGGGAATAGTTTATATCTCACCCCTTCTAGGTCAAGGCCATTTTCATTTGTTTCACTACTTCATTGAATTTGGATCTTTGTCAATTCAATCATTGATAGATATTTTTCCCCTTACCTTTCATATTTTTCATCAAATGTCATTCCCTTAGCTTGTCCCTCCCAATGAGACCATTATCAGTTTACTAAGGTTACACGCTTATTAAATTCTATGGGCATCTTGATGGAAAGACTTCCCCTTTTGATATGATATCTAGATGCTCCTAGCCATCTTCTATCAAACAAGTAGGAGTTGAATATGATCATTCAAGAAGTTATTTACAAACAATACATCCAAGTCACTTGGGTAGATCCGCCCCATAGGCTCAAAACCAAGATGGGATTCTATGAAAATCATTTCATGGATTTGAAGGATGGCCTCATTGTCAAACCAACCTGCACACTTCACAACCAGATGCACACATTTAGAATCCCTCTAAACTAGTTCTTGCTTGGTTCACATTAGCTTCATGTGGAAGTTTGATCACCATATCCCATGAGCAGATAAAGTTTTCCTACTTTTCCACAAGAGAATACAAAGTAGCATTTCATTTTTTGATGCCCCATATATTATGATATTTGAGGTTGATATCATTGCCTTTTCAAATAATCCTAAAACTCCCTCTCCATCTTCTTCAAATATTCAGAATAGCAATGATTCACCTTTTACATGGGGAGGCTCTCAAACATAAATCTTCTTCACTAAAGCCACCCCCACTATCAAAAACTAATAGGATGATCACCTCCTTCTTCTTGGTGCTTACAACATATGTGACAAGAGATAGGTAAAGAGCAACTCCACCTTAGCTTCCAAATATGTAATATCATTGGGAACATTTGACCTCCACCCATGTGACCCTTGTGACAATTTCAATTTTAGGCTTAAGATAGATCTTTCATTCACAATGAACTTTTATCTTCCTATTCTAGGGAGCTTGATGCACCATAGACTCACACTTCTAACTCTAGTTCATCTAGATAGTCTTTTATCAAGAGTTACTTGTCTTCAACCTTAAATGGTAGGAGAGATCCACTTTTTGTGAATATTAAACTAGATTCCAGTAGCTTCCCCTCCTCATCAATAAGTGGTGGCACCAAGAGACGTTGCACACTCACCCCATGTATATTTAGTCAACACATTATTCCAAGCTCTCAATACCTTGATAGGAATTCTTTCTTCTTTGTGGTTCCCAACTTTATATCTCACACTATATGATATACTTGAGATTTGAGGCCTTAGATATCATATCTTATATCTACTTTTTTTTTTTTTCACACTCTCACTTGTGGATTGATTCTAATGTACATAGCAACATATTTGACCTATTTATGGTCATCCATTAGAATTTAATAAAATTATATTATCTTGTTTTTACCTCTTCAAACTAGAGACCAACTTTTCAAATATGTGATGATGACATTTTTATATTTTCAACTTGCCCTCTTTAAAATTGGAGTCTCCATCAATATCTAATTCTTACTCGCATTTGTAGCATAAATTTATTTGTATTTAAAGATTCGTCAACCTTTGTACAAATTTCTTCTTCAATTCTTTTGGTTATCTCTTCATGTGTGAATTTCAATACAATCTATGTTTTATGCATTTCCTTCACTTTTTGAAAACACTTAATTTATTGGTTATCTCGTCATATGTGAATTTCACTACAAACTATGTTTTATGCATTTGCTTACACATTTTGAAAACACTTAAATTATTTGAGGATTTGAATACGGTATCGTAGTTTGGAAATTTTATCATCATTTCTTCATATTCCTTCACTAAAGTAATCCTTGCCATTCCTTCGATGAAGTCATCCATGTCACCATTTCACTTGCTAATATTTTTTTGTCTTAAACTCTTAACCTTGTTTAACCTTCCTAAACCTTCCTACGAAGCATTTGATTAAAACTTTTTACCTTGGATAATTTATCATTTTTTTCACAAATTTTATTTTAACTTTATCAAATTCATATTTAATTTTCAAAGTATTTTCCTTATGGTCCTTCCAAAGGAGATCCTCAATAATTATTTGAGAAAACATTTTCACATATATGTTACACCATCTCAACATGTCAAAATCAAGACCAATCCACGGACCACCATTTGCAAGTTCACCAACAAGGTATTTCAAAATTTCATATATCGATTCTAACAATCTCCATAATAAACAATCATTCTTTAGAATCAATTCCAATCAAATGGTCTTGAAAAGTAGATATTAACATTTAAGGTTAACTCCCAATTAATGTGTTTTCCTCTAATGTAGATGACGTTGAAAATTTGTGAGAATACAGATCTTGATTTCTTCTTCAAAATGACTCAAACCCGATATAGATTTGAATATTTTGTTGAAAGTTATGCAAAGTTTAAGACAGGTGTTTTTAATACTCGACCAACTAGGACATTCAAAAACCGTGTAATTTCAAACTAAGTATCATTGTAATCAGAATTCCAAATTTCTTTATAAATATCATTTTGAAAACATATTTTGAATTTGGTTTTTGTTTATGGTATAGACTATTGTTTTCACTTTTTTTATTAGTTTGAAGCAATTACATTTAATAGTTCAAAATGTTTAAAATGGTAACTAAAGTTTTAGTTTTTTTTATTTATTTTAATTTTTATAGGATTTTTTTCAAATGTGATTGCATTGAAATGAAGATTAAATAAATTGACAAAAACAATAGTAAATATATTTCTAACAGTCATGCATGAAAACTTCACAAAAGATAAAGAAGAAAGCTAGACACAGTTTCTATCTTTTTGCTAATTTCTTTACGTATTTTTGATGATTCCCTTCCAATCATAGTTTTCATATTTTTGTTGATTCCCTTCCCCGATTAGAAATAGGGATTTTCCATGTATGAGTGTGATTTTGCATGTGACTTCGCAAAAAACTCATGCCCATGCATGGGCCTCTTGTTAAGTTCTTATTTTTTAAATATTTTTCCATTCAGCAATCAGATCGATTTAGGTCTCTAACATCATAATGCAATTAATTACATAGTGGGTGGTGACACGCCTCGCATTTTGAGTTGAATTAAGTCCTCAATAAATAATTGCAGAATAGATCGTTGCATGTTGTTATTATAAATACTTGGAATCTCAATCTCCCAGTTTCTTCTCGTCGTATAAGTAATTAAGTTGTTGAACAACGTTGATATAATCATGGATCATTCTTCATCTATTGGTCTTCATGTGGTGGCTTCAGAGTTTCTAGTGGCGGCCTTCATGAATTATATTGTGGCCACGGATGCTCCAAAGGCAACAGACATCATTTCCAATAAGGACTTCCAAGAAGCACTAGGAAAAGCATAGGAAGCGAGCTTCGTGGGAAACAATCTCTACCAAGTCAGGGGAGGATGGGTTTATGTAGATTCCAACAATCATGGTCATCTCTTTGTTCAACTCAGAGGCCCGCAAGGTTTCCCAAAACTAACTATCATCCTCGCTACTCAAAGTGAGTATAATTCACATAGCAAATCATTTTCCCATTATTGTCAATTTATATTTTAAGAAAACTTTGTTGTTGTTGTAAATTTTTGGTTGGGAATGTATAATAGAATATCGACTATTTATAATAATTGTGATGGTGTTAATCCAGGTGTGGACATACAGATTGATAATCCAGAGAAAGAAGGTGTGCTAGTAGAATCTGGGGGTTGGGATTACAAAGTGATGGTAGACTTCCACACTCACCCATTTCCTACAACATCAAGTAAAAGGAAAAGGCCATACTAAGAGGAGATTAGCAAAGCATATGAGAGAGGTGTTCTAGGTATATTGGTGTCGTATTCAAGGGTATTCTACTATGGCCCTCACAGTCGTGCTTCCATGGATGGTCATAGTGGTTACCCTCAAACTTCCACTTCCAACGAGAAATACAATGGCCAAAAAGAAGAGATAGTCGGTGACAACAATGTCGATTCCCAAGGCCACTACAAGCCATAAAAAACTGCGTCTATCTTTTCTGTGTAATGTGCATGCATCGATATGTAGATAATGGTCATTGTGTAGGTGTGCATGGGGATTTCAGCACTAGCATGTTATTTCAAATGCTCACATGTCGTTTGGGATGTTTATTGTAAATATTAAGTTCTATTATGAATAAACTGAGTCTTATGTGTTTCAATATCAATGTAAACGTTAACTTCCTATGAATAAATCTCTATATTTTTATTACATGTTACATGTAGATTCCATGTTTTCTTGTCAATGTAATTAGTATAGATACCTTAATAGACCATATAAGTTTTTAAGTATGCCTCTTAGAATCCTTCTCAGTGCCAAAAACATGATTTCTATAAGGGGTGCATAGTGACATAGTAAGTATCCATATCATAAATAAATAAAAATATGCATTTTGTTTTAAACTTTAGAATAATTTCAACCATGAGAAAGTTAAATAAATAAAAACCTAAATCTGTCCATAAAAAATTGATGACTTTAGTTATATCTATGTGTGTTTAGGATAATTTTTATATTTTTGAGGTTTTTGGGCTATTTTTTCTAGCTTTATGGGTGGACAAGTATCAAATAGGTGAGGTATATTATCAAAGAGAATCAAAATTAAATGAACTATATTGTATCCATAGTGAATGGAAAATTCATAGAAAAGCCCAATACAATTGAATCTTGCTACTATGTATAGTGGTATAGATTCTCATGCATGGCCCCTAAGCCCTAGATGCATTCATTTAGCTTAAATTTCTAGTTTTTGAGCCTATGAGATAGTTTGAATCATTCTTCCCAATCCTTGAATTTGGGTTCATATCCCTCTCATAGGTTAAATTTTTTTTTGTAGGACATGCATAGTATTCTAGGGAACTATGCATGACCAATAATCCCTAAAAGTAATAGTTAGGTCCTTGGTTCCTAGTTTTCTAACCTAAAACGTGCTTTGGAAAAATATCGTAATTCCTATAATGCCCAATTACTTGGATCTATATAGCCCTTATAGGCCAAATATTCCTTCTACGTGGCTTGTATGTTGGTATGGGGCACATTCATTGCCCATGGGCCCTAAAATCATCGGTTAGGGCATAAGTGCCCTGTTTTTTAAACACATGGTTTGGCCATGAAACCCATCATTATTATAACTAAACCTCAAATTTAGACCATATACCTCTCATAGGACAAATATGCCTTTTGAAATTCCTATGTTTTGGTACAAGTCCCAATGCATGACCCATGATCCCTAAAAGTACTAGTTTGTGACTTAGCCCATGGTTGTTTGGTTGCAAAACATGGGTTAGCAATGAAACTCATATCTATGGTGACCAAACCTTGAATTTGGGCCCATATCCATATCATAGATAAAATATTCCTTTCAGAAGACACGTGTAATGATCAAATCCAATATGCATGGACAAGGGGATCTTAAACCATTGATTAGGCTCTTAGTTCATAATGTTTGGTCTCCAAAACATTACTTAGACTATGAGAGACAAACCTATTATTCCAAAACCTCAAATTGGTCTCATATATTTATTAGGGGAAAGATTCTTTTTATTATGTATATGTAATGTTCTAAGGCCTTGTGCATATTCCATGAGACACAAAGCATTAGCTATACCCTTAGTTCCTATTTTGTATACCCAAAATATGGACTATGGCATAGAACCATCCATGTTATACCCACACATTGAATTTATCACATATCCCTCTTGTAAGCTAATGTAAATATTCCTTCTTTACCACATGTGTTGTGGTCCAACTCTAATTGCATGGGAAAACACCAAAATAATCGGCTACGCCACTAGTTCCTAGTTACACCTAGTGTCCTAGACTTGTGCATATCCTTACTCTTAGTTCTTATTTCCTATTATGCATGTGTAGTGATCTATGGACTTATGCATATCCAACTATCCCATTAGACTATTGTTTTCACTTTTTTTCATTAGTTTGAAGCAAGTACACTTAATATTTCAAAATGTCTAAAGTGGTAACTAAAGTTTTAGTTTTTTAATTTTTTTATTTATTTTAATTTCTAGAGGATTTTTTCCAAACATGATTGGTCCCATACCATTGAAATGAATATTAATAAATTAACAAAAACATTAGTAAATATATTCCTAACACTCATGCATGGAAACTTCCCAGAAGCTAAGGAGGAAAGTTGGACTAAGTTTTCATCTTTTTGTTGATTTCCTTCCACCTTTTTTGTTGATTCCTTCATATCACAGTTTCTGTCTTTTTGTCGATTCCCTTCCACGATTGAAAAATAGGGAGTTTCCATGTATGAGTGTGACTTTGCAAAAAACTCACACCCATGCATGGGCCTCTTGTTTAGTTCTTATTTTCTAAACATTTCAACATAAATATTATTACTTTTTTCTCTTGTTATTTCTTATTTTCGTTTTTCCATAGATCATCTCAAAACATTGCATATGGAATCATCTCTTCTCTCACTCTTTATTTTTTTTTAACTTCGACGAGCTACTTATATTATGCATTTTATTATATGGAAAAATACATACACTTATGTCACAACAATAGTATTCAGATTGTTCCACTACACTGCTAGAATTGTTGTGCACATTTGAAAAACAGTCTTCCTACTGACATTTGACCGTGCTATAGTGGACATCAAACAAATAAGTTCCACTTGCAAATAATGTTGTACAATTTTTCACTGTTGACAATTTTTTTACAGTTTTACTTTTTCAAACGTCTATTTCAAAATTAGGGGATAATGTTCAAGAACTTGCATGCAGAGGTGGTTAATCTAAGATGATTCACAAATACAATATATGCTTTTATAGGAGCTTCCAATTTTCTTTCAAATTTTAATTTCAAATTTTTTTCAAAGGTAGGGACTTTGTTGCTTGCAACCCTTGTTCAAATATTGCAATCACACATCATAGACAATTTAGGTTGACTTACTATTTTTTTCCCTTCTCCAAGACTAGTTTAAAGGTTGAATTTGTGTTATTTAGTAACTATGCAAATTATGTGCCAACTCCTAGGAAAGTTTAACATGTAATAGTCTCGATTGTCACAATTCTAACAAATTTGGTAGTTGTGCTCTATTTTGATTTAGTAGCTATGAAGTCTTAATTGGTTTTTTAGTTATGCTCATATATTGCTTTTACAACTCTTTAGAGGACAAATTTATACGTATTTTAGTTCATAGAATATAGTGACAAATCCTCCAAATTTTTAAGCTAAAAGCATGAAATATTAATGTTCCAATAAATTAGGTTGCTTGAAATGTTAATAAAAAGATATCTATGATTTATGGAAGACCGGTTATATTTTACAATTCTTTGGGACTATATTAGAGGATTGACTTGTACACATTGCAATCCTAGAATTCAAATCTATCTTTATGAATTTTGGTGGTTGAAATCCTAAATCTCTTTTTTCCCATAAATGAGTTTGATTTGTTTGGATATCATTATTAAAATATATGGTAATGAAGAGATAAGTACTCCTTAAAATGTTGAAAATGGTGTTGTGAATTTGAGAAAAAAAAAAACCATTTGAATCAACTTGCTTTGATATTATTATAGCATTTGTAGTTACCCAAAATAGTACAATAAATACTAAATATGCCTATTATAAATGTCAAGTACAGTGCCAAAATAGGATAATAATAATGAGTTGCATAAAAACTCTCATATAATAAAAGAATGCACCTCAATAATCCCAAAAAGTAATAATATCAAATAAGCATGTGCATTAGTGTGAAAGAATTCACACACACGCGCACAAATTTCTCACTCATTGCCCAAGCGGGGCCAATTTTATGACAAGTTATTGTTTTCTTATATATGTACTAATTTCTCATGCATTGTTTTAGTGGGGCAATTTTTTTTGTTAACGTATTGTTTTCTTATACATGTGATCCCTGTTTTGGGTATAGGGGTCAAAACAAACCATTTTCCAATGTCATGGTAAATTAATGAAACCATTTTTCGTATTGCCTAGAAAATGAAGTAATCATTTTTGTTAAGGCCCTATCCTAATCCGCCTTAGTCTAAAAGTTTAGCTATACATTGTATAAGATCATATCTTTGAAATAAGGCCAAGTAAGTTAGTGTTCATTAATAAATGTAAAAAAGGCCTCTTTATTAATTAAGATCTACTAGGAAGTTGTATTTTTACCATATCAAATAGTTAGGGTCCTGGATAGTTGAAGCCTATTTAAAGAGCTTCAAGGCTATGAAGAGTTTTGTTGAGAATTAGTGTAATAGAGCGCTACTCAAGTGAATGGTCGCCCTACCATAAGAGGCCCATGCACATATTTCTAATAATATAATGGGGTAGCAAGCTAAGTGGTCTTGATTGTGGGGAAAACTCCACAGTTAAGCGAGGATGAGCCAGAGGAGTCTTGGGATGGGTGTCCTCTCAGGAATTCCTTGTTACCCGGTGCAAGCCCCAAAAGTGATGATTGATGCTCTATGATTCATTTCACTAGTCTCAATCCCACTTCTTCACCCATGTGAGCATCACTTGATGCAATGAATGCTAAGTGGACTATTCAAAACCATGAGAAATCAGTCAGCTACGACTATACTCATGGGATATGGGAAATAGGTTAATGACTTACACGACGGAGATAATTCCAAAATAATGATATATCATATTTTGGAATGCAGAAAAACCCTCAACTTAAATAAAAAGATTCAAGGGAGCTCTAACTCAATAGTGTATAAAGCACAATACTTGCTAAGGTTTTGCAAATGGGGTAGCAAGTTAAGTGGGCTTGATTGTGAGGAAAACTCCACAGTTAAGCACGCTTGAGCCAGAGGAATATTGGGATGGGTGACCTCCCGAGAAGTATTGGTTAGTGGATACAAGCCTCATAAGTGATGATTGATGCTATGTGATTCATTTCACTAGTCCCAATCCCACTTCTTCATCTCTGTGAGCATCACCTGATGTAATGAGTGCTAAGTGGACTATTCTAAACCATGAGAAATCATTCAACTGCGACTATACTCATGGGATATGGGTCATAACTTAATGAATTACACTACGCAGATAATCTCAAAATAATGATATATCATATGTTGGACTACAAAAAAAAACTCAACTTAATATAAAATCTATTTTTGTAGAATATTATATTTATCTTGTCTCTTGTTCCTAGTTCTTTTCTACATGTTATGGTTTATTGCATCCTAATATTTATGTAATCTGGGTGTTTTCTAAGTTTTAGGGGTAAACAACACCACAAGTGGTATTATAGACACATTCTTTGTAACAACCCCAAAAATTTAAAATTTTCTATACAGTAGTTAATGCTAGTATTTGCTATGCGGAAAGTATGATAATGATAATTTACTCTTTTCATTACCTCTTTAGTTATGTATATGACGACACTTACTTGTTTCCCAACACTCGTCAATTTGTTTTAAATATCAAAATGTCGCAATACTGAAATCTTTGATTAAGTTGTAATTGTTGTTAGTTCTATGCATCTATCTTCATCATCTAAATATTTGTTTGAACGACACATTTACTATTTAAATGTCGTTAACAGATATGAAGTAATTCTATAGTTGTATTTATGAAGGTAATTTCTAACTCTTTCTTTCTTTGATTGAAGGGGTCCTATGGATACCCTGAGGCTTACTTAGCTATTTGCATAGCTAATGCTCTTACTACTATTGTACAGAGCGCAGGTGAGAGTGTTATCTCCGGTTGAAGATTAGAATATTGTACGTCAATTGGCTTATTGCATTAATCCTATATTTTGATATATACTGCAATGTTAAGGACATACATGTAGCAAACATGCTTGATTCCTATGGTGAGAATTACCCTAACTATAATCACCAACAAGAGAGTCTGTTCAGTCTTAATGACGTATATATATGTTAAGTCGGTATAGAAATGCTAACTCCATATGTTGAGTTTTCCACTTATTAATGTTTTATTGATATAATATTGTGATCATAGTTTTAATGCCCTATAATCAATTTTCATTTATTATATAGTTCTTATGTGTGAATTATTTATATCCGACAGGGTATTAAGTCCTTGGCCACGATTTAACTCTTATAACATGGAACATGAAAGGTATTTGGGATATAATACGATATAAGCTTATAAGCTATACTACGCATAGGCCAAGGTATGATAACCTAAATGGAATTCATCGCTGGCAGGTGACAGGTTTCGAATTTAATGTTGATTAAATGTTGTCTTGGTGGATTGCACCATGGAAAACCCCGTGGCATGGACCACGTGATGGCATTGGGTTTTGGGATAAACCCTAATCGTGACATGAACGACTATCAAACCCTCGTATCTCATTTTCATTTGCTTTGTTAGTGGTAGGGAGGGCCGACAGGCTTCCGAATGTTTAGGGTTTGAAGCTTTCAAGCATTTCCAGGTTTTCATAAGGTGGTCTCGAGGCTTGGAAAACTATTACAACACAAAGGTAAACTATTCATACTTACAGTGTTAGTTATTCCGATTTTAATGCTTTCACACATCAATAGCTAATCGCATTCTTGTTGCTGGGTTTGTGAGTGACAGGCTTGACTCTCAAATAAACTTACCTCCGAGCAATGTAGAAGCTCACTGCTATGGTAAAACTATGCAAAAACCCTAGTAAGCTTCGGTGGTTCTCTTGGACATCCTATGTCGTAACTCTATGTTGTGGAAATGGTGATAAAAAAGGCATTGATGCCGGTGTGTATACCTTCGACGAGATGCAATTTCAATCTTGCATATGATTTTACTGTTTGGTTTCATACTTGTAATCCGTATGGCATTTTTTTGTAAACTGAGAGGGCTGGACCCTTGAGCCTTTGGCTCGCGCTGGTTTCTCAATGTTTCCCTTAATTACTGTTATGTAAGTGAATTTATGGATTAATAAAGGTGACTTCCGGTTTTTAATGTATAAATTGTTTTAATGTTTACAGCTGTGCTCACAGCCTTCTCATAATTTTTGTATGGATATCCAATGTCATTATGTTTGGTTGGTAAATTCCTTTCCGGCTATGAACATGTTACAGGGTTGAAACCCTAAATATTATGAATGTTTATGGTTCAATCGTTGAATTTCTATGGGTTTTCGAACCCAAACCTTATTTACACATTTAAGTTTTATTTTGAGAATTTATAATTCTATACTGTAGGTTTGGGTGAGTCGAAACTCAAACCCTAAACCTATGCATGTTTGGATACCAATATCAAATTTGTTGCAAATTTTATATTTGTACTGGCCCATTTGGGTGAGCCCTTACGGGTCTCAAACTCGGGTCTTGTATTTATCTGTGTTGTAATTGTATGTGGGTAATTATCTTCATACCTGGGCAAGCCTTCCAATGTGGCTTGAACCCGTACTGTTTGCTTAATACTGTGGTATATGAAGAATTGTTTGGAAATCTAGAATTGATGCAAATAACCCTACAGTCTTATGATTGGTTGATGAGTACAGGCTTGGCCTTGGATTTATTTCAATTTAGGTAATTGTTAATGTATCAGAAATTCTCCAGAATTATATTTTCTATTTAGTTTTGTTTAAAAATTATCCTGTACCATGAAGGATGATAATGCAAAGCTTTGAGATAAATCTGGTACATACTAGGGTTAGATTCGATAGAGTTTTTGTATTCATTTATATCATATGTTGTTACGAGTACTTGCATTAATCCTATTTAATAATCATTTATAAAAGAGATAATACTTATGCATGTATATTATGAATGTAAGATCGAGTTGAAGATTAGTGCTTCTGAATAAAACCATGAGATGCTATATTCGACCTATCTTGTATTATTTATAAAATAGGGTTTGCAACCTGATTTGTATAAAGGCATGGTTTGATTTAAGTGTGAATTATGTCCTTATAAAATTACACAGATAGAAAAACTATGTTTATGAAGATAGCTTATTTTACGATTGAAATTATAAGGGTTTATTAAGAGTTGTTCCCTGGACTAGATACTATGATTATAGTTACTCTGTTTTTATTGTTAAACCTGTACTGATTTGATAGAGTAACTTTATTTATATAATGAGCATGTAAAAACCTAGGGTTTGCTTCTCTTCTGTATATGAATAGAGTATGTTTTAGGAAGTAGATTTTGCTTTCTGTTTATGAAACCGCTGCTAGAGTTTTTGGTAACAGTTATGTCTTATAAGTAGTATTTTGCTACATTTAAATTTAAGTAGATTTACTTTTACAAACCTTCATAAAACAAACTCTATCTATAATATTTAATCATTCGAATCTATTTATAATTTAACTTCTTTGTACTAGAGTACGGCACATAACTGTGTGTGGAAAAATATAGAGAAGTATTTCATTCAATCATTATTCTATTACCCAGAAATAAACTATTATTTCATCATTTAAATCTAACAGTTAAGTAAAAGAAAATTCCTGAGATTGATAACAATTCAGAATTTAATCATTCAGAAAACTAAAACGTCAGTAAGTAAATAAGATAACGCAATAAAAACTTGTTAACCGTAGAGGGTGACAAACATCCAAAGGAGCCCATTCCACCCAACCTTCTCCTGAAGGCATCCAAATCACTTGCCTTGGGACCCCCGAGCCTGTTCACTGAACCACCAGGACAAAGATGTTGTGTGGAGAATGGAATAAATTCCTCTGCAACTCAGCAGCAGTACTCAACAGTAATACTTCTTCCTTTATCAATATTGAACTCAGCATACAGCTGTACTAGTTCAGAATGCAGACTTATCTCACTCAATTACTTCCTAGCCTTCCCCTCATCGAATCTCTTGTGCTCTCTTATTTTCTCTTTCAGAAAAATTATCACAAGGAAAAAATTGAACAGCCTCCTACTGAATTCGATGGATGATATAGCATGCCTAGGTCTTTTGGTGAGTTTCTTAGTTATTGAGCCACCTTATCAGTTCCATTTTCTTGGGGAACATGACCATAAAATTAGGGAAGTTGCCCCCTGCAATAGCTAGAAGTGAATTGATGATGCTGCCAAGTGTCAGTTTGCTCTCCACCCCAGTCCATTCCTCCTAGTGGGTCAGTGAACACTCATTCAACAACCTCCTTTAGATATTTGTCTCCTCTTTTATTTATAAATAATAAAATATTAGAGTAATTAATTACAGTCATTCTTGACCCCACTTGGTCAATAATCATAAAACTTTACAATAACATAAAACATAATGTTTTCTCATAACATAAAATGTTCAGATTTGGGGTATGTGACATTCTTGAGCCAACATGCCTCCAATATTTGATGAAATTTTGTTAGGATAGAGACATGTTCTAACGTCTTAAAATAATTGCAGTGAATACTGGGGAACAATACATGCAATATATAGTTGGAACTTAGTCATGTTGTACCTTCGTTTGGTGCAACTATTGGAAAATGCTGTAACTCTTGTTGGTGCCTTTTTTAGTAGTACCACATTAGACAACACATGCACACATAATCACTTCCACGTACCCTAGGGTATATTGGAAGTCCCCATAGGTCACCTAAAACAATCCAGTGGTCGTCTTGTTGATATAGTGGCACTGAGCACAACATTCAATAATATACTATTGCATACCTAGGTAGCCAGGTAATATGGATAAGGGCATAGTTAATCCTCCTTAGTTATCACCCTAAGAGATTGGGTTGAGTACTATTGTTAGACCCCACAAGTATATAAGAGAGCTATAGCACATGAAAATCCCCTTTAGAACCCTAGAAAACCTGGAAACCCTTATCTCTGCAACATGTTTGTCAAAATTCTTCATTCTATGAGATCAATCAATGCAAAAATCGGATTCTCTATGGACATCTACTCAAAATTCCTACATCTTTCAATCTAGCAAGAATTTGGGAATTTTGTCAATGCAGTAACATCAAACCAGGAGTAATAGTAGCACCAGCATCAAAAGAAAAAAAATGGAGAGTCTTAGAAACCCTTATTTTTGACCTACCTCATTGCAATCCTTGCATCATGTTGATCGCTTTGATATATATATATATATATATCATAACCCTTTTTGGGTGTTCCCAAAAACCCTTATTTGTGACCTACCTCAACAGACTCTTTGCATCTTCATAGTAATCATTTTGATATATATTTCTCACAAACCTGTTTTCATAAACCCGACCCATATTTCTTGGCAGTTCCTACACTTTTACTCCCATGGTACATACCTGCAACCAAGCCAGCATGGAGAATACCAACCAAAATCCACCCTAACCGAATCTGAACCAACCCACTTTGTCTCCCAAACTTCACACCATGGACCCTTTAGTTGTGAAAATCGACCAACAATTGGCCACCTAGGAACAACGGTTGACCTCCCTGGACCATAAGTTCGACGAGAAGCTACCCAACCAGAAAAAAGTGCTAACTATTATTGCCCAACAATGTAGATATGCTCCACCTTTCAACACTCACCCATGAATTTATGGCCACTGAAAACCAAGGCTCTCACTCTCTATTCCTAGAAAATCGGGCTCACTCGTTTGGGGATAAAACTTCATGGCACCACTTTCCAAAGATTGACAAGTGCAAATTTGATAGTTTTCACTACCCCTTGGGTTGGGTGACCCAAATGGAACATTATTTTTCTCTCCATGGAATTAAAGATGATCTTCAAAAGTTTCAAATTAGGATTTTATATTTAGGTCCTGAAAGATGGCAATGGTGGCAATGGTACCAAAAATCTTATCGTTGCTATGTCCCTTGGAGCCAATTTGTGAAGAAACTTCATGCGTGTTTTGATCGTGAAACTCACTATTTGGAAAGCTTGACTGAATTATGCCAAACTCACACAGTTCTAAACTATATTACAGTGTTTTAGTTGGAAATTCGCACCAAAGGCCTCTTTGATTCTTTTTCTAGGAATGTTTTATCAATGGCCTCAAGGAGGAAATTCATGCACATGTCCTTATGCAGTGACCCTCCACTTAGTTGGATGCTTGTGATAGATCTCATGAAGTTGAATTGATCATCAATACCCAACCCAAGCACCCCTCGTTTTCCCCTTGCATCGCATCTACCATGTCTCCCCCTATGACAACTCCACCACTATGCCTCTCCAAATCCATAATCTAACCCCTAAGGAAATGGTTGAGCATCAGTGCCTCAAGTTTTTCTATAATTGTGATGAAAAATATTTTCAAGGGCATAAATGTAAAGAACAAAAATTATTATTGATCGTGGAAAAACCTCTTGAGGATCTAGAAGAAAACACCTTGAAAGATCAGCACAAACCCAATGGGGGGAATCCGATGCCACCCCTTGAAGATGATCTTGATATGCTCATTTATGAGGAGCAACCCCAAATTTCACTCCATGCTTTATTAGTGTTTTCCACTCCTCAAACATTGAAATTGGTTGGCTATGTCAAGCATAGAAAATTGATCATGTTAATTGACAGTGGAAGCACCCATAATTTCACCCATCGATGTGTGATTGAAGATGCTCGTTGTTATATCCACCCCATCTTCGATTTTCGGGGTTTCCACTCCTCAAACACTAAAATTGGTTGGCTACATCAAGCATAGAAAATTCATCGTGTTAATTGACAGTGGTAGCACCCATAACTTTATCCATAGGCATGTGGCTAAAGACACCCATTTCTATATATGCCCCACCTTCAATTTCCAAATTATGATCACCAATGGGGGTACAATGAAATGTGGTGGCTGACGTGAAAATGTCAAACTCCAAATGGAGGACAACCATCTCAAAACTCATATGTTTTCCATTGACATGGGGGGTTGTGATATAGTTTTGGATTTGAATGGCTCAAAACCTTAGGGTCGATCAAAATGGATTTTAAGGCAATCTCTCTCATCTTTACTCAAATCAGGCACAAACATCACCTCCATGAAATTACACCTAGTTCTCTAGAAATTATCTCATCCCACCGTATGGAGAAAATGTTGAAGAAATTCCATTCTGGTGTCATTATTCAATTCCATGCCATCCAAGTTCTAGGGACACCCCCATCAGATATTCAACCCGACTTACAATAGGTTCTCTTCCAGTATCAACAGGCTTTTGAGGCGCCCAAGGTTTTACCTCCCTCTCGTGGGTAACATGACCATGGATTTAATTCCAAGTATTCAACCCCCCAATGTACATCCTTATTTCCACCCTTTTTCCTAGAATAATGAAATTGTAAAAATCATTCATGGATTATTGTTAGTCGGTGGTATTTGTCCTAGAGCAAGCTTGTATTCTTCACCAGTGGTTATGGTCCTCAAAAATGAAGGTGAATGGTGCATGTGTCCTAATTCTTGATCAAAGATCAATTTCTCATTCTTGTCATAGATGACCTATTAAACAAATTTCAAGGTGCCAAATTCTTTACCAAACTCGACCTTCATTTGGGCTACCAAAAAGTTAGGATGAAAGAGGCAGATATACCCAAAACTGATTTCCACACTCATGAGGGTCATTATGAGTTCTTGGTCATGCCCTTTGGCCTCTACAATGCCCCATCTACTTTTCAAAGTCTCATGAATAATATTTTCCACCCCTTCCTTTGTTATTTTGTATTGATTTTATTCAATGATATCTTCGTCTACAATCCTACCTAGGAAAGCCACCTCCAGGATGTTGCTCGTACCTTGCAATTATTACAGGACCAACAGTTACTTGTGAAATATTCCAAATGTGCTTTTGGGGTGACTGAGGTTGAATAGTTGGGTCATATTGTGAGTCAAGAGGGGATAAGGTTGGATCCTAAGAAAGTGGAAGCTATGAAGAACTGGCCCCACCCCAAAAATCTCAAGATTTTGTGAGTGTTCCTTGGACTTACAGGCTACTACCATAATTTTTTGGCAAAGTATGGGAAGATTATCACTCCTCTTACAACATTGCTCAAAAAGAATACTTTCTTCTGGAATTTGGAAGCAAAGAAATCCTTCTTTGCACTAAAGGTGGTCATCTGTAATATGCATGTGCTAGCCATGTCATATTTCACTAAGACGTCCGTCTTAGAATGTGATGCCTCGAGTCACAACCTGGGATTAGCCTGATAACAAGAAGGACACACCTTGGCCTTCACTAGTAAGCAACTTTGTGATCAAAACTTGGTTAAATACACCTATGAGAAGAAAATGATGGCTATCCTTCACATAGTTGAGACATAGCGACCATAGTTGATCAGGAAACATTTCCATATCAAGACATATCATCATAGTCTCAATTATTTCCTTGGACAATGCTTGTCCTTGCATGAAAAACATATATGGGTCACAAAGATGTTGGGTTGTGATTATGAAATCATATATAAGAAGGGTCATGACAATGATGGTTGATGCTTTGTCTAGGTGATTTGAAGAGGAGGGTTCACTCTTTGCCTTATCCTTACTAATCCCAAGATGGCTTGACAAAGCGCGATAGGAATGGTTGGACCAATACACAGCTATACACCTCATCACCAGGATTCAAGAATATATGAACCCTCCGCCAAGGTATGCATGGAACAAAAATATTTTGAGGTAAAAGAAGCACATCTCTCTCGTCTCTGATTCAGCTTTGAAACCAAGAATCTTAGAAAAATTACATGCATCACCAATAGTAGGTCACTCGTGATTTCATAAATATTATGGAAGAATTAAGCACTCTTTTTCCTAGGAAGGCATGAAAAAGATATGTATAACTTCGTTGCAGCTTGCCAATGACATAAGGGTGAACTAGTGAATTTATCGGGTGCTTTGCAGCCACTTTATATTCATAACCATATCTGGACGGACATCTCTATGGATTTCATTATGAGGCTTCCTAAGGTGGGAAATACAACAGTTATTACAGTAATAGATCGTCTGACCAACTATGCCCACTTCTATGCTTTACCACCAACTTTTACACCCTAGTTGGTGGAACAAGTTTTCCTAGATCAAATTTTCAAGGTCCATGGCATGCCCACTTCTATTGTCTCTGATCATGACCCCACTTTTACCAACAATTTTTCGCAGGAGTTGTTTAAACTTCATAGCACTCAGTTGAATCTCAACACAACATATCACCCCCAAATGGATGGTTAGATAGAAGCAAGCAATAAGTTCTTGGAAACCTACTTCTGATGCTTTGCATCATATAGGCCACACCAATGGGCCCACTAGCTCTCTCTAGTTGAATGGTGGTATAATACCATTTATCATGGTTCCACCAAGATGGCACCTTATGAAGCAGTGTATGGACAAAAACCCTTATCAGTAGTTTCCTATCTACCAAGTAACTTCCAGTTTCAGGCAGTGGATGACAAACTCCACACCAAGCTAACATTATATGCATCCTTAAAGGCAATATAATTATGGCTCAAAACACAATGAAGCAACAAGCATATTAGCATCACTTCGAGAATTTGGGGATCATGTGTTTCTTCAACTCCAACCATATAAACAAATATCTCTCAATACCCATCTTCATCATAAGCTTGCTCTGAAGTTCTATGGACCCTACGTAATCCTCCAATACATTGGACAAGTGGTCTATAAGCTCGCTCTACCAAACCACCCCAAGATTCACCCTATCTTCCACGTTGCTTGCCTCAAAAAGTGTTGCGATCTAATTATAAAATAAAGACAACTTTACCAAAGCTAGATGAGGAAGGACCCATTTGGCTTCAGTCGGCTACAATATTGACCTCCAAGAAATGACAATTGTGTAGGTGCACAATCAAAGAAGTTTTGATCCAATGGAAAGACATGTTGTTAGAATATTCCACTTGGTAATCAAACAACATTTTACAGCAATGTTTGCACTTCAACATTGAAGACAATGTTGTTTTTGAATGGGGATGGCATGTTAGGTCCATATCATAACCCACCTTACTCTAAGAGTTTAGTCACACATTGTATAAGACCATATCTTTGAAATAAGACCGAGTAAGAAGTTAGTGTTCATTAAGTAGGACCTCTTTATTAATTAAGACCCAATAGGAAGTTAGGGTTTTGTATAGTTGAAGCTTATTTAAAGAGATTCAAGGCTATAAATATTATAACGGAGTTTTGCTCAGGTGAATGGTTTCCCTACCACAAGAGGCCCATGAACATAATTTCTCATAATATAAAATCTCTTTTACTGGCATAATATCTTTATCTTGTCTCGTTTTTCTGGTTCTTTTCTACATATTCTTGTTTATTGCATCACAATCTTTCTATAATCTGTGTGATTTCTAAGTTTCAAGGGTAAAGAACACCAAAACTTTTCACTTTTAGTTTAGATATTTTTTATCAAGTAATCATTCCTTTGTAGATAAATTATGCACTAAATGGAGGTTGAAATCATTAAAAAAATCTCTACCATGTGACCCGCTTATGTTATTTGATCTCCAAGTAAACTTATTGTCCTGTAGTAGAGAGTGTTGGGAGATGAGGAAGAAAAATAAAACCCCACCTATACATGGGAGGAATTAATGAGGAGACATGGAATAAGTAGAATAAATATGGAGGATCACTTGTTGAGAGGAGGGGAGGAAGTATAAATGTGGAATGAGATCCCAACAAAGGTGTTAGGATATTTAGACACTTAGGAGTTAGTTAAGATCAACTTGTGTAATATATCTGTTAGGGATAGTGTGTTTCTTTAGTATGCATTAGTATGCATTTGTAAATACTTAATCCGATGGTCACGATATGTTCCCGACATAGAGTGATTCAATGGCTCAACTTCTCTTAGATCATACCTAACCTTGATCCATGGCTTAACACCTGATTGGTCCATGATCTCTATTTAAAGAGCATGGAGGGTCATTGTTTAGTTGATCGATTATGAGAAGCTCATTTGTAACTTTCTTTCTTTGCATAATAAATTGTCCCGTAGAAGCTATTTGGCCGGTGCCGTGGAGTGTTTCCTTCAAGAGGGTTTAAACCACGTCAAATCGTCAGTGTGTTGATCTGTGATCTGTTTGTGTGAAGTGGTTGCTCTTGGTGTTCGGTCCTTTGGTAGTACCCTGTGTACCCGAACATGGTATCAGAGCTTTTATGAAGAGTTGCTTCCGGTTATGATCTAGATGTTGAACTGTTGTTGCCGAAACTCGAAAGGGTTTCTGGTTCTAGTATTTTTGTGCATTTATGGGCTGTGGGAGGTGTTCTATTGCGTCTGGAGTGTCGTTTCCATTGGGAAATAGTTTTCGTTTGATCAAAAACGGTTCTCGGTTGCTCCAGAAACGCGTATTTCATCAGATCTGAAGGTATAATGTTACAGTGACGCATTTTTTTATTTTCTGTTTTGAAAAGAAAAAAATCTCATATTTTATCATCTTTTACTATTAGATTTTTTTGGGTTCGGATTTTTGATTTCCCGTCTGCGTATGCTCTTTGTCGTGCACCTTGAGCGATCTCGGCAAATCAGAAACAGAAAGGAAAAGGGTTTTTCTCGACTGCGTATGCTCTTTGCCGTGCACCTTGCGCGATCTCGGCAAATCAGAAACAAAGAGAAAACGTAGACTTTCTGGGCAAGCTAACGAGATCTAACTCCAAAAGAGTGGAAAAGTTTTCTTTGTTTCGATTTGTGGTGTGTTTTGTAGGAAAAAGGGCAAGCACGCAAACCAAGCAAGAAGAGTAAAATAACAAAACAAAACAAAAACCCTTCCTCATTCCCATATTTTACATACCTTTTAATCTAGCTCACTTGGTTCAAAGTTGTTTTATTCCTTATTAAGTCTTGAGTTCAAGTCTTAGGAAGTTAATTTTAAAAGAAAAAGTGCATGCAATTTCTAGTTTCAAGTTACTTTATTGTAAAAGTGCATCTCACTTAAATAATAAAAAATAAAAATACAAGTGAATCACTTAAGTTCTTTTTTATTGTTGCACTATTTAAAAGTAATATCATTGTAAAGGTGAAATCACTTATTTTACAAAAGTGGTTCACTTAAAGCAACTTTCTTGTAAAGTGATTGTCATAAGGTTCATCTTGGGAAGAGGGGGGTTCTTTTTTTACTGGACATTCTCTAGCTGCCACGTCACTATTGGGGACATCTTCAACAGTTTCTTTGTTCAAGCATAACTTCATCATACAGAGTCAGTTTGCAATGCCGTTTTTCTTTAAACCACCTATTTTTTTCGAGCTCTTCACATCCAGACTATTGGTTTCTGCTTTTACAGCCATTAATTTACAAATATGGCTGCCCCTTGTGATATTCTACTTAACAGTTCCAACTATTTCTCATGGAAATCTCGTATGGAGGATGTTCTACGAAGTAGGGGACTTTTAAGAATTACTTCAGGAAAAAAAACAAAACCCACTGATGATGATAAGAAAATAAAATGGGCAAATAGATGTGACGAAGCTCGTGGATTGATTAGGATGTCAATCTCTACTGATTTGTGATTCCACATATCTGGAATTGATGAACCTGATGCTGCTTGGGACAAGTTGGAATCTGTCTTTGGTAAACACAATGAAATTCGAGGTCACCAACTCGAAAATGAGTTGATTTCTTTAAATCCAAGTGACTTTTCATGCATTCAAGATTATTTATCTAAGTACAAAACTCTTAAACTCTTATGTGTAGAATGTAAGATTAAGAGGGAAGACAAACAATGCATTTATCATATTCTTTCCAAACTTGGACCTGCATATTCTGTTTTTGTATCTACATTTTACTCCATGAAAGAATCCTTGAATGCAGCTAGCTATCAAGAGCCTAGTCTTGAATCCTTTTGTGATTCGTTGATTAGAGAGCAAGATAAACTCATTCATCTTGAAATAATCAACAATGCATATACATCTGGGAAAGTCTTATTGTCCCAACAGAAAGAAAAGTCCAAGCCTCCCAAGAAACAAAATTTTCGCAATAATAAGTCAAACAAGGGTCCAAAACCCTCTAAGTCAGCTCCTTCTTTAAAAAATGACAAACGATCCAAGCCAAAAGGCAAGAAGACTGAGCGTCATTGCAACTATTGCGGGAAAGATAATCATGATGAATCTAAGTGTTTCAAAAAGATGGCAGCCTTGGAAGCAGCAATGAAGAAGCACCACATCATCCTAGATTCACCTTTAGAATCTGTCTCTCATGGACATGCACTTTGTGCTTCTGGTTATTCTTATAATGCATCTTCTTCTTCTACTTCAAATGAATGGCTCATTGATTCTGGAGCATCTTATCATATGGCTAAGGATCAAGCCATCTTTTCTACTATGCATGAATGTAACGCCAAAAAAATATTTGTTGGTGATGATAGATCTCTAAGTGTTGTAGGAGCTGGAACAGTTCCAGTAGATAATGGTCATTTTAGTGATGTACTATGTGTTCCAAGAATTTCCTGCAATTTGTTATCAGTCTATCAGATCACTCATTCTGGTGAAGGTAAAACTGTGACCTTTACACCTCACCAAGTTGTAATCAAGGATTTTAAATATCCTCAACAGGTCCTAGCTACCGGAATTGTTGATGATATTACCAGGTTGTACAAGTTTAACAACTTTGGGTCAACACCTTTCCCTTTATTTTTTGTTGCTCATAGTGATAACTTGAGCAAACTTTGGCATGAGCGATTTGGTCACTTAAATTATCGGTCATTGCAAGAACTATGTAAAGAAAATATGGTGACAGGTCTTCCGATGGTATCTTGCAGAGATGGTGTTTGTTCCGGTTGTGTACTCGGAAAACATCATCGGGACAGTTTTGACAAACGTGCCTCTTGGCACGCCTCGGTTCCCTTGGATCTTTTGCATAGTGACTTGTGTGGTCCTCTTCCATCTGCTTCTTTTTCTGGTTTCAAATATTTCTTAACTTTCATTAATGATTACACTAGACACACATGGGTTTATTTCCTAAAACTTAAGAGCGAAGTATTTAACATGTTCTTGGCCTACAAGGCCTTTGTTGAAAAACAATCTGGTCATCAAATTATTAAGTTAAGATCTGACAATGGAGGAGAATATGTTAACAAAAATTTCACTACTTTCTGCACTGAAGAAGGCATCCACTAACAGCACATTGTTCCATATACACCACAACAAAATGGTGTAGCTGAGCGGAAGAACCGCACTTTAAAAAAAATTGGCTAATTGTATGATCCAATCTAAGGGACTAAGTCTTCAATTTTGGGCTGAAGCCATTAACTGTGCAAATTACATAGTGAATAGCACCCCCACTAAAGCATTACAAGGTATCACACCAGAAGAAGCATGGAGTAAAACTAAACCTGATGTAAGTCACTTCCGTGTGTTTGGTAGTGAAGCATGGGCTCACATTCCGGATGAAAAACGGAAAGCATTGCAGCCTAAAAGTGAAAAGTGCATATTTGTTGGATATTCTGAAGATGTAAAAGGTTATAGACTTCTTCAACCACATTCTCATGATATAATCATTAGAATAGATGTTAAATTTGATAAAAATCTCTTGGCCTACGAGCCTAACTCGGAGATTGTGCCATCTTTGGCCTGCAAACCTGATTCAGCGTTTGTGCCTTCTTCTTCTTCATCCAACTTCCTTGACAGGTTTCCAACTCCAATTTCTGATGATGACAGTGAGGATGAAAATCCACCTTCGCCTGCTCATGTTCCTCCAGTTGCACCAGCACAAGTGCTTCCTCGATGGGTCCGTTCAACATGTGAAGCAGCTAGTGATCTTGCTGGTGATCCTAGAGATCAACGTCGAACACGTTCTCAATTTCAGCGAGCCTCTTCTCTTTTGGCTCAAGTTTCCGAGAATCATGATCCAGAAACTTTTGCAGAAGCTTCAAAGAATCCAGATTGGGATGCAGCCATGGATGAAGAATATCATTCCTTAATGGCGAACGATACTTGGGATCTTGTACCTCTTCCAAAAGGAAGAAAACTTGTCAGATGTAAATGGGTCTACAAAACTAAGTATGCATCAGATGGAAGTGTTGAAAGACTTAAGGCAAGGTTAGTTGCCAAAGGTTTTTCCCAAGTTGAAGGGATTGACTACAATGAAACCTTTGCTCCCGTCGCAAAAATGAACTCCATCCACCTTGTTCTTTCCCTTGCAGCCTTACATAACTGGGAATTCCATCAAATGGATGTCAAGTCTGCCTTCTTACACGGTGATTTACAGGAGGAAATTTACATGGAACAACCTCCTGGATATGTTCAGAATAAATCTAGCCTTGTCTGTCGCCTTAAGAAATCCTTATATGGCCTTAAGCAAGCTCCTAGAGCTTGGTATGCCAAAATGGATAACTTTCTCCTTGACACCGGTTTTTCTAGATGTCATTCTGACCCCAATGTCTATACCAAGAAAGTAGGAAACCATCTCATCATACTTGTTCTATATGTTGATGACCTTATTCTTACTGGTAGTGACCCTAAGCTTATAACTGATGTGAAATCTAGTCTTAAAAAAAAATTTGAAATGTCAGACTTAGGACATTTGCATTATTTTCTTGGTCTCCAAGTCCTGCAAACCAAAGAAGGAATCTTTCTTTCTCAGTCTAAGTATGCTTGTGACCTTCTTCATCACTTTCACATGGAAGATTGTACACCAGCCCCTTCTCCCTTCCAGTCTGGAGTCAAACTTTCTGCCACTTGTACTTCACCTGAAGTCGATGCCACCTTGTATCGTCAGCTTGTTGGTAGTCTCTTATACTTGACTCATTCCTGTCCTAACATTTCCTTTGTCGTTGGTTGTGTTGCCCGTTATATGCAAACACCTCATGAAAGTCACTGGAAAGCAGCTAAAAGAATACTTCGATATATTCGAGGTACAGTTCAGTTTGGGATTCATTACAGTACAGGGGGGAAACCTTTGTTGGTTGGTTTCACTGATTCAGATTGGGCCGACGATCTTGATGATCAAAAGTCTACTGCAGGTTATGTTTTCAATCTGGGATCTGGACCTATCACTTGAGATTGTAAGAAACAACAAGCTCTTGCTCTTTCTTCAGCAGAAGTAGAATATCGAGCCACGGTTAATGCCAGTCAGGAAGCTTTATGGCTTCGACAGATCCTTTTAGAGTTTGGATTCGAGCAGCAGCAGCCTACTCCACTTTGGTGCGACAATCAAAGTGCCATCAAGCTTTCCAACGATCCAGTTATACATCAACGCAGCAAACACATTAAGCTACATATGCACTTCATCAGAAATCTTGCTCATGATCGTGTTCTTGAAGTGCTCTTTTGCCCTACAGATGATCAAGTTGCAAACATCTTCACCAAGTCTCTTACAGAAGCGAAGTTTTCTAAACTTCGATCTATGTTAGGAGTTCAGGAACTTGTCATTAAGGGGGGATAGGCTCTAATGCCTCCTTCCTTCTCCTAATAGTGCCACTTTTGTAAATCCTTCAATCCTATCCCAAGTTGTTCTTAAGGGGGGATGCTAGGATATTTAGACACTTAGGAGTTAGTTAAGATCAACTTGTGTAATATATCCGTTAGGGATAGTGTGTTTCTTTAGTATGCATTAGTATGCATTTGTAAATACTTAATCCAACGGTCACGATATGTTCCCGACATAGATTGATCCGATGGCTCAACTTCTCTTAGATCATACCTAACCTTGATCCGTGGCTTAACACCCGATTGGTCCATGATCTCTATTTAAAGAGCATGGAGGGTCATTGTTTAGTTGATCGATTATGAGAAGCTCATTTGTAACTTTATTTCTTTGCATAATAAATTGTCTCGTAGAAGCTATTTGGCTGGGGCCGTGGAGTGTTTCCCTCAAGAGGGTTTAAACCACGTCAAAACATCGGTGTGTTGATCTGTGATCTGTTTGTGTGAAGTGATTGCACTTGGTGTTCGGTCCTTTGGTAGTACCATGTGTACCCAAACAAAAGGGACATGCCATTATAGTGATAGCTTGTAATTATGGTCATCACATAGATAACAACCACAAGCCAAATAAAGCCTGCAACACAAGACATTGAAACCAATGACGATGTTTTATCACATCAACCTAATGGTTGACATGCCAAAATCAACTTCTAAATTGGCAAAGATTTTCAAGCAATTAATACCTCATAAACCACCTTTGAGAGAGCCAAAACCTTAAAAAGAAGAGGTGGTGGCAGTCATGTTCAAAAGTAAGATTCCTTACAAGCTCTTCTAGCTAGACTAAAGGGAGTGGCATGATGGAATTAGGAAAGGTGGAGATATCCAACTAGTCAATAAACCTCCAAGGCGAGATCTTTCTAGATTGGACCAAATACATGTAGTACTTTAAATAGGGTTCTTTGGAGAACCATTGTTATATAGCGTTCATCACCTTAAAACTTAAGCAATATATGGACATATAGAAGATCAATTAGAATAAGTATATTCATGAAAGTATGATAAAAGAAAATTTCATGAGCAAAGAGGATCTCATAGAGGAAGGACAATAATTAGTGATAGACATTGTTTAAGAAATTTCAAAATATAATACTATTATGAAAGCAAAGCATTCATGAGTGCTTTGAAGACCTCTATTAAATTAGCCTAAGGATAAATTGGAAAGGTAAAGACTTCCTTCGACTATTCCATTAAAGATACTTATTTAGAGTCAAATAATTCTAGATTCCTAAAGTTAGTTAAGAAAACATAAGGAAAGACATGCATAGTAGAGGTCTTAGAGGGGACAGACAAGACTTTAAGTTCCATTAAAAGCATTGTTTCTAGCTTTGTGTGAGCAAAGCAGTACAAGTTTGATATGATACTCCAAAGCTTTTCAATCTGCAAGGGATCCAAAACGATTGACTTCTACTCATGGTGCCACAATGACCATGGCCTAGAATTAATATGGATTTTGTTTTGAACTCGACAAGGAAAACACATGTAATAGTACCATTGTTGTTGATCGATTTACCAAGATGAAGTGGCTTATACATTGTAAGGGCAATAATGCACAAGTCACATTGCAAATTCGAAACTTTACATCACATTGTACAGAGACACCAAATATCGTGAAAAATTTTGTAATATATCATTGCTTTCATCCTCCTAACAATTGGCAAAGGTGAATTATCCATACATAATTTTTTATGAACCCTGGTTGGAAATGAACCTAAGCAATGGGGAAAAAAATTAATAAAGTTTGCATTTAATAGCTCCTTGGATATTGCCAATTATTTGACACCCTTCAAAGTCATTTATAAAAAGAATTCACAAGTACGAATTTAGTTCATTTCTCATTTTAAAATATCTTTATGAAATGTGGAAGAGATTTATAAATAATCAAGAAAAGGATCTATCAAATATAGAAGAGCATCCATACAATTATCATAGAGAAAAGGCATCTAATGTGTGAGATTTTGTTATGGCCGAGTAAGGAAACATTGTCTCAACCTATGCAGACATAAGATATATAGAAGATTGGATTTAATCAGAAATATCATATGCATAATACTATTTATTTATTTTTTGAGCTTAATATAATATAGTTAGGTCACAAAGTTTTATATAACAGATATAAATATTTATCTATCATATAATCCATTTATGTCACAAAGTTTTATTTTATATAGCAGATTTAGATATTTAATTTGTTATGGCCTACTCGAGTAAGGAAACATCGTCTCAACCTATGCAGACATAAGATATATAGAAGATTGGACCTAATCAGAAATATCATATGCATAATACTACTTATTCTTTGAGTTTAATATAATTTAGTTAGGTCACAAAGTTTTATATAGCAGATATAAATATTTATTTTTCATATAATCCAATTATGTCACAAAGTTTTATATAGCAGATTTAGATATTTAACTTTAGCCTGGTAACAAAGTAAACGAAGATAAAGCTGTTATGCATTAGAAAGAAAAAGTGTTCTAGGAAGATTAGGTTTTTCAAAATATTAACATTAAAGAATATTATTAAGTAATGAAGATCAGGTTTTTCAAAATATTAACATTAAAGAATATTATTAAGAAATGAATATTGTAGATATTTGGTTCCTTCTAAAGGTTTGTTAAATTTTGATAATACTTGGATTTAAATGGAGTTAAACTTAGCATTTTAAATTACTTGAGAGAGTGTAATTACATTATTATGCATGGAGGCTCAATCCTTTTATTACTTGGAAAAAATCATGTAAAATTATATAGGAAACTTGAATCAAATATACCAAGAGCATGGAGTGGCAATAGCTTAAACCTCTTATTGATGAAGAGCTGACCATTTTATATTCACATTATAAACATGTTCCTATTAGTGGTTGGGAAAAACCTAGAGATTCAATGAACTAGTTATTAGTTTTTCTATTCATGCATTTTTCTTTGATGTTTTTTTTCACAAAATCCATGCAGGTGACATGTAAAGCATGCATCTTGGCCTTCATTGTAGATTATCCACTTTTTTAAAGGTTTGAGAAACATGCACATGTAGAGCACACTATTGATATGTTTTTGTTTTTGTTTTAGCTTGTACCTAGTTTGATAGGTTGTTGGCAATTTGTTAATAGAAGGAAAGGAATTACTCATTGGAATGAATTGGTGTCTATCAATGTAGAGTATATGAATGCATATTGAAAATTGGGCTCAATCCTTTGTAATAGTTTTTTAGTATTGCTATTTAGCAGTAGGATTGTGGTAATGCTATAATTACTTGTTGGGATTTTTTGTTTATTAAACTACAAAAAAGAGTTGGAATGTTTTTTAATCATGTTCGATCTAAAACCCATTTATACTAAAGTATCTACAATAACTCCCTAAACATATGCCAATTATTAAAACTTATAAGGGTTGTTATTTAAAAAATGTGCATCTTATAACATAATAAAGGACAACATGATTGAGTTACAAAATCATTAATTGGCTAGGGAAGAATTCAATTGGATCACTATGTGAGCATAGGCATGTGAGCTTGTATGTTCACCCTAGTGCCACATGGAAACTATATTGCCTAAGATCACTTTAACATTTGAGCTACTAAGACATCTTTAAAAGCATGCAATTCTTCTAAGTGAATGGAAGTTGAATCAATCATTTAAGGTGTCCTTGCATCCTCTCTTCTTGAAAAAGGTGATCCTCACGAGACAAATAGTGCTTCATATTTCCTTTCCATAGTACTTAACCATCCACATCTGATAGTGCTTCAAATTTCCTTTGCGCACTACTTAACCATCTATAAATATTCTAAAATTGCCCACGATGCATTTGAAAGGCCCAAAAAAGAGGATTAGCATATTCTAAAGACATTGCACCCACAAAGCTCGAGTACCAATATTAGTTGCTTTCACACACTATGTACTTGTACTTGATGTACTTTTGAGTCCCATTGACCTACTTGTCATGGTCATTCGTTTGACATTAATAAAAATATATAATCTTACCTTATCTACAACTCCAAAAACTGAGTTTGAATATTTCTTCGTGTTGGAAATCTTATTAATATTGAGAGGGGGGATGAATCAGTATTAAGTGCAGTTTTAAACAATTTTCATTTTTACCAAATTCAAACAGCATTTATATTATGCATTCACCATAAATAATGTCATTCATCAACACATGCATAAGACACCGAAAAAAAATATTTGATGTGGAAACCCAAATGGGAGAAAACCACGAAATGCTTTCTTATATATAATAAATATTACTTTCATGGGAAGCACCAACTTCCAAGATTCTCCAGCACCGACTGGAAGGAGGCTCCAACCCCCTAATTTACAGGCCACAACCTGAAGGAAGCACCAACTCCCTGATTTACCAGCACCAATTGGAAGGAGGCACTGACCCCCTGGATTTACAAGCTACAACCTGAAGGAAGCACCGACTCCATGTTCCTTGCCCCTTCCTGCCACCCTGATATGATTGTAGAATATCTTCTTGTTGTTCTACGCACACTTCAAATTTTTTGTATTACTTTCCTTTGCGCGCACCTACTAAATGCTATGGTCTTCGCTATTGTTGTATTGTCTCATTAGTTGACCACTTACTCCACATCACTGCATCAATATTGCACACTGGTTTTCATACTCCATACACTTTTGCAATCTACCAGTTGTTTAGCATACTATTCCGGTTCTGTGCATCTGCATAATCATCTGATACTGTGAATCATCAACTGTATTGTTGTTCTGTTCTTGTGCATCTATATAATTATCTGATATCGAGCATCATCTATTGCACTACTATTATGTTCTTGCTCATCTGTATCAGATAAACCACATCATCCTATGCACCATCTATTGTGTTGTATTTATGTCATTGTGCATCTAACTCTCTGCTACATTATGTTGTTCCGGATCAACAAGTCATTGATACCCCAATAATTCGAAGCTTTCCAAATCAGAATACTATCTCTTGTTCATATTTAAGATTACATTTACTCACCAACTTGGCTTCTTATTTATACTTGACTTGTGTAGACAATGTGTCCACAAGTTGGACAATAACATCCCTTCTTCCTTTCTTCACGGTCAAGCTCACTTACGCTTCTACCACTTGTCTTGATCTGCACAACTGAAGTATCATGACTTGTGGGTCTTATGCACACTTAATTCTTAGCATAGGGGGGACTTGCGCACTTGGGAACCACAACTTGTAGGGTCTTGCATCCTTGAAGTACCATCACTTGGTGGGTCTTGCACACTTCCCAGAATTGCATACATATCTAACCACCTCTTACTTTCGAGACTCTTGCGCACTTCTCAGACTTGTCCAATCACCTCTTTGACATCACCTTTAAAGTACCATGACAAGATGGATGGGGACTTGCACACATACCTTATGTAATTCTTCAAATTGGAAAATGGATACTAAGTCATCTTTGACATCAATGACAACCAAAGTTCAACAATATCCCCCTTTGGAATTGATGTCCACACCTTATGAAGTTGTGCTCTTCCTGATCATGAATTCCTCTATTCTATTTGCACATAGCACAGTACTCCCCTTGTATGTACTCCCCCTGTGTTATTTCCAGTTTGAACCTTTTCTCTTTTGCACAACCTTCAATCAGTACTTCTATTTTGTTTCTCATTTCTGCGTAATTCTCTCCCACTGATACATGCTTCATGGTATTTCTCCCCCTTTGACATCAATGGCAAAGAGTGATTTCCATGCACACTTTCAGGTTCTCTTCTGCACTTATACTTCAACTTTGTGTTGGCTCTCATCTTGTCATTTGTTTCAATTACTCCCCCTGGCTTCGTGCTTAATTCCCTTTCTTTAAGGAGTAATATTCTCTACTGACATTCCTGGTTGAAACTTCTGCAAAGTTTCCTTTCCAGCCACAACTTTTTCTTTCATTTCTCCTTCTTTGGCCAAAACACTTGCTTCCACCTGCTCATCAGAAGCTGACTTTAGAGTTTCTAAACATTCATCAACTGCTTCCCTGATTTCCTTTTATAACTGTGGGAAAAGTTATGTGATGCTAATGGCTTCTTCTTGTAAAGGGTCAATCCCGTTAGCAATCTTCTGCCTTTCATCTCGGATCATGCCTACTTCTTCTTGTTGTTTTCTGTACTCTCCCATTTTGCTCATCTGTTCAATAGCTTGTAAGCAAGTTAAGTTGTCACACATCCTTTTTTTTAGTTCTTGCGTATCCTGCAACCATTGATCTCTTCCTTCAACTGCTCATCTGCGACCAACTTTCCCCATAGTTGAGCACTTTCTTCATGCAACTCTGTACATTTTAACTACATGGTCCCGATATTTTCTATTGCAATGTCTATTCTCTCGATCCTAACATGTTTTCATGTTTTGCTCTGACCTCTAGAGGTGTTCCTGGTTGATGTCTTGCTGAAAATTCTTCAACTTTGGCATGTAGACCTTGAATGGCCTTGCCTATCTTCAACACTTTTCTTTCTGGAGAAGTATATTCATCAATCTGAACTTCTGGAAGCACACTTTATACTTCTTCTACTGCCTTTTGTAGCCTTAGGGCCTTCTGTTGTACTTCTTCCACTTCATGTTTCAGGTGATCACTTTTGTGACTGCTTCTTCTGCTTTCATCTCCAACTCTGATGCCTTTTGCGCAGTCCTTTCTTTTTCAATTTTCATCCTGGAACATTATTCCTGTATAATTTCCTTCTTACTCTGGCTTTTGTACCAGTCACAGTGTAACAACTTCATGTATCCATCTAATTTCCTGCGCAATGGACATATGTAGTGCATGTAGCTCATTCAAAGGTAAGTGTGATGGAATCATTTCTACATGGTCCAAAGACTCCTGCATCTCTTGAGTGGGAAGTACCAGAGATGCAAATGAAATTTTCAGTCTTTGATGTAGCTTTGTTTCCATTATCTACGCGACAGGGTGTGCCTATGAACTACACACATGCGATTATGAGTGTGCTGCTACATCATTTTTTCCTTTTTCCTTGGTTGTCAGTGTCAGCTGCTTCACTGTCGCAAACTTTTCTTCAATATTTATCAGGATCTCCTCTTGTTGTGTCACAATATCTTTAATGAATCTCTTTGTATCCACATTCTCCATGCATTCTTCAGTAATATTTTTGACCTCCAGGCCAATATGTTCAATATCATATGTTGTCAGCATCTGAACAAGACTAGGTTTAGACATTTTCGTTTTCTTCCTTGATGACTCTTCAGGATGAGTCATTTTTGTCCTTTTCTTAACTGGCGCAGATTGTTGTGTAGTTTCAGGGGGGGTTTTGCACCCTCGATTTCATTTTCTTCAGATGTTGGAATATCAAGTTGTTTATGTTGTGCATCCTCTTCTTCTTATTCTATTATTGAAACCCTCCACGTTGGATCCCACTCACTTACAATTTGTGCAATGTCATCCTCAGAACAAATGAACATGGTAGGTAGCCATTACATGTCAGGATCCCTTTTTTGGCTTGTATGTAGGTATGATGCATTCCTATATTGAAGTGCGCAATTCCCTTGTATGCTTCAACTATGTGAGGTTGTATGTGTGGTGTTTCTCTTAAAATAACCCTAATCTCTTCACTGCATAGGTAGAAATTAATGGTGTTATCTTTTTGTCTGTGCAGAATATTACTATCCCATAAGTTTATATACCTAGCTACCAAGAACGGCTTCCTATTTCTTTCAAAGAATTGACTGTCTTTTGGTTCCTTCCATCGTGTTAGTGAAATACATCTTAACAACCAATTATAATGGAAGGGTGTACCTTTTTCTTGTGTTTCCTTGCAGTCCTCCAGAAATTCGTTCAACAAAAACGTCGATCAATTCATCTGCACTCCCTCCAAACATTGTGTTGTGGCTGCAATAATTGTTGCTGAGACTTGGTCCTGGCAACTATTTCGGAATAGCTTGCATGCTAGTATCTGTATTGAAAATCTCATAGCTTGGTTGTTTATTTGTGCGACTGAATACCCTTTGTTGGCCCATTGGGTTTCATACTTTTAAGCCATCTTCTTTCCAAGGGCCTTCTCTTGTCTTCTATCCAGAAGATGACCTTCATCTTCTCCTACGGTAACCAACCCTTTGATCAACTCAATCATCTTGGCATCAATAGAGATGGGCCTAGTCAGCCACAGGAACCCACCATTCACTCGTGATAGCAACATTTTCGCACATGCTTTCACCTGTGGGGACCTTCCAAAGTGAGGGATATCCAACAAGTTCAATATCCATGATTTCATCAATCCATTTTCCCATGTCTGAATTTCCATTACAATCAGTGACTTGGGATCTGGACTAACCCTCCTATCCATGTAGTTGTCCATAACTAGTTCAAGAAATTTTTCTTTGTTGGTGATATCATGATTTTCAAATTGGAACTTGTACAGTTTCCCAAGCATATTTTCTTCAACTATCACACCTTCCGAAGCTTTCTGTGTTGGTATATTTGTATCTTCTACATTGGGCAAGTTGATAGGCGTCGCAGTGGGTTTTCTGGATGGAATGTAGTCACGAGGGATCTTTACGGGCTTTGATGAAGAGGCACCTCGTGTTTTTGCAAATTCTCCCTGCACATTTACAAATGGATTCTTTGTCCTGCATTGTCTTTTGGGTGCCATGGATTCCAAGCTTCAACCTTCACTCACAACTATTTTCTCTGTAGCTAGTGTTCTCAATATATGCGGGGGTTCATACTAAAGATGTCCATGGCTTATAAGGGATTTGCAAACTTTCTTATGTCATTAATGACTTCCGTTCTTTACGGATTTTCCTAGATTTGGTCCATTTTCAAAAACTGGAATGTTTTGATTTTCACAAGATTTTATTGATCTTGTCCAAATTCAATTAACCATCTTCTACCACTAATTACTAATGCCACTCCTTAATTGGTCACAACTATTGCCACTACTTCATTGATCATTAATGCACCCCTTTTGTCACAGTTTGTTTTGCGCACAATCTTCTTTCTGTGACAGGTCCAACTGTCTATAGATTATTCTTGTATTGGAGTGGAGATAGATTGGTCTCCCAAGTTACCCACGTTTCCATTCAGTACAAGGGACTTAGTCTGATTTTTAGTTATTTCTTCACTAACTCCACATAGAATCAAACTATTACTTTTATCTGCATAATTCCTTTTCCAAATACTTCAGCATTGTTCTTTTTCTTGATTTGCAGGAGTATCCCTTCTTTTGTATAAAACCGGTTGAGATTCCTCATTTGTTTTCCTTGTTTTCTTCTTCCATCATTTAATGAATTTCTTTGTATTTCCACAATTCTTATCTTTGTGACCAATTACGTTACACTTGTAACCGACTATGTTGTTACAGAAATTTCCAATATGTCCAGCCATGTTACACTTCCAACATTCAACACTTATGAGTGAGTATGGCCCCTTTAGTGGCGCGGTGTTCTTGTAATCTGTCCTTTGAGTTTCCCTTTGACTAGTTTCTTCATTTTCTTTCTTGAGAGATGGCTCTTCTTTCTTGTTGACTTCAATCTTGTAACCTAGACCAGATTTGTTAAATGGAGACCTATGTTTGCTAAGAATCTCATTCAAAACCTCTATGCTTTTGGAAAGCTTATCATTTGTCCTTAGCTCTGTATTCTTTCAACTTCTTGTTCGTGTCCCGTAGTTGAGTCTTTTGTTTATCGGTCGTTTTTGTATTGTCAATGCTTTTCTTTCAGATAATTAATCTCAAGCTCTCTCGTTTGAAGTTGAATTTGTTGTTCGTTGATCACCATGTCGGTATCATCACTTTGTCTTTGAGGATTTTGGAGCTGATCTTTTAGTGACAAGATTTCTTTGTTTGATTTAGCAATCCTTTCTTCTCTTTCTTGTTTAGCATTTTCAATTCTTTCTTAGAAGTATGATCTCTTTGGATAACTTATGATTTTATGCAACTGATTTTTTAAGTTCACTTTCCAATGTGTCAATCTTAAGTTTCTTAGTTTGACAGGTTTTATCCATCTCTTGTAATTTACTAGTAAAGTATGTTGGCATCCTTTTTTACTCTTCTTCTTTCCTTTTCGGAGTTTGCATGATATCGGTTGCAATCCTTTTGACCTCTTCTATAGTTTTTCTTTGAGTGCGAATAACATACCTTGCTTCTATGATAAAGAGATTATCCATGCTGCCATTTTCATGTAACCTTGGAGCTTCGCTTTGAGAAGATATTTCCTTTCCACCCATATATGTGCACGGATATATCTTCTAGTTGTTAAACTGTTGCTGAAGACACCTGCTTTGATACCAATTGTTGTAAATCTTATTAAAACTGAGAGGGGGAGTGAATCAGTATCAAACGCAGTTTTGAACAATTTTCACTTTTACCAAATTCAAACAGTATTTATATTATGCATTCACCATAAACAATGTCATTCATCAAAACATGCATAAGAGACAGAACACAAATATTTGACGTGGAAACCCAAATGGGAGAAAACCATTGAATGCTTTCTTATATAATAAAGATTGCATTCATGAGAAGCACCAACTTCCAATATTCTCCAGCACCGACTGGAAGGAGGCTCTAACCCCCTGATTTACAGGCTACAACTTGAAGGAAGCACCAATTGGAAGGAGGCACTGACCCCCTAGATTTACAGGGTACAACCTAAAGGAAGCACCGACTCCATGTTCTGTGTACCATCCTACCACCTCGATATGAATATAGAAGCTCTTCTTGTTGTTATGTGCACACTTCATATCTATTGCATTACTTTCCTTTGCGCGCACCTACTAAATGATTTGCTCTTCGCTGACATTGTATCGTCTCATTAGTTCACCACTTACTCCACATCATTACATCGGTATTGCACACTGGTTTTCATACTTCATACACTTCTGCAATCTATGCGTTATTGAGCATACTGTTCTAGTTCTGTGCATCTGCATAATCATTTGATACTGTGTGTTGTCTACTATATTGTTGTTATGTTCTTGCGCATATGTATAATCATCTGATGCTGCACATCATTTATTGTACTGATGTTATGTTCTTGTGCATATGTCTCAGATAAACCACATCATCCTGTGCACCATCTTATGTGTTGTATTTCTTTCCTTGCGCATATGGATCTCTGCTAGATTATGTTGTTTTGGATCAACGAGCCATTGATACCCCAATAATATGAATCTTTCCAAATCCGAATATTATCTCTTGTTCATCTTCAAGTTTACATTTACTCACCAACTTGGCTTCTTATTTGTACTCAACTTGTGCATACCATGTGTCCACAAGTTGGACGATAACATCCCTTCTTCCTTTCTTAACGGTCAAGCTTACTTACGCATACGCCACTTGTCTTGATCTACACAGCTGAGGTATCATGACTTGTGGGTCTTGCACACACTTGGTTCTTAGCATAGTGGGACTTGCGCACTTGGGAACCACAACTTGTGGGTTCTTGCGCCCTTGAACCACCATCGCTTGGTGGGTCTTGCGCACTTCCCATACTTGCATACATATCCAACCACCTCTTCATTCTGAGACTCTTGCGCACTTCCAAGACTTGTCCAATCACCTCTTTGACATCACCTTTGAAGTACCATGACAAGATGGATGGGGACTTGCGCACATACCTTATTTACTTCTTCAAAATGGCACATGGATACTAAATCCTCTTTGACATCAATGACAACCAAAGTTCAACACTTCTTCCCAACATATTATACAAATCTTATTGGTTAGCCTTGACTTTTTGAAGTTCAATTTTGACAACAGTGCTCTAGTTGATTAAAAACCTCGATGTGAATGATACTACCATCCATACAACTTGATACCTTTTTATGCACTTACCGTGTGTATCTAAAATACCCAATAATTTGTTGAGTCTTTATACTATTGAAGAATCAACCTCTCAGTATAATTTTTTGGTCTCACAACAAACAAAGAGATTATCGAAACTCCATCTCCAATACCTCGATGTTTTGTTAAGTATTTATGCTATTGAAGAATTAGCCTCCCATAAGACGTTTTGGTTTCATAGAATACAAGGGGCTTATCAAAACCCCATATCCAATCATTACCATTAGGTCCTCTCAATCTAAACATTCATTATAACTTTACAAACTTCCAAGAAGGTAGCTTTTCTAGTTACAAGGCATTGAGAGCAATTTTCATATCTTCAATCAAGCCATAATTACCTTTCATTTGTCCCAAAGTCCTACCATGTCCTAAATGCTCTTTTCGGTGAAACTTTTCTCCATGGAATTGGGAAGATATCTTAGCTGTCATGGGGGCTCTCCCACTCAACACTTCTTACCACCACTTTGTCTCTATAACCATGCCCTATATGCAAATATCTAGCCAACCAAGGCCATAGACATCCCAAACTACTAGAGGAAACCCTTTTCCCCTATGCATCTATAATTGAAGTAAACTAGTTCATGTTAGTGTTTGCCAACCATGAAGTTCAAAAAAATCGTCAATTCAAAACAATGCAATAAAGTTCCAAATAAAGGATACGGTGGTATGTTGGTGGGGTTAGATGGATTTCATTCCACCCACCCGGGTTCAATTCCGTTGAGAAATCTTCTGGCTTGGATGACCAGCTGACGGTTTGCTCGACCTACCATCCACGATATGTGAGAAAGTTTGTTGAGATTTCCCGTGCGTGTTAGCTTTCCTTGATTCCTTCGGAATAGCAGGAAGGTGATTTTTCCGTCGAAAAAAAAAATGGCAATGAAATTCTAACTTCGAATTTTATCAAATTTAAATGAATTCAATCGCCAAATGAGAGCTTAAACTAATTTAATCGAATTTCAAATCTAAATGAATTTAATGCTGAATTTAAATGAATTTATTTGGGTGCCCGTGAAATTCACCAAATTTCCAACTTACAAATTAAATTCGGTGAATGAAGTGACTTGTTTATAATGATAGTGGACTATAAGTTTTCACATCAAAACTCATTATTGTAGAAAAGTAAATGTGAAAACAATACCAATATTGTAATAAGTCAATACATTTTCACGTTCAAAGTCTAGTTGGATTTCTATTAAAACTATATACTTTATATTGGACAATTTTGTCTATATTAAAAGAAAAAATTTACATAATCCAAGGTTGAAACCATCATTTGTCTTCCATTTTTTTAATGCCTAACACTTGACTTGGTTGCATCAATCATACACTCCAAAAGACTAATGGCAAGTATGCCAATAGAGAAATAGCAAATTGTCTCTTGCATGGATTCTTTTGATTATATTAGGATTGGTGTGTAGCAAGTTGCCATGTTATACGATGAAGCCCATAATACTAAACAATGTCATCTGAGTCATCTTTGTGATGGATAAAACTTTTTCTTAGTCCACAAATAGCAATGTTGTTAAAAACTTCCATATAATTATTGGCTAGGCAAGGACATGGTTGTTTAGATTTTGGGTTACTCCAAAAGTGTTTACACCATGTTTGGGGTACTTCATGAGATTTGCGGTACATGGTGTACATGTATCCTTCAGATGGTTTAAGACGATTAACACGTAGGAGATGATCTATGATGAGTTTGCACATGGAGATAGCTTGTTCAGTGGTTGCTTGACATTAATTGGGTGCTTGCTTGGCATCCTTCCCTAGGGCGTTGGAGTTATCTCAACAACTTGGGGGGCCTTCACGACAGCCACATGGAGAGGTTCGCTTTCCTTGAGAATGCCCTACTTGGGAGGAGGAGGTTAGTGCATCTTGGAGGAGGGAATTAGGGCCCTAGACAACATCAAGTGCCTTGGATTCGTGTATGGAGACTTGGGGTTAGATCAAGGACATGTGGGTTGCAATGATGGTCATGCAAGGGAGTGGAACCAATGGAGTACATTGATTTAGGAGTGATAGAATTTGTGTGGTCTTGTGAGAAAGGGGTGTGGACACACCTTGTGTAGTTACATCATCTTCAAGCCCTTATTGTAGACATCATCTTGGGGCATAACATGTGTACCCTTAGAGTGGAGTGCTTCACTTGTGTAGGCCTACAAGTGTGTGGTGTAGGTTGCTTGTAAGGTCTTGGGCCCACAATGTGTTGTTGACCTCCCTTACCTCTCATACATATAGAGGAAGGAGAGAGTCCTACTTATTCTTTATCATCATTGTGTTCATTATTCTTGTTCATATTGTGATTAAAGATGTGACAAGAGGAGCACACTAGTCTCTCTCTCTCTCTCTCTCTCTCTCTCTCTCTCTCTCTCTCTCTAAGTTGCTAGGGTTTTTTTATCTTATTATAGCATCTTCAAGGCTAAAGTTAAGGTTTCATCCCTTGGAGAATTTATATTAGGGTTTTGAGATAAAATCCTATGGTTTATTTGTTAAAGAAGAAATGTCTTACCTTGGATGACTATTTAAGTGATTCATTCAAGTTGGATCTCCTTGGTTGGGCTAAGATTTTTTTTGTTTTCCCTAGCTAGGATTTCATGGAGCTAATGGAATGTATTAGCTTTGTGATGAGGTTACAATATGTACAACAACTTCATCTTATGCATATTAATGAAAACCCGCCTTCCCAGAGGATTAACAGATATCCCACGTGTCATAACCGACATACACGGTCGAAGCAACTAAAATCCCTTTTCCAAAAAATGCAGCAGAAACCAAATTACAAATAACCACCGTACCCCAGTTTCGGCAGGTTGCCGCATAGCTTAACCGACCCAACAATCGCACTACAAAAGGAGCCAAAAAAACTAACCAACAGACAGACAAAGACTAAGACTCATTATGCCCGATGGATGAGCCAAATGTATTACCCATGGATATTCCAATTGCAGCTTTCCAGTCACAAGCCCGAACTGTCCCAACCATCACGTTAGCCTCCCGACCAGTTTCACCACGCATCCTACGAATCGGACTGGTCTCACCACCATGCACAGGACCAGGACGAGGTAAAAAAGAAATACCAAGGTGGTGAGCTATAATGTACACCTTCTTGTGCATCGGTTGCATATTGCTCCATTGTTCCTTCCAGAAGGGAATTGGAACCTCATCTCCTTGCATCTTTGCATCTCGTTCTGCTAACATATGACCCATCAAGCCTTTGAGGGCCCAGAACAAAGCTACACTCCAGTCATACAACGACGGTCGATCCTGAGTCATGTCTGGGTCGCTAATCCACGCCTCCAAGGCCTTAAAATCCTCCACCAGCTTTTCCAATTCCAAGTCTGTCCACAGGGATTGCTCGACCGCCTCCATCTCTTCTCTAATTATCGACAGAACAGTGGCCCTATACAACCAAGCCACGTGAGCAGTACGCAATTGTTCATGGTTAGCTCATTTTCACCCAGCCCCTCCCATCGACTCCTCATGGAAATCCATCTCACTTTCCCCTCTTGACATTGGTTTCTCCTTTAGCCTCCAAATTAACAGCTTAACAGAAAAATAATCTCGCATATGAGGTTTCCCATTGGTCTGGTTCGAGGCTTTATAGCCCATCACAAGTGCCATGGTAATCATACCCACCTCAGCATAAATGAGATTGTCTTCCAACTTCATCACACAATGATTTCCCCCTGACTCAGGTTCATCGCCTCCCACATTTACATGTATGTCGTACCAACCACCACCTCTCACCATTACAATCGCATTGAGAAGAGAACTCGAATCCCCGTACCAGGTACCTCCCACTCCATCCTCTGAAACAACTCGCTATGATGTTGATTTTATGTGCCACCCATGAGGTGGGTGATTCATCCTACTAGACACGCGGACCCCCCTCCCCGCCATGTGCCACCCCACCTCCTGTCGTATCTGAAGTAATGCCACCCGCATCCGGGGGTAATTTACAATTATATATGTCTCAATGATTTGACATAATTAAAAAGCAATTATGTTAAGTGATTTAACATTATAATTGAAGTATAAGGGCTACTGTTGTAAATGAGAGTTTTAGGATCTAGTTTATGCATGATAAGATTTCCCTAGAAGGCTGGAAATTATCAAAACACCCAGGTATATATTCTCCTTAGGTTATCTAGAAGATTGGAGTTGTTAACGAATAAAATATTGTCTACATCCATTGTTGTTTTGTATTGTTTTGTATTGTTTCATGGCATCCCTAAGGCTAACTTCACAATGTTAAGATCCGGCAAACTTCAAGTTAAGAGGTGAAATTTATGTTTTGCATTAAAACCCTTCTGATTGCATAAATTTACACATGGAATCAAAGCTTTTGTGGTTGAGATTACTCTAGGTGTAAGAGGGAGCTTGTATTTCAACTACATATTACATGGGAGAGGTGCGTTACCTTATTTGAGGTTGTTGGGCATGATACTCTAAGTTGCTTGGGAAATCCTTAAAAGGAATTTTGTCTACTTCATATGTTGTTAATTTTGTGCATTTGAGATTTGTTCAGGATGTGTAAGGTCACTCAAGTCTTACAGAGTGTGCCAGTTTGGATGGAGCTTCCAATTTTTCCCATGGAAGCTCAACGTTCAAATACTTATGGACAAAGTCAACCTTTGAGGAGCATACTAAGAGAGAGATTTCAAAACCTATCAATCCAACATAGTTGGCCGATCATCAAAATGAGGAAGCCAAAGTGAAAAGAATCATTCTTAATTCTATAAAGAATCGTTCATCTCACACATTTTAGATCACAAAATAAGTAAGAAAATGTTTGATGCTTTTGTTGAGTTGTTTCAAAGCTCTTGTGCTTCTCAAGACATGATTTTTTGAAACCAACGTTCAGCAGTTTGCATAAGCAAGACAAATACAATGGTGAGCTACTAAAGATCAAAATCATTGAGTTAAAACATCAACTCGCCACCGTTAGAACAATGATTGGAGGATGAGGAGTTGGTGTACATTGCCTTAAAAGGACTTGCTCATTTCTAGATGCCTTATGTTCAAGGTATTTGTGCTCCCGAGTCCTTGCCAAAGTTTCCAAATCTTTGGGTTGATCTCGTGTATAAAAAAATCACAATGTAGTGTTATTCAGAGCAAGGGGAAGTAAATGGTTGAGTCTCGTCGAAATGAAGAAGGGTGTCGAAACAAAGAAGGGTAGCAAAAAAGGCTACAAAAAGAAGGAAGGTACATATACAAAAAAGGACTTGAGTAAGGTGATATGTTTGTGATGTCACGAGATGGAACATTATGCCAACCACTGTCCATTTTAGAAGAAGTGAAAAAGTATGAAACAAGTTGCAACTGGGACTCTAATAGGTGTAGAGGAGATTAACTCTCAGTCTGAGACTACAATTTCTATGACCTCTTGTTTGACTTCTAACATTGTCTAGTGTTGGATGGTTTGTGGACAATGGAGCTTAAAGACACGTGATAAATGACATGTCTGTATTAAGTAGGATTCAAGAGCAAGAGGGAGGCATGAACATGGAACTTGGTGATGATGCCACTTATCCTATGAGAGGAGTTGGCTCCATTTCTTTTCAGATGACTTTAGGTGATGTTCTTGAGCTAAGCAATATTCTATTTGTCATTGGTTTGAAGAAGAAGAAATTTTAGTTTCTTGCATGAAGATGTATAGTGGAGAGCTACTTTTGAGGGACATCAGTGCACCATCCATAATTGCAGTCTAGCTAGTCTGAGGAAGTTGGCTAGAGGGGTGAGGGAGTGTGACCTTTATAGGTTACTTATTCATCTAATAGCACGTGTACAACCCAATGAGAGGTTGGAAGAGTCTTCTAGTATTGAGGAGGCTCAAGAGCACATAAGAGCACCCAGATCTTTAGTGAGGGTGACTATACATCCTGGGAAATATGCTAGTCATGTTGCATATATTTATACAAGGATAGAATCATCGGATTCTCTCATTTAGAGGGAGTTGAACATGTTGTCTCTCTTACTTCAAAAATCTCTCAAGATGAGGGAGTTGACCTAGTTTAGGTTGTCTCAATTGCTAGAGGATTTGATATGCATTACATGGATTCTCATGTTCACAAGTTGTCGGTAGCCCAGTATGGGTTTTTACCTTTACCATGAGCTTGGTATTCCAATATTGAAGAGTTGATTTGTATAGAGTTCTACATGTATAACGTTGATAGATGTAATTGACTTGTCTTGATCTTGTGTAGAGATATGATAATCTTTACAAGATGTCCTAGACAGCTCATGATGTTGTGTCCATTGATTTTTGCCCGTGATGTTGACTTGTAGGATATTGGAGTTTAACACATTGCATATGTTTTGCAATCATTCACATGTGGTCATTACTCTTTGGACGACCGAGATTTTGTGATTGCATGGGTGATTGTTTCTTTACAAGTGACAATGATTGATTTCGAAACTGCAACCAATATAGATTTATAAGTAGCAAGCTTGGTGGAGTTGCAAAGGGAGTTGACAGGGGTCAATGTAAACACTTTCCTAGTAAGGAGGCAGTGTTAGCTTTCAAGTTACTTAGATAGTATTTACACCATGTTTGTGGGTGCTTCATGAGAATTGGGGTTCATGGTGTACGTTTAGCCCTTGAATGGTCCAAGATGGTTGACACGTGGAAGATGGTTTATGATGGATTTTCACATTGGAGATGACTTCCTTAGTGGTTGTTTGACCTTAGTTGGGTTCTTACTTGGCATTATTCCCTAGGGCATTAGAGTTGTCTTAATAGCTTGGGAGACATCCTTTATGATGGCTCCATGGAGAGGTTTGCTTAATTGGAGAACGCCCTAATTGGGAGGAGGAGCATTCTGCATCTTAGAGGAGGGCAATAGGCCCTAAATAGCATGGGGTAACTTAGATTCTGAAATGGAGGCTTGGAGTTGGCTTAGGTGCACTTGGGTTGCAACAGTGTCCATGAAAATTGAGTGGGGCTAGTTGAATACATGGCTTAGGAGGAGTGGTGGAGTTCGTGTGAACTTATGACCAGGGGTTTGGGACACACCTGTAGCTACATCATCTTGGAGCCCTTATTTTGTGCAACATCACCTTGGAGTATGGCATGTGTACCCTTAAAGTGGAGTGCTCACTCATGTATGCTTGAAAATGTTTGTTGTAGGTTGCTTGTAAGGGCTTCAATGCACATTGTATTGTTGGCCTCCCTTACCTCCCATATACATAGCGGAAGGAGAGAATCTTTATTCATTATTGTCACTGTGTTCATTATTCTTATTCGTCTTGTGATTAGAGATGTGACTAAGGAAGCACAATAGTCATCATCTCTTAGATCTCCATTTGTACTTGGTCTCTATCTCCTTTGAAATCACTAGGGTTTCTTGATCTTCTCAAATCATCTTGAAGTCTAGGGTTAGGGTTTCATCCCTTGGAGAATTGAGATTAGGCTATGAGCTTAAACCTTTTGTATTTTAGAGAAGAAAAAGAGATGGAAACAATGTCTCAAAGGACTTACTTGAGTGATTTGTGCATGTTGAAGCTCCTTGATTGAGGTAGGGTTTCTTTATTTTCACTACCTAAGGTTTTAGAGAACTAGTTGATTGTATTAACATTGTGATAAGACTATGATATACGACAACAACTTCAGCTTATACATATTAATTAATGTTTCAGCTATTTAATACTAGTGTAAATCACAAACTTGACTTTCAAGTATCAATATTCTCCATGGTTTGTAATTTATAAACATATATGTTTTATTGATTAGACATAATCAAAGGGTAATTATTTTAATTTAACATTATAATTGAAGAAGCTAAAGATTGTTATTACTGCTATAAATGAGAGCTTTTTTATATGGTTTATGTATGAAAAAATTGCCATAAAGGGATGAAACTTATCAAAACACTTTGGTATCTTTCATCTTTAGATTGCCTAGAAGATTGAGATGGTTAATGATTGAAATATTGTCCACTTTGGCTATTGTTTTTTATTTCATAACAGCCCTGAAGTCTTCACATGATGAAGATCACAGAAGCCTCTAGTTATGAGATGGTTAAGGATTGAAATATTGCCCACTTTGGCTATTGTTTTTTAATTTCGTAACAGCCTTAAAGTCTTCACATGATGAAGATCAAAGAAGCCTCTCGTTATGTTTTGCATTAAAGTCTTCACATGATGAAGATCACAGAAGCCTCTAGTTATGAGATGATTAAGGATTGAAATATTGTCCACTTTGGTTATTGTTTTTTTATTTCATAACACCCCTAAAGTCTTCACATGATGAAGATCAAAGAAGCCTCTCGTTATGTTTTGCATCAAAACCCTTGATAGCATAAATCTCCACATGTTAAATTTTGGGTTGCTCCATAAGTGTACACACCATGTTTGGTGTTTCACAAGATTTGGTGTACATTGTAGCAAAAACTTGATTTTAACTTTTTTAAGTTTTCAATTGGAAAGTACCAAGAAATATATATCTAAATATAAATATATATTGTATATAATAATGAATGATGTTTTATAATGAAAAATGGCTTTGTATTTATAAACCTTATGGACCTTGTGTAAAATTATGTCTTTACAAATGCCCCTTTGATATATATATATATATATATTGAATTTATTGTACATGCATTGTCGCCTTCTTTAAGATGCTTAGCCGTACTCCTTCCCTTTATAATGTTTTTGATAATATGTCAGTATTAATCCCTTGGTTATGCTTATGATCTTCAAACACTTCAATAAATTGCAATCACTAATACCATTGACGCTGCCATCAACAAGTATAAAAACATAATTACGATAATCCAACTCTTGATAAACATAAAAATGTATTTGGAGAATGGAAATCTTCAATAAAGTTCTTTTGAAAAAAGGCATGACGATGAAATTCGTCGTCAAACCATCATTTAATCTCAACATAGAGTGGGAGCCTCTCTGACATTGTAATAATAATCTATTTTTAAGGTCACAGCCAAGCCAGACACCAATTTGGTGTATGAGACTCCCTTGTTTATGGGACAAGGGACCTCCCTCTGCGCAGCGATGTAATTGCTAAAGTCTACAGAGGTGTACATACCCTACCCCCTCCAGATTTGAACCTATAACCTCCAACGAAGAAACACATGTTCTTAATTCAATGTTCAAGTATTTGGGAAAATGAGTATTAACATTAACATATTCACAATTCAGTGAATTCATGCCTTTGTCTTCCCCCCTGCATAATGGATTGAATTTCTAGCTCTCTGCCTTCCAGGAATCACTGTGTCTTCACTGCCATATATAGTTGCTCTCAACTCCATTCAAAGAAGAGGAGCGTACACATAATTCCCCAACTTCGGCAAAGGATGTAGTCTCTTCCAATGAACGTTGAAGTCTCTTAAATCAAGCTTGGGTTCTTGTGCTACAACTGTTCATGTGAATATAAATACACGATGATTGTCGTACATAATTGTTCAAAGGTGTATTTATGTAATTGAAAGATTGGATGTTCGGGTAGCCTAATTGTGATAGCACCATCACCAATGTCTCCATTGTTGTTAGAGGGTCTGCACACCCAAAAACTTGAAAGTGTATAGGAAGCCATTTCCAAATCGGCCGGGGAATTGGTTTGTTTCAAATGGGAGAAAATGACAGCCTTGGACATTATGTGTGGAGGGTTGCGATGACGTGATAAAATGGGAAACGCTGTCTCATGGCTTAATCCACGATCAGTTTAACATCCTCAAAAGTGGCCTTTCGTTCCACGGTTGAAATCATCATTGTCTTCCATTTTTTTAAATGCCTGCCACTTGACCCTGTTGCATCAAGCATACACTCGAGTGACTGATGGTAAGTCTGTCAGTAGAGCAATAGCAAATTATCTCTTGCGATGGTTTTTTGCCTATTTTAAGAAGGGTGTATGGCGAATTGCCATCTTATAAGGTGAAGCCCATATCACTGAGCAGTGCCATCCTAATCATCTTTGCCATTGGTACAACTTTTTCTTACTTCATACATGGCACTGTAGCATTCTTGTTAAAAACTTCCATAGAACTCTTGGCTAGGCAATGACATGATGAGGTTTTCATGGCCATGAACAGCAATACAAGAATTTATATATCAGCAAAGATATCAGCAACATATGTATATGCATATCCATTGCTGAAATATCTTCAACTGTGAGCTAAGTTATTGTGTAACCATTCTTAAAAGAATTTTAGTTCTCTAATATAAGATGTTCAGATTTCGGCATTTAATACAACCTCAAATTCTTTTCAAAGCTGTTATTTGTCTATCGAGTGCTCTCATACCCAAGTTTAAATGTATTCAAGCTTGCTTCAAGTATGTAGTACTTACCATGTGAACGCTGGTAAACAATCTAGGAAAGAAAAAGCACAACAGTTTACCCACCAAGTTCTGCTCTTAAATCGACATCAGGTATAGACAAACAAGATATGTCAAGTATCCTTCATGGTTGGCCCTTGCATGTGCAGGTTAACTCCATTGCCAAGCACGTAAAGGACCAAGTGAAATTAAAATGCCAACAATGAAATAACATTTCTTATGACATTAGACCCTCTCTACAAAAGAATCTAGTGCAAAATCAAACAATGAGTTGACTGTTTTGCATGTTATCATTCTCGAATTCAGTTTAACTATAGAGTGTCCATGGATAACTGCAAATTCCAAGAAAACCTTGAAGTCCAAAGTTTTCATATGTATACCAATTATAGAAAAAAAAGGAAAAACTTTTCGTGTCTTCTCAGTGAATACATGTGCATACTTCCATGTTGCATTACAATAACCAATGATTTTATGATCACTTTTCCTGTCTGTAAAATGAAAGACCCTGACGGATACAGAAATCAAATTGAATAGCATACTTCATTCTATCAGATATCTCCTTCAGAGTAGGATTCTTGAACTTGGCACAACTGAATACACGAGACACTTTCTCCTGACCTTTGCATTTGAACTGATCTGAAGAGCAAATGCCACTAATTATAACCAAAATATTTCAGTGCTTCTTCACCTGCACCAACAGAATTGACCTGTGTTATAACCAAGGTGCCACATGTTGTAAAACAAACCAATATATATAGAGAGAGAGAGAGAGATGCCCTAACATTGAGTGAACCTTTCAAACTTCAAACTACATAGAAAATTTTACAAAGCAAAAAGACATCGTTAGCATGGCTTCATCTAGCTCCTAATGTTCTAACATATAAGTGCAGAGAAAAAGCGTGGCCATTGAAATCCCATAAGCCAGTAATTTAATTCTACGGACACCACATAACTTCTAACTTCCAAATATTCCAATATATTGGCATATAAGCAGGAAAATGAAAGACAAAGAAGACTGAAGCCAGAAGTCGAATCAAACTGCCTTTAGAGAAAAAGGCTATTGAAGAAATATATAGATAGCCAACAGGATATGATTTTTATTAAAACAGAGTATTGTAGTTAACATAATAGGAACCACTATACAGGTGTACAAAACTTTATCATGGACATAATAAATAGTGGGCTAATTGATCATTTCAAAGTTCAAACTATACTGAACCTATAAATCTGAGTTTCTAAATTCTAAACTCAAATTAGCTTAAATTGAATTGATTCAAAAAAATTAAAAATAAGACCAATGCAAAACAAAGTGGCATCGTTAACTTGAATGTGTTGCATGATGGAGCCTGTATTACAACATAACGAGGAGAAACAGGAGAGAAACCTTAAACACCATATATATATATTAATTGAAGTTTCCACACCAAGGGCATCTACCTAGCAATTGTTTTCTCTCATCTCAAATGTGAAAGTTATGTGATCCGATCTGTTGTTCAGAGGATCCAAAAACTTGTCTATGTTCTGCCTTCCTTGTGGCCAATTCAACAGAAGAAAGCAATCGCATACCAGTTTGGGATGTTCTTGTCATCAAAAATAGTAATGGATCTTTGGCCTATCAAGTTTATGGGGAATAAGTATCTAGATTCTACATGCAGATTCACACCACTGTCTGGTGCAAAACCTTGGCATGATTAATACTCCGGTATTAAATGCTATCAGGATCTCTGATAAAGATCATTTGGAGCATGATATAGAGCACCAGTATGTAGTGTTCAAGAGAAACGGTTACAATGAGGAACAGGTCAGAATGGTAATTTAAAAATCCAGGGTGGGTCCTCGCATGAGACAGCATGAGGACAGTACAGGGATGAAGGCTACCCTTCCATACATCAAGGGAACAAACAGATCAAATAGTGAGGATCCTAAGAAAGAACACAAAAGTGACCTTCTTCCCTCCCAACACCCTTGAAAACATGCTTGACTCCAGCAAAGACCCAGTGAATCTACAACAGTATAAAGGGGTCTATGCTATTCCCTGCTCCTGTGGAAAAACTTATATCAGAGAAACTAAACACTCAGTTCAGGTGAACACTGAAAGAACAATGTGCTGACATTATGCATAAATGCATTTAGAAAAACACCTTAGCTGGTGAATCTTATGATCCGAAGAACCACATTTGTATTGAAAATGCCAAGGCTATTGCAAAAGAGGACCACTACATGAGAAGGAAGATAAGAGAAGCTCTGGAAATCAATAAGATTATGAATAACCTGAACAGAGATTGTGATTTTTGAGACTATGGTTTCAAAATCAGTGATAGGTAGGGACTAGTGATTCAACTTCTGGAAAACAATTCTCAACAAAAATAATGTTTGTTTGGTTAATAATGAAGGAGTCCCTTCGGAAAAAAGGAAGAAGCATAGGACGGTAAGACAATACTATTATAATTGGCAAGGCAATTCCTCCTCATTTTCCAGAGTTGTAGATTGGTGATATCAAGGTAAGTGAAAAACTAATCGATGTATTTAGAAAGACTTAGAAAATATCAAGTATGAGGAAAACATATTTTAATCTGGGAGATATATAGTCGAGAATAATTGGAATCCTGCATTGGTTGCAGCTACCAACAATATAGCTAAGGGATATCTTTGCAAGGTAGTCTAGACTCTAGAGATCTTGAATGGGTGACCCTAGGGTTGTGTTTGCACAAGATTAATCAATCCAAAGAACACATGTACAGTATGGCAGAGAAGGCCATGTAAAATGAATCCTGGGTACACTACTAAAGTTTATAGAAAATTCAGAAGATGCTAGCTATTGGGATTATCTGTAAAGTTGCTACCCGCAAATGGATATACCTCATTATAATAAGTCCCAGAAAGATGGAAAAGGGAGGAGCTGTAATAACTTTAGGAGACTTCATGTTATAACCATAAAATATCCTTTTCCTAATCCCTTCGTGATTCTATCCTAGAAATGGCTAGGCATGAGATTTACTCTTCTTAGATTGCTTTTCAAGCTATAATCTAATTAGTATTGCTGAGGAGGATAAAATGAACACTACTTTTGAAACAGAATATGGTATCTTCACATATAACAAGTCACTCCCATAAAGATGACAAACTCAGAATTGTTTTGAAGATCCTTATCTACAGCAACCACTTATAACTTTCCACAAGCAATTGACTCAAGTTCGGAATCTCAATATCCAAACCATAGCTCGATTTTGCCTAAGGTTATTACATTGGAGACATGGTCAAACCTGATCACTCTCCCATAATTTTGTAATCTATATATAGTAATACAAATGAGTGTACAGAATGTGTACAGTTCTGGCAATCCCCACTAAACTTGCTTACTTGCTCTCTTCTCTTGTGTGTGAGTATTCACATTGTTCGTATTATGCATATTAAATTTGGTATCAAATCCTTAAGATTACAGCTTCTTAAGAGCTTCACCATTTTGCAATCTCCTTTGGGGTTTTCTTCCTCCCGAAATCTTTCTTCAAGCTCTTCAAGCCCTTCTTCTTGGAATTTCTGTCATTTTTCCCTGTAACTCTTGGATCTATTTAGTATAAAACCCTATCTGTTCCCACATCTTCTAACTGTCATGGCTCCCCGTAAAAGCTCCAGTTAGTTAGGAGACTCCCAAGACTCCAACCTTTCCCAAGCCTTGGCTGAACAGAAGCAGGAACAGCAATGCGTATTGCTGGACACCCTAGATACCCAACAATAGAAGCAAGCCCAATAACATCAGGAATTCCATGCAAAACTGATATATTATATGATGAGTATGTTCCAACAACTTGTCACCCATCAGCAATTGACCCAACCACAGTGTCAATCTCTAACCAATTATTCACCAGGGTGTTCCTATTGTTCGAGTAACCTTAAAACTAAACACTACACTATTGGTTCCTAAATTTGACGTGACCCCCACGGAAACAAGCTCAATTCTTGGATACTTTGTGTTACCTCCAGAACCTGCAATTCAAGTGGTAAAGCCCTAAAAGGCTAAAACACAAGTACAGCCTTAGAGAAACTAAGAGGGGTTGTCCATTGCCACCAAAACTAAACCCTCTCTCACTTTAGGCTGGCTCTCCTCTGGCACAAGGCGGAGGGTATCCCTAGAAGATATCAAATAAACTTTAAATTTAAGTGGATGGTGGGTTGCTAAGACTAGTGCTAATCCAGGGGTTATGGAGTCAAATAATACAAACAAATATCTCTTGGAATGAAATGGAAAAGACATGGTCAAGCCATACATTGATGTGCCATGTCTAGTGAGTGAGAGCTCTAACAGATGCACCATCACAACCAATGTATTAAAGCCAATAAATAATGTGCAACTCAAATATTGAAGAAAGAACCATAACATGAGATTACAAGGAAAAGGACCAAGAAAGACAGCCTTCAAAGGAATGGACAACCCAAGCAACAAGTCGCATCTTCAATAACAATCTCATAGGATTAACTGAGCCATTAAATCTTTTATTACAGCAGAAAGTTTCCCCAACATCTAAGATTATATCAAGGGCTAAGGAGGGTTGAGAACCTCACCCTTAGTCCCTTCTCATATGCAAAGATTTGCCTTCAAAAGAGTTCATTTCCAGCAAAGAAACACTAGCCACTCTAGCATAATGCCATAACCATCCAAAAGAGAAGAGAGGGATGGTGGAAGCCTTACATATACTTGCTTGTACCTTCACTTCCTCCTACATGATCTTCAACTAGGCTTAGAGGGTTTTTCCCTACCAATCCAATCATGCCTAACAGTGGACAAAGCAAATCCTTATATAGATTTGGGCTTAATCTCCCTTACAATAGAAGAATATGAAGTGGATTCTCGATCCACAAATCTCTTCAAAAGATTGCCATATATATTTCTAGATCCATGCTTTTCTCCAAGAAAAATAATAGAATAATACATCATAGGGCTTTCCAAGACAAAAACACCCAACATAGAGTAACAATGTTGAAGGGGATGGCACATGTCTCTCTCTCAAGAAAAATGCCTTGAATGAAGCATCTTTGACCAAATAAGTTAAACACCTCATGCCACTTGTCCTCTTCTCCTTTGGCACACCCTTCAAAGATAGCCTCAAAAGACAAAGTTTAGCCCTATGTGAAAGGTGTTTTGCACCATGCGCATCCATTCATCTTACTCTTACCAAATAACCAAAATGCTCAAGCAACAAAGATGGGGCATTCCTAAAAATGTTGGTCAAAATGCAGAGAGGGTTTTAAGGTGGCAGATTTGTAACCACCATAACTCCCTGAATATTTGTCGAAATTTCTGTTACTACCACAATTTTGAAATCTCGCAGTCATTCTACATCTACTAGCATTGAACTGGCAGCAATCTGGGCACTATGTCAAAAGATATCTGCTCATGAGCTAGGAAGACCCCTCCAATAAAGCTATCAAACTCCTCCAAAAGCAGATTTCATATATAAGTGTGCAAGCAACGGTCCATTAGTTGTTATAACACCTCCTCAAATATAATGCGACCTCAACATGTGTGTATTAAAATGTGGGACACTCCTCAAATCATGCTAAACGATCTAACATAAAGTGGATCTACATAGATATACGTTAAAACAACCACTTAAAACAAAGATGCCCTCAAAGAATGTGCATGAAACCTTAAACTATGCGTTATGACCAAATCAAATTCCTCATCAAGTGTGACAAGGCATAGATCCATGTGCAAACAACCAATCCTCATTAATCCAAAGGCCAAAAGAGTGGAATGATCCAGGAGAATGTGCATCCAAGGGTGGCGCGACCTCCAAAAGATAAGCATAAAATAGCTAGAACATGTGCCACAATGTGAAACCAAGAGCTCAAACCATCACATCATCTACAAAACCATGGCTAAAAGAGGGCATTCTAGGTATATGTGCACAAGTTACACACCCCCCAAGAGATGCACTTCCCATCACATATCCCAAGGCATGCACCCTAGTCATGCATGCCAAAAGTGTGGTGCAATCATCTAGAAAACATCTCATCCATCCAAGTAATCATCACCAATCTCAAGGTGCACAAAGACCAATACGAATGCAAACATGCTAAAACAAACCAATGCACCACCTCTATGACCAGCCAAGTCACATAATGAGCCATAATACAAATGGAGAACCCTTAGTTGATGGGTTTCCCTCATACAATGTACTAAGGGTCGATCAAATGTATAAACATGTATGCACAACCCTCATCAAGGCGATCGCTCCATCAAGATCAAACATGCAAGCCTCCAGCACATTGAGTGATGTGCCACCAAGGTGAAAATTAATAAACAAGTATGCATCGAAGCACCAATCAAAACCAAAATCCTCACAACCTGTTGATGCATGGTCTTCAAACTGGGACAATCCTCATAACATGAGGCCTGAGGAGCTACATGGAATCTTATTTCAAAACCCAATTGAACCAGATAGAGGCCGACACGATGATGGTCGTTAAAGTTCACATGGAGGACTAGCCCATTACATGGTGGCAGAGTTACACAAAACACTTAGCAGCCAATAACCAACACCTAATTGACACTCGAGCAGACTTCAAGGATGTTGTTTGTAATAGGTTCTACCAATTAGGGTACAAGGATGCTTTGTTTGCAAAGAAGGCTACAACTTGAACAAATTCTAGGACAATCTATCAAATAGTTTATTGATATTTTTAACAAAATGCCCATCAAGTTCATTTATGGGTTCTTGCTGGACAAATTCTAGGACAATCTATCAAATAGTTTATTGATATTACAAAATTCCCATCAAGTTCAAGGTAAGAGACTTTAAAAGACATTCTCTGGGTTAAGTTTATTTATGGTTCTTGCAGCATTTACGGAAGGAACTATGGCTATTCTCTGTCATTTCACTAGAACATGCCTTCCAGCTTGCCTCCAAAATTGAGTATAAGCTACATAAACCAATCCTTCCAGTCAAAAGAATTTGGTCTCCTCTTCTCAACCCCCTGCCACTTCCAAGAGCCAACCCAATAGTAATGGACAGAACTTGGGGTCTCCTAACACAGCACCTGCTACTGGGACACAAAAGAAGAGGAAGTGGTGCTCCTAGCACAAAATGTATGGACATTCTGATGACGAGTGCAAGGTTCTCCAAGCTGAGAATGCTAAGGTGGCTAAATCCCTTCTCGATTGAGGAGACAAGGGTTCACCCAAATCCATCAAAAGTTCAAGTTTTGAACCTGTTACCCCCCTATTTGAATGGGTATCCAGGGGGTAAATTTTGAAGGGTATTGTTTAAGGCAGCAGTTCTGGGCATTTGTGGATAAGTTTGGGCATGAAACAGCCCTAAACGATATTTCTGGATGACTTCTTGTTAAATTTTAAGTGCAATAACAATAAGGATCACTGAAAGATAAATAGGCACAGCATAGACAATAGTACACAACAAATTTATCATGGGAAAACCCTCTCGGAGTAGAAAAACCCAGCAAACTTCTTCTATATAGATTCGTCAAAATGTACAATAGTATCCCTCGTGCAAAGACCAAAAACAAGAAGACTTCCAAGAGCAGCTCCTCACATGACTCTCTCTCCTACTCATGCGAACTCAATGTGTGAGTGAGGTGTCCAAATGAGGAGGACAAGCCTCCTATTTATACTAGACAAATGAGTTGACCTTTTTACTAAACAAGGTCGGCTTGACTCACCTAACTAGGCCGACCTGTACACTTTACAATAAAATATTATTTTCTAGATCTTTCCAGGCTGACCTAACAGTTAGAGTTTACATTGACTTTTTCAATGACTTTTACATAATCAATTGCATCAATAATAATCCCCCGTGGGGTGTACAATACAAATAATACAAATGACCCAAATAATACAAATAAGAATATCTTCCGAAGTTACATTCTTCAACACTCCCTCTGAACAAGGAAGGTATTCTTTAATCATCGTCATCGTCATCTTCCAGCTGTTGAACGTCTTGTACACGGACTATTGACATCTGACATCTCTCGAATCTATATATCATAAGAAGTTTCACAAAGCCAGCCCTTTTTCATGCTGCATGTGACCTAGACCATGTCTAGGACTTTTACGCACAGAGACAGCCCTCTTTCATGCTAGATGTGACCTAGACGAAGTCTAGGACTTTCCACATGTGAATGATCACCCACAACTAAGCAGAGCAGGAGCACACATTACATCATTACAGGACCTGAGAATGATCACCCGCAGCTAAGCAGACCAGGAGCACACATTACATCATTCCAGGATTTTTCGCCACAGAGCCAGTCCTCTTTCATACTGGATGTGACCTAGATCAAATCTAGGATTTTCCACCTATAAATGATCACCGGCGGCTACAATGAGCAAACCAAGAGCACACATTACATCATTCCGAGATATTCCCCCACAAAGCCAAACCTCTTTCATAATGGATGTGACCTAGATCAAATCTAAGATTTTCCACCTGTAAATGATCACCCGCAGCTATAACGAACAGACCAAGAGCACACATTACATCATTACAAGACCTGAGAATGATCACCTACAGCTAAACAAACCAAGAGCACACATTACATTATTCCAGGATTTTCACCACAGTGCCAGTCCTCTTTTATACTGGATGTGACCTAGATCAAGTCTAGGATTTTCCACCACAGAGCCAGTCCTCTTTCATACTGGATGCGACCTAGATCAAATCTAGGATTTTCCACCACAAAGCCAGTCCTCTTTCATACTGGATGTGACCTAGATCAAATCTAGGATTTTCCGTAGAGCTGGTCCTTTTTCATACCAGATGCAATTGTTCTCATCCACAAACCGAGCAAGCCATCCGATGGGTTCAGCTCAGGAGCATCCATTACGTTGCATACCGCAACCACCTGTGTTACCTCATCGCTCGTCTAGATCCTCTTGTAGCCTAGGAGACTCAATTACGTCACATAACCCGTGACTACCTGCTACCTCATCCAAGCTCATCACTCCCTCTTGATCTGGACCACTCCAAGCTTGTCCCTGAACTACTCGAACTTTACTCTCGACAAAGGCTTAGTCAACACATCGACTATCTACTCCTCTGTTGCTATATACCGGAGTCTCACTACTCCCTTCTGCACCATATCCCAGATATAGTGATACTTGATCTCGATGTGCTTTGACTTGTCATGGAACAACTTTGGTTGTCACAGAAGATACAAGTCACTTCTAACTAGAGATCAAACAATCCTGATAGCAACTTCCTAAGCCACACTGCCTCGCAGCTTTGCCGAACAAGCTGCCATATACTCAGCCTCGGTTGTACTGAGTGCCACAATCGTCTGCTTCCTACTGAACCAGGAGATCATACCCGATCCCAAACTGAAGCAGCACCCTGATGTGCTCTTTCTATCCATGACACTCCCGACCCAACCCACATCCACATAACCTAGTAGGTTAATCTTCTTATCCGATGCATACCTGAGACCATATTCAATTGTACCCTTCAGGTACCTCAGCACATGCTTTGCCGCAACTAGGTGAACATGTCTCCGCTCTACCATATACTGACTCAGAGTGTTCACCGCAAAGCATAAGTCTGGCCTCGTGTTCGTCAAATACATCAACAAACCAATCATCTCCCGATACATTGTGGCATCCACCAGTTCTAAAGAAGTATAACTCAACAACTTCACATTCGATGCCATAGGTGTGGCCATGGCCTTACAATCTGTCATCTTGAATCCCTTCAAGATCTCTACCGCATACTTTCCTTGACTCGAGAAAAGTTCCTCTGGATTCTGCCACACCTCAAGACCTAATAAGTAATGCATCATGCCCAGGTCTTTCATCTCAAACTCTGCGGCAAGCTTCCTCTTCGTGAGGGGAGACATCTGGTATCACTCTAAGCATATCTCTGAGATATTGGGGCAAACAACCTTTGCCATGGATAGAGGATAAGTAATAATGTCTCTCCATCTGTGTTGTAGTCACTCCATTTGAAGCGGATCTTTCCTGCTCATATCCTCCCTCTGCATCTTGTTCTCTCTGCATCGGGACATTCTGTACTGGAGTGACTAGTAGCCTTCTCTTCGGATGATCTTCTCTATATCCATCTATGCCATCTCTCTACGTCACCGGATACCAAGATCTCGAACTCTATTGCAAGTTCTCTCTTGCACCAATCTATGAGCTCCTCATCTTCAACCTTGTAGAAAAGGTTGATATCTCATCACTCTAGGTGATCCTCAAGCTCATCATGCTATCCCATGGGTGCCTTCTAAGCCCATACAAAGCCTTCTTCAATCTGCGCACATGTGGTTCTTTGTAGAGAGTCCCGAATCCTGGAGGTTGCTCAATATACACTTCTACTTCGATTATACCATCTATCTAGTGTAATATCCACCACTGAGGAAGTGTGTCTGGCCACTAGAGCAACGTCTCATCATAGTCAACTCCCTCTTTCTGAGAGAACCCTCGCTTTGTATTTCTGTAGTATGCTTGATTTCGTAAATCTTCTTGAATGTCATAGTTGAATCGTCATCACTTGTTCTTCAGAACAAGTCTTTCCGACAAGTCAAATTCAGTTGCATGATTAGAAACATTTCATGATTTTCAAAACAAATTCTTATGCATAAAGACATAGGTCACACAATCATGCAATTATCTTAGCCAATGCTTCAACACAACATTCATCCATATCCTGCATTCATACGGTAACTTTCTAAATTCCTTCCATCTCTACCGGAACATAATTAAGAGCATGCACTACTCTCAACATGCCAGCAAAGAGGTTTCATTCTAGATAAGTAGCAATGGAATGTTGTGCAGCACTATAGGCCACTTACCCATTACATGCATATTAGTAGTATATTGTTCATCAATGCAAACACTCTAACATTCATAATACACTTCCTAAATCTAGGAACATAAATATGTACACAACTAAACAATTAGATATACAGGAAATGGCAATTCAAATACTTATCTTTGTTTGTTTGGTAGGATCCCTCATAATCATTGTCTCCTTGCAGGAATTACTGGAGTCTTTGACAATGTGCTATACTCCATCATTTGATTCTCAAGATGTGTGCCTTTCTTGGTTATGATCGACAATGCTGAGCAAGTCTTCTACACCATAGATCACATGGAACTATGTACAGCAAGTCTTCTACACCATAGATCACATGGAACTATGTACTAGTACTGAATCTGAGAGTCCCTTCTTCTTCATCACCAATCACAAATGCATCCCTTCTTATCCAATGCTGAAATGGATAAGAGGTTCTTCCATCTTCCTGGTTTGAATCCTTCTGGATCAAAATACATATTCCTCATCACTGGAGGAATCTTTTTTAGTTGGTTCACCATCCTCTGCAGCATGAGCATGATGCCTTTTCTTGTTTCCTTTCCTATTGGGACAATTCCTTGAATATATGACTCCCATGATCTTGAAAGATCATTTAGGGTAGTCATCACTAGTTCTACATTTTCAACCTCGTCTCCCATAGAACTTAATTGATCTCTGATGTTGGAGACCCTTGTGGAGAAAGACTGGATACTTTCATTGTTTTGCATCTTCACAGCCTTGAGTTGAGTCCTCAAGGTCATCTTCTGATTGATGTTGGTTCCTTCAAAAAGTCCCTTTAGTGCAACAAACATCTCTTTCAAAATATTCAGAGTAGAGATGTGTGAGATCAAGTGATCAGCTATGATCCTCTTAGCTTTGATTAGATTCTTCTTTTGCTTTGTCTTGTCCTCATCTCCCTCTGATTCCGCACCTATTTCTGTGACATGCTTGTCCAATTCATGTTCTTCTAGGATGAGCATCATCCTATACTTCCATGCTCGAAAGTTCTCAGCCCCTTCAAGCTTATCCTTAAGCTTGGTATGATTTGTCATCTTGATAAACTTGATAAATGAGAACCTCAAATGGAAATAGAGAGAGAATAACTTACCAAATGAGATGCTCCAATCAGAAGTTGATTTCTGTGATCTAGCTTCAGGAGGTCCTAGGGTTTGTTAGAGAAACCCTAATTTTTCAACTTCTTAATCTTGGAAATCTAAGAGGAGGAAAAGATGTGCCTCCCCAGGGTAAGCTGAGCAATGTACTCATTTTCCCAAATCAGTGGACAAAACTGCGGAATATTTAATGCCCTAGTTTCTTCAATTTCTTTTGTTGAATTGTCCAGTCTTACTTCGGATGTATCTAATAAATTTATGCTCCTTAAGGTCTGAAAATTTTTCCTGAGGTAGTATAATCTCTCCTCTGTCCAACCCCACAGGTTAGATCAATATTGGATTCACCAAGTGGAACTTATGCTAAGTTTCCCAAGGTGACCTGTTTATAGACTATTTCAGTATAGCGAACTTGTACGAACTTCCACGTGTCACTGTTTCAACTTCGGGTTCTGAAACTCGCACCAGAGAAACTACATTTCATTCCCTTTTTGTAACATCTTACAAAATTCGATTTGGATCTTCTTAGCCCGAGATATAGCATTTCTCCCTAGGTCACCTGTTTAAAACTAAATTCTGGAAGGGGCTAACACCCTGATTTGCGTGATCATATCTCCTAAAGTACAGCGAATCTAAGGCTGAAACTTGCATACAAGGTACATCAACATTTCATCTTCGGCATGTCCGAGTTTCAGCTCCTGGACCTTCACCAAAATCAAGTTGTAGCGAAAATGCCCAGATGACTAGATTTGGCTTTCTAGGGTTTTGATTATGTAGTTGCAACAGCTGCACAATGTTCTCTTTCAGGCCTGCTCTGATACCATGTTAAATTTTAAGTGCAATAACAACAAGGATAACTGAAAGATAAACAAGCACAGCATAGACAATAGTACACAACAAATTTATCCTGGGAAAACCCTCTCGAGGCAGAAAAAACCCAGCAAACTTCCTCTATATAGATTCGTTAGAATGTACAATAAAATCTGCACATTTACAGCAAATGAAAGCTATAGAACAGAAGCTCACTTTTTGCATAATTAAAGTAATGTTTGATATTCCCGGCAGAGGCATCTGATGTTATCGATCCCAAAGTCAATGTTGCTGATGGTATTTCTGATCTTCAAGGTGGAAGGAGCTGGAGACAGAGTGTGACAGTGAGAAGTATGAGATAGAGCTAAACAGAGTCTCTCATTGGCACAAATCGATGAACATTTTCAAGCCTACTGTAGTGATGAGAGAATGTCGATACGACAACCTTCCGATTTAAAAGCCACAGGAAAGCAGAGCTACAAGCGATGCTTGACAGCCTATCATTTAGGGTCAATCACACCAATATACGAGACAGAATAGGACTCCTTGGCACCTTTGGATCTCCTTGATGTTTTGGATGCTCTGTTATTTTCAAAAGAACGACATTTCCTTGCCACTTCATAAAGATAAAATCAATCCAGGCCTTTCAAACTTGTTATTGGCTACTGAAAAACAGATCAAGTGGAAGGCTGCTGTACAGGCACTTTTAGTAAACTCCTTTATTTATTTGAGCTTGATGAATTTTGTTCAACAAATCAGGAGCTCTTTCAGCATTAAAGAGATCTTTGGTGTAACCGTGTAACTGATGAGGATGCAGATGCTCTCAGGATTGAGACATTATTCAAGAATTTCTACTTCAGACCTTGTTTCAAAATAGATGGGTGAAAGTGAGAAAATTGTTGCGAATCTATTTCAGATGACCTGTGATTCTGTGCCTTCTATCATATTCATCGATGAAATAGATTTTTTATGTGGAACACGTGGAGAAAGTAATGAGAGCAAGGCTTCTCGACAAATAAAAACAGACCTTGTACCGATGCAGTTTCCCTTGTGCAGGGTGTAGGAAACAATGACGATAAAGTTCTTGTTCTGGCTGCCACCAACACTCCGTATGCATTGAATCAGACAATTAGGTGTCGGTTAGACAAACAAATTTACATCCCACTACCAGAGATCAATGCAAGGCAAAACCATTTAGGTGATACACCCTGGTGACCACCAAAACCGATTTGGTGGACAACAACGTACCATGCACATATTGAATGTGCCTTCAAGATAAGAAATAAGTATTTAATGATTGTATCAAGCGAGGCAGCTCCTTTTCTTGTCTTCTCTCCTTGAAATTTTCGCACCCCTACAGGGAACTTTGTAAGGATATGTCAACATGAGGGTCTAGTTTTGTGTAATTTAGTCACCTAGGACTTTATCATTAGGGAAGTCCTTTCATCAAGTGTTTTTTCACTTGGATAATTAAAATTTCTCTTTAGAGGTTTTAATTATTTGAGTTTTTCACTCAAAAATACCTCCAAAGTGGTGAAAGGTGTTCTCGTGTTAGAGTCCATGGGGTGATTGGGGCCTAGGAATGTTCCATATTACCATGCTAGACATTATCCAGAGTCTTGCGGAATTTCATTAAGTTTTGCATGGGTTTTTTTAATTTTTGGTCATTAAAAATTGTCACTCAGGACAATTTGTTGTAATGTAAAAGAGGGTTACTTGGTCATTTTTTATGTTGTATAGGGGTATGGGTACTCAAGACAAATGGCATGAGACCCCCTACACCCTTGGGTCAAGTTTGAAGTCATTCGGAGAAGTATTGCTATGGTTTTGGTCACTTTTTCCCAAGCCAGTCATAGAAATCAGGAAATTGGGCATTTAATTAGAGAGCCAATTTTTGTAAAAGTGACTATAGTCACTTGGGGTGGCCAAGTAAAGGTTCTAAACCTTATGTTATGTACCCAGCATGAAAACTAAAGCATAAAAGGGCCCCCCATGAGTGTATTTCATTAATTATGAGTTGCCCACTCTAAGGGGTGTGCCATCCTCTCTTTGATTGGTTGGGTGAGTAAAAGTCAATGGGAATGGCCCCACTATGGTGGTTTCCTCCCATTTGACATAGCAATAAGGTTGGGAGCATTAAAATGGAGTTTTATCTCCTCATATTTGAGATCTCAAACTTTGGTTTTTCCCTCCTTGAGCAAATTCGCCCCCCTCTTGGGCTCCCCTCTCTCCCTTGTGACACTTGTCTAGCATGCAAAGAGCTTCTCTCTTTCATTTTTCCTATTTAAGGAGGACATTCCTCTTCATTTGGGTTACAATCTCTCATGCTCTTGCTATTTTTCCATTTCTCTCATTCTCTTTCTCTCTTCTTGCCCCATTGTTGGGCCATTGTAATTTTCAGTCTTTTGGCTTGGTAATACAAATTCTTTGGAGGAGATTTGGTGTTGTGGATGCTCTTGGTGGTGCTTTGCTTTAGATCTTCATGCTATTCAACCATTGGGAGGCCAAACAAGCAAACTGTTTTGCTTTAATGAGATTTCTAGTAATTTTGCTAGTTATTTTATGAGTTTTCTTATTTAGCTGGTTAAGATCTTCATATTCTTGTTGGTTGAAGTTTATGATCTCTTAGCTCCTTTATAGGTACTCACCTTTCATTTCAGTTGTGTAGCAATATCTTACAAGTTGCAGGTCACTAAGCTTTGATGGTGAAATTCTTTGGTCAGATACTCCACTCCTCAAAGCATTGGATGGGAAAAAGAGCACTATCTTCTCTTTTCTTTCCCATTTAAATTTTTTGCATTATATTCTACATCTTTTGCATATATAAATCAGATTTGAATCATTGTTTACATGTTATTATCTCATCAAAATTTGCTCATAAATTTTCTGTAAATTTGTACATTTTTGTATGATAAACTAACATTGTCCCAAAGTGATTTTGGGCATTTTTCTGTGACTTTTTGCTTGCTGTTTTTTAGCAGGTCTACACACTTTCAAGAAAGATATGCTACCCAAAATCAGCCATCTCCAAACATAGACGGTCTCCATAAGTCACTACTTCAAGCCCTTCACAAAAAATGGTTAAAATCACTATTTTCTCTCTATCTTCCTAATAGAAATAAGTGCTGGAATTTACATCATTGTAACAAGCCCAAGAGAGTCTCTTGGGCTTGAGTTTATTGTATTTTGTTTCAAGCACTTAATTCCTAGATTAGTTTACTCTTAGTTGCATGCCAAAGGAAGGGGCTCTTCCCATCCATGCATGGTTTTGTTAAGTAATTTTGCTTACTAGTTCAAGTATTTTCATTTTGCCCGCACCTCACTATTACAACGTAATTTTCCACTTTGTGAGCATCAGCACTCTTTGGCCTTCAGGATCCATTTTACTGACTCAAATCCACTTTATATCCTTCAGATACACTATTTCCATATTTTTCTTCCTGTACGCTAGCTGTTTCACTTTAGCCAGCGTACCCGCAAGCTGCACCACTATAGCCCGCGGGTGACAAGTAAAATCGTAAAAATCACTAGTAAATGACTTTTTACTCCCAAAAAGCGGTCTTAGGGTGACCTTTGGCCCTCCATTTGCCCTGAAACGCCTCGATGTGTCCTTTCACCTACCTTTGGGAAGACTATATATTGAGCACATATGGCATATGGAAGGGAGGAGAAGGAGAGAGCAAGATAACTTTAGTGGATTTTTGCCGCATCTTGAGTCTCCACTCATTGATCCTTGTTGTTGTGAACCCTTTATGTTCACCTTCCAAACTCCTATCATAATTTGTGTTTGCCATTCCATGGAGGATTGAAGTGGTGGAGGCACAAGTGGAGAGACCCAGTTCTTGGTTCAGATTGGTTGCCGAAAAGAGGTCATATCACATTGTACTTTTTGTTATTTATTAATAGAAATACTCATATTCTCATCCATTAATGTTGTGAATGTTGTTAATATTGCATTGGGTTGCATTTACTTATGATATCATGGACCATTGCTATTGATGATGTTAATGCCTTTCATATATTATATGCGCTTGTTGTATATTGGTTGTCAAGACTAATTTGCAGGTTCAAGTGCACGAATTGAAAGCTTCAACGGGGATCTACATCGAACGTCCGGATCGAGGTTGGTTATATTCTCCATTATCTTAGCATTGTCATTTATATAGCATAGCATTGAGAATTGAGTTAATTTCTGGTAGTCAGCTGTCTATTGTGGTCTACCCCAAGCCATGGAAGTTTTCTTCGTAATAGAAATGGCGACTCCGCTAGGGAGAACATCCATTTTTGGAGATTTTTAGGCATTAGTCCTTGTTTAGAGTTGTGTGTCGAGTCTCTGTGTCATTCATTGGCCGTTAGGATACACTATAGAAAACAACCTTTTTCTGAGCCATTGGACTCTTTTTCTGCTCATTTGCTTTTTCCTGTACGCGGGTGAGCCTAGTTCTGCCTGCGTCTACCCGCTCCTGTCTGCACTATAGCCCGCAGGTACCCACAGTTATTCCTTCGACAGTAGTGTACAACTCCGGGGGTGATTGGTTTATGGCCTTTGGTTGTTGCTGGGTTGGTTTTGAGTGTTCCTGAGTCTTCTTTGGCCTTGTTCCTGACTGTTTCAGGACTTGTTCGTGACCAGAACTCCTCTTTTCTCTTGGTTTTGAGCCTTGTTGGTTTTTACCCATTTTTAATTTTTTTGCTCATTACATTGGCTAAGTCTTACTGTTTGGGATCTGCTAAGTTGTCTGAGTGATCTCCTCTACATTTCTGTAACTAAATAGTGAGATTTTGCTTGTATTTTTCATTTCATTATATTGAAAAATACAAAAACATAGTTTTGCATTTTCCTTTTGCTTATAAGTGAAAATACAAAAAAAAAAAATACTTTTATGTACTGCATTTTTGCATATGAGTGTTTGTGCTTCATTTAAGTTCTGCTTGTGATTGAAAATATAAAAGAGTTAAGCACGAGGTCACGGGAGGTTGGTTGCGGAGATAGCCCTCCAATACTGGCCAAACGTGGGAGAGATTTCTAGGATTTGTTCGTATCTGGGGACTCTTGAGGGATTTGACCCTCTTGAGTTTCGAGCTTAGCTACCCTGCCCATACGACGGATCCCACCTGCGACTGTCCCCCTGAGCATTGGTTATACTGCGGTGACCATAGTTGCCTTACCTAGGTATCGCACAGGGTGCTTGCAGTGGTTATACTGTTCGTATCCTGAGTCAGATAGGGGTTGGACAGCACAGCTGTTTGTTGCCGAGGGCTCCGGCCCTTTGCACGCAGTGAAGCCTGGGAACCTCTATAACTGATTCTGTTACCGGCTACAGTTTGGGAGTCTCAAGCCTCTCCTAGGCGAGACATACCGGCTCTAGTGTCGGAGCTCATTTAGCCACTCTGTTTGTCTGCTCTTGACTGTAGTTTCTCTAGGTGTGTGCTCTTGATTTTCTGCTTTTGATCGATAGTTTGGCCATTGAGGGACGTTTTGATTTTATAGTCTCTTCGAAGATATCGTGGCGCGGAGTCCTGCTCTCCGCCGATCTCGTCGGTTGGCTAGTTTACCAGTTGCCGAGCTTTCACGCCGTGTTGAGAGGGGACGTCGGCAGGCTCCCTCCGAGTCTTCGAATTCTTACGAAACATACGTCATCGACGTCATGACTGCACATTCTGGCACGGGAGAAATCCCTACGACTCCATCGGGTAGAGTCGAACACACTTTAGACACCCCTACTCCTCGAGAGGCGTGGGGGGGTGATCCACCTGAGACCCACAACCTAGTTTGTTTAGTCCGGATCCACCCGAGACCCAACCTAGTTTGTTTGGTCTGGATCCACCCGAGGACGACCCGTTCGATCCTTTAGATCCACATGATTTCCATTATGGGATGTCAGAGTTACATGATGACATAGGTCCTACGACCAACCCTACCCCGTTCTCTTTTGGTATGCCTGATTACAACACAGTTGATTCTTCTACTACATTTGGTAGTCATGCTGGCACTAGTCATGGTGTTTGCAACACTGCACCCACTGGGGGCAATACCCTCACCGGGGGCACCACATTTTCCACTCACACACATAGTATGGGGACCGGTCACATCCCTCCTAACAATGCAAATGTTGGAGGAAGGTCGCCTCCTAGGACTACCCATCATAATAGGAACACTGTTCAGAATACGACTCGCCATCCACATTTTAATACACATGCCTCTACCCGTCAACCGATGACCACTTTTGCGAATGTTAACATTCCTCCCAATCATGGGGGTGGACATATACCATATACTTTTACATCCGATGCTGCTACTAGTCATGCTAATGTAGGAGATGGGAATATACCTCATACTCATGGTCACAACGCCACCATTCCTGCTACTAGTAATACCAATGTTGGGGTTGGAAATACATCTCATACTTATGGTCACCACACGACTGCTCACGCTACTAATAATGCTTACGTAGGGGGTGGGAACATACCTTATAATCATGGTCATTACAACATGGTTCCTGCTACGAATAGCACGTATATGCCCCATAATTATGGTGGCAACCCTTACTACAATACAGTCGGTGCTGCCCATCATTATAACCCACCCCAATATGGTGCTCAAAATGCATATATACCTGCTTACCCTCACACGGGTCAGGTTGGAGGGGGTTATCAACCTTATGGCCATGGTCAAACTTATGGTCCGTCAGGTCCGTATAATCAACATTTTAATGGTCATGGTCAAGCTTATGGTCCATCTTATCCTTCAGGTTCTTATAATCAACCTTTTATGGGAGCTTATAACCAAGCTTTCCAGCCACAGCTCCCGTTCCTTGCACATTTGAATCTTCCGGATCTTTCGAAGCTCACGAATGATCCGGTGTGTCACGACCCTAGTTGGCCTCCGATCCCCACCAAGCTCCCTTCTGACATTCCCAAGTTTGAGGGGAGAAGTGGTGAGGATCCGGGTGACCACGTCACGACTTTTCACCTTTGGTGCTCTTCCAACTCATTGAATCACGATTTCGTTCGATTGCGACTATTTCAACACACCCTCACGGGGGCAGCCACGAAGTAGTATGTTGAGTTTCCTGGGGGCACTTATAGGGGTTTCAATGAGATTGCTTTGGTTTTCTTGGACCATTTCCAGTTGCTGGTTCGTTACGATAATGGTACTGAACTATTGTCTACCTTCCGTCAGAATAAGGCCACACATTTTTGACCACGTTCAAGAGTGGCGTCGACGGAAGCGATTAGTAAAAGCCAACATTCCTCCAAATTTTCTGTTGGAATGGTTTCTCAAGTCTTTACTTCCATATATTGCTAAGGATGTTTTGATGTCCGGTATTATGACTGAGGAACAAGCCATCTTAAAAGTCCAGCAGTTAGATTTACTATACTCTCAATCTGGCATTTTGTATAACATTATTCCTGATGCACCGCGAACACGACATGAGTCCAAGTCAGTCCCTGGACCACATGTCGACGGCATTGTGGGATCCACAAGTACTCACCCTGTAGATTTGGTTGCTAAACAAATGCAAAATTTGTCGCTTAACCAGTCTACTCCCAGACAGGTTCACACCTTGTCCACTTCCACCCCATCATCCGATGTACACACTGTGCAATCGACGAACCCATCGGGTAACCGGCAACCTGGTGGTAAGAAGAAGGGGAGAAACAACCGTAAGGGTGGAAACAATGGGAACAATAATAGTAATCGCAATACCCCTCGTAAGGAGAATGCCAACCCTCCTCAGGAAGGCGAAAATGCTAGTGAGGACCGTAAACCTAGGCGTAAGGTGAAATTCCCTTGCAAGCTTTGTGGGGAAGATCATCTTACTCACTTATGTCTTCGAATCGAAGAAGCATCGAATCATCTTGCACAGAGCCCAGCTGTGTTGAAGGATCCCCTTCCTCATCATCAAAACATGGCTTCGCATGCTCCCACTACTGGTTATGGACCTAATGAGACTACAACGTCTTCTTCCAATACTAGTGGTTATGGATGCGTGAATATGGTCTAATCGGAGGTTAGTGTTGCTACTCATCAACGCGATTATGGTGCACCACAACAGAATATGGGGAATGAGCCTCCCCTTCCTCCTGATAATTCTTTGCATATCGAGAAGCCCTCTACTATGCCGCGGATACCAAAAGGTGCTCTCAAGCGCTCTACGCATAATCCTAACGCTCGAGCCGCCCAGAACTACTCCATTGTAGAAGATTTGGGCCAAACTCCATGTGCCATGTCGGCTCTTGAAGTTTTACAGGCGTGTCCTTCTCAAAGGCATGCCCTTTTGTGTGCTTTAGGGGTTCAGGATGGGGCAAGTCCCAACGTTATCAAGTTTGACACTATTGATGTTCAACCTCGCTTACCTTACCACGTGGTTTTTCAAATCCATGTGGAGTGCCTTCAGAATTTCGTCAAGAGAACGGTGGTTGACGAAGGTGCTTTCACATCAGTGATGTCTTTAGCTTGTTGGAAAGCTCTTGGCTCTCCTCCTCTACTCACGTCTAGGACCATGCTCACTGCATTTGACGGTCGGTCATTTAAGCCGCATGGGATTATCCCTTCCCTTGTTGTCCGCTTGGGAGGTAAACCTGTGCCTATTGAAGTCGAGGTGGTTGATGCGCCCATTGACTACATCCTTCTACTGGGTAGGAATTGGATGTACGCTATGAAGACTGTCGCGTCTACTGTATTTAGAGTTATTTGCTTTCCACATGAAGGCAAGATTGTGACCATCGATCAGCTGAATTTTGTTAATCCTTCTCCCACAGCATCCACGGGATTAGTAGTCCCGCAAGTTACAGATTCTCAGCCGACAACTGGGAACATGGGTGTTGGAATGTACCCTTCATTGATGGGATCTTATGATTTCCCTTCACCCATTAATTTTATTGGAACCATTTCCGACAATGCATCTCCTCCATTGCATAATTTACCGTTCCGGACTTCATATTTTAATGATCCATGGACCTTACCGTCCACGAGTTCTACGTCTGGAGACATTGCGCACGTCGGGATGTCTATGCCACTGTCTGTTGTTGAGCTTGCTTATCAAGATATTCAAAAAGCCACGGTAGAGCCGAATCTCTCTTCTTCACGGACAGGAGAGGAAGATCCCGTTATGCTGTCGGTTTGGGCAGCCGACTCATCTTGTTCGAACAATTGCCTTGATGGTACTTTACCTTCGGATGAAGCTATTATCGAGACCATGTGTGGTAGTGAGAGACCTTGGGAGGATATGCATCATCGCTCTTATTTCCTTCCCAACCTCGATCTCGCCGAGCAAGAAGAGTTTAGGACGACTCTTGCCGAGATGGTTGGTCACCCTGTGGCTCTTTTGGGCTCACATGAGATTTACACGGAGGGGAACATGGCTAATATTTCCCCGACTATACCGATCAACATCTCTCGCACTCCCAGAAAGATTGAGAATGTTTACATCGGTGATGATTGCTCTTCTGAGGAGGTTTCCATTTACACCGAATTGTTTACAAAACTTCGAGAAGCTTTTGCCTGGTCATATGAGGAGATGCCAGGAATAGACCCCAGTATTGTCAAACACGAGATTAGAACATATCCTCATGCTAAACCGATTCGACAACGTCTTCGTGCTGTTAACCCTAGAAAGGCTGCCGCGCAGAGGTGGAGAAACTGCTCAAAGCTGGTTTTATCTACCCCATTCCCCTTACCGAATGGGTGTCAAGCCCCGTTCCTGTGGATAAGGAGCAGGGAACGATCCGTGTATGCACTGATTTTAGGGACCTGAACTGTGCATGTCCGAAGGACAATTTCCCCACTCCATTCATTGATCAGATATTGGATGCTTGTGCGGGAAGTGAAATTTTTTCGTTCATGGACAGCTTTTTGAGGTATAATCAGATTCAGATCAAACCTGAGGACCAACATAAGACTGCTTGCATTTGTCCTTGGGGTACGTTTGCATATCGAAAAATGCCCTTCGGCCTTAAAAACGTGGGAGCTACGTTTCAGCGTGCCATGACCTATGCCTTTCACAACCTTAAAAGTATAATGGAGGTTTTCTTGGATGATCTTGCTAGCCATTCTCGCAAGAGAGTGGACCACCCCAAGCACCTCTGTTGGATTCTCGAACGATGTACACACTACAAGATTCGGTTGAATCCCAATAAATGCATCTTTGCGGTGAGGTCAGGTCGCCTTCTAGGATTCATAATTTCGAAAGAGGGTATTAGAGTCGATCCTCTCAAAGTTGAGGCAATACTTCGGTTGCCTCCTCCGCGCAACTTGTTTCAACTTCAGAGCCTCCAAGGGAGAGCTACTTTTCTACGTCGTTTTGTAGTCAATTATGCTAATCTTACCAAAGGATTCGCACGCTTGTTGAAGAAAGACACACCGTTTATCTTGGATGAGCGAGCCCAGCAGTCTTTCGATGCCCTTAAGAAAGCTTTGGTATCAGCCCCTGTGCTTAGTCCACCCGACTTTGCACGAGATTTTATACTTTATGTGGTTGCGTCTCAAGAGACGATTGGCATGGTCTTAGTTCAGGTTGATGATGTGCTCATAGAGCTTGTGATCTATTATCTTAGTCGAAATCTAGTAGATGTTGGACTGAGATATACTCACGTGGAAAAGTTGGCACTTGCGACTGTCCATTCAGTCCAACGGTTACGACACTACATTATGCTTAGAACCACCACAGTTATAGCGCATATCAATCCATTTCAGTTCATGCTATCACGACATCTTATCGAGGGGAAGTACAATAAATAGATTGTGATCCTTCAGGAGTTTGATCTCAATTTTGTTTCGGCAAAATCGATGAAATCCTTGGTTTTTGCTGAACTTAAGTCGGACCTTCCGCGAATTGATGAGGATGTTGTCCATGAAGATTCCTTTGTGGATGAACACTTATTTCTTATCTCGTCAGAGGACCCTTGGTATGGGGATATCATTGTATATCTCCAAACTTTGAAGTTTCCTTCGCATTATTCACGGGACGAGCAACGGCATGTGAAACACCACGCTAAAGATTATACTATCGTCGGCGACACTTTGTATCGTTGAGGAAAGGATTCTATTCTCCGTCGTTGCTTGACTCGTGAAGAAGCGGAGCGTGTGCTTAATGATTGCCATGCTGGGGCGTGTGGCGGTCACTTGTCCGAGCTTGCAACAGCCCAACGCATTATGCGAGCTGGTTACTTTTGGGCTTCAATCTTTAAAGATTGCATAAACACTGTGAAGAGATGTCACCCTTGTCAGGTGCTTTCTTGGAATATACACTCGCATCCAGCGCCCCTTCATCCGGTCGTCACCGTCGGTCCCTTCACCAAGTGGGGGGTGGATTTCATGGATTGCAAACCAGCTTCGACTAGGGGGCATCACCATATCATAGTGGTCGTGGACTACTTTTCCAAATGGGCTGAGGCCATGCCTACCGTAAAAGCCGATGGTGCTACAGCAGCCCATTTCGTATTCAATCAAATTATTACTCGGTTCGGTATTCCGAAAGAGATTGTCACTGACCAGGGCAGTCACTTTTAGAACAAAATGGTGGAGGATTTGTCACTCAAGCTTGGGTTTCGTCAAGAACACTCATCTTCTTACTATCCCCAAGCGAATGGTCATGTTGAAGCAGTTAATAAGTCTTTGAAGACCATTCTCCAACGTACCATCCAACAAAGCAAGAACAACTGGCATATTATGTTATATCCTGCTTTGTGGGCATATCGAACCGCAGTCAAGACTGCCACCGGGTTCTCACCGTTTCAGCTGGTACACGGTGTGGAGTCGATTTTACAGATTGAATGTGAAATCCCTTCACTAAAAATAGCCATAGAGCTCCTCCCTGATACGTCGGGTATTGAGCAACGTTTAATCCACCTTGAGCAACTTGACAAGCAACGTCGAGATGCCACCGTGGCTATAGATGCCAATAAACGTCGTGTCAAGGTTCAGTATGATAGGTCTGTCCGTCCCCGGCGATATGTTGAAGGTGACTTGGTCCTCTTATATGACCAAGCTAAAGAACCCCTGGGGGAAGGCAAGTTTAACCCCATGTGGGACGGTCCTTACATCGTGAGGCGTGTCCTGGAAAAAGAAGCTTATGAATTAGAGGATTATGAGGGGAGCGTCTTGAAGGAGCCTAGAAATGGGCTCTACCTCAAGTGGTATTACGCTTGAACTTCTAGTTCGAGCTAATACTTTTGTATACTATTGTATAGTTGCTTCTGTACATAGTTTAGATTTCTTTTGGTTTTCGGGTCTGCTGATTAGCTTCCGTTTGATTGACAGATGTTAGCGGAATCTCCTATGTTCTTAGGATTTGCGGATGGTGCTAGCCATCATACGCAGTAGCTTGCTTCTGCTGCTTGGGTTATTTATTCGCCTGACCACCTAGTTGTGTCTTCAGGAGGTGCTTGTCTCAGTCCTACATCTAACAATGTGGCCAAGTATAGTGCTGTGATTGAGCTACTTCAGGATACTATTTCGCATGGTATCCAATTTTTAGAAGTCCGCCTGGACTCACAACTAGTTGTGTCTCAGTTGAATGGTCAGTACCGTGTGAGGGATCCTACGTTACTACGGAAATTCTTAAGGGTAAGACTCTTGGAACGACATTTTGTTTCCATTACATACATTCATGTTCCGAGAAGTTTTAATCATATATCTGATGAATATGCTAACTATGTCCTAGATTGGCATTTGTCACATTCTTAATGAAGCACACAAATAAAAGATACATTCATACATTTGTACATACACACATATAGTAGAACCGGAGAACCATAGTTTTTATAAATAATATGTCCAAAAAATGGTAGTGTCATAATACAAAACTGGAGCCCGTAGCCCTCAAAAATATATGTATCAATACAAAAAAATGGGACTCTGAGATATCTAAACCCTACGAGGAGGCCTAGCTGCCGCCTTGGCAGGATGCGTCTGATAGTAATAATGTACTGTGTTCGCTATACGCTGCAGTAGTCGCACCCAATTGCTCGGTACCCCCACAACATGGTATTGCATATCCTCTGGTAGCTGCGTTATCTCTATACCTGGTACCCTATTGGTCATCCATGATAGGTTGACCCGCACAGTCTGTAGTGTACGCTCTACTGCAGCACCCACTACCTCATCACCCCTGCCCGTCGACAGTCTCAGGAAGCCCTGTGCTCTAACTGGACCCTTGTCTGCGAGCAAACAGTGAAACATTAATATGTGATACTACCCCCAAAAAAAAATTTGCATTTATATCTATAATCAAAAATCCAAAAAAATTAATACACAAAAACATAAAAAGAATACTCACTGATGTCTCCAAACACTGCTCCTGGTGGAAACAATGTCACGATCCTGACGGAAGTCTATCCCCGCATAGAGGTAGTCCTCTATAGCTATGACCTGTCGGTCCCACCAGTGAAAGAACTCAACTGTGTACGGTGATGCCTGACGACCACCACCCTGTCACGTCAAGACCTCTACCCACCGGGTCAGAGCTGGGTTGCGGAGACTACGAGGAGGGACTTCAACCCTTGGACTGAGCCCCCGAAACTCGCTCAAAGAAGAAACTGCATAAGATACTGCCATATCCAAAGTTTTTTGCCTCCCCTTGCTTGCACTCCGTTAACTGGGTCTTCATGGACCCCAATAACATTGTGCACCAGTCATATACCATGGACTGCATGCATTGTGACGCATAGAACATCGCCGGCCTCGAATCCTGGTGAAGAGTTGTCGAACCTGTAATCTGCACTAGGGTAGCCACTATAACCTTCATGCTCAGATCGACTATGGCTCTGATTGGCACCTGACTCCCCACTGTCCGAGTATTGGGAACACAATATAGCTCTATGTAGTCAGCAATGGTGATCCCACCACCCACAGAACAAGATCGAAGGCTTGCCACTTCACCTCGACGGGACAAACCAGTAATGAAATAGATATCATCGACCTCCAAGGAAAGTATTTGCCCGTCCAAGTTGAAGTTTTGTGCATCTATGTCCCAGTAATCTATCAAACGGCGGAGCAATAGGTTTTGGGCCCTCAAACCCCCTATGTTCCAAAATTTGTACAGCCCACATGCTTGTAAAGCTTGTTGTGCAGGCAAATCATTGCGGACGGCCTCATCCACAAGGTCATGTTCCCTCTCTCTCCATTCTAAAACCATCCTGCAGGAAGAGAAAGCAAAGAGTTTAGTCAATTTCATTTAAAAAAGCAAACTCCACGGCCGTACCCGCGAGCTAATTAGCTCACAGAGGCAGGTACCCGCGGTCAATGCATGCTTTGACCGCAGGTACCTTGCCCTACCCACTACCCGTATGCTAATAGCCCGCGAGTATTGCCGTGACCATTTAGGGCTTGACCATTTAAAATTTTTAACCAATGAAAATTCAAATAAAAACATTCAAATGAAAGCTATGAATGAGACAACTAACCTGTTGATGTATATGTAACTTCGGAATGTATTTCATATATGTATATTGTACTCCTATAGAGATGGTATTATTCCTCTATACGGAAGTGTTTATATTCCTATAGAGATGTTATTATTCCTCTATACGAAAGTGTTGTCATTTATATTGTAAGTGTCGTAACTTATACTTGATGGGTTATTAGACCACCTTGTTGGGGTCGGCCCTGTATAAGTCATGTGGGTCAAAGGGTTATTAGACCACCCTATTGGGGGTCGGCCATGTGGGTCAAAGGGTTATTAGACCTCCCTATTGGGTGTCGGCCCAGTCAGCATTGTGTTATGTGGTTAAGTTGAGGCTGACCTAGTAAAGGTTATTAGGCAAGTCAAGTCAAGTATAAATAGAGTGTGGGAGGCACTCTATTTGATCATTCTATTCTTACACACACTCTTTGGAGGGTGGCGCACTTGTGGAGGAGGAGAAGGTGCTGCTAGGAGATGTCTGTCTCTTATGCTTGGGTTGTATCATTGCTCTATCTCTGAGGAAGTTATTGGGGATTTTCACCTTTATGGTTTTCCCCGAGTAAACTCTATGTCTCTTGTGTGCCTGCATTATTGTGTCTATGATTGATATGCTGTAGATATGCTGTACATGTTGTTCTCTCAGTTAAGATCCTAGATCAGATTGAAGTAAATTCTAAAAAATTAACATGGTATCAGAGCTAGCCTGAAAGAAGGCATGGTATGGCATGTATGACACTTGTTGCACTTGCGATGCTAGGGCTTGATATAGCAAAAACCAGTCATCGTAGCACTTTCGCTATAAATCCATTTTGGCAAAGTTTTCGGATCTAAAACTTTTACAGGTCAAAGATCAGATCCCCATGTACCTTGTGTCTAAAGGACAACTTCTAATTCGTTGTACTTTGTGTTTTATGATCTGTACAATCTAGGGTTTCTGCCTCTTCCAGATCTGAGTCATAAACAGGTGACCTAGGAAAAAAGGTCATAACTTGAGCTAGGAAGCTCCAAATGAAATTTCGTAAAAAGTGGCAGGTAGTGCACGGACTGTACTTTCTCAGGTAACTTTTTCAGAGGCCGAAACTGAACCAGTGACACGTGGCACACCGTACAAGTTCTCTCTCCCATTTTATCCCATAAACAGGTCATGTTGTGACACTTGACCTAACTCTCTCAGAAAATCCATTTGAGGTCAGACCTGTGGGGTTGGAAAGATGACAGGTTAGGCTACCACAGTAAAAATTTCAGACCCTGTGGATCGAAAAGTTCGGAGTTACACCAGAAACAATTTGGTGCATATTTATGTCAAAACAGAATTATTTTTGAGCACCTTGATTCATGGCTTCGGGAATTTAGGGTTTCGGAGAAAGTTGGAATTTTTGTAATCGGAGACCACGCCTGGATGCTACTCATCAAAATCGAAATTTAGAGACCAAGATCAGATTTTTTGGTTGGAAAGAAGGCCGGGCTTGATCAAACCCCAGTTCGGGACTTTGATAGGAAATATGGAAAATTAGGGCTTCTGCAAAAGTTGGAATTTTGGAAATCTGTGACCACGGCTGGAAGCTCCTCAGAAAAATAGAAGCTTAGAGCTTTGAATCAAACTTTTTGGTTGGGTGAAGCTCCGAGAAACTCAAACCCTAATTTAGGGTCCTCCTTAGTGAATCCGGAAAACTAAAAGGCAATTTTGAGGGGTGAAACTTTGCAGTTTTCAAATTCTTAGTATACCAGCTTGACCAGCTCAGAAAGGCGCATCTTTCTATCCTTTCAGAAGTTTGAAATTCAAAGTTTGAATTTTTAGGGTTTCTCTGACAAACCCTAATCCAGCTCTAGATCTAATTTCTGCAAATCAAGTGGATTGGGTTAATCCTAGAAGAGAATGGATTGGTCACCTGCATAAGTGAAGAAGTTCCTGTTTCAGAGGGAGATGACGCTAAGGCCTTTCATAAGAAGATTACAAACAATCTCGACAGGTATGACTTATCCAGGTATGTTTCGAGATTTGTTCATGATTGAGTTTATGGTATGTTTGTCTTCATATTATTACGGTTAGGACAATCTTGATTAAATTTAGACTTGTCGTATCACCTTAATAAAATTATGAATGCATGATAGAAGATATTAATTGATTAGGGTGTTCACACTTATGATTGTACTAATGCATTATGGTGTTGTATGAGGTTTATGTTGTCCGCTAACATGAAAGGTACACCAAGAAAGACAAATCATGTTCTAGTTCAAGAACATATGATCATGGTGACATGAAGACAAAGATTCAGCCCTTGTCATGGATCACTTAGAAGATCTATTTACGAGGTATGTATAACTTGGTTCTATAATGGTTAACTTATGAGATATGCAGGTTACTAACACAAGTCATTGAAGAGAACAAGAAGACATCATGTGGGTATGTTAGACATAACTAACTAACATACTAATCCAGGTATGTTTTTCCTATATCAAGTTAGAATCCTACCTTGTGATAGGATCTCTTATATAAGTATACATGGCATGATTGATAATGATTATTCATAGGTTTGAATAATCATGGGTGTATGCATATTAGGTTTCTTACCTTAATTGATGATATGACTAACTAGAAGAGTCATAAAAGTATAGGTTTGAGTAATCACGGGTTTAGGCATATTATGTTTCTTAATTTAATTTATGATATGACTAACCATAAGAGTCCTTGAATACTAATGCTTATTATTTCTGTTTGAAATGATCATGACTATACATGCTTAAGATTATTGTGTTTTGATAGTATTGAGAATATACTAATAAATGTATGATTATGTATGAGATCTCGAGGATATCACAATAATGATACTTGTAAGCATGCATAGTGATCGAGGATGGATATAAGTTCAAGGACAGGTAATCCAAGAAACAAAAATCAAGAGGGAGCACACTCCAGTAGTTTATGCAAGGATGCAGATATTCAAAGCGAGCCGACCGCTTCTCACAATCCACATTAGGATGGAGTTGCAAAGATTCAAAGGGAGTCCACCCAACAACTAAACAAAGATAAGTATTTGAATTGTCATTTCTTACATTTTTTTTGTTTAAATAATGTTGTTCAATGATGTATATGCTTATGTTCCTAGACTTAGGTTGTGTATTATGCATATTAGAATAATTGCATTAATGAACAGTATACTACTAATATGCATGTGATGGGTAAGTGGCCTATGGCACTGTACAACATTCCATTGCTATTGCTACTTATCTAGAATGAAACGTCTTTGTTGACATGTTGGGAGTTGTGCACGCTCTTAGCAATGTTCTGGTAGAGATTGGAAGGCATCTAGAAAGTTACGGGATATGGATAAATGTTGTATTGAAGCATTGGCTAAAATAATTGCATGACTGTATGACATATTTCTTTATGTGTAATAATTTATTCTGAAAACTATGAGATGTTTCTAATCATGCAATTTAACTTGTCTTGTAGGAAAGATCGTATACCATCACCTACAAAAGGACTACAACATTTGGTCCAGCAACAAAGATATCTATTGAATATATTGAAATTCCCAGGATTCGAGAAGAATGCCATGATCAAGGAGTACCAGTCGATCATGAAGAATGATGTTTGGGATGTAGTCCCAAGACCTGAAGGGAAGTCTGTTCTGACTTCCAAATGGATCTACAAGATCAAGCATGTTGCAGATGGCAGCACAGAGAAATACAAAGTCATATTTGTAGCTCGTAGCTTCTCCCAGAAAGAGAAATTGATTATGAAGAAACCTTTGCACGTGTAGCCAGATAGACTTCCATCAGAACAGTACTTGCTCTGGCTGCAGTGATGAAGTGGAAGATACACCAGATGGATGTCAAGACAGCTTTCTTGAATGGTGTAGTCGAAGAGGAAGTGTATGTGGAGCAGCCACTTGGTTTTGAGACACATGACAAAAAGTCATATGTGTGCAGATTGAAGAAAACCTTATATGGCTTGAAGCAAGCTCCCAGAACTTGGTATGGTAGGATGGCCATTTTCCTATCTAGTTTGGGCTTTACCAAGAGTAAAACGGATTCCAACCTTTACTACAAGGTTGAGGAAGGCAATCCTGTGATACTACTATTGTATGTGGATGACCAGTTTGTTACAGGTGATGATAGATTGATTGCCGATACCAAGAGGAAACTTGCAGTTGAGTTCGAGATGAAGAACTTGGGTATGATGCACTACTTTCTAGGCATGGAGGTGTGGTAGAGTGGAGATGGAATCTTCCTTGGACAAGGGAAGTATGCAGTAGAGATCCTGAAGAGGTTCGGGATGATAGACTACAAGGCCATGGCCACACCTATGGCATCGAACCTGAAACTTCTGTGTGATGCTTCATCTGATCCAGTTGATGTCACTGTGTATCGTTAGCTGATTGGGTCCTTGATGTACTTGACAAACACGAGACCAAATATTTGCTTTGTGGTGAGCACATTGAGCCAGTTCCTGACGGATCTGAGAGATGTTCACCTGGTTGCTGTAAAGCATATTCTGAGGTACCTGAAGGGTATAGTTGATTATGGGCTCAAGTATGATGCGAATCAAAAGTTTAACCTATAGGGTTATGTTGATTCAGATTGGGCAGGTAGTGCTGCAAATAGGAAGAGCACTTATGGGTGCTACTTCAGTATGGGATCAGGTGTGATCTCTTGGTTTAACAAGAAGCAGTCCTGCGTAGCACCGAGTACAGCCGAGGCAAAGTATGTTGCAGCCTGTTCGGCTAGTTGTGAGGCAGTATGGCTTCGGAAGCTACTGTCTGAGTTATTTGATCTACCGATGGAGGCTACTGGTATATTTTGTGACAACCAGAGTTGTGTGAAGCTGTCTGAGAACCCGGTGTTCCACGACAGGTCGAAACACATAAGAGATCAAATATCACTATATCAGGGATGTGGTGCAGAGAGGAGCAGTGAAGCTCCTGCATGTTGCAACGGATGAGCAAATTGCAGATGTGTTGACGAAGCCACTAGACAGAGTGAAGTTCGAATACTTCAGAGAGAGGCTTGGTGTTCTTCAGATTGACGACACTTCGAGGAAGAAGTGATGGAGACATTTGTTGAAGCCATTCCAAGCATGGTGGAAGGAGGATCCTTCACATGGCTATGGATATAAGCGTTGGATGATGAGCATCAGGATGATGTTCTAGTTTTTGCTCTGTATGATCAGTTAGATCATTTATGTATGTATGCATCATGTTGGATGCTTGGACCATGTATCTGTATATGTATCAGGTGGATACGTTGTATGATCAAGTAGATCATGTATGTTGATGGATACATTGTGTGGATCATGTATATATGTATGTATCAGGTAGATACATTGTATATGATGATATGTATCAGGTAGATACTTGGTATGCATCAGGTGGATGCATTGTATGATCAGGATGATCATGGATGACGAGCTTCAGGATGTTGCTCCAGATGATATGCATCAGGACGATGCAGTGATGATGAGCAGGATGATGTATGGTGAGTATCAGGTGGATACTCCCAGAATCAGCGATTGAACTTCGAGGTGAAAACTAACCAAAAACTTCCAATTGGGTGAATGGTGAAAATGAATTGTAAATTGTAAATTTTTATTACTATTTATAAATTTGAAAACCCACTTGTCTATAGTTTTCACCGTTTTAAATTGTTTTGGACTAATATTATGTCTTGGAGTAGCATTTTTTGACCAGATTTTTTCGGCGAGAGTTGTTTTTTATCGTTTCGCACCTACGGCAGGTATATTTCATACCTGGCATATAGGTTAGATGTCATTTTCACATGCATTATGCATCTGACCTTTTGACCCTTTTCATAAACCCTAGGTGCAACCCCGCTTCTTAACCGACACGGAGCCTTCACACTGTTATAGAAGTATCGTTATGTGGCGATAGGGCCTTTCCGAACATGGGTACCCTAGTTAGAACCCCTTTTGCATTTTGGTGCCCATGTTGTTGTTTGTCCTTAAGATCGGGAGTCCTTCGTAGTTACGCCATGACTTTGCAATAAAGACTCATACTCTACTTTGTCTTATGCTGGCCATCTCCCATAAGGACTCCCCCATTTATATCAAGTTGTGATTGCATTGCATCATCCTGCTTGCCACTTGAGCCTTGTGTCGGCTCCCGCTTACTCAATTATTAACCTGGTGCCTAAGCACTTTCCCTGTCGATGCAGAGCTTCCATTTGCCCTTCATAATTTGATTACCTTTTGACCCTGAAGGAACACCCCCCAAGTGTCCACATCCTGCACATGCTTCCTTGCATTGATCATAGGTATGTTCCACTGCTTGGGACTAGTCTGCTCACCATTTGACACTCGTTCCCTCACTTGTTGTACTATAAGCAATTTTCTTCTTTTTCAAGCTTTTCCAAATATGAAAAAGACCAAAAAAAATCAAATATTCCAAAAAGCCAGACGAGATTATGGTTACTTCTTCTAGTTGGTAGCTGTTGTGTCGCCTTTGAACAGAGCATTCATTCCACTCCATCCATTATGAGTCGGGACTATAGTTGGACTGTAGGGACCCTCGATTGCGGGTTCCCAAAAAAAAAAAGACTTCCACGGAATTTGAAAATATAAGTATAATTAATTGCAGAACTTCCAATACGATTTTTCAGAAGAAGATATAGAGGCCACAGATCTAGTTCTATCTATTGCAGTACATGAATGTCAAATAAATAAAACTATATACCCAGATTATTCATGATACCACAAGAGTTAGCAAAATAAATAAACTAAATACTTCAAACCTGTTTTCGACGTTTGGTCCAGCGAATCGATGGAGTCCTCGAAGTGGTTCCCGCACGATCCAATCCAATATCCTGACGAAGTACCGAGTGACCCCTCGGTTGACCTCCCTACCGTATCGGGGTTACTCTCCTTCACCCCGAACCCCCGAGCTAATGGGGTTGTAAGAACGCACAAGCTAACCTCCCGAAAGGATCTCCCAATCTCCGTTCCGGCTAATCCCAACTCCAAGGATCATAACATAATTCGATATTATGATGACCATCCAGCATTAGGGAGCGAGAGATGTCTTTCTCTCCTCCTCCCTCATTATATAGCAAAGGCTTGTGTGTCATGTGTCTGTCCATGCACATATTTAATTTAATTTAATATTTTAATTTCCATTATTCTCAAATACATGTGTCTTCTTAATGTCTTTAATGTGCACCTAAATCCCTAGATCAGTGGGAGTTAGGTGTAGAAGAGTTCTACTTCTCTTTTGGTTCTCATTTAGTTTACTTAACAATCTTTTAGTTAGACTTATTGCTTTCTACTTTTCTTTCTTTTCCTAATATTAAGATTGAATTAAAAGATGATTCCTTTTACTAAAAGTATAATCTATTTTAAATTTCCTCTTTATAAAATAATTTAAATGAATAATAAAATTAATTAAAATAAAAAAAAAATCTTGAATATTAATAAAATAATACATGATGAATAATTTGTATGCTCGACTGACTGAGATACTAGAATGAATGATGTAAATATTTTATATATTGCAGCACTACTAATGTGCGCTTGAGTGTGTGCAGTGGCAGGTAAGACGATATACCGACTGACCCACAATGGAATTTTAGGAGTCGTAAGAACGGAAAGAACACATAGGGGTACGACGACTGACGGTCGACCCTGGATTAACAATCCACACACGGGTAAAGCCATTTCAGCTCACCCGGGGAAGCGTATGTCGTACGGGCAAGGCCATAATGATTTGGTCGCGTACGATGAGTTGAGGGGCGCGCAATAAGGAGACCCTTATCCCTCAACATCCCTTAGTCTCTAAGGAGCATAGTTGAGAGATTGCGGTAACGGTTCCCGGTCGCTACGCAGTACTCCCCATAAGAAGGAAGAAATGAAACTGTTAGAAGGGCCCGCCGAAGAGGTACCTAGACAAGAACGAGAGGAAGAAAATTAATCAATGGTATAAATTAAAATTTCACATAAGATTTAAGAAATACTTTATTTTGTTCTATTTTATTAATTTGAATAATTTTATTCAAGATTTTATTTTTAATTGATTTCATTAAATTGAATTATTCATTTTAACTGGTTTTATTAACTTGAAAAAGAATTGAAGAGATTGATTTTATTCAATATTAAATTTGATTAATTATGCTGATTGAAAAAGATTAATAATAAAATAATTATTTTTATTAAAAAGATTTTATAGATTTTATTATTTTAAATCATTATATTAAAGATCATATTTAATTGACTTCATTATTTTGAGAAAGAATTGAAATAGATCATTAATAAAAGAATTGTTTTTCTTTTATTATTATTCAAGATTTTTTTTACTTTAATTAATTTTATTATTCATTTAAGTTATTTTATAAAGAGGAAATTTAAAATAGATTATACTTTTAGTAAAAGGAATCATCTTTTAATTCAATCTTAATATTAGGAAAAGAAAGAAAAGTAGAAAGCAATAAGTCTAACTAAAAGATTGTTGAGTAAACTAAATGAGAACCAAAAGAGAAGTAGAACTCTTCTACACCTAACTCCCACTGATCTAGGGATTTAGGTGCACATTAAAGACATTAAGAAGACACATGTATTTGAGAATAATGGAAATTAAAATATTAAATTAAATTAAATATGTGCATGGACAGACACATGGCACACAGGCTTTTGCTATATAATGAGGGAGGAGAAGGAGAGAAAGACATATCTTGCTCCCTAATGCTGGATGGTCATCATAATCTCGGATTATGTTATGATCCTTGGAGTTGGGATTAGCCGGAACGGAGATTGGGAGATCCTTTCGGGAGGTTAGCTTGTGCATTCTTACAACCCCATTAGCTCGGGGGTTCAGAGTGAAGGAGAGTAACCCCGATACGGTAGGGAGGTCAACCGAGGGGTCACTCGGTACTTCGTCAGGATATTGGATTGGATCATGCGGGAACCACTTCAAGGACTCCATCGATTTGCTGGACCAAACGTCGAAAACAGGTTTGAAGTATTTAGTTTATTTATTTTGCTAACTCTTGTGGTATCATGAATAAATCTGGGTATATAGTTTTATTTATTTGACATTCATGTACTGCAATAGATAGAACTAGATCTGTGGCCTCTATATCTTCTTCTGAAAAATCGTACTGGAAATTCTGCAATTAATTATACTCATATTTTCAAATTCCGTGGAAGTCTTTCTACATGGACCTTAGGAGATGTACTTGTTTCTTGGTTTACTCCACCGATTGGTTAAGCTTCCAGTCACTATGGAGCCCTTTGTGATGCCTCCTGCATCGCACAGTCTATATTGAGTCTATGTTGCCTAAGTCTATCCATCTGCTCATGCTCTTGTTCAAAGGAAATCCTGAAACCAGAGTCCACCACTCCTCAGATCTCTTGACTATTGCATGTCGGCCATCCTTATTGAGTCAGTCTGTTTTACTTGAGTTCTTCCAAATCTTTCAGCGTAGCTGGTACCTCGTGCTGGTTGATGAGGGATGCCTTAATGCCCTCCTTCCAGCAAGTTTCGTTCCGTCGACTTCAACCCATTTACTCTGGAATTTGAGACTTAGAGTTCGGTTTAGTACCTTGAAGCTTGCAGTCATTAGTGGTAGGTTCTCTCGCCATCGACAATTTTGGGAATACATAAATGTCCCCTGATCGATGGATTCATCTTAGTGTTGGACTTCAACGCATCTATTCGCACTTTGATGATTGTACTCTGTGCCTTGATGCCCATTTTCATTATTGGTGGGTTATCTCGCGTCTGTTAATGGTATACATCATTGACCGGTAATCAGACGATGTCACATCAGGTTTGACCTCAACACCTTTATTCACTTGATGGTACTTGCACTGTAAATGATTTGTGTAGAAGACCCCAGGTGATAGTGGCATTCAATATGCTACTTATGATTGTGACTTTACATCTGAGATATCACCTCTCAGATATCAGCAGTTTGTACCTCCAGTTTGCACCAATTGTTTCCTTTTCAGCAGGAGACCATATCTTGTTGTAAAGGGATCATGGCTATGATCACTTATGACATGTATTCACTATGTACTGCCTATTCATGGCCATTGTATCAGATTGTTGTACTATACCGACATGTATTCAGAGATGCTATTGTATTATGACGAATGAGCTGCTCCTTCCACTTGTGTCTCCATCACTCCACTTCTGAGATTTATAATGTATTTCGACCATCATAGCACCATTCTCTGACCTCACACATTAGGGGGCATCTGTTACAACGTAATTTTCCACCTTGTGAGCATCAGCACTTTTTGGCCTTCAGGATCCATTTTACTGACTCAAATCCACTTTATATCCTTCAGATACACTATTTCCCTATTTTTCTTCCTGTACGCTAGTTGTTCCACTTTAGCCAGCGTACCCGCGAACTGCACCACTATAGCCCGCGGGGTGACAAGTAAAATGGTAAAAATCACTAGTAAATGACTTTTTACTCCCAAAAAGCAGTCTTAGGGTGACCTTTGGCCCGCCATTTGCCCTGAAACGCCTCGATGTGTCCTTTCACCTACCTTTGGGAGGACTATATATTGAGCACATATGGCATATGGAAGGGAGGAGAAGGAGAGAGCAAGATAACTCTAGTGGATTTTTGCCGCATTTTGAGTCTACACTCATTGATCCTTGTTGTTGTGAACCCTTTATGTTCACCTTCCAAACTCCTATCATAGTTTGAGTTTGCCATTCCATGGAGGATTGAAGTGGTGGAGACACAAGTGGAGAGACCGAGTTCTTGGTTCAAATTGGTTGCCGACAAGAGGTCGTATCACATTGTACTTCTTGTTATTTATTAATAGAAATACTCATATTCTCGTCCATTAATGTTGTGAATGTTGTTTATATTGCATTGGGTTGCATTTACTTATGATATCATGGACCATTGCTATTGATAATGTCAATGCCTTTCATATATTATATGTGCTTGTTGTATATTGGCTGTCAAGACTAATTTGCAGGTTCAAGTGCACGAATTGAAAGCTTCAACGGGGATTTACATCGAACGTCCGGATCGAGGTTGGTTATATTCTCCATTATCTTAGCATTGTCATTTATATAGCATAGCAATGAGAATTGAGTTAATTTTTGGTAGTCAGTTGTCTGTTGTGGTCTACCCCAAGCCATAGGAATTTTTCTCCGTAATACTCACTAGTGAAGTGGCTCTGTCGCTCCAATGATATCGTGCTTGGCTTGTTTCTTTATTTCCAATAATTTCCTTTAAGTTGTTTATTTTGCCCGCACCTCACTAGTGAAGTGGCTCCACCGCTCCAGTGATATCGCGCTTGGCTTTCATTTTACTTCTGTAATTTAGTTTCAAGTAATTTCATTTCACCCGCACCTCATAAGTGAGTGGCTCTGCCACTCCTATGATATTGCGCTTGGCTTACATTGTTTTAGATTAGTTTTGCTTAAAAATAAATAAAATTTAACTTAAGCCCTGTTTTTGCCCCGTATCCTCTCCCCTCACCAGTTAAACCGAACTTGGGTGACGAGAAAGGGCAAAGATTTGTGTTGGCTAGATTAATAGGCACCCGGTTACATATCTTCACCAGAACGGAGAAAAGAAGGCTTAGCCTGTGGAGCTAGTGGGGTAGAGACCGTGGGGGGTCTCATGGCACTTTGTGTCCTCCAGTTGAGCACCCAGCAAGTCTTGAGTTTGACCCGTGGAGCTAGCTGGGAACCTTGTGTTCTCAGGTTGAGCACCCGGCATTCTCTCTCTAATCGAAGGAGATAGTCTCTTGGGGTAGACATCTAGATTAGTTTCATTTCTTTTGCAACAAACACCTCAATCCCCTACGTCAAAGAGAGACATTAAAATTTAAAGGACCACTTGCAAAACATTGTTACAATCTTTTCTATTTTGCAAGCATTTCACTTAGCTTTCTTGTTCACAACATTTGCTTCAAGTACTTTATTTTCAGCTCAATATTGTTATATGTATCCTTGATTCCATAAGTTGTTAATAGTCTACACTTCAATGCTTTATGTGATAAATTGATCATCTTGTTGCAAGCATTTCATTTACTTGTTCATTTACTAGAAGTGATTATTCATTGTTGTATCTGTTAAAGTGAATGAGTTAACACTTTGGGAAAGTACTTGTTTAAGTTGAATATTGTGACTCCATAGCCCGAATAGTGACGGCACTAGTCTTGTTAATCGGTAATTTGTTTCTCTCTTGCATTTCATCATTTGGTTGATTGCTAAAGTGTTTGCTTGTCATTGAAGGATTTGCATAATTGCACGCTGCTTGTCATTTTTATCTTTGTAACTTACAACTCCAACAAAAAACATAAAGAAACTTAGTAATCAGGGACTACCCCCCTTGGCCTTTAGGAGTTGTGGTCTAAACGGAGGAGTTTAGGACCGAGGTGACAGTGGGTTCTGTTAGCACTCCAGGAGTCCTTCTAGGTTGTAGGTCAAAGGAACCTGGTAACTTGCAAATTTTCTTAATGATTTGTGAAATGGATCGAGTTGGATTACTTAATGAAACTCACTCGCTAAAAACATGCCCAAGCATACTCAGATAGACGAGGCTTTTAACCACACTGTTCAGAAAGTTTATAAAAGGTAGATGTAGGTAGAAATCCTATTATGCTAGCAGACTCATACAAAAGCATATATGAATGGCTAATCACAACAGATAAATGATACTTGACATTCAATTTATCAACACAAAGATAGGATGACAACTATCAAGCATAGACAAATAGAACATACATGAAATAAACACTTCACTGCAAGTACAGAAAGATAGAAAAGGAAAACTGAACATAAATGGCAAAAGAAGCTCTTATAACCAAGATGCAATGAGAAGTCTGATAGTAATATTATAAAAAAGGTCTCCAAAGTCGAACCTTTTCTTGCTCTCAAGTTCTAGGCTTTATAGCCTCTACAAAATCTTCCCCCAGATCCTAAGGAGCTGGGTCGAAATCACTAAAAACAGAAAATCAAAACCGTTTTGAATAAACTAGGAAAAAATCCTCTTTAATTTGGCCAAACTGCTGAAAAAAGGGGCTCAGAGATGGATTTGATTCTCCCAATCTGTGACACCTGTAGGAAAAATGAGAGAGGTTATTGTTCTCTGTCGTGTTAGGCACAAAAACCTCCGCCCGTTTCGCAAAATGATTCTCCAGTCGCTCAGAATCATCATTTTAAAATAATGACTCTGCACAGTAAAAACGTCATTTTTGCTGAAACTGCTGAAAAAGAGGCTTAGAGATGGGTTCAATTCTCCAGATATGTGACACCTCTGTATAAACTGAAAGAGGTTATTATACATTGATTTGTTGTGAACAAAAACCTCTCTCAGAACTTCGAAATTCGTCTTCATTTGCCCGAGATTTGCATTCCAAAAACATGTGTCGAACAGGCAAATTCTAGGATCCAAAAATTGAGGCTCAGTGACGGATTCAATTCTCTCAATCTGCAACACCTGTAGGAAAACGGAGAGAGGTTATTGTTCTCTGACATGTTAGGAACAAAAACCTCTGAGCGTTTTGAAAAATGATTCTCCACTCGCTCAGAATCATCATTTGAAAATGATGACCTTTCACAATAAAAACGCCATTAATTTCAGTAAATATCCTTGCCTCCACCTTGCTGGCACCTTTAAATCTGGAACAGAACCTTGATCACGATGCCTTTAATTATTATATAACATTATAAACTACCCTTGAGGTTTTTGGATCAATAAAAATCAGATCTGTGCAAAAATGGTAACATTCTGTCCATTTTTTTAGCTTTCGATAGCTAGGAAAACCAAAGTCTGAATCTGTAAGCCACCGAAAGCTCTATTTTCAGTAGCTAATGAACCATCGCCTTGTCTGCCTAAGCCACCGAAACCGTTCCACGATACCTGACACGTGCCTTTCCTTTCGGTAGCTGAAGAGTTTTGTCTTCCATTCTGTAAGCTGCCGAAAGCCGGGTTTTCAGTAGCTAATGAGCCATCGCCTAGTCCGCCTAAGCTACCGAAACCTGAATTTTCTTTTGAAGAAAAAATGATATCCAATGATGTTGCAAACGTTATTACATGCCTCAAATGTTTATAAAAATGAAGAAATTAAAGACTTCCTATCACTACATAAAATAGATTTGACAAATTTTATTGGGGAGATAACAGGTTCTTAACTCATAGTTGCCCTTAGGAACACACACAGCGGTTGGGAGACTTACCCGTGTCTAAGTGTGTTTTAGGCGGCAACACACCCCACAACTTAACTGAGAGTGATTTCATGGAACTGAGTCAACAGGGACAGAAAGCTCGAATCATCGTCTTGATGAAGCTACCAGAAAGCCAAATGGTTGTGGGATCCAACGTGGAAAAGGCTAAGGAAATTCTGAAGCCCATGAAGGGGGTTCACCTTGATTTTGTGCAAGATTGACAGCATCAGCAATGGAACCCTTTGTCACGCCTTTCATGATGGATGAGTTTGACAGGTTTCAAAAGTGAGTGTGGACATCTCTTCTTGTTTCACTGCTGGTTAGGGTTTCTTCTTGGCTGTTTTTTGCAGTCATCGGAATTTGCAGGGGAAGATTGTGCTTAACGTAAGAAGTTTCAGGACTGTTTTATGATGTTACTATTTGTTGGACAAGGGCACCTAACTTAGGGTTGTTTTTAGCCTGTTTATGAGCTTTCTTGGATAACCTGTCCACAAGTTTGAGCGCCAGCATTGGGACTTACCTGCTGTTATTTTTCAGCCATTTTTTCTTGCATTGATCTGTGGCTATTCACTGGTAGCATCACTGTTTTGTTGTGATTGCAGAACCAGAGTTTCAGATCATCCATTTTTTATCCATTTACAGCCACAGGTCATAGGCTTTTGGCTTACTAGATCTCCAGATTTCTTTTTTATTCCTCAAAAGCTGGTCTGGAAGTTTTTGGCTAGTGGCATTGCTCTAGGAGCTACAAAACTATGGTTTCTAGATCTAATTTGTTGAGCAGCTGATCCAAAAAAATTTGGGTAGTGGCATTGCCCTAGGCACTGTGGAACTCGGATTTCCAAAACTGAATTTTATTTACAGCTGAGCTGGAGATTTTTGGCTAGTGGCATTGCCCTAAGGTCTGGAACTAGGCTTTCTTGATCATCTCTCTGCAGCAAATTTTCTCTCCATATCTGAGCTCTTCAGCCAGGGAATGTGCTATCCTAGGGCAGATTCGAATATACAATCTGATGATGGATAAGAGGGACTCTATTTCTGGTTAAAATGGATATTTTGGACTGTTTAGTTTGAAAAAACTTGACTATATAAAAGGCCGGGAGCCTGACAATATGATGTACCTCATATGGGTAAAGGCTGTAGGTAGAGGGTCTGAAATTTTTGGATAAGAATACGGTATACATATTATGAGGTAACAGTTTTCTGTAGCGATTTGGCATCAAGGTTTCCTTGATGGAATCTAGCAATGCTAATATAGTATCTGAAAAACTTTTACTTCTCTAAGATTCAAAAAAGTGAGATTATTTGTCTCTGAAAAATGGAAGTTAAGCTACATTAAAAAAAATCCATGTTGTTATAACTACCTTGTGCTTTTTGAATTTTTTTCTTCCTTCTTTGTGTCTATGGGAATGGCTTCCAGCTGAGTGGCTAAGGTCATTCTCTTCCATTGCCATCAAACCAGAAATATCATCATTGAAGTCATCCATCATACCCATCAACCTGTCAAATTAAATATAAAGATGAAAATTAAATATAGTTGGTCAATCCAATGATGTACATGTACACTAGAGCATATATATTAAAATATATTAAGTTAGAATCATTGCTATTAACAAAATCAAAAATATGAAGGGTGAATTTATATAAGAATAAAAAAGATATCCAGGTTATCATTCTCACCCATTTCTTGACTGCTTAATATGTTTAATCCTCTTTTTCTCAATTCTTGAAAGAGGAACACGAGTAAATAGTTCCTCTTCCTGACGAGCACGTTCTTCGAACTTAGATTGTTCTCTGAGCAGTTCTTTACTTTCAGCTCCAACAATTTCTCTTACCTGTAAAAGGAGATCGAACAACAGTGTTAGCCATTCAAACATACACCACATTGAGAAAGACACAAAATTCCAATCATCCACCTCTTCTGGCCTTCCTTCTAGGTCATTTGCAAGATCCTTCACAAAGGCACTGCGTGAAGCTTTCCGCAATGTCTCCTTCTGCTTACGTATTTCCAACTTTTTATTTCTTGCATTCATTTCCTCATCCATAGCTGTTGGAGCAAACATAGGAGGCCGATATACACCTTCACCATCCTGATAAATGCATAAATTGAAGTATTAGTTTTTGCAATGTTCCGTGAGTGCATAGAAATAAATATGCTAAATGGATCACAGGCTTCGCTACAGTGCTGATCAAGTTACTAATATCAATTACCTGAGCAGATTGATCCAGCTTAGAGACGAGCATATCTGGGTTTGGCCTATATTTTAGAGCATCTTCTTTATCCATACCTAAACTCTCTTCACTTTTACTAGAGATTCTATTCACAGGAGCATTATTAGCCACCCTTGAAAGCTTCTCAATTTGGTACTGAAGTTTTTTGTCAATTGGCCGAATCTAGTCAGAAACAAATTTCCACAAAAATTGAAGAAATTAATAAAAATAAAGGTGCATTGAATCAAATTAAACATCCTCCATCAGTCATTAAATAATAAAATATCAAAGAATTAATCATGTAATCTGCAACACAATATAAACCAGTGATAGCAACAAACCTTCTCCAAGAAAAGTCTAATTTCAACAAGGCGAGAGATGACTGGGTGGCCTTGAATTGAAGAACCCTCTGCTTTCTGAATTAAATAGTAGACAATTGATTGACAATAACTCAGAAGCAATAGATGCTTCACATCTAGGTAGCTTATCCCATCTTTAGTTGCATACATATTGTCCTTTACCTAAACAAGGTCACAATTAAGGTGAAATGAATTTCCATTAAAGATACTCTCTTACTGCCAAGATACTTTCATGATATCTAACCTTACATCAAACATACAGAACCTCAGAATTCCCTACCTGCTGAACAAGTGGCTGTAATTTACTTCTAATTTGATCAAGTCCCACCTTCATTTCCACTAGCAGAGACGCGAGCCGTGGAGCATCACTGCCAAGTCAAACCAGAGGTCAAATTTCTAAAAGCTCTGTGATTTAATTTGTTCAAAAAGACCAATAAAAAGATGGCAGAATTGGTTCAAAAATACCAATAAAAAGATGGCAGCATTGCATGATAACCCAATGAAACAACAAACATGACAATGAAAAATTAAACAAACTAAAACTAAAACATTATGATAAGCCTGCCGAGGCTGGAGACAGATGGGACCCACCACTTGAGGAGCCTTCTTGATTCTCCCCTCCGATGAGGATATTATGATGGAGGAAGGGTATAATGCTACTATAATGTCCCAAGCCAAAGTAGACTAAAATTTTCCAAACAACTTAATAAATTTGGCCAAGGATTCTTTGAGCACTTATGGACTCTGCCCCTTCTCACATTCCTTGTGAAGACTATTATCACCTACCAGTTGATTATGAGAATATCCCAAACTCATTGAAGTGTTATTAGTGAAAGTCTTGGTTCAGAACTTTTAACAAACACTTGGCATATGCACTGCTGTAGGTGACTGCTTAGTAAATCAAACCCAAGAAGTACTGATTTGATTTTTCCACAACCTACTAATTTGTTCCAACCCTTATGCACTATGTGTCGTACTGCTGTATTATATAATTCTAACCCCCAAGGACTGCTATGCCTTCAAGGAGGTGTTCTGATTATGAAACTATAACAATCACTTCAAACAAGGGATACTGTAGCTTACTGTTCACAACTTCTGATTTTGAGATTTTGACAAACACTTCATGGTTTACTGCTGTAAGTGAGTTCAAGTTTGATGTGTTTGGTCTTTAAGGAATTAGTATTGCATAACTCAATGAATAATGGTTGGAATTCAATACAAATAGAAGAACTTACCAAGATAACAGTGGTGAGACCACGAATACTAATAGTCAGATTAAAAGAGAATTTTCAGATCTGAAATATATTTATGCAACAGTGGAATACATGCCTAGGATTGAAGAAACTTTGGCAGCGGTGTTGTTCCTAAGGACAAGAAAGATAACCTCCAATATATGGATGCTCACAAAGAGGGTTCAACCTCCTTCAATATTGCACAGTATACAAAATGCGGACTGTATGCTACAGGATTATGTACCATAGAAAAACCTTGCGCTGATACAGGAAAATGTTCTGAGACAAGGCAAAGATGACCATAACAGGGCTGATTCGATTCTGCCTGGAGAGATGTTTCATTTACCATAATAAACAAAGAAGTTCTTAAATCTGAAACAAATAACCACTGTGCTTTGTTTCCACAATGGTGCCCTTCATACACTGCACAATACATAAATAGATTACCTTCTTCTCGTCTGATACAACTCCTTCAAATATCTGAGATTAAATATATACTTTGTATGCAACTCAAAGAGAGGGGTCAATACTGTAAGTTCAGGTCCTATTTTCACAAATGCACCCTTCTGGCTTGGTGTCCAGCTATCCCAATGGTGCGCCCCTCTAAACAATGAAGCCAAGACCAGTGCACCCTTCATCTAGCAGCCAGAATTTCAACTATTGATGCGCCCTCCAACTGTGAACACTGGCAACTCCTTCAACTCAGATTTGTAGACAAAATAATGAAATATTTTCCCATGGCGTTGAAGCACAATGGGGAAATCTGGATGATCTCCCTCTTCCACTAGCTACGGAGGAATCTTTCAACCCCGAAACCAGTCAACCAACAAATGAAGGGATTTTGCCAAAACCCCAACGAAAACCGTGGCTCCAAGGGCACATCTATAAGAGATCAAATCATAATAATGAGGAAGGTGTTACGTTGTACCAGTACCAGCGCACCTTCAGATGTGCCCCCAGCGAGAGAGGGTCATTTTTTTTCTGACCAGGAGGGGTGTTTTCCAGCATTTTCTGAGTGGAGGTTATAGCCAGACCCTTTGGTTCTTCTCTTGGGAGTACTATGGCTTAGTGGCATTGTTGACTGCCTCATGAAAGGGCTTGAAGCCCTGAGGTTGGTGTTCGGGGCTCCTAGGGGTGGGTCACTGGATCGCATGACCCCCTACCTGTTTTATCATTCTGATGACTTTTCTCTCAGCACTGAGGCTTATGTCTCTCTTCCAGGTCACAATTCACACCCTCCTGGTCCCTCTGCATCACAACGCCCTCTCTCCTTGGGCTCCTCGTCATGATGACGTCATCATTTGTACCAGGCCACATTGCTTGATATGGGGGGGCGTTGAGGGATTTTCACTACTGTTGGGGTTAGATGGGGCATGACATCCCCCCTACCCACTCCAGCTTTCAGTTTGGAGTGATTTGCTCATTTTTAGCTATTTTAGGCATTTTTGGGTAAACTCTGAGAAAAATGCCCCAAGTTACCCACAAAATTGATTATTTTATATTATTTTATGTTATAATTTTAAGTTGACATGTTTTAATTTTAAATTGACATTTTAAAGCATGTAGGTTTGGATTTATTTTAAAAGTGAGTGTGAGATAATATAAATACAATCTCTTCACTTCATTTTTACACGCAACTTATGGGATAAAATTCATTATGTTACTTTTTTACCCTAGAAGGGTCTTTTTGGAGTGATGTGCACCTCTTGGAAAAAGAACTTTTTGTCTCTTGGATGAAAGTTGGATGCACTCTGTCTTGCAAATACTATGTGGATGTTAGAATAGTTGGAATAACTCATGCACAGGTAAGTATTTTTCTTTTGAAGGTTTGCTTGTTGAATGGTAGGTAAATTTTGCATCTTGAAGGATTGAATGGTAGCCCTAGGGCTGCATTCTCTTTGAATAGGGCCATTTATCTACTTTTCTATCCCTTAGCATAGTAAAAACGCTCCCAAGAGGAGGTTCCTACATAGCTTAGCCTTGGAGCTCCAACTTTGCCCTAGTTTAGGCTCTTGAAACCAACCATTGGGGTTGTTTCAAGAAGCCCTAATCTAGTGACAAGGAGATTCTCCCTCCAAGAGGAACGCTGGTCACCTTCCTCTAAAGCTAGGGTTTGAGGTAAAATCCATTAAAACCCTAAGTTGGTCAATCTTTTACCTAATTTCACATGCATGTTCATGTGAAAATTTGCATTTTCATAGTAGAATTAGGGTTAGAATTAAGTCTACAATTCTATGACAAAAACCCTAAAAATCAAAAAAAAAAAATTGGCCTCCCTAAAATTTAGGCCTGCCATTTTAAGCCCTAAAAAACCTAGGGCGAAATTTTAGGAGCACTAAAAATCCCAAAAGATAGAAAATTCCTAAAGAAACCTATTTTGTAAGTTTGTACATATTGTTTTAGCTAGGATTTTGATATTTTATTAACTAGGTCTAATTTTCTTAATTTTGTACCTAATTTGTAAAACTAAACCCTAAAAAGCCTAACCCAAACCCTAGTTGCACACCTAAAGCCCTAGCGGCCTCCCTTTTTCCTATGTTGCACGGGGACCTGTCCGCCCCAAAATTTCCTACGTTTCCTACGTTCCCGTGTTCCGGGGACTTTGGAACTCCTCGGAAACTTCCCCAATTCATCGGGGACTCCGTTGGGGACTTGGGGACTTTTGAGCCGTACCCTAAACGTACCCATCAAAATCGGGAACTTCCCAGGAACGTCCATCAACCAATCAGGGACTCTTGGACGTCCCTTGACCTGCACAATTAAAATAAAAAGAAAATTAAAAAATTAAAAAAAAATAATTAGAAACCTTACCTAACACCCCCCTTAACCTAACCCTCCACCTATTCCTTTAACCCGCAACCCCCTCCTATTCCCTCTACTCTATCCTACGTTCCTAACCTACACTCTAACTCATTGCACCCGCATAACCCTTTGCTCTACCCATCACTCCAACACTCCGGCACCTACATAACCCTTTGCTCTATGGTTCTACCCATCATTCCCCACGCTGCTACTTGCTAAGTCGGCTCCCATATGTAGTCCCACGCACAACTCCCCTGTTCACGACTCCCCTGCCTGCAATCCCACACATGCCCCTCTTAGCTTAAAGACCACAGCTCGCGGCCCCCTTTCGAGTTTCAGGCTCTCAACACATGCTCAAAGTTTGATTTCATGGCTCAACACAAGCTCACACTCACAGTGAGTTTGCCCCCTCTCAGCCATAACACACTGCACAACACAGGTATTTCATATTTGATATCTTACATTTTATTTTTTATTTTTTTGGGTAAAAATCTCAGCACATGCTATTATAGTTTTATAAAATTATAATTTAGTATTTACAAATGCCAAATTACAAATATAAATTTATTTGTTATTTAAATTTCGAAATGATTCATCATTCATGCACACAATGTTGTAAAATTTTAAATTTTTGTTATTGTTTTAACTTTCAAGTTTTAAGTTACTGTTTAATAGTTAACTTAGAAGTTAGAACTATTTGAAGTTTTCAGTTTTAGATCTTTGGCATGTATCTCGAGTCTTCACTATTTAGTTTTGACAATGGACAATGATGATTGGACAATACTTTATATTTCATTTTCTAATTTGGATTTCATAATTAGTTCTACTTTTTATTTCAATATTTTTTATTTTAATTTATATATATATAATTGTCGTCCCCAACCTGCCGTCCCCTGAAAAATTGGGGGTGCGCTCTAGCCGTCCCGGAAACTCGTCCCCGCGTCCCCCACGTCCCCCCGTCCTCGAGGCCAATGCAACATAGCTTTTTTCCCTTTTACTAAGCTTGCTCTTCATTTTCTTAGCCTTCGCCCTCCTCCCTCATCCTCCTTTCGACCACCTTACTCATCCCTCTTTCTTCTTATCTCCTCCATCTCTCTTCTCTTCTACTCCTCTTCTCCCCTTACTTCTTCTTCCTTCCCCTCTTCTCCTCCTTATCCTTTCTTCAAGCCCTCGGGATCCCTTAAGAAAGGGTTCGATCTCACATTTGGGGGGCTCGGCCCTCTCTTTTTGGATGTCCCTTGCATTGACATTAGCCCAGCAGGCCTTGGTCTTCCACTGAAAGTCTTTGTTAGGCCTGAAATTGCCCTTTATCAGACCTTGTTATTGCTGCTATAACTCTGCATATTTTCTGCAGACTGTCAACCATAGGCAGTCACTCCATTTCCCTTTTATACATGTGCATGCAAAGCAACAACAAGTGTTCATCTTTACAAGTCTTTGAAGTTTATTTAAAGTTAATGAGGAGATCAGAAAGCTAAATTCTACATACAGCATTCTTGAGTTTGCATTTGCTGCATTACAGTGAATGATGAAAGTGGCCTAGAGGCATAAATAATATCATTGTTCTTGTCCTTGCCTCCTTGAATTGATCTTGGTACAACTACTATAACTGCTGTTTATTATTACAAATACATCATGCTGTTATAATTCTGATATAGTTGTAATCTGTTGCATGAATGTGAGAAGGTGAAGTTAGTTGAAGTATTGTTCTTGTCCCTATTGTTCTTTTCAAGTTGGTGTTGACAACGCTACTACTAATGCTTCCTCAAACAGATCTGAAACAAGCATTACTTGGCTGTCATAAAAGTGGTTAGATATTTTGATTACTTATATTTGCTAGTTGTTCATCACACTCAATCGGTTATCCATAATTGTTGGCATTTACACTTACTTGGTAATCTAAAAGTTCATGTATATTGAAACTGCTATTGAAAGTGACACTCGTTGTTATGCTTAGTGATGATTGACTACTTTTACTCATACCTTGACATTTGTACAAGTGCTTGTGTTGTTACCATTGAATGATTTATATAGTATGTCTTCATCATTTGCATAAATACATTGTTTAAGGCACTGGTCACTAACATTGTTGTCAAGAAGGCATAGATTCTAAGCGTTTTTGCAGATCACAAAAAGGGCTCTCCCCTTGGAGGTTCCGACTCTCCGAAGAAGTTGGGGAAGTGGCTAAGGTGACAGTGGTCACTTTCTCTGTACATTTGTTCATCGGATATTAGCCCTGCTAGTTCATCCGGTAACAGAAGGTAAGATCTTGTTCTCCTTTTTATACTTTTCTTTTTTTTTCTTTTTTTTACTAGGGGAATCGGCAACGGAGGTTGGGCTGGTACTCACGTGACACAGGGTCCAGGGGTCCAATCTCGCTACCACTATAACCATAGGTGCAACCACAAGGCCCAAGTCATGGTGCACAATGCAAGTTGGGGGGAATCGAACACATGACCTGCTATTCACAACCAATTTCACAACTTCAACAGAACCACTTGAGCTACCCCCCACGGGCTCCTTTTTATACTTCTCTTTACTACTTCTAGAACCTTCCTTTTAATTATTCACTTAAAACCACTTTATAAACCTTTTTACTCTGTTTTAATGCCGAAACGTGGTTAATTCACTTTTAAGACATTTTCGGACATTGGAAGCCCCTTTTTCATCATCCATCATTTAGTTCTGTCTTCTCTGGTTCCAACGAGCTATTACACGAAGCTCTTCCCTCAGATAATACAATCCAAATAGTACATTCTGTGTATTTAATTAAAATATGCTCAATAACTCAAAATGACAAAAATCGTTGGAATGCCATGGAACCATGAGCGAACTATGCGGAAGTGCTCCCGATGACGAAATATGGCGGATGGACTAGCTTGGACCTTGTACAACTCCTCTGAAACGCTCGAATCCACTGTTATCCTTATTTTACTACTCAAAAAGCCACCACTGACCGTTGAACAAGTGAATCCAAAAATGGGGAAATTACAAATCCTCCCTTCCTAGAGATTGCTTGCCCTCAAGCAATCCGCAACTGCAAACCAGCCCAACTGTCGCAACAACAAAAAACCAATTGCACCTGTCCACCAACCAACTACCATTCGCACTTGTGTAGCAAAAACAAATACCAACTGTGTCTGCCTGCCAACCGCCAAGATCCCAAATGAACCTGTAAAATACTCCAACCAGTGTCCTCTGAATACAACTGAAACCCATGACATTGTCAAGCTTTGTCAATCGGTGAGGCCATCCATCCAGCATTAAAATTCATGGATCCCAAATCTGAATTGTCATTCTATTGTTCCCACTACTTGATGCCTCCAGCTGTGCCACTTTGATTACAATTGGAATGACAAACTGCCCAAACTCTGTTGCTTTGTCGTGTACCCCAACAACAGGACCATCCTGTAGAGGCAGCTCAAGAGACCAATAAAATTTGGCTCCTTCTTCCATTATAGAAAATACCTTACACTGACCATCCACCCCATTCTTGTGAGTCATTGGTGACTTATTCAAATCAACGGTTAATGAGCTGAAAGAAAACCAATATGCATACCTCGCAATGTAATCATTGGGGAATGCATCAACTAGTTCTGATGGGAATCCTGTACCAACACTCACATTCCATATTTCACTATTCTCCCCACATGAATCCGGGGTCTCACAAAGCAGAACATGGAGAGACGAGTCTACATTTCTTACCAAACCCTTTTTCCCAAGGCTTCCTTCTGTACTCTCCTGTGAATATTTCTCCTACCATCTCAAGAGTTCAGACTCTTGATGTACTCCCATCTCATTAACAACATATGGAATCATTAGGATGTGGAAAGTACTAGATTCTCCAAGCAAAATCTCATTCATGTCCATGGATTGAACCTTCAAAGAGCTTTCCAAGAGATGTAACTTATGATTCCCATAACGCAAACTACGAGTATAAACAGAAATTCCAGAATCGTGCCTTTGTTCATACCCATGCACTTCTGAATGTTCCTTGTGCTTAACCATCACATGAGGCCTCTCCCTCAAATTTTGAGTGTGAATGAAAAAAGACTTCTCACTACTATCCTCGTCATGTGTTATGGCTGCCATAGATGTCTGAAATACTGCTGCGGATGATGAAGAGCGAGCCGAACTCAACTCTAAACAAAGCTCGTCAATCTGAATTTCTGCTTCTTGAAGGACCACATGAGTGGACTCCAAGGAATCTTTAGTGTTTGCAAGCTCAAGGGCGAGGTGGTCAACTTCTTCCTCTTTCCTTCTCAATGCAGCTGAGTATATTTCAGCAAGGTTGAGGAGATGGTCACGATCTGAAAGAAGATGCAAATAATCTGATTTCATTGCCACCAAGGTTTCTTTGATTACCTGAAAAATAGCATGAGAAGATTCTTCTCCAATACCTGTTGGTCTTCTTTCAACTTGAGTCTTCCAAAAGTGATTTTCAACCAGTTTGTGAATTTTATCATAATGTGTCAACACTGCAACAATCTTATCCTCATTAACCTTTAATTGGTTCCCAAAATTATGTGAGCCATTGGGTTTATGAACAACTTCTACTTCACATGAAGAAGCACCAAATTGTTCCTGAAGGACTTGGGTCACACAACTGTTTCTTCTATGAAATCATCTGCACATATATTCTGATCAGCACTAATTCCACCTGTTGAATCATCATCAATGCCCTTATTAGGTGTCTCAACACAAGAGGGCTCTGTTTGTTCTTTGAATTCATCATCCAACACAACCGGCTCACTGGATGATGGCATGCTATTCTCCTGAAGAGAAAGTGGAACTTGTATACCAAAAGAGATTGACTCTTTTGTAGTCAGCTGCTCTTTGAACTTCTCTATCTTCTGTTCAATCAATCTTCTTGTGAGTTCATAAGCCGTAGTTGAGACATGTTGCTCTCTCCTCCAAATAACTAACAAATCAGATAGCAAGTGCTTGCAAAGATCAGGGACAGGATGATGAACATACTTGTTTTCACATTGTCTGAATGACGTTTCCTAATTCCTGAAATAACGTAATTGAACATCTGTAAAATAAGGCCATCACAATCATAATCAAGCATGATAACACATGACCGCACCTTTGCCATCAATTCTAGAATTTTAACCCTCTCATTGAAAGGACTTTTGATATCACCTAACCCATTAAAGCTTTCAATAATCAAATGGAAGACCTCTCTCATTTTGTCATCATCATAAGGAACTTCAGGAGCTGTAATCCTCATAATTTCACTAATGCAAGTGATAGGAACTTCAGGAGCTGTAATCCTCATAATTTCACTAATGCAAGTGATAGTTGCGAGTCTTATCTTCTCATCCTGATGTTGAAACAACTCTGGCTTGACCAAAGCATGCACCAATGTAGACATAGCTCTGCACTTCGACTAGGAAGGTGATTGACCAACCTTGGATTGGCAATCGTCCGCTTCTTCCAATATGCTAAGAAGAGCTACATTTGATTGAGGTAAGTGTTTTAACTTCTCACCAATGAAATTCATCCTTTCGGATTCAAGCCAAGCATTGAATAGATCACTAACAGTAGCCATATAACCCAAACTGAAATTCTGATCTGAAGATGATTAACTTAGGCAATGTCCAATTACCCAACAGGCTGGCAGGATTCTTGGCTCTGATACCACTATAATGTCCCAAGCCAAAGTAGACTAAAATTTTCCAAACAACTTGATAAATTTGGCCAAGGACTTCTTTGAGCACTTATAGACTCTATGCCCCTTCTCACATCCCTTGTGAAGACTATTATCACCTACCGGTTGATTATGAGACTATCCCAAACTCATTAGTGAAAGTCTTGGTTCAGAACTTTTAACAAACGCTTGCCAAAAGTTGGGATATGCACTGCTGTAGGTGACTGCTTAGTAAATCAAACCCAAGAAGTACTGATTTGATTTTTCCACAACCTACTAATTTGTTCCAACCCTTATGCACTATATGTCGTACTGCTGTAATATATAATTCTAACCCCCAAGGACTCTTATGCCTTCAAGAAGGTGTCCTGATTATGAAACTATAACAATCACTTCAAACAAGGGATACTGTAGCTTACTGTTCACAACTTCTGATTTGGAGATTTTGACAAGCACTTCATGGTTTACTGCTGTAAGTGAGTTCAAGCTTGATGTGTTTGGTCCTTAAGGATTTAGTATTGCATAACTCAATGAATAATGGTTGAAATCCAATACAAATAGAAGAACTTACAAAGATAACAGTGGTGAGACCACGAATACTAATAGTCAGATTAAAAGAGCATTTTCAGATCTGAAATATATTCATGCAACAGTGGAATACATGCCTGGGATTGAAGAAACTTTGGCAACGGTGTTGTTCCCAAGGACAAGGAAGATAACCTCCAATATATGGCTGCTCACAAAGAGGGTTCAACCTCCTTCAATATTGCACAGTATACAAAATGCGGACTGTCTGCTACAGTATTATGTACCATAGAAAAACCTTCCGCTGCTACAGGAAAATGATCTGAGACAAGGCAAAGATGACCATAACAGGGCTGATTCGATTCTGCCTGGAGAGATGTTTCATTTACCATAATAAACAAAGAAGTTCTTAAATCTGAAACAAATAACCACTGTGCTTTGTTTCCACAATGGTGCCCTTCATACACTGCACAATACATAAATAGATTACCTTCTTCTCTTGTCTGATACAACTCCTTCAAATATCTGAGACTAAATATATACTTTGTATGCAACTCAAAGAGAGGGGTTAATACTGTAAGTTCAGGCTCTATTTCACAAATGCGCCCTCCTGGCTTGGTGTCCAGCTGTCCCAATGGTGCGCCCCTCTAAACAATGAATCCAAGACCAGTACCCTTCATCTAGCAGCCAGAATTTCAACTATTGATACGCCCTCCAACTGTGAACACTGAAAACTCCTTCAACTCAGATTTGTAGACAAAACAATGAAATATTTTCCCACGGCGTTGAAGCACAATGGGGAAATCTGGATGATCTCCCTCTTCCACTAGCTACAGAGGAATCTTTCAACCCCAAAACCAGTCAACCAACAAATGAAGAGATTTTGCCAAAACCCCAACAAAAACCTTGGCTCCAAGAGCACATCAATAAGAGATCAAATCATAATAATGAGGAAGGTAAGATCTTGTTCTCCTTTTTATACTTTTTCTTAACTACTTCTAGAACCTTCCTTTTAATTATTGACTTAAAATCACTTTATAAACCTTTTTACTGTGTTTTAATGCCAAAACGTGGTTAATTCACTTTTAAGACAATTTTGGACATTGGAAACCCCTTTTTCATCATCTATCCTTTAGTTCTTTCTGCTTTGGTTCTAACGAGCTATTACACGAAGGCCTTCCCTCGGATAATACACTCCAAATAGTACCTTCTGTGTATTTAATTAAAATATACTCAATAATAAATCAAAATGACAAAAATTGTTGGAAGGCCATGTAACCACAAGCGAACTATGCGGAATTGCTCTTGATAACGAAATATGGCGGATGGACTAGCTTGGACCTCATACAACTCCTCCAAAACGCTCGAATCCACTATTATCCTTATTTTACTACTCAAAATGCCACCACTGACCACTGAACAGGTGAATCCAAAAATGGGGACATTACAAAGGGTCGGCCAATCCTTTTCAACGATCACCCTCTATTAGAATATTATGTTGGAGGAAAGGTCAACTAACCCTTCCCCATGATCAGCTAGACAAGAATAGTATGCCTGAGAAACGATCAGTCAACCCTTCCCCCTGCACCACCTCGACAAAAATACTATGCTGGAGGAAGGGTTAGCGAATCCTTCTCTAGGCTCCATAGACAAGATTGCTATGCTCAAGGAAGGGCCACTCAACTCTTCATACAATATCCCTCTATGTGAAAACTATGCTCGAGAAATGAATTTGCATTGAAGATCCTCTCTTACATCCAGATAATTTTATGATATCTAACCTTCTATCAAACATACAGAACCTTAGAATTCCCTACCTGCTAAACAAATGGCTGTAAAGTACTTCTAATTTGATCAAGTCCAGTCTTCATTTCCACTAGTAGAGATGCAAGCCATGGCACATCACTGCCAAGTCAAACCAGAGGTCAAATTTCTAAAAGCTCTGTGATATAATTTGTTCAAAAAGACCAATAAAAAGATGGCAGCATTGCATGATGACCCAACCAAACAACAAACATGACACTAAAAAATTAAACAAACTAAAAATAAAACATACGATAAGCCTGCCAAGGCTGAAGATGGATGGGACCCACCACTTGAGGAGCCTTCTTGACTCTCCCCTTCGATGAGAATATTATGATGGAAAATGGGTCAACCAACCCTTCTCAATGATCACCCTCAATTAGAATATTATGTTGAAGGGCCAGCTAACCATTCCCCATGATCAACTAGACAAGAACAGTATGCTTGAGAAAGGATCAGTTGACCCTTCCCCATGCACCACCTCGACAAAAATACTATGTTCGAGCAAGGGTTAGCTAATCCTTCTCCGAGCTCCTATAGACAAGATTGCTATGCCTGAGGAAGGGTCTATCAACTCTTCCATACAATATCCCTCTAGGTGTGAAAATTATGCTCAAGTAAGGGTCGATGACCTTTCCAGAGGATACCCCATGACACGAACACCATCCTTGAGGATTGGTCAACTAACCCCTCTCCCTTCTCCCCCGCATTCAGATGACTATAATGGAGGAAGGTTCAGTCGACACTTCCCTGTGATCCACTCAATAAGAATACTATGCTTGAGAAAGGATCAGTCGATGCTTACCCGTGCACTTTCTTGATGAAAACACTATGCAAGAGGAAGGGTGGTTCAATCCTTCGTGGGATCCCCTAAACAAGATTGTGATGCTTAAGCGAGCTTCAGCCAACACTTCCTGAGATCCCCCTCTACATGAAAACTATGCTTGAGGAACATCTAATCAACCCTTCCAAAGGATACCTCACAACATAAATATCATCCTTGATGAAGGGTTGACTGACCCTAAAGCTCCGACTTTATGAGAATACTATGTTGGAGAAAGGGTCCACCAACACTTCCACATGATCCACTAGACGAGAATAATATGATTGAGAAAGGATCAATGAACCCTTCCTCATGCACTCCTTTGATGGAAATATTATACTAGAGAAAGAATTGGTCAATCCTTATCTGAGCTTCAAGAGACAATATTGCTATGTTAAAGGAAGGGTCGAGCAACTCTTCCCCGGGATCCTCCTCTACATGAAAACTATTAATGAGGAAGGCTCGATTGAACCTTCCACTAGATACCCTACAACACGAATGCCATCCTTTGAGAAGGGTTGGTTCACTGTTCACCACTATGTTGTGGAAAGGCTTGATTAACCTTCCCTATAATCCACTAGATAATAATACTATGCTCAATAAGCGATTGGCTATAGCCCTTCCCCATGCACTACCTCTAGAAAATTACTATGCTAGAGGAAGTGTCAACCGATCCTTCTCTAGGCTCCAACAGACAAGAATGTTATGCTCCAAGAAGTGTTCCAGGGAGTGTCAATCAACTTTTCTACAATATCTCCCTCTATGCAAAAACTATGCTTGAGGAAGGCTCAGTCAAATTGTCAACTGATAACCCATGACAATGTATACCATCTTTGAGGAAGGGTCAATTGATCATTCTTTGTGCTCCACCAAGATGAGACTACTATGCTAGAGGAAGAGTTGACCAACCCTTCCCCGTGATCCACTAGATGAGAATACTTTTCTCAAGAAAGGATCGACCAACCCATACTCAATCACCACCTCAATGGAAATACTATGCTAGAGGAAGGGTTGATCCTTCTCTAGGCTTCAATAGATGAGATTGCTATGCTAGAGGAAGAGTTAACTAACCCTTCCCCAACATACCCCTCTACATGAAAACTATGCTTAACCCTTCCTCGAGCACCACCTCAATGGAAAAACTATGCTAGAGGAAGGGTTGGTTGATCCTTCTCTGGGCTTCAATAGATGAGATTGCTATGCTAGAGGAAGGGTCAATCGACCCTTCTCCAGCATACCCTTCTACATGAAAACTATGCTTGAGAAAGTGTCAATCGACACTTCCATTGGATACACCACAACATGAATGCCATCCTTGAGAAGGGGTCGACAAACCCTTCTCCACGCCCCGTGCACTACCTCAATAAAAATACTATGCTGGAGGATGGATTGGTTAATCATTCTTTACACTCATTCTTTACACTCCAATAGATGATATTTTTATGCTTGAGCAAGGGTCGAATAACCCTTCCCCAAAATCTCCCTCTACGCGAAAACTATGCTCGAGGAAGGGTTGACCATTGGATACCCCACTACATGAATGATATCATTGAGGAAGGGTGTGCCCAACCTTTTCCGTGATCCCCTTGATGATTAAGGGTCAACGAACCCCTCTACTAGATACCAAAGTTACCAAAACCAAACTAGTGGTCAAACCGGAAGACCCCGAAAACCAAAACCAAAATGGAACTAGAACGAAACCGAGAAAAAAACCGGATCACAAAACCGGTCCACCAAAAATACATAAAATATTCACATTTTGAAAAATTATATTATATATATTCATGTGCATCCAAACCATTATACAAAAATTTGCAAAATTTCTCATATATATAACAAGTAAAAGTGCATACAATCAAAATAGCACTAAGTGCACCCCATATTTGAATTAAAATACATCAACAAAAAGGCTTTAAATGGCCTATAGAGTCCAAAAATAACTCTAGACTAGATAATAAAGAGTCAAGGCTACACAATCTAATCATATAACAGAATCATTTGAATCCCCATGCTCAAACTCTGACTCAAAGGCCTCAAACTCAAGTGTTTTTTTTATTTAAAAAATGTCCTCAAATATGTCGTTGTACGGTTCCATATGGAACCGACTGACCGGATTTGGCAAAAAAGGTTGGTTCCATACAAAACCGATCATTTCCAGTTTGATATTCTTATTTGGACTGGTCTGTGGTCAAAACCGATAGGATTGGCCAATTTTACAGGATCCGGTCCAGTTCTAGTAAACCTTGCTAGATACCCCACAACATGAATACTATCCTTGAGGAAAAGTTGACCAACCCTCATCATGCTTCAAGAAACAATAAAAAACATTCTCCTTGTACACCCTTCAAGATGCTTTGACATGGTAAAATAAAATAAATGGTCTTTTCCAAATAACCACCTTCATGAGTTGAGTCAACAAATGATAAAATATTGAGGTACTTATAACCTCCACATGAGTGCCTTCCAAGAGAGATAGATCTAACCAACTTTCAACTTGATGTGCAAGGTGTGAACAAGACCAATTCAAAGATGCAATTCAACCTCCTAGAGGAGCTAACCACCTAAAGTTTTAGGGGAATGTGTAAATGGATGAATACATGAAGTGGTAAGATCAAAAATGAATTTGTGAATACAGGCAAAATTAAATATTATTATTTTAATATATTGCCTCAAAATGTGTGCCCAAAAAAGGAGCGCTACCCTCAAATGTGTGACATGTGTTAAAAGTTGCATTCCCTAGTGATTAATTGAATTAAAACTTAAAGAATGAGGCTGAAAATCCTAATGACAACTTTATAAAAATTAACACAGTACACAACCTACAGTTTGGGTTTAATTAATCTGTAAATAAAAATATCCCAAACCAATTTCACACTTAACACGTTGAAAAGTGGAAATATGGCAAAATGAAGGATTAATATAACATGAAATTTAGGGAAATGTAATCCAAATACGTCACACGCCTTCTAGGAGAGGGAAAGTGATGAAGTGTGAGTGTGACATGAATTTTACCTAGGTAGAGAGTGCAAATATGATGATATAAGCAAATTACCTAGGTAAAATGATGAAAATGTAAATGATACTAGGAAAACACTAGGCAAATGCATCACCATGCTAGAGGATAATAAGAACGAAGAACAAGGCATGAGCTAACCATGCAACAACCAAGTGAAACTAGTGAATAGAATATATAAAAAATTCCCCGAGACTGATCCAAAATGAAGAATGCCTCCATCAAACTAAAAGAACATGATGCAAAACTAGAGAAACATCCACCAAAGATCCCATCCAATGTTGGCCAATGCTCCATGAAGAAGTACCCCCCCAAGTGAATCCAATGCTCCAAAGGTACTAGCTCAAATCCCCATCAATGTGATAAAAATCAAAAGTTTACCACCCATACAAAATTAGAGGTAACACTATGCTAGAGCAAGGCTTGGTCGACACTTCCACCTCAATCCACTAGACGAGACTACCATGCCTACGAAAGGATCAATCGATCCTTCCCATGCACCACCTCAATGCAACTACTACTCTAAATGAAGGGTTGATTGATCCTTCTTAAAGCTCCAATATATGAGATTATTATGTTGGAGAAGGGGTTGGGCGGCCCTTACCAAGGACCTATCTCCACATGAAAGCTACACTTGAGGGAGGGTCAATTGACCCTTCCACTGGATAGCCAGAGATGCAAATACTATCCTTGAGAAAGGGTTAGCCAACCCTTCTCTATGCTCATCCTTGATGAGAATACTAGATGGTGGAAAAGTTAGCCAACCCTACCATATGATCCACTAGACAAGAATACTATAATTGAGAAAAGATCTGCTAACCCTACACCCTACACCCCCTCAACATAAATACTATGTTGGAGGATGAGTGAGTCAATCCTCCACACTCCAATAGACGAGATTGTTATGCTCTAGGATGATTCAAACAACCCTTCGCTAAGATCTCCCTCCGCGTGAAAACTCTACTTAAGGAAGGGGCGACCAACCCTTGCACTGGATACCTCATGACATGAATACTATCCTTGAAAGAGGGTTGGTCGACCATTCTCCATGCTCCTCCTCAATGAGATTACTATGTTGGAGGAAGAACCGACCTCCCCATGATACACTAGATGAGAATACTATGCTTGGGAATTCCCGGTGCACCCCTTCGACGAAAATACTATGATAGAGGAAAGCTCAAACAATCCTTCCCCAATCTCTAATAGAATAAATTTTGAAGCTCAGAGAAGGGTCGATGGAATCTTCCTTGATATTCCCCTTGAAGCAAAAACTATTCTTAAGGAAGGGTCAATCGACCCTTTCACTAGACACCCCATGATATGAATAATATCCTCAAGGAAGGATCGATCAATCCTTCTCCACGTCACCCCTCGACGAGATACTTTGATGGAGGAAGGGTTAATCGACCTTTCTGTTGATTTTTGGGCAGCATCAAGAGCCATTCTCCAGGAGATTGGCATCAGCCTGGGGCTAAGGACCTAGTCAGGGACTAGGATGTTGATGTTACTTGATCTCTGCCAGGAGGAGACCACATCAACATGAGAAGACCTTTCTTATGAAGATTCAGGAAGACAAGTTGACCATGAAAAAAGGAAAGAGAACCCAGTGTAAAGTACTTAATGAGGACTCAAGCCAGAAGCACTTGAAAGACCCTAAGACTAGAACAAATGTCCTGAGGGTTCTAGGGCACGTGTGGACCATGAAGACCAAGAGAAGGGCTAAGATCATGCCTAAAGATGACTTGGGTTAATAGCCCAAATGAAATGTCATTAGCCCCAATGAGGGGTTAAAAGCCCATCATGAAATTACAAGGACCCTAACTAAAGTATTTTATATTATTATTTTATGGGTTAGTGGTTTCCTTTATTCATGAAAGTTACCCCTTGTGTTACTAAACCAGCATAGATCCATCTTTAAGGGGATCTACCAAGCGCCGAGAGGGATCAAATCTCTCAAAATGTAAACCCCTTTTTAGAATGCAAATGTTGAGGAACCGTTTTAATTTATAATCTATGTAGTTTTAAAGATATGTCATTGTAAATGTTTTAAATAGACGACATGTTATTTTTATAATATTTTATTATTTTTAAAAGGACACGTGTCAGCTCTAGGATGAGCACGGAAGGAGTTAAACATCTCCCCCTACTGGGCTGTAGAATGCGCCTCTTCAGCACAATGATGAAATATAAATAAGGGTGCTCTCTCACATGATCAATACACATCCTATCATCATTATCTCTGTCCAAAAGAATTCTTGTGAGGTTCTGAGCTATTATTTTCAGCATACAACATTGGATCAACCAGCCACAGGGGACAGATGACTAAAGATAGGCTTGGAAGGCGGATGGCAAGCAAGTAAAGGCCCTAGAGGGCACCGATTTGATCACCATTGGCTGCGACAGGAAGAGTAAGGCCCTACAGGACTCAAATCAGACCTCAGGAAGCTACGATAGGTAGATCAACCGTCAAAGGACTCAACGTTGATCACTAAGAGTTGTGGCAGGGCATAAAGGGCTCAACGTAGGTCTGATTAGGTTGACGCCAGAAGGCATAAGAGGTTGATCGTTGGCCTTAGTTGGCTGAAAGCAAGTTTAGGAGGCAAGAACAGGCCCTAGGGGGTTTGGATCAAACAGGCGCAGGAAGATCAGCTCCTTGAGGGCTCGGATCAAGTGATTGGGGCTAACAGTAGGCAAGGAAAGGCCCTAGAAGGGCTCGAAAACTGACAGCAGGGCCAAGAGGCTTACAGGTAAGCAAGATCAGCCCCTTGAGGGCTCGGATCAGGTGATTGGGGCTAACGGTAGGCAAGGAAAGGCCCTAGAAGGGCTCGGATCACTGACAGCAAGGCCAAGAGGCTTGCAGTAGGCTGAATAAGCCCTAACAGAGCTAGGATCAGGCTTAAATAAGCCCTTAGAGGGCTTGGTGCAGCTACAACAGGCAACCACAAGCAAAGTGAGGCAAGCACAGGCCCTAGGAGGGCATCCGCAGGCAACGTGAGGCAGGTAAGACCCCTAAAGGGCTCGTATCTCCTACAATAGCACATAAAAGGATGACCGCAAGCTTGGAGAGCTTGGTTAAGGTCTGGACAGACCCTAGAAAGACTTTATTAAGGTCATGTTGGCTTGGTTAAGGTCTGGACAGACCCTAGAAGGCTCAGATCTTATCTTTGTAGGTTGTGGCAGGCTAGACAGCCCTTAAAGGACCTAACGCAGACACCCGGAAGCCCCTAGAGGGCTCAGTGCAAGTTATAGTGGGAAGCCACTACTCAGTTAAGGCCCTATTAGGCTTGATCAGATCAATGCATGCCATATCAAGCAATCAACAGGATGGTTAGGGTTTGGATCAGATCACAGTAGGCAACATTAGAACACAAGAAGGGCTATGTTAGCAGCAGTCATCCTATTGAGGGTTGACGTCATCATTTGAAGGATCTAGGAGGGCTTACATCAGCTGAAAATGGTCTCTCTGTTTATGTTCACCCTTATGTGTGAGAAGGGTTTGATGATCATGGTCACTTGATCTATACTTGTTCTTCTATTTATGAATCTATCATAAGAAAGGTTGTTGGGTTTTTTCCCTCAAAGAGGGTTTTCCCAAGGTAAAAATCATGGTGTCTACTGTGCATCTTATTGTGATGTGATGTGCTTACTTTCTGCTCTACTTAGTTTACTGTTACAACTGGTTAATGTCATACTGCTCATAAATATGGTTGATACTTTCATGTGTAATTATGCTAAAGAAAAATTTTAAAAATGTACTCATAATTACTTACTTGAGGAAGTAGTTAAAGTTCAACACTTTCCTCGTGATCCACTAGACAAGAATACCATGCTCGAGAAAGGATTAACAAATCCTTCACTGTACACCTGCTCGATGGAAGTACTACACTGGAGGAAGGCTCAATTGATCCTTCTGCAAACTGCCCTAGACAAGATTGTGATACTTGAGGAAGGGTCAGTCGACCCTTCCTCAAGATTACCCTCTATGCAAAAATTATTCTTGATGGAGGTTCGCTCAACCCTTCCACTCAATACCCTACAACATGAATACCATCCTTGAGGATGGCTCAGCTGACACGTCATCGTGCTCTCCCTCGTTGAGAATACTATGTTGGAGGAAGGGTCAACTTACCTTTCCCCATGATCCACTATAAGAGAATACTGTGCTCAAGAAAGTATCAACAATCCCTTCCCCATGCACACGCTCAATGGAAATATTATCCTGGAGAAATCGTTGGCTAATCCTTCTCTAGGTTCCAATACATAATGTTTCTATACTGGAGGAAGGATTGGCTAACTCCTCCACTAGATACCCCACGATGCGAATCCCATGATTTACAAAGGGTCGACTAACACTTCACTATGCTTTCCTCAATGAAATACTATACTAAAAGAGGGGTCAATCGACCCTTCCTCATGATCCACTTGACGAAAATACTTACTTGAGAAAGGGTCGGTCAAACATTCCCCTTGCACCCCCCCAATAAAAATACTAGGTTGGAAGAAGTCTCGATCGATCCTCCTCCGAGGGTTGGCCAATGCTTCCACAAGATCCCCCTCTACATGAAAACTATGATTGAGGAAGGGTCGACCAAGCCTTCCATTATATACCCTGGGCACGAATATTATCCTTGAGGAATGCTCCACTAATCCTTCTCTGTGCCCACCCTCGATGATAATACTATGCTAGAAGAAGAGTCAACTAATCCTTCTCTAGGCTCTAATAAACAAAATTGATATGCTCAAGGAAGGTTTGATCGACCCTCTCCCATAATATCCCTCTATGTGAAAACTATGCTCGAGTGAGGGTTGATGACCCTTCCATAGGATTCCCTGTGATGTGAATACCATCCTTGAGGAAGGGCCAGTTAACCCTTCTCCCTTCTTCCCCTCAATGAGAATACTATGTTGGAGGCTTCCCCATGATCCACTACACAAGAATATCATACTTGAGAAATTACCAGTAGACACCACAGTTACAGGAATCACGATTATCTCGAGTTTGACTTGGATCGAATGCAGAACAAGCCAATTTGCAGGGGCACGAGTCAAAATCAGTGGTCCGCAATTTAAGTCCGACAATCGCTAAAAAATATGCTCGGATCGACTTGGCTTGACGAGTTTGACTCGGGCCACATGTCAACTGCTCGAAACCCTAAAATCCTGCCCTTTTCCCGCCGCATTTCCCATCGTTTTCAACCACCTTTTTTCCCACTGTCAACGTCGTTTTTTACCACCTGTTGTTTTCGTTTTCAGGCACGCTCTCTTCATCCGTTTTCGGGCACCCTCAGCAGGAACAGAGCACTCTCCCACTCTTCGACCTCGGACACTCTCGACCCCGAACACCCTAACTCTCAATGACGCAGGCTTGGACGCGAGTTGTTCGACGCAGGTGGGTTCTGCGTTTGTGTGCGAGCTCTGGGCACGGTTTTGTGACAGTCGTTTTGTGACAGGAGGCAGCCATAAACCTGGACGCCATCAACCATTCAACAGAACGTTGGTGTTGGACGCTGGTCACGATTTGTTGGAGCCGGAGGACGCTGCCAATTGGTTGCAATTTTCTGGGGTAACAGGTGCTCCCCAGTCCTCCTCACCTTCTACATTTCTAGTTCGAATATGATCAATTATTACATTCTTTGAATTTTGCAATTCTTCTTGCAATTTTTCCTGTTGTTTTAACTTTTTTTATTTTTTATTTCATGCTATAACAGCTAATTTATTATTTATTTCATGTAGTTTGTTTTTTATTTTTTACCTTGGATTTGTAGGGTAGGGTTTTTTATAGTAAACTTTCTTGAAGCTTGAAGCCTTAAACCCTGTTTTTTACAAACACTAATAGCAACCTATAACCCAGTTACCTAGCAAGCTAGCACCGGCAGCAAGCAACCTTTTACCTAGCAGAAGTAGCAATTAAACCAGTGAAACAGTGACAGAGACTATTTGTTTGACAGTGTGAAAATGCCAAGAGAAAAAGACTTTGCTTGGGCTTATTGTGAGAAGATTCCAAGGTCAACTAAGTTGCTTTGTAAATTTGCAGAGAGAATTGTAGTGGTGGAATTTATAGATTTAAATTCCACATTGCTAAGCTTCCAGGGCATGACATTAATCCTTGCAAAGTTGTACCTGAGGATGTTAGACACCAGGCCAGCTTGGCCATTGATTGCATGAATGAAACAAACATGAAGAAAGCAAGGTTAAATATGGAGATGGGAAATGTTGCAGGTGGACAATCCTCTAATACCCCCCTCTCACCTCCTTCGGTTGAATCCTCAATGCCTCTGCCTAACCCAAGTTTTCATATTCCAAACATGGTTCAAGATCAAAGCCAAGTGCCAAAGCCAAGTGCCACCACCTCCTCCAATTCCTATAAAATTGAGCAGTGGAGGAGCAAATATACACACTTGTTTTGCTCCTCGTACACAACTAGGTGCCCAACCTAACTTAGATGGCACTGGTTGGAAAAAGAATGTCCATAAGCAAGCAAGCAAGGCCATTGCTAACTTTTGGTACTATTCCGACATCCCTTTCTATTGTGCCAAAAGCCCTTATTGGCAATCTATGATTGATGCAGTTGCTGCTGCTGGTCCGGGGTTCAAATCCCCTACATTTGAGAGCCTTAGGACAAATATGTTATTAGAAAGTGTTGGTGACCTCAACCTTGTACTTAATGAGTTTTGTACATCATGGGCAGAAACAGGGTGCACCATCATGAGTGATGGATGGACTGACAGGAGGAATAGAACTTTGATAAATTTCCTTGTTTCTTGTCCAAAGGGGACAATGTTTCTCAAATCAGTGGATGCCTCAGACAAAGTTAAGAGTGCTCAACTAATTTGTGAAATGATGGAAGAAGTTGTTCAAGAAGTGGGAGAGGAAAACATTGTGCAAACTATTACTGACAATGCAGCTAATTATATGGCTGCTGGTAGATTGTTTGAGGCTAGGCACCCCACTATATTTTGGATCTCTTACGCTGCACACTGCATAGACCTGATGCTCGAGGACATTGGGAAACTTCATTGGATACAAGAGGTTGTGGATAAGGCAAAATCCATAACCAAATTTATCTACAATCACACAAATGTCCTTTCCACCATGAGAACATACACTAAAGGCAAGGAGCTTGTTCGTCCTGGAGTGACGATATTTGCAACAAACTTCATCTCCTTGCAATCTGTAGTAGAGCAAAAGGTCAATCTAAAGAGAATGTTTTTGGGACCTAAGTGGATGGCTTCTAGACATGGAAGAAGCCTTGAGGGCATTGAAATTGTTGCTCTTGTCTTTAATGATGGTTTCTGGAGAGATGCAGAAGAGATCATTGATGTGGCAAAGCCACTTGTCAAAGTGTTTAGGTACTTAATTTCAAAAGCTTTTCAATGTTCATCAATTCAACTTGAAATTTTGAAGTCAAACTTTATTACATTTTCAAATTTCATTGTTGTTTAAACTTTAAAGTCTTAAATTGATATCAAAAATCAGATTTTATTTTTTGACAATTTGAATTGACTTTGATGATTGATCTTTTAGGATGGTTGATGGTGAGAAACCTATCATGGGTTACATTTATGAGTCAATGGATCTCGCCAAGGAGGACATAAAAGCCAAATATATGAAGGATGAGACCAAGTACATGCCTCTTTGGGACATCATTGATGAGAGGTGGGATAGGCAATTGCACTCTCCTTTACATATTGATGGATACTTTTTCAATCCTGCATATTTTTATGATAAGTCCAAATTTAGTGAGGATGGGGAGGTTGGTCGAGGGCTTATGACTTGCATTGAGAGGATGACCCCAGATCAAGAAGTCCAAAGTCGTATCATTTCCCAGCCGCAAGACTATAGGATCCCTTCAAAATTGTTTGCTTATACCAGTGCTATATGGGAAAGGACAAGAATGTTGACAGGTATCTTATAATTTGTATTATGTTTTATACTTTAATATCATAATAAGTTAATTCTTCTCAGTTTTTTTCATCTTCAATTATCAATCTTGACTCTGGAACCCTTGCCACATGTTAGCCATTTGGTGGCAAAAATTTAGGCAGTGATACACCAGATCTTAAGAAGTTTGCCACTAGGATCCTAAACAAACTTGCAGCGCTTTAGGTTGTGAGTGCAATTGGTGTTAGTTTTTCAGAATTTACTTCAATCTGATCTAGGATCTTAACTGAGAGAACAACATGTACAGCATATCAAACATGAACACAATAATGCAATCACACAAGAGACACAGAGTTTACTTGGAGAAAACCATAAAGGTGAAAAACCCCAATAACTTCCTCAGAGATAGATAGACCAATGATACAACCCAAGCATAAGAGATAGACATCTCCTAGCAGCAGCTTCTCCTCCTCCACAAGTGCGCCACTCTCCCAAGAGTGTGAGAGAGAATAGAATGATCAAATAGAGTGCCTCCCGCACTCTATTTATACTTGACTTGACTTGCCTAATAACCTTTACTAGGTCGGCCTTAACTTAACCACATAACATAATGTTGACTGGGCCGACACCCAATAGGGTGGTCTAATAACCCTTTGACCCACATGGTCGACCCCCAATAGGGTGGTCTAATAACCCTTCGACCCACATGACTTATACAGGGCCGACCCCCAACAAGGTGGTCTAATAACCCATCAAGTATAAGTTACGACACTTACAATATAAATGACGACACTTCCGTATAGAGGAATAATAACATCTCTATAGGAATACAAACACTTCCGTATAGAGGAATAATACCATCTCTATAGGAGTACAATATACATACATGAAATATATTTCGAAGTTACATATACATCAACAACTGGAGCATGTTTGAGAAAATCCATTCCAAGAGGCACAGCCGCTTAACACAAAAGCGCTTGAATGACCTTGTGTTTGTCCACTACAACCTTTGGCTTCGCAACAGGCAGTTACTCGATGAGACACTTAAAGGATTAATCATTTGTAATCTTACTCAAGGATTAAATTTTTAAAGTTTAATTTACATTTTGAATGTATCTTGATGTTGACAACTTGACACTGACAGGTTTGGATCATTCAGCTATTTCCTTGGACAACAAAGACATGGAGCTAGGATTGGATCGGGGTGGGATCCTACTGCTACATCTACTTGGATTCATTCACGGGAGGCTCCTCTTTTTAGCTCCGAGGACTTAGAGACCCTTGAGGGTCAAGCAGTCGAAGACGCGAGAGCATCTACTTCTTAGTTTTTACTTTTTCTTACTATTTAGTATTTAGTATCTAGATTTTGGATCCTTACTTTATGTATTTTGGACTCATCTCATGGATGAGAATTGATATATTTTGGACATCTTTTTGGATTATGGACTCATCTTATGGATGAGAGTTGATATATTTTGAACATCTATGTTTCTGTTGATATCTTTTGGACATATATTGATATCTTGCAGTATATGGACATGGCTATTTTGAATATCTATGAAAAGTATTTTTTTTAATTCGAAATATAGGTATATATTTAAAAATATATATTTGTTGATTTTTTCCCGATCCGATTCAAACTCTTCACTCTTTTGCCTCGCCGATTTATTGCCGATTCCGAGTCTGGTAAGTATGGTTGACACTTCCCTGTGCAATTCCTCAATGAAAATACTATGCTATAGGAAGGGTCAATCAATCCTTCTCCGAGCTCCCTTATATAACATTGCGATGGTTGAGGAAGATTCAGCTGACTCTTCCCTAAAATTCTCCTCTACATGAAAACTATGCTTAAAGAACGTCCAATAGGCCCTTCCATTAGATATCGCACTGCATGAATACCATATTTGACAAAGGGTCAATCAACCCTTTACAATCTCCCACTTCATGAGAATACTATGCTCACAAGGAAGGGAGCAGGGGGAAGGGTCAACTGATCCTTTCTCAAGCACGATATTCTCATCTAGTTAATCAAGGGGAAGGATCAACCCTTCCTCCAGCATAGTATTTCATTGAGGGGAAGAATCAAGAAGGGCCAGTCGACCCTTCCCCCAGCTGAGTATCATCATTGAAGGGGAGAATTAAGAAGGGTCGATCGACCCTTTTTGTAATGTTGGACATTTACTTGTGCTTAATGGCACATTTTGGCTGTCTTTTGTTAAGCTTTGGTAGTATACGGCTTTTATTTTGCTGATTTGGATCTTTCAAAGCCATCGTAGACAGTGCTGCCCCTTTTCCTGGTAAAATGCTCAAGTACAATGTACATTTTATTTCCATATTAATAGTAAAAAGAAGCATTTTCCAGCAACAACAAAAAGTGAAAATGGTCACTGACTTTTTATGATTTGTTATTGCACATACAAAATAAAGTTTGAAAGGACAAAAAAAATAGAAGGGAACAAACGAACAGAGGCCATTATTTATTTAGATATGCAGACAACATACATTTTAGATTTAGTTAAGTATCAAATTACCTCAGTAAAATTTCTGGTTGATCTTGCTCATGTAGGGCATTGACAACCTCATTGGCATCTGGAAAATTTGAAATTTCATCATCTGCATGTTTGATAGAAGCTCCAATTTTATACCCCTTTTTCATATCAGGTCCCTCCATATTTCTGTGCATAGCATTCAAACAATCATTATGTAACAATGGAAAGTTTCTCTAACGAGACTCAAGATTGAACACCAGATGCCTATGTATACTAAAACATACAAACATACAAGAATAACTTATATGAATGATATATATTATAGACAACACCAATAATAAGACAAATAGGAAAGCAATAAGAAATACCAATAAGAAAACACCGACGATTATAAGGAAAACAAATAATAGGAAAGGTCTACCTAAAGAAAAGAAATGATAGGAAAGATCTAACTGTGACTCCATATCACATATACAAAAATAATAAATATAAAACTACTACAAAGAAAGAAATAGCCATCCAATGCAAAACACACCAGAAAATATTCGATTCTAACCCAGAAAAGAGTTGTTTCATTTCCAAAACCTTCAAGCCGAAATAAAGCGCAGGAATACTCATTCAAATCGAATAAAATCAGTTTATCCTCGCCTAATGCTCAAATACAGCGCACAGAAAACATAGACCATGAAAACGAACAGAAAACTCTAGCAGGGTGGGCTTTACCCAAAGATATGACGTTGCAGACGGAATACTTGATGAAAATCTAGTATCTTCACATCAACAGACGCGGAATCGCATGGTGCAAGCGATTTTCGGCGTTTGAAGCTCTGAAATTGTCGATCCAAGCCAGATAATTGTTAAACCTAGCCTCGTTCCATCGCCATATCAGAGAAATAGGTCACATGTATTGAATAGAAGAAAGAACACTCACGGCAAATATGAATTATCAACCCCTAGATGGCTGACTGTTCACATTTACAAGTAGGGGATAGTCCTCGTTACAGAGTGTACACGTGTTGTTTCGGTTGCCGTCTCCATCAGCCGGATTGCCGCCGGAAATGTCCCCGGCAGGTCAGGTAGATTGCTGTTGATTGAATTGAGATTAAGGGGTTAACTCCCATTTAATAGTCATCTTAAGGGTAATGGGGAAGGGGCTTGGTTTGGGTTAATGTTTCAAGACTTTAGATACCTATTAGGGTTTTGCTTTGCTTTAAGGGGTTCTAGTTTTAGAGTATTTCTTTTTTTATTGCAATTAATCTAGGACAGATGAGTGTTTTTAAAAAATTCAAAAGGGAGGAGAAATATCAACACCTAGAGAATCAAGGTTTAATTTCAGTGGAAAGGGTAATAATCATTCTTCCCAACTACCCAATCTATATATCCAATGGACAAAAACGTGAAAAAATTCATTTTTTGATAAGTTAAAGTTTTACTTTATTTTTATTTTTTTTAATTATGATACTCTATGTGATCTTTAAAGAAAAAGTTGTATAGTCAAAGTTCTTATAATTAAGTGGAACTATAACATACATAAAATTCCTATTATATTTGGGAAAAAAAAGATGGAAAAAGAAGTTGAGTTTGGTGGTTATTTAACTTACTCCTTTTGAAATAAGAAAAAGAATTATTGAAGGTTCCAATTAGAGGATAGATATGAAAGGCAAGTTAAGAAGGAGTTTTTATTACTTTAGGCATCATTAAAAAAAAAATTATGACATAATCATAAATATATGAGGAGCTTATTGCACCGAGAGAAACGAAGTGCTCTACAACCCAGTATGGGGGAGATGTTGTAAGGTTTGTGATGTAACGTTTGTTACTAACAAAATAATTAAAAAAATCCATGCCGGCTCATAAAATAAAAAATTATGGAAATATTTAAAAAAATCCATGTTGGTTCATAAAATAAAATATTATGAAAAGTAATTAAAAAATAGATGTTCATTTATAAAATAAAAACTTAAAACTTAAACCCGGATCTATCAATCAAGAGAAATCAAATTTCTTGAGTTTAAATTTAAAAAAAGAAATACACCTCAAGAAATTGGATCCCTCTCGGTGCTTGATAGATACGGGTTTAAGATGGATCTATGTCGGTAGTGAATACATTGATGTCAACCTCACTCCATTGTAGTATCTTTAGAGTTTAATTGTATGAAAGTATGAAGATTGAAATGGTTCTCATGATGATTGGCTAAACATAATGTGATTATGCTATGTATTAATGGTAGATTTTAGAAATTAAGATGTTGGATTAATATCTCATTTAAACAACATGTGTTTTGAGTTTTAATGGTGGACTTGGAGCTACACATCTTGGAAGGGTTTTTGTTCAGCAATCAAATTAAATATATTCAACTTTCACCAACCATTGTTTATAATATGAGAGAGAAGGAACCAATATTTTGTGTATAGACTAAGTTTCTTTGGTTTCTCTATATATAAAGTGAAGGAGGTTAATGTGAGTATGAAAACCAACATAGATCCATCTTAAACCCGTATCTATCAAGCACCGAGACGGATCTAATTTCTTGAGGTGTATTTCTTTTTTTAAATTTAAACTCAAGAAATTTGATCTCTCTTGATTTATAGATCCGGATTTAAGTTTTAAGTTTTTATTTTATAAACGAACATCTATTTTTTAATTACTTTTCATAATATTTTATTTTATGAACCAACATGGATTTTTTTATATACTTTCCATAATTTTTTATTTTATGAGCCGACATGAAATTTTTTAATTATTTTTTAATTAAAAAAATTACTTTTTACGTTTTATTAGATGTAACGCCTACATACGCATTAGAACATCTCCCCCATACTGATTGTAGAACACCTCGTTTCCTTCAGTGCAACTAGAAAATAAGAGATAAAATCTATGACAATCTAATAGTAGAAGAAGAAAAAAAAAAAGGATAAAAATCATAAAAGAAAGAAAAATGAAGGTAAAGATTGTTTATTATGTGTTAATAAAAAGGACTTAAACAAAATAAATTAAGTAATGGATTAAGAAGAAGCAAATCTAACACAAGCACGAATGCAACTGAATGTCCTCTTCCTCTCCACTTAAAACATCCACGACTTTGTAATCATCCTTCAATCATTTTGAGAGAGCCAAGCCACTACAATGATGGAAGTTACTCTTAAAAGGTCAACACATTGGAATGAGAGAGAAAAGGTTATATAATATATATTTCAAAATGAAGACTCTCATAAATGTTTATGTAAATTGTTATATAACTAAAGCATTGGTTTAATCCAATGATTCGACTTGAAAAACACAATAAATATGCTATGCAACCACCCTTTCATCCTTTTACCAATGGAATTTTATAACTAACAATGTATGTAGACAAGTATGAGCATGATAACCCTTTTGTAGAGATACAACCATATAAAGGCAAATGGCTTCAAAATAATTAATAAGCAAAATTATAAATTAGCAAGCAGATGTCTCATTTAAGATTGTTGGTTAGAAAAAGTGATCGGAAAATATTAGTTTGGAGGAAATCAAACACATAAATATGTTAGTATAGTAAGATAGGTTGTAATTCATGTGTATTTGATGGTTATATCACATTAAAATTGGTCTCTGTCATGATGAGAGATACCAGATTTTCTTTTATGTGTATAATTAATATTTTTTAATAATAAAATTTGTGATTTTTATTAATTAAAAATTTGAGTAACCATTATAGATATGTGTAGTTTGATTATTTTCTTGATGGCATTTTCTGCAGTAATTTTAGTTGGATTGCTGGTTAGGGTTTGGTTTGGTGATGGAGGGGGTTTTTGCTAATAACCTTAGTAGCTTGGAATCAAGCCGGTTCACTTTGGATTGGCCTAGTACCAGCCAAGTAAAAAAAGTGGGAATAGGATCATTTCGGTTGCATTCTAATCTCTAGCCTGGTCGGGGGTGTTTGTTTGGGCTTTTTTCGGTGGTTTTGGCATTGGTGGGCTCCCTCTGAAGACACATTGGTGTGGGTCCTCCTCTGAAAACTTTGGTGTGGTCATGTTTGTGGTGGGTTGTACCACGTTTGTTGTCTTGATAGTTGTGGGTTCGACCACCGGTCAGGCCGATTTGCAAAAACCCTTTTCATCTCTCTTTGGTTTGGGCGAGATGTCTTTTGCCACTTTTCACGGGGGCTCTGTTGGTGCAGCATTCTCTGCATCGGATACCAGGGATGGAGCTCATCCTTTGAACCCTAATTTGTATGGTGGTAGGGCTAAGCTCCGTCGCAGGGTAAAAACGTTGAAGGCCAAAGATAGGGTGGAGAGATATGTCATCGAGTCTGATACGAACCTGGAAAGAGTTGAAATGTTAGCTAATAGGGCGCTGGTTGGGCGCTTGGAGTATACCTTAGGGTCGAAGGAAGATATTGTTGAGTGGGTTAAGAAATTATGGGTGCCTATTACTGGCCTTGCCCCCCGAATCAACCTATTAATGAATCGCTAGATTTTATTTACATTCTCAAAGAAGGAATACCTGTCGCAGATTCTGGCTGGTACCTGGTTGTTTAAAGATGGTTCCTTGGTGCTCAAGAAATGGCACATTGCTTTTGACCCACTTCGAGAACGGTAGGGTATTAGACATTTGTGGATGTTGATTCCGGGTCTGCCAATCGAACTTTGGACGGAAGATGTTATAATGGGACTTGCAAATACTGTGGGGAGGTTCATTAGGGTTGATAAAAAGACCCTGTTCGGCATGACCGTCGATATGAAAAAGTGATGGTTGAGTTTGACCTAAGCATGGGGCTTCCGGCTGATGTTGAGATTGTTTGGGGGAAACGTTCATGGAAACAACGCTTGGATTACTTTCAAATCCCCTTCCGATGCTTCCATTGCCATATTGTTGGTTGTGTGCAGGTACATTGTCCATTACTGTTGGGTCGAAGTGAAAGGGTTTCGCCTGAACCTGTACAAAATTCTCCGTCTCCACTTCATGTTGGTTCGGCTCCAGCTCTTCATGGAATTGGTAAGTCAAAATCCCTCCCAGAATCTGCCTATGCTGTTGTTTCAAATGAAGACTTAGGCTTTATTGCTAATTGGGAACGGGATTTAGATAGGCGTATATCTTTAGGGGAAGTGGTTCTGCGACATAGTAATAATTGTACTCCTGTGGGGGGGGAGGGGAGTATCATGGCTGGGGAATTTATTTCGGTGGCTCGAAATTTGGAAGGGGAACTTGCTAGTGCTGAGTTGGGGACGGTTTCGACTTCCATTGTTGACATTTAATCAAATCCGCTTCCTGCTGTTCCTACTTCTGTTGTTATGGAACCTGTCTCCCCTATTGCTCCTGACCCTAGCCGGTGCCCAAATTTAAACTGTCATCAGGAATTAGGGTTTGAGACTGGTGTTTTGAATGAGATTGATAAGGATTCAGTGCCTTCTAAAGGAACTGAGGGTAGGGTTTCAAAGGAATACTTTCCACTGCCTATGTATTCAAAGAACCCTCCATTGAATTCTGATGTTCTGCCTCTTAGTTATATTAAATATCAGAATGTGACTATTCGAAAAGAAAAAAAAAAGAAGAGGGAAGAAGGGGGTTGAGAAGGAGATGACAGTTGAAGGGTATCTTTCTGTTGCAGACAGATTAAAAGTTGAGGGGAAAGTTTTTTTTCAATTTCGGGTCTTAGAGCAAAGAAACCCGTGGGTGAGGGTTTGTGATGTCTTTACTGTCTCTGAATGTTCATGGGTTGGGGAAGGCTTCTCAGGCTAGGGCCTTATCCAACCTTTTCCATGTTACTAGCCCGGGTATAATATCATTTCAAGAAACTATGTGTTCGAGCTCTGATGCGGTTACAAAGATTGGTGGGGTTTTGCCATTCTGGGAGGTGTCGGCTATTTGCTCGAATGGATTGTCAGGAGGTTTAGTTGTTGCTTGGAATCCAAATCTCTTTTCTTTCAATGTCTTCAAATCTAAAATGGAGCAAGGGAAATAGATTTAGATTGTGGGTTTTCTTCTTGGTCAATCAGGTTTCTAATATTGTAATTTCTGAATATTTCTTTGAGATTGAAATTGAAAGATACACTCAATGTTGGTTTTCCCAAGTTGGGTTTCCAGGGTAAAATATCTATGTCAAATCATGTGATTTTCTGTGTTGTTTCCACTGTGCATGTTGAGTTAATATTCCAATGTATTTTTCAGTTATCATTTTCAGTAGTTAATGTTTGAAAGCAATTGTTTAGGTTACATAAATGATTGAGACTGCAAACCAGATTTGGATTAATTTTTTTTAACATGGTATCAAAGCCTAAACTCTGAAGATTAGGAAATTCGTTTGTCACAGGGGTTTTTACAAGAGATCAGGGAAAAAGGCAGTGAAACAGAGTGAAGAGAGGAAATCTTGCAGGTTGTAGGCCACATAGAAAACCGTACATATTTTGTATGGCCGTATGGTACAAAATTTCATACAGGTCGATTTTTTCAAAGATCTTAACATTTCAGGCCATTTCTAGCATTCCAGAAAATTGTTTTTGGGTGGTCTGTATAGTCCATATGGAAATCCATATAGTCGTACAAAATATGTATAGACAGGACGCACAGGGATGCATAAATTTTACAGAATTGGTTTTTGCATATTTTTGTGGGCATATTGAAATTTCCAGGTTTGGGATAAAACCCAGAAGTTTTACAATTTTCATATTTCTTCTTCATGAAGAAGAGAAAGGCATTATTGGTCAACCTGTATGTGGGTACAAGGGGATCTTGTATTAAGGATCGATGTCAGCGACAAATGAGAAGAAGACTTTGAGGGTTGAGTAGAGTTTACATACTTATAGTACAAGGAGTAAACCTTTAGAGGGGAAGAGGAAATTTCCCCCTTCCAATTCTTCCAGTTCTGTCAGGACCAATTGGTATGAGATGACATTGATGGATGCTAGGAGTGTGATGAAACTACTCGGAGCATGGGTTAATGACATAGGTTCTTAGCTCATGTTCCAATACATGTAGCAGGATAGGATTTTGAGTTAGAGAGACCATCTACAACAGACAGTGTGATGGGCTTGGAGACATATCCAGGGGATGTCATAAGTACCTCCCTTGCTAAGAGGGAGTGTTAGATTTTGGTGGATTGGGGGTACTTCTGTTTTTTTGGTGCGTAGCATGCAGAAGTGACCGAGCAAGTTCTCTCTCTAGTGACTTGACTTTATAAAGTGATTTTATAAAGTTAAGTGTGGTACTTTTATTATTTAATGAATAAAAATGACTTTTGTAAAGTTTGGAGACTTAAGTGATTTAAGTTATCTCAACTTGAGATTAAGTCACATTCGTTGATCTTGTGAAGGAAATATTTAATCTTAGCCATTGATATTTATGGTTAGGGTAGTTATTCATTAATGAGTTTATAAAAAGGAAGTAAAGAGAGAGAAAGAGACACATTCATTTGAGAACGATATTTTCTAAAGAAAAGAAGTCTTGGGGTTGAGAGGATCTCAAGCAGGAGTGTAGCATTCATCATAATGGATTCAAAGATCGAGAGGCTATCTGAAATGGAGTAAGGGAAACATGTATGGACTGTGGGTTTTCTTCTCAGTCAATCAAGTTTATGAGATTGTAATTTCTGAATATTTCTTTGAGATTGAAATTGAAAGATACAATGAATGATGGTTTACCCAAGTTGGGTTGTCAGGGTAAAATATCTATGTCAAATCATGTGATTTTTTGTGTTGTTTCCGCTATGCATATTGAGTTAATATACCAATGTATTTTTATTTATAGTTTTTCAGTAGTTAATGTTAAAATGTAATTGTCGAGGTTAAATAAATGATTGAGACTGTAAATCAGATTTGGATTAAGAAATTTTAATAGAAGAAAGGATAACCAAGTGGTTCAAAATAGAAAGAGAGCCAAGATGCTACCAAGGAGGGGAAGAAGAAGTGGAATGGAAAGGAGAAGAAGACTACAACCATGGCATATCACTGCACGGATCCAAAAAGCCACTGTAAGCATTGTGATATAGATGGTCACACTAAATAAAAGTGATGGAAGCTACATCCAGAGCTAAACACCAAGAACCGTAAGAAGGATTCCAAGAAGAATAACCTTCTATCCATGGATTCAAGCAAGGAGTTAGAAAGCAACTCAAATGTGGATGAAAATATTATCTGTACCATAGTGCAGAAGGAGGTGAATTTGAGTATCCTTCACCCTAAGGAAAATAAGGAGATGGCATAAATCTTCCATATCAAGATTCAGGTCAAGAAGACCAAGATTGACACTCTATTCGATTATGGTTCATAGGAAAACCTCATAGCAGAGGATCTGGTGCAAAACCTTGGATTGGAAGTACATGCTCATCCTAGTTCCCATTGGGATGGATAAATAATGATGCAAAACTTAGAGTCATGAAATAGTGCATTATCGTGTTTGTCGTAAGTGCGAAGTATGTTGATGAAGTGGAGGTAGATGTAGTAGCCTTGGATGTTTGTGGGTTAGTGTTTGGAACCCCCTACATGTATATGAGGGATGCAATATTCATGAGGATAGATAACCAATACCACGTGATCAAGGACAAGAAGTACTTCATCATTAATGTGCACGAAGGTAAATTGAATACCTCTATGGCAAGTGCCAACCAAGAGAAAAGGTTGATTAGTCAAAGTAGGAAGTTTGTATTGCTTTCCTGAAGACAAAATTAGCAAGAAGGTGAATTGGTAAAAGTGAAGGCATACCTGGAGGGATATACAAAAGAGTAGAAACATCAGTTGGAGAGCCTTTTGTAGGAATACATAGAAGTACTCCAGAATCCTACGGGCTACCTCCTAAAAGGGAGGTGGAGCAGGAGATACACTTATTGAATTGAATTGAACAAGATCACACTCAAGAATTGGTACTCTCTACCCAGGATCAATGATTTGTTGGACTAGTTGCAATGTGGAAAATACTTCACCAAGTTGGATCTCAAATAGGGATACCTTTGGGTGCGAGTGAAGGAAGAAGACACCTAGAAGACTGTCTTCAATACTAGGCAAAAGTCTAAATGAATGGTTAGTAATTCCCTTTGGTTTATGTAATGCACCAACTACATTTATGTGATTAATGAATGATGTATTATGGCCTTTATTAGATTCATTTGTTATAGTATACCTGGATGACATTTTGGATTATAGTGCTACCTGAGAAGAGCATATCTCTCATCTCAAGCAGGTGTTGGAGACCTTGAAAAAACATCAATTGCTGGAAAACCTTAAGAAATGTGAATTTGTCCAACAATCTTTGGTGTATTTGGGGTATGTTTTTGGCTGAGGATAAATTAAGATTGATCCAGCAAAGATGGAGGCCATCACTAAGTGTCCTACATATCCTACAAATGTCACTAAAGTTAGGATATTTTTGGGGGCGAAACAATACACTCATAAGTTCATAACTTTCTTTTCGGTTGTGGCTGCACCCCTCCATGCCATAACAACCAACAATAAGGGGTTCTAGTGGGGGAGGAATAAACAAAAAGCCTTTAAAGAGATCAAGTGAAAGATCAGTCACACGCTAATTCTCACATTTCCTAATTTGCATAGGCCTTTTGAATTGGAGACAAATGCAAGTGGGTATGCTATTGGAGCAGTTTGATGCAAGGATGGAGGCTAATATTCTATCATTATGAAATGTTTCATGGGGAAGTCCTAAAATACCCTACCTATGATAAGGAACTCTATTCCCTAGTTCAATCTGTTAAGAAGTGGAAACAATATTTGATGGGCAAGGAGACCATCATTCACACTGATCACTAGCCATTGCAGTATTTGTTGGCCTGGAGTAAGCTACACAAGACCAGACATTATAAGTGGATGGGATTCTTACAACAATTCCATATAATCATCAAGTATAAGAAAGGAAGTACAAACAAGTTGGAAGAAATGATATCAATACCACCTACAACCAGCCAGGTTATAGCTTTGGGAACTCTTATGCATAAGGAACCTTTTACCATTGATGCATACAAGGAGGAGTACACATAAATTGAGGACTTCAAGGAGGCATTTCAACAGCTGCAAGGTCAATTCCATGTAGAAGAAGGTGACAAAAAAGGATTACTATCATCTCCAGGATGAGTTACTCTATAAGTTGGACAAGCTTCGTGTTCCTAAAGGTGAGAGATTGCAGCTTATCAAAGAGGAACACACCTCTAAAGTTACAGGGAACTTTGGTGTAGGGAAGACAGTTGCAAGCTTACAGAGGTATGTTTACTGGCATAGAATACAATACGATGTAGCTTGGTTTATTAGAGGATGCATACTTTTTTGTACAAGAAATCCCAACAATATGATGCAAGGTCTATACCATCCCTCACCTATTCCTACGAGACCATGGGTGAGCATCTCCATGGATTTTGTGGGATTTATTCCAACCACTAGGAAGGGACATGAATATTTATTTATGGTAGTTGATAGATTCAACTAGATGTGCATTCTTATGCCTTGTAAAAATACCATCAAAGGACATAAAGCTACAAACATGTTCTTTGAACAATCCTAAGTGCACTTTGGGATACCAAGGAGCATTATCTCATACAAGGATACCATATTTGTCAGTACATTTTGGACTACATTTTGGGGAAAGATGGACACTAAGTTGAAGAGATCTACAACATTCCATGCATAGACAAAAGTAGTCAACAAGACTTTGGTACAACTTTTGAGGGGTTATAATCAAAAGCATCCAAAGACTTGGGATGAAAATTTGATCTACATACAACATAACTTGTTTTGGATACTTGCCACCTTCACCTCTAGATGTTGTCTATGGACAAAAAGGAAGAGTGAGGGAAGATACCCACCGGGGCTTCAATCAATAAACCGCTATCATAGCACATTTTTTCGTGGCATATGAAACAATACCCCTAATTTCACTAAATATTGGAAAATACCTTCCAAAATCATTTTTTTTAACCCCCTCCCAATACACCTTCCCAATTTAAAAAAAAAACCCTATTTTCACTAGATATTGTATGTATCAATTTTTTCATTAACATTTTTTATACCCCTTTATATTTCTACCTAGTATATTGATATGATACCCCTCTTATGACCTCAAATGCATTCTACAATGCACCTTGCTTCTTTCGATGTATATTGTGGATGCACTTCACCCACAATGCAATTACTCAACCACATATCATTATGATTTGCAACATCTAATGGTCTAATGAAGAGACAGGAGATCACTTCTTGTATGTCACTAGAGCCAATGCACATAGTACAACATTTAGATTGCATGTTGTAGTTCCCCAATCGCTGACTAAGCCTGTTGTGGGCTAGGTATCCAAGCCCCCAGGGCCTGTAACAAGCTCTAGGAGGCTGACTAAACCTCCCAAGGCATGTAATAGGCACGAGTGGTTGGGTATTCAAGCCCCCAAGGCCTATCGAGGGCCTATAACAGGCTCTGGAGGCTTAGAGCCTCCCAAGGCTATTGGTAACAACTGGCTCAGTGCTATTGGTAACAATTGGCTGTCAATGACCACTGTCTCTCGACTATGATAGACTAGAAACACACTTCACCATGAAACCCCTGGCCTCAAGCATGCCCCAAGACGTGACTTCCCTGCATACTAGTAAGCTCGAGCCTTTCCTCAACCTGATTTCTCATCCGGCCGTGATCCCGCCATCTCCATTTGACGGATATTTGTCAGCCCACCCATATAAAAAAGACCCCAAAGTATTTTTGTATTGTTACATTAAATTAAAAAAACCCTTTGCCCCTTAATATATAAGCAATATAATTTTTAGGTTTTTATGAATATTTAATACCACAATATGAATGAAAGTGATATTATATTGCCTTCTAGTGAATCCCCCATGAAGATACCACAAGTGAAGCAATAAGAGCTAAATAGTTCATTGATAATATTAGGCAAATCCATTTACAATTATATGAGGTACTGAAGAAGTCGCAAGAAAATTATAAGGCAAGACATGACCAACATAGGGTTGAGAAAACATTTGACGTGGGAGACATAGTATGGTTACACCTAAAAAAGGATAGGCTATATGGTCCTAGTAAGAAGATCAAGTGTATGAGATATGGTCCTTTTAAGTTATTGGATAATGTGGAAGATAATTCCTACAAACTTAGTCTACCCCCATACATGCACATTTACTCTATAGTGAATGTGGAAAATACTAAACTCTATGAACCTTCCATGTTGGATTAGGAACTTGAGTAGGTCTTACCCTCTATAGAGGACTTAGCACCAGAGGTTTAGGAAGAGTTAGCAGAAGACATAGTTTTGTAAAATAAGTATAGAAATACTAGGCGGGGACAGTATGAACTCTGGTAGGTGGGGTTGAAAGGAAAACTTCTAGGCAAGGCTAAATGGTACCCCAAGGAGAAGCTAGAGAAAAAATTTCCTCACCCCATTCAATAAAATATTTTATGGGAAAAAAGACTCCCAAAATGGGGAGGGTGATATGAAATGGATCAATATATAATTTTTCACCTACTTGCATATTTTGAGGTCGCAATATTGGATGGATTGGCTTGTAGGGTCCATTTTACGGGCAGGTCTCACTTTTTAGATTTGGGGTCAAAAACCATCTAAAACATTTTGAGGTCATTTTGGGGATCAAATGACACTTTTTTTTTTAAACCTTTATTTTGACCAATATTCCATAATCTGCACGTCGAGATTTTTCCAATAGTGCAAAAATCGCCTCAAACAGAGTTTGTATGAAGAAGTTATGCCTCCCGCAAGTTGACCTATTCAGTTGACCACCGTGGTAACAAGTGGATTCCACACCAACTCTCATTTCTTACACACATGGATATAGTAACATGTGGACTCTCAAGAAAATTGTAGAAGGTACAAAACCCTCACCCTAATCAAGAGTTGGGACATGCAAAAAACCCTAAAATTAACCCTAGATGGCTATTGGGCTATGTTAAATATCGGGTTGTCAGGAGAAGAAGCGGGTTTCAGTCTTTTGATGTATTTTATTGTTCCATGGTTGAGAAACAACATGGGAGTGGATGTTAGAGAATGAAACAGGATATAGGAGATCCTGTATTAGCCACAGAGTCATAAGTAACTCCATAGGAAGTACCATTTCCTTTGTATTTGTAATTTGACATAAAGAGCAAGGCATAGTTCTCATTTGTGGATGGGTTTTCCCAAGGTATATCTTGTGCCATTGTGGATTGTGCACTTATTTGCTCTAGTTATTCCTATTTTAGTTCCATTTATTTGGCATTCAATACAAATAAGATAATAAAATAAGAACTAAGTTGTAAGATCCACTGTGACAAACTATTCCAGTTGAATATCCACGACAATATACAAATGATATTGATATCAGAGCTATTTTTCTTTGGGTTTTGTGGGTAATAATAGAATCCAGTAGTTGGTGAAAAAAATTATTCAAAACCCTATCCATGGCAGACAAATACATTTAAGGAGCAGTGGGCGATTATGGGCATCGATTCACAAAGATGGAAATACAAGTTGCCGATATCTCAAGCAACATGTCAATCCTCATGGAGGCTCTAGAGAGAAAGTTTGGTCCTTTCAATGATTTTGGAGGCTCTAACTCAGATTTTTGATTTGAGGAGAAATCAAAAGATAAAAGTGACCTAGAAAAGGAGCTGATGAAGGAGCCCGAGAGAGAGAAGTGAAGTTTCAGTACCAATATTCCTTCCCATTCAGTCTTCAAGATGGAAGCAAAAGTCAACATCAAGCTGTATCAAGGTGAGATCAATGCTCTAAAACTGAATCATTGTTTGCAGCAGTTGGAGGTTTATTTTAGCATCCACCAAATAGCCGAGTATCAAAGATCTCATTTTCCTGACTGAGTTAGAGGGCCATGCATTAACCTAGTGGGAAAGCCACACAAAATCACTTAGGATTGAGGATGATCCACCAATAACTAAGTGGGAGGAATTTAAAACCCTCACCAAGTCCCAGTTCTACCCTATCGGGTATGTATAGGAATAGTGGATTCGTTGGCATTACTTTAGGAAATGGTAGGGGAAAAGTGTGCAAGAATACACCAAGTTTAGGATGATGGCTATCATGTTGGGTATCTCACCCAAGAACCCATATGTACTCCTCAAGTATCTAGGGGTTTTCATAGTCACATATGGAGGTAGGTGATGCTCTTAAATCCTAGGTCAACTGATGAATCTTGTTTACAAGCACAATACCTTGAAAAGATCGGCAAAAAGAAATGAAAATGAATTGGTTCAAAATAGAAAGCGATCCAGGATGCTACCAAGGAGGGGAAGAAGAAGTGGAATGGAAAGGAGAAGAAGACTACAAACATGACACATTAGTGCAAGAATCCGAAAAACCACTATAAGCATTGTGATATCAATGGTCACGTTGAAGAAAATTGTTGGAAGCTATATCCAGAGATGAACCCCAAGAACCACAAGAAGGATTCCAAGAAGAACCTTCTAGCCACAGATTCAAGCAAGAAGTCAAAAAGTAGCTCGAATGTGTATGAGAAGATTATCCATACTACAGTGCAGAAGGAGGTGAATTTGGGTAGCCTTCACTCTAAGGAAGAGAAAGCAATGAAAAAAATATTTCATATCAAGGTCCAGGTCATGAAGACAAAGATTGAAGCTCTATTCGATTTTAGTTCGCAGGAAAACCTCATAGCAGAGGATATGGTATGAAATCTTGGATTAGAAGTACATGATCATACTAGTCCCTGCCCATTGGTATGAGTAAATAAGGATGCAAAACTTAGAGTCACGAAACAATGCAAGATCAAGTTTTCCATAAGTGCAGAGTATGTTGATGAAGTGGAGGTAGACGTAGTACCCTTGGATGTTTGTGGTGTAGTGTTCGAAATCCCCTACATGTATATGGGGATGCAATCTTCATGAGGAGATCCAACTAATACTGCTTGATTAAGGACAAGAAATAATTCATCATTAACGCGCACAAAGGTAAATCAAAGATCTCTATGGTAAGTGCCAACCAAGTGAAAAAGCCAAGTAGGAAGTTTGTTTTGCTTTTCTTAAGAAAAAATCGGCAAGAAAGTGAATTGGAAAAGTGAAGGCATCCCTAGAGGGTTGTACAAAAAAGTAGAAACATTAGTTCGAAAGCGTTTTTCAGGCATACAAATGTCATGTCCCCTTCCATCCATCCAAACCACAGAGGGAACATGACTGACATACCAGGGATTATTTGACAAACTCAGCCCCATATCTTACTAAAAAATTCATAATAAATAAAAGCTTCTGTGTGCAAATTCATACTCAATATAAGCACAGTGGAATTAAATCATAATAACACACACACAGACTGGAATGCATCAACGTATCTATCCCAAGCAGATGATAAACCAACTGACAGGGAATCAATCCCATTCCTATGTTATGCACAAGCTTCATATCATCAATATTAAGATATTCATTTCATCTTATTAACATGAACAATTAACATTCAGAATTAACACATTGTAGAACACAAAATGCATATAAATTAAACCACAGAGAACACTTATCTTTGAGATGAAGCTGTCCAAACAACTGGCTATGTAAGAGAAACGTTCCACCTAACCATAGATCTTTGTCCATCCTATATTCTTTCAGCTGAGAGATCACCCCTGAGTTGGGTTGTGTATCCACTAAGGAGGAACTAAATGGGCTCACTCACAGCCATGGTTTCACTCAAAAACTATGCTAAGCCAACACAAAGTTGGGTTTATCAAGCATACAAAAGACAAAGGAGGGAAATGCTAAGCGAGTGAGCTCATCCACAGAGCTACATGCATCTCAATATAATTCAACAGTCAAGGCACCCACATTACCTACCACATCCAACACAAGGAATGTCCCCTTCTCTGCTACACAGTCCCTCAGGCGTCCCTTCCCTCCCGTGCTCTTCAAGATGGGCATAGAAAGGTCCAGCTGCTAATTCCTTGAGATTCTAGCCTTCACTGGGTTTATCAAGCAAACTCAACCTCTGCTCAGTCATTCACAGTTGGATTTCTCACAATTATGTCATCCAATAACTCAATCCTGTCACTTGATTTCTGGGCTGTAAAAATTGGGTTTTCCAATGGATTTCGGGGTATCTAATACTCTCAAATTCGCCCCAAGGTTCATATCTATGGATTCCCCATTGGATTTCATTGTCAAATACCAATTCTGAGTGTTTATGTCTCTTCAAAATGTGGGTTCTTGCAAAGTTGCGATTTTTGGTTTTTCTCACTGTTGGGAATTTGTAATGGATGAAAATTGATGCTGGGATCTTCCACAATGGAATGGGAATGAGGAAGAAGAAACTCCCATGAGGTAGAGTGAATTGTGGGTCAAGGAAATAGATCCCATACTCTGCCATATGAATTTCTGGGCTGTCCATGCTCCATTGAAGCCATGGACTGAATTTCTCAACAACTTCCTTACAACAGAATTAAATGTCAGGAAGGTAAGTCAAATGGGTTCTCACAATGACATTTGGTAGCATATGGTTCATCCCCACAACCCCCTCACCACTCCCTAGTAGAATACATATGTCCCCTTCTCATTCGTTGCTCCCATAACCAGTTTTGGTATTTTATTGCAATATCAAATATTTACATCAATTTACAATATTCCATGGCTTAATAGCACATGGGTAATAAAATATCAAATACTTGTCCATTTTAAATAAAATCCGAACATACACTAGTGGGGCCTTGGCCTTGATTTTCCCGCTAGGAAAACATACATCGCATATATATAATATTGACATTAAAAGACAATATTTCATAAGGGTCAAAATTGGGGTATTACATTCCCCTCCCCCTTAGAACAACACCGTGCTCGGTGTTCTCAAAACTGAACAAAAATGGGAATGCCTCTCTCATGGCATCCTCCAGCTCCCATGTAGCCTCATTAGGACTAAGGTGCTCCCATTGGACCTTTACCTGCCCGATGGCTCTATTCCGGAGCAAAGTGACCTTCTTGTCGAGGATGCGCATAGGCTCTACTTGGAACTCTCCCTCGGGTTCCACCTGTATCACATTCCAATCAATCATATGATTAGGATCATGTACATACTTCTTAAGCAAAGATACATGGAAAACATTATAAGCTCTTATGTTAGCAGGAAATGCAATTCTATATGCAACTGGCCCTATCCTATCTAGGACTTCAAATGGCCGACAATATCTTGGTGCCAAATTGGCACAACTCCCCAACTTGAGAGAACTCTTCCTTGGTTTCACTCTCAAATAAACATGACTCCCAATATGAAATTATTTATGCACTCTTTTCAAATCTGCATAACTCTTTTGCCTGTCCTGAGCTGCCTTTAAATTCTTCCTGATCTTAGCGAATTCCTGTTCCATTTCCTTGATCATATCTGTTCCAAGTACTACCCTGTTCATTGGGCTGTCCCAATTCACTGGAGTCCTGCATCCCTTTCCATACAATGCCTCAAATGGACTCATTCCCAATGATGCATGATATCCATTATTGTATGCAAATTCTACCAAGTGTAGGTAATCTTCCCACTTGGATGGTTTATCCATCACATACATTATCAGCATGTCTTCAAGAACCTGATTCACCCTCTCAGTTTGTCCATCTGTTTGAGTATGATATGCTGTACTGAAATTTAATCTAGTCCCCAATTCCTGAAACAATCCTTTCCAGAAATTGGAAGTGAACTTTGTATCACGATCAAAAATTATTGCCTTGGGCAATCCATGCAACCTGAATATCTCTCTCATGAAAATATTTGCAATGTCATTATCCTTGTGAGTGGACTTGATTGGAATAAAGTGAGCTACTTTTGATAGCTTGTCCACCACAACCATGATTGAATCATGCTTCTTCACTGTCATGGGCAGACCTGTTATAAAATCCATAGAGATCGCTTCCCACTTCCACTCTGGAATGGGTAAGGGCTGCAACAATCATGCTGGATGTTGGTGCTCTGCTTTGACTTGTTGGCACTTTTGACACCTAGCAATGTACTCAGCTATGTCCTTCTTCATGCCATGCCAAAAGTATTGCTTTCTTGCTTGTTATAGTCTTCTGATATCCTGGGTGTCCAGAGTATGGCATTTGATGTATTTCATCTATCATTAACTTCTTCAAATCTGTACTATTTGGAATGTACAGTCTATCTTTATAGATGAGGATATCATCTTCACCAAGCTGATATCCCGCACACTTTTCATCTATATTACCCTACTGCAACTTCTCTTTAATTTGAATGCAAGTTTCATCACCATTTTGTGCTTCAAGGACTCTTGTCTTCAAATCTGATTTACACACACTTAATGCTGCAACATGAAATCTTCTATTAAGAGCATCTGCAACCTTATTCTCTTTCCCTTTTACATGCTTAATTTCAAAATCAAATTCACAAAGAAACTCCATCCATCTAGCTTTCCTAGCATTCAAGTTTGGCTGATCAAACAAATACTTCAAGCTCATGTGGTCTGTTCTAAGCTCGAATCTTCTTCCCATCAAATAATGTCTCCACATCTTGAGAGCATGTACTATGGATACTAATTCTAAATCATGTGTGGCATAATTCTTTTCATGCTCTTTTAATTTCCTTAACTCATAGCAAATCACAACTCCTTCTTGCATGAGCACTCCACCTAGCCCTTCAATGCAAGCATCTGTGCACACTACAAAATCCTTCTTTGGATTTGCTATCTTCAAAATAGGAGTGCTGGTAAGTAACTCCTTTAACTGTTGAAATTTTTTTTCACACTTTTCAGACCATACAAACTTGATATTATTCCTTTTCAATGAAGTAATTGGATGAGCTATCTCGGAGAATCTTTCAATGAACCTTCTATAGTAACCAACAAGACCCATGAAAGATCTAACATTTGAAACATTCTTTGGAGTAGACCAATCCATGATGGCATTAATCTTCTCTGGATCAACTGCAATTCCTTCTTCAGAAATGATATGACCCAAATATTGCACCTTCTTTTGGTAAAATTCACACTTGCTTAACTTGGCATACAACTGATGTTCTCTAAGGACTTGCAGCACCATCCTTAGATGTTCCTCATGCTCTTCTTCATTCCTTGAATAGACAAGAATGTCATCCAAGAACACAATCACAAACTTATCCAAATATTTGTTGAAGACACTATTCATGAGACACATGAATGTAGTAGGTGCATTGGTAAGACCAAATGGAACCACAGTGAACCCATAATGACCATATCTAGTTCTGAAAGTTGTCTTGTGAATGTCTTCTTCCTTAATCCTCACTTGATGGTACCCAGACCTCAAGTCAATCTTTGAAAAAACTTTAGCTTCCTTCATTTGATCAAATAAGTCATCAATTCTTGGGAATGGATACTTATTCTTGACTGTCACTTTATTGAGCTGCCTGTAATCAATACACAGCCTTAACGTCCCATCCTTCTTCTTAACAAATAACACTGGTGCTCCCCAAGGAGATGCATTTGGCCTGATATACCTCTTGTCTATTAACTCTTGTAGTTGCATCTTTAACTCTACCAATTCCGGTGTGCTCATTCTATAAGGAGCTTTGGAATTTGGTGCTGCCCCTGGGACAAGATCGATGGTAAAATCAATATCTCTTTGTGGTGGTAGTCCCATCACTTCATACGGAAATACATATTGGAACTCTTGCAACAATGAGAAGTCTTCTATCCTTGGTCCTTTGTCCTCTGATGAATCTGACATATGGACTGCATATAATTGAAAACCTTTCTTATAAAACTTTTTCAACTGTAAGGCTGAAATCTGTCTTACTGAAACTTGCTTGGGAATTCCTCTTAACAATATTGGTTTTCCCTCTTCATCCATACATTCAAGTGCTTTATCATAACAGTCCAACTTGGCCCTATGCTTTTCCAACCAATCCTTGCCAATTAGTGCATCATAATATCCTAATGGTAATACATTTAAATTTGCATGTGTGTGGAGTCCATTCAATTCTATGGGGCACTCCACCACTACTTCACTTACTTTTCTCTTGGTCCCCGTGGCTAATTGAACTAGCCAAGATTTATAATGCTTCACTTTTCTAAGAGAACAACCTTCTACCACTTTTGGAGAAACATAACTATGAGTAGATCCTAGATCAATCAAAACAAAAATAGATTGCTTAGCAATCTTATCTTCAACTTCCACCACTGATGATTGATGGTCTACCTGATGATTATCCAATGCTGCATAAATTCAAGGTGTTGCTCTTGCCATGTCCTCCACTGTTGCTGCTCCCTTTAAGTTGTGCAACCTTCGGGGATTCTCCTTCCGATGTGGACAATCTTTTAGCATGTGGTTTTCTTCACATCGCCAACACTAAAGTGGTCCCTTAGATGTCTTTTCTGCTGCTACTGCTGGCTTGAATCCGCTCGTTGCTTGATGCCCCTGTGGAAAGGTTCTGGGTTGACTTTTGAATGGTGGTTTGAAGCCACTTCTCTTTTGATCAAACCTCCCTCCTGGATTTCCTTTCCATGCTGGGTTAACTTCTAATTTTCCTTTATTCTACTCATAACAATGCATTGCCATCCTAATGGCTTCATCAAGACTTGGTGGATTAACAAACTCAATTTTATCTTTGAAACTTTGAGGTAGGCCTCCAAGGAAGCATTGGATCTTTATCCTCTCATCTTTGATATAGTCCACATACTTCAACAATTCCAAAAATTTATGGACATGTTCTTCCATAGAATTTTGTCCGAATCTGAGTTCATTGAACTCTTTTCTCTTACCGTCATAATACCTAGCAGAAAGGTATTTTTCCTTGAAGTACCTCTTGAATCTCTCCCAGTTGATCTTCCTTTCACTGACCCCTTTTACTTGTAAGTGGCTGTCCCACCAAATTGAAGCTCTACCATTTAGATTGTAAATGGAAATTCTGGCTTTTTCATTCCCTGAGTAGTCCTGAATTCTGAAATATTTCTTCATTCCAAGAAGCCATGCCTCTTCCTCTTGGCCAGTCTTGCCTTCTCCATCAAATGTGGGAGGCCTTGCCTTCCTAAATTCTCCCTGTGGGATGCCTTTGAACTTCTTTCTTCCATCAAATCTCCTGGGCATATGCCTTGGACTTATTTGAGAACCTCTAGAGTCACATGATTTGTTAGAAGAAGATCTAGAGGAAGGTGTTCTATGCTTATTGCTCACAGAGCTCTTCCTTGGGCTTGGAGTCCTCTTCTTTGAATGACCTCTAGAGCAGCTCTCTGCATCTCTTTCTTCTTCACCTACATTTCTTGGGTTGTACCCAAGATTTATCTTCTGCAGCATATCAGTGAGGCTTTGCAAAATAACAACATTGAGTTGGTTTTGTTCTTCCTGAGCCTTCATCAATCTTTGATTGAAGCTCACCATGGTTTCAACCAAATTCTGAGGAGTGACTTTCTCCCTTCTCCCATTAGATTCAGTCTCAGCAATCCCTTCTTGCACATTTTCTCCTAGCACATCTTCTTCATGCTCATAAGGATCCTCAACATCATTTATGGTCACCATTTTTCTTTGGAGACTGTCTTCCCTGTAAGTTACTTCTGCTACACTATTAAATCTTATGAGCTGCAAGCACTGTGCATTATGAAAATATTTGTTATACTTCATAAGAATGCATGTAGAAATATACAACAATCAATATTTAACATAATCAAACTCATGGAATCATTCACATTGCTGTTATGCATTCATTATTTTGCTCATTCATGCAATTCTGGAAATTGCCCATACTGTCAACAATTTGACAAAACAGTCAGTGGCACTTTTCTGCTCTAATTATCTATGGTGTATGATAACCCCATTCAAATTATGATTATGTACCATTATTCCCTACTGGATAATCTTTCCAATTCATATCCCCGTGCTCCATTCCGACGTCGGGTGTGGAAACTACATTACTTCAAAAATGTCAACTTTTACCAAAATTCTACACTTTTACACACAATTGTATTTTGGTCTGGAATGTCAACTTCAGCCACATGTGGAAGAAATTCTATGAAGAATCACGAAAACTTTTCTACCGGGCGAAAGGAACACTCAACAACTCACGAATATATGTTCCGATGCTCCATTCATTTTCTATTAAATTCTGGGTTTGTCTACTTTTAACTTTTGACATTTTTCCAAATTTCAAGATTTTGAGACAAAAATGGCTCTCCCAAACTGAGCATTTCTAGAAAATCTCTGTCTAATGGAAAATGTCTGTTTTACTGAGAATATGAAATGTTGAGTTCAATAAATTTCTTGGATCCTAATTACATGGTCACTTTCATCCACTGCAAGCTTTTCAAAATTCCAAAAATGTGGCTCGGAATAGTGCTTTTTGGCCTTCATGCACGCCTCGACTCCACATTCTTTGGAGTTTAGCTCCAAATTTCTGAACTTAACACTGTGCTTGCTCCATGACCGCTCCATATCAGTTTCATCTCAATCCGACCTTCTGTCAAGCGTCGGGACACCGATTTGTAAAAGCCATTAATCCCAAATTTATGCCAAATTGGAGCATAATGGACTCGGGATCTTCATTGGTTCCTTCATGGCTTTCATTAATGGCCTCAGAACACCACTGACCTCATCGAATTCCGATTCTGCAAGCTCCTGTTGTCCAAAAATCAATTTTCGGGCTTTATACTTTTTTTTTTCCACCCCGCATCCCGCAACCCGAAACTCAAAATTGCGGGTGCGGAAAGTCAAGTCGCGGTCACGAAAATGTAACCATCCCGCAACCCGACACCCGGAATTGTGGGTTCGTAAAGTCAGGTCGTGATCACGGAAATGTAACCATCCCGCAACCCGCAACCTGAAACCTGACACCCGGAATTGCGGGTTCGGAAAGTCAGGTCGCGGTCACGGAAATGTAACCATCCCGCAACCCAAAACCCGACACCCGAAATTGCGGGTTCGGAAAGTCAGGTTGCGTCAAGGAAATGTAACCATCCCGCAACCCGGAACTCGAAACCCGACACCCGAAATTGCGGGTTCAGAAAGTCAGGTCGCGGTCACGAAAATGTAACCATCCCGTATCCCGCAACCCGAAACCCGAATTGCGGGTTCGGGATTGCAGAAACCGGAACGCACTTTTTCAAAACTTTTCGTTCCCGAAATCCGAAATCTGCAAGCCTGGAACACCTCCGGCCCTGCAACTTCCAGGGTTCATAACTCCTTCGTCCCTTGGCCAAATTAGGCGAGTTTGGTACCGTTGGAAATATGTTGGAGATCTCTATGAAATGGTGTGATCCTATGCCACATATGAGAACTCTGATCCTACCATTTTTCCATATCAAAATGATGCCCCAAACTTCTCCAATACTGTGTTAAAACGTTCTATTATCTGCCTGTAACTCAAAGTTTGTCCCAAGCAGCTCCAGTGCTGCAACATGGGCTCTGATACCACACTGTCACGTCCCCTTCCATCCATCCAAACCATAGAGGAAACATGACTGACATACCAGGGCTTATTTGACAAACTCAACCCCATACCTTACTCAAAAATTCATAATAAATAAAAGCTTCTGTGTGCAAATTCATACTCAATATAAACACAGCAGAATTAAATCATAATAACACACACACAGACTGGAATGCATTAGCATATCTATCCCAAGCAGATGATAAATCAACTGACATGAAATAAATCCCATTCATATGCTATGCACAAGCTTCATATCATCCATATTAAGATATTCATTTTATCTTATTAACATTTAGAATTAACACATTGCAGAACAAAAAATGCATATAAATTAAACCAACTAGCTATGTAAGAGCAACGTTCCACCCAACCATAGATCTTTGTCCATCCTATATTCTTTCAGCTGAGAGATCACCCCCGAGCTGGGTTGTGTATCCACTAAGGAGGAACTAAATGGGTTGACTCACAACCATGGTTTCACTCAACAACTATGCTAAGCCAACACATAGTTGGGTTTATCAAGCATACAAAAGACAAAGGAGGGCAATGCCAAGCCAGTGAGCTCATCCATAGAGCTACAGGAATCTCATGATAATTCAACAGTCAAGGCACCCACATTACCTACCACATCCAACACAAGGAAGGTCCCCTTCTCTGCTGCACAGTCCCTCAGGCGTCCCTTCCCTTCAGTGCTCTTCAGGATGGGAATAGAAAGGTCCAGCTACTAATTCCTTGAGATTCTAGCCTTCACTGGGTTTATCAAGCAAACCCAACCTCTGCTCAGTCATTCACACTTGGATTTCTCACAATTCTGTCATCCAATAACTCAATCCCGTCACTTGATTTCTGGGCTGTAAAAACTGGGTTTTCCAATGGATTTCGGGGTTTCTAATACTCTCAAATTCACCCCAAGGTTCATATCTCTGGATTCCCCATTGGATTTCACTATCAAATACCAATTCTGGGTGTTTATGGCTCTTCAAAACGTGGGTTCTTGCAAAGTTGCGATTTCTGGTTTTTCTCACTGCTGGGAATTTGTAATGGATGAAAATTGATGCTGGGATCTTCCACGATGGAATGGGAATGAAGAAGAAACAACTACCATGAGGTAGAGTGACTTGTGGGTCAAGGAAACAGAGCCCATACCCTGCCATACAAATTTCTGGGCTGTCCATGCTCTATTGAAGCCATGGACTGAATTCCTCAACAACTTCCTTACAAGAGAATTAAATGTCAGCAAGGTAAGTCAAATGGGTTCTCACAATGACATTTGGCAGCATATGGTTCATCCCCACAACCCCCTTACCACTCCCTCGTGGAATACACATGGCCCCTTCTCATTCGTTGCTCCCATAGCCAGTTTTGTTATTTTATTGCAATATCAAATATTTACATCAATTTACAATATTCCATGGCTTAATAGCACATGGGTAATAAAATATCAAATACTTGTCCATTTTAAATAAAATCTGAACATACACTAGTGGGGCCTTGGCCTTGAGCTCCACCCTAGGAAAACATACATCGCATGTATACAATATTTACATTAAAAGCCAATATTTCATAAGGGTCGAAATTGGGGTATTACAACAAAGAAGTGTTCTAGGATCCTAAGGGGATACCTCCTAAGAGAGAGGTGGAGCACGAGATACAATTATTACCAGATTCTCTATTGCTGAACATTGGATTGTACAGACAGTCTGCCATAGAAGCAGATGAAGTGAAGAAGTAGTTGCAACAATTGTTGGAGAAGGGTGCGATCCAACAAATCACCTCACCTTGTGGGTCACCTATCATCATAGTACCCAAGAAGGATGGGACCTGGAGATGGATGTGCATCGACTACAAAGAATTGACCAAGATCACACTCAAGAATTGGTACCCACTGCTCAAGATCGATGATCTGTTGGACCATTTGCAACATGCCAAGTACTTCACCAATTTGTATCTCAAAACGAGATACCACCAGGTGTGGGTGAAGGAATAAGACACTTGGAATACCACCTTAAAGACTAGGCAAGGTATATATGAATGGTTAGTAATGTTGTTAGGTATATATATGCAGTGCACCAACTACATTTATGCAATTAATGAATGACGCATTACAACGTTTCTTAGATTCATTTGTTATAGTATATTTGGATGACATATTGGTTTATAATGCTACCTAGGAAGAACATACTTCTCATCTCAAGCAGGTGTTGGAGACCTTGAAAAAACATCAATTGCATGTGATTGGCGTATTTGGGGCATGTGATTGGTGGAGGATAACTTAATATTGAACTTTCAAATATGGAGGCCATCACTAAGCGTCCTACTCTTATTAATGTCATTGAAGTTAAGATATTTTTGGGGGCGAAAAAATACCTCCAGAAGTTCATAGCTTCCTTTTCGGCTGTGGTTTCACCCCTCCATGCCATAACAACTAGAAGCAAGGGGTTCTAGTGGTGAAGGAATCAATAGAAATCCTTTGATGAGCTCAAGTGAAATATTAGTCACGCGTTGGTTCTCGCATTCCCTAATATGCATAATCCTTTCGAATTGGGGACAGATGCAAATGGGTATGCCGTGGGAGCGGTTTTGATGCAAGGAGGGAGGCCAATTAAATACTGGGTCGTAAGGAGAAGAAGGGGGTTCCATTATTTTGATGTATTTTATTGTTCCATAGTTGAGAAACAACATGAGAGTGGATGTTAGAGCACAACAGAGGATATAGGAGATCCTATATTAGCCGTAGAGTCATAGGTAACTCCATAGAGAGTACCATTTCCTTTGTATTTGTAATTTGACATAAAGAGAAACGCATAGTCCTCATTTGAGGTTGGGTTTTTCCCCATAGTGGGTTTTCCCAAGTTATATCTCATGTTATTGTGTAGATTGTGTACTTATTTGCTCTAGTTATTCTTGTTTCAGTTCCATTTATTTCACATTCAATAAAAATAAGCTAATAAAATAAGAAATAAGTTGTAAGATCTGTTGTGACGAACTGTTCTAGTGGAATATCCATGGAAGGTTACGGATCAGGAGGTGTCATCTATTTATTTATGTTTTATGCTTGTGTATGTTTGTGTTTATGATTGTGTATGCTTGAATATGGATAATGGAATGATGACTTGGTGTGTGCTTTGGTAATGTGTAAGAATATGGCATCGAGGTTGAGATGCCATTAATAAAATGATTGTATTTTAGCATGTTGAAATTGATTCGATAATAGTAGTCACTTTGATCACCTTAGGTAAGTTCTTCTTAGATGTCTCAAATTTGGCATATCCCTAAACCTATAAAAGTCCATCTTTGATGTTATTGAAGGGGATCCCTTGGGTCACATTGTGTCTCATGAAGGTGTGAAAGTTGATTTTGAAAGGGTGCTAGCAATAAATTTTTTTCCCTTTCTTACCAATAAGAAGGAGATACAATATTTCTTTGGAAAGATAAATTTACTAGGGTGATTCATTTCCGATTTCACTTAAGTTGTTAAAACTTTAAACTAGATAATGATGAAAGATGTTAAGTTTAAATGGGACCGTCCTACCTGTTAGGATTTTGAATTTATTAAATTACTCATTGGTTCTACACCTCTATTGGTTAGCCTTGATCAATCCAAAGATTTTTTCATATATACTAATTCACCAAAGGAGATTATTTCTACAATTTTATTGTAAAAGAACAATGAATAAAATCTTAGGACAATTGTGTTTGTAAGCCATAATTTGCAAACACATAAAGTGAATTATTTTGAACATGAAATATATGGTTACTCATTGTATAAATCCTTATAATTGTTTCAACAATACATCCAAGGCCACAAATTTATGGTCTTTGTGCCTACATCTATCTTTGTTATGCACCAAATTCTTAGAAATAGTATAAGAGACGAGAATTACACACCATGTACAACAATATGAGCATGGAGCACAACTCCAATATAGATAAGATAGATAAGTTACACAATAACTCCTTAAATAAGAGGAGATCCCTCTCCTTTTACCCCAAGGCATTCGCATAATCCATTCACACTTCTCTCCAATGACTACATTACCTCTATATATACATATTCACTCATTGCACACGTGGTCCCTTCATTAGGTCCGACCACTATTGCATATACATTTACATCAAATATACACATTTAACCCCATATATAAACCCCCTTGGGTCATATCATAGTACCCTCCTTAGAAAATAATTTTTCTCAAATATTTGTGTATAATGGATTTACCTACGATGAAACCAAGTAATAGGATTTCCTTCTATTATTTATTTCTTATTGCCATTGATTATGATCCATCCATCCAAATTCAATTATTTTAGGTCTCAATCCTTAATAGTTTGTTTTTGCATAATTTTGATTTCGTATGTTGTCATTGTGAGTTCTCTAATTCGTTGGAGTTTCTGGTCTGTAATAATATATTGTTGAATAATAGTCTTCTGGTGCCCTTTTCCATTAATATTGTTGAGTATTCCATCTTCTTCCTTGATAGTGTTAATGTATATCTTCTTTTCTTTCTTGGAATATTTCTTGGTAATGAGGATGTCAATATGGTTTCACACTTGATGAATTCTCTTCCTTCTATACACTAATGTCATAGATATTCCTTTTAGAGATAATTGCGTCCTCTATCCTTTGTGTTTGGTCTCTGATCACTCTTTCCTTTGAGATAATGCCCTCATATTTGTCATGTACATCTTCAAGCTTGTTCTCAACTTCTTCAAGTATTCTCTGGCATCCTTTTAGAATCTTGTATTCCTTCTCCTTTTGAAGTTGCAATGTGATGTCACTCGTCAATTGTTGATGTCCTTCGTAAATGTCTGATTGGATTTATTCTTTTACATCATCTCTATTTAGAGCTTCTTCAACCTTCCTACAAATTTCATTTTAAAGTGTTTTGGTAGTCTCTTCATCTAAGATCCTTGATTTTGACCATGATTATTTTCTTCTTTCAATCTCTTAACATAATCCAATAAATTTTTATTATGGTTAATTAATCTGGATATTTCTTCATCCTTATTTTTCAATTCTTCCCTTGACTCATCATTTTCCCACTTTCCTTCGCTCTTATTTTCTTTCTTCCATTTATCAACCTCCTTAATGGATGCTTCATTAAGGGATTATATCTTGGATAAATCCTTACATTTATTCTTAATTTCCTCTCTAACTTCTTTCAATTCATCCCAGAATTTATTGATATCTTCCATGTTTGAGTCCTTGATCCATTGATTTGAGAAGAGTTCTTCAAATTCTTCCCATGTAGAATTTAGTCTAGTCTTTACATCATGATTTTCCCACCACCCCAAAGCTTCACCTACAAGATATCCTCCCTTAAAATAACTCAAATTATTTTCTTTTATAACCCTGAACCATTCTGTGGTATTTATTTTATCTTTATTTTCTTCTCCATGAAATGTAAATATTACCATTGATTCTTAATTGAAGTCTAACTAAAACCCTCAAATTCCAAACTCAATATGTTGATAATGGTATCCAAAAATGATAATATTATTATTCCAACATGATATCATGTTTTTTCGCTTTCCAATGGCTTTTAAATAACCTAAATCGGACCTTCTTGTCAAAAGTTATGCAAATTTTAAAATAGCATACCTTTAAAAACCTTGGTTGGAAGATGTTTTGTTGGATGAACTTCCAACGATGGTATCTCTATAATTTTGGCCCCTATGAGTCTAAAGTTTTTTTTCTGCAGTATCCTAATATGTATTTTCTTCAATTCCATAGGTCTGACGTAATTTTGTTGTGCCAGTAAAAAATTAGGGCACCTTTCCCAACATTTTTATTTTTTATTTTTGTCCCTTTTAGGAGAGTGAAAGTGTACGGCCTGCCATGTGTCCAATTTTTTTGGATATGATTATGAAATTGATACCATAGATACTATGGTATGTCTTATTTCTTATGCAACATGTATCATTAAATTTGGATCTTGCATGCTACATATATAACAGTTTTCCTTAGAACACTTGTTTGAGAGTAGTTTTTGGACTAGTCAGAAAGCCTAAGTTCCATAGAGTATAACTCTAAACATGTAATGAATCAGGATCTAAAACTTGTACCACAGATAGCTTGGTATTTCTTCTACTTCCATTTTTGGGTTTCATTGTATGAAACGTCCTAGAAAAAAATTATAGCAAAAATGCCAAGATGACTAGTTTTGGAAGCGTCCAAGCTCTGATACCAATTGTTATGCACCAAATTCCCATAAATAACATAAGAGACAAGAAGTACACACCATGTAAAGAAATATGAGCATGGATCACATCTCCAATATAGATAATATAGATACGTTACACAAAAAATCCTTAAATAATAGGAGATCCTTCTCCAATTACCCCAATACATTCACATAATATTTTCACATGTTCTCTACAATGACTACATTACCTTTATATATACCTTTTCACTCATTGCACATGTGGTCCCTTCATTAGGTCCAACCACTATTAAATATACATTTATCCCCATATAACCCCATATATGCCCCCTTGGGGTCATATCATGTACATTTAACCCTATATATGACCCCCCTTGGGTCATATCGTGTACATTGGTGGTCTGATACCAAATGTTATGCATGGAATTCCCATAAATAGCATAAGGGAAAAGAAGTACACACCATGTACAACAATGTGAGCATGGACCACAACTCCAATATAGATAATATAGATAAGTTATGCAATAAATCCTTAAATAAGAGGAGATCCCTCTCCTTTTACTCCAAGGCATTCACATAATCCATTCACACTTCTCTCCAATGATTATGTTACCTCTATATATACCTATTCACTCATTGCACATGTGGTCCTTTCATTAGGTCTCTTCATTAGGGCCAACCACTATTACATATACATTTACATCAATATATATACATTTAGCCCCATATAATCCCATATAACCCCATATATGCCCCCCTTGGTGTCATATCATGTACATTTAACCCCTTATATGACTCCCCTTGGGTCATATCATTCTTAATAGTCATAGACATTAAAACAACAAAAAATATAAGGAGAACATGTTTGATTGACTTGCTATCTATAGTATTATGCCTTAGTCATAGTTGAACCAAATCAAGTAGAGAACTTTATTGCTTATGAAAAAATGACTAACGAAATAGAGTATGAACCTAATATGTATTTTTCAATAAATGGTGTTTGTCCACTAAATATGGATACTAAATCCAATCAATGCTTTTCTTACAAGTTGTCTGGTATGTCTTACAAGGCCAAATCCTTTATAAGAGAAACCTTTATGGAGTTTTGTCTCATTACCTTACTCTTGATAATCCCCAATGCCACTTGAACATTGTCATTTAGTGGCTTTTGGAGGCCATTTTTTTGTCAAAACTATTGTAGCAAAACTTTTATAGGTAGGTTATTATTGGCCTCTCCTTTGTTGAGATGCTCATTTAATAGTCTTCCATCAATTACTCTCAGCGTAATGGATCAGTTGAATCAACAAATAAAAATATGATTTGGATCCATTATACCTTTGTTGAGATGCTCATTTAATAGTCTTCCATCAATTACTCTCAACGTAATGGATCGGTTGAATCAACAAATAAAAATATGATTTGGATCCATTATAAGAGAATAGATCAAGGAAATAAGTGAGATTGGCATACAAAACTCAACTTCCGAATATTATTATGGGAAAAAGTAGTTTTTAACACACCCAATACTAATACTTGGAAAATGTTATCTTTCAACTATGGGATGTTTATTGTGAATGCAAGTTTACAAGTAATGTATTGGCACTAGACTAAGAGTTTAAACCTGATTGTAAAACCTTTGTTAATTTTTAGGGATGGCACGAGCAAGAGTGGTAGAAATACTCGGATGAATCACACGAAACATACGCATGTGTGTTAATTTAAACTTTGGAAATTTAAGCATAAACAAGGGTTCCTCTATATGCACTCCATTATGAATCGAATTGATAATCTGAGTCGGGTACATTTCATTGCGCGAGGGATCGGTTGGAATTAAAGGAAATAGCTCTTGGAACACAGATGGCGTATATAAAATCTCTCATGATCAAGGTGTCCAAACAAAATTTATGTCTTCGTTGTCCCTATCTCATTCAATTTCATCCTTCTCGCTTGTGGAAGATGGCATCTTAGAATGTTACAATGACAACTTTGAGGACCATTTCTAGAAATGGTTTTATTGCTCATAACTATGGCAATCATGTTGGGGAAAAAATAATTATTCACTGGGTCCGTTTCAATAAATTCAGAGTTGCGTCGTATCACAATTGGTTTTGATCATGCAACAACAGAAGAAAAAATTGAAGCAACAGAAGAAAAAATTTGAAATCCTTGCATCATGCACATTGCAAAGAGACCACATAGCATGTATTCTCTCACGTAAAACATTCAAGGAGCATCCTCGAATCTATCTGGAAAAGATAGACCTTGTGACAAAATGACACAGTCTATCCTAGGAAGAGGCATGGAAATGCACATTAATGTAGGAGCAGGAATTTCATCATCGCTCACAACTCAACAAGGACATATATTTATGGGAGAGCACTTGAGATGCTTTGACACTCAGTTTCAGTGAAGAGAAGGTAGTCAACAACCTGATTTTGATGGATGCAATGAAAGCAGGTGGAGCATAGCTCCAAGATGGAATGCCAAGGACCGGTCCAAGTTTTATCCCTATTAGTATTTCAAGTTTGTAATCACATCTTAATTATTCAATCCCCTACACTCTAGTTATCAGTAAAATTTAGAGTTTAACTGCTTTCTACTAGAACTTGGTACCAGTAAATTGGTGAGGGACTCATCTTCATATTCTTTTTGTTTTTGAAGAAAATATTGTGCATACTTAATTGCTAAATAGAATTCATTTGCAATATTTTCTCGGAAGTAAAGAGGGGGTAGATGCATATTTAAAATTTGAAGATAATAGGGATAATTGAGGTCATTAAAAATATTTGTGTCCACTTGACTGATGAAGTTTCAGTAACATGTTTCATTCAAGGACTCTCACATGTAATGAACAAGATAACCAATTTCCAACATAAAACTCTTGGGATACACTGTTCATATATAAGCCACAATGTCAGGTCTAAAAGATATACTACAACTATGTGGTAATGGGAGCCGTCTAAAAGATATACTACAACTATGCGGTAATGGGAGAGGTACATATAGGTTTATATCAAAATTGTAAGTTGGTAGTAGGCAAGGAAGATAAACATGCAATTATGATCCATGAATAATCTTACACTGGTGGAAAATTTGAGAATGACTTCAATCCCCATACATGCACAAAATTTAAATCATTACACCAAATATTTGATGCTGTGGAAATATAGATGCAACCATCTTTCAATAAGGCCTATAAGTCCTATACCAATATGTTTGCACTTGAAATTTTCACCAAAAATAAGATATTATTGGATTGCACCATGTTCCATACTAGTTTGCAGCATACATATTTCCCCACTCAGTATGAGAATCATTTTCACGGCATGAACCATTTACATGGATGGTTACATTAACACTATGAATTCACATGGTATATGTTGGTAGTTAGGATAGGATTTAGAAGTAGTTTTTTTTGTTTGTTTTATTTATAGATAGGTTTACTTTCAATTCTCCTGCTTAGAATAATAAATTTTATGTTAGAATTTTTTCTCCTTTAAAAAATAAAATTATTTTAATCTTAGTTTCATGTTTCCCATTCAATTGTGGCTTTCATTTCACCATATCCTTGCTATCTCATTGGTCTTTGAAATGTAGCTAAGTCCCTACCCTTTTCAACTAGTTTTTGCTTGTGATTTCGAAATATTCTTGAGAAATAATGCATTTATGTCTTTTCCTAGTCATATGTATCATATGGTATAATGCATGTAGGCTCCACTTGGAACTCTCCGTCTGGTTCCACTTGTATCACATGTCAATCAATGATATGATTAGGATCATGTACATATTTCTTAAGCAAAGACACATGGAAAACATTATGAGCTTTCGTGTTAGTAGGAAATGCAATCCTATATGCAACTGGCCCTATCCTATAAAGGACTTCAAATGGATCACAATATCTGGGTGCCAACTTGGCACAACTTCCCAACTTCATTGAACTCTTCCTTGGTTTCACTCTCAAGTAGACATGATCTCCAATCTGAAATTCCTTATGCACTCTTTTCATATCTGCATATCTCTTCTGTTTATCCTATGTTGCCTTCAAATTCTGCCTGATCTTCACAATCTCTTGCTCCATCTCCTCAATCATTTCTGGCCCAAGCACTTCTCTGTTCACTAAGATGTCCCAACTTACTGGAGTTCTACATCCTTTGCCATACAACACTTCAAAAGGATTCATCTTCAATGATGCTTCATGTCCATTGTTGTAAGCAAATTCCACTAAGTGTAAGTAGTCTTCCCACTTGGATTGATTATCCATCACATACATCCTTAGCATATCTTTAAGGATCTGATTTACCCTTTCAGTCTGACCATCCGTCTGAGGATGATAGGTTGTGCTAAACTTAAACTGAGTTCCCAACTCCTGGAATAATCCTTTCCAAAAATTGGATGTGAACTTTGTGTCACGATTTGAAACTATTGCCTTTGGAAATCCATGCAATATGAAGATCTCTTTCATGAAGATATCTGCAATGTCATTAGCCTTGTGAGTGGATTCGACTGGAATGAAATGAGATACCTTTGATAGCTTGTCCACCACTACCATGATTGAATCATGTCTCTTTACTGTCATCGGCAATCCTGTTATGAAATCCATAGAGATCACTTCTCACTTCCATTATGGGATGGGAAACAGCTGCAACAATCATGCTGGATGTTGGTGCTCTGCCTTGACTCGTTGACACTTATGGAATCTAGCAATGTACTTGTCTATATCTTCTTCATACCGTGCCAAAAGTACTGCTTCCTCGCTGTTGTTATAGTCTTCTGATATCCTAGATGTCCTGAGTATGGTCTTTGATTTATCTCATCCATCACCAACTTCTTCAAATTTGCACTGTTTGGAATGTACAGTCTAGTGTTTTGATAAATGAGAACATCATCTTCACCCAGTTGATATCTTGCATACTTTTCCTCTATAGCATTCTGTTGCAATTTCTCTTTGATCTGAAGATAGACTTCGTCACTATCTTGAGCCTCTAAAATTCTTGCCTTAAAATCTGATTCACACCTACTTATTGCTGCAATATGGAATCTCCTGTTGAGTGCATCAGCAACCTTATTCTCCTTACCCTTGACATGCTTAATTTCCAAATCAAACTCACAAAGGAACTCCATCCATCTAGTTTTCCTTGCATTCAGATTTGGCTGGTCAAACAGGTATTTCAAACTCATATGATCAGTTCTGATCTCAAATCTTCTTCCCAAGAGATATTGCTTCCATCTCTTGAGAGAATGAACTATGGATTCTAGCTCTAAGTCATGGGTGGCATAGTTCCTTTCATGCTCCTTCATCTTCCTTGACTCATAAAAAATTACAAAACCTTCTTGCATTATCACTCCACCGAGTCCCTCAATGCAAGCATCAGTACATACTACAAAATCCTTGTTCGGATCTGCAATCTTCAAAATAGGTGCACTAGTAAGCAACTCCTTTAACTGTTGGAAACTTCTTTCACACTTTTCATACCATGTGAACTTGATGTCCTTCCTCTGCAATGAAGTAATGGGGTGGGATATCTTGGAGAAGCCTTCAATGAACCTTCTGTAGTAACCAACAAGGCCCACAAAAGATATAAAATCTGCTGCATTTCTTGGAGTAGACCAATCCATGATGGCCTCAATCTTTTTTGGATCAACTGCAATGCCCTCTGCTCATATAATATGACCCAAATACTGCACCTTCTCTTGATAGAAGTTACATTTACTCAGCTTGGCATACAATTGGTGCTCCGTAAGGACTTGCAATACCATTCTCAAATGCTCATCATGTTCTTCTTCATCCTTTGAATACACAAATATATCATCCAAGAACACAATCACAAACTTATCCAAGTACTTGCTGAAGACATTGTTCATGAGACACATGAATGTAACAGGTGCATTGGTAAGACCAAACGACACCACTGTAAATTCATAATGCCCATACCTAGTCCTGAAGGTTGTCTTATGAATGTATTCTTCCTTTATCCTCACTTGATGGTACCCAGACGTCAAGTCAATCTTTGAAAACACTCTAGCTTCCTTCATTTGATCAAACAAGTCATCAATCCTTGTCAAGGGATACTTGTTCTTGATTGTCACTTTATTGAGCTGCTTGTAATCAATACACAGCCTCAATTTTCCATCCTTCTTCTTGAAAAACAACACTGGTGCACCCCATGGGGATACACTCGGTTTGATATATTCCTTGTCCATTAACTCCTGCAACTACATCTTCAACTCAACCAACTCTGGTGTGCTCATTCTATAAGGAGATTTGGAGATGGGTGCTACTCCTGGGACACGATTAATGGAAAAGTCAATATCTCTCTTGGGTGGCAATCCTGGAACCTCATATGGAAACACATCTTGAAACTCTTGCAATATCTGGAAGTCTTCTATCCCGAGTCCTTTATCTTCTGTTGAATCTGATACATGCATAGTGTATAACTGGCAACCCTTTTTATAAAACTTCCTCAATTGTAGAGCTGAAATTTGCCTCACTGAAACATGCTTTGGAATTCCTTTAACCATTCTTGGTTGGCATTCATCATCAAGGAATTCCAATGCTTTCTCATAACAATCTACCTTGGCTCTATGCCTTTCCAACCAATCCATGCCAATTAAGGCATCATATGATCCAAATGGCAGGACATTTAATTCTACATGCATGAGGAGTCCATTCAATTCTATAGGACACTCCTTCACTACTTCACTTACCTTCCTCTTGGTGCCTGTGGCTAACTGAACTAGCCAAGCCTTACTATGATTTACTTTACCAAGAGAATAGCTTTCAACTACCTCAGGAGATACATAACTATGAGTAGACCCTGGATCAATCAAAACAGAAATAGGTTGCTCAGCAATCTTACCTGCAACCTCCACCACTATTGATTGATGGTTTGCTTGGTGATCATCTAGTGTTGCATAAATCCTATGTGTTTCTCTTGCCATGTCCCCTATTGTAGTTGATCCTCTAACATTGTGCAAGGTCTTGGGGTTCTTCTTACGGTAGTTGGGAAATATCTGAGCATGTAGTTTTACCCACAACCCCAACACTGAAGTGGTTCCCTTGAAATTCTATCTGTTGCTACAGCTGGCTTGAATTCTCTTCTTGCTAGATGTCCTTGTGTAAATCTCCTAGGCTGATTTCTGAATGGTGGTTTGGATTCACCTTTCTTCTGATCAAACCTTCCCTTGGGTTTACCTTTCCACGCCGGTTGCGCCTCTCCTTTACCTTTACCTTGCTCATAGAAATGCTCTGCCATTCTAATGGCTTCATCCAAGCTTGGCAGATTCACAAAATCTATTCTATATTTGTAGCTATGTGGTAGAATGCCAAGGAAGCATTGGATCTTCACTCTTTCATCCTTGATGTAGTCCACATACCTCAGTAGCTCCAGAAACTTGTGGACATTCTCATCCATGGTGTTATGTCCTAGTCTGAGTTCATTGAACTCTTTTCTTTTTCTATCATAATACCTAGCTGATAGGTACTTCTCTTGGAAATATCTTTGAAACTTTTCCCAGCTAACTCTTATTTCACTGATCCCTTTCACTTGCATGAGGTGATCCCACCAAATAGAAGCTATTCCACTAAGGTTATAAATAGAAACCTTAGCCTTTTCATTCTTTGAATACTCATGCATTATGAAGTACTTCTTCATTCCAAGAAGCCATGCCTCTGCTTCTTGACCTTATTTAATTTCACCATCAAAAGTGGGAGGCCTTGCCTTCCTAAATTCACCCTGTGGAATACCTCTATGCCTCTTCCTTCCTTTACTCTTGCTGGAAGTGCGCCTTGGGATTCCCCGAGAACCCTCAGAATCATGTGACCCGCTAGAAGAAAGCTTAGGAGAGGGTATCCTATGATTTATGCTCACAGAACCCCTTGTAGGGCTTGGAGTTCTTCTCATGGAACAACGCCTAGAATGACTTTATGCATTTCTTTCGTCTTGGCCTTCGTGGCTTGGGTTAAAACCACTGTTAATCCTTTGTTGTAAGTATGTAAGAATCTGCAAAATGGTTGCATTGAGTTGATGTTGCTCTTCTTGCGCTTTCATCATCCGCTCATAAAAAATTACCATAGTCTTAGACAAGTTTGGGGGCATTACTTGCTCCCTTCTTCCATCAGAATCGACCTCTGTATGTGCTTCTTGCACGTTCTCACCCAGCACGTCATCTTCTAGTCCAAATGGGTCTTGCGCATCATTTAAAGTGACCATTCTTACACTGTTCTGTGCGTTGCATTGTGATACGATTCGTCTTACAGTTGCTGCTATCTCTGTGCATATCATAGACATTCTATTACACAAGCATGCAAATAAACTCTATCATACCCATTCAAACCTGGAATTATTCATTTCAACAATAAATTAATCAAATAAGCTCATCAAAACCACGCCACGGCCACATGCGCATCTCTCGACCGACAATTCATAACAAATCGTTCCAAATCATGCATGGTCCAGCCCAAACAGCTCCTAGTGTCACAACTGAAGCTATGATACCACTCTATCATGTCCCCACTGACCTCCATGGCCACGGGAGACCTGGATACATTTTTTTTCTCCAACTGAACACACACACACAGTTGGAATGACTCGGATCTGCAATCCGCAACCCGCAACTGCGAATCTGCAATCTGCAATCCGCAATTGCGGATGCGGAAGTGCTAAACTTCATAACTGGAAAGCTTACCTTTCCTCAATCCACAATCCGTAACGGCGGATCCGCAATCCGCAATCTGTAATTGCGGACGTGGAAGCACCAACTTCATGACCAAAAATCTTACCTTTCCGCAATCCGCAATCAGCAACGGGGACCCTCAACTTGCAATCCGCAACGTCGGTTCCACAATATTCAATCCATAATTGTGGATGTGGAAGTGCCAACTTCATAACCGGAAATATTACCTTTCCTCAATCCGCAACGGTGGAACCGCAACCTGTAATCCGCAATTGTAGATGCGGAAGCGCCAAATCTCAATTTCCGACAACGGTCGCTTCCGCAATCTGCAATTGCGGATGCGGGCATGCAGAACCATACCCTCTGTCATGGTGACTTTCCACACAATCTTCTGAGATGCATAAATTCTACATCCTTGGTCCAAATGAGACAAGGTCGGTACTGTTGGAAATCTCTTCGAGAGATCTATCCAATGGTGAAATCCCTGCCCCATGTGAGCACTCCTTCCCTACCAAATTTCCCATTGAAGCTATGTCCATAACTCTGCCCGAAAAGGAACTTAAGGCTTCTTCTTGTCATGAATTTCCTTCCACCTGACCCACAAAGGGGTTCTGAAACATTCCAGGGCTTTCCCCTCCTTTCCAAGGATCAGGTGTAGGAATACAACTCATTCCAAGTTAATCATACACATCATAACATGTAAAATGCATTAAATCAGATCTAACAATTACATCTATCACATGCAAGACTTATAATGCACTAAACTCATGCAATACAAGGATATTCATATAACAATGAACTCAACCCCTTACTCATGTCTGCACATGACTTCATGTCAATCAAATTCATATAAACATGCATTCTACAATTCCACAACTAAACATAAGCAACCATTTCATAACAATGAAACATCATCATTTAACATAACGAGAGTACTTATCTTTGAATTCCGAAGCAACTGGATAAGTGAGAGAAACATTCCACCCAACCTTATATCTTTGTCCAGCCTGTACTCTTTCAGCTGAGAGATCACCCCTGAGCTGGGTTGTGTATCCACTGAGGAGGGCTATCAGGTTCTTTCACAGTCAAGGTTCCATCCCAATGCTAATCCAATATGTAGTTGGGTTTATCAAGCATTCTGGGGCACCTATCCATGCTAAGCCAACCTACAATGGGTTTATCAAGCATTCAGGGACACACTGGTCATGCTAATCCAACTCCCAGTTGGGTTTATCAAGCATACCAACAGTAGGGTCATGCAAAGCCAACATGAGTTGGGTTTATCAAGCATATCATACAATCTGATCAAGCTAATCCAACATGCAGTGGGTTTATCAGGCATACAGAGAAACACAATCATGCCAAGCCATCATACCGTTGGGTTTATCAAACATATCAGACAAGATGATCATGTTAAGCCAAATGACAGTGGGTTTATCAGGAGAACGGGGGCAGCAAGGGAGGCATTGCTAAGCCAGTGAGCTCAACCATAGAGCTACAGGCATCTTAACATTCAGTTGACCTGGAACCCACATTACCTACCACATCCAACACAAGGAATACCCTCTTCCTTGCTGCACAGTCCCTCACGGCCTCTTCCCTTCCAGTGCTATTCCAGGATGGGCATAGAAAGGTCCAGTCGCTAGTTCTATGAGACTTCATCCTTCACTGGGTTTATCAAGCAACCCAACCTTATTCCACAGTTCAACAACATACTCCTTACAGGCTTGCAGATGAGCTTTGTTCCGCAATCTATCTTCTGCGATCCAAGCTCTGGTCCTCACGGTTTCTCTGCACTGTTTAAGCTTACATTCTCCTCACAGGTTCTATCACTCCGTCATGGACATTCTATCATCAGAAACAAGGTTCACACACACGGTTTCCATGGATATCAACTCTCTGGTATTTCTATCACATAGGAAAAACATGGTTAGGAAAGACATTGCGTAGTACATTGCTAGATGTCAGAAGTGCCAACAAGTTAAATTTGAGGACCAACACCTAGCGAGATTGCTACAACCAATTCCTATTCCTGAGTGGAAGTGGGAAGAAATATCTATGTATTTCATTACAGCACTTCCAATGACAGTGAAGCAGCATGACTCAAGAATGGTGGTGGTGGACAAGTTGAAAAAAGCAACATATTTCATTCCAATTAAGTCAATGCATAAGATTGTTGACATTGCACAAATATTCATGAAGGAAATTTTCAAGTTGCATGGATTACCTAAGCCAATAATATTAGATAGAGATGTGAAATTCACATCAAATTTATAGAAGGGAATATTCAAGGAGTTGGGGACTCAGCTAAATTTTAGCACAACATACCATCCTCAAATAGATGGCCATACATAGAGAGTAAATCAAGTGTTGGAAGATATGTTAAGGATGTATGTGATGTATAAGTCATCCAAATGGGAACATTACATACATGTAGTGGATTTTGCTTACAACAATGGTCATCAAGAATCATTGGGTATGAGTCCATTTGAATCCATGTATGGTAGGAAATGTAGGACTCCAATGAGTTGGGAAAACCTAGTGAACAAAATGGTGCTTGCACTAGAAATGCTCAAGGAAATGGAGCAGGAAACGGTTAAGATAGGGCAAAACTTGAAAGCAGTGCAAGACAACAACAGAGCTACAAAAATCTAAAAAGAGTGCATAAGGAATTTAAATTTGGATACCATGTTTATTTGAGAGTTAAGCCAAGAAAGAGCTCGCTAAAGCTTGGAAATTGTGCCAAGTTGGCACCAAGATATTGTGGACCATTTGAAGTCCTCGATAAAATAAGACCAGTTACATATAGGATTTCATTTCTTGCGCATATGAAAGCTCATAATGGTTTCCATATTTATTTTCTTAAGAAATATATACATTCCTAATCATACTATTGATTGGAATGTGATTCAAGTGGACCCTGAGGGAAAGTTCCAAGTGGAACCTATGCGAATCTTAGGAAGGAGGGAGACAGTGCTTAGGAACTGTGCCATTGGCCAGGTAAAGGTGCAATGGAAGCACTTTGGCCTAGATGAAGCTACATGGGAGATGGAGGATGCCATGAAGCATGCATACCCATCTTTGTTCAAGTTTTAAAGAGCACCAAGGATAATATTGTTTCAATGGGGAGGGTACTGTAATGTCCCTAGTTTTGACCCTTTACATAAACTATGTTAGTTTTGACCCTTGACATAAAATATGTAAATGATGTAATATCGTTGATAATTGTAAGGTACATGGTGAGGATATCAAGGCAAAGTCCCTACCATGGATTCCCTGAATGTATATGGTTAGTGAACCATACACGGTCAAGCGCAGTAACAATGTAAATATGATGTACATGGGCGTGTCAATAATAAATAATCCACAACTGACTATGCAAGTAAAAAATAGAAAGGGGAATGATTACCCTAAGGTTAGGGAGGGACATATTGAATCCATAAATTCAATAGATGAGATCCAAGTTTCCTAGGGAGGACTGATGGACCATTAGATGTAAGTTTGACTCATGCACCCCAATCATTTAATGCTTCCAAGAGCGAGGATATTTGAGATAGTTTATGACTTGGGGAAAGGAAGGCGTGGGTCTGAGTTTCCTTATGGTATATTTGTGTTAGTAGCTCTGTAGAACTGGGAATGGGGATCACTTATTGTGTAAGAGATCAGTTTCATTGATGTCATCCTTAAAGTACTTGTCAGTTGGGGATGGAACAATAGCCTGTCAGTTAGCCTTCTAGTGAGTCTATCAGTCAGCCTGTCACTGAGTCTGTCAACCAATTAATAAATTACGTGATAAAGAAATCAATACTTCATGGGAATATCTATCTCACCTTTCCTAGGAGAAGGTCATAGGTTCTGATTATTGTTCACTCACCCATCCATAGACAAATATATCCAATTTGTTATGGGGTGGAAGATTCGACCCTTTCCTGAGAGGAAGATGAACCTGAGTTGTGACAAAAATGGAGAGTAAACTTAAGATCTGGTTTGTGGTCATGACTGTGAGTTAAAGAGGAAACTGGAGAGTGCAATTGCTATGAATTATTATGTGGGTCTTGGAAGTAGAGTGGTATGAACGTACCCAGATGTATTTTATATTAAGCATCTCGAGTTTGTGTCAAAGACTTATGTGAGAGATTCTATCCCAAGAAGTGTCTGAGTAAGTATTAGCAGAGTGGTTAGAGGGTGGTGAAGTGTTTCAAATCCTTAGTTGCACACCTCAGAAGACATGTCTTCTTGGATGTGGAGTCAACATGAGTGCGGCTATTTGTGAGTTCGGGTGTAGTAGAGTGGTCTATTGGACAATGACCAAAGTGATTTCCTTGGAACCATTAGTTGTGCACAACCAATATTTGCAATCCCTGTGAAACATAGCATGTAGGCAGATGATTCGAGGTTTGGGTGGTATTTCAACTCCCACACTAGTATAGTACATAGAGTAAGGTGATGCCTGAGGGACCATTGAGTGGTGAAGGGGTACCTTCTTGGTGTTATGTGGGGTGGGTATTGTGGACCCCAAGCTAGTCGAATCTACACGAGACGTATATGGTTCTAGAGATAAACCAGATCTTATTGTTGTCTTATTTCAAATTGGTGTGATACATGATAAGTGGATGATTTGGGAATTGAGTGAACCGAGGTCCAACAACGGTTGCACGACCTCTTGGAGGAATAACAAAGTTTGAGTGGTTTCTCTACGCACACACCGGAATTGCACCTGTGCAATGTTGTATGGGGTGGGTATTGTGGACCCCAAACTAACTGATTCTATGCGAGGTTTATTACTGGTATTGGGTACCATAGTGGTATAGAGCATGGATATATATAAGAGACTAGTGAAGGTTGATACCCATTGGCTGAATAATGGGGTTTGGGTTGTATTTCTATGCACACACTGGTTTATCATTTGGAGGGAGGTGAAGCCTGAGAGACCGTTGAGTGGTGAAGGGGTAACTTCTTGGTGCTGTGTGGGGTGGGTATTTTGGACCCCAAGCTAAACGAGTTTGCTTGAGGTTCCTACATATCTGTGGTGAGTCACTAGTTATAATCCCCCCTCTAGTACTTGGGAATCATGTTAACCCAACAGAGGCTGGATTAGCTTGAGAAGTGGGTTTGTATGACTGTAAAAATCCATTTAACCCAATGGATACTAGCTTGGATGTGGCCTTGTGCCTCATTGACTATGTGAGAGAGTTATGGATAGATCCCCCTTCCATTAAATTAATCAACCCCAGTGCGAGGGTGGCCTCCTAGAAGAAAGAGTATACACTAGACAGAGTTCCTATGGTCGGGTGGAATGTTTCTCTTACGTAGTCAGTTGTTCAAAAAAATTTCATTTGAGATAAGTGTTATGTGATGTTTTATTGTTTTTATGTACTTCCATTGTATGAATGATGATCTGAATGAATGATAAGATGTATGCGATATATAATAATTACGAAGGTGAAAGGATTGCACATAAATGATTGTATGTATGTGAAGTTCCACTATGTAGATAGCGCTAAATCTGTAGGAAGCCAATGAACTAGCATTGCGAGCTAAATTTCTAGTGGTTATACTGTACGGTGGTAGAAGTGTATCGTATGAAGGAAATCATGTAGTAGATCGCGGGATAGTTTGTTTGTATGCCCGCAGCATGGATGCGTGGTAAAGAAATGATAATCATGAAGGTTCTCGTGGACTAAGGCATGATGTGCCCAAGGTGGCACACAACTAATTAAGTTAGTTTGGGCAGTGATTCCTTGGTATTAGAAGGATAAGGAAAGAGAAGAGATCCACTGTGGTTGTGATAGGACACAGAGCCTATTGGGGACATGACATATTAACCACAGGACCATGTTTAAGCTTAGATGGAGGATTGATGACAAAAAATGGTCATATACTATGGATATAATGTGGAAAATGGATTATGAATAAGGGACTTATTATACGAGAAATATGGAAAAAGTAGAGCCCAACAGTAATAACAACGTTGTAGGTAAAAGCTAGAATTCCGACGAGAAATTTTTTATTTTCCTAATCCACTTTTTTTCCAATGTTGGCACATCGGATAAGTTGTCAGTTGGTTGTCGTAAAATGGGCCCTTTTGTAGTAATGACATCCCCGATATTGAAGTGGCTATCTTGGCTTGTATCCCATCATCTTAGCTTGTCAAGTCACACCATATGGTAGCTTCCAAGTTGCTGATTTCTGATATGAGTATGCTTGAATTCCCTATTTCTTTGGTCAAACTTCTCCATATTATTTTCCTTACATGCCTTATGGAATTCTTTCCTAATTTTGTTTTGATCATAACAATACTTGGCCTTCCTTATGGTTTCATATAGATTTTTAGGTTCATGAAACTCAATTTTGTCCTTATATGACTAGGGTAATCCACTTAGAAAACGTTGAATTTTGACCTTATCATCTCTAATATACTTAATATATCTCAACAAATCCAAGAATTTATTGGAATATTCCTCCATATTCATTTGTATCTATTTCAACTCATGGAAATCTTTAATTTTTTCATCATAGTACCTATCGAAGAGGTAATTTATCTTGAACTACTTCTTAAATTGCTTTCACACAATATTCCTTTCATTGATCCTCTTGAATTGTTTAAGGTGATCCCACCATATAGATTCTCTTCCCATTCAAATTAACTATATCCACCCTTGCCTTCATTTTCCCAGAGTAGTTATGGACTTGGAAATACTTCCTCATCCCAAGAATCCAAGCCTCAGCTCCTTCACCAAATTTTACCTCACCATCAAAAGTGAGAGGTTGGTCTTTCGAAATTCCTCATGTGAGTTTTTATTGGAAGGAATATTCCTCTTAATCCTATGATATGAGGAGCTTGAATATTTAGTGGATTCTTTGGAGGTAGATGACTCACTAGAAGATTAACCTAGAATATATGTCTTATCTCTAGAAACCCTTCTTGAGCTATGGGACCTCTTGTGAGAATATTGCCTCCTTGAGCTACTCCCACTCTTTTCCTCTTTTCTTGAGTGTTGACCATGGTGAATATTGCTCTAAATGTTTGTTAATATTAAGTCCACTCTTAGACATCTCATGGTTTCTGCAATATCTAGGGGAGTTACTTGATTTATTCAATCATTATATTATGTCTCTACATTATCAACATGTATATTCCCCCCCATGGCATTTGTTTCAACTACATAAGGATCATGTTCATCATCCATGATGATGCTTTTCTTGTCCCAACCAAGTCCAAGGATTTTCAAATTGTACTATATTGAATGTTGACCCTTATTGTCCTATTGGCACCCCAACAACTCCCCTTGATTTTTGCAAATAAAGTGGTCCCCCATGTAAATTTTGTAAATATTTAGCTTTTGGTTTTATTTTATCTTGTTCGAATTCAAAAGGGATTGCATGGCTTTCTTCCTTTGATCTTGACACCGATTATTATTTGGCTTACTTCTCATTCAATGAAGTTTTGATGGTTCAATTGATCTATGCTACGTTGGTCTTTTGATTTTCTTTATAATCAACACAGCTTACATAAACTTATCCAAATTGATTGCATTGTGCATTTTGCTTAATTTGAATTTGATGTGTAATGCATTTACAACTTTTATAACTTTCTAATTAAAGTAAATCTAAATGAGATCATATTCATTTATCCTTTTGGATAATAAATACTTATATCTTTCACATATAAATTCTCCAAAGTATTGCTTCATTTAAAGATTTACTTTATGAATCATGCTATTTTTCATAAAAGATTGAATTTACATTACACATATTTCAAGTCTATAATAATCAAAGTTTAAGGTTTTATGCATTCATACCATTGGATAAAGGTAAACATACTTTTTGATATATTATTTTTCTTAATCATTCTTATTAATCTTTGCCACTTAAAAGCAACGTGTTGAATCTCATACAGTCTTCATTTTTACTCACCATAATATGCTTTTTGGATAAAGTCATCTCTAGAATTGAACTTGTTTGAAATTAACTCTTGAATCCTCTTCATTTATGCTTATATCTTTTATTATCATTCCATTTTGACTTTATTTTAAAAAGGATGTTGAGGTTTTTTCACTTAACATTTTCATTTCTTAATCGTTTCAATCATTATAAGTTTTATAAATAATATCATGTAAGCGATTAAGTTTTGGAAAGCGACGTCAAGAACGGATGAGAATATTACCATATCAAAAGAATACACGTAAATGATGATAGCATGTTGGGTCTTGTAAATACTGCCACGACTTCAAATTTATTATTAAAAAAAGGGATTAACTCCACCTTTCTCATGAAAATCTGCAGAAATTTAATAAATGAAAATATTGCAATTCAGAATTTGTTGAATTAAAATTTTGATTACAAACAACAAGATATTTTACGCCAGATATTTCTTGAGCCCTGAAAGTCGTGTATTGAAGGAGATTCAAGCTAAATGACTGCTACAAATTTCAGTATAAAATATCAATCTAAATATCACTGGTGTACGGACAACGCAATAAAGAAGATCATTGCCACGTGATAGTCGTAGACTGTAGTGTAACATCTGGTGGAATAATTGTTTGACTCGTCATATTTTGCAGCCAAATTTGCAGTCAAGGAAAGAAGGAAGAAATCGTTGAATCCGAGTGTGTTGTCAAGAGTTTATGCGTAGAAGTTACTCCAGTCGCGAGGAGGTTTCTATTTCATTTACCACCAGCAGGTTTCACGCAGTTGTGGAAAGATCACGATTATGCGTTATTAAAATGATACCACGTGTGCCAAATTGATTCCAAATAACCGTAAGGAAAGGATCACCGTTTTAATACGCATGAGATTGAAGGATATGTGGCAGTTTAGTAGAAGATAGACACAACCTCCACCACCAAATCATATCAGGATCTATGTAAACATGTCGTGGATAAACAGTCTCATAATTGTGCATGTAAATAGAAGGAGATGGCGCGCCACCAAAGTAGCCAAGAATAATGTAACCAAATTACTGCTACGCTACCAGATCACTGAAACAAAATTGCATGAAATCTGCCACGGTTCCCGCCAACGTTTTCTTTTATGAAGAGAAGAGAATGTTGTCATAATCACGTCATGAATCGGTTATGGAAGGATTCTCCAGTAAATTTCCAATTACCACTCCATCGGATAGTATCGAATTCCTCAGCAGAATATTGTAGTGATTTTCAAAATGTTAATCAATATCTCGCCAGGATGATTACTAAGCCTTTCTCATTCTTTGAAGTCTTGCGAGTTTGGTTAAATCCACTTCACAGTAATTTGAGGTTTGTTGTAGCATTTTATTACAACAAATTAAGGTAAAACGCTCTCAACTCTTCTTTTATCTTGCACTAGCGCATTAATTTGGTTGAATATATTGAGCCTATATGATTTATTTATTTTATCAACTCGCTCTAGAATTGAATAAATCATTATTTTATAGGATTAAATTTATTAATCAATCATTTTTTGTTGTTGTTGTTTCTGCAGGTTAACTCGGGAATTGGTTGATTGGAAAAAGAATAAGGGGCAAATTTAAAATGAGAACATATATTCCACATAACAAGAAGCTCATCGCGTTCTTCTAATTTTTTCATTTGCATAAATGTTTTTAATGGATTCTGTATATGCAGATAATATGCAGCATTAGCTATATAGTGTGATCAAATCATAAGAAGTCTCTGTGACTATAATACAGATATCCATCATATTGTAATTTGCTAAATCACATTGTCAAAAGCTACCATGTGCGGAGAAGATCACATTCTGCTCTGGAATTATTCCACAAATTAACAACTTCTTTACTGTGCGCAATAGGGAAGCTTCTTATTTTACTCCCGATCACTTTATTTTATTTTATCCTTTTCTTATTTTCTGTAAATTTGGCAGGAGAAAGGATATCACTAATTTTTCTGTTATTTTTATGGCAGGGAGATTAAATATTGGGAATCATATGAAGTTGAGATTGATTAACATGAAGATCAGATAGGATTATTGAATCCGTTGGCTACATTCTCGCCTAGATCATCACGACACTTGGCAATAATCTGTCAATGATCGTTGCACCATACGGACTATAAAAACATAGGCAATTTGATTGCATAAGGGGGGTCGGTCTAAGCAGAATAGAGAGGACTTTGTAATTCTCAATTCTGTTTCTGTTTGTAAATATTTATATTTGCAGATAGAAGGGGAGACGCTGCCAGAGGGGAGAGAGCTCTGCTGTTTTTGAAGGTCTTTACCTGGGAACTGTAGGATATTAATTTTTCTGTAATGTTTATTCCAGAAGAAGAATTAGTAATCTTCTCTGCTACTGTTTCTGGATATCGATGGAAGCCTTGTGTTGTTTCTACCCAGACATAATTTGAGATTAGTGATTGTGCAATCATCTTTGTACTTGATTGGGATATGTAAGATTTTATTTTTTACAGTTGAATAGAAGTTTGCGGAGAGATCTGATGTTCTTTTATAAATTAATATCCTTTACTCAATTGATCATATTAGATCATGCAAATTAGATGTGTAAACAATATGTAAAAGGTTATTGTTAATCTTATGATATTGATGTGCTTCAAATGTTTAATTATTTATTTAAACTTTGTTTTTAAATAAACCAGTAAACTGAAATTATTCTTTTATATGTCAAAACTTTTAAGTTTGCTCTTGATCATGATAGTTAGGATAGAATAGATTAGTTAGAGTTTTCGATTTTATTTTGTAGTTGAACCTATGGGATTTTTAGGAGCTACTAAAGTGTTGTTTAAAGTTTAAGAGTTACTAAATTTCTTATTTTTCAGTTTTTTTAATTGCATCATAGATTAGATTATTTGTATCTTAAGATTTCAATTGCAGTTTTAGGTATTCAGATAGGTGGTCTGAGAGACTCTCTATTTTGAGAGCACATCACACAGGCAGCAGGGCCTTTATTCCTGTGAGAGTTAGCTATTTCAAACACATCGGAAGCTTCTGTAAACGACCTGTGTGGGCTATCTCTCCTTTGTTGGCCTCCGTCATAAAATTGAGCCAACATGTCCTTAATATGATATTGTATCTGAAAAATTGTTAATATAGGCACACTTTTTAAATTCATTACATTCTTAGAAAATCATAAAATTAATTTCCATGCATTCTGGGATCTATCCATTTTGTTATTTTTTGTCAAATTATGGCTACAGGCACTTTTCTGTACAATTTTTAAAAGCATATGAATCACCCTTTTAGAATATGATTGTGCACATTTTTCCCCTATGGATACTATTTCTAAAGAATATAACTATGCCCATTTTTTTATATCTAGGAGAAAAGTTGCAACTTTTCCAAATTGTCTATTTTTCCCAATTCTACACTTTTTCTTGTAGGTGCATTTAACTTTAGAAACCAAATTCATCCACCTATAGAATAAAATATAGGGGGAAATAGATAAATTTCTACCTGGAGCTGATAATACTCATGACAAGGATTAATTAGCAACTTTCAGATCCCTGATCCAATGGTCCAGTCAATTTCTATAATTTTTTGGAATTAACTACTTTTAACTTTTGCATATTGTCTGGACAGTTTATTTTCCAAAAAATGCTATCTCCCAAACCGAGCATTTCTGGAAAAAAATTCCTCTAACCAAAGTTGTCCATTTTGATGAAAAGGTAAAATATCGATTTTATTATTTTTTCTAGTCTCGATATCTAGGGTCACTTTTACCTCCAGATTTTCCAAAATCCTCAAAAATGTGCCCTGGAATAATGGATTTTGGCTTTTATTTCACCTAGGATTCACACCTTTTGGAATTTGGTCAAATTCCACCAAATTTATTTGTGTGCTTGGATCATTATTGTACCATAACAATTTAGGCCTCAATAGGCCCCCCATCAAGTCATTGGGTACCTATCTTTATAAACCACTATTTCAAAATTTCTGTGAAACTTGAGCAAAATGGACCCACACCTCTCACTAGAAATTATGTAGCCTTCCTGAATGGCGTCGAAATTATGTAAGTCTCATCATATTTTGAGATAAATTGCTCCTATTATGGAAAAAAAAGTTCAGGCTCCAATTTTTTTTTATAATGTTTTCGTAATACTTCCATCGCATCGGAAACTCCCCGTTGGGATGATTCTGTATCGCTAGTTTCCAATTTTCCCGATTGGTCGATGGCCAATATCCGATGACGTCATAAAATTCCGCTTGAAAATTACTTTTTCACTGCACTTTTTTGAAACTTTGATCCATAAAATCCAATCCATCAAACTCTGATCATCAGATTCCCTCCCATGCGTAGTCGGGATTACTTCCCAATGGTCCTCCTCCGATGAGGAATTTCTGAAATTCCACCTCCTATGAGGCCTTTCTGAACCATCGGGTTTTGATCCATCGAAACTTCCTACATACACTTTTGGAGAAATTCCTGGTGATCCTCCTCTGATGAGGACTTTCCCAATCGATCGGGTTCTAATCCCTCAATATCACTAACATTCAACTTTGAAAACATTATTTGATGCTTAGCCTCCGATGAGGCTCTTCAGATTCATCAGATCCAATACAACATCATACTTCAACTCCATCGCGGTCCTATACATTTATATTCGGTAGATTCTCCCGATGGTTAGCCTCCGATGAGACGATCCTTATATAACTGACATGATCATCGTATTATATGATTCCCATCGAACTCATGGGTTAGTTGTGCAAATGATATTCTCCAATGAGTTGATCCCGATATAAATGTCGGGCTCATCTCATTGGATGATTCCCATCGAAATCATAGGTTAACAATGGAAAGTGTATCATCCAATAAGCTTCTTCCCATGACCTTGTTCTAGTAACACCACTCGTGCATTCATATAACATGTTTGGTACCCATCGTACCCCCTTTCCAAATGGATCCTCATGTCGCACTTTTGTCCATGTGGTAGGGGTGGGGCCCATTCCAAATTTTTCCCAATTTTCAAATTTTCATAATTGTGTAAAATTTCAATTTTGCAATGGGGTTTATTACGAAACTACATCTCATCTTTCCTCCATTTAAGAAATATCTCTGTCACATAAGGAAATTGAAATTTTTTCATTGATAACTTCAAAATTTTCCAAATTTCCTTAAACCAATCTACCATTCCTATTGATATACAACTAGGTCTAGCTCATGGATTTATTAAAATATGTTCTAATAATTAAAACCACATATTTTCACAGAGTATTTTGTCAACACTTCCTATGCAACTCTAATTTCTACCTGTAACTGTGGACTCTAGTCCATACAGCCCCAGCATTGCAACCAATAGCTCTGATATCACTCACTACTACATATGGTTTAATTTGCCACGAAAGTTCGTTTTAATAGCCACGAATTTTCGTCCCTGTTGCAACGATTGGCGTTTCTTTTTTTCGTGGAAAGTGATTCATGGATATAGCCACGCACATTCCACGTCGTGGCAATAGCAACGCTTATTTGATGCCACGTGTCGACAACACAACTTTTGTCATATCTGTGGAAAATACATCTTGTCACGAAATTGCGTCTCTATATCGACGCACTTTCCACACTCGCACAGAATCTTCCACGAAACTTCGTGGAAGTATCCACGTATACATTCACGATACTTCGTGAAGGATTCAACGCCTGCGTCGATGATTCTTTTATAGTCCCACGAAACATCGTCTCAGTATCCACGCATGGAATTCCCAAACTTTCATGGCAGGTTCAGCACCTGCGTGGAAGATATTTTATAGTTCCACGAAGAATTGTCGTAGTATCCACGTAAGGATTCACAAAATTTCGTGGCAGGTTCAGCAACTGCATGGAAACATTCTCTATAGCCTACATTGTTGTTTGTCAATATAGAGACGATACCTGGAAGTGTTAAAAAAAAATGGATGCGACGATAAAGATCCCAATTGCAAATTTTGATGATCTGCATAAATTTTCACTGTCAATTGCACTTTATGTAATAGGATTTGCCAAAAATACCATAGAACTATATAGGCACCACATGCAAACAATGCAATTACCATGCACTCAAATGGGAAGATGTATTCACTTCAGACCAAACAACTTCAAACAAAGACAAATTACACAATTTTACATGTAGGACAACGATGTTTACATCTCCCATGCAAATATGCAATCACACACAAATCAGGATCATCATGTGTTTTCCCACAGTGTCTATATCTCATTCTATGATTAGTTCTGGAAGAAATCTCTCCACTATAATGGTTTAGTCTCAATCAAGGACTCCCAATTTCATTGAATTTCCTGTCTGAAGGTCAAGGCATGATACAATTAGAGGAATCCTTCTATCTTCAAATGGACCATCTTCCCTCAATTGGAAGCAAAGATCTGGTTCATTACCAGTGGGCACATTACTTGCAGCCCCCCTCAGGGGACTCGCTGCTAGAAGATTCCCTAAATGGAGATGATCCTAATTTCCTGTCAATGGAAAAGACCAGGTAATCAATTGGGTGTCGAGCGAGGAAGAATGGAGATCACTCTCACAAGTGAGACGTTATCAAATTCTTGAGTTTTCCCAAGTTTTCTATGTTTTTCAACTCACCATTTTTTTGAATTTTTAAGGTCTGAATTTATACTTGATGAGTTTTGTTGGTTTTCTCTCAATTTTTCTGATTTTCCAAGTTGATGACCCGTGCCAAGCTTTTTTCTAGTTTTTTGTTTTGCAACACTAATATTATCTATTGGTTTCGAAGTCCTTTTGTTAATTAGTATAAGCTAATTCACAAAAAGTGGTGTGCACCTCTCTTCTTGAGCAACTAGGGTTTCACGTGGTGATTTTTGGTGTGTGAAGGATTCTATACTATCTTACGAGGCTTGTCTAAAGGAAGGTGCCAAAGTTGGAGTGTGCCACATTCCAACTTTGGGTTTCCCAATCGCCATAGAATCTCCAACTTTCGGTAACCACCATAATTTCTGCAGCTTGCAATTTGTAAAAGACCACAATGCCCTGATTGTCCATAAAAGACCACAATTTGATATTAAATAAGTAGTGAATACTCAACTGTGTAGAATAAGTCCTGTAGGTGACTATTAATTTTCTCTCCTTCAAACCCAAATGTACAACCAGTAAGTTCTTAACACAGGGTCTTTGGTAAATTCAAAACTGCCATATCAACAGATTGTAACATGAGTTACACTGACAAGCAAACATAAACGATAAACCAATATTCAGTAACTTGTAATAAATTAAACATATTTATCAGTTAACAAAAATAGAGATTTAGTTGAAGATACCAACCTCGGTGTGAAACCATTCTTGAAAATATACTCAGAAGTATTACTTTCAGAAAAGACTGCATGTGCCTCGGAGAGGCCAGTCATCTCTAGGAACCAGCTGACCCTTCAAGAGGGTTTGTACAAACCAGAGAGAGAGAAATGACTGTAGTTGATTAGGTCAATGAAGTTAACATAAAAAAGTTACAAAAATTATAAACTTCAACCAAGTCTCAGTAGAAGAGAAGTGATTATCACCACACCACAATTGATCGTAGGTGATCAAAGTCAACTTCTCTATAAGACCAAAAATTCAACAAGGTGGTATATAAAAAATGAAGGAGGGTAAATGACCACATTAAACACAAGTCAAAGACAAGGTACCACAAGTCCAATAATATCTCAATCAAGGTGGGGAAGGTACATTAAACCAAAAATGAGATCTGAAGTGTCGGTACAAATATAAACAATGGTCATAAAAAAAGAAAATATAAAAGATGGTCATAACATAGGTGTGGGTAGTAGAAGACCCATGACCCTTAGAACCAAGGGTAAGCTGATCCAAATGTGGCCAAACAACCATAGTACTCTATAAGAGCAAAACTTCAACAAGGTGGTTTTAAAAAAGTTACTCAAGGAGGTTAAATGACCCCATTAAACACCAGTGAAAGATAAGGTACCACAAGACCAATGATAGCTCAATCAAGGTGGGGAAGGTACAACCAGTCATATCTCTCTCAAATGGACAGTCGTTCTATATAACCTGAAAGTTCATCATCACAGTATGAGGAAGGGTCGTGGGATGCCAAATAAAAATATCCTTCATTTCTCTCTATGTAATCTTGAAAGCATCACATAACAGATAAGTACCTTGTACTATAGAAAATAAAAGCCACATGTGTTAACATAATTTAGATCTCTATCAACTTAAGCACTCCTCTGTGGGCCCTGTGCTGAAGTTAGTCCTCGAGATGTAAAGGGCAGCAATCTTATAACATAATTTTCATCTCTTTCAATAAAAGTTGATAAAATAAACATATTGATCATATAACAGTAAGAGAGGTATAGTTGAAGATCTCCACGTTAACACTTAACCAAAAATCAGATCTGAAGTGTGGTACTATTTTTGAATAGTGCTAAAGCAACAGTAAAATATTTTACAACATAAATTTGATCTCTATCAACTTTAGCACTCCTTTGTGGTCCCTGTGCTGAAGTTGGTCCTCGAGATGTATTGGGCAGTAATCAAATTATAAAGAGTGATGACATTTAAATTTAAATTTCAAATTCTACGAAAATAAAAGATATAAATGGGAAAATTGCTAAGAGCATCACATAAAAGATAAGTACCTCGTAACTAAACCAGATAAAAGTTATCCATGTTACATACTAACAACATCTATATCCATCAAAATACAAGTCATGAACTACTTTTTCGTTGATTTCTGTTTTTTTGCATTGAAATAACTTGCGAGTATGGTATCACAATCATCAATTGGCGCAGTATTTACTGCGATATATCCTATCATTGTTTGTGTTTCCATGCCCTCATTTGTGCCACTTCTTGTACATCACTGAGCAAGGCGTGGAGGAAGTTCTGTAGGAGTGTGAACTGCAACAATGGAAATGAGGTGCATATATTTATGACGTTGAATTATTATTGAAATAAATATTTCATTATTTTGATTAAAATTACAATATTTCTCTTTACCAGTCTCTGTAGATGTGACAACTGGGGTGTTAATTGAAGGTATAGTTGCGTCCCCTTGCACTTCATGCTCCTGAGCTGCAGGGTCTTCCATTGAAAGAATAAAATTTATAAGTTTAAGTCAGGAAATATATACATCTAATACCAGTATACTTTTCTATTTCCAAAGCATACATACCGGAATGGACACTATGCTCCACACTATCATGGGAAATGTTCACCCCAACATCAACTTGTACTTGCTGAGTAGCGCTATATTCACTGTTGCGGTTGCATTGTTGCTTAAAAACAAACATAAATTTTTAGTTATGGGTGATATAATCATAAGTACTGAATAGACTTTAATAGTATACTACAATTGGTGATATACCTACATTTTTTTCATAGGGGAGATTGGAGTCTGCCCCAAGCTTTTCCGATGTTCAACCACACTTTTAAAACCAAACTTGAAACCAAGCTTTAGGTCTTCGTTGGTGGCAGTAGCTTGGAACGTATTTCCCTGCAATGCATGATAACACATTTTAAAATTTTCGGTATCAAAATCAGATATTTGTTCGGTATTGTTAAATAAATATTCCTGACAACTAATCATTTAATACTTACAATTCTTGCTTTTAGTTTTCTATAGCCACCCTGGCCCAGTCTATGTTGCCCGTGCTTTTCCATTCTAGCCTTGGTTGCTTTGGAGGTGTCAGGTAGCCTATATATGAAAATTTTCAAAAACCTTAGATATAAATTTTTTTACTTAAAACAAAAAAGAAAAAAACAATTGAGCTTATTTCAGTAAAAAGGTGATATATGTTGTACCTTGCTTTACCAAGCCATGGTTGTTTTCCTTGTCTTTTTTGCAAGTTCTCCTTTGCATCATCTATCAGTGCCTTCCACTCTTTCTCAGGAACCATGGGAGGGCGCTCATGCCTGAGGTCAGTTTGCAATGTTTCCCTATATTGGGCCCTGGAATATTTCAAATTCTCACCGGCTAACCTTGCAACAACTTTCCTATTGAAAGTATTTCCGAACAAGTTGACCATGTGGTCAATCAACTCATCTCTCTTAGTGCTATCTTGGCTATTCCACCGTGTGTGAATGGTGGGGCCAAACAACTCCAAGGCTTTGTCATTCAAATGCCTGTAGAAGACATTGTTTCCTGCAAAAACATGTAATCCATTAATTTATAATAATTTCAACGTATGTCTATTTCAATTTCATGATTAAAATAAAAAAATAATGGATAAATACCAGCAATTTTCTGGATCTTGACAGGAACACAAGAGTCATCCACCAGAAAGGTGAGATCTAGTTTTCTAGTGCTTTTAACTCGTGCCGCACCAGGAAAAGTTTCCTGGTTGTCTACAATACATTAATATCCAGAGTCATGTGGATTCCTAAGCTTCGTCTCATCATGCTCTCTCTCACCATGCTCCGTCATGGCATCATGCTCTCTCTCACCATGATCTTGCATGGCATCATGTTCTCTCTCACCATGATCCGGCATGGCATCATGCTCTCTCTCACCAGTGCTGTCATCAATGGAATCGAGGCCAACTACAGGAGTGGAAAAAAGCCTCATTGGTACATTGCTGTTTTTTTGTTGAATTGGACCATCACTGCTACCTATACCTGTCGCGGCAGGTTCTGTAGTCACGCATTTTAAAAAATCCTACAAACAATAAACTTTACTTTATCAGATCACTTGGAATTGTAAAAAACATAATATCAGATATGAAATCACAACATAGCTTAAAAAAAATTGTGAAGATGCCACTTACCCCATAACACTTTATAACCCCTTGCAGCTCTAGAATCTTTTCCTTGTTCTCATGTGACAAGGGCCTTTGGCGAGCCAAGGCAAGCATTTCACAATTTTCCTTTTTCAAGGCTACTCTAAAAGTGTGCATTGGGTCAGTGGAATAGAAAATCTCTTCCTCAAACCCCTCATCACCCAGAGCTGGTGCACGTGACTAAATTCATCAAACAATAAATTTAATTATGCAATGTAATTTTAACATCATTCAAATATTGATATTGTAATGAAGATTAAGTTACTGTTATGCACTAACATTTACCTGACTCGGTGTTATGACCGGTGAGTGTCCACAAGGAACCATCGTTGTGGAAGCAGCAGGTGCCTTTCCACGGTCCTGAATGAACCAGTAATCTGTCATAATGTCAGAAAAATGATCCAGTAATCCATCATAAGCTCAGAAAAATGTGAATGTACTAAATCAAAACATTTACTTATTTTACTAAACAATTACCTGACGGGCCAGAGAGTGTGACCTTCCACGGTCACCCTCGACCATGGAAGCAGCAAGTGCCTTTCCAATGGCGCCACATCGACACAATAAATCAATAAATAAACTTTTACCTCAGACTAAATAATTGTAACATAAAGAAAAATGAGATATTGCATTAATATTAATTTTTACCTCAGAAGTAGAAGATACATGTTCTGCTCCATGGCCATGAGCAGACTCCTGCCACAGTTTAATAAGCATGCTTTCATATGGAAATATTAACAATAAGCACGGAAAAAGCGAATGCTAACAGTGAAAATCGGAACATCTTGTTATTGTAGTCATATTTATTTACTATATTTAACATTTACCTGATGAGGCGTTAATGCTGATCTTCCACGGTCACCCTGGAACGTGGAAGAGGCATGTGCTTTTCCACTGCCGCCAACCTAAAAAAAATTCAGTAGTCAATAATTGCATCAAAAACAAAAATGAGATATTCATAGCAATGTAATTTCCATGTAATCACATGGACATATTCATAATAAGCATGAATAAAGCGAATGGAAACAGTGGAAATCGAATGTTAACAGAAGAAAACCAAACATTTAGTTACTGTAGTCATGTTTGGTTACTACTTTTGGTGTTTACCTCATGAGGCATGTTTTTTGACGGTCCACGGTTCCCCTGGACCGCGGAAGCCACATCTATTCTATTTAAGTTGTAATCGATCAACAACTCTTCACCTGCAAGTATTGTTTTTATTGCACATACAAATATACGATGATGTTCGCGTGCCTCGAATTCGCAATTTGGTTGCTTATTTGTTGTCACTAGTCGTGTACTATTTATAAAGCCAGTAACGTTTCCGGACGCTTTTGGTCTCCCATCAATATACATAGTCACCCCTTTGTTTTTATTTTTTTTCTGCTATTTGAATATAATTCGTGGCAACTCCGTATCTCCGCATAATTCGAGTATATTGGACCAAGATCAACCAGTTATTGTATCTATATAGTGGTCCTACATACTCCATCAATTCGGTTATAGTGCCATAGCGGACCGTTATTCCATCCATGGAAAATAGCCCCAATCCATGTAAGGATGAAGGAGCGATGTGATACATCCTCCCTTTGATGAGGAAATCTGTGTCCACTTGAGGTAGCATATTAGGTACCCATCATTGCACTAGATGTTTATACCTCAATGGAAAATCCATGTCTCCTATGCTCTCAGCATCATAATTACACAACCCACTGTTGGAAATAAAATATTTCATGCGTCTATGGAATCTTTTCCTTATCTTTTCAGATCTAGTTGATATAAAACCGGTAGATCTAGTACAACTCGTCTCACTTTCAACCTCTCCGAGTATATCTTCATCATCACTTGAGGAAGATAGATCAGACAGATACCTATTTGGTGGTACCTACACTCCATAAAACAAGAATAAATAGGACTGTCCTTTCTCTCTTCTTTGAAAGCACACATTTAGTTCCCTCAAATATGAGGCTTAGGAGGGACATGCCTAACCCATTTACTTCTCCTTCCAACACTGCTGGGCATATTATTGGTAGCCTACCCCCTTTCTTTGAATGGCATATTTTTGGTATCCTACCATTCATTTTTAAAATTTACATGCTAGTATTTTATGCTAATGCATATGAAAACTGTTTGATAGTGAACTGTTTGGCAAAATCACTCAACTAAGAAACATTAATTGACTATATCAACTCAACAAACCATAACTAGAGTGAGATGGTCCACTCAGGAGTACATTGCAGCAATGTTCGTAAATGTTTCATGTCAATACATCTTAAACAAAAAATCTATAAAATACTACAGCAGAGAACGCAAAATAAATCAACTAACTTAGGTGAAATATTACACCTTAGACATGTTGAAAATTTAAAATCCATGCAAATTGGCACTCAAAAGGCCATGAGAAATTTGATTTTCAAAGACTATTTTCATACATTATGTGTATATTGATTTTCTAACTATATTGGTTTTTATTTTTTATTTTAAAAAAAGATAAATTTCAATCAATAATGAGTGTATCCATGAACCAAGCAGGAGGACCAAACCAGAAAGATGTCAACCTGAGAGCAGTCCCTAGTCGGTCACTCATGTGTTGAAGAAAATTCAGCACTACCAGTTAGGTCAATGTTCCAATACAATTTTCAGTGACATGTAATGTAAGATAAACACATTAATCACAAAAAGGGGGTAACACACAACATCAAGATAACTAGGCCAAATGTAGACAAGGCAAAAATATTGGTTTCAAGAAGCTTTTGAACATTGGTTTTTTACTATGTAAGCCTTGGAATCCCTTATGGTTCAATTCTCTACAATAATGTGGTTCTTGATAATGCTTGGGTACCATAAGACTTGGTGAGCCCCTCTCATTAGTATTCCAATCCCCCCCCATGGGATTTATTAGCGCTGTAATTAATAGAATAGGTTGCACACTCCTAAGACTGGAACTACCTACAAATGTATTTCTCTTGCTTGCTTTTTCTTGGGCAATTTGTTAGATACTATAGCTATCATAGGACAGGTAGTTAAAAAGCTACCGGAATGTACTTTCAGATTCAATTCACGAGTCTAAAGTGTGACTTTTCCTTTTTATTAGTTCTAAAATGAATTTTGGGCATCCCATGCCAACTGTGGACAATGGAAAGCAATGAACATGCTTTATACCTCACATCTGGGCAGTTCTGGGCCCTATAATGACAAGCTACAACAGTAATTAAACATATATGGGCAGTTCTGATTTCCTCCCGAATGTTGTTATTTATTTATTTATCTATGCCTCCAAATAACTAAAAGATATGCCAAATAAGGGGAGCACTCTAGTCTCCCAGGCAAGCAAACAACCGAAGGATGCCACCTCAACACCCGATAGTCAAAATCATATAGGTCTTTGATATTACCATTAGGATAAATAATTATATAACAACATTCGGGACCAATGTGTTAGTTGCAATTAAATGTGTGGGGAATGTTATGTAAGACCCTCAAACAACCCTTACACACCACATGTGCTTGATGCAAACTTTCAAATCCTTGACAATTTAAGCCTTAACTTAAGTGAAATCAATGAGAGATATAAGTGTTGGAAACAACCAAACCATGAATAACCATTATGGAAAACATCTTAAAGTTATTATGACTTTCAATAGTAAGATCTAAAAGTTTTTATGACTTTCTTTACAATCTTCATGACAATTTGAATGGACAGGCCCCACTCATAGCCAAATTCTTTTGAGATATTTACAAATCATCGGAGTATGGTGGACCAAAAATTTCTCGATAGGCGTTATCTTCATTGCACCATGCCTTTGAATAAATAGACCTCTGAACCACGTGTTTATTATAATGCATGTGGACGTCTATGCGGGTTTTGACAAGCCATGGTTGATTGTATTTAATGTAGTACCCAAGGATTTGATCCTCAGTAATCTTTGTCTGCAAAATATCTTTGACCTGTTCGAGGGACTCTCCAACTGCCCATTTCAGATTATAAATAGCATTTGGTGATAATGCTGTCAGGTTGACGCCGAATGACTGCCACCAGTCTCTCATCCAATCAGGGATGTAGAATGCAGGGTCCTCATAGATTTGAGGAATTTGAAGTCCAAACTTCAGCATTGTATAATATGTTCTATCTGTATTTTATTTTCTCAAGAATTTCCACCATAATTTTCTATATTTTTCATAAGTGTGTGTAGTACTTGGAAACCAGAGACTAGCATCTTTATGTGGCCATGCTTCGAGAGAACGTATCCGGTTAATACAGTAGTACTGTTGGTCTGGTTTTAGGCCGGGGTGGCGTGTAGATCCCTCTGACGAGATTAAGGTAAGATCATGGTATAGGTTTGTTAACAAATTGCTTGCATGTGATGCACTTGCAACAATTAATTAATACGAATATGTGAAATAGCAGAAATGACAGAACTCAAAATCACTTTTATATTGATCACAGGCCACTTCGAGGGGGCAACCTCCTATGAGCAAGCTCAATACAAATAACTTCACGGTGCCTTCATAGGTCTCAACACACACTTATATACTAAGTCTAGGCGCCAATACCATGGGTCAAAACCACGGGCCACTACAAACTATGGATCAACAATACTATGGGCGACTTACAAAGCATATGCGCCAACAACAATAACACAAACTATTGATCAACAAATACTACGGGACGACTTACAAAGCATATGCGTCCAACAACAACATACTAACAAAGTAAAGACATGGGTTCCTAACATCCCCTCCCCCTCAAAAAAATCTTTGTCCTCAAAGCTTTAGATGTGGAAATTGTTATTGAATCGGAAGGAGTGGTTCCCATGTAGCATCCTCTGGTTGCATGCCGTGCCACTGAATTAAGACCTCTGTGATAGAGCGAGAGCGAAGCTGACGCGTGCGCCGATTGAGGATGGCCTCTGGCTCCAAAATGATGGATCCTTCATTATCCAGTTCGAGTAAAATCGTTTGTCCACTGATGTTGGTGCCAAGAACTTTCTTCACACAAGAGACATGAAATACTGGATGAATGCGGGAAGAAGGAGGAAGTTCCAATTTATAAGCAACGGACCCAATCTTCTGAAGAATCCGATATGGCCCATAGAAATTTGGAACGAGCTTATGATGCCCTTTGAGTTTCAAGGAGGATTGTTTGTATGGCTGGAGACGAAGAAAAACCATATCGCCGACTTGAAAAGTGTGCTTAGAACGGTGCTGATCAGCTTGTTGCTTCATGCGATTTCTTGCCATGTGAAGATTGTCCCTCAAAATGCGAAGAATATGATCGCGGTTTCGAAGGACCGTGTCAACTTCCTGAACTGGTGAACTGGTGGGGGTGTATGGAAGAAGAGCTGGAGGTGCCTGACCATAGACGGCTTCATATGGGGTCATTTTAGAGGCGGTGTGGTAAGAGGTATTGTACCACCATTCAGTGAGAGGAAGCCACTTTGCCCACTGATGTTGTTGTTCCGAGGTGAAGCAACGAAGATAAGTTTCCAAGCATTTATTGATAATTTCAGTCTGACCATCTGTTTGTGGGTGATACCCTGAACTCATCTTCAGTTTGGTGCCAGTGTGGCGAAATAGTTCTGTCCAAAAATGACTAGTGAAAGTCGCATCACGATCCGAGACAATGGAAGAAGGGATGCCATGAAGATGAAATATATGGTCCAGGAAAATTTGAGCGACGGAGGAGGTTGTATAGGGATGGCTAAGAGCACAAAAATGACTATATTTGGAGAGGCGATCAACCACAACGAGAATCACTGTCTTCCCGCCAGATTTAGGAAGCCCTTCAATGAAATCCATAGAAATATCTGTCCAAATCCATGTAGGTATGGGAAAGGGTTCAAGCAATCCTGGAAGGAGTGTTGTTTCACCCTTATTGCGCTGGCAGGTATCACATTCGGCCACCATCTGATGAATTGTCCTTTTCATGCCCTGCCAAAAGAAGTTATGCCGTGCTCGTTCATACGTTTTGAGGAACCCAGAGTGCCCTGCTGAAGGAGAAGCATGGAGTTCATAGAAGACAACCTGTTGAAGATCTGTGCTCTGGGGAAGCACCAAATGACCCTTGTATCGCAGAGAAGCACAATCCCAAGAGTAATGTGGTACAGCAGAAGGGTTGTTGGTCAAGCGTTGGATGATTTGAGATAAGGAAGAGTCATTGACATAACCCTGTTGAACAGATTGCAACCAATTTGGAACATGCATAGAAATAGCTGAAAGAGAACCTTGGGAATCAAATGTGCGAGAAAGAGCATCTGCCACAATATTGTCTTTACCCTTCTTGTAAGTGATCTCATAGTTATAACCCATGATTTTGCTAACCCATTTCTGTTGTGCCGGGGAGGAGACACGCTGGTCCAAGAAATATTTCAGACTCTGGTGATCAGTCTTGATGCAGAAATGATTTCCTAATAGGTATGGGCGCCACTTCTGTACTGCATGCAAAATAGCCATCATTTCCTTCTCATAGGTAGAGGTAGCTAAATTCTTACTTGTAAGGGCTTTGCTGGTGAACGCAATGGGGTGTTCATCTTGAAGGAGAACAACACCAAGTCCATTGCTGCAAGCATCACTCTCAATAGTGAAGGGCTTGAAAAAATCAGGCATAGCTAGCACAGGTGTAGTACACATAGCTTGTTTTAGTTTGTCAAATGCACACTGAGCAGCAGGTGTCCATGTAAAAGCATCCTTTTTCAATAGAGCAGTTAATGGAGCTGCAATCTTCCCATAATCCTTGACAAACTTACGATAGTAGCCAGTCAACCCCAAAAAACCACGAAGGCTCTTGAGTGTCTGAGGATGTGGCCAATTGTTCATGGCATCGATTTTGGCAGGATCCATGCGAACCCCTTGTGCTGAGATAATGTGCCCGAGATACTCAACTTCCTTCTGTCCAAAAACACATTTAGACTGCTTGGCATGGAGATGATGGTCAGAGAAAAGTTGCATGACAAGATCCAGATGCTGGAGATGTTCATCCCATGTTTTACTGTAGATGAGGATATCATCAAAGAATACCAGAATGAATTTCCACAAGTAGGGTCGAAATATTTTATTCATTAAAGCCTAGAATGCGGAAGGAGCATTAGTGAGGCCAAAGGGCATGACCAAAAAATCATAATGGCCATCATGTGTGCGGAAAGCTGTTTTAGGGATATCATCCTCATGAACCCGAATTTGATGATACCCAGAACGAAGATCCAACTTGGAGAAAAAGTGAGCCCCATGAAGCTCATCAACAATAGGAATTGGAAACTTATCCTTGATGGTGAGGTGATTAAGTGCTCGGAAGTCAATGCAGAGGCACCATGACCCATCTTTTTTGTAGACAAGAATAACTGGAGAAGAAAAGGAACTAGTGCTTGGGCGAATAATACCTTGCTTCAATAAGTCCCGAACGAGCATTTCAATCTCCGTTTTTTGGTGAAATGGGTAGCGATAGGGCCTGATGTTGGGAGGAACGCTGCTAGGAAGGAGATGAATACGATGGTCTTCTGGCCTAGAAGGTGGCAATCCCACTGGTTCAGCAAAGACACTTGTATATCAATCCAGAATTTGTTGTAGATCCAAAGGAGTAGTGGAGACCGCTGATGGTTGCATCTGAATGGAATGGATCTGAGCGATGACACCATGTGAATTCTTCTTGAGGAGTTTTTCCATGCGATTTGAACTGATGATGCTGAGAGAACCTGGTTGTAATCCTGTCAATGTGTGTTTTTGTCCATTGAGGGAAAATTGCATCCAAAGTTCAGCAAAATCCCATAAGATAGGGCCAAGTGTGCGTAGCCATTGAGCACCCAAAACCACATCACATCCGCCTAAGGGCAAGGCAAACATGTCAGAGTGCAAGGTATAATCTCCCATAGAGATACGCACATTTCGACACTTCCCTTTGTAAGGTAAGGTGCCCCCATTGGAAACCATGACTTCAAAGTTGGAGCAAGGATGGATAAAACAATCAGCTTGTTTGGCGATCCGAGGGTCAATGAAATTATGAGTGCTACCAGAATCAATGAGTATTGTAAGAGGAAGCTTCTTGAAGTAACCCCTGACCCGCATTGTTTGGGGGGTGGTGATTCCAGCTAAAACATGGAGAGATATCTCTAGCTGGTCATCCTGAGACGGAGGGTCAATAGGCGGTTCTTGAATGTCGACCAGAGCATCCAGTGTTTCTGGATCTTTGTCACCAATTTCAGAGGCAGGCAGAGACTCCACATCCAAGAGATAGAGATTTTGCTGAACACATCTATGTCCCCGAGTGAATTTCTCATCACAATTATAGCAAAGCCCCTTTTCTCTGCGTGCTTGCATCTCTGTTTCGGACAAACGCTTGATAGGAATCGGTTGAGGAGCCTGCGGTATAGGTGGTCGCTGAGAACCCATATTTCAGAAGGGAACAAAAGTGGGCTTGGAGCATTGTTGGGATGCAATCTTGTCTTCTGCCAACTTAGCCAGCCCTAGGGCTTCCATCATTGTGGTGGGACAGAACATTTTGACCTCAGAGCGGATGGCATCCTTTAGACCACTGATAAAACAACTCTGGTAAAAGTCATCAGACAATCCTTCGGTGTGGTTGGCTAGGTTCTCAAATTCAGTTTGATACTCTCTCACAGTGCCAATTTGGTGAAGTTTAGTGAGGGCTCCGGTGAAGTCATCAAAAGCACTAGGACCAAATCGTTGCAAAAGGAGCTGGCAAAAGTCTAACCATTTGGGCTCTAGATGAGCCTTGATGTACCAACGGTACCATTGAAGAGCTTCCTGTTCCAAGTGAAAGGATGCCAGCGGAACTTTGTTGACATCAAAAGTATTATGCAAACTAAAATAATTTTCTGCACGATAGATCCATCCAGTTGGATCAGTACCATTGAAGCGAGGAAAATCAAGCTTCGCACAGAAATTGCTGGAAGAAGAGAACCCATTGTCTGATGAAGACTTGGACTGCCGTTTGTTGTTCATAGCTGAATGTTCAAGATGGAGGCCGAGAAATTTTTCATCCAGATCCTGGAGTTTGGTTTGGATGGCTGCAAGTGCTTCTTCCATGGTTTTTGCTCCTGCACGGGTGACAACCATAACCAGGAGTTTTTTTTTTTTTCCTTGACTGGGTAGGAAAACAAAAACAGAAACTGCTTCAGTAAGGGAAAATTTGGACTTGGGAAAAAATCTGAAGGGTAATTGGGGTTTGACTAGGTGTTGGACACTGTCGACTAGACAGGGAAGCAAAAATGAGGATTTCAGAAGCGGGGTGAAAGAATGGGAAAATTTGGCAGAGGGGGACAAAGAAGCAGAATTCAGAAAGGAACTCTGTGGTAAAATTTGAAGGTGATTGGGTGAAATATGAGGAAGTTATGGCAAACCCTAAAAATAGACAAATGTGGGCTTTCGGGCTTTGGGAAGGGGAATTGGGGATAGGGTCCTCAGGAATGAAATATGCAAAATGGGATGACAGGGGTTCCCCGAAAATTTGAAGGGAAACAGAGTGAAAACAAAGGAGATATGGACAAAAAACTGAAAACAGTTGGATCTGAAATGGCTTGCAAAATGGATCTGAAATGGCACAGTAGTGGTCGACAATAGTTCAGTTGAAAGTAGATATGGACCCCAAGTATGTGCGGCTTCCTAACAGTTCAGGGGTTTCACTCAGCCACCAATGCTGTCTGACGGCTTGTGTATTGGGGCAGTACCCCTCACTCCATGGCTCAGGTAAAACTGATAACCGCTTTGCCACAAATGACAGCTCTTGGTTTACCTCATGGGTGGGAACTAGTCAATCAGGTAGGGGTCGTTGCCCCTTTCGCTGGCAGGTCCTCTCAATGGGCCAGCTACTTCGGGGTTCCTGTGGTACTCCTCACAATGAGTTTTAGGGCTTATGCCCAAGTACTTCCCACAGTTAAGCGGATAGGGATTATTCCCAAATCCGAACCTGCAACAGATGCGAAAAAAAATTGACAGAAATTTCACCCAGCGAGCCCAAGAAAGTGCTCTGATACCAGATGTGATGCACCTGCAACAATTAATTAATACGAATATGCGAAATAGCAGAAATGACAGAACTCAAAATCACTTTTATATTGATCACAGGCCACTTCGAGGGGGCAACCTCCTATGAGCAAGCTCAATACAAATAACTTCACGGTGCCTTCATAGGTCTCAACACACACTTATATACTAAGTCTAGGCGCCAATACCATGGGTCAAAACCACGGGCCACTACAAACTATGGACCAACAATACTACGGGCGACTTACAAAGCATATGCGCCAACAACAATAACACAAACTATTGATCAACAAATACTACGGGACGACTTACAAAGCATATGCGTCCAACAACAACATACTAACAAAGTAAAGACATGGGTTCCTAACATTGCATCGGCTACTTTTCTCAGGGAGTTGTTGTAAATCATCTCTGGTACAATACTAGATCCCATAGGCATTCTTATGAGTTGTGGCACTAGTATATTAAAAGCGTCAGATCCCTTTAAGTTAGCATCTAACAATTCAGTATGTCGCAACTCCCACCTAGGTTTCTAGTCTTGCATATAATCCAACCACATGATATTATCATCAATAGTATAGATCTAATGTTTTCCATTGGTCCAAGCAGAGATTTCCATGTTTACTTCTGGGTTATGGGCCTCGAGCTCGCTTGCACCAGGCTAGCTTTTTTCAGGCTCGCTTGCTAAAAATTAGTAGCATTCTTTTGTGTCAAATATTCTCTTATTAGTAACCATTTTGAATCAAATATTCTCTTATTAGTCATTGACACATTAAAACACCTTAGATCTAAGCCCGAGGTGAATCAAGATTCAGAGTCAAATCACTGTGGATAGTACCTCTTAGTTGCAATCAAATGTGTGGGGAATACTATACACGCGGGAGCATCGTCTAAATACTATGTGCAGATGGTTGTGAAAGACAAGCCATGATTGATGCCTAGGAGGCCTGTTATGTGCTATAAATATGCACATTGTATCAAGTATTATTTCAACCAAGTAAAAGGAGAAGATGTCTCAACAGATGCAGGGGGGTCATTTGAAATAGGCGAATGAAGAGGTGAGAGTGATCAGGGAGCAGGGTAGGCAGGACTGGGAATTACCACACCGTCACTATGGTGAATTAATGAGAGACCTAGAGTAGGTGGTGCCCTGAACAATCTAACATAGAGGTAATTTACAAGCAGGTGAAACTGATGTGCGTATGTTTTTAATAACATTTCCCGCCATAATCTCTGGAAGGAAATGAACACAAGTGCATATTTTCTATCAAAAGGAATACAATTTACATCTTACTCAAGTTTTCTTATGGAATCTATTGATGGTGTTCAAAGCAGTGATATCCAGAGCACTTTCAGGGATAAAATTTGAAATTCAAGACCTCGTTTGAAGAAATCACATTAATATCGCCAAGTAAAACAACTATAATATCCAAAATCTACGTATAAATCTAGATGAGCTTAACAGACCAAATGAGAATTCACATCCTCATCATTGATACCCAGAAACATAGTGTTTTATTTTAAAAAATTATTAAAATTTTCACATACAACTTGGAAAGCAATCTGGTTCAAATTCCAAAACCAAAATCTAAAAGCTAGGTACAGTATCATTGAGACAATCATTCTTCTATGGCCATGAAGGTTAAACTATGCCTTCAAATCATGGGCAGAGAACCCAAGAAATGCTTGTAGGATAACAGAAAAGCCTCAAACTCTCACCAGCTCAAATCAAGAAAATGTGGCAAAAGGCGGAGATACAAAACTCCTTAAACCAAAATTAGGATTACAGCAAAGCTCCCAACTCACATCATCTCAAACCAAGGATAATGTTACTACCAGTAGAGAGATTTAAAATTGCTTAAAATCAAAATTAAATTGCAGGCATAAACACCCTCAAAATGTGAGAATGAGCACATATCTAATTCATATTCCAAGAATCCACTTGCACGAAAATATCCAAATAAAACTGGTTTGCAACTGTTTTCAAAAACCATATCAATGAACTTTGTATCACTATTTATGTGTTAAATAGAACTATAGCCTTTACATCAATCAACAACAAGAATTCCATGTATATTGGTTTAGTTATAAAATCAAAACAACCCAATTAACAAATGAAATCAAAAACACCTAATTTGAACCCATAAAATGCAGAAATTCGACTCAATAGAGGAGGGTTTCAAAATCCCAAAGGAACACGCACAGTGAAGGAGGTCACGGACCAAGAGCTGATTGAAGGGGGTGGAATATCTATGAGGGAATGCTTGCGCAAAACCCTCCCAACTCAACCCCAAAATTTACCTCCCTACTTGCAAACAAGTTTATCAAAAAGGGTTCCACATACTCACATTCCAATGCATAATTTACCACAACATTCATAATCAATTCAGGATTGGGCATATCTCCAACACAGATATCAATAGTTGGCAGAGGACGAAAAACCCTATCTCAATGTAATGTCCCTTGTTAGGAATTTTATTAAAATTGCAATTTTCCACTTTTTTTCCTTGGTTCGACCTTGGACTAGTTTCGATCTCTAGGTCCCAAATTTGCCCCAAATGATCCCAAATCTTCTGAGAAGGTATATGAATTATATTATAACATAAATATGTGTTTCAGGGATGCCTTTGTACCTTTAGAACACTTCTGCAAATACTCTTTCAATTCTGGTCAATGTAGGTAACTTTACTAGTGATTTCCCTTTGACTAGTATTGGTCTCTAGGTCTCAAATTGACTCCAAATGCCTTCAAATCTTCAAGGAAGGTTTATGAATGATATTAGGGATTGAATATGATGTTCAGGGATAACATATAGCCACCAAAAGACCTCTGCAAACTCTCTTAAGATTCTGGACCAAGTATGCAATTTTACTAGTAATTTGGGGTTCAAATCCCCCTAAGGTAAGTACTGAAAATGGCTTCCCAAATGCCTCCAAACCCACTCAAATTTATGAACAGAGGTATGTAATGTGTTAAGTATGTTATTAAGGTCTCATATGCACCATTAATGGTTTATTAAAACTTTTCTCACCCTCTCCCATTCAACTGCAAAAATCACCAATTCGACCCTTGGGGAAATGGCACTATTTCTTCTCCCAATGCAATTAAACTGAGTAAAAATGCTTCAAATGCTCAAGTACAGTACATGAAACTTGTAGAAGACATCCATGGCAGTATATTTATCACAAATATATCAGATAATCATCCATTCATTCGAAATCATCATCAATACATTGGCTCACAACAAGGTAGTGGGGAAATGGCATTGTTCTTCCATTAAAAATGAGATTTATACATTTATACTTGGAATTTCGACCTGAAACTTCTTGGAGATGCAGAACAGAGTATTTAATTCATATTACAAAAGAAATGGAGCATTAAGAGCTTCCCCAAAGAGTACAATAGCTCACCAAAAACGCCCTCCCTCAAGGATCAAGAATATGCCATCAAAACTGGAAATGGTTGAAGGAGTGAGCTGCAATAGAAGAAACCATGAGCTGCCCTGTAGCTTACACCTGCAAATAAAGACTCCATTAAAGCTCCAAATGAAAGGTCTGAATGGCCTTTCCAATTGCCAACTTGGATGGGAATCTTTCACCCTCGAAATTGGCTAAGGCAAGAAACTAGTCATCCACTAGCTCTCCCTCTTCACAAATGCAATTGCAAATTCTACAAATGATCAAAAGCTGGTTTCATTCTTTGTTATTGACATTTATAAAGTTCTAATGGCCTCCATGGGTCGAATTCCTTCCAAGAGACTCATGCCAACTCAAGTTGGGAAGAGATTCCAAAGAACGCCACTTGTACAACAATTCCTAGTCTCCCACTTCCACCAAATCACATGTGGAAGCATCTTAGCTGCCCTAACACCCTTGAGCGCCCTCTTGGAGTCTATTTTTAGCCCTGACATGTCATATATGTCATATGTCAGCCTTCAGGTCTGATTTGTGTCATAGGTGTCATAGCATCTTCATCATTGTTGTCATAGAGCTAGGGAATCTAGCCCAAGTGTCTCACTAGCTCCAAATTGCCTCTTCCTCTTCCATGGGAGTTACTCTTCCTCTATATTTCGACCTTGGATGATTTATGCCATGAATAATACCTTTTGGACTTCCCCAAGTATGTTACCATTCACCTTGAATTCGAATTGGTGAGAGAATGATGCCAAATGTAGTGGGGAAATCTAGCCATATGTGGGTCCCACTTCCTCCATGTGTCTTCATGATGAAATGCCACTTTGATTTTCACTTGTATATATTTATTTAGCTCCTTTATTAAATATTTATGCCATTCTAATGTTCAAACATCATTTATTATCCCCATTATTCCAAATCCCAAAGCTTCCACCCCAAACCTAGGAAACTAGTAATTTTCCTCCTTGGCAATTATTTGACCCTTAACATCAACTTTGCAAACTCTAATGAATATGGCTAATGTGATTAGGCCATTGTGACCCAATTCCAAATTTGGGACATGACAAATCCTCCCTTCCCAATATTGCTTGTCCTCAAGCAATTTCAAACATGGGTGTTGAAGAACCTGCTTTCTGTATAATTCTTTGAAGTTGCCATTGAATTGCCAAACCTTGAGTCTTTGTGTTTCCATGAATATTTTAGAGAGGAACCAACATGCTTGCTGCTGCACTACTCTGATAAAAATCACTTTATTAAGTGGGAAAATCCATCTCCCATACTGCTTGTTTCCCCAAAAAATTTGAAACCAATGAGATAAAAATTATTCCAGGGTCCCATTGCTTGTATTGCACCCGAACAATTAAGAGTGCTCTCCAACCCATACCATCATATAAGAGGATTCCTGAATCCCATTTTCTTGTATGCATTCTTCCAAACATCATGAGTACAAAATATATATCATCAAAGTACATAACTACATAATGAAAATTAATATCAAGGAGGTGCTTCATCAAAGAATCATGAAAGTGCTTATACCTCCAAGCAAGTAGACCACCGTTTTCCAAGTGCATACAAGCTTCAAGTGACCAATCAAATCTGCTCCAATGACATAGGTGAGGATCCCATGTCCTATAAAGCTGCTCCAAAAGGATGTGATATGCATCAAAATATTCAGCCATGTATTCTTTCATCCAAGAAGTGAATGAAGAATCTCCACTAAAATCTGAACCAAATAATGAGCAGAAAAAACAAGGAGACTTCAAATGACTCAAAGAAGTCTCACCCATACATCCCTGAATGTGATTATCATAAAGATATAACAAAGTATGTGGCTTCCAACAAAAATGTTCTCCAATCATAAATCTATTCACCCAAGTGTTGGATGAAGTTCCTCCAACATCAAATGAATCAAGTGTTGAGCAAGAAAAACCATGAGTCTTCAAGTGACTCAAATGCATATCATAGGTGCATCCATGTAGATGTGCATCATCATAAAATAATAAAGTATGCTGCTGCAAATGTGAATAAGAATGTGCTCCAACCATTTCATACTCCTCATGTGGCACCATCAAAAAGAACCCTTTCACCCATACTTCATTGAGACTAATGTTGCAAAACATGGAATTGTAGGATGTAGGAGAATGAACCAAATCACCCAAATGATCAAAAAGTACAGAAGTTTCATCATGGGGAGGATCCATATGGGTAGTATCATGCAGCTCCTTCAAAAGTGTGAACTCTTTGTCATAGTTTGGTTCCAATGTAGATGAATCATGCTCTTCTTTAAAAATTGTACAACCTTCATCAAGAGACAATTCAAATTCTTCTTCCACCACATCAAGTGTTTGGATCTCTTCAAGTTCATCTTCAAACACATCAAGAACATTCAAATTTTCACATTTCTCATGATCCACCATGTCATGAGAATCCTCCAAACAATCTACCATTTGACAATCTGAAACATAGGAGGAAAAACAAGTATCTTGCAACTTTTCAAGAAGTTGCTCATTTTGAATTGTGAGCTTATGAATATCCTCATTATTCTTCAAGTATGCATCATGTAACAATTCATTAAGCTCAAACAAATGGTTTCTATCAAAAAGCAAAGACATGAAATTACCTTTGATATGGCACATTGCTCTTTGAATCTTCTCCATGTCTTCAAGGAAAGATGTTTCCTCCAATGATGTAGCTCTCCAACAAGAATTTGACACCAATGCTTGAGTGTCATGGAGAATTATGAGGGACTCTTGGATCTTATTTTCATTCATCTTTAAGGACCCTTCAATAAAATGAGGCTCTTGCAAATGAACCTTCTCATCTTCTTCAATTTTGCTTGGACCAACTTCATGAAGCTCAAGTGGTGATGGGGAAGTTGATCTTGGTTCTTCTTCAACTGCTACAAGGTATTCATTATCATGCTTAATGGAACTTGGGCTTGCAGCAACACTTTCAAAAGTGATCTCTATGTCACCAACATAGAGGTGTGAGCACCCATCAGTAGGTACTCCTTCATAGTTTAAGCATCCATCAGTAGATGCTCTTTGGTTCATGTCTAAGCTAGAAGGTGTCTCAAAATGATCTTCCATATTTTCAATAGAATCTTCTTCATGATCTTGTGATGTCTCTTCCTTTTGCTCCTTCAAGCAAGCTGATGCATTTTTCCCCTTGGTTTCCTTAAAATCAATAATTTTTTCCACAAGTTCGATAGAAAACAATTCGAACCCTTCCTTAAGTTGCTTGGTCATATCTTCAAATATTGTTTTCATAATTTTTATATGCTCCTCACCATCATATGAGGCTCCCTTTTCATCCCTAGTCATAGTTTCCTCAAAAAATTTGCTCTTCTTCTCCTACCTTTTTTTTTTCTTCAACAAAAGCACTTTTGGTTTCAATATCTAATGGTGGTACCTGAATTATTGTCCTCATGAATATTATACCACATCAGGTGCCAAGATCATGCTCTGATACCACTGTAATGTCCCTTGTTAGGAATTTTATTAAAATTGCAATTTTCCACTTTTTTTCCTTGGTTCGACCTTGGACTAGTTTCGATCTCTAGGTCCCAAATTTGCCCCAAATGATCCCAAATCTTCTGAGAAGGTATATGAATTATATTATAACATAAATATGTGTTTCAGGGATGCCTTTGTACCTTTAGAACACTTCTGCAAATACTCTTTCAATTCTGGTCAATGTAGGTAACTTTACTAGTGATTTCCCTTTGACTAGTATTGGTCTCTAGGTCTCAAATTGACTCCAAATGCCTTCAAATCTTCAAGGAAGGTTTATGAATGATATTAGGGATTGAATATGATGTTCAGGGATAACATATAGCCACCAAAAGACCTCTGCAAACTCTCTTAAGATTCTGGACCAAGTATGCAATTTTACTAGTAATTTGGGGTTCAAATCCCCCTAAGGTAAGTACTGAAAATGGCTTCCCAAATGCCTCCAAACCCACTCAAATTTATGAACAGAGGTATGTAATGTGTTAAGTATGTTATTAAGGTCTCATATGCACCATTAATGGTTTATTAAAACTTTTCTCACCCTCTCCCATTCAACTGCAAAAATCACCAATTCGACCCTTGGGGAAATGGCACTATTTCTTCTCCCAATGCAATTAAACTGAGTAAAAATGCTTCAAATGCTCAAGTACAGTACATGAAACTTGTAGAAGACATCCATGGCAGTATATTTATCACAAATATATCAGATAATCATCCATTCATTCGAAATCATCATCAATACATTGGCTCACAACAAGGTAGTGGGGAAATGGCATTGTTCTTCCATTAAAAATGAGATTTATACATTTATACTTGGAATTTCGACCTGAAACTTCTTGGAGATGCAGAACAGAGTATTTAATTCATATTACAAAAGAAATGGAGCATTAAGAGCTTCCCCAAAGAGTACAATAGCTCACCAAAAACGCCCTCCCTCAAGGATCAAGAATATGCCATCAAAACTGGAAATGGTTGAAGGAGTGAGCTGCAATAGAAGAAACCATGAGCTGCCCTGTAGCTTACACCTGCAAATAAAGACTCCATTAAAGCTCCAAATGAAAGGTCTGAATGGCCTTTCCAATTGCCAACTTGGATGGGAATCTTTCACCCTCGAAATTGGCTAAGGCAAGAAACTAGTCATCCACTAGCTCTCCCTCTTCACAAATGCAATTGCAAATTCTACAAATGATCAAAAGCTGGTTTCATTCTTTGTTATTGACATTTATAAAGTTCTAATGGCCTCCATGGGTCGAATTCCTTCCAAGAGACTCATGCCAACTCAAGTTGGGAAGAGATTCCAAAGAACGCCACTTGTACAACAATTCCTAGTCTCCCACTTCCACCAAATCACATGTGGAAGCATCTTAGCTGCCCTAACACCCTTGAGCGCCCTCTTGGAGTCTATTTTTAGCCCTGACATGTCATATATGTCATATGTCAGCCTTCAGGTCTGATTTGTGTCATAGGTGTCATAGCATCTTCATCATTGTTGTCATAGAGCTAGGGAATCTAGCCCAAGTGTCTCACTAGCTCCAAATTGCCTCTTCCTCTTCCATGGGAGTTACTCTTCCTCTATATTTCGACCTTGGATGATTTATGCCATGAATAATACCTTTTGGACTTCCCCAAGTATGTTACCATTCACCTTGAATTCGAATTGGTGAGAGAATGATGCCAAATGTAGTGGGGAAATCTAGCCATATGTGGGTCCCACTTCCTCCATGTGTCTTCATGATGAAATGCCACTTTGATTTTCACTTGTATATATTTATTTAGCTCCTTTATTAAATATTTATGCCATTCTAATGTTCAAACATCATTTATTATCCCCATTATTCCAAATCCCAAAGCTTCCACCCCAAACCTAGGAAACTAGTAATTTTCCTCCTTGGCAATTATTTGACCCTTAACATCAACTTTGCAAACTCTAATGAATATGGCTAATGTGATTAGGCCATTGTGACCCAATTCCAAATTTGGGACATGACACTCAACAACCAACACAAGCGACCATTTAGGTTCTACCAATACTAGCTCTATCTCCGGCATTGTTTTTTAGACAAATTTGAGTTCCATTACTGCAAGTCTGGTGAATTAGAATCCACTTACGGTTGCAATTTAGGGTCTGCGGGGATTTGCACAAATGGACGGAGCACACGAAACCAACTTCAACCCCCCTCGTAGCAATTGCACGGTGAGATTTGCAAGAGGAAATGGTATTGTAGCCGGTTGCATGCACTAGTTGGTGCGGTCGAACGAGAGCAACAAAGCGTTTTCGTTAAGCTCGACAGAGACAATTAGCAAATGACCAAAAGTAATCACATCAAACCCGAAACCCTAACAAAGCATAACGACTAACAAAGGACCACACATAACTTGTAAAAATACTCATTTCCATATCGAATTTACCACAACATTCATAATCAATTCATGATTGGACATATCCCCAACACAGATATCAATAGTTGGAAGAGGACGAAAAACCCTATCTCAGCAATCAACACAAGCAACCATTTAGGGTCTACCAATACTACCTCTATCTCCAGCATTGTTTTTTTGACAAATTTGAGTTCCATTACTGCAAGTCTGGTAAATTAGAATCCACTTACAATTGCCATTGAGGGTCTGCGGGGATTTGCAAAAATGATCGGAGCACACGAAACCAACTTAAACCCCTCTCGTAGCAATTGCACGGTGAGAGTTCCAAGAGGAGATGGAATTGTAGCAATTTGCAAGCACTAGCTGGTGCGGTCGAACTTCGATAGCAACAGAGTGTTTCACAGTTAGCAAATGACCAAAATGAATCACATCAAACCGATGGACATAACATATGTTTTTGTTTTTGTTTTTAACCGTCGACAATGTTAAAAGGTTGTCAAAATTTGACATTTGTTATGACATAACAATGTTACATGGTTATCAAATATATATTGACATTTGTTATAACATAACAATGTTACATAGGTTATCAAATATATATTGACATTTGTATTGACATTTGTTATAACATAACAATGTTACATAGGTTATCAAATATATGACATTTGTAACATAGGTTTTTCATTTTGTTTTATATAACAATTTTTTTTATATATAACAATTTTATCAATAACAATACTAATTAAAAATTAAAAATAACGATACTAATTAAAAATTAAAAATGAGCATACTAATTACCATACCCATAGGAATTTCAATATATGGATAGAGAGCAATTAGGATGCATTTGATCACAACGATTGGGATCTTTAGACCATTGACATGTAGATATTGAAGACTGATATAGTATTAGATGAACTAAAAGTGTACAATTTGATTCCAATGAAGTGGATCCAAGTGTCGACATATTTGCAAAAGACATCATTAGACGATGCAAGATCTAGTTCTCACGAAACAAAAGTGGTTGGTTGATTAAGAGGACTTACAAGTAGTGATGAACGATCAACATTAAGATTGAAACTAGCTTAGAAAGACCAACAAGGATAGAACCCCTTTCAAAATAAGTTTTTTATGTTTCCAATGAAAGACTCAAAATAAGTTTTTTTATGTTTCCAATGAGTCTAGTAGAGTTCTAATATCAAATAACCCAAAAAATAACACATAAATCATATAACACAATTTTGTATCTTGCTCAATCGACAAATGTTCGATTCAAACCATTAACACTACAACTTCCAGGAACATCCATGCTACTACACATGTAGAACATAATTATATTAGAAAACTACTTTTCAAATATAACCAAGTTAATCAACAAAATGAACATATGGTGAGTGCATTTAATTTAACCTAAAAACATTGCGTACCTCTACTTTTCAACAATTAAATATCATTCATCTTCTTCTTCATCCAACTCAACATCTGTATCAGAATCTGGTTCTGAATAGATAATGATGAAAGGATCATTCACATCGTCATCATCATCAAAGTCATCTTCGCTAATATAGTCATCCTCATCGTCAATGAGATCATCGTCTGATACATTTGCAGGATCATCCTCTTCAACTTCTTCATCTAACACATCGACTGCAGCCTGATTTGAATCATCATCATCCTCTTCTTCTTCGTGATTGTCTTCATCATCTAGTACATGATTATACTTTACTGGTCTTCCTCTTGGATCGTATCGAACAACGTATGACCAACCTGCTTTACCTGGTACCTCGGAGTAGTAGACTTGCTCACATTGACTTGGAAGAACATAAGGCTCTGTATCCGGTTCAAATGCCCTTGTATTAACCATGGTAAATCCATTAGCATGCTCAATAACAGTTCTTTCAGGAGCACGTTCATGCATCCGTAGCCTGTACCACTTCACCTCAAACAAAACTATTTTAAAGGAATTAAAATCACACCCAACAATGTCCTCCAAATGCCCATAGTACCTATTCTCGGTTTCTTCTGGATGTCTATCACTTCTGGAGGAAACATTGGTGACCTTAAAGACTACAGTTATCCCACAATCCGAGGTTTTCCTGTTATCATCCAACTTTTTGATACGAAATTTACGACCATTACACAACATAGCCTTGTGATGTTTGAGCTACAACATTGACAACAGGTTAAAAATACATTATGAATTAATAATTGTCATATAGGAGTTAGTAAATATATTTGAAAACTTAAACAAACGAAATGTAATAATTGGAAAAATGGATCGAAGTAACTGGAAAAAATGTGGGTAAAAAATTACTTGCCTTTTTATATTTTACACCATAGGCTAAATCAACTTCCCTTTGCGACGTAAGGTCAGGAATATGATGTCGAAGATGATGAGCTGTTTTAATCATGTTACTGACCCCTTCCCATGATAACCTACCGAAGAATTCTTCACAATCTTTTATCCAATGATCCATCCAATCAAGGTTGTTTGCCATGTATAAATGTAAAGCATCCCACACTCAACCAACTATAGGATAAAAAAACAATTCAATTTCATATTTAATTAGATCATCATTAAAGGAACATAGTTTAATATAGTTGAAAATGCATAATTAGTAAAAATAGTTAAAAACAGTATGATAATAAAAAATTGGAAAGAATAAATGTGTAACATATTAATTCAACAACGTATAATAATAATTACCTTTCACAGTCCTAAATGTACCTCTCCCCAGTAGGACCTCCCCTTCAAATTTGTTGATGGAGTCAAGATGCCAAATGTGAGGGACATTCATATTTTCTGCTAATTTAGGTAGATATTCACTAATGTACACCATGCATTGATATACCATATATCCTTCAACCATAGAACCCTCGGGACGCGCTCTTTGTCTAACAAAATCCTTTAGTGACTTCAACTGCCTCTCCACCATCCGCATCGACCTTGTGTGTACTGGTCCACATAATTCAATCTCCTCAACTTGGTGTATGAGGTAGTGTTCTTGTGCATTGAAAAATGCTGGAGGTAGATACTGTTGGATTTCACACATTAGTCGGGGAATTTCTCTCTTCCAGTTCCTTATATTTATGGATTTCGTTTGATGAAATCCACCTACAAATGATGCAATAAAACAATATGTCAAGGCATATATAATATTTGCGGGAAAAACATAATATATGTCAATATGTTCCGCTACAGACCACAGACCAAGTACATTTTCGGAGTAAAACATTACTTACCTCATGTATTTTCCAAGAACATAAATAATATGTTTTATGTTGCTGTCAAAGTCATCTGGGAGAGATAAAGGTAGAACATACTATATCAAAAAATCGTTAATTATTAATATTTATTTCTAAATAAGAGAATAGAATTAATAAAATAGTGCATACTAATAATGAAATATATTATAGACTAATGATTACCTTAATGAATGTATGCCAATCGTGTGTTTTAACCCCTGCAAAATCACCTTTTTTCATCAAGATATTCTTTATGTTTGACGAAAAACCCGTCGGAAACCTGATATTTTTGATGACCTCTCACAATATTGCTCTGTTGCTCCATCAAGTACCAAGGAAGACTAATATTCTTTTGACAGCCATCACCATTAGAATTAATGATCACACTTTGCAATGCGTGATTAGATTCTTGGATGTCACTACAAATCTTTCCAATTCTTTCTTTGTTAGTCCTTCCATCTAATATTCACCATAACATTTCTGTTATGTTCTTGCCTATATGCATTGTGTAAAAAAAATGAACTATTTGCAGGTGCTCGTAGTATGACAACCTACTGAATTGGATCGGGTAAATTTTGATTCCTCGTGTGCCTTAACGACATTCATGAAACATCAGTACATAATCAAATTAAAACCAATTAATCAATAATGGTATAACATATCGCGTTGAACATAATTTAGTACAAAAGAAAATGGCATACCTTGACGGTTTCTATTATATTCCACCTTCCATAGGTGAGGTGTCATTCTTCGTGGTTTTTTTCCATTCTCTTCTTTACCGTTAAATTTTTCTTTGTCTGTAGTTCGATAACTATGGTTCTTAGGTAGAAAGTGCCTATACTCATCGAACAATTCCTTTGCTAAACTCATTGAACGGCGAGATTTTATCCTGGGACCGCAAAATGGACATGCATATTTACCCTTGGTTTGAAGAACTACAAGATATATGAATTGGTGTAGCAAATTAGCATTACAATTTAAAATAATGCATGATGTTATCAACAGGTATATAAAATATTAAGGAACAAAAGAAAGTAACAACAATATACCACAAAAATGTGTTAACCCAGGAGCATCATGAATTGTAAATGCAAGTATTCCATGGAATTGAAATCGTCTTTCCCGGATTGGTCTAGAAATATCATACATAGTGACACCAACCCATAACTTCAGCAACTCATCGATAAGCGGCTCAAGATATACATTCATATCTTTAACCTGGTACTTGCCTAATCAATGAAAGACATAATTATCATGCATGAAACAAATCAATGAAATATTTACTGATGAGACTTTCAATTAAAAAAATACCTGGAACAATCATTTCCAACATTGTGTGCTCTCTCTTGAACAACATCCAAGGAGGAAGGTTATTGTTTATAACGAAAATATGCCACACTGAGTAGGTAGAACGAAGCTCTCCAAATGGATTGACACCATCAGCTGGCAAAGAAAGTTTAACATTTCGAGGATCTTCTTTAAAAATTGGCCACTTTTCTTCGATGTAACTGAATGCAGAACCATCTGCAGGCATTCGAAGAACATCGTCGCGACTTCTGTTCTTTGCATGGAAATCCATAAACTGTGCTATAATTTTACACCTGAACAACCGCTAGATACGTGGGATTATCGAAATATAACAAAGAACTTTTTGAGGCACCTTTTTTGTCACTTTATCGGTTCGATACCTACTTGTTTGACATTGTGGGCATTCATTTTCTAATGCATATTGTCCATAGTATATGATATGATCATTAGGACATGCATCAATAGCTTGATACTCCATACCAAATGCTTTCATAATGACATATATCCCTCGATATGCGCGTGGTAAAATATTTGAAGTTGGTAATAGAAATTCACCTAATAATCTACAAAATTCAAAAGAATAAATCAATGAAAACAATATTAATCATCAATATCGCATCCAAACTTTACACATTAGATTACAATAGCAACAATATAGGAAAAACGTCAACCATTTCTATATATAGATATTGTGAACATGCAGACAAAAAAAAACAAAAAACAAATTACATACCTTAGTATCTGTGTCATACAGGTGTTTGATAATCCATTCAAAACCTTCAATTTCACTAACAACAATATAGCAGATTAAAGATTTGTTTTTGAGCCTTCATAAAGAGGTTGACATGACTTCTCAAGTAGAGGATCAACATCATCACTATCATCCTGGTTGTCCTCATCCATTGGAGCAAATGTGTCTTGGTTCAATCTATGTATCTCATCTTCTTGATTTGTGTCACTAATGTTATGATCTACATCCATTATATCATCAGAAATAACTACTTGATCATCTTCAATATTCTGATGTAGAAGTTCATCGAGCTGTACTCAATGAGTATTTCTGCTAGTAGTTGGCAAATAACTCTCTGGAACGCGACATTTTGGGGGCATTGTCTATAAATTTACAAACAACATAGAAAAATTAGTTTGTATAGAACATATAGTAAAAAAAAAGACATTTTACTAAAATTCACGCAAACATGATGAATATTACAGTGAATATATTAAAAATTGAACCCCAAAAATAGTCTGACTAGGGGACGATATTCATAACCCCCTTTGGCGTGCCCCTTCTCCCTACAATGTCTTTCAGCTGTTTCTATTAAAAGTCTTCTTTTTTGCAAGCCTCTGCAATCAAAGCAAGGACAATAACATTTTCCATCTCCTCTCGCCTCTAATGTAGCTCTAAACTGAGCAAGCTTCCTTGCATTTTCATTTATAGTGAAAAATCCTTGTAGTGGCCGTACAAGTAATTGTCTTACCTACACCATACAAAACAATAACTTGTCAATCACATTAGATATTATAAGTACATTTCTGAATATAGTATATTATAATCCAATATTTTCTATATTTATAAAGAAAAACATGAAGACTAAAGTTAATATGAATGGAAAGATGGTAAGTTGGTTGTGAGAAAGTCAATTGAGAATGGTTGGTTACTAAAAAAAATGGTAAATGTTAAATGTTAAGGAACCAAAAATATTGGTAAATTGATAACTACCTGTATAGTTTGAAGACCTCATATAGTTTGACCACCAAAGAGGGTAGCCTCTTAACCAATATTGTAGTTATAATCCCTAGCTTAGTAGGACACATCAATGTGGTACGCATTAGAACTAGGAGAAGAGATCATTATGTCACTTATAGTGTTTCATAACTTAGGATGACAAAGAGAATGGGTTCAAGTGGCCTAACTTGGAGATGTAGTATTTGAACAAGAACCTTTATGCATGATAGATTTTTATCTTGTAGATGAAATAGGGATGGGCTATTTGTGAACTCTCGTGAATATGTTTTCATAAGCTTCTTGAATATGTTGCATAGCTTAAGAAGCATCACAAATTTTTTATAACAAAAAAAAACATCACAAACACAATATTAATCACAAGCAAGAAAATTAGCACTTAATTTAATTAAAAAAAATGACTTTACTACTAGAATGAATGTTATTTACCATGAAAATCAACTTGTTACCCTAAAATATTTAACTAGAATCTAGATTTGACAAGGTGATGCAATTCTTAAGCTAGAAGTATGTTGGACTTAAAATAGCATTTCCATGAATTTCCTTGCCACAACCGTTTTATAATGAACTTTTGTGGGTAGAAAGGCAAAAAAGCAAGTTAACATGACCTAAGACAAAAAAAAACAAGTTCTTGAAAGAAATATAGCAAGTTAAATGAAAATGATAGCAAGTTCTTGAAAAAAATATTAGAAAGGCAAAAAAAAAAATTAACATGACCTAAGCCTCATTACTTATAAACAATATTAAAATCTAACCCTTATAAAATTATAGACAAAAAATTACACATTACTAACCTCGCAAGTTCAATATCAGACCTATCCATGATATCCAAGCTCATACAATCACCCCGCAAGTCCAAAATCCGTGCTTAATGTGCCTCAAGAAAAGAAAATGTGAAAATTATGGTGAGAGTGTGTAGTTTATATAGCTCGACTTTCGTCCCCGTTTCCATGAAAAGTGAAACCTAAAAAAATCGTCCCTATATCGACGAAGTTTCGTGGAACTTTCAAAAACGTCGATATTGCCACATTTTTTCCACCCTAAAAAAAAAATAAAAAAAAAAAATCATTTTTTTGACCCACGAATGTTGAAAACGTGGAAAAATTTCATGGAACAATCCATCCATATGTAGTAGTGACTCTATCATGTCACATCCATCATTCCGACCATAAGAGGGGACATTTATGAATTAAAAGTTTATAATTTTTTCCCCATGGGCCATAATACAAATTTATAAGAAAGAAATGTATGTGTAGATGCAAAAATAAAAAATAAAGCGGAAACAAAAATCTATCCACACCCACAGATCATGCATAATCAAGCATTTCATCACATGAAGAAAATAAAATCATTCCACATATAATATAAGAGAATACTTATCTTTTAACAAAGAATATCCAATAAATTGGTTGTGTAAGAGCGATTTTCCACCCAACTATAGGTATCAACCATAGATACCACCGTCAAGCTAGGCTATGAGGCCACCAAGTTGAAGGAAACACCTATAGAACTACAAGGAAAAGGTGCTTAAGTTGAGGGTATAGTGGATTCTCCTCTCAAAAGAGCTCAAATATCAGTTTATAGTGGAGGTCACTAGCGGAGGCGTGCGACCGAGGGTTGTAGTAGATGTTTTTTCTTTGGTGTGTTTCCAAACCACATGCACTGGTGCGTCTCCCAACAACACACACCGGGACTGCCAAACAAACCATGTTGGACTATGAAATGACATCAATGAAAAAAAAATTCGACAAGATGTGCGACAATTTTCTAAAATGGCCGCGGTGTGTTTTTGGAAACTTAACACACCAGTGCGTTATGTTTCAAAGAACGCACCGTACTATATTTTATTAAAAATTAGTCATCACGGTGCATCTTGGAAAACTTAACACACCGTCCCGTTACACTTTGAAGAAAGCACCATATTGTATTTTATTAAAAAATAAAAAAAATATTGTGTTATCTAAGAAATCACAACCCGGTGCATTATTTAATAACCCACATCCCGGTGCGTCCAATATAAATGAATGCACTGGGATATTTTATTAAAAAGCACGTTATATTTTACTTAAAACCCTAAACGCGGGTCGTTGATTACTCTTAAACACACCAGTGCGTGTAATATCACTGAACGCACCAATTCATATTTGTTAAAAATAAAAAAAATAAAAAAACATCAAATTTGATTTAAAAACCTAAAGATGGTGCGGTTTACGTACACCACACCAGTGCGTCCCATTGTCGGCCGCACCAGAACAGGGTTTTATAAAAAAAATTACTACACTATAAAACTCATTTTACCCCTCTACAGTGCATCAAAATCATCTCCACCAGTGCCTTTCATAACCCACCTAGACGCCCTGCCACTTGTGTTCATCCCAAATGTTGATGACATATTGCACGTTCTTATCAACTATTGACTTTAGTTTAAATTTTTCTAAATGGTGGAAAAAAATTCAAATTCTCCCATACATATCATGGGTGCCTCCTCAACGTACGGTTCAGCAGGTAAATTAATTCTTACTTGATAATTTAAATTCTTAGCAGATTAATTTTTAAAATTAAGCCATAATTTGCCATTTTTATAAAAAAAAAATAAAAAATTGTGTGGTGCGTTCAAGGCATTCGGCTCGCACCAACACTTGGTGCACTCTTTAAATTTTTACAGGGTGCACCGTTTGCGGGGCGATCCGAACAGATTGAATTCATTGCATTACTTGTGCACTACCCTTTCGCAGCGCGCCGCCATAACATAAATTGAATTTTAAAAATTATAAACTAATAATCGACGTGTTAACTACACATAAGTGCATCGACATTACGGTGCCTTTATGTGTACCGAATGCACCGGTAAATATTAACAATAAATTTTGAAAAAAAAAAGTATATGATGCGTCTAATGCACGTCAGTGCACCAGTGATCGGTGCAATGAAAATTAGGTATGAGCATTGTGAACACATTCCCCATCATCCATAAATTAAATAAATTGCGGTGATTTTACATCATGTCAACACACATAAAACAGTACGTTGACAAGGTATAAATGCACCGACAACTGGAATTTAAAAATTCCATAGGAACTAAAAAATCATAATTTGGCGGTGCTCCTATTTCCCAACATCGCATTGATTTTCACTGCTTTGACGTGTTGTACACGTTGTTGACACATTTATGATCAATTATAAAATTAAATAAAATATGGTGCTTTTAGATAAATTAAGCGTACTATGTACAGTGTGCTTACGTGTTAGAGAAGCATTGATTCCTACACATTAAAATTTATTTTATCATAAAAAATCATAATTTAATGATGCTCTTAGTGCACGTCAGTGCACCGGTGTCCGGTGCTCTGATGTGCCATAGCCACACTGTGAACGCAAATTTGAAAATGCATCGGTGTGTGTGTATGTATTGAAGCGCGCTGAGTTGATAATAAAAATTTAAATTTATAGAATTATATTAGTGGTGTGTTGTGTTAGTTTAGCGCACCGAAGACAATTCTTAAAAAGTAAAAGCGCACCGCAGGTGGTGCGTAGGTTTTATATTAGCGCACCGTAAGTCAATTTTTTGCAAAAAAATAAAATTTTGAATTTAGTACATATAATTCTCATATAATGCTTTAATATGTATTTTGATGAGACTAATTTATGTTATATGTGAAACAGATACGTGAGCACCTCGAGTCCAAGCAACAACAGGAAGCATAAGTTTAGCAGTATAACTTTCAGAGAGAGTGGGAGACCAAGGAGAGGGAGAGTTATTTATACCCTTGTCCCATTACTCCACAGATGAGACACATCTTTAAATTTGTCGGCCTCCTTAAGTTCTATGAGGAGGTGACATCAGTCAAGGGGAACAATACGTACATTCCTCACCCAGTTGATCGCACACTAGGATAATCATAGGCAGGCATTTTGAGTTGGTCTCAATCAGTGGTTCTGATCCACTAGGAGTACATACATTTTATCATTGGGATCTCAAGGATAGGTGAGAATTTCCCTCATTTCCCCGAGGTCCTAGCTGGATTCGTGGCAGGGACTCAGCTAGTATGCATCTAGAGATATGTTGATCCCAACATCATCCACCCTTCTCAGTTTTAGGTTAGCGGTGGGTAGCTTTCCATTACTTCTTTTGGTAGAGAGGATGTGAGGTGCCTCTCTTTGTTGGTGATTTCCATCGCACATATCACCAATGATGGGAAGCGCATTATCTACCCTCTATTATATAATGTTGATTCTGTAGTGCAGGCACCTAGATGCATTAGGTGGTCTGCTATTTTTTTACGGCAGTCTTGTTATGCTCTTAGTCGATGTCATGCGTGTATTGGCGGGAGGGAAAACTTCCCTTTTGGTTCAGAGTTGTTTTGTGTATTTTTTGAGATATTTATGGCCACCATGCCATATTTTGACCAACACCCTCCTAGATTGATGACATATGTGCGTATGCCCATGTGGGGGGAGATGATGCCCAAGATGGGGCAGCCAGACTTTCCATCTAGGATCACCGCAGAGGTGTTGGAGATGATAGGTAGAAAGGACCCGCCTCGTTTAGACATGGTTGCATATCCATACGTGGGCTTGGATTGGATAATGTGTTCCAACATCTTATTCACTCAAGACGAGCCAAAATATGATAGAGGTAAATTTAGCATTATGTTTGAATTAATCTAGTTTCATTTTATTCTTTTTATACTTAATAAATTTTAAATTGTTATACTAAATTCATGTTTAATGAAATTGTCTAATTATTATTGTGTACTCTATATTTTACAGATGTCAGGACATTTGATGGCGATGTTCCACCTCCTCCGGCTCAATATGAGGAGGAGATGGAGCTGGATGAACATCCTAAGGCGCCCGATTTGGCCATACCTAGCCTTCAATGTAGGCCAGACGAGAGGTATCGACAAGACGTAGCAGATAGGTTGGCTACATTGTTGGAAGATCGATGGGTTTGACCTATACTGATGAGGTGCATTGTGAGGGACCCTCACCGCTCATAGTTGTGGAGGATGATTCCTCATGAGATGAGTCGCTTGATGCATCATGTTATTGGTTCTTGTGATATTTTAGATGGTATCCCATCTACTAGTCCTTGTTAGATGAGGGCGGATATCCTCACCATACTATTCCACCTCCTTCTCCATCAATTGCTCCGATTGGTGACGTAGCCTCCACATCCCATGCATCTCCTAGTCCTCGGGATCCACCTCCTCCTCCTTCACCTTCGACATCTCATCCACCTCCTCCTGTGACCATGTCCTCTTCCTCCACCACCATCAACGCCTTCATCATATTCTCTACTCCTACTCGACCTTCCTCCCAATCCTACTTCATTAGGTCCTTTACTCCTACTCTATCGACCTGTTGATCCTACTGATCGTCCCAACCATCCACCATTTCCTGTGCCATCCGAATCTATTACAGAGATGATCAAAGGGGGTCGTACGATTAAGATTGATGGGTCTATCCATGCTTCTCTAGTCCGAGCTCATTTATTTTGACATGGTAGAGGTATTGATGCCTTTGGTGCTATTGGTGGAGGTTTTGATGCCTCTAGCTCTGTTGTAAGAGGTTTTAATACTGCTTATGGCTCTATTGGTGGAGGTGATTATGCCTCTGCCTCTAGTCGGAGAGATAGTGATGATGCCTCTGGAGGAGACGGATTGGATATTTCATAGCATTTATTGTACTGTAGATATATTATATTTGGCATATTGTATCATCACTTTGATGTTATATATGTTCATTATATATATATATACTGCATTTTTCATGTTTATGTTGATGCTTATTTATATGTTGATGGTATTGATGTGTTTTGTGTTTTTTTGATGGTGAAAATGATCATGGTGATGGCATGTTTATGTTCATGTGGTGTCGAAAATGATGATCATGGAACGTTTATGTTTATGTTTATGATGGTATGATCATGATGTTTATGTTTGTTAGATGTTGAAAATCATGATGATGATCATATGCTTATATAAAAGAACTTTGTACTATTCAAAATGTGGGTCTATAAATCACTAACTCTTTTAGTCAACAAAAATGTCACAATTTACAATTTAAATTATGTTATAAAACAATTTGTATGATGCAACAAGTTTTCAAAACATTAGAAGTTTTCAAAGTTTTCAAAATTTTAGCATCCAAATTTGAACCATTTTTCATATTAAATAATTCTTGATTTGAGAATAACTTACAATATATAGTCAACACACATAAACATAACAGATCAACTATCACTATAGCACAAGTTAATAGTTTAGAGCTTTGTAAAGAAATTTAATGGGTTTTTAATTTTGACCAAAATTTTAGCATCCTTTGGACCATTTTTCATATTAAATAATTCGAACCTAAAATTTGTAAACAATTTGAAGAATGGTTTCATATATAGGTTGATATATAATTGGTTAGAAACTGAATTTGAAAGTATGGTTGGCTATTAGGTCATCATAAATGTGAAAATATGGATTGGAGTAATGGTCATTGAAAATGTCAAAAAATATTTCAAGTAATTTAATATAGGTTAAATTTTTTATTTTTACATACATAATATAACTGAATTAAAAATGTCATATTTGAATTAAAGTATTTTTTGAATTTTGTATTGTTAATAGATGAAGTTGTGGCAACTCTATGATTTATGATTATTGTATAATTTGTCATAGTATCATGTTTATAATTTTTGTATAGTTTGTCATAGTATTATGTTTATGTAATAATATTTTTTTTATTTTGGTTTTCATATTGTTCTCGTATAATTTGTATGTATATTATATTTTATTGTAATTTTCTTAATAATGTAGTAAAATTTGTCATAATATTATACTTATATTATTTTGTTGCAACTTTATGTCGAGCATTACGAAATAATAAATAATGATTTTTAATAAGGAAATTAAGTCTTCATCGTTTAATGTTCTCTATAACTTAATTATTCAAATGATAAACATAAATGAATATTTTTTTATAAGTGTAACCAAACATAATAACAAAAAGTCAAGTATTACCATGTAATATTATGATAATATATGAATATAAACATCACAAAAAACTATAAATATGACCTATCAATGTATCGTTCAAGATTTTTATTTTTTTGACAATGACTCACTTTACAATGACAAATATCAAAGCTCTAATAGGAAGGAAAACAAATACTTAATTAAAAGAACACCCTTTTGGCTATTAAAATGGTTAACATGTATGATAATTTAATCTCAATAGTAAATTGATTATGGATATTTCGATGAAGGTTCAATTAGTTTGATAGAATCAATGAATATATTAATTCTACATTGTATTGTATATGGGAACCATTTAATATCGTGGCAAAAAATATTAGTTGAACAGTTCAATGATCCTTCCTTGTGTAACTCGAATGACAAAAATGAGAATTGGTTATGATTAATACATAATTAACATGATTTGTCCGTGGATGCTCAAAGCTAGTGTTGAAATTTTTCCAATTATTTGCAATATTGATAGTTATGTACTTTTCCATTAAATGTGATTGGAGAAAATGAAAAAATGGGGTTCATACCTTGTCATCAATTTATTTATTTATTATTATTTTTTTTCAGCGGAAAAATCACTTTCATACCTTTACTAATTGTTATGATGCACCTTATGATGATTTATTTGGAATTTATGTTTTGGATATGAATATGCATATTCCAAATATAGGATTTTAAAAAAAATATTGTTTGTTATTTTTAATTTATTATATCATAATTTTAAAGGATATACATATTTCATTCATGCCATAATTTGTTTTTTCTTCTCTGCCATATATATACGTGTCTAAGTATCTAAAATATAAAATATAAATGTCTAAGTACAATATATTCATTAAATCAACCATGTTATTCAAATGAGAGTAGTTGAAATTACAACAAACAATAACTATGATTGACATCAATGATAATTTGCACTCTAATTAGTTGATTCTGATCGAGTTGTAAGACAACAATAAATTAAATGATAAAACCCACACTACAATAAAATAAATGTTAACCAACCCAAAATTTGCAAACAATGCTTACAATAATCTGCAACTTTCCATTTCCACCGCCATAACATGAAAAATAAACAATATAATTAGACATTAAAAGATAACAATAACAAAATCATACCTCAATCTGTAAATGATGAAATGAAACATGTACATATCACTCTTTGTTGCCATCAACTCAAGTTTTTATACACTTATGTATTTAACCAGATCAAATTGTTTAAACACTACATCCGACAATCAACTTTCCATTTACATTGTCATAGCATGAAAAATAAACAATATAATTAGACCCTTCCTGATAATAATAACAAAAACATATCTCAATTTGTGAATAATGAAATAAAACATCTAGATAACTTATTGTTTCCATCACCATCATTATCTTCATTGGTTGGCATGATAGTACTATTGTTCTCATAAACATGTTTTTTTGTCTTACGCCTCGAGGGGGCGTCTAAGGGTAATCCCAATGCAAGACATCTTTGATGAGTGGTTCATGGTCTACGAAAGTTATAGCTTATTAACAACTCGTAACTAGCAAAGGAACTATGTATTGCATATACAACAAAAAATCTAGACACTTTCCTTTTCATAAAGAACTCCTGGTCATTGAAGTGTTCCTCAAAAGAACATTTTGCAGAAAATGAAGAGCACCTAGAACTATTTATGAACCCTGCAATGTTCCCATGATTGCATGGATGACCATCTATATATAATAGGTTCTTCATGTTAAAGTTTCCAGAAACATAACCATTCATGCACATACTATACATGGAAATTTTATGCTTGTATTTAACAATATTCAAGTAATTCGACCGACAATAGATAGGACCGCAAAATGACATAAGTGCTACTAACTGTTTGGGAGGTGTAAAATCTCTATCACAGTAGGATATAGCTACTATAGATACCTCACAATTGAAATATTTAAATAATTATGCAAGAAACAAGTGCATATACATTTCTGGAAAACAAATTATCAAAACAGGTATAAATGATCAAATATCAGAACAAATGATCAAAAACCAGAATACACAAATGATCAAATATCAGATTCTATTAACAGTCCAACCCAATAATGAGTTTGGATCATACTTATATAAAAATAGGAATAAAAATGATGCACTTGGAGTATCCACACTTAGCTAGCTTAGATTGAGCCCAATCCCCCCTAGGTTGGCCAAATGGTTCCCAGAATATCCCAAGCAGGTACAACTTGTGCATGTGAACAATGGGTGAGCATGGGGGACCAAAATGGAGTTCACACATGTGGAGGATATGGTTGGTTGGAAGTTAGGTAGGCTAGTGTAGTCCAAAATAGCCAAAAGAGGGGAAAATGACTAGGTTCAATGCATGTGTGCCCTTGGTCAAACCCAGATCCATAAAACAGGGAAGGAAGGTGCCTTAGGCATGCTGGGGGTAATAAATGCATGTGGTGGTATCAAGGAGAGCGCCCAACAACTATATTTGACCGCCCTTTGGCCCATACAATGGTGGATATGTTCACACTTTCCCCAATAACTTCTAGACAGCTTATAACAACTTCCTAACAACCTAGGGATGTAATTATTAACAATTTTAGCACCTAATAACCATCAATTAATTAATGATTAAGGTAGTAAGGTACAATATTTCTCTAACACCCCCCCATAATCTAGACTTAGTGGATTATAAAAAATAAGGCCTTGGAAACTAAGGCTCAAGTCACCTTTTACAACATAAAAATTATTTGTCCATGTAACCAATGTAAGGAGGAAAACCACATGGGAAAATAAAACCTCCCCTAAAAAATGGACATGTGGCATATTTGGAAAATACACCAATCTTCACCATGCATCACTCACCCCAAGGAGTGATCTAAGGTAAGTGAAGGTCTTCGCAGTAAAACTCTTGGTGAAGATATCAACAATTTTCTCAGCAGAAGGGAAATACTGCAATGCTATGATCTGTTCTTGCGCCAAGTCTCGAATGTAGTGCCTGTGAATATTTATGTGATTGGTCCTCTGTCTCTGTACTGGATCAGTGGATATATTTATTGTTCTTTGATTATCACACCAAATGATAGTGGGTGAATCAAACACAAATCCAAACTCTCCAAGAATGCCTTGCAACCACACACATTGTGTAGTTGCATTCACTTCTCCCATGTATTCGACCTCAGCTGAAGATAAGGAGATGGTGTGATTCTTCTTGCTTGACCAGAAAATGGGACCACGTGCAAGCATAAACACATAGCTAGAAGTAGACTTCCGATCAGATCTATCACTATCCCAATCAGAATCAGTAAAACCAACTAGTTCAAGAGATGAACCAGCTGCATAGAGGATGCCAAAATGTTTGGTACCTTGTACATAATGTAGGATCCTCTTGGCTTCCTTCCAATGGACCTCATGAGGCTCTTGCATGTTCCTTGCAACAACTCCAACAACATAAGAAAAATCTGGTCGAGAGTGTGTAATATACAACAAGCTCCCAACTAGTTGTCTATACAATGAGTTGTCAACTAGTGGTGAATAACCTCAATCAGTAAGCTTAATTACAGAAAGAAATGGGAATTTTGAAGACTTACATTCATCCATATTGAAATTCTACAACAAATCAGAAGCATGTCTTGATTTAGAAACAGAGATCCCATCCATAGTTTGCTCAATTTCCAAACCCAAAAATTGTTTCAACAATCCTAGATCGGTCATGGCAAATGCACCGTGCAATGAAACCTTAACTGATCCCAATTATTTGGTGCATCTACCAGTGATAAAAATATCATTAAAATACAGTACTATAATCAATATCAGGTCACCAACATACATCATATAGACATTAGGATCAGACTTACATCTCTCAAAGTTCAAGGATAGCAGAAAATTGTCCATTTTGTCATACCAAGCTCTAGGAGCTTGCTTGAGCCCATAGAGTGACTTCTTAAACCTACACAAAAGGGTATGATCATAAATGAATCCTTCAGGCTGCTGAATATATATATCCTCATTTATATCCCCATGAATAAATTCACTCTTCACATCCATGCGATGAACCTCCCATCGCTTGGAAGCAGCAATGGCTAAAACTAGCCTGATTGAGTCCATCTTTGCCACTGGTGCAAATGTCTCTGTATAGTCCACTCCATGGAATTGATATAAGCCCTTATCCAACAAATTGGCCTTATACTTCATATCAGAGCCATTAGATACCACTTTGGTTCTATAAACCCATTTACATTGCACTAGTTTCCTCTTGGGAGGAAGAGGGACCAAATCTCATGTTTCATTGTCATGGAGGGAGTTCATCTCTTCTTGCATGGTTGTTTGCCATATTGGGTATTTTGAAGCTTCTGAATATGATTGAGGATAACATTCAATCATAAGAAAACACCTATCCATCATATCAGAATCACAAGATGCAAAAGCATTGTTAAATTGAGATCTTGTTTTCCTAGGATCTTGAGGATCTCCTGCAAGCTCACCATCAGCTTGTATTGTTTTCTCAGCCCACTTGGACCTTGAGGGTGGGCCATGATCAGAATCCTTGTCATCATCATAATCATAAATATCATAATCAGAAATATCATAGAAATAACCATCACTTACATCATCATCAAGAAGAGGATATGAGAATTCCCCTTCACCTTGTTTTGCAACATGCATGGACTCTTCTTCTTCGAACTGAACACTTATTTCAATGAATGTTTTGTGAGATGAGGGATAAAAAAGATTTTATCCATTTGTATATTCTGCATAAAAAACCATGATTGAATCATTTCTTTGGGGCTTCAAGGCCTTTCTCTTATCTGGTGGAATCCTAGCCCAAGCCCTTGAGCCAAACACCCTAAAATGAGAATTCCAAACACCCTAAAATGAGAAACATTGGGCTTGTGGTCCATCCAAGCCTCATATGGAGTCATTCCTTACAAGGATCTCTTTTCTGAACATATGCATCACAATTCATAGCTTCATCCCATATCTTACGAGACAAATACTTAGCCTCCATCATGCATGTGTCCATCTCCTTCAGTGCTCTATTCTTGCGCTCCGCAACAGCATTTTGTTGAGGTGTGTAGGGAACAAAATGTTACATTTGGATGCCAAAATATTCATAGATATGATGCATGTATTTATTAACATAATCCCTTCCATTATCAGTCCTCAATAAATTCATACTTCTCCCACTAAAGTTCTCCACGCAGTTCTTAAAAACTTTGAAACATTGAAAAACTTTAGATTTTTGCTTGAGACAATACAACCAACAATACCTTGAGAAATAATCAATGAAGGTAAGTACATAATTTGAGCTGCCATAGGAGGAATTGGGGAGAGGACCAATCAGATCTAAATGCACTAAACCAAGAGGTTTAGCATCTCTCCTTGCCTTCCCTTTCTCATACTTCTTATCAGCATGCTTCCCAACAATACACCCTTTGCAAGTGCCATTGGAAAAACTGATTTTTGGAAGCCCTTCAACCATCTCTTCTTTTCTCAATGCTTAAAGATATATGTAGTTGAGATGTCCAAATATCTCATTCCATATCTTGTTGACTTCATTACCATGTGACAGAAGTGCATTGAGAAGAATACCCAAGAAAATGTGAGAACTTGTACATCCTCGAATCATGGTCTGCAACACCCACTGCAACAATTTTTCTAGTGGAAATTTCTGATATCTCCACATCATTTTGAGTGAATATCACTCTCTTGGATGAACCAGTGTGGTTCATTTGGTATATAGAGATTAATTTTTTTGCAAGATTAGGTACATATAGTACATTATTGAAATACCCATTTTCCATAGAGATTTTCTCAATGCCTTTAGCGGGGATTTATGAGTCATCTCCCATGTGAATGGAAGAACCATTGTATGGAGTGAGAGTAGAGAATGAATCTCTTGAAGAATCCATGTGCCTTGAGGCACCTTAATCTACTATGAAAGAAGAGGACTTTGAGGTATTAGCCATCAAAGTATGGCACCTCTCCTTGTCTTCATAAACACCCTCTTTCTTCTTGGAACTTTCTGGAAGAGGAATGTTGTTTTTCTGTAGGAGATGGGTCATCATGTAAATGGTTTTCTTCATGCAAGAACCCTCAGGGTTCAGGGTGCCAACCCTTTTGACAGTAAGAGCATTTTCTCTTCTCCTTTTTCTTTCCCTTGTCTTTGACAGGATTCAAAACCCCATCACTGGATTTGGGTCTCTCCTCCTTCTTCTTCTTCTCTTGTGGTTTCAAACCCTTGGGATTTTACTTGCCTCTTCCTTGCTTCGAATCTCCAGCAGCAAGAACTTGATATTTTGTCTTAATGGAACCCATCAAGACCAACTTATCTTTCTCTTGAGTAAGCATCTCCATGAAATCAGCCAATGAAGGCATCTTGCAATTGTGAACTGTAAGTTTTGTGGAGTGAAATGTAGAGACAAAAACTGAATACTTAGGACCAAGCTTCGAAATGATGGATAGAACTAACTGTTCTTCCTTCTTGTCAATGCCACACTATCTTATTTGCAAGACCAAGGTCTTGAACTTGGTGAAGAAGTATTGAATGGAAACAAAGTTTCTTGGGCTCAGTGAGAGTAGCTCATTTTCAAGATGATGGCCCCTCATCTCACCAGTCTTCCCAAAAAAATACTCAAGCTTGAGCCATAATTTATTTGGTGTAGCTATACTTTCAATATGAACAGGAGGTCTCTCGAAATGCTGAGACAAAGGAGGCTGAATGCCTCATCCATTCTATTGAAGAATTTTGACTTCTCCACAGCAGAGTTTGGATCAACCTCTGTTCCCATGGTGATCCTAAAAACACCCTTGGATCTCAACTGAATTACCATTTCATCCTTCCATTCGAAATAGTTGAATGGAGTGAGAAAGTTTGGGTGAGACTACTCCATCTTTCTTCTGCTGCTTGTGCACTGGGTGACAATGGTGCACTTGAATACCTGCAATAAAACTCTCAACACTCAGGAGGGGATATACACTAAAAGATTTGAATCTTTCTTGATAGTGGGTGCATTTGGGAGAGCATCACACCCTGGATAGACTCCAATAGATTTCTCCAATGGATTCAATGCAATGGTTCCAAAGACTTCTATGGTTTCTCCATTGCTTCTGGCACACCACTAAAACAGTCTATTAGTTCGAATAATAGCTCCAAAAACTTCGATACCATGTAAAATATCTATCACAATAGGATATATATACTATAGATACCTCACAATTGAAATATTTAACTAATTATGCAAGAAACAAGTGCATATACATTTCTGGAAAACAAATGATCAAAACCAGGTATAAATGATCAAATATCAGAACAAATGATAAAAAACCAGAATACACAAATGATCAAATATTAGATTCTATTAATAGTCCAACCCAATAATGAGTTTGGATCATCCTTATATAACAATAGGAAGAAATAGGATGCACTTGGAGTGTCCACATTTAGCTAGCTTAGATTGAGCCCAATCCCCCCTAGGTTGACCAAATGGTTCCCAAAATATCCCAAACAGGTCTGAATTGTGCATGTGGACAATGGGTGAGCATGGGGGACCAAAATGGAGTTCACACATGTGGATGAGGTGGTTGGTTGGAAGTTAGGTAGGCTAGGGTAGGCCAAAATAGACAAAAGAGGGGCAAAAGACTAGGTTCAATGCATGTGCACCCTTGGACAAAAAAAAATCCATAAAACAGGGAAGGAAGGCACCTTAGGCATGCTGAGGGTAATAAATTCATGTGGTGGTCTAAAGGAGAGCGCCCAACAACTATATTTGACCACCCTTTATCCCATACAATGGTGGATATGTTCACACTTTCCCCAAAAACTTATAGACAGCTTATAACAACTTCCTAACAACCTAGGGATGTAATTATTAACAAGTTTAGCACCTAATAACCATCAATTAATTAATGATTAAGGTACTAAGGTACAATATTTCTCTAACAGGAGGAACGGGTACATGTGAAAGGAAAAACAACCTAAGAATTGCATCATTTATATTAGACTTGGCAATCATAAAATTATTACCACAAAAGGAGAATCCGGTTCATCAGGAATAGGTAGAGAAGACGACCAAGCGCCATACAAAGCGCGGTTGTAATAATTTTGATATTTACTTTGCAAATTCACAGGAAGGGATAAATTATCGCTACCCTCCAACAATTAGACGGACCTTGATGTGTACTTGGACAATTTTGCTCTCAACTCATGCAACTTTTTGGATCTTCTAGTAGAAATGTGTTGGGTGGCATTCATATCATACTTTGGATCACTAGAAGTTTCAGTTTATTGAACATAAGTAGAGGGGTTTGTCAATTTAGGACAAGGAATAGTTGTTTTGGATTTCAAATTTTTCAAAAATGCGCATAGGGAAGTGTTCCTACATGTATTTTTTATATCACCTATTGGTTTTTTTACTGCAGTAAGCGGTATTATACCATCAACATTGGGTAATCTATCATTGGTGTAATGGGTGAGTGTGACACAACGAGGGTTCTCCTTCACCCTTGAAATTTCGAACAACCACAAACTATTGGGGTTTCATAAAAGAGATCCAGCTCATGAGAATTACAGTCAATGAACCAGGATTGCAGCTTGAAGATGTCATGTTACAATTGGAAGGGTAAAGTGGATTCCCATTTTCATCTACGAACTGCTTGCGGTATCTTGCTTCTAATAAGAGCTTACGAAGTTTTGAAAATGGTGTAATATCGTTTGCATCTAAACTGGAAAATGAATCGGGATCATGCAATATAGAATAAATTGATATTGAGATTCACACAGATAAGTAACATAAATTCAAATAAATAGTCAAAATATAAATAAAACATAAACTTGGTGGAGATGGAAAGGGAGAACTTGTCAAAATTTGAACAAGATGGAATGAGATGGAATATGAAAATTGGCAATTTGATACTATAACCTTTTTATCCCTGCATTTGAGCCAAATCAACAATCAATATACGTCTCTACAATCCTAAAATAGATTTAAGAACTATATCACAATCTAACTTCCAATATAGTTTGTAAACCATTTTGTAATAACAAGGTGAGTCTAAGCAACATATATATAATATGAAATATTGTAGTTGGCGTGGTTGAATACTAAACAAACATTTGAGATGAATATATAATTTTAAGTTGACACATCAAGCCACATCATTTTCAGAGTAAACCGGTGCGCTTAATTTACTTAACACGCATCGGTGCTATGCCTTCTATGTAACACACTGGTACGTCCTCACAACAAATGCATTGTATATCAACATCTTCAAAATCCCCCACATAATAAAATACCTGCTACATTTGATAGCGGATATTTATTGATGCATTTTTATGAAATAATTCACACCGGTGCGTTATATAAATGCAGGCACGTTGTTGTGTATGAATTCAACAGGCACCGCTGCATGAGTTTTATTTTTTTACTTTTTTATTATTTATTTCATGTTTATATGGTGCGACGTTGAAATTCAAAAGGCCCAGTGCGGTTAATGTGTATACGCACTGGTGTGTCCATGAAACAAACGCACCATAAATGTTGAAAATCAAAATTTAAAAAGATCACACAAGTTATTTTTTCCCTAAACTGAAAAAAGGGAGGCAATTTTAAAATCAAAGACTAATTCTAAAGGTGTTTAAAAACAAAAATCCTAAACATTATTTCATTCTTTCGCCAAAATTTTGAAGGGAGGGTTTTGGAAGAGAGACTTACGTGGAAGGATTTTGAAGCAACTAGATTATTATGAGGATCGAAATTTGTTAGGTATGGTGAATCAAATAAAACCCTGCATAGTAGAAATTTCAAGAATGTAAAATATTACTATTGATCTTATTATCCTATTTAGATTTCAACTAGATTTAGAAAAAATAAACTTTATAGTTACCTTCAATGTTGCAACCCTTATTTTCTAGCTGCTTCTTTTCATTTTATGTGGCTGCAAAATTTTACATTATGGTTTAAATCCCTTTATTATTACACAATTATGATTTTTCCTTTTAGGATTTTAGATTTGATGAGTTTGTGATTATATATACAGAGTGTAGAGTGAGATGGGGCCACATTTTGGGTCAAATCTATAACCATGTCGGCCCTATCAAGTTTTTTTTTAATTTTCAATAAAAAAATGCATGCGTCATTTTCGATGCGTCCATGTAACATGAACACACTGGTGTGTTTGTAAATCTAGTGCACTGGAACTAATATACATGACAATATATTCATTTTTTTTAAAACGCAAAAAAAAATTCTCGGTTCTCGGTGCCATAGTATCACAGTAACTAATCGGTGCGTTTATACGAATTTCGCACCACTAATGGCAGGAACGCATCATTTTTATTTTCCTAAAACATTAAATAATTTATTCATCTGTTCACGGTGCGTGTATGTACATAAACACATCGAAGCATTTTATGTGATTAAATGCATTGATATCTACTTGTTTTCTACTTTGAAGTTCGTATTATTTGTGTAATACATTGATAACTTATGTATTTAATGGTCCAGGTTATTTGTTGATATGAAATGAATGGTATGAGTTCAATGAACAACAATTTTATACAACATAATAGGAGCACATCCAAAATTACGAAGAAGGCAAGTGCTTTATAATTTCTGTATTTAAATTAATTTGTTTGAATTATTTGTAAATTTAACTAATATGTATTAGTTCATGTGTGACACATAGAGCCAAAAAAGGAGGAATATCGATAAGATTCTTACCAATCTATGTCCAGAAGAGTGTAAAATGTTGATGGAAAATTTGCAGAGGGATGAATCAGGTGAATAAAAAATAAGTCAATATGAATTATTTCTCCAAATTTGAGTAATAATGTACTTACGAATATTCACTAATATGTTTCAAATAATTTAATTCACATATGTTGAATGTTATGTAGAGAATGACAACAACATAAGTGAATGTCATCATAAGAAAAAAAATATGGAATATGCAAATGATGATGAATTGGTCCTTAGCTCATTTGGAGTGGTGCTAGAAGTTAATAGAAAGGGGAAATAATTTTATAATACTATGAGGGATATAGTGGAAAGAACATATAGACATACTTTTTACTTACAATATAGAAATCAATCAAATGATTTTGAAGATTCAAGTCATATGTAAACTACAAGAGACTTTTCCAGAGCAATGATCAATGAGACCTGTCGGGCTTGCAATAGAAAAATCATACAACAACAAAAAAGAATCATTCAAAAAGTAATATTCCTAAACATGTTTAAGTAGAATATGTATCTATAACTACTACAAAGCGTCATTTCCTTTAATAATTTTAATTTTTCAATATTTATTTTTCATATCAACCAAAAAAAAAAAGAAAAAATGTCATTTTACATTTCCAAGAAGATTATGAAAATCTCAAAGGATGCCAAATGAGGTGATATGCGAAATGTGCAAGTAGGGATGTCCAAAAAAGTGTATAGGGAGATGGTCAAGGAAATGGACATAATTGCATTCCATGAGGAGCCATCTCAACAACAACGTGCTTCAAATGTTTGAAATCATTGATTTTTTTTATTATGTACATCTCATTAATTAATTAAACATTAAATATTAATTTTCAATTGTTTTGTTGCAGAAAAGAAAACAAAATGGAACTCATTCAACACACAAGACATGATGACAAGGAAAAAAGGAGTTGATAGCAAATTTTGTGAGTATTTGCGATTTCCTTATATCAAATTAAGATTTCATAGTGGTTGTGATCTTTATATATATATATATATATATTTTCACTAACCATCCTTGGATGTCTTGAAACAGGTGTTACATACAAAGAGAAGCCATCAGAAGAACTAATTGGCATTGGGTTAAGCAAGGGTTGTGCGTATATGTTGGTGTATCAAAAATTAATTGTGGATTTTGTAAGTATCTATGTTGTTTTACTTCTCTCATTCTATAAGTAACATAACAAAAAAAATCATAAATGTTAAATGAATGATTTCTTACAGGGTAAAAAACATGTAGGAAACAAAGTATGGAGTGCATCCAACATAACAGTTGTTGATAGATTGCATGAAGCATGGTTTTGAAAGAATGTGTGACATTCAGGACACAATCATTGCTCTAGTACGTAGAATTTAAATTTGCATTCATGTATATTATCTATTTTAATTTTCATTATTCCAAGCATTGTAGATACACTCATTACACTTTATTTTTATGTTTGTAGATGGAAGCTAAAGAAGAGGAAAACAATCAATCCAATCAACAAAACATTCAGCCAAATAACCCAATTGTTGCAAGTAGCTCGAGCACTAATAACAATTCTAGGGAAGAATGATTATCCATATTATTTTTTGATGTTGATGCAAGCTGATGTATATTAATTTTGAAATAATTGTTTGTGATAATAAGACATTTTGTATAATGTACTGGACATAGTTCCTGAATTAAAAGACAATGGGTAACCAATAAGTGTTACAATTACATGCATGTTGACATGTTGATTATTGTTGTCTCTATGTTGTCCTATTTTTAATGACAAAAACCCTCTTATTGATATATAATGAAATAAACTTGTTTATTCTATTGCATTCTCCAATATTATTGTCAAATGTTACATGTGAAATGGTACATTATATTGGTAATTGAATGTATGGATGCTTAAATATTACAATAGATGCTATAATATACAATATAAGAAATTAATCCAAACAAATGCAATAATTAAAATTGAAATGAATAGTACTATAAAAATATTTCAATTTCTAATGAATAATGGAATTACAATAATAATAATAAAATAATATAGATATTTCACTACAATGCTAGGAGTCACTATTCAAATAATATGCAGTGATTTTGGTACTTTAGGTTGCACGGGTGCGTTTACTTGAATTATATGCACCAGTGTGTTTAAATAATTTATACACCACGGTACTCCAATGTAAATTAAACGCATCGTTAAATTTAAAAAATTAAAAATGGCCACATCTTAGACGCATTTACCAGTGTTTTTTATTGTTAATCGCACCGATGCGTTTTAATTGTTAATCTACACCGGGATATTTGAAGCCTGTACGCAACAGTGATTTTTGTAATATATCGCATCGAGGCGTTTTAATTGTTGAAATGCACCGAGCATTGTAATAGTTTGTATGCACTAGTGTTTATTATTATGAAATGCACCGATGCGCTGCTATAAATAGACACCACTGTCAAATTTTAAAAATATTAAAAATTTCCAATGCGTATGACATAAAATGTCGCATCAATGCGGTTTGGTTGTAAGTAAGCACTAGTGCGTATAAGCTATACATAATTAGCGATGCAACATTAAAATTTGGTGCTCTCTGGTGCTCTATCTTTTTGAGTGCATAGGTGCAGATTATTCATATTGTTCAGCACCGGTACGTTGTATGAAGGTACACACTAGGGCGTGATTTTCCAACAAAGTGCATCAGTAAAAAAAATCCACTAAAAACTCTGGCCCTCAAGATTTTTTATTTATAGAATATATCCATAATAACCTCCATTAAAACATCTGCTACCATTGGCAGAGGTTGTAGTAGAAGTTTTTTGACAATTTTTACCAATATTGTAACACTTAAATCCTCCGCTATGACCTCCAATACAGGATCTTTTCCTTGTAGTGTAGGCTTCTCTGTCTCATCCCACGACCCATTTACTCTCATGCTTCTCCAAAATTCCCACCTCTAAGAATTTACAGGGATCTCACTCAACCATCCTAGCAATGGCACTCTTTTTTACTTCCCCCACAACAAAAGGAAGGCATTTCCCTTCATTACTCCATAATTCCCTTAGTAAATCCAACCCTTAAAGTGCTTACCAGTGTGTGCAGAAAGAGTCCAAACTATCATATGTTGTTGTACAAACTACTATAACATTAATCCATGGATTCTCAAGCCTTTAGGGGAAACAAAACTCAATGGATAAAGGTTCCTATCTTTACCAAACTCTATTCTCACCTACAACCATTATCTTTTCCATAACTTCTCCAATTCTCCTCCCCAATTCGAATTTCTGGTTATTGCATGGTTTGGTAATGGCAATGGCAATGGAATTAACAACAAGAGAAAGACTATATGTGTCTAAAAATATGTTGTCCAAAAAAAATATACATGAGAATGAGAGGTAAAATCTAAATACGATGAGAGGATGGTGAAAAAGACAGATGACATAAATTATGACCATAGAATAAAGAATTCGTACAACATCCATAGAAGCATATTCATCCCATGATTCCATAACTACATGAGGAGACTTTTCCTACCAACCTAACACATGCATTCAGTGATTGTATTTAATAGTAAAAATGAAGTAATTGTCTCGTGTAAGACACATGGTAGAAAAAGGATGAATTATAAGGTTGACACTTGGAAATAGAGGATTTAATATTCCATACACCCCCTTTCCTCTTCCCCTCTAGTGGAATCATAGCCCCTACATTTCTCTTTACACATCCATCTTGAACCATTTTATTGTTTTTCCAACATAATATTTTCATAACTTTTGATTTAGCATAAAAATCCAACCACATGATCGATATAGAGATATTTACAGTGTACATGCTTAGCCATTCACTAGTTGGGCCTTTGCCTTGAGCTCCACACTAAGAATCCATACTAGCATATTTACATGGTTTTGATTTAATACATTCCAAGTCAAAAATAGTGGTATTGCAAGTTAATTTATTGCATGTGTGTTGGATCTACCATGGATTATGAGAACTTGGCACTGGGATGGAGGCCCACTTGTCTTAGGAGAATTAGGACCACTTGGCATGCCTTAGGATGATGATTGCTTGAATTGAGGATAATTGGGTTGAGGGAAAATTATTTTGGGTTGTATGTGGGCTTGAGACACATATGTTGAGGTGGAGGATTGAATCAATGCATGCTTGTCTTGGAGAAGAAGGAACCTTGTGATGAGGACATATTTACATAGGATCTCATGCTTGGAGAGTGCACCACATGAGGAGTCTTGTCTTGATGTGTGTACAAATTGGAGAGAGAGTGCTTCAATCGAATACCTTATCTTGGGGATTAGATTTGGTTGCTTGTGGACTGGGTCCACTTTACTTTACTATTGTTGGCTCCCTTCACCTATTCTATATAAAGGAATGAAAGAGTATTTAGTTGAAGTATTCGTGTATTAAGCATGTAACAGTTCATTAGATATTCTGTATCTTAAAGATGAACATGCCTTGAGTCTTTGTAGTTATATTTAATATGCAAGGAAGGAAGGTGATAGGGTTTATGAAAGGAGAAACCTATATGAGACTTCAACTACTAGATTTTGAGTCCATGTGTGCAAAGAACATAGGGTTTATGGAAAATAAACCATAAATAAGACTTGAAGGGATTTGCTTAGAGAGATTGTGTGAGGAAATATTGGTGAAAGATTAAGAGTGGATTTGTATTCAGTATTTGTACTTGTATTTAATATGCAAGGGAGGAAGTTGCTAGGGTTTGTGAGAGGAAACGTCTATAGGAGACTTCAAGTGAAATGTTTTGAGTTCTTGTGTGCAAAGAACATGGGGTTTGTGGAAAAGAAACCATAGAGGAGACTTGAAGGGATTTTCTTTGATAGCTTGTGTGAGGAAATCTTGGTGAAAGATCAAGGGTGGATTTGTTTTTCTAGATGCTAGATTGTTGTGGAGCCTTTGGTCTAGCTAGATAACTTGGTGGGATTTAGGCCTTTGTATTATTGGTTAGGGTTTGGAGGTATTGGAGAGTTCTAGTTTTTTATAATCTCAAAGGACTCTCTTATAAAAGCTCATGTCATAAATTTGTTGGTATGTACTTGTACATTAATTCTTATGTATATATGTAGTGTCCTTTGTTGTCCAAACTATGTATTTTTAGATTCAATTTTCAATGTATATTCTCATGGTGAATGAGTAGTTTCTAGCACAATTTGGTATATTGATTTATCATTAATAGTTAGCATGTTTTGTTGAGTGATTTGACAATTATATATGAGGTAAGAGAGTATATTTATGGTTATAACAATATATTGTTTACATGTTATTTTTAAATCTATTATGTGTTGGGAATTGTGCCCTAAGGGATGAAAACATATTTCCCTTGAAGTACATTCAATGTTTATTTTGTTGGGTTTCCTTGTGTATATATTTGGACAAAAGTGAAACATATATTGTTGTAATTTACATTTCAGATTCAACCCTACACTAAAAGTTCACATGAAATAGATCAAGGGAACCTTAAGTTTGAGGTAAAAATTTTGAATTTGCATTAAACAACTTTTTCTCAAAATATCCACATGGTAATAGAGTTGATTTGACTAAAATTTCTCTCTTGGTGAAGAGGGACTCAGGAATTTTATTTGTTTGTACTTGGAAAAGGTGCTTGACCTATTATGGGTTTCCAGGTGTAAAACACTAGTGTGCTTTGGAAGAAGTTCTTCGGAACCCTTTAAGAGTAATTTACTTGATTTGTAGCTATTTTTTCTTTGAGGAGTGAATTAGATTTCCAAGGATGAATACTCTATTAGAAAAATAAATTAAAAAATAGAAGAAAACAACAATAACAATAGAATGCCATATTTACATGGAAACTGTGTTGTGTGTAGGTAAAACCATGAGGTAAAGGTAGCTTTGACCTTTTATTATTACTCAACAAAAAACTTACAATGTTTTTTTCTCTTGTGATACAATTCCATGGGTCACTCCCCTTTTATACAATACATATGAGAGTTCTAGAAGGAACCAAAATACACAATAAGGGTCTAGTAATTTTCACCTCAAGGGATCTTCCCCAGCATGCTTAGTGCATATGAATCACACGATGAGATGTTTGTATACCACTGCATAGGAAAATGTCAAAGATTTGGATATTGAATTCACCTCCTAACATTCTCCAACTTGAAATTGATATGCAGGAAGTTCCTTGCCTATGTTTTCCGCTCACATTTCATTTCCCAATGCTTCCTTCATCACATTTTTAGCAAGCCCATAGAAGTTTTGTACCATTCAAACTTCTCTGATATGACCATATTTGTAAGCATATCTACAATATTAATTTTCTCCAACAAGATTGTACCTCTTCCACCACTTTACTTATGAAATGGTACTTAAAATAAATATGCTTCGTGCAATCATGAAATGTTGGATTCTTCACTATGTGAATTACACTTTGATTGTCACAATGTAAAATGATATTCCATGCATCATCTTGCATTCATCCATTAGTCACTCTAGTCATATTGCCTCTTTACTAACCTCAGTTGTTGCCACATATTATGCATCAGTGGTTGATAAGGCCACCATTGGATGCAACTTAGATGTCCAGGTCGTAGCTCCACCAATAAGAATCAAAGTATATCTTATAGTAGAATTCCGTCCATCTATGTATCCACCAAAATCATAATCTACAAAAACTTTAATTTTTAAATATATTGATATGTAGAAAATAGAAACATATAAAGTGCCCCTTAAATATGTGAGTACCCACTTCATCCATTCCAATGCTCCTTACCAAGATTCACCATGAACTGGATAACAAATCCCACTAATTTGGAAGTATCTGGTGTGGTGCTCTCCATGGTGAACATGAGTCCCCCCTCTATTGATGAATATGTTTTTACATCCAGTTTCTCCAACTCTAAATCTCGTGTTTCTATAAGTGCAAGTAAAACCCTTACAATAGTTAGCTTCACAACCGAAGAGAATATTTTATTAAAACCTATACCTAACTTCTGCACATAACCTTTTTTCACCAAGCATGATTTATAATGTTACAACAACCTATTATTGTTGTTCTTTACTTTATACACCCACTTGTTTCCAACAACCTTTCTTGCTGGTGGGAGATCCACAAGTTCCCATGTTTCATTATTGTGTAGTGATTTCATTTCTTCATCCATGGTTTTCCTCCATTTATCTACATTCTTATATTCTCTAGCTTCATCAATTGTCTGGGTTCACCATCATCATTTAACAAAGAAAAATAAGACCGAAAATCAGAAGAATACCTTTCTGGATGTCTCTTGGGATGTGTAAGTATTCTAAGTTGTTGTTGTTGAAATTGATGTTCTTCATGCTTGTTAGAAGATTCAGTTTCATATTCACTCATTTTTACTTCAAATGGTACAATGCCATTTGTCTATTGTACCTCCTTTTGCATGGATTTTTCATTAGAAATAACATATCGTCTAAGAATTACCTTGTGGTCAGTAGGATCCCACAATATATAACCCTTTATTGTATTATCATAACCAAGAAAAACACATTTCCTTGACTTTGGGTCAAGCTTGGACCTATTTTATTTAGGAACGTGGTAAAATGCAACACAACAGAGATACACAAATGAGAATAATCAACTGCCTTACCACACCAAACCTCCTCTAGAATCTATCCATGCAATGCACTTGTAGGTGATATGTTTCTAAGATAAGAGATTATATTAACATCCTCTTCCCATAATCCATTATCCAACCCATATGTGTTGAGCATGATTTTTGCATGTTCCATGATTGTGTGATTCATCTGCTCAACCGCACCATTTGTTGTGGAGTATATGGAGAATTCTTCTGGTGCTTAATTCCTTCCTATGTACAAAATTTTTCAAATTCCTTGGAGCAATACTCTCCTCCATTATTTGATCTAAGCCATAAAAAAGACTTTCCCAAACTTTTCTCTATTCATGCCTTGAACTCCTTAAATTTCTCAAAGGATTATGACTATTTTTTAGAAAATACACCCGCACTCTTTTAGAATAATCTTCTATAAAAGTAAAAAAATATCTAGCACCATTTATAGACAGAGTCGAGACTGGTCCAAATATATCAAAATAAATAAGTTGCAAAAATTCTGAACTTTTACCCGAGCTTGTAGTAAACTAAGATCTCTTTTGTTTACCAAAAATATAGTGCTCGCACAATTCTAAATTACAAGACTTAATCCCAGAAACAATATCTCAATCATGTAAAATTTTCAAACCTTTTTCACTCATATTTCCAAGTCGTTGATTCCACAACATCACTACATCCAAAGCAGTCCCTAAGTATGCTGATTTTGCATGATTTTTCATTGTATCACCACATAAATGATACAGGGTCCCATAAGATTCTCCTTTTTCTACCATCAGGGATCATTTGTTAATCTTGCAATGATTATCACCGAAGGTAGTAGAATACCCTAGTTTTTCCAGCATCTCAATTGAGAGGAAATTCTTCCATAGATTTGGTACATGTCATACATCACACAACTTCCTTTCTCTCCCATCATCCATTGAGCCTAATATGCCCTCTTCACACAATTTCTAGAGGATGATCATCACCCAAGTCAACCATCCCACCACTATAGGGATGATATTGGAAAAACTAGTCTCTATGTGGAGACATGTGGAAAGATTCCCTTGATTCCAAAACCCAAGCATGTAAAAGTGATATATTGTCATTGAGATAGAAATCCTCATATGTTTTCATTTCATTTGAATATGTTGTGTTAGCCTCAACTAATGATAGATATGAATTTTCATCCTTCTTTTCCTTCTCCAAGTGCCAACAAATGTTACACCATATTTTGCCACCTTTTGAGCATTAGCACTCCTTGGCATCCCTTACCCATTTGTAGACTTAAAACCATATTTTTGGTTCTCCTTGAACCCATTTTCCCCTATTTTTCTTCCTATATGCGAGCTGCTTCAGTACAAACCGCGTACGCACTGGTTGCATCACTACAACCCGCATACATCGACTTTTTTGGTAAATGAGAGTAAAATCTCTATTTTTCACTCCAAAAAGCAGCCATTGTGATCTTTGGCCTTCCATGTATATTGAAACGAATCGTTTCAACCTTTCACTTGCCTTTGGAGGGTTATATATTGATCTATTGTGATGCATGGAGGGAGGAGAAAGAGAAGAGCATCGAAACTTTACCAAAATTTTTCCTTGATTGCTTGAGTCTACATCCATTGATCCTAATTGTTGTGAACCATTTATGTTCACCTCCCAAAATATTTCATATCTTGTGAAGGATTTGTTCTTTTACTCGTTAGTTTTCCATTGTATGGGGGATTGAAGTGGTGGAGGCACAAGTGGAGGGACCTAGTTCTTGGTTCAGATGAGTTGCCGACATGAGGTTGTATCTTGTACTTCTTGTTGATATTAATAGAAATACTTATTTTCTCGTCCATTTATATTGTGAATGATCATTTATTATCATAGGGTACATTTGCTTATATATATCATGGATTATTATATTGTATATGCTGACCTCTTTTATATATCATATGCACTTGTTTGCGTTTATTGTTGAGGCTAAGCTGTAGGTTCAAGTGTCGTGATTTGAAAGCTCAACGGAATTCTTCATCAGATTTTCGGTTGAGGTAGGTCATTTATTTTGTTCATCAGCATTTAGATTTATATAGAATATGTTGGGAAGTGAGTTGATTTCTCGATTCCATCTGTCTATTGTGGTATAACCCAAGCCATAGGAATTTTTTTTGCATAACATAATTGGTGACTTCGCTGGGGACAAGCCTCTGTTTGGGGTCTTTTGGGAAATTTTTCCTTATTTTGGTTCGTTGTTCTTTCCTGTTTCTGTGTTGCTGGTAGGTTTTCAAGCTCTTTATACAAAAAGTCCTGAGTTTCTTGGCCTTCTTACTCATTTTTGTTCTCCTATCCTGCCTTGTACGCATCTTTGTTGTGGTTTACTTGCGTATACGCGCAACTGTTGTTTAACTAGCCCACGTACATACACTACTGTTCACTGAATAGTCGCATACAACTCTATTTTATCCTTGTTTCTGGTGTTTGGTTGATGTTGGGTGAGTTATGGGTGTTCCTGAGCCTTGCTAGGCCTATATCCTGATTGTTTCTTTCCTTTTTAGTGACTAGAAGCTCCTCTTTCTTTGTTTTTTGAGAAATTTGCTTTTTAGCCATTTTTCTTTTTTATATAGATCATTTGCTTAGTTGAGTCTTACTTTTTGGGTTTGTTGGGTTATCTGCACTGCATTCTCTTCATTTTTTTTTTGAAAAGTATTGATTCTATTGCATTTTCATTTATTTATATTGAAAATACAAAAAAAATTGCTTTTTGTACTTGCATTTGCATTTCAGTGCTTGTGACTTCATTACGGTTTGATTGGGCATGAAATATTGTAGAGAGATTGCATTTTATTTATGAAGAAGAGACTCTGGTTTGACTTTCATTTAATGGCATACATATTTCTATTCCAAGACGAGTCTAGTGTTTTTAGGTTTTCATATTATAGAGTCATTGCATATCACTAGTTTCACGGCCATATTCCTTTTAGTATGCACAACCAATAAAATTAATGCTTAATTAAAATTGACTAGAACGCTTTTTCTTTTCTAGGGTGCACCAACAATTATAGGTTGTAGAGTTTTGGAATAGAACCTATGGGAGTAAACAATCCAATACTATCAAACAAACATTATGTGTCTGACCAAGGAACGGTGAAACCCATGGTATACATCGGTGTTCTCAAGAGTCTCTACTCACACCAGAGTTAAGCACGATGTCATTGGAGGTAGGTTGTGGAGATATCTCTCCAATACTTGCTGAACATAGGAGATATATCCAATATTTGTTCGTATATTGGGACTCTTGAGGGATTTGACCCTTTTGAGTTTCGGGCTTAGCTACCCTGCCCATATGACAGATCCTGTTAGGATATTCCTATACTCCATCCTAGTCCCACCAGTATTTTGATCATTTACATTTTCAGTCATGCATGCACTTTTAGGGTTTGCATGCATCCCATTCATCAGTCCAGCACCTAGCCCTCATTTAGCCAGCCCCTAGGAGCTTCTCACTATTCAGTTTTATCCCTCCAGTTTCTTAATGCGCCCTTCTTCCTTGATTTTAGGAAGCAACTCGCCCTCCTTCACCTACCAGTCCAGTTGTCTTCAGTTTATACTCAGTTACACTCAGTTACACTTAGTTACACTCAGTTACACCTACCAGACTCAGTTTTACTGATGGTTGACAGTTACTTGAGCATTGATGACTCCAATGATGATGATGAAGACTTCCAGTTGTGCTCCAATGATCATGAGGACACCTAGTTGTGTTCCGATGACACTCTATTGATCTTATGATCACTCTGAGAGGCTAATTCGAATTGCCACCTTAGGCATTCGAATCCTCTCTACCATTGTACTATTTATTTTTCCATATTGTGATTAATTAACTAGTGTGTGTGAAGTATTATTGCTTCTATCTGAGTTCTACTATACCATATTATTCTGTTGCTCATTATACTGTATTGACCACTCTTCTTCTATTTTCTTGCTTAATCTTAATCATTCTCTTGTGAGGTATACATCATCTCTTAGATCTCCTGTGAGGATTTTCACATGGTATCAGAGCATGTTGAGAGTATTGTTTATCTCCATTCTTGAGAGTTTTTTTTTGCAGGTTATTACCAAGATTTCGAGTGCAACAGTTTCTGCATTTTTGCAGCAGTAGCAGTTGCAGTTATTCTATATTGTTTTTACAGGTCCTCTATAGCTTCTATGTATTCATCAGGAATTACTCCTCTTTCTCCATTCAACTATGATGAATGGAAACCTATAATGATAGCATACTTGAAGATCCATGATCTCTTTGATTGTCATTTTGAAAGAGAGTTCGAATCCCCTGAAGAGAAGATTGATTGGTTAGATAAAGGTGATGGAGCCTTTGGAGCAATGATGTTGTCTTTGCCTGAATACCTGAGATTCTATTTCCAATACCGTGATGGTGTTGAAACTCCAATGGAGTTATGGACTCCAAAAGAGTTATGGGCTCACCTGGATGAAAAATTTGGCAGAAAGAATGAAGGGATTGGTCCAAATCCATTCGAAAGCAAGCAAAGTGATGCATTCACTCCCCTTGATGGTCTCTCAGATCATGAACCAGTATCATCTCATATTGAAGTTGCTAACAAAGAACTTGCAGATTCTCCACTCATGCTCCAACTTTCTTCTCTTTCTATGCCAGCTCACACTCTAGATATTGCAGAAGGTCCTAAATCCTCTCTTGCACCAGAGTCTGTTGGTTTGCATCATGATCACATGATTATTTCAGAGGTAAAATCAGCTATTGGAGGTAATGCATTCGCTCCTCTCAAGCAATCATCTCTTATTTACTACTATATGATCATTAGCGCATGCTTTCAGAAGGTTATTGAAGAATATGGCCATTGCCACCCGCTTGAGATAATTTCTCATGCATCCATTGGTTTTGATATCACCTCTTATGGTTCAAAGGAGATCTCAAGAAACCATTGCCATTCACTTGGGATAATTTCTCATACATATGATAGTTTTGATCTCACCCATGTTGGTTCAAAGGAGATCTCAGGAAACTATTCTTCAAGTCTTAAATCTGATTTGGATTTCAAGCAATTATTATTTGATGGTTCTTTTTGGCATAATCTCACCCATGATGGTTCGAAGGAGAAGACAAAAGACTATCTGCATATTCATGATTTTGATCCTACCTCAGTTGATTCGAATCACAGGTTCAAGGATCATCCTCATACTTTTGGATTCGTTCTCATCACATTCAATCCGAAAAGCAAGTACAAGAACATGTTTTTTGAGCATGATCCACTTCTTGCCAAGAAGAAGATACCTCCAGACATATGACCAAGCATCACACCTGCTTGAGTTTGGAGCATTTATTTTCTGTGTGTTCCTTACAGTCTGTTTTTTGAGGAGGGGGTATGTTTCCCATGAAATTTTCCCCACTTCCTTGGTTTATTGACTGTTATTATTGATTGTATTGGGTGACCTTTGGTCTTAGTTACCAAGGCCCAAGATGGATTAAGGGGAGGTGTTAGGATATTCCTATACTCCATCCTAGTCCCACCAGTATTTTGATCATTTACATTTTCAGTCATGCATGCAATTTTAGGGTTTGCATGCATTTTGCATGCATCCCAGTCATCAGTCCATCACCTAGCCCTCAGTTAGTCAGCCCTCAGGAGCTTCTCACTATTTAGTTTTAGCCCTCCATTTTCTTAATGCACCCTTCTTCCTTGATTTTAGGAAGCAACTCGCCCTCCTTCACCTACCAGTCCAATTGTCTTCAATTTATACTCAGTTACACTTAGTTACACTCAATTACACTCAGTTACACTTAGTTACACTTAGTTACACTCAACTACACTCAGTTATAGTCAGTTACACTCAATTACACTTAGTTACACTCAGTTACACCTACCAGACTCAGTTTGATTGATGGTTGATAGTTACTTGAGCATTGATGACTCCACTGATGATGATGAAGACTTCCAGTTGTGCTCCGATGATCATGAGGACACCTAGTTGTGCTCCGATGACACTCTATTGATCTTATGATCACTCTAAGAGGCTAATTCGAATTGCCACCTTAGGCATTCGAATCCTCTATACCATTGTACTATTTATTTTTCCATATTGTGATTAATTAACTAGTGTGTGTGAAGTATTATTGCTTCTATCTGAGTTCTACTGTACCATATTATTCTGTTGCTCATTATACTGTATTGACCACTCTTCTTCTATTTTCTTGCTTAATCTTAATCACTCTCTTGTGAGGTATACATCATCTCTTAGATCTGCTATGAGGATTTTCACAGATCCCACCTGCGACTGTTCTACTGAGCATTGGTTATACGTGGTGACCTTAGTTTCCTTACCTAGGTATTTCATAGGGAATTTGCAGGGGTTGTGGGTGTCCTGAGTCAGATAGGGGTCAGACAAGACATTGTATTTATACATTGAAGTCTGAGGGCCCTTATAACTGATTCTGTTACCTCCGGTTATAGTTTGGGAGTCTCAGGCATCTGCTAGGAGAGACATATTGGCTGTAGTGTCGGGAGGTCCTTTGAGCCAGTCCCCTATTGTGTGCATTTTGGTTGTAGCTTCTTTTAGGTGTGTGCTATGTGATGATTTAGTAGGTCGTTAGGAGACGCTTATTTGTTGACTCTTTGGGGTCATCGTGGATCGATATTCGGCTCTCCGCCGATCTCGTCGGTTGGATGGATTACCATCTAGCGATCCGTTACAGTCTCTTCACAAGATATATTGGAGGACTATTGCTGGTCCTTTATTCACATCGCACGAGCTTCAAAGAGCTCCCACTATGAATTCTGCATATGCCACGTCGGGAGTCCCAGTGACTCCATCCATTGGCACAAAGAGAACTTCCCCTCCTTACACGTACTCTTCGAGGACTGGATGGGAGGGAGGTTCATCACACACCACTCCTCATGGGTTTGGGGAATCCCATCCCATTAGTAGGAACCTGTTTGATGATACATGGTGTTAACACCCAAAAAGTGCACACTACCTCATCTACCACGTTATATGGCTCATTTGTCCATTTTCCTACCATATTCCCCTTAAAATCCCAAAAAATCCCATTAAAAAGCCTCCAAAAGGCCTAAAATGCCTCCAAAAGGCCACAAAACCATCAAAATAGCCTAAAAAAGGCTAAAAAACCCCCTTTTCCTCCAAAAATAGCAAAATCCCCTAAAAAGGGAATAAAAAATATAAAATAATGAGGAAAAGGAGGAAAAAACCCTATACAGCTGCCCAAAACTATGTGTTTCCTAAAACCATGGGCCAACACTCCACCACCAAAAAACTATAAATAGGTGATGGAGATCCCTTATTCCATATCCACAATCACAAGCACCCTTACTCTGCCAAAATCTCTCTCGAAACCCTAGTTCACCATTGAACTACTTTCACCTTGAGAGCCACTTTTGGCCCATTCCCACCATTGGAGAAGGAGAAGGAGCATATTGAGGCTTGGAGCATCCTCTTGGACACTACAAAGGGCTCCATCAAACCTTCACATTGAAGGTAATTTCAATACAAAAAGCCATTGTTTAAATTTGTTGTTTATGTTCCATGCATGTTTTAGAAGTAATTTAATTTCTGTTTTAGCTTAATTATCTACGCTTACTGAACTGCTACTAAGGAGTCCATTCTCCTTAGTAGGTGCTCATTTGCACAAGCTAGGGGTAAAACCCTAGCTACAGTTTTGGCGACTCCCCTAGATTTTGAATTTCTGGTTTCCGTTTTGAATTTTTTACTTTCGGCTGTCCCTTTCGGCCGCCGCATACCGCGTCTTTTCCCTCTGCAGTCGCGTCCCGACTGCGCCTTTCAGGCCTTTACCTGCGATCTGATCGCGGCTCTCAGACTGCTTCCGACGCCCCGCCGGCGGATTCAACTCTGTTACCTGCGATCCGACCGTGGCTAATCAGCCTGTTTGCCGCGATCTGACTGCGCCTGTCGGCCTTTTTCCCGCGTCCCGACTGCGGCTTTCTGCCTCTTTCGTGCATCCCGACTACGCCTGTTAGCCCTTCTGCCGCGACCCGACTGCGTATTTTTCCCTATTTCCTGCGTCCCGTCTGCGTCTGTTGGCCCGAAAGCCGCGACCCGACCGCATCTGTTTTCCTCAAACCCGCGGTCTGCCTGTTCCGATTCGCCACAGACCCGCGGTCTAATTTCTGCTTTTTTCCTGTTTTGAGCCCAGCCCCTTTTGCTGCAATATTTTCTGCATTTGAACAGCCCTCTGTCCCACCTGCAGCCTCACTACCTTACAGCCTTTCTGCAACATAATTTCTGTGCCCTTTACAAAATTCTTTTAAAATTTCGTTATTTTTAATTCAGAAAATTTTGCAAGTTAAAATTTCAATTTCAGCATTATTGATAGTTGGAAGTTGCACCCCTTGTGGCACTTCTATTTTGGGTTCATCACCTCACGAGCACACACTCTGTCACATAAATCAAGTGAGCCTTAAAAAGTACCTAATTGAACCAACATTCTAACCCCACTTGGGGAACACAAAAGAATCATTGTAGTTAGGTAGGGTCGGGGGGATAGGCTTCCAATAACACCCCTCGGTCACTTTCACTTGAGACATAGTTGTTGTCCAAATAGGGAACCAAAATCCCCTAGTACTTTTTGGCACGGTCACGACCAGTTTATCAGAGGGCCTCTCCCTTAGGAGGGTTGAAGTTGGGAGACTGGTTCCGGAGGCCTGAGTGGAATACCGCACTCCATTCAGTAACCGAAGGGCTACCTTTCGCGGTTCGTGGGATATCCCTGTATAGGGGTATTGCGGTCAACGAACTAAACGACAGATTCACCTTTCTGGACGTGTCATGAACGGGGTATCTTAGTTGCCATTCTTCTAGGATTGACTACCCGGTGTCCCTCCCGGTAGGGGGATATCATAGCCACTTGGCTTTCCTACTCATATTGTCTGACTTGGATTTCATCACCTTGCAGAGGATATGTTTAGTTGAGTCAGAATACTTTTAGTTAGGTGTTTGCATGCTCCTTTACCTCCCTTTGGTCTAGTGAGTCCACCATTTTTTCTTTTTAGGAAACTTGCTGCTTGTTGGTATTCTGACCATCTTTGTTGTTACTCCACCTATTGTAGCACAGCTGCTGCAGTGGGTGTTTTGAGTTGGTTGTTGGCCTGAGTGCCTTGCTTTTTAGCTCTCCTTCTGCACACTCGGTTGCATTAGGATTTTTTGAGCTGTTTTTATACTCACCTCAACCCACAGAGATTTGACACCATCTGTCACCATTGAGTCCCCGAGACATTCTCAGCGCCTCAGGGGCGAGCCCCCACAGCACGGTTCTCTTGACACCACCCGTCATAGATTCCGATCATCATCTGTTGATACCATTCATCACAGGTCTAGAGCCTTGTCACTTGACTCCACTCGTCAGCGACGTAGGACTCTGTCACCAGATAGTGACGCCCCTTACTTTACCTCTGATTCTGACGAAGAGTCTGAGAACCCTATTTACACTGCCCCTACTAGCCCCATGGCTGGCATGACTTCCACTCCGTTTGTCATAGGGACCATTGGTGGCACATCCACCACCACACCAGTTACTACACCTGTTTTGGGTATGCCCTCCATGGGGCCCCCATCTACCGTTCCCCTCACGGTACCTATTCCCGCAGCGGGAATCCCTATCCCCACTACATCAGTGGCTCACACTACCCATGGTGGTGCTGGACCATCCTCCACCACCTCCGTTCCCCCACTTGGGGGCACCACCCCACATCTTGTCCCTCCACTTGGGGGCACTGGCCCCAACTTGGTCCAACCCACTACTGTGTCACATCCTCCTTCCAGTTTGCCATTCATGGCTAGCCTCAACCTACATGACCTGGCCAGATTGACCAACGATCCTATTCGACACGACCCTATGTGGCCTCATATGCCTACCAATCTCCCCTCTGACATCCCTAAGTTCGAGGGCAAGGCCGGTGAGGACCCACAAAACCATATCATGTCTTTCCACCTATGGTGTTCCTCTAACTCCATTATGGACGACTCTGTTCGCCTCCGTCTCTTACAACGCACCTTCACTGGCTCTGCAGCCAAGTGGTATATCGAGCAACCACATGGGACCCACGCCACCTTTGCTTCCCTCGCCTCTACCTTCCTGCAGTTCTTCCAGTTGCCTGTCCGATATGACGCGGGCGTTGAGATCCTCTTATCCTGCAGACAAAACACGGTTACCCATATCACGGACCACATCCATGAGTGGCGTCGACGCCGTAGCTTATGCAAGATTAAACTAGACGACCCTATCTTCCTAGATTGGTTCCTCAAATCCCTTCTCCCTGTTATTGCTAAGGATGTGGCCTCCGAAAGACCCCAGTCTGAGGAAGAGGCCATCCTTAAGGCTCAACAGTTCGACCTCATTTATGCCTAGTCGGGTTACCTTTATACCATTATACCTGACGCCCCTCGAGGTGAGTCCTCCCAGCACGATGCGCCGGGGGCATCCCACGCTGCAGACGGTATCATTGGTCGTGTTTCTTCCCATCCCCAACCATTTTCTATAGCACGACCTACCCCTGGCCCCGACCTGTCGCGGGCCACCTCACAGTCTGGAGCAACCAACTCCTATGCTCCCATGACACACCACCATGGACCCTCATGTACACCTCAATGCTTCGGTTATGCGACTCCTGCTTATGCCCCCCCAGTCGCACCTCAGCTTTACTACCATCAGCAGGCTGCCCCAGCCCCTGCACCTTCACAAGCCCCACCCGCTTATTATCCGCCACAGGCAGCACCTGCGGCAAATCCACAACCTGCTCCGCAGCCATATCATCAACCCCCTCAAGTTGCTGCACTTGCTCAGCCTCAACCTGCATACCATCCACCGCAGCCTGCTCCCGCACCTGCGCAACCTCAGAATCCACCTGCTGCCCAAGGACAAGTTTACGCCCAACAGAACCCGCAGCAAAACCAGAATAACCAATGAAACCAGGGCCAACAGAACCGCGGCAAAGGCCGTAATCGTGGGAACAACCAACCTGCAGACCAAGCTGGTCAACCGGCTAATCCCCCCGACAACAACAATGCGGCCTCCGCTAATCAAAACCCTGATCGCCCGCCCAAGCAGGCTAAAAACCCCAATTTGCGAACAAACCATCCTTGTTCTATTTGCGGGGTCTATGGCCATTACACACATGCTTGCCCACACCTAGAGCGAGCTCGGCAACTCTGGGTTGACGAGGCCCATCGCCAAGGGCATGCGGCTCCCCAAGCGCCGCCCAACCCCCCCAACCCTCAACAACCCCCTTTGGTGCTGCAAAACCCCTTACCGACCCAAGGCGTAGTGCACACTCAGCCGTTGGCTCCCCCTCAAGCCAACGCGCCCCAACAACAACAGATCACCTACGCTGCTCCTGATCAACCCATGTTTGACTCAGGTACCCATCACCTGCTGATGATGTCATCTGCTGACGTCAATCTCCAGACCCGTCGGAACCAATATGGCTCCACCTCTGAAGCCACTCCCACGGATAAAACTACTCACGCCCATCCCACTGATCAGGCGTTACGTATACCTCCGCCGCCCATCGACGGCGCTGCGAAAGCACCTCGTTTCCCACTTCGCCGAATCAACAATAACCCCAATGCGCGCGCTGCGTCAAACTACAACATTGTAGACGACCTAGCCCAATCTCCCGCAGCCATGTCTGCGTTAGAAGTCTTGAAGAACTGCCCTTCCCAGCGCAAAACTTTACTTTCCGCCATTGGGGGGATTGACCCAAATGATTCGAATTTGATGGCATTTGATTTAGACCAGTCTGAACCACGCCTACCTTCCAGCTTAGCATTCCAAGTTACCGTCTCCGTTCGGAATCTTGTCATCCATCGGTGCATCATCGATGAGGGTGCCTCCACATGCGTTATGTCTACATTCGTATGGCAGAAGCTGGGATCCCCTCCTCTCCAGCAGTCCACCACTGCATTACGCGCCTACGACGGTCGTTCGGCTCAGCCCCAAGGCCTCCTAGCCAATGTCCCCGTCCAGTTAGGTGGTAAAACTGTCCTCATTGACATTGAGGTAATCAATGCCCAATTGGATTATAACCTTCTACTTGGCCGCAGCTACATGTATGCCATGCGGGCGGTTGCCTCTTCCGTCTTTCGCACCAAGATGTTCCCCCATGAGGGACGCGTGGTTAAGGTTGACCAGCTCACCTACTATGATCCCAGTGCTCCCGCGGCACCTGAAAATGTTCTCCCCATGGTTGAACAACCTGTTTCTCCTGCCACCACCTCGTTTGTTTCCTCTACGGGGCCTGGAGTCTACTCAGACGCGCCGATGACCTCCACCTTTCAATCCATTCCTCCCCCGTCATCTACGCCCGAAGTGTCTGACTTATGTACCTTGTCCCATGACAACCTACCAACTAATAATCAACCACCCTTGTTGCCAAAACCACCATTGGTACCTAGCCACATTGGTGTTACACCGATCCATACCATCCCCTTTCTAGTCCCTCCGTTGGGAGTAGTCAGCGCTCCGGTTATGGCTACCCTTAGCCTCCCGGGGTTAACATTGGGATTACCCGTCTGGTACCTTTCGCCTCCCGTTCGCCCGCCGACACCAGATGTCGTCCTCCAACCGGTGCAACCCATGGCTACTACCTCTCAGCCACCTCCTGGTGTCTCTACCCCTTCGTCCTCCATGACTTCACCTCCTACTCCCAACCCCACTGGGGGCAGAGGTCCACAACCTTACACTGCTGTACCACCCCCAAAGACAGTAAAAAACCCTCCAGTATTTCGTGCTCCTCCCAAATGCTCGCTGTGCGACGAGTTAGGCCATGCGACTCACCAATGCCCACAGTTACCAGCATTATAGAAGCACATGCAGATGCTCGACGATGATCCTAACATCCCAACTGTCGAACTCAACCCCCCGCCCAAGCCTAAAGATAAGTCCCTACGTACCAACCACTCCTGCGCCATATGCGGTAATTACAGGCATTATTCACATCATTGTCCCGATCTCCCGGATTACAGAGCAGCTCTCTATGAGATGAACAATCTGGATCTTGAGACGGCACCACCTACCATTGAGGAGATCTACCCCCCAGACTCTTCACCTTCTGGAGAGATTAATACCATCTATATGATCTCTTCAACCACTACCCCCTCGTCAACCGATTTGACGACACAAACTTTCCGTACTGATGAGGAAGTTCTTGAGGCCCTGACTGCCCCGGATTATCCCTGGGACGACATGCACCACCGTTCCTATTTCATCCCAGAAGAATCCTCCTCTAGCACAGCTACCCAATTCACAGTTGAGTCTAAAGACTTCCTCCCCACCAAGGTCGACTGGTTCAAGGACCCTATTCCTGCTCCTGACGCCTTTGAGGAGGGTAACATGGCCAACATCTCACCTGTCATCCAAATGGATATCGCTGCCCCAGGACGTGCCCCTGAACTCATCACTTTAGGAGCATTCTGCAGTAAACAAGAGATTGAGGACTACATAAACCTTTTTCGAGAATTCCGTGATGTCTTTGCCTGGTCCTATACCGAAATGCCTGGTCTTGACCCCGCCATTATAGTGCACCACATTGACACATGGCCTGATGTACCCCCCGTTCGTCAGAAACAACATCCTTTTCCTCCCTCAAAGTTCTCAGGATATGCCCCTGAACTCATCACTTTAGGAGCCTCCTGCAGTGCGCATGAGATGGAGAACTACAAACAACTCTTCCACGAGTACCGTGATGTCTTCGCTTGGCCCTCTACCAGAATGCCTGGGTGCAACCCCGCCATTCTCCAACATCACATGGACACACGGCCAGAGGAACTTCTTGTTCTGATTGAAACCGAATCCGAAGACTTCCCTTTACGCAACCCCCCTGATGGGTTGTATCCTAAGGAATCTCTATCCCTAGAATAACTTGCGACCTCGTTGGTCCACATTGTACAGTTTGCTCTCTTTTTGTTTTTCACTTTTTTACCATCGTCTTACATTCATCATTTCTGCATGATTACAGATGGACCACCTTCCACCTTGTTACACTGGCTTCGCTGATGGCGCAAGCCGCTGGTCTCCCAACCTAGCTTCTGCAGCATGGGTCTTGTACTCCCCTTCCAACGAGATGATTCACCTTGACGGAATATGTATAGGCGCTGCTACCAATAACCAGGCGGAGTATGATGCTGTGGCCGGTCTCTTGACTGCTGCCCTCCAAATGGGCATAAGCCACCTTCATGTGTTCCTTGACTCCCAGCTACTTGTCTCCCAGCTCAACAACTGCTACCAGGTACGTGATCCCTGTCTTTTTAGAAAATTCCTGCGCACAAAACAACTCAGCCGACAATTTGAATCCATCGCATTCACACATGCCCCCAGAGCCCAAAATAGTGTCGCAGACCAAATGGCCAATAACATCCTAGAATGGCATATCAATCACACCATGTAACATCATGCATCATCATTACATAGCATCTCATAAAAATATATATAAAAACCCAAAAAAAGATTGCATCGCATCCACATTTGCATCCATGTACATAAACCACATGCATATCCATAGGGGCATCCACGTGCCTAAACATACATATATCATGTCGCATCACATAAAATACACAAGGGGCATCCACGTGCCTAACATCCTAACCTACTGGCATCCACGTGCAATGTAAACATATAAACTCATAAAGCGCATCCACGTGCGTACAAATACAACAACATCATACAAAAAGGTGCATCCACGTGCATACATATATATATATCAAAAAATATACATGTTCAGTGCTATACATGTCCTGAGTACCCCTGTACTCAGCTATACAAAAAATGGCTATACATCCCTAAAGCCTCATCAAAATACATGCCGTAGCTACAAAACTCCGGGGGGAGTCCCCTGCACTCCCTAATGAGAGTCGTATCCTGCATCACTACCTGCATCGGCTGCCTCTGAGTCCTCCCCTCGCTCCTCCTCCGGCAAGTCCTCCTCTCCTCCGGCCTCCTGTGCCCGGACCCGGTCCACCAAGATCGCCACCCGGATCGCTATGGATCTGAACTCTCGGGGTGCCCCCATGCAATCCCGTACCACATCAGGATCGACATCCCGCCATCCCTCGTCGGTCACTCCTATCAACAACCGATCTAGTAGCTCCCGTACAGACTCTAGTGTCACCTCTGGATCCCGGCGCCGCACCTCTCCTCGCCCAGGCAGAGCTGGAACGGCCACAATACCCCTCCGTGCCACATGTCCTGGAGGTGGCCTCGGACCCACATCTGCAAGATCACCCATATGTCGGTCACAATATATCTATCCACTATCATATACATAAAATTTGACATACATAACATGCAATAAAAACACATACGTACCGTCGGGACCCCATGCCTGTCCTGGTGCTCGTGGCGCCTCCGGATCTCCCGTGAAGTCCATGTCCCGATACGGGAAGTCGTCCAGTGTCAGTGGTATCTGGAGCCACTGCAGGTACAACTCCTGCGTGAAGTACCTTCCCACGTCGCCGCCACCACAGCGGCGCATCATCTCGCCCCACCGCACCATCCGCGGCTCCCTCATCCCTCCTGGCCTGATCGGCACCCGTGGCCGCAGTGTGGGTACCCTCTCCATAAAGAAGGCACATAAGAAGGACCCAAAACAAAAGCCCTTGCCATCTTCCTTCGCTGCCGTCAGCTGTCGCTAAACACAGGTCAGGAACATCTGGCCCCACGCGTAGTACACCCCATCCAGTACGCGCTCTACCATCTGCATCTGACCCCCAGACACCTTCTCAGGTGACTGGGAACCCAATACCCGCACCACACACGCCGCCATGGCCTGCACTGCCGGCTCCTGTAGGTCCCTCACCAGGAGTGCATTCCTATGCACCCTCGCGTCCGGACCGCAGTACCTCTCCAACATGTCCTCCATGTCGACGTCCGCGGCAACCCGCGGCTATGTGTCTGCCACCCTGCCCAGGCAGGGCAACCCCGTCAGAAAGTATACATCGGTCAGGGTGAGGTCCACCCTCTCACCCTGTACCCGGAAAGCCTGGATGTCCGGCTCCCAAAAGCTGATCAGCCGGTTCAGCAGCAATGCTGCTGACCGTATCATGGGTATCTGTGCGAACTTCAAAAGTCCGCACATCCCCAGCACAGATCGCACATGGGGATTCCCTCGAATGAAACCCATGGTCTCATCAGGGATCTCCCGCTCTCTCCAGAGAACCTGCGGCATCCTGCCAATCACACAAAGTAAACTCATCAGACTCATGTCAACTAAAGTAAAGTACTTTTTCCTCTCCCAGAAGACCCTAATAGCTCGGCCCAAAACCGCGGCTTTCGGGCTTCCTGCCGCGGTTTCCGACCGCGGCTGTCAGGCATATGGTCGCGGTTCCCAACCGCGCCTGTCAGCCCTAAACCCGCGGTTGGGAACCGCGTGTTCCTCCTTGGAACTCGCGGTACTCGACCGCGTTTCCATCCAGGAAACACGCGGTCTCCAACCGCGCGGTTCATCCTGAAACTCGCGGTCTTCAACCGCGGTTTCGACCCCCTAACCCGCGGTCCACCCCACGTGGACCGTACAAATACACCCTGGGACCCACTACCCAACCCCCGACCCTAAAAAACATGCAGGTATGAGTTTAATGAAATACCTGTATCTCACGGATCTGAAATCAGCCAGACGGATCGTCCAGAAATGCCACCTAAGCTCTGGACCACTCTAATCACAAGTCAAAGTCAACAAGTACAAATGACATGTGTCATGTTGGACCCACCACTATTTATAGTCAGTTGACTTTTTCTTGTTTTGGTCATTCTGGCCCCATACGGAGTCCGTTTTACGAACCATTTCCACCATTGGAATCAGCACGACGAGACCGTCATGATGGTCACCTCGTTGCATTATTTTCATTTCGTTATTTTTTGCCCATTTTTCAGACGCCACTAGTCGCCTCGGTTTGCGTGCCACATCGGCCGTTCTCCATTTTTCACATATTTTATATCATCGGATTCATTTTTCCGAGCCGGTGATGATGCTTGAGATCATTTCTCGCTCTCACCCCTCGATTTTTTGGGTATTTTTCCAAAATGCCCCGTCACCTCGGTTTGCGTGCCACGCCGGCCGTTACCCGTTTTTGACATCCTTTATATCGCCGGATTCATTTTTTCGAGCTGGTGATGATGCTTGAGATCATTTCTCGCTCTCACTTAGTACAATTTCAACATTGTGTGCCAACACCTTGCTGCCTTGGTTTGCGTGCCACATCGGCCGCCATCGGATTGTTCCACATTTTTTACATGAGCCATTCACTCCTGTCATACTGCGCATGTTTCGTTATTTTGCCACCATTTCATCTACCCCGCAAGGAGGCCCACCAGTGTTCCCCACTACCCTCGTTCTTGGTCATCATTACTGATCCTTGATTGAACACTTCCTCCTTGCCTGGCCATTCCTTTTGTTCGGTATAATTTTATCCCTTTTTCGGGCCGGACAAGTCCTTTACGAAAAAGGCACTTAGGGAGTTTCCGTTAAGCTCTTTTCTGACTCCTAAAAGAATGAAAAGATCGCCGACCAATCTTGCTTCCTTTCATGCTCGCTAAAGTACCTGAAAGGGCGTCTATCTGGTATAAGTTTAACCCTTTTCCGGACCTGGTAGACTAATTACGAAAAAGGAATACTCTAGTCACACCGGCTAGAAGAGTTCTTCATTGCATCCTTTTATGCTTCTTTGGACCTTGGAGACTAAATCTACGAAAAAGCAACCCCCTGGAGTCTTCTTACTTGCTTTCAGACTCTCTAAAATTGAAAGCAACCACGAGCATGAACTGTCCTGGGCTCGTAAAATCCACACGACAGTACCATTCCATCCCTTCAGAGTCTTCTTATCGCTTTCAGACTCCTTAAAATTGAAAGCAACCACGAGCATGCACTGTCCTGGGCTCGTAAAATCCACACGACAGTATCATTTTACACGCACTTCTTCTAGTTCCTTAACCCATGAAGAAGTCCCCACCCGTGCCTCCTGGCAATACGATCGATCATCTCGGCAGCACCCCCAATCAGGTCGCCTTTGTTCAGAGTATTCTGCAGTCTCCTGCCCTTTTACCACAGCTTGAGTCTCCCTCAGACCAGTCACCTTCCCAGATCCAATACAGCTATGATCCTTTTCCCCTCAGTCCGTTTCATATGCTTCCAGATCATTCCCATTATCATACTCTGAACAAAGGAAGTTTGAGTCCACCCACTCTACTTGCCCAGTTCTCCCCCTACAGTTTGTCAGTCCTGCCATCAGTACTACTATATTTCGGTTCTTCACCTCGCGCTCCTGTCAAGGAAACATCATTGCCTTGATAGTTGCAGGTCTCCTTCTGTCGACGACAACTCCTCTATTCCAGAGGATAGGCCCAGAGGTCCCTACGCCTTGGACTTATCACCATCTGTGGTAAGTGCCTACAGATCATTCTGAGAGGAGTCATCATAGCCTCCCCGAGTGGTTGTTCCTCACATGCTCGACTTCAGCACCTTGATCGCATCGTTGAGGCTCGCGTAGGATTATATCCCATCAGTTTTTAGTCGAAGACCCCGGATTTCCCCCGACTCTCATTAGAGAGATTTTGAGGTCAAAAAAGGGCCTCCTAAGAGATGTACTACAAAAATATGAGATATATTAAAATATTATGAATTGGGGGTTTTATGGGGTAGGTATATATGACAAGTCACCTCCCACACTATTTTCTATGCACAATATAAATAACCATGGTTGAGTTACTTTTCAAAATTCACTAGAAATAAAATTAATAAAATAATACTACATTGATGTGACTAAGATTCATTGTAAATTCCCAAAAATGTATTGTCCTTTAACATTTATTTGTCTTGAACTTGCAAATGAAATTAAATAATAAAAAACATTTTTAAGAGTTTTTTTTTAATTTTATGTTGACTTTTTATATTTAGTACTTTTCTCATGAATTTAATAATGTAATTTAATTGAGAATTTATTTACATGTAAAATGTCAATAATATTATTATAATCCACATTGCATTATTATTATTATTATTATTTATTAAATCTATTATTATTCTTTATTAGTTTGACATTATGTTATTAAATAGAATGGAGTGAATATATAATTTAAAATTAAAAACATAAAAATGATAATATATTATTTTATTAAAAAATGTGAAAGGACTTTCTTTATGAATTAAGAGTACTTCACTTGAAAATGACAATAATATTATTTTATGTGAAAGTGTGAAAAGACATTCATTATGAGTACTTTACTTGAAAATGACAATAATATTATTTTATGAAAATACTATCATTGTGAGTACTTTACTTTATGACTTAAAAGTACTTACACCACTACCTTGGTTAACTATGTGTTTTCATCCACCATAGAAAATTTGACAAATAAGCATTCTTAACTCATGCAATGCCACCTCACCAAGGGGGATGATGTCATCTACTAGAATGTGATTGGTTGTATTTTATAGTACATTTTCTTTGTTTTGAGGCCCTTTTTTGACCTCAAAATTTCTCTAATGAGCACATTGGTGAGTCACTTCGGAACACCCAGTTCTACGTTCCTGTGGATGTCCGGGCTGCGTTGGCGATTGTATTCGGAAGCCATCCAGCTATATGCTTCCTCGAGTACCCATTTTAGTTCCAGTCCAGTGTACCATGGAGAGTATGGCCCCAGTCACTATGATCCAGCAGCTCATCAGTTCCTTTGGTACCACACTCAGTAGCACTGTTGATTGTTCCAGTGCACCATTTATCCAGTTCATACATGATCAGCTCAGCAGCATGTCCCAGATTTGTGTCCCCTCTGGACTCTTATGATGTACACAGTGATCATGTATCTTACAGGTCCCCCCTTTTCGGGCCTCACAGTTCTGTTTATGTATCTTGATACGAGCATGGGTATTCCCGCCTCGTCCATATATTGAGATTATACCTCAATCAGTATTTGAGGTCATGTATATTTCAGGTCCCCATTTTTTGGACCCCATTGTTGTTCTTGTTATGTTATATCCTGATACGAGCATGGGAATGCCCGCCTCGTCCATATGATCAGATGAGTCCTCATCCATTATTGAGGTTATGTACTTTCAGTTCTTGCAGTCGTTCGGGATCGTTGTTCCGGGCTTCAGTTTGTTTCTTCTCTTCTCTCCACACCCAGGAAAACCATTCATGACTTATGATGTCCATCGGCCATACGATGAGCTTCTGACCTCGCACATCAGGGGGCAATCTGTTAACACCCAAAAAGTGCACACTACCTCATCTACCACGTTATATGGCTCATTTGTCCATTTTCCTACCATATTCCCCTTAAAATCCCAAAAAATCCCATTAAAAAGCCTCCAAAAGGCCTAAAATGCCTCCAAAAGGCCACAAAACCATCAAAATAGCCTAAAAAAGGCTAAAAAACCCCTTTTCCTCCAAAAATAGCAAAATCCCCTAAAAGGGGAATAAAAAATATAAAATAATGAGGAAAAGGAGGAAAAAACCCTATACAGCTGCCCAAAACTATGTGTTTCCTAAAACCATCGGTCAGCACTCCACCACCAAAAAACTATAAATAGGTGATGGAGATCCCTTATTCCATATCCACAATCACAAGCACCCTTACTCTGCCAAAATCTCTCTCGAAACCCTAGTTCACCATTGAACTACTTTCACCTTGAGAGCCACTTTTGGCCCATTCCCACCATTGGAGAAGGAGAAGGAGCATATTGAGGCTTGGAGCATCCTCTTGGACACTACAAAGGGCTCCATCAAACCTTCACATTGAAGGTAATTTCAATACAAAAAGCCATTGTTTAAATTTGTTGTTTATGTTCCATGCATGTTTTAGAAGTAATTTAATTTCTGTTTTAGCTTAATTATCTACACTTACTGAACTGCTACTAAGGAGTCCATTCTCCTTAGTAGGTGCTCATTTGCACAAGCTAGGGGTAAAACCCTAGCTACACATGGTCATCAGGTCATCCGTATAGTTCATCTACGGGTGTGTCAGGTGTTGGTTCTGCATCCGTCTTCACGACCTCGGACCCATTTACATTCAGTGTGCCTGGCGTTATGTCGAGTGTTATTTCCTCCTTGTCCAGTAGTCACGCTAGCTCTAGCATTGGGGTTGGGGGCACTATACCCCCCTTTACTGCTTATCAGTTCGGGAGTGGTCACATCCCTCCCTCTTCTCCGAATGCTCCTCCTTTGCCAACCCCTAGTGTTAGTGTGAATCCTTTCTCGAGTGGAGGTTTCACGGTAAGCATCGGATCCACGACCTATATCCCATCTGTTAACCTGTATTCCTCTGCGCCTGTGCCTATGAATGCTTATGTGATTCTGCAACCTCCTCCTCCTAGCTCTTCGGTTCCCTGGGGTGGGAACGCACCGATTTCTCATGGCCCTCACTGGGATGATTTTATCGCATCAAGTGGTTATATGGTACTCCATTCTTATGGAGGTAATTTTTATGGTTATTCAGTTGGTCTTGGCCCTTATCCCATTCCCCCCTATGGAGACCCTTCTATGCATATGTCTATGTATCCTTATATGGGTTAGGTGGGAGGACTGTATTATCCTACTAGTCAGGGCCATGGACTCTACCCAAGTTCGTCAGAACCTCAAGTGTGGACTTCGGTGTCCATGGTCTCATCCTCGGTTTCGCAAAGTCAGTCTCTCGAGGGAGCTTGTACTCAAGCTTCGCAGCCTTAGCTCTCGTTTCTCACTAGTTTGAACTTTCCTGATCTTTCTAAGATCACGAATGATTCAGTGTGTCATGACTCTACATGGCCCCCAATCCCCACCAATATCCCTTCTGATGTTCCAAATTTTGAAGGGAAGAAGGGTGAGGATCCAAGCGATCATGTCACCACGTTCCATCTATGGTGCTCCTCAAACTCCTTAAACCATGATTCCATCTATTTGAGGCTATTTCTACGCACCCTTGCAGGGGTTGTCGCAGAATGGTATGTTGAGTTTCCTAGGGGCACATATAAGAGCTTCAACGATTCGGATTTGGTTTTTCTAGACCACTTTCAGTTGTCGGTTCGTTACGACACTGGCATCGAAATCTTGTCCACTTTCTGACAGGATAAAGCCACGCATATTTTTGATCACATTCAAGAGTGGCACTAATGAAAGAGGTTAGTAAAATCCAATAGTCCTCTGGAGTTTCTCCTGGAATGGTTCCTCAAGTCTCTGCTCCATTATATTTTGAAGGACGTTTCGTTGTCCGAAATTACGGCTGAGGAATAAGCCATCTTTAGAGCCCAGCAGTTAGACCTGGTCTATGCTCAGTCTGGGATTCTGTATGACGTTATACCTGACGCACCACAATCAAGACATGAGTCCAAGCCTATTAGTTTTTCATCATTTAATTCAATATGATCTAGGATCTTAACTGAAATAATAACATGTACAGCATATCAAGCATAAGAGACAAGAGACAAGAGACAAGAGACACAAAACATTTCACCAGGGAAATCCAAGAAGGTGAAAAACCCTGCAACTTCCTCAGAGATAGAATAAGCACCAATACAAAGATCGCCATGATCAAACCCAAGAGATAGATATCTTCAGCAGCATGCTCCTCCTCCACTTGTGCGCACCCCCCTCTTCTCTCACTAATTCGAAGTGAGTGAATAATAGAATGTGTAAAATGAGAGAGACACACTCTCTATTTATACACTAACTTGACTTGACCTTTACTCAACTAGGTTGGCCCCAACTTAACCACTTAACATAATGCTGACTGAGTCGACCCCTCTAGGGTGGTCTAATAACCCTTTGACCCACATGACGCATACAGGGCCGACCCCATCAAGGTGGTCTAATAACCCATCACGTATAAGTTACAACACTTACAATATAACTTGCGACTCTTGCAAGTACACATGACGACACTTCCAATCGAAGGAATAATACATCTCCGTTGGGGATACAATAAGGTACAAATGTAATACATACAATATACAAGTGAATATCTTCTGAAGTTACAAATACATCAACACTCCCTCTTAACTAGGAAGGTATTCTCTTGACACAAGTCATCAATACATATAGGCACAAGTCTTCAAATCTGGAGTTGGATCATCGTCACTGGATCACAGAGCATCATCATCATCACTGCTGCTGTACCTGACATCTCAATCACTGGGATATCTTTGAATTCTTCTCGTCATAGGAAGTTCTACAGAGCCAACCCTTTTTCATGCTGGATGTAGGCCCACCACCTGTAGGTCTTCATCAACACTGGCCATATTGTGGATCCCAGGACTAATTATGTGAGTCAACAAAACCTCAAAAGAGCATCCCAGGACTGATTACAAGCTTACTGCTCAACCTATCGGATCTCCCAAGATCTTTTACATGTTGACTGTCACAAAACATTAAAAGAGTGTCTTGCATCCTACAAACTCTAAAGAGCATCCCAGGACTGATTACGAGCTTACTGCTCAACCTATCAGATCTCCAGGACTAATTATATGTGACCCCCACACCACAAAACCTTTAAAAAGAGCCTTACAACCTGCAAGTACTCTAAAGAGCATCCTGGGACTGATTACGAGCTTACTGCTCAACCTATCGTATCTCTAGGTTTGATTACATGTGGTTAGGAAAAACCTTTAAAGAGCGTCTTGCAACCTGCAAGTACTCTAAAGAGCATCCCAGGACTAATTACGAGCTTACTGCTCAACCTATCGGATCTCTAGGGCTTATTACATGCCATAGGACAAATCCTCGAAAGAGTATCCCAGGATCCTTTATGTTTCGTAGCACGACTGACAAGATATCCCAGGTCTAGTTACATGTCCTCCCAGAGCAATGCCTCGAAAGAGTATCCCGGTATCCTTTATGTGCCGCAGCACGATCGGCAAGATCTCCCAGGTCAACTTATATGCTCATTTGCACAACCTGTCCACGACCACAGAGTATCAACATGATACTCACCATACATCATCCTGATCATCATCATAGCATCGTCCTGATGCATATCATCCAGAGTATCATCTTGATACTCATCACACATGATCATCCTGATCATCGTCACTGCATCGTCCCGATGCATGTCATCCAGAGCATTGTCCTGATACTCATCACACATGATCATCCTGATCATTGTCACTACATTGTCCTGATGCATGTCATCCAGAGCATCATCCTGATACTCATCACACATGATCATCCTAATCATCGTCACTGCATCGTCCTAATGCATGTCATCCATAGAATCGTCCTGATACTCATCACACATGATCATCCTGATCATGGTCACTACATCGTCCTGATGCATGTCATCATACATGATCAAACTGATCATACAAAGCATCCACCTGATGCATATACATATACATGATCCAACTGATCATACAAAGAAGTAACTGGAGCATCGTCCTGATGCTCATCACACAGCGCTTACATCCACAGCCATGGGAAGGATCCTCCTCTCACCATGCTTGGAATGGCTCTTGCAAATGTGTCCCATCACTTCTTCCTCGAAGTATATTCAATCTGAAGAACACCAAGCCTCTCTCTGAAGTACTCAAAATTCACTTTGGCTAGTGGTTTCGTCAACACATCTGCAACCTGCTCATCCGTCGCAACATACAAGAGCTTCACTGCTCCTCTCTGTATCATATCCCTAGTATAGTTATATTTGATCTCAATGTGCTTCGACCTGTCATGGAAAACCGGGTTCTCTGACAACTTCACACAACTCTGGTTGTCATAATAGATACATGTAGCATCCAACGGGAGATCAAATAACTCAGACAATAGCTTCCTCAGCCATACTGCCTCACAACTAGCTGAACAAGCTGCGACATACTCTGCTTCGGCTGTACTCAGTGCTACATAGGACTACTTCCTGCTAAACCAAGAGATCACACCTGATCCCATACTGAAGCAGCACCCAGAAGTGCTCTTCCTATCTGCAACACTTCCTGCCCTATCTGAATCAACATAACCCTCCAGGTTAAACCTTTGATTCGCATCATACTTGAGCCCATAATCAATCGTACCCTTCAGGTACCTCAGAATATGCTTTACAGCAACCAGGTGAACACCTCTAGGATCCGTCAAGAACTGGTTCAATGCGTTCACCGTAAAGCAAATATCTGGTCTTGTGTTCATTAGGTACATCAAGGACCCAATCATATGACGATACACTATGACATCAACTGGCTCAGATGAAGCATCACACAATAGCTTCAGGTTCGATGTCATAGGTGTGGCCATGGCCTTGCAATCCATCATCCCGAACTGCTTCAGGATCTCTACTGCATACTTCCCTTGTCCAATGAAGATTCCATCTGTACTTTTCCACGCCTCCATGCCTAGAAAGTAATGCATCATCCCCAAGTCCTTTAACTCGAACTCGGCAGCAAGCTTCCTCTTCGTGTTGGAAATCAATCTATCCTCACCTGTAACAAACGGGTCATCCACATACAATAGTAGTATCACTGGATTGCCTTCCTCAACCTTGTAGTAAAGGTTGGAATCCGCTTTACTCTTGGTAAAGCCCAAACTGGATAGAAAGTTGTCTATCCTACCATACCAAGTCCTAGGAGCTTGCTTCAAGCCATACAAGGCTTTCTTCAATCTGCACACATATGACTCCTTATCATGTGTCTCAAGACCGAGTGGTTGCTCCACATACACTTCCTCTTCGACTACACCATTCAAGAAAGTTGTCTTGACATCCATCTAGTGTATCTTCCACTTCATCACTGTAGCCAGAGCAAGTATTGTTATGATGGAAGTGTATCTGTCTACAGGAGCAAAAGTCTCTATCCCTCTTTCTGGGAGAAGCCACGAGCCACAAACCTCGCTTTGTATTTCTCTATGCTACCATCTGCAGCATGATTGATCTTGTAGATCCACTTGGAAGTCACAACAGACTTCCCTTCTAGTCTCGGGACCTCATCCCAAACATCATTCTTCATGATTGACTGGTATTCCTCGATCATGGCATTCTCCCATTACTGCATCCTAGATCCTGGGAACTTCAGATTCTTCAATATCTTCAATAGATAGTTTTCTTCGATCTTCGTTGTTGGAACAAATGTTGTAGTCCTTCTTTTGTAGGTGATTGTACACGATCTTTCCTACGAGTCAAATTCAATTGCATGATTAGAAACTTCTCATAGTTTACATAACAAAATCTTACACATAAGAATATATGTCATACAATCATGCAATTATCTTAGCCAATGCTTCAATACAACATTTATCCATATCCCGTATTCACACAGTAACTTTCTAGATGCCTTCCATCTCTACCAGAACATTTGTTAAGAGTGTGCACAACTCCCAACATGTTAGCAAAGAGGTTTCATTATAGATAAGTAGCAATGGAATGTTGTGCAGTACCATAGGCCACTTACCCATTACTTGCATATTAGTAGTATCTTGTTCATTAATGCAATTTTTCTAATATGCATAATACATACCCTAAATCTAGGAACATAAGTATGTATATGACTGGACAAAATTATTTAAGTAATCATATATACAGCAATTGACAATTCAAATACTTATCTTTTTTTGGTTGTAGGGTGGACTCCCTCTTGATCTTTGCTTCCTTGCAGGAACTTTTGGAGTGTGCTCCCTCTTGATCTTTGCTTCCTGGATTACCTGTCCTTGAACTTATATCCATCCTGGACCATTATGCATGCTTAAGTGTGCACTAGTGTCATCCTCAAGATCTCATACATAATCATACATCCATTAGTATAATCTCAATACTATCAAAACATTATGATCCTAAATAAACTTAACATGTATGGTCATGATTATTTCACACACAGGTAATTTATCACAAGCATTAGTATTCAACATTTCAGGGAGGACTTCTATTACTTATGCATATTCTTGTTGACCATAGGACTCTTCTAGTTAGTCATATCATCAATCAAAGTAAGAAACATAATATGCGTAAACTATTGATTACTTAAACTTGTAACTTCAAGAATAATCATTCATACAAAAGTATAAGATCCTAACACAAGGTAGGATTCTAACTTGATATAGGAAAAACATACCTGGTTATCATGTTTGCTAGTTATGTCTAACATACCCAAATAATGTCTTCTTGTTCTCTTCAATGACTTGTGCTTAGTAACCTGCATAACTCATAAGTTAACCATTGTAGAACCAAAATATACATACCTCGTAAGTAGAACTTCTATAATGGTTATGGATGAGTCTTTGTCTTCATGTCACCATGGTCATATGTTCTTGATCTAGAACTTGATTTGTCTTTCTTGATGTACCTTTCATGTTAGCGGACAACATCAACCTCATACAACACCACAATGCATTAGCACAATCATAAGTGTCATAACCCTAATCAATGAATGTCTTCTATCATTCACATGCATTCATACTTTTACTAGGGTGATGAGACAAGTCTAAGATTAATCAAGATTGTACTACCCTCAATAATCCAATCCACTTTGATTTGTTGAAACTGGATCTGGAGCTGGATTAGGGTTTGTCAGAGAAACCCTAAAAATTCAAACTTTGAATTTCAAACTTTTGAAAGGATAGAAAGATGCGCTTTGCTGAGCTGGTCAAGCTGGTATACTCAGATTTTTAGATTTACAAAATTTGACCCCTCAAAATTGTCTTTGAAACTTCTGGATTCACTGGACAGGACCCCAAACTAGGGTTTGATAAAGCCCACCCTTCCGCCCAACCAAAAGGTTCGATCCAAAGCTCTAAACTTCAATTTTTCTGAGGAGCTTCCAGCCGTGGTCTCAGACTTCAAAAATTCCAACTTTTGCTGAAGCCCTAATTTTCCATCTTTCTGATCAAAATCTTAAACTAGGGTTTGATCAAGCCTGGCCTTTGGCCCAACCAAAAAATTCGATCTTGGTCTCTAAATTTCGATTTTGATGAGGATCATTCTGCCGTGGTCTCCGATTCCAAAAATTCCAACTTTCTCCGAAGCCCTAAATTGCCGTAGCAGTGACAAGCCAAGAATGAAGGTGCTCATAATCCAAATCTGTTTTGACATAAATATGCACCTCATTGTTTCTGGTGCATATCTGCAATTGTGAATCCAAAGGGTCTGAAACTTTGGCTTGTGCATCCTGACCTGTCATCTTTACAACCCCATATGTCTTACCTCAATTGGATTCTCTGAGAGATAGTTATGCCAAGTGTCGCAATGTGACCTGTTTATGGGATAAAACAGGAGATCAAACTTGTACAGCGTGCCATGTGTCACTAGTTCAACTTCGGCCTCTGAAAAACTTACCTGATAAACTACAATCCGTGCTCTTACTTTCAATTTTTACAGAATTTCATTTGGAGCTTCCTAGCCCATTTTATGACCTTTTTTCCTAGGTCAACTGTTTATGACAGAGATCTGGAAGAGGCAGAAAACCTAACTTGTATAGATCAAAAATCGCAAAGTACAATGAATCATATTCTGTGCTTTGGACACAAGGTACATGGGGGTGTTATCTATGACTTGTAGAATTTTCAGATCCTGAAAATTCTCCAAAATGGATTTATAGAGAAAGTTCTACGATGACTGGTTTTTGCTATATCAAGCCCTAGCTTCCAATTTGTCACAAGTGCAACAAGTCTCATAAATGCCATACCATGCCTTCCTTCAGGCTAGCTCTGATACCATGCTAGTTTTTCATAATTTAATTCAATATGATCTAGGATCTTAACTGAAATAATAACATGTACAACATATCAAGCATAAGAGACAAGAGACACAAAACATTTCACCAGGGAAAACCAAGAAGATGAAAAACCCCGCAACTTCCTCAGAGATAGAATAAGCACCAATACAAAGATCACCATGATCAAACCCAAGAGATAGATATCTTCAGTAGCATGATCCTCCTCCACTTGTGTGCACCCTCATCTTCTCTCACTAATGCGAAGTGAGTGAATAATAGAATGTGTAAAATGAGAGAGACAGACTCTCTATTTATACACTAACTTGACTTGACCTTTACTCAACTAGGTCGGCCCCAACGTAACCACTTAACATAATGCTGACTGGGATGACCCCTCTAGGGTGGTCTAATAACCCTTTGACCCACATGACTCATACAGGGCCGACCCCATCAAGGTGGTCTAATAACCCATCAAGTATAAGTTACGACACTTACAAGATAACTTGCGACACTTGCAAGTACACATGACGACACTTCCAATCGGAGGAATAATACATCTTCGTTGGGGATACAATAAGGTACAAATGTAATACATACAATATACAAGTGAATATCTTCCAAAGTTACAAATACATCAACAAATCCCACTCCTGGACTGCATGCCGATGGCATTATTGGTTCAATAAGTGCTCGTTCCGTAGATATGGTTACGAATCAGATGCAAAACCTGTCCATTAACCAGTCTACTCCTAGATAGGCCTCTGCCTCGTCCGTTTCCACCCAGTCGTCTGATGTACATTCTATACAATCGGTGAATCCTCCGATAACCAGCATCTTGGTGGGAAAAAGAAGGGGAAGAATAACCGTAGGGGTGGGAACAATAAGAATAAGAAAGGGAACGCCAACCCTCCTTGGGATGGAGAAAATGCTGGTGGGGACTACAAGCCCAAGTGTAAGGTGAAGTTTCCTTGTAAACTTTGCTCTCAGTATCACATCACACATTTGTGTTCTCATATGGAGGAAGCATCGAAGCACCTCGCACAGAACCCATCTGTGCTGACAAATCCCCTTCCTCATCATCAGAATATGGCTTCTGGTGCTTCCGCCGCCGGTCATGGGACTACTGAAACTTCGACTTCTTATACCCATGACGAAAGTTTTGGATGTGTAAACATGGTCAAATATGAGGTTTGTGTTGCTACTCGCTCGCGTGATTATGGAGCTCCACAACCTTCTTTTTGGAATGAGCCCCCTCCACCCGATACTCCATTGCATATCGAGAAGCCCAACCTTATGTCGCAGGTATCGAAAGGTGTCCTCAAGTGCTCAGCACATAATCCTAATGCCCGAGACACCCAAACTACTCGATTGTGGATGATCTAGGACAAACCCCATGTGCTATGTCGGCTCTCGAGTTCCTTCAGCTTTGTCCTTCACAAAGGAACGCCCTTCTATGTGCTTTGGGAGTCCTTGATCCTTATAACCTGAATGTCATCAAGTTTGACATTACTGATGTTCAACCTCGTTTTCCCTGTCATGTGGTTTTCCAAGTTCATGTTAAGTGTTTAGAGATGATCATTAAGCGTACTGTCGTTGATGAAGGTGCTTCCAATTTAGTGGTGTCTTTATCTTGTTGGAAGTCTATCGGCTCTCCTCCGTTGTCGAAGTCTATGACCATTCTCACTACATTCGACGGTCGTTCTTTCAGGCTGCATGGTATTATCCCCTCCCTTGAGGTCCACTTGGGTGGGAATTTCGTGCCTATAGAGGTCGAGGTGGTCGATGCTACCCTTGAATATAACCTTTTATTGGGTCGTAATTGGATATACGTTATGAAAGCGATCGTATCCTCTGTCTTTAGAGTCATCTGCTTTCCCCACGAAGGCAATATTGTGACGATCGATCAGCTATCCTTTACTAGTTCCAATCCCGTAGCATCACCGGGACCTGTGGTCCCTCAGATCGAGAATTCTCAGCCAACAACTGAGAATGTTGATGTAGGCTTATATTCCTCCTTGATGGGATCTTTTTATTTTCCTACACCAATCTCCTTTATAGGAACCATCTTTGATGATGCTTTTTCATCGTTGAATCCTGTACCATTTCGGATATCGTACATTAGTGATCCGTGGACTCTATATTCCACGATTTCCTCATCGGGAGACTCTTCGTGCATCGGAATGGCCATGCCCTTGTCTATAGCCGAGCTTTCTTATCGCGATATTCAACAACTCATTGCAGAGCTTGATCTCTCTTCTTCAAAGACAGAGGAAGAAGATCCCATTAAGCTGCCCACATGGGTAGTCTACTCATCTTGTTCACATGACTTCCTTGATGACACTTCACCTTTGGATGAACCCATTATCGAGGCCATGAATGGCAATGACAAGCCTTGGGAGGACCTCTATCATAGATTTTATTTCCTTCCCAACCTTGATCTTATTGAGCAAGATGAGTTTTGATCGACTCTAGTCAAGAAAGTTGGTCACCCTGTGGTTCCTTTGGAGTCGCATGGAATTTACGCGGAGGGAAATATGGCTAATATTTCCCCTACTATCCTGATCAAAATTTCTCGTACTCCCAGAAAAGTCAAAAATATATACATCGGTACTGATTGATCCCCTGAGGAAATCCGTATTTACACTGTTTATTCAAAGAGTTTCGGGATGTGTTTTCTTGGTGTTACGAGGAGATGTTGGGCATTGACCCCAGTATTGTCTAACATGAGATTAAGACTTACAACATGTTAAGCCTGTTTGATAGTGTCTTCGTGTTGTTAATCCTAGGAAGGAAATTGCCATTAAGGCATAGGTAGAGAAACTTCTTAAGGCTAGTTTTATCTACCCAGTTCCCCTTACCGAATGGGTATCCAACCCTATTCCTGTGGATAAGAAGTAGGGAACCATCTGTGTGTGCACTGAATTTCACGATCTGAATAAAGTGTGTCCTAAAGATTACTTCCCCACCCCATTCATAGATCAAATCTTCGATGAGTGTGCGGGAAGCGAAGTATTCTTGTTTATGGACGGATTTTTGGGCTATAATCAAATCCAAATCAAACCCGAGGATCAACATAAAACTGCATTTATATGTCCTTGGGGTACTTTCGCATACCAGAAAATTCCCTTCGGCCTTAAAAATGTTGGAGCTACGTTTCAGCGAGCCATGACCTATGCTTTTCACGATCTTAAGCGTATAGTGGAGGCTTACCTAGACGATCTTGCTACTCACTCTCGTAGTAGAGTGGATCACCCAGGTCACCTCCGTCATATTTTTTAGAGATGTCATCGTTATAATATTCGTTTGAATATGAACAAGTGCATCTTCTACGTGAAAACTAGTCATCTTCTAGGGTTTATAGTCTCAAAGGAGGGTATTAGAGTCGATCCGTTGAAGGTTGAGGCAATACTTTGGTTTCCTCCCCCGCATACTTTGGTTCAACTTCAGAGAGACTTTTTGCTTTATGTGGCCGCATCTCAAGAGACGATTGGTATTGTCCTGGTTCAGGAAGATGATATGCTTCAAGAGAATTCTATCTATTATCTCAGTCGAAACCTAGTAGATGTTGAACTAAGGTATTCTCACATGGAGAAACTGCCCTTGCGACTGTTCATGCTGTCTAGAGATTACAACACTACATATTGCTTAGGAAAACCATGTTTATAGCGCAAGTCAATCCATTTTAGTTCGTGCTTACACGACGTTTGATTAGGGGGAAGTATAATAAATGGATTGTCATCCTTTAGGAATTCGATCTGGATTTTTCCTTGGTGAAGTCTGTGAAGTCTTTGGTTTTCGCGGAGCTGATGTCAGATTTTCCTAGACTTGATGAGGAAGTGGTCCATCAGGACTCATTCGTTGATGAGCATTTATTCCTTATCTCGTCATCAAACCCTTCGTATGGAGACATCATTGTATATCTCCGGACTCTAAAGTTCCCTTCGCATCTTTCGTGAGATGAGCGACGGCGTGTGAGACATCATGCCAAAGATTATATCATCATCGGTGAGACTTTGTATTATCGAGGAAAGGACTCTCTCCTGCATCGTTGCTTGACTCATGAAGAGGCAGAATTAGTACTGAATGACTGCCATAGTGGGGCATGGGGTGGTCACTTATCCTGGCTTTCTACTATTGATGTATATGTAACTTTGGAATGTATTTCATCTATGTATTTCATATATATTTATTGTACCCTTATTAGAGATGTGTTATTCCTCTATAAGGAAGTGTCGTCATGTGGATTGACAAGTGTCGCAAGTGTGTGTACTTTCCGATGGATTATTAGACCACCATGTGTGGGGTCGGCCCTGAAATATATATTATATTGTGGATGTATCTAGATAGACAAGTCGGCCCCATAGTGTAACTGGGAAAACAGGTTAGTATAAATAGAGATCGGGAGATCTCTATTTGGATCATTTGGAAAGACACACTTGTCTCACTCAGAAAGTGGCGCACTAGTGAGGAGGAGGATCATCTGCTACTAGGAGACTATCTCAAGTGTATTCTAGTTGTACTTTGGTTGAGCCATTGCTCTCTCTATCTCTGAGGAAGTTGTGGGGTTTTTCACCTTAGGGTTTTCCCCATGGAAACTCTATGTCTCTTGTCTCTCATGATTTTGATTCTTGTGATGCTTGTCATGCTTATTGTGATTGTTATGCATTGATATATTGTATATGTTATTCTCTTAGTAAAGATCCAAGAGTATTGTGAATTAATGCTCAAAATTTAACATGGTATCAGAGCTAACCTGAGAAGAAGACATTTTGCAATGACGGAAACTTGAGTTTCTTGTTTATTGGGTTTCTCTCCACAGATTTTGGAAAAACAGTATAGTAGATTGACTCTACTCATCAAGGAGAATCTATCTGTCCAATCAGAATTCAATTCTGAGCATTTTCAGATTTGGCCCTAAAAATTAGGGTTTCCACAAAAATAGGAATTTCTAAAATCTGAAGACATAGCTAGAGGCTCCTTGCAAAAATCAAAGTTTAGAGCTTTGGATCGAGATTTTTGGCTGGGTAGATCTCCGGGAAACGCAAACCCTAATTCAGGGCTCTCCAAGTGAACTTGGGAGGACAAAAGGCAAATCTGAAGGGTAAAGCTTTGTTGATCTCAAATTCTGAATACACCAGGTTGATCAGCTCATCAAGGCGCATCTTTCTATCCTTTCAGAAAGTTGAAATTCACATTTTGAATTTTTAGGGTTTTTTCGACAAACCCTAATCCGGGACCAAATCCAGTTTTCAGCATTTCAAGTGGTAAGACCTAAATCTTTTATATTTCCATTTGAAGTACTCTTTAAGATGTCTCGCCACACCAAGCTTGAGGATAAGCTTGAAGGAGATGATAACTTCTGAGCTTGGAAGTATATGATTGGGTTAATCCTGGAAGAGAATGAGTTGGACTCATATGTAAAAGAAGACATCCCTCTCCCTGAGGATGAAGAGGCTAAAGTATTGCATAAGAAGAACTTGGTCAAGGAAAAGAGAATCATTGCTGATTCTATCAAATACCATCTCATATCCCATGTGTCTTATCCAAAGACACCCAAGGAGATGTTTGACTCTTTGACCAAGCTATTTGAAGGAAGAACATAAATCGGAAGATGACCCTGCGGAACCAATTGAAAGGAGTAAAGTTTCAGAATGGAGAAACCATTCAATCTTATTTTTCAAGGGTTTCCCAGATCAAGGAACAACTAGAAGTAGTGGATGAAATGGTGGAGAATGGTGAAGTGGTGATGACCACTCTAAATGGCCTACCCAAGTCATGGGATTACTTTATTCAAGGATTTTGTGCAAGGAAGAAGTTGATCTCCTTCAACAGATTGCGGGAAGAATGCTCTCAAGAAGAAGCTAAGATTGTGGCTCGAGAAGAAAAGATGGGAAATGAAGATCAAGCTCTCATAGCGAATGCCAGGAAAGGAAAGTTTAAGAAGGAATCATCTCATAACATGATATTCTCACACCACCATTATCATAAAGATAAGAAAGATCTCAGATGCTTCAATTGCAATGAGAAGGGCACTTTGCTTCAGATTGTCCCAAGAATAAGAAAGACAACAACAACAACTTCAACAACAAGAAGAAGAATAACAAAAGAAGATATCATGCTCATGCTGCCAAAGATGATGAACCCCCAAAGAAGAAGGTTAGGGCAGAAAGTGATAGTGATGATGACTCATCAAGTGAAGAAGAGTATGTTCTAATTTCTGCTCTCACAAGTACTATCTCCCATGGTTGTAATGATTGGTTGATTGATAATGGGGCTTCCAAACACATGACTGGGTTTAAGAAATATTTTGTGAATCTATCTGAACATGAATCACCCCATAAGGTGAAACTTGGGGATGATTATCAATACCCAATCAAAGGAAGTGGTGAAGCCTCCTACAACCTAGATTCTGGAAAATATTTGAAGATGAAAGAAGTCCTTTATGTACCTGGGCTCAAGAAGAACTTACTCTCCATCTCTGCATTGGATGCAAAAGGTATGAGGGTTGCATTTGTGGATGGCCAAGTCCTAATGTGGCCAAAGGGAAAGACCATAGATGATGCAGTAGTGATTGGAGAGCTAGAGGGAGGTTTGTATAAATTGAAGGGACAACTTGAACATGCCATGGTACATGAATCAATGGTGCCAAGTGAACTTTGGCATAGAAGACTTTCTCATATGCACTATAGGGCACTTCCAATTGCAAGCAAGGCTGTAGAGGGTCTTCCTGAAATCAAGACCAAACATGAAGGTGTTTGCAAAGAATGTGCAAAAGGTAAGAAAATTAAGAAGGCTTTCCCAAGCAGTGAAACCAAGGCAAAAGACATCCTGGAAATCATCCACTCAGATGTATGTGGTCTTATGTCATCCAGTTCTCTGAGTGGGTATGTTTACTATGTCTCATTTATTGATGAATTCTCCAGGAAGAGTTGGGTATACTTCTTGAAGAACAAAGATAAGGTGTTTGATAAGTTCAAGGAATTCAAAACCTTGATGTAGAATCAAAATAACAAGAATATTAAAACATTCAGATCCGACAGTGGTGGGGAATTCACCTCAGGTGACTTCAAGAAGCTTTGCAATGATTCAGGGATTAAGAGGGAGTTGACTGCTCCTTATAATCCTCAACAAAATCGAGTTGCAGAAAGGAAGCACAGAACAATCATGGAAGCAACAAGGGCAATGCTGCATGACCAGGATCTACCTATGCATCTATGGGCAGAAGCAGCTAGAACAGCTGTATATGTGCAGAACAGAACTCCCCACAAGATATTGGACAACAAGACACCATAAGAGGTCTTTTCTGGTAAGAAACCTGAAGTCAGCCATCTCAGAATATTTGGTTGTCCAGTATACACACATGTCCCAAAGGAAAAGAGGACCAAGCTAGATCCTTCAGGAAAGAAGGGTATCTCTGTGGGTTACAGTGAAAGCTCGAAGGCTTACAGAATATACTTTCCAGGGTTCAAGAAGATTGATGTCAGCAGGGATGTAACATTTGATGAAAACTCAGCATTCATCAAATCAAGGAAGGCACCTATCGAAGTTTATGAAGAACCTAAGGAAACTAGATTTCAAGACACTACCATGACTGAAGCAATTCCAAAAGTTGTTCGTGAGTTTGAAGATCCGCAAGAACATGTAGATCCACCCTGTGAGGATAACTCTCACAAGAGGAAACCTGCATGGGCTAGAGATCTCGTTCAAGATGTCGAAATATTTGGCATTCCAGAAGAAGAACACAGAGCAAAGAAGAGAACTAGATCACATGCCAGCTATGTTGCTTTACTCTGTGACATTATGAACAAAGAACCTTCCAGTTATGAAGAAGCAGCCGAAAAGAAAAAATGGAAGGATGCCATGGTTGAGGAATACCAATCAATAATGAAATGATGTTTGGGATGTTGTACCAAGACCTAAAGAGAAGTCTGTTGTGACTTCTAAATGGATCTACAAAATCAAGCATGCTGCAGATGGCAGTGTAGAGAAATACAAAGCAAGATTCGTAGCTCGTGGCTTCTCTCAGAAAGAGGGAATAGATTATGAAGAAACTTTTGCACCTGTAGCCATGTATACTTCTATCAGAAGAGTACTTGCCCTGGCTGCAGCAATGAAATGGAAAATACACCAGATGGATGTCAAGACTGCTTTCTTGAATGGTGTAGTTGAAGAGGAAGTATATGTGGAGCAGCCACTCGGTTTCGAAATATATGACAGGGAGTCATATGTGTGCAAATTGAAGAAAGCCTTGTATGGCTTGAAGCAAGCTCCCAAAACTTGGTATGGTAGGATGGACAGTTTCCTATCTAGTTTGGGCTTTACCAAGAGTAAAGCGGATTCCAACCTTTACTACAAGGTTGAGGAAGGGAATCCTGTGATTCTACTCTTGTATGTGGATGACTTATTTGTAACAGGAGATGACAGATTGATTGCAGATACTGAGAGGAAGCTTGATGCCGAGTTTGATATGAAAGATTTGGGAATGATGCATTATTTCCTAGGTATGGAGGTGTGGCAGAGTGCAGGTGGGATCTTCCTTGGTCAAGGGAAGTACACAGTAGATATCCTGAAGAGATTCGAGTGATGGATTGCAAGGCCATGGCCACACCTATGGCATCGAATCTGAAGCTTCTATGTGATGCTTCATCTGAGCCAGTTGATGTCTCTATGTATCATCAGATGATTGGGTCCTTGATGTACTTGAAGAACACGAGACTAGATATTTTCTTTGCGGTGAACACATTGAGCCAGTTCCTGACGGATCCGAGGAGTGTTCACCTGGTTGCTGTAAAGCATGTTCTAAGGTACCTGAAGGGTAAAGTGGATTATGGGCTCAAGTATGAAGCGAATCAAAAGTTTAACCTGCAGGGTTATGTTGATTCAGATTGGGTTGGCAGTGCTGCAGATAGGAAGAGCACATTTGGATGCTGCTTCAGTATGGGATCAGGTGTGATCTCTTGGTTTAGCAGGAAGCAGTCTTGCGTAGCACTGAGTACAACTGAGGCAGAGTATGTTGCAGCCTATTCAGCTAGTTGTGAGGCAGTATGGCTATGGAAGCTACTGTATGACTTATTTTATCTCCCATTGGATGCTATTGATATCTTTTGTGATAACCAGAGTTGTGTGAAGCTGTTCGAGAACCCAATGTTTCATGACAGGTCGAAACACATAGAGATCAAATATCACTATATCAGGTATATGGTGCAGAGAGGAGCTGTGAAGCTCCTGTATATTGCGACGGACGAGCATATTGTAGATGTGCTGAAGAAGCCACTAGCCAGGGTGAATTTCGAGTACTTCAGGGAGAGGCTTGGTGTTCTTCAGATTGATGACACTTCGAGGAAGAATTGATGGACACATTTGCTGAAGCCATTCCAAGCATGTTGGAAGGAGGATCCTTCACATGGTTGTGGATGTAAGCACTGGATGATGAGCATCATGATGATGTTCTGGTTTATGTTGGATATGATCAGTTGGATCATTTATATATGTATGTACGCATCATTTATATGTATATGTATGTTTTTTGTATATGCATCATGTTGGATGCTTGGACCATGTATCTGTATATGTATCAGGTGGATACATTGTATGATCAGGTATATCATGTATGTTGATATGTATCATGTATTTGTATTTGTATCAGGTGGATACACTGTATGATCAGGTGGATCATGTATGATGATATGTATCAGGTAGATACTTGGTATGCATCAGGTAGATGCATTGTACGATCAGGATGATCATGGATGACGAGCTTCAGGATGTTGCTCCAGATGACATGCAGCAGGATGTTGCAGTGATGATGATCAAGATGATCATGTGTACATCAAGATGATGTATGGTGAGTATAAGGTTGATACTCTGTGGCCGTGGAACAGGTTGTGCACATAAGCATGTAATTTGTGTCGTGGGAGATTTGTAGATAGTATTTTGAGGCTTTTCCTATGGTATGTAATTTGTACCCTGGGATATCTGGCAAATGCTCTTTCGAGGTTTTGCTTGGGAGGACATATAATTTGTGCCCTGGGAGATCTGCATATAGTCTTTCAAGGTTTTTCCTATGGCATGTAATTTGTTCCCTGGGATATCTGGTAGATGCTCTTTCGAGGTTTTGTCCTATGGCATGTAATTTGTGCCCTGGGAGATCCGATAGGTTGAGCCGTGTGCTCGTAATCAGTCATGGGATGCTCTTTCGAGTTTTTTCCATGACCACATGTAATTTGTGCCTTGGGAGATCCGATAGGTTGAGCCTTGTGCTTGTAATCAGTCCTGGGATTCTCTTTCGATGTTTTGTGGTGGGGTCACATGTAATAAGTCCTGGAGATCTGGACAAGATGAAAAAGGCCTCAGATGCTCTTTAGGGTTCTTGCTAGTCAAGAGACTCTTTTAAGGTTTTGTGACGCACGTAATAAGTCTTGAGATTCCCACAGTATGGCCAGTGATGACGAAGACCTGCAGGTGGTGGGCCTACATCCAATATGAAAAAGGACTAGCTCTTTAGAACTTCCTATGATGAGTAGAGTCAGAGATTGGTTGAGATAGCAGCAGCAGTGACGATGATGATGACGATGCATTGATGACGATGATCCCGAGAAGAAGACTTGTCTAGCAGATCTATGTCAAGAAATACCTTCCTAGTTAAGAGGGAGTGTTGATGTATATGTAACTTCAGAATGTATTTCATCTATGTATTTCATATATATTTATTGTACCCTTATTAGAGATGTGTTATTCCTCTATAAGGAAGTGTCGTCATGTGGAATGACAAGTGTCGCAAGTGTGTGTACTTGTCGATGGGTTATTAGACCACCATGTGTGGGGTCGGCCCTGAAATATATATTATATTGTGGATGTATCTAGATAGACAAGTCGGCCCCATAGTGTAACTGGGAAAACAGGTTAGTATAAATAGAGATCGGGAGATATCTATTTGGATCATTCGGAAAGACACACTTGTCTCACTCAGAAAGTGGCGCACTGGTGAGGAGGAGGATCATCTACTACTAGGAGACTATCTCAAGTGTATTTTGGTTGTACTTTGGTTGAGCCATTGCTCTCTTTATCTCTGAGGAAGTTGTGGGGTTTTTCACCTTAGGGTTTTTCCCACAGAAAATCTGTGTCTCTTGTCTCTCATGCTTTTGATTCTTGTGATGCTTGTCATGCTTATTGTGATTGTTATGCATTGATATACTGTATATGTTATTCTCTTAGTAAAGATCCAAGAGTATTGTGAATTAATTCTCAAAATTTAACAGCTACAGCTCATCGTATCTTGTGAGCGGGTTATTTTTGGCCTACTATATTTAAAGATTGTGTTAACACTGTAAAGATATGCCACCCTTTTCAGGTGTTTTCTCGGAATGTACATTCGCATCTTGACCCTCTCTATCCGGTCGTTACCATCGGTCCCTTCACCAAGTGGGGGGTTGATTTCATGGATTTCAACCTAGCTTCGGTTGGGGAGAATCGCCATATAATAGTGGTTATAGATTACTTTACCAAATGGGTTGAGGCCATGCCGACCGTTAAAGCCGATGGTGCAACAGCATCCCACTTCGTGTTCAATTAGATCATAGCTCGGTTCGGTATCCCGAGAGAGATTGTCATTGACCATGGTAGTCACTTTCAAAATAAGATGATGGCTGAATTATCACTTAAGCTTGTGTTTATACAGGATCACTCATCTTCGTATTATTCCCGAGCGAATGGCCAGGTCGAGGCAGTCAATAAGTCCCTTAAGGCCAGTCTCCAAAAGACCATCCAACAAAGAAAGAATAATTGGCATAACATGTTGTATCTTGCTTTGTGGGCTTATCGAACCGCAGTGAAGACTTCCACCAGTTTCCCATATTTCCAGTTAGTTCATGGTGTGGAGTCCATCTTCTGGTTGAATGCGAGATCCATTCTTTGAAGCTAGCCATATAAATCATTCCTGAAACTTCAGAGGTAGAGCAACACTTAGTCCACCTCGAGCAGCTTGACAAGCAGCGTTGGGATGTCATCGTGGAAATAGATGCCAACAAACGCCATGTCAAGGCCCAGTATGATAGGTTTGTCTGTCCCATGCAGTATGTCGAAGGTGACTTGATTCTTCTTTATGACCAAGCTAGTGAACCCCTGGGGGCAGGCAAGTTTAACCCAATGTAGCACGATACTTATATTGTGAGGCATGTCCTTGAGAAAGGATCCTATTTGTTAGAAGAATATTAGGGCAATGTCCTGAAGGAGCCTAGAAATGGGCTCTATCTCAAGCGGTATTATGCTTGAGCTTCTGTACATACTTTATCTTTCCTTTGGTTTTTTCGAGTCTGTTGATTCGCTTCCTTTTGGTTGACAGATGTCAGCAGAATATTCGTTGTTCTTAGGATTCGCGGATGGCGCCAACCGTCATACACAGAGGTTATCCTCTGTTGCTTGGGTTATTTACTCGCCCGACAACCATCTTGTGTCTTCAAGAGGTGCTTGTCTCGGTCCTACATCGAACAATGTGGCTAAGTATAGTGCCATCATTGAGTTGCTTCACGATGCCATTTCGCATGGTATCCATTCTTTAGAGGTCCTCCCAGATTCACAACTGATTGTGTCTCAGTTGAACGGTCGGTACTGTGTGAGGGATCCTACGCTACTAAGGAGATTCTTAAGGGTAAGACTCTTGGAACTTCATTTTTATTTTATTCCTTATATTCATGTTCCAATATGTTTTAATCATATTGCTGATGCATACGCTAACTATGTCCTAGATTGGCACTTGTCACATAATTAAAAGAAGCAATGAATCACACATTTAACATTCATACATTTGTACACGTAATATAGTAGAGTCGAAAAAGTCATAGGTTTTTTATTATCAAATTTTATATGTCCAAAAAGTGATGTCATAGTAAAAAACTAGAGCTCATAGCTCTCAAATATACATATATCCAATACAAAAAATGAGACCCCATGGCATCTAAGTCCTAAGTGGAGGCCTCGCCTCCCCGAAAGGATGATCCTGCACATAGTAGTGCACGACATTGGCTATACGCCTGAGCATCCGCACCCATGTAGTTGGTACCCCCACTACATGCGTTCTGCATCACCTCAGGGAGGTTCTCCACCTCAATCATAGGTACCCTGGTGGTCATGCGACCCAGGTTGACCCGTACAGTCTCTAGTGTGCGCTCTGCTGCTGCACATACTATCTCTCCACCCCTACCTCTGCGCCAATGTCATGGGAAGCCTTATGGTCTTCGTGTACCCAAGTCTGCGAGCAAATAGTCAATCATTAATACATGATATCACACCAACAATATTTTAGCTTTTACTTAAAACAAAAATCCCCAAAAAATAAATATTCAAAACTTAAAAAGAGTGTCTTACTGATGTCTCTGAATGCGGCCCCTGGTGGAAGTAGCATGTCTCGATCTCCTCTATAGTCGATCCCCTCATAGGGATAGTCATATATCGCGATCACCTATCGTCGCCACCAGTGGAAGAACTCATCTGTATATGGAGAGGACAGTCAGCCACCCCCCTATTGTGTCAATATATCTTCCCACCGGGTCTGAGCAGGATCTCGAAGACTGTGAGGAGGGACTTCTACCCTCAGACTAAGGCCTGGTACTCTTGAAGAAGAAGAAACTGCATAGTACGCTTCCAAATCCAAAGTTTTTGGTCTACCCCAACTTGCCCTCTGTCAGCTGGTGTTTCATTGTACCCAACAGTGTAGTACACGATTCATATACGGTAGGCCTCAAGCACTCGGCCGCATAGAATATCAATGGCCTCGAGGCTTGGTGAAGTGAAGCAGACCCTGCTATCCTCTCTAGAGTGAGGATGATGACCTTCATACTCAGACTCGATATGACCTCTACAAGGACTTGGATACCCACTTTTTGGGATCCCTCAACACAATATATGTCAATGTAGTCACTTATGGTGACTCCTCCCCCTATGCTGTGAGATCTGAGGCTTGCCACCTCTCCTCAGTGGGATAAGCCGGTAATGAAGTATATGTCCTCCACTTCCAATGGAAGTGGTTGTCCATCCAAGTCGAAATGCTGAGCTTCCGAGTCCCATTAGTTTACCAATGCAGTGAGTAATCGGTTTTAGGCCCTTAAACCCTCAATACTCCAAAACTTATATAAGCCACAAGCTTGTAGTGCTTGTTGGGCGGCCAAATCACCTCCAACTTGATGATTAATTGCATCGTGCTCCCTCTCCCTCCACTCTAGCACCATCCTGTGGAAAAATCAAAGAGTTTTTAGGGTCAAAACTTGTAAAAAACCTTACCCATAGTGCTATACACGGCCTGTTTCAAAGACAGTCGCATGTTTACGCGAGCTACTTTTCGTTTTCTCGAGCATACCCAACCCTACACACAACCCGATAAATCGTAGCACGCATATAGCGCACCATGGGCATAAAATAATTAAAAAGAATAAAAATCTACCACTAAAAAACAAATTGAAATCCATAGATTTGAAGGGAAGGATGAGAGCTCTTACCTGGTCCCGATGGCTCGCGATTTTGTTGCTCCTAGCTCCCGGAATCGTCACTTGAAGATCGAAGGTAAAAACCACCAAAATGCACTGTGTTGGGTAAAAATGAAAATGGTATGGTAAAAATATTTATTTTTACTATTTATTACTTTTCCTTACCCACTTTTATATAGTTATACCAGTTTTTACTATTTTTAGAGCCTTTTTTTACTAATATATCGTTGTGAGGTATCTTTTTGAGCAATTTTTTGTGTCGGGAGTGGATTTTGAACCTTTTCGCGCCTTCAACAGGTATTTTCTACACCCATCATATAGGTTAGGATGTAATTACACCTGCATTATTGCATCGACATTATGACCATATTCATAAACCTTAGGTGCGACCCCGCTTTTTAATTGACACAAAACCTTCATGATGATTTAGAAGTGTCGTTATTTGGTGGTAGGGCCTGTCCAATCATGGGTACCCTAGTTAGATCCTTTTAATGTCTTATGGAACCCATGCAGTTGTTCCTCCTTAGGATTGGGAGTCCTTTGTAGTCCCTCCATGACATTGCGATGAAGACTCATACTCTACTTTATATTTATTCTAGCCATCGCCCATAAGGACTCCCTGTTTGTGTCAAGTTTTGAATGCATTACATGATCCTGCTTTCCTTTGAGCCTTGTGTTGGCTCCCACTTTATCATTTATTAGCCATTTTCCCTAGCACTTTGCTTTCCGATCCAAGCAGAGCCTGAATTTATCTTTCGCAACTTTATGACCCTTACCTTGAGGGAACAACCCCCCGAGTGTCCATATCCTGCACATGCTTCCTTGCATTGAGCATAGGTATGTTCCATTTCCCGGAACTAGTTCGCTTTCCCATGGCACTCGTTCCCTCACTGTTGTATCATAAGAAATTTTATTCTTTTTCAAGCTTCAAAATATGAAAAAGACAAAAAATCACATAAATTAAAAAGTCGAACGGGAAAATTTTACTACCTTCTATTGGAAGTTGTTATGTCTCCTTTGAATAGAGCATTCATTACCACTCCATGTATCATGGGTCAGTATATTAGTATGACCTTAGGAAGCTGTACTCATTTCTCATATATTACTCCACTGGTTGGTTAATCTTCTAGTCATTATGGAGCCTTTGTTGATGCCTCATGTGTCATAAATTATTCTCAGTATCCAGTGTTAAGTCTATGCTTCCTGAGTCTATCCATCCGCTCATGCTCTTGTTCAAAGGAAGTCTTTAAACCAGATTTGGCCACTCCTCATATCTATTGACTATTTCATGTCGACCATCCGTTATGAGTCCAGTTCGATCACATATTATGTTCCACCCTGCACCTTGGGCCTACTTTCATCATTCGTAGGTGACCTTGAACTTAGCAAGTGACATCTCACCATTGATCCTTGACTAAGTGGTTTCCCTTATGTTCGACGGCAAGACATCTATTCACACATTGGGATTCATGATGTGCCTTGGTTTCCATTAGACCCTACTGATGGTTTCCTCGCTCCTTTCAGTATTTTTCATCATTGGCTGCTATTCAGGAGGTCTCTCCCATGCACTACTTGCATCTTGTACATGCATAAGAGAAGCACCCAATTTTTGGTTCGTTCAGCCTGTCCGTTTGAGTTCTTCCAAATCTTTCAGCTTAGCTGTTACCTCGTGTTGGTTGATGGGGGATCCATTAATTCCTTCCTTCCAGCGAATCTCATTCCATCGACTCAAACTCATTTATTCTGGAATCGAGATTTAGAGTCCTTTGAGTACCTTGAGAATTGCGGTCAATAGTGGTAGGTTCTCTCACCATCGACAGTTGGGAATTCATTAATGTCCCCTGATCGATGGATTCGTCAAGTGTTCGACCTCAACACCTTTATTCACACTTGGAGAGTGTACTCAGTGCCTTGGTACACATTTTCATCATTGGTGGGTTATCTCGTGTCTATTAACGGTATACCTCAATGACCAGTAATCAGACGATGTCACATCAGGTTCGACATCAATACCCTTATTCACTTGATGGGGCATGCACCGTAGATGGTTTGTGTAGAATACCTCAGACTTCAGTGGCATTCAGTATATGCTACTTGTGATCGTGATTGTACCTATGAGAGATTGTTCGCATACATCATCATTTTGTACCATCAGTCTGCATCAGATGTTCCCTCTTCAGTAGGATACCATATCTTATTGTATATGGGTCATGGCTATGACCATTCATGACATGTATTCACTATGCACTTCCTATCCATGGCCATTGTATCAGATTGCTATGTATTGTACTGATATGTACACAGAGATATCATTGTATTGTGACGAGTGGGATACTCCTTCTATTTGTGTCTCCATCACTCCACTTCTGAGATTTGTAATGTATTTCGGCCATCATAGTACCTTCTCTGACCTCACACATTAGGGGGAATTTGTTACACCATATTTTTCCACCTTGTGAGCATTAGCACTCTTTGGCCTCCCTTACCCCTTTGTAGACTTAAAACCATATTTTTGGTTCTCCTTGAACCCATTTTCCCCTATTTTTCCTCCTATACGCGAGCTACTTTAGTACAACTTGCGTACGTGCTGGTTGCATCACTACAGCCCGCGTACATCGACTTTTTTGGTAAATGAGAGTAAAATATCTATTTTTCACTCCAAAAAGCAGCCATTGTGATCTTTGGCCTTCCATGTATCTTGAAACGACTGGATTCGACCTTTCAATTTCCTTTGGAGGGTTATATATTGAGCTATTGTGATGCATGGAGGGAGGAGAAAGAGAAGAGAATCGAAACTTTATTGAAATTTTGCCTTGATTTCTTGAGTCTACGTCCATTGATCCTAGTTGTTGTGAACCATTTATGTTCACCTCCCAAACTCTTTCATATCTTGTGAAGGATTTGTTCTTTTACTCGTGATTTTTCCATTGTATGGTGGATTGAAGTGGTGGAGGCACAAGTGGAGGGACCTAGTTCTTGGTTCAGATGATTTGCCGACAGGAGGTTGTATCTTGTACTTCTTGTTGATATTAATAGAAATACTCATTTTCTTGTACATTTATATTGTGAATGATCATTTATTATCATTGGGTGCATTTGCTTATATATATCATGGATTATGCTATTGTATATGCTGACCTCTTTTATATATCATATGAACTTGTTTGCGTTTATTGTTGAGGCTAAGCTGCAGGTTCAAGTGTTGTGATTCGAAAGCTCAATGGAATTCTTCATCAAACTTCCGGTTGAGGTAGGTACTTTATTTTATTCATCAGCATTTACACTTATATAGCATATGTTGGGAAGTGAGTTGATTTCTCGATTCCATCTGTCTGTTGTGGTATACCCCAAGCCAGAGGAAGTTTTTCTCCGTAACAACAATCCTTCCTTTAGTGCCCTAGTTTTCCAAAAATCTAGCACTTCCTTTTCAGTTTGCATCCTTTGGACTTGGATCTAGACTTTGATATACCTTGTTGGCCCATTTCGATATATCGACTTCTCACAGATAGGACTTCAATGGTAGAGGGATCCAAAGACAATTTTCACCTCAACTCTTCTCCCAACAAAGGAGCTACCATATCATAAAATTTTAGATTTATTGATGATGAGTTGGTGATAGTCACCACCATATGATCCTAGGTATCTGAGATATATTATAGTAAAATTATCACTCTAGCCTCATCCTCCACCTTTACACCAACCAATATTAGTTTCTTAATTAGGGTTTTTGTGAAATTTTCAATTACTAGGAACTAGATTCATAAGATAATTTCACCATGGAATATTTTAGACAATGAGACAAGAAGAATAGAGAGAATAAATTATGGAAAACACTCTGTATCTTATTCATTGATATTGTAACAATATATAGCACATCCTCCATGGACAAAATCGAATTGCTTTGAGGCAATATGGAAAGAGCAAAAAGAAAGGCTTAGAAAAAGACAAAAAACCCCCTAGGTGGCAAAAGCAGTTTCCAAAACTGTGCTAGAGGCTCACGAATTTGGAAAGTATGGTATGGAAGCTCATGAGTGAGGTAAATAGGATATATTGATTGCTTTAGAAGGTTATATATTATGTGGAGGTCGAATTGGTCAAGTGGCAAAAGATTCCAAGTTAACTAGCTTTATCTTTTCCACTAGAAAGTGGAAAAAGCATGACAAAGCTAACTAAAACTGGATAGTGTCTTTCTAATTCAGGAATAGAATAAAATCAGACAGAATCCAAGGAAATCTTATCCAGAATCTATCCAAATTCATTTTTGTGAATGAGGATAGCATGTGGTCCACTAAAAGACAAAATTGGCCTATTCTACCTAGTCAAAACTCAGGAAATTAATCATAAATGATTAATTAATTTTATCCTATGTCTAGAATGACATAGTGGGTTTTTTAAATGTTCCAACACCCCCCCTTAAGCCCGAATTTATGTGATGGGAATCAGAAAAATATCAAAAATATAGGTCCCAAGCAACAAGGCTTATGGTCACCCCAATACAAAAATAACTAGTCCATGTAAACCGGGGGAACAGGGAAAACCTCATGGGAACAAAACCCTCCCTCAAAAATGGACATGCTTGATGTATTCATACTGTCATGTTGCTCATTTGAATGAGATGAATGAGCTGAATGGGATGCTTCTAAGTAACTGACTTGATGAAGAGATTGTGGATGTCATGATCATGCATCAGTGCATCAATGTTGTGTAGGCAAGAACCATGTGTTGAAGCTCTATGAAGCTCATCTTATGATGATGGAGGAGCATCAAATGAATTTTTCTTGCTTCTATAACATACATAATCAAATTTGAAAACATAATCAATGATGGAAAGAATATCTATGCATACTCCTTCCCAAGGAGAAACAATGACCTCAACAGGATCAATTTCTTCTGTAGCTGCAATATGGTGTACTAGTTCTTGTACTTTCTTCTCAAACTGATGTAGAACCTTTATTATATTTAAAATGAGATCATGCAGATCTGAAATATCATAATTTAAGTCATATGGAGGAGCAACCAATAAATATTTGGAGTCTCCATGATCGAACACAATTTCAGTAGAAAAAGATTGAGAAACTAGATCACCTGGACAGCTGAGCGAGCCTGGAGAGTGTAAGGACTTGACTTTTGAACCATGAGTGATGGGGTCAGGTCCAAATGTGTTGAATATCAGTCCAAATAATTCCAAAACAATATCTTTCCAACCAATGAAATATATGCAAGACAAAAGTGCAACAGAGGCAACTGACACAGTGTAGGAAAACATAGAATTGTGTAGTTTCTTAACTGGAGAACTTGGGGTTTGTAGGGTATTTTGTGCATCCAAAGGTTGGGTAAATGGTGTGGTATATGTAATGACCTGCATATCAGACTATGAATCATCTTCTAAATCAGAATCTAAAATATTTGAATGTTGGTGAAAAGAGCTTTCAGAAGACAAGTCAGAAGCTAGTAAAAAATGACTAGTTTTGAGAGTAGACTTGGGTGAACTGACTGAAGAATGTATTGAGGAAGAAGTGGAGGTTTCTGATTCTGATATATCAGAATGTGAATCATTATCAGATACATCAGAATTATATTTTACTCTAGCACTCAAAGCATAAGCATGATTACCTTTGGAAGAGGCTTGGAAACAGTGTTCTTGTTCTACAGCAAGCTTGCCTTGTTCTTTCTTTGCAAAGTCAGGAACATCTATGTTATGCTCTTCAAGCATCTTGGCCATGATGTCCAATTTATTCTTGAAGCAAGATATCTCAGGATGAGTGCCTCTGCAGCAATAAGAACACTTGGGATTCTCCTTCTTCATCTTCTTGGATTTGGAATCTCCATCAGAATCCTCTTCATCTGACAATGTCTTTTGTTTGGATTTGTCATTCTTCTTTGCTCCATGAGCAACAAGTGAAAAGTCTTTGGAGGGTGATTGATCCCTCATTTGGACCATCTTGTCCTTTTCTTGAGTGATCAAAGCAATGAATGCATCCAAGGTTGGCATCTTCCATTTTGGAACTGCAAGTCTTGTAGAATGAAAAATAGACACAAATACTGAGTAATCAGAACTCAGTTTTGACAGAATGGTAAGGATTAATTGCTCATCCTTCTTATCTATGCCACATTGCTTGAGTTGAAGCACTAGGTTCTTGAATTTTGAGATGAACTCCTCCATAAAATCGAAATTACTTAGACTAAGAGAGATCAGCTCAATCTCCAACAAATGACCTTTGAGCTCGTCCTGTTTTCCAAAGAGAGACTCTAGCTTTGTCCACACTTCATTTGGAGTTGATAGAGAATTGATATGGAATAGAAGATCTGGAGATACAGAGAGACAAAGTAACCCATAAGCTTCATCAAGCCTATTGAACCATTTGGGTTTTAATGCAACAGCTCCTGGCTCCGTTTCAAGCCCCATAGTGACTCTATACAATCCTTTGCTCCGAAGTTGGATAATCATATGTGCCTTCCAGTCAAAGAAATTGAAGGGAGTGAGAGTCACAGCTTTGGCTTGATTTTGATCCATACTGATGCACTCCTGGTGATGGAAATACCTGCAAAAAACACTCTTGTAAATTGCTTTGAATCAAGCTAGCTCTGATACCATGTGAAATTTTCAATTACTAGGAACTAGATTCATAAGACAATTTCACCATGGAATATTTTAGACAATGAGAGAAGAAGAATAGAGGGAATAAATTATGGAAAACACTCTGTATCTTATTCATTGATATTGTAACAATATATAACACATCCTCCATGGAAAAAATCAAATTGCTTTGAGACAATATGGAAAGAGCAAAAAGAAAGGCTTAGAAAAAGACAAAAAACCCCCTAGGTGGCAAAAGCAGTTTCCAAAACTATGCTAGAGGCTCACGAATTTGGAAAGTATGGTATGGAAGCTCATGAGTGAGGTAAATAGGATGTATTGATGGCTTTAGAAGGTTAGATATGATGTGGAGGTCGAATTGGTCAAGTGGCAAAAGATTCCAAGTTAACTAGATTTATCTTTTCCACTAGAAAGTAGAAAAAGCAGGACAAAGCTAACTAAAATTGCATAGTGTCTTTCTAATTCAGGAATAGAATAAAATCAGACAGAATCCAAGGAAATCTTATCCAAAATCTATCCAAATTCATTTTTGTGAATGAGAATAGCATGTGGTCCACTAAAAGACAAAATTGGCCTATTCTACCTAGTCAAAACTCAAGAAATTATTCATAAATGATTAATTAATTTTATCCTAAGTCTAGAATGACATAGTGGGTTTTTTAAATGTTCCAACAGTTTTTAACTCATTAAAATGATCTTCCAAAATTGAACCCTCCTGCATCCTTAGATGATAAAGTTGTTATTCAGAAAAACCTTATTTGTTTCTAATTTAGTCACATACAAGTTCCCAAATTTCTCCCAAAAGGGATTTGATGGTATTTTCTTCAGTAACAATGAACAATATAGACTCTGCTAAGCAAAGACAAATTGTAGAAACCTCCTTCATGTCCATCTTTATCCACTCCTCATATGTCCTTCCACTCAAGTTTTTAAGAAAACCTTTCAAGTATATGGCTTGGTCATTCTAAACCAACAAATCCCCCAACTTAACCTTCCATAGGGAGAAATTATTGCCATCAAACTTTTCAATCTCAAACTTGGTTAAACCACATATCATTGTTGCAACTCCCACTTGTATAAAATGTTATCCCTGCGATTTTTTTCCACGATATGATACCAAATGCTAGAAAAAGAAATAAAAAATAGAAGCAAACAAAAATAACAATAGAACACAATATTTATGTGGAAACCATATTGTGTGCAGGTAAAACCATGAGGCAATGGTAGCTTCACTATTTTATTATTATTTAGAAGAAAAATTACAATGCTTTCTTCTCTTGTGATACAATGCTAGGGGTAGCTCCCCTTTTATACAATACATATGAGGGTTCCATAAGGAATCAAAATACACTATAAGGGTCTAGAAATGTTTGCTTCAAGGGATCTGCCCCTACATGCCTGACACATATGAATCTCACAATGAGATATTCGTGTACCACTGTACAGGAAAATGTTAGAGAGATGCATTTGAATTCATCTCCTAACATACTCTCAGCCTTAGAAAGTGTGAAAAGTTGGAAGGTGATTCCAATTTTACACCTTGTAAGTGCGGGTTGCAAATGTTATTGGAAAATATTGAGATTTAAAAGCATGTTTAGAAAGGTATCATTGCACATACCAATCCAAAATTGATGGTTGAGCATAATAAAGAGGCAAAGGAAAAGATAATCAATCTTGATTTAGTGAGGGATTATCTATTTGACCATTCACATTGTATAGAAGAAGACCAATAAGTATATGTATGATGTTTTGGTTGCATTGTAGTAGAGTGTGAGTTTGTCAAGAAATAATCCATTAAGAAACAATATTTCAACCATCTACATAAGTGACACATATATAACGGTTAGCGACCTAGCCATGCTCATAGAGTTGAAATATCAATTGGATGCCATAGGAACAAAAGTGGAAGATGAGGAGTTGGTACCCTTTGCTTTGAATGGGTTTGTTTAAACTTCAAAACCCTTTTTCCAAGGTGTTTGTGCTCATGAGAATTTACCTACTTTCTATAATATTTGAGACGATTGTGTTTCGGAAGAGATAATGTTAGAGAATTTTTTAGCTAAGAGAAGAGAAGTAGAATAACTAGTCCCCTTCAGGAGGATGAGGAAGGGAAACAACAAAGGACACACGAAGGGTAAGAAGGAATAATCAAGCCAAGGTAACAAGGGTTTGTGTAACATGAATTGTTGTAGGTGTCACCAAAAGGGGAAATATGCCAATCAATATCTGGAGAAGAAGGGGATGGCTAAGCAACAAAAATGAGTTGAAAGGTGTGTAGGAATTGTCGAAATAGCTAATGAGTTATCATCTTGGCTTGATACTACCTTATCCATGGTCTCTTGTTTATTTTCCAACACTGTGTCAAGTGTTGGATAGTATGTTGATAGTGAGGCATCGACACACATGAGATGATGCTACTTATATTGTGAAAGTATTTCTCTCCATTTAATTTGGATGTCATTATGTGATGTTCTTGAGTTGAATGATGTCTTATTTGTTCTTTCTTTAAAGAAAAATATTGATTTAGTTTCTTCTATGATATATTTTCTATATATAGTTTCATTTGAAGGACATCGACACATTATAAATGATTGTAGTCTATCAAGTCTGAGGAATCTAGATAGAGGTGTGTGAGAAGGTGGCCTTTACAAGTTACTTATTTCTCTTATGTCACTAATACATACTAGTAAGAAGTAGGGTGAGCCTTATATTTTTAAGGAGGCATATATAGATCATATATGGTGGGATGATATGGAGATAAGTTCAAAACAAATTATGGAATCAATGGTCGATTCCAAGATTGCAACTAATGGGAGAATTGAAGAGTATTGAGATGAGATTTTTGAATTTTTTTAGAAAAAGGGAGATGACCTTAATGAGGCTCTTTCTCTACTTCCCAGAGAATTGTCTTGAAAAAAGAGATTTGACCCTATTGAGGATTTTTCTTCAATTGCCAAATATTTTGAGGTGCATGGATGAGATACCATTGTAATTTACAGTTTATTGGAGGCCATATGTGGGCTATTATTTTCACCACAAGCTTGGTATTTCATGAAGGATGAGATTTGTGTAAATTTTTATATTTGTGATCAATTCAATCCACTTTTCTTATTCTTGTATGGATATGTGATTATGTTTGCAATAAGTCTTGGACAAATCATAATTTGATGTTTGAATATTTTGGCTTGTGAATTTTAAATGAAGGATGTTAGAGTTTATCAAGTTGTTGATGGTTCAAGGATATGTTCCTTCATATTCACAAGTGGTCGAGCACTTAGCATAGAGGAGGTTCAATATGTTCTGATGGAGTCTTTTTTGTTGGATATAGTGAGACTTCCATAGGTTACATGATTTATAGTCCAACATAGCAGAAGAGTGTGGTGAGAAAAGATGTGAAATTTTAATGAGGTTATGTGGTTTGATATATCACATGTAGCTTCTTTAGTGATTGAAAGAAGTGAGGAGGCTATTTTTCAAAATATGACTCAGAGGTAAACAAAGAGTCAAATATAGATGTCAACGAGTAAATATTAAGGGTAGGAGAGCTTAAGGAAGGATACATCCTTACCCTCTAATTTAGTTCACATGAAGCCAAGATGGATTACACAGGCATTATCGGAAACATAGGAACTTTTAGGAGCATCCATATGTTTAATGAGAGTGAATATACCTCCTAGGAGATATGTTAATTGCATTGAATTATCTACTTTAATTAGGATCCTTCCAATTTTTTTGAGGAAGTGTGGAGTGATGCCTTGATGGAGAAGAATGAAATTTGGGTTATAATTCCTTTAGAGCGGTTAGTGATTAATTTTGAAACTATGACAGTTTCAAATTTGAAAATGGAAGGTTTGGTTGAGATCCAAAGGGAGAAGAATAATGTGTATGAAAACACTTTCCTTGTAAAGAGGGAGTGTCGACTTCCAGGTTGCTCTAAAAATGTTTACATCGTGCTATAGATTCCTTCATGTGATGTGGGGTGCATCGTAAAGACCTGTAATCCCCTTAGTTGTACCTTATAAATTTTAGCTAATGACATTTGGAGTGAATTCTATAGGTAGTTTCCTTAACATGGACTTTATGCTAGATGTGGGACACAAGCTTGATGACATGGTTAATTTATGTGGCATTGATATATTCTATATGGTGTGCATGTTGAGGAGGTTGATTGCTTGCATGGATTTTTGATCCACCTTAGAGGAGGAGTTTTGGGCACTAGGAAAAAGATAATGTATCCCTACAAGCATTGGGACCACTTGTTATGATTTAGAAGGATGAGCACTTGAATTGAGGACATGTGGATTGAAGATGTGGTACTTGTGGTTTCAACTAGAGCTCTATGACACATATATTGAGAAGGAGAATTAGATTAGTGGATGCTTTCCTTGGAGAGAAAGGATCCTTGTGATGAGGATCACTTAAAACTTGGATCACATGCTTAGAGAGTGCACCACTTGAGAAGCCTTGTCTTGACATATGTACACATTGGACATCTAGCAATTCAATTGGATACATTATCTTGAGGATTGGATATAGTTGCTTTTGGACTTGGTGCACTTTACCATTTTTTGCCTCTCTCATTTATTATATATAAAGAGAGGAAAGAGTCGTTGGTTGAACTATTCATGCTGTAAATATGTGAGAGTTCATTAGATCATTTGTATCTTGAAGACGAGCGTGTCTTCATTTTTTGTACTTGTGTTTATGCAAGGGAGTAGGGTGCTCGGGTTTGTGAGAGGGAAAACCTAGAGGAGACGTGAAGCGATAGGATTTAGATCCTTATCAGAAAGACTTAGGGTTTGTGGAAAATAAACCCCAGAGGAGACCTGGAATGCTTTGCTTAGAGAGCTTGAGAAAGGAAAGCTTGGTGAAAGATGAAATGTGGACATGTTGTGGAGCCTTTGGTGTGGCTATATAGCTTGGTGGTATTCCTTGCTATGCATTTGTATTGTTAGTTAGATTTTTTATTTTGATGGTGGATGCATGAGCTATGGTTTGGAGGACTTATAGAGTCCTAGCTTGTGATAAGCTTAAAGAACTATCTTGCACTAGGTTATGATAGGTTGTTGGTATGTACCTGTAACTTCATTCTTATGTGTATATGAAGTGCACTAAGTTATCCAAACTTGATTTACTTCCAAATCTGATTTTTTTCTTATATTCTCATGGTGAATGATTAGTTTTTAGGGCTCTTTGTTATGTTGATTTATCATGAATAATTGATAGATTTTGGTGAGTGATTTGACAAGTTTATAAAAGATAAGAGGGAAGATTTGTGGTTGTAAGAAATTTGATGTTTATAAGTTATTTTCAAAGCTATTATATGTTGGAAACTAATAGAAACGTATTTTCCTTGGAATACAATTGTTTGGTCATTTTATTGGGTTGACTTGTGCAATTGGTTGGATAGAAGTGAATTGTATATTGTTGAATTTATATTTTTAATTTATATATAAGGATGAAAGTTCATAGGACATAGATCCAGGAAACCTCAATATTGAGGTGAAATTTTTGAATTGCATTAAGAAACAGTTTCTTGAAATTTCCACATAATTTTTCTTTAGCCTCATTACTCCGAGTGCCATATTTTTATGGACATTTAAATGGTATATTTACTTCATACCCACATTTGTTGTAGTAAATGTTTCTTTTGTAGCCATCAAATTTTGACCACTACAACATAATCCACCTAAAGTTATGACTCTATATTTCTTCCTGACTTGCTAAGATTCCTATAGCTTGTTAGAATTATCTTTGTATGAAGCATGTGTGCATGGTGTTCCATTCTTACTTTGTGGAGATTCGTCTTGATTTTATATTTCTTTTTTAATATTTAGGAGGCTTGTTCATAGTGGAAACATGAGATTTTTTAGCTCTTTTAGTAGATGGTCTGGATTTCCTAACCCATATAATTTGTAGTTCTTTCCTTTCCATTCAAATTCCATAAATTGTTCTTGGAGGTTTGTGGCACAGGTGCACAATTTCATTAACCATATTGATCCATGTCCATCCCACTAAGTGGCAAAGTGTAACATCTAGTTTTTAGTTCCAAGATTTGTATTTGTATAAGGAATTTATGGCATCTTCCTATTCCTTTGACTTGTTTTCCATCAAAAATTGAGGCAATGATAGCCATCACAAGATATACAAAATATTTAGTTGTTTTATGATATTGTTATCCATAAAATTGCATGCACTACCAAAGTCTACTAAGATTGTGATATTTTTTTTGTTTGCTAGAACATCCCTGACTTGCGAGAGTGGCCTTTGGTCTAAGAAACCATGACCTAGAGGCATCTAAGATGTCAAAATCACCCAAGGATCGCACCCGGCCTGGGCCACACCAACCCTCAACTAGTTGGATTTTGGTTGTCTCCTACCAACTAGCTCACCCCTAAGTGGAATTGAACCCAGGTCACCCTATTGACGAGACCCGCACCTTAACCGAATGAGCTAATGAGATTTGAAAAGATTGTGATATTTTTATTCTATATGCTTCACTTGAATTTTAGTACCCTTGGTTCCATTCTTCCTATAATTGTTGAAAGCTATATACTGGGTTTTTTGTATCTTGAATGCTCTAGTTTTTACCAATGTTCCTTAGATTAGGTGGGGTATATCTTACTATATATGGTTTTGATTCTTGATTTTGGATTATAACTTAATTATGTACCCATGAATATTCTTCCTTACACGATTACCTAATGCACTTGATTGATGCTAATGGAACCTTTGGAAAATTTGCATCATTGTTAGAGTATAACATGTCTTCTTTAGTGGAAACCTTTACTTCATTCCCACCTATAAGTTTGCAATGATCTAAGTGAATGGATTCATATCTATGACTTGGAGCCCACTTCATACTGCATCTATGATAATAAAAAAATCTTTCATTTTTACCTCTTCATTGGAGCTACTACTAAAGGTGTTTCATTCTCTTTTATATTCATATCTATATGATTTTTAATTGTTGCATTTGTGTTGATTGGACACTTGTCTCCACAATATCCATCCTTTTGTAGTGAATAAACCTTGTCAAATATTTGCAATGATGATCTTTCAAATTTATTTTCCATAACTTTTTTCTCAAATTTAGCCTCTTCCATGGTCATAATACCATGCATTTTTAAATCATTCTAGATGTGTAGATTTAGTCTGATCACATAAAATAAAATTAGCCATTCTATTGATATTCCATGTACCCATGTGCCAATGCTTCTCGATCATGTGTAAATTCATCTACATTTCCCTTTTGTTGTAGTTTGGTGAGTTCTATAAAAAAATTCTTCCTATGTAATACTTAGTAAAATCACATAGTAATCTTTTAAAGAAGTGATTCTTGAACATATCCTAGCTAACCAAATAAGATGAATTCTTTCACCACATGTACTAATTGCGTGTCTCACCCTCGATTTGCATGGAGTTATACTTTATTTTTTCATTGTCATTGTCGATATTATATATTTCATCTACCTTGTTAAACCATTCCACAACTTTTTTTTCATTTATGTTGAACTTTGAAAGCTCTAGTTTTTCCCTCAACGAGTGTGTGGAATTGGTAGAATCGTATATAATGGTGAATGGTTAGCGATCACTAAGTCATTTGTATGTATGCTTGGTTGTGGGTTAGTCATACATTTTAGCACTTGGTTGTGGGTTAGTCATACATTTTAGCACTTGGTTGTGGATTGGTAGTATGTAGAGAATCAACACTAGATGAATGATTTGATATGAGTTCCTTTAGTTCGTCATGATTCTTATTAATGTGCCCTTTGAGTTAGTTTTTCTCTTTCTTTAGCTCTTTATTGGTTTTGATCAAACGTCTTCCATAGTTTGTCTTGTTCCTCAATAATTTATTTGTATTGAGCATCTATTTCTTGCAATGTTTCTCTAATATTTCCAATCTACACTAGTATCTATCATTTTATTAGTTACAGGAGTATTTTGGTGCTCAATTTTGATAGAATTTATTAATTGTTCTACATATTAGCTTAGGTGTATTGATAGTCCAACGATTAATGTCAATTAATGATGTACAAAACCTTGTTGTATGGATTACAATGGATATACAAATTCCTTTTTGTGGATGCATGATTATGACTTATGATTCTAGTACTATTGGATGATGTACGATGGTTAAACTTATGATTGTATGGGATTTCAATTAATTGATAACTAATATATATGTTTGTGTTTGCATCATAAAAACATTGAATTGCTAGGGAAACTTGTAACAATATACAAAACAAAGAGAATGTGATAGCTATATGGTAAGGGAATCAGGTTTGCACATAATTATGACAGGAGAAAGGTGTAGTTGAGAAGGTGGCAGTTCATATGGAAAATTCATAAAGCATATCAATAGCTTGTACAATTGTAGCATTGAATAAAGATGGTATAATGATAGCCTATATGGTGGCATCATTAAGTATAGACTGTACATTGGTGGTTGTACGAAATTTGTGATACCAATGGAGTCTAAAAGCTCATTGTTGTTGATTTACTCAATAATATGAGAATAGAATAAAATATTAATTGATAAAAGATGAGATAATTGTTGCAAAGGGAGGGCCCCATATAAAAAATCCTAAGGGGGTACCTTGGTGAATTTTTATGAAGGTTGTGACTATTAAGTTATTTCCTTTATTTTTATTCTTTATTGTATTTTACTACTTATTATATATTTTGATTCTTTCCTAACTTGTTCTTTTATGTATATAAGACTCGACTACCTCTTCCACTATTGTCATTCCTTTTATTATATTGCACTAGCTTTTCTTATTTTCTCAAAGATAAATTAGTAGTATTCTTACACTATACCTATATTAAGTGGGATTATCTCATCTTGGACTAGTCAATCAATTCATACCTCAATAATTTATGGTTCTCATCCTCATCATGACCTTTGTAGATGGAATTTTGATATAATTCCTCAATGTTCTCTTGCATATTTTGATCTCTTTGTCGCAATTTCCAAATTTGTTTGAATAGCATTTGTTTATAATTCACTAAGAATATTTGTTCTCCTATATTAGATACCATATTACTTGAAGTTGTGGTCTTCTCCTTGTTATATTGAACATACTCACATTTTACAAAATCCCAAATGGAAACACACCCCTTCAACTATGTGATGACAAAATTCAGTGTGTGTAAGTCCTTAATCTTCTCATACTCAAAACATCTCTCCATCTCACTTATACAATATACTAGTGATTATGTGTTAAAATTCATCATACTTTGAGACTTCAAATTTGTCTCCTCTTTTTCTTCAAGAAGTTGATCAATAGGGCCACAACATCTTGTTCTTATTCATGTTGTGCTTCTCAACTATTGGCTTCTTAGTCTCCACTTTGTTATCTTGTTTCCAACTCTTCAATCTGTTTTCTCAACTATTGAATCTCTTGATTTACAACATAACTTCCTCCCCTTCTTGTGATCACTATAATTTTTACCCCATGGATTCTCATGGATACAAGGAATTCCACCGTTACAAATTCCAAATCTTTTTTCTCTTTTATCAAATTTCTAATCACCAATTTTTGATACAAAACTTCATTAACACCAAAACTTCACTTTGTCTCTTCACATATATTCATCATGTTTCGTTACCAAAAATTATGTCCAATGGTCCCACAACCCAATCCTAGTTTGTAGTGACCAACCAAACATGTATTACACAACATGATTCAATGGCATAAATATAAATATTTTTCACAAGACATAATTCAATATGACAATAATGTGTATATATTAGAAAGGTACACTCATTGGCATTATAATAACACATCACATTTCAAAGTCTTGCACCATCTTCACTTTGTGTAACATCAAATTTTCACTTTGTTGATGAGGCAAAAAACCCTAAGTCATACAGTAGGGATCAAACCCAAAGAAGAGGCACAATCAAACTCTTCCCTCTTTGGTATAGTATAACCCTATAGAGTATATGACCTCGAAACCTATTTGATGGGCATTAATTAAATTGAAAGGACTATATTTTTGTCCTTTCTAAAATAAAAACAAAATATTCTTTAATCTAAAGAAATCATTAAAAGAAGTAATAACATAAAGAAATAGAGAGAAGATATAACTCATAAATATGTAAATAAATACAATTTCCTATTCGTATTGTAGTTACATATATACTTCCATTTTACTTTCATAGAAATAATCACTCAACCTTGAAAAACAATGATAAGAAAATAAGTAAAACTAAACATTAAATAAGGATTAATGAACTAGTAGAAAGTAATGCATGAAAGAGCATTCATCCCAAATAAATGTAAATGATAAAAGGGATTTCTTACAACCATTCCATTCAATGTTGATGTTAAGCAAAAAATTTGAAAAACAATGATAAGAAAATACGTAAAACTAAACATTAAATAAGGATTAATGAACTAGTAGAAAGTAATGCACGAAAGAGCATTCATCACAAATAAATGTAAATGATAAAAGGGATTTCTTACAACCATTCCATTCAATGTTGATGTTAAGCAAAAAAAAGTCCACAGTAGTCACCAACCAGAAGTATTTCCAATTAGTCACCAATCAGAAGTATTTCCAATTCCACCAGAATTTTTTTTTCATATTGATTGGCTTCTCCATTATCATAGAAAGAGTGGATTTTACATATGTATTTTCAAAGCTCCCTTCTCAAAAATCCATTTCTACTTCTTACTTTCCTCCTTACATGACTTTCTTAAAAAATAGTTATAACTACTTCTTTAACCCAAAACCTATTTAAACCTTAACATAAAACCTATTCTATTCTAACCAAATTTTTCTTCTTGATCGATAAGATCATCTTTTTTTTTACCCCATTCTTCAAATAAGTTTCTACATAGTTCCAAATGTGGATAAATATGTTGTTTTAATGGGGCCTCTAAGGCCAATACTTCTTTTTCAAGTCTTTTGGAATATTTCTCGATTTTGGGAAATGAAAATTCCAAGAAGGAAACTTTCCTTGTTTTTGCAATGAGAAACTCCTCCAAGTGTTCTATTTCTATATTTTTAACTACTTGAATTTCTTGCTTAAGTTGAACAAGAGAATCTTCAAACTTGTTCATCACTTGATCTAATGGATACAAATATTCTGGGGTGTGAATGTAGGTATATGACATTGTAAAGTAATATCCTCAATAAAATCCCATATTTTCAAGCATTGCATACATGCATCTTCTACATTATTTTGACTTTCTAAGGCTAATATTTCCCAAAAATTTAAATCTGGTTCACTCTCCTAAATATTCTTTTTAACTAACAATTTAATGCTATGTCTTTTGTGACCCTTATGTCTTTTAATATCCTTGATGAAGGCCAACTAATCATAAGTTTTGGCTTGAGTTTCTTTCCATAGTAAGATCTTCTTATATACCAAAGACAATTGTAAAGTGTATTCTTTCAATTTGAAAGATAAAAGTATCACTGAACATTTGCATTAGATTCAAAAACTTCTATCACATAATCAATTAATGTAATAATTACCTTCTCAATGGTTTTATCCAAATTAACTTGTTCCTCTAGTATTTTAATCTTTTTCTTCAGCTTGATCGTGTCATTTTCTTCCTTTTGTACCCTCTCCATGGTTGCTTGTGTAAGTTCTAGACCGGATGCTACTAGATCACTCAACTTGGTATTGTTTAAATTTATTATTTGTTCCTTAGTTTCACAAACTACAGGAATTCCCAATTCTAACTTTCTCCTCTTTTGAGTCTGTTTCACAATCAATTGCTTCCTTTTATTGTATGCTAACAATTCCATGTCTGCAACTTCTTTTGTTGAAACTAAACTTGTTTCATTGATAACATTTCCAAGACCTCCAAGAGTGATTAATTCCTCCAAATCATTGCCTTTTCTTTTGTCTAAATCTATGTGTGCTTGATTTTGAAATGAATGTTGTATGTTTTTGTTGAAGGGATCCTTTGATTGATCATTCTTATAATCATGTTGATTGCTACTTTCTTGCATATTTTTCTCAAACTTTGATTTTTCCATTTGTAATTTCCTTTCCAATTCTGACAAAACCTTATTTTGTTCTTCATCTTTTTGTTGCTTCTATAATTATGCTTTCCTTTTTTTCATCATATTCTTCCTCTATTTTTCCTCAATTTCTCTTTTTTCTTGCTCTAATCTTTACTTTTCATCCTAGTTGCTTTATTTCTTCCTTCTTTTCATCCTTCTCTTGTTCTATTTCTTACTTCTTTTCACACATATCTTGTTCTATTTCTTCCTTCTTTTCTTCCTCCAGTCGATGTCTCCGCTACTCTAAATCTTCTTATTCCTTTTATTATTATCTTGCTGATTTTTTACTTATGCTTCAAATTCTTCCCTATTCTTCCTCCAGATGATAGAGTCCTTAGTCTTTAATATAAATTCCACTTCATTCCATGGATCAATATCCTAAGATATTAACTCATCCTCTCGTATTTCATGAGTATAAGGCCATGTCAAAGAAATGTAATTACAATGTTTTAGTACCAGACCATGTGGATCATGCTTTCTAAATTAACCCTGGGGAAATATGAATTCTAACATCAGAATTCCTTCTTGTTTGGCATGATTAGAATTTGAAATTCTATAATTTCCAATAGAAAAGTTATATTAGATAAAAAAATATTTTTTCTTGAGTCCTTGGCAAGATATTAACTTATTCTTTGTAAAATAGTGTGTATGCAATTTCAGAAAGAACTAGCTTATTCAATACATAAATGGGTAATATATGTGGGGGTGCAGTGTCTCCATATATCCTTATATAAGTAAACCTATCTTGTAGGTACAAATTTCCAATGCACCTGATTTTTTTCTTATCTTCAATAGAGATCCTTGGACATTATGCATGAAAATTTAGTCTAGGGAGAGGGACCAATAAATTGCCATAGATTAAATAATTAACTCTCTTATACCTTGTCTCCCATAGATCTTGACAATATACATGTACATGGACTTTTGAACTAGTCCATTTCCATCCCATTCCTGGAAATGTGATATGTGGATAGATACTATCTAATAAATATGAAGACATGAAAAGAAGGGACTATCTTAGATAATTGATTATTGGCTTTAAGGATTTCTTCAAGGCACGTGACAAAATAACTCCCCAATTAAATAGAGCTCCCTTTGTAGCTACCCAATGAGATAAAGGCATCCAATCATCTTTAAAATCCATACAATTTTTCCTTCCACGGAGTTTGCACATAAGAGCCATAACATAATTGTAAGGTTCCCTAAGATTCAGGATATTATAAAAACCATCAATTTTATGAAACAACCTCTTGTATTCAATCCACCAATTTGCCAAGATTTTTCATGGTCATTCTTAATGTGGAACTTAGTCACAAATATGTGCTCAAGTTCTCCTCTGGTTTGGGGAACTCATAATATTTCTCCATGTCAATAGATTTGAATGAAGCAATAGCAACTCCAAGTCGGTTGGAAACCTAATCTATAGGGATTATGGTTCTATGTGTAAACATTGTAAATATTTCAGTTCTAGGTATTTGAGGAATCACATACCTATGGGATGTAGAAGGCCAAAGGTCACTTCCTATTGTATAAATAAAAATTTCATGTACAATAAAGTTATCCCAACATTGGATTTATTCAATCTTGTCGTGGTATCATAGCCCTATGATTTTTAACTCCATGAGTGCTTGCAATCTTCCTTCTATCCTCCTTCAATCTACTCCATGTCGTATTGCCTCTATTATCATCTCCTAAGACCCTCCAAACTTGCACATTGAGGTATATAATACCTAGGCACTAAGGTTTCTTGCATTACCATTTTCCATCTCTCGCACTCCTTTTCCCTCTATGTGGATATTTGTATCCTTTGTTGGTATAATCATCTCTTCTATGTGAGAAACTACAAGCCCTAATTCATATTGGTTTCACATCTTCCTATGTGTGGGTATTTTCTCATGTTTGTTCCTATGTGGTCATTTTGGTGCCTCCTCTATGTTTTATTTGCCTATGTAATGGTGTTCCCTCTCCTTTGTGTAAGGTCATGAATTAGGTGAACTTATCCTCTAAGTAAGGCCCACAAACTCACATCTCTGCATATACTCCTCTCTTCCATGACTTCTCCAACTCTGTGTGACCTAGTTCCTATTTAGAATCCACTTCTTATAATGTTTGTTAAAAACTGGAAAGATTATATTATCTATGACCATAACCTCCACATGCTTTCTTATTAACTTAACCCACTTGACTGTAACCTCCACGATTTGTCCTTTCAAATTGGTGGAGCCATTTGTGGGTTATCACGACTACCTTTTGGATTTGGGTATAGTTGAATTTGTATAAAGGTGTGAAAATAAATCTCTAGGTAGTTGAATCATCTAGTGATTTCATACATAGAATACACCATGAAACTATCATACTGGATTCTCCCCAAAGTACCTGTATGTGGTCAATAAGTTGTTGTCCATGACATCTCTTCAAATTTATAATCATTGAGCTTCACACCCTAAAGAAGAAGAAACTACACATGAAGAATAATAGGATGGGGTAGAGGAGTAGCAATCGTTGAGGTTACAGTCTTTGTTCTGAAGTATTGGATCACATTTTTTCACACAAATCAGCACTCTATTAAGTTGTGGTGCAAATTTCATTTATGATCTTGATGTGAAGAGTAGCTTAGTGCTCGAAAAAAAAGAAGGAAAATTACATTGTAAAGGGCCTTTCTCTCTAAGTAGGATCCTATTATTGTCTTCTAGTCATCTTATGGACAATTCTAAGCTCAATCTACACATGCAACCAATACATATCAACCATGGGATCATAGCCTTGGATTTGAAGACCGATGAAGAATAAGTCCAAACATTTATTTATGTTGTGATTATTTTTGGGGCGAGGCTACTTGAAATGTTTTTTTTTAAATTCATTTGGTGTAAATTTTCATCCATTACCCTTGAAATTTGGAGGCTTAGCTTTTGGCCTAATTGTATAGAGAGTGTATTCAAAATTGTAAACTATATTTTCATAGCTTGAAATGGATTGTAAGCTCCATGCAGAGATTGTATTGTGACTGTAATCCTTTTTATACACAAATTTTATTTTAGTATAGTGTATTGTAGAGATAAAATTACTCACTATAATTTAGTTGTCATAATATTTTGAAGACAACATTCTATTGAAGATCTTGTATTTTATGCTCAAATAATTTTTTCCTTGAGAATTCATTCCCTAATTTATATCATTGGAGTTGTGATCAATGGAAAGGAAAACTATCTAGAATGGTCGAGGAAGATCAGAAACACACTCATGTTCAACAATACGTTGGATTACATATTTGAAGGAGAAATTAATGATGTACCTGAAGAGAGTATAGCAAGCAAAGATATTGCCATATGGAAGAGAAAAGACAAGAAGGAATAGATATTGATCATTGATACAGTAAGTGAAGTGGTTAGTTGGAATATTTAATCTACTAAGAACTCTTATGATGCTTTGAAGAAGTTGAAAGATTTGTATGGCGCACACTCAAAATTGTAGTTAATTTAGTTGTTGTTGAAGCTCTTCAACCGAGAGTTGAAGGATAATGATCTAGTGATTGTAGAATGTAAGATCAAATCCAGTATGCATGAGATTGAGACTATTTCTATGAAGATAGACCTTTCTATCATTGGATTCATCAAGGTCCTTCACCCCACACATTCACATTATCTTGAGTCACTTCAAGATAGTGGCCAACTAAAATACCTCAAATTTGACACTCTCTTGGATAAAATTGAGGAACAAGAGAAAGACTTTGAAAATAATCCATTTAATCACACTAGAGAGACTATGTGCTTTTCCCGGAAAGGGAAGAATCAACCACATGATTTTTCTTAAGGAAATGACATCAAAAGAGGATTTGGAAGAAATAACTTCAGAGGCAGGGGGTAAACAAAAACATGTTGAGAGCTCTTATCTAGTATAATGTGTCCATTGCGGAATGAAAGGATATGAAGCTATATCATAGAGAAGAAAGAGCAGAAAGAAGACAGAGGTAAATGTAAAAATTCATGAGTCTGGAAAAGCTCTTGAATTTTCTCTTTCATTGTTGCACATTGTGATGTTGGAATAAATAAATTTATATTCAATACTTCATTTGCATCTTGGAGAAATACTTGGTTGCTTGACATTGGTGCAACCTCCCACATGAAAATTAGAAAAATACATCTTTGAAGAATTGGATGACAATGTAGATGGTATAGTAAATTTTGCAGATAAATCTAGCCTCAAACCCAAAGAAATTGGCAACATTATGCCTAAATTACCAGTATTCCTTGACTTTATGTTGCATAATGTTCTCTACCTTCCAACATTGCAAAGAACTTGTTGCCTCTTATGCACATTTGACAACAAGTTCATTCCATCTACACATTCGATGGGAAAGTTTATATAAGGAGATCCTTTGACAACCAAGTCATCATGACTAGATGGGAAGATACGATATTGTTGAACCTAAATGGGACATCTGCAAGAGCACAAAATTTTGCACACCTCTCTCACCATGATGAAGGTATAGTATCTTTGAGTCTTTTGTGGCATGTTAGATATGGGCACATCAACTATGGTAGCATTTGTTTGTTGAAGAAGAATGGTGTCTCTAGTTTTCCCACCATTCCAAATAACTTGAAACAATTTAATGCTTATATATTGACAAACATAGTAATTAGCGTTTCCATGAGTCAAATTCTAGAGCATGTAGGAGATTAGAGTTGATACACTTTGACTTGTGTGGCCACATGCTTGCTACTTCTGCAAATATTAATAAATATCTCATGAATTTTATTGATTATTACACCAAGATGCATTGGGTTTATTTATTGAAGAAAAAATCTAAAACATTTGAAACATTTAAAATTTTTCATTTGTGGATTGAAAATGAAGCACATTCTCATATTGGCATTGTTTGTACTGATAATGGAAAATAATACACTTCTAATGACTTTGAAAACTATCTTTTTCAACATGGGATTATGAATAAAACCTATATTCCATATAATCTTCGACATAAATGGTGTAGCAGAAAGAATGAACAAGACACTCTTGAATATGGTATGCTCCATGCTGTTTTTCAATAATGTGAAATTGATGTTTTGGGATGATGCAGTTCTATGTGCAATCTATTTGAGAGAGAGAATTCCATCTCATTCTCTTGCCAACAAGACTCTATATGAAATGTGGTATGGTCACATTCCTTCAATGAGGCATCTCAGGGTGTTTGGTTCCACCTATTATGCCTTAATTCCAAAGGAACAAAGAAACAAGGTTGATGAAAGGAGTTGAAAGTGCATCTTCCTGGGGTACTCAAACACCACCAAGACATATCATCTTTACGATGAGGTAAAAAAAAAGTTTATAATTTCCAAAGATGTCATTTTTCTTGAAATGAATCAAAGTGACGAGACTATTGATAGGTATATTGATCGTCTAGATAAATTTACCCATATAAAGACAATTCATGCATTTGACAATGAGATTCCACATCTTGAAGGGGGGATCCCTATCCTGAATCAATATTTGGAATCTCCTTTTGTAGCACCATATCCCCCTCATGAATAATTTCTTTCCACTTCACCAAAACAGGAGTTTCAATTGGAAGGTGTGATTGAGAGTATTGGAAGACTGAATCTTGAAGAGAATGAAGCACCACAAACTAAACAACCTATCTCACAGAAAATTCCAAAGTGGGTCATGGATTGATCTGGATTATTTGGAGAACTAAACGAAGGCAGTGATATAAAAAAAAATACACATGAATATTTCGCATAAAATATAGTAGTACAGTGAAACCAAAATTCTATTAATGAATGGACTGGAAAAACATTATAAATTGTTAAGTAATACAAACTAGCTCTAGATGGTGGTAGCTTATCTCTGAAAAGAGATGTGTTGGATACGCTCATCCGCAAGAAATTAGTTACGATCAAGACAAAAAGGAATTTTTAACATAAATAATAAATGATAAAACCTTAAACTTTAAAAATCCTAACGTCGGGAGATTAAACACTAAAAATTTTGTGGGTAACGATGTGGTTAGTTGATACATCAACTTCCTAGGGGCACAACTTTTGCATACGATCTTTGTTTGGGGTGCTTGATATCTCGTAGGAAAGGTATAGCCAAGAAGGACTCCATGTTTTTGGACCAGATAATACATTTGGTGATCATGTGGGCACTATTGTGGCAAAAGAACGTCATTTAGGGCCTCAAAATGGCCCCGGAATATCATGACTTGAAAAATCATAAAAAAATGCAAAGATGGAAAAATGTGTCTTTAATTCAATGGACTAGGTGGGTGGCCACCAATGTCCATCTGGATCAATCCTCCCCCTTCTGAATAAATGGTCTCCATTGTGTTAAGATTCCTCATAAGAGGGGGAAACTTCTGTTGAATTTGACTCTTGGTGAGTTACTTGCCTTGGTGAAGAAGTTGCCCTGCTTTAACGACCCAGTAGAGTTGCATGTTCTATTGGCAAGTTCCCTTCATCTGTATGTCCATGATTCAATCCACCATAGATTTTTCAAGGAATTCTATATTGAATTTTTTAGGGTCCAAATGGTTAGCCACCTCTGAGGTTTCCAAGAGAGGTGCAAAATATGGTTGAAGCAATTCCACAATAAATACTGGGTGCAAACCAAGGAAAGGGGGAAATATTTAATTCAAAAGAATTCGTACCCATAGCCTTCGTGATGGTGTAAGGCCCATATCGAAGTGGACTGAGATTTATGTGGGGGGCTGTGAGGTGCTCCTTCTACAAATGCAACCACACCTTATCCCTAACTTGAAACTTGTGTGGAACTTGATGTTGGTCATGTCGATGTTTGTACTTGGAATTCGCTTTTTGCATGATATCATGAACCCGTTGTTGGATGTGCTGGATATGTTCAATGAATTTGGTTTCTTTATCTACCTTGGACAGAGCATGGGAGGATGCGTCCTATGTAGATGCAAGGGGTATAGCTACATCAATGGAGTCCAAGGGATGGAACCCCAAGCACACTTGAAAGGGGCTATGGCCAACAGAGTTATGGAGGGCTCTATTGTAACTATGATGAACATATGGAAGGCTCCCATCCCATGTGTGTGGATGTTTGGAGTTGTACATGTGTAGGATATGCACAATCATCTTGTTGACCACTTTTGTCTTCCCATCCATTTGGGGGTGGAAAGCAGTCGATTTGGTCATCTTGATGTCCATTAGAGACCATTAGGAGGACCAGAAGGTGTTGAGGAACCTATTATCTAGATCTAAAAAAATGGTCCATTGTAGCCCAAAATGAACCCAAACACACTCAAAGAATATATTAGCAGTGGCTTCAGCTATGATACTCTTCGTACATGGTTCTAGAATGGCCATCTTAGAGAACTGATCGACAACCACAAAAACACAATCGTGACCATGCTTGGTGGAGGGAAAACCTAACAGCTAATCCATTGAGACTGACTCCCAAGGCTTGTATGGGGTAGGAAGAGTAGTGTACAGCCCTTGCTTCTTGAGAGAAGGTTTAGCAATGGCACGAGAAGTGCATGATTGGATATATCTGTTGACGTATTTCCATATTTTTGGAAAGTAGAAATAATTATGAAGCATTGCTACTGTCTTCTCCATGCCAAAGTGTCTGGCCACCCGACTGTAGTGTGCCTCCCAAATTATATTTGCATGCTTTCTTGATGGAACATAAAGATGGCCCAGATAGCACAAAATTGCATCCTCGAGGTGAAAGTCTGGAACTTGTTTACCTATGCCCAGTGTCTGATATGTAACAGTGAATTTAGGGTCAATGTTGTATAATCAGGGCCACCTAGAGATCTCATGACCACAAGAGTTGAGGACCACAGTTAGTGCCATGACCAAGGTTCGACTAAGGAAGTTTGAAACACGGTTTGTGCCACCTTTCTTGTACTTAATGTTCAAATGAAATTGTTGCAACTATGTGGAGCACTTCTGATAGTGGTCATTCTGCAAGTTTCCCTGCGTCTACATCAATTGTAGGGGCATGTGATCAATGTGGATGATCATTTCCTTTCTGAGAATGTAATTCTTCCACTGTCGGCATGCCTACATAATGGAGTACATCTCCTTTTCATAGGTGGTATAGTTTCAAACAATATCAGACAATGTCTCACTATGATAGGCCATCGGATGTCCCTATTGAGTGAGGACTGCACTGATATCATAGTCCAAGGAATATATCTCAATATCGAATGGTTGTTGCAGGTCTGGAAGAGTGAGGACCATCACTGATCAGATGCAATTTTTCATAACCTCAAATTTTTTTTGTTGCGACACCGACCATGTAAACTTGGATTTAGCTTTTCCCTTGGTCACTTGGCTTAAGGTCCATGTGATATGATATAACCCAAACACCAACCTATGGTATAATTTGGCAAGGCCTAAGAACCTGTGAATCTCTGTCATGGTTTTCAGGGCTGGCCAATCACGAATCACTTGGATCTTGGCTGGGTCCACATGCACCCTGTTGGTACCGAAATTTGCTCCATCAAAATATTAAGTTTCCGACAGCGAGCATGTAAAGAGGGAACCTGATTTTTGTTTTCGAAAACTTCACTAGCAATTTCTCCAAAAACCATGAGTGTTCCAGTCATCATGGTCAATTCTCCTTATGTCAAATCCTTCAACTTGGTGATGCCTTGTGATTTATCCTCATCTTTCTATGTCATACATGCATTTTTTTCCAATGAGTCATGGTCAAGTTCCACGTTTGCTTTGTCACTCTACCCAAAATTTCTTGTTCCAATGTTTAATCCATCCTAAGTCAAACTCAAACCCTTATATAAAAGTGCTTAATCTGGGAACTATGATTTTAAAATAATAATTATTTAATATATATATATATATATATAAATCCTTTATTAAAATAACACTTTTTATTAAAAAGACAAAAATATATATTATTTTAAGTCATTACCTTTTTACCCATATATTACGTAAAATTCTTTGGGTAAAAGAATAAGTCTTTACCCCATTTTCATGTTTATCCTTCATAGCATGCCCACATGAAGAGAGCAATGATGGATCCCACAATGTAGAATTGTGCTCAACGTGTCAACAAATTGAACAGACAGGTGCAAATATAAACAATTGAAAACTCTTTGTTAGTCACATATGGGATATTTCATTGCTAAGTGTTCACGTTAAATTAAAAAGGGAGTTGTTGACACAAACCCAGTCGACAGGGGTTCCCAACACTTTCGATGCCCAAGCCACCGCGATCTCCCTAAGCACCGGCCCAGACAGGTTTTACCCCTTCCAGCAACACCTGCAGAGAAGTTGAGGTCTCACCCGAGATGTTCAAGGGAGAGTTGACGAAACCATGTTTCTGCCGAATGAAGGAGGATGTTGTGCATCAATTGACTAAGTTATTGCAACATGTCAGAAATAGATCTAAGCATTCAAATCAAGCATTAATCATAATCGTGACATCATTCAACAGGAAAAGACTCATTATTGAAACAGATAAAACAGCAATGCATTAATTGCAGCAAGGAAACATCGCATCATTCATATGTTCATATTGCAAAATGCATTACCACAGGAAAACAGGAAAGACACAGGGATTCTGCTCAAAATCTCTTCCACATCATATTATATTCGCACAAACCCAGATTACATTCAAGTTCTTCCCCAAGATGATCTCTCACCAATTTCTCCCTAATACTTACAAACCTACATCTATGTATAGGCTTACGCCTTTACATTTTTGTTCCACTTAGGAAACTACCTAACGACTTCTTAACAAACTTTTACAACTAACCCCAAAATCCCACAAAATGCGGTCAAATGACCTAAAAACCCCCATATTGCGGTCTACATGACCCAAAATATACATGACATGGTCTGAATGACCCAAAACTACCAAAAATACTTGTTTCCTTGCTCGTTGCTTTCCTTCTTTCGTGGTATCTTTGGCCTTGCGTAGCATCTGCGATGCTGCGATGCTAACTCACCAAACCGCTTGCCAATAGGCCCCCAACACAATCTTGTGGCTTTCCCTCGAGCCACGTCAAGCGGACATGGTGTACTCAAGCTCGTATGTCACTGGATTGTATATCTGCAACTATTCTTGTTGTCTGAATCTCACTGTGATGGACTGCTCCCTCTACTGTGATGATCGTCGGCTTGTTGTCATGTACTTCTCTCCCGAAATGGTCATCCTTCGACTTGCTTTCATATACCTCTCAAACTCATCCTCCAGTCTCTAGGAACCTGGTACTGACTGAGGATAATTTTACGAACAGCGTCGACGTGCGAAACAGGCCAACGGATCTGGCACATCTGTTTCGCACTGGTAACACGTTCTACCGGGACCAGGGGGATTCCACCCCCATCATCTTTGTGGTCGTAGGGACCACGAGGCTTTGAACTACAACCATATGCCTAGACATCTCAGATGAGACTTCGTGTCTGTGACACCCGAGTGTCCACGGCGCTTCCTGCTCTAGGTGCTCATGCACACTTGTCATTCGGACTCTCAACGCACCTAGTGTGCCACCCTGCGAAATGAAATGGATCATTTCCACAGCCTCCTTGGAATTCCTAACTCAACTAAATGCCTGCCCCTCGCGCAGCATGAATTCCTCTTTTCTGGTGAATACCACATTGTTTGGATATCCTTCAGGACCTGTCTTTATGCATCGCCCCTGTCCGGATGTCTGCCTCAAAGATCAGTCGTAAACTGGTTCACATAAGGTGCTCATCATGCCATCCCACTAGTTCCTGCGTGTGTAGACTAGGCTGCTGACAGCCAGAGTGGTGACCATACTTCCTTTAGTTGTCATACTTGCCACATCATGTGAACCATTACCCCTGGTACCTGTGGCCATACTGCCATGGTGTGCTCCATGTGCCAATCATGCGTTACTCCGACGCCAATCCAGGACAGCGAACGAGCATACCCGTCAAACAAGTCTCATTTGCTCATGATTCAAAATGATTGTTGATTTGACCTAGTCGCGACCCTGCCGCTTTCGCAATCCAGTTCCCAAAAATGTGACATAAGCACTTTTGCTTGCGCATTCTGTCCCTGCTAGTGCACCATCCTACCACCAACCAACCTACATTTTTTTTTCCAATGCGACTCAGGCATCACGCTGCTCGAAGCTCATCCTTTAGGGCTTCAACCCAACCTACTACCATTGATCAACTTTGGGAGCATCGCTCCATCTAACTGATGTAACTGTACTGTGCCTCCTGAAGTTATGCAACTGATGCGATATGGACCAAGCCAATGCATCTACAATTTCCTTGGGTGCTTCATAAACTTGTTGTCATACAACAACACAAAGTCACCCTGCTGAAACTGTTTGTTTTTTATATGGTGATCATGCCAAGCCTTTAGTCGATCCTTCTCCACACTCTGATGGAAGCCTACAATAAAGCGATCTTCCTGAAGCTGCACTAGCTGCGCCAAACATTCTCCTAATTCTGCTGTGCCACAATGCGCAAACTCAGAACAATGTACTCCATAGGCATAATCGCTTCTTTCCCATATACCAACTTAAATGGTGTATGTCCTGTCAATATTTTACAAGTGGTGCAATATGCCCACAAAACGGCTGGAATTTTCAGGTCCCAGTCATTGTGGTTCACATTACAAACTTTGGTCAGCATGTCCTCCAAGACCTTATTGAAACCTTCTACTGTCCCATTTGCTTATGGATGATATGGCATGCTCTTCTTATGCTATATCTACAGCTCCACTATCAATGCACTGACGGTGGGATTAATGAAACGACTGCCCTGATCGCTCATCAACACTTTTGGGCAACCAAATCGAGTGACGACATTGTCAAATAAGAAGCACGTTGATGTTGCAGCAGTGAAATCTATGACTAGAGCATCCTCCGCCCATCTTGTCAAATAATCTGTGGCTGTGATGATGTATCTTGCACCAGTGCGCTTCCCAGGTGGGTTGATAGGGCCCATGAAATACACTGCCCATTTATCAAATGGTTGCAGTGTAACCTGAAGCTTCAATGGAATCTCATCCATCCTAGAGGGTTTCCCAGTTCTTTGACAGACATCGTAGGTCTGCGCATAATATGTTGCATCATTGTGAAGCATCAGCCACCAAAACCTTGCGCGAAGCACCTTTCTAGAAGTTGCATGACCGTCGTAGTGCCCACCCGCTACTCCTGAATCTGCCTCTGATAAGATCTTCCCTTGCTCATGAGGCAAGACACAACGCCTCAATATCTCATCTAATCCCAGTTTGTATCACTCGCCTGCAATCAGCTAGAAGTCTGCAGCTTTGACCACCAACTTCTTCTTCTGACTGGTGGTAAACCCCTCCGATGCGCTACCTGTCTCCAGGAATTGAATTATTTTTTCATAGTACTCATCAGCTACTTCAACCTTAAACAGTTGTGTGTCTGGAAACCTATCTTCAATATTGGTGGGTTCCTCTCCTGTCTCAATCTACAACAGATGATCTGGTCCTGCGTTCAAGCGTCCTGGCTTCACAATCACTTTGAAACCAAATTCCTGAAAAAGAAGTAGCCAGCGACATATCTTCCCCCCCAACATAGGCTTATTGACCAGATATTTTAATGTAGATTGGTCTATGAACATCTTAAAGTGACCGCCTAATAGGTAATGCCTGAACTTCTGCAATGCATATACCATCGCCAGACCTTCCCTCTCTGTCGTTGTATAGTTTCGCTCTGCAGACGATAGCTTCCGACTTGCAAAAGCAATGGGGTGATCCAGATCCCCTTCCCCTAGTTGCGTGAGCACTACTCCCAGCACTATCGATGAGGCATCGACGTGGACATGGAATTCCTTGCTCCAGTCTGAAAATACCAATATTGGCGCTGAAGCCATCTTAGCCTTTAGCGTTTCAAAACTAACTTGACATTCAAGACTCCACTGAAATACCGCATCTTTCTTCAGCAACTTCTCCATAAGGGTCATGATCGCTACATACCCCCGGATGAACTTGGGATAATACCTAGTGTGTCCCAACGTTGCTCTCAAATGTTTGACATTCGTCGGTGGTGTTAAGCTTTGAATGAGTGCAATATTTGTTGGGTCGAGTAGCAATCCCTGCTTGCACACAATGTGACCCAGTAATATCCCAAATGGTGCACAGAAGATGCACTTCTTCAAGTTCAGCGATATCTGATGCTGTCGACAGCACTCCAACATCAATCGCAAATTTTCCATATGATTGCTGATCAATCCATAGACTGTCCAGTCATCCATGTACACCTGCAAAAACTTCTGAATGAAATCCCTAAAGACAGCAACAACTACTCGAGAGAATATCGTCGGTGCATTCTTCAACCCAAACGGAATCACTGTATACTGAAAACAACCCCATTCTGTCACAAAGGTTGTCTTGTGGCGGTCTTCTTTCGCAATTCTGATCTGATGATAGCCAGAGAACCCATCCGTGAAAGAATACATTTCTTGGCCACCCACACCTTCGAGCACCTCATCTTTAAATGGGGTTGGAAAGGGATCACGCAAGCAGGAATCATTCAACTTCCGCAAGTCAACACAAATGCATACTTCACCGTTCTTCTTGTCCTGCACCACCATAGGTCTGATCCAGTCTGAATCCTCAACCGGTTCAATAATGCCAGCATCCAACATGCGATCAAGTTCGACTTTGACCCTCTCCTTATGGTGCAGATTCAGTCGATAGGGTCGATGTCTGATTGGTTTGGCATCCGATTTCAATGGGATCTTCATCTCCCCCAGATCACCTAAGATTCCCTTCATTTCAGAAAACGTAGTAGGGAACAAGTCTTGGAATTCATGCAACAAGTCTATGACCTTCCCCATCATCTCATCATCCCAATAGTCCCCAATATTCATGAACTTTGGACTGTCCTATGTCCCAATGTTGACCTTTCAAAGCTTCAGCGGTTGACTGGTCGGATCAGTTGGTGCATCAGGTGCTACAACATCGTGACTTCCTTCGGATTTCGGAATATTGACATTCCGCGGAGCATCACCATCTTGTGGCCCACCAGTGATATTATAACATTCCATTGTGGACTGCATCTTGCAGTGCGTATGCAGATCCACGAGATATGCCACCGGAACAACCTTCAGAACGATGTCACGGATGAGCTGCAAGGCGTTATTGACATCCGGGTTGGCATCCGCGAAGCTGAATGTATGATTAAAACAAACTATCAACTCCAACCAAGTGGTAATTTCTCCTCGCAATTCAGTTGCAGTATACCATGATCGCGACATCTCATCCAGCGTATGGACGAAGGCATGGACCCACTCATCCTTGGGTTGCGACGCCCACAACATCTGACATTCCATCGAATGACTTCCAGGGTCATTCCGTCCATCATATTTTCCTGTATGGTAAACTCCGGTGTCGCCAAAGCGAACCGACAGCAATCTCCAACACTGCGATCATCTAGTCATTGATTTCTTATGTGTCGCCCACCATCATGTTGGAGCATCCTTCAGTGCTTCCTCCAATGCCAACAATCGTTGTGGTTCTGAGACCTTTTCCTCAAATCCCACAAGAAAATCAGACAAACCAGGAAACCCTTCGTATACTGGCAGTGCAACGGTCTCAGTCGCAACACGACAATATGACTGTGTGACTAAACCACATTTGCGGAGTGGCACCTCATGCAGATGGTTCTGCCAATTCTCTAACACGTTGTCAGAGTCGGAAGACGCAGAGCTGAAGCTACGCCACCCAAGCTCACCGTTGGCAGTTGGATGAATATAATCTTCTGAAATATTATATGCATGGTCCCATCCACTGGGATCTTCATCTTTTACTGGTTCAATATACCTGTGTCCTTCAACCGGATCCAACGGAGCTATGACTCTGAGATCACGGTTTTCAAACGTAATCATCTGCTTCTTAAAGTTGATGATTGATGCACTATCATTAGCCAATCCAATCCCCAACAACGCGAGATAGGAGCTTCCCCCCTCAACTACTTCGATGACATCAAAGTCGGCATATGTCTTCATTCCCTCAATGTCCACAACTAGGTGTGGAACTCTCCCAATCGGTGTCACCTTGGCCTAATTAGCCAGTCGGAGCTGTATGGGAGACCAGCTCAGTGTGGGACTCCCCATTCTCTATCAGGCCTGCTTGGTTAAGATGTTGACATCCGAACCAAGATCCAGAATAACTGAATCAACTTCATAGTCTCCAATTTGAATGTTCATAAGCATCTCCTTACCTGTCTTCCACCTCTGTAAGTAATTTACTGCAGACTCTTTCCGTCCCCTGGCTGGTCGCTGCAATAGCCCTTCGAGCTCAGCAAGAGCATCTGGATCCCTGTCCAATGATTAAAAAAATCTAAAAAAATATGTGCAAGGTCCCAGACTGCCGCAATGGACCTGCCTCTGAAGTGGCAGAAAAAATAGGAGGCATATCACAAATAATGTCCTTACCACGATCTTTGTCCATCACACAACGTGCCTGAAATAATCCATCACGCTCGGAATCAATGTCAAGCGACACCTTATTTTTTCCTGCTAACCAGATAAGTGGATGTGGGATATCCTCTCCTGTTGTCGCACCTCCCCGAGTGATAACTGCAACAGCAGCATCTTGCGTCCTTGGTTCTGTAGAAATTATCGCAATAGTCGCACCTTGAGTCTGATTCAATGGCAGATTCCCAGGTTGGTTCATATTCTGGTTGGCATTTTCGGATGTTGGTTCTGATTCTTCACCGGTTGCTACACTTGATTCTGCAGTGGTTGTTGTACTTGATTTTGGTTCTGCAGTTGCGGAACATTCCCCGCTTGCCATCATGAAATCAACTACAGATAGTTTTCCACAATGTGATCCGTAACAAAACAAAACGTACACTGTGTCTGCAATTGTGGGAAATCTCGTTGGTAGTGTCCCCATACCCCGCAATGATAACATTGAACAGGTCCTCTACCTCCTCGTCCTCCTCCATGACCAAATCCTCAACCACGTCCTCCCCCGAATCCTCCACAGAATCCTCCCTGCTACTGGTGTTGCGGTTGATTGAACTGCTACTGCATAGGATTCAGTTGTAGTGGCACACCTTGCCCTTGATGCATGTACTGTGGTTGTTGAACGTACTATGGTTGTTGTGGAGCCATTTGCATCGGAGCATATTGTGGAACGAACTGTTGTGGTTGTTGTTGTGGTACAAACTGTACCTGTGGTTGAGGTAGTGGCTAAGCTACTTGCGGCTGCGGTTGTGGTTGTTGTACGGCACGCTGGTCGTCCTTCACATAGAATGCATCGTACATTCGTTCATGAAGTAACCCATATGCTCGGTAGTCCTTATCTTCGTGTCCCACGGACTTGCAGAATGTACAATACAGATTCATTGATTTTGTGACCATCTTTTGCATGTATTGACACTCCTCGTGGCGGTGCCCATATACTTGGTAGATGCGACACCATGACATACCGTCGTCGTTCAATGGATTCGGTGCTCCTGAAACCAGATAATTGCAGAAGTCTGGGAAATTATCCTTAGTATGCCCCTCTCCACGACACCGCGTACACCACACTTCCTCACGCTGTTCTTTACCCTTCTTCAGGTCTTGCAGCTGTATGGTCAAGTTAGAAAACTGGGTCTGAATCTGTGACATACCAGTTGTGTTCTCACTAATCGGCGAAGCTTCCAACCGCATTGCAATTTCCAAGGCTTCACTTAGCGTCGTAATGTTCTGTTGCATCAGCGTTAGTCAAATGTGAGGGAGCAATGCTGCAATGAACAATTCTTTGTGCTGGACAGTGCTCATGTCTAAACTAACCCTCGCCATCAGTGTTTTGAATCATTGGTCAAAATCCCACACAGTTTCAATGGGATATTGCTTAATCTCTTTTAGTTCTATAATATACTATGCTTCAGACTTGGGTTTTTTGAACTCGGCAATCAATCCAGCTCAAACTTCATCCAGCGTCTTGTCTGGAGTGCCTATAGGAACCTGCACAAACTTCATGAACCAGTCTAATGCACGACCTCGAAGAGTTGTCTCCAACTATCCTTTCTTGGCATTATCATCAGTAATTTGCTTCACAGTCCATACTGCCTCGCATAAGAACCAGTACTGCTCAAGGTTATTTGTTCCATTTCCGTGGAACAGCGGTAACTTTGCATCTTCGCCCGCCATCCTGGGCTTCCTTCCTACTGTTGTTGAGCTATTAGTAATCAAGTTCTGTGGACGTGATGAGCATGGTGGTTTCAAAGTGGTATTTCTCACTAGTTGAGAGATAGTGAGTGGAGGCGTGGGTACATTGCTGCTAGGGTTCGGTCCTGCCTCTATCCTAGGCATATCCTAGTTGTCCTTGTCCGGATTGTGAGGTCTCTTCGTCCCATGTGGTCTTCCATCGCATCCTTGCATTTCAATCGTAGCAAGACCTTCTCTTGTCCTCTACCTCTTTTCCTGTTGAAACCTTGCTCCTCCTCGTGTAAGACCACTCTCTTCCTCGGCTTCCTTCACAGTCTCGTCATGACCTGCACCCATCTACCCCTTATCATTCCATGTACCTCCCCCCCTTCTGTCGCGGTATCCACGACCTCATCCCACCAGGGTTCTTATTGATCTAGGTGCATCTTCAATATGCCCTTCTCGCAAATGAGCATTTTAATGGACAACTGTAGAGACAATAGAAACCAGCCCCTTGTCCCATTGAAGAACTCCCTCTCAACCTCACTATAAGACTTGTTCATATCAACCGCAAATTCAGTGATATACCCTTCCAGTATGCTGTTGACCCAAACCTCAACAGCCCATGGCACTTTGTTGTCAACTTCCTACAGCTCCTGGATCAGTTCTGGGGTCTAGGCTGTCGTCTCACCACCTTGGAAGTTCCTCTTCTGAAAGGTCATTTTTTCCAACCACTCATACAGGATGATTGGGAACTAGCAGAAAAAATATTCGTGCGGAGTGTCGTGAATGTATTTCACCAACCACCAATCTGTCGACAACCTAGGGTTCTTGTTTTCTATTTTAGCGAACTCTCGCATCTTTATATCGAACCAATATTCGATCTCTGTTCTTGTCGGATGCCACAACATATCCTCCTTTCACTTTGCACTACAGTCCTAGTGACGAAACCATTGGTTGACACAAACCCAGTCGACAAGGGTTCCCAACATTGTCGACGCCCAAGCCACCGCGATCTCCCTGAGCACCAGCCCAGACAGGTTTTACCCCGTCCAGCAACACCTACAGAGTAGATGAGGTCTCACCCGAGATGTTCAAGGGAGAGTTGACGGAACCATGTTTCCGTCGAATGAAGGAGGATGTTGTGCATCAATTGACTAACTTATTGCAACATGTCAAAAATAGATCTAAGCATTCAACTCAAGCATTAATCATAATCGCGACATCATTCAACAAGAATAGACTCATTATTGCAACAGATAAAGCAGTAACGCATTAATTGCAACAAGGAAACATCGCATCATTCATATGTTCATATCGCAAAATGCATTACCATAGGAAAACAGGAAAGACACAGGGATTCTGCTCAAAATCTCTTCCACATCATATTATCTTCACACAAACCCAGATTACATTCAAGTTCTTCCCTAAGATGATCTCTCACCAATTTATCCCTAATACTTACAAACCTACATCTATTTATAGGCTTACGCCTTTACATTTGTGGTCCACTTAGGAAAGCGCCTAACGACTTCTTAACAAACTTCTACAACAACTAACCCCAAAATCCCACAAAATGCGGTCAAATGACCCAAAAACCCCCATAGTGCAGTCTACATGATCCAAAATATACATGACGCGTTCCAAATGACCCAAAACTACCAAAAATACTTGTCGCCTTACTCGTTGATTTCCTTCTTTCACGGTATCTTTGGCCTTGCACAACATCTGCAATGCTGCGATAATGACTCACCAAACCGCATGCCAACAGGAGTGTCCAGGTTCCATCAGCCTTCTAAAACTGATTTTCATTAACAAGTATTCAAGTGACAATGCTAAATACCAATCATCACCAACCTTTCCGAGCTCAGAGGGTGCCAAACATTGGCTGCAAATCGTATGTCAAGAATAGAGACCACCGAATGTTGAGAACCTCAAGCTAGTAACCAAGTGTTGAAGATCCATTTCATAATCGAAATTTATGTGAAGAAAAGCTTGTCTTAATAATTCACAAAATAAAACGTTGATTTGTTTGTATTTTGATCAAGGATTGAATCCTAAAAGTCGAGCTTCAATTCCTGTATAATTGTCAAATATATGAAGATCTTATCTTTCAAGAAGACAAAGTTGTAGTAAATTTTGGGTCAATAACAAAATTTTAAAGTGGATTTGGTTAATATCATCAGGCAATATTCAAGTTTGCAAAAGACATAAATGGCAAAACATCTCAAGTATTTATTCCATATTTGCATGGCTTACATCATCAGCATCCATCTAAATCCATTACAAATACTAAGGAAGTAATTTCTGCACAAAACAGAGTACACAGTCAGTTTGCAGCGCAAAGCACCAAAATTACATTAGTTGCGTTGGAAACCGACTGTAGAGTGTTATTTCACAGAAATTGGTCAGATAAGGTCAAGCTCAAGATTCAAGAAGATTTTTTGGGTCCATATAGGTATACAAGAATGCATATAAGGTCCAAGATTTATCAAATCAAGAGACAATCTCTCGAATATGCCCAAGATTAGAAAGTCAAAGGAGGGGCTATTAAAATGGATCTCAGATTTGGTGTTGCTCAAAATCAGCTACAGCTGGCCCAATATCAAATTTTATGTTATCTTTTTGGTAAATTAAGGAGATTCGAGCCTCCCAAGGCTATAAGGAATGTAATGTTATATATTGGTTCAAAGGTATTGTAAGAGGGTGTGGGGGTTCCAGCTTGATTATTCCGAAATCATGAAGATATATATTATGTTATTTCCATTGGAGACTTGTTATCTGAATATGAGAATTCATCTTCTATGAGTCAGGTTCTAGCTTTCCTTTTAAATTTGAATGACGTGCAGTTATGTTTTAACTGATTTTAGTTATGGATTCTTGAGCAACAATGTTTTTGTTGTGATCTCCCATGCTCAAATTTAGTATCCCAGATTCCATGATTAGAATTTTTTTTTTTTGCAGTTATGTTTTAATTGATTTTAGTTATGGATTCTTGAGCAACAATGTTTTTGTTGTGATTTCCCATGCTCAAATTTAGTATCCCAGATTCCATGATTAGAATTTTTTTTTTTCTTGAGCAACAATGTTTTTGTTGTGATTTCCCATGCTCAAATTTAGTATCCCAGATTCCATGATTAGATTTTTATTTTTTTTTGTTATGAAAATAGTCTTTAATGTTAACATATGAATGAGCAGTTTGTTCCATATATTATCAGTAGCTTTGAACCCGAGGCATCGTGATTGTTTTCATTTTAGTCCATTTACCCAATGCTATTCTCAAAAGCCTGATATTACCAGTTGCCTTATGCTTTCTCTGTTTTTAAACCATCTCTTGGCCCATTGCACAACCACATACCCAATCAAATCAACCAACATTTTCCATGAGCATTAATATGTGCTAGCCATGCCCTCTATGCAGCCGGAGTGCATCTTTTAACACTAACACACCCCATGTTAATCCATTATGTATCCCAAATACTGAATTATCTACATTCCAAATGAACATTTCTCCAGGTTGGCATATAGCTTGTGTTTCCACAGGGTACTTAAGACCTGTTGAATGTGTTGCAGATGTTCTTCCCAGGTTCTGATGTAGATAAGGATGTCATCCGAATATACGACCATAAAGGATTTTTTGAATGGCCACAAGATAGCATCCATCATCCTCATGAACATTGTCAGAGCGTTAGTCAAGCCAAAAGGCATGATCAACCATTCAAATAGGCCTTCTTTAGACTTGAAGGTTGTCTTCCATACACCATTTTGTTCAATTGGAACTTGGTGGTAGCCTGAATTCATATCAGTCTTGTTAAATAACTTAGTACCCTTAAGTTGATCAAGAAGATCACCAATATGGGGGATCACGTATCGATTCTTGACAATGATTTTGTTCAGGGTTCTTTAATCGATACAGAATCACCATGTCCCATCATTTTTCTTCACCAACACAATTGGACTCCCTCAAGGTGAGGATATTGGTCGAATGTGGCCCTTTTGGATGAGGTCATGAATTTGGAATTTTGTTTCCTAATTATCCATAAGAGAGCGCTTGTATATTGGGTCATTTGGTAAAAGAGCAACCGGTATCAATTTGATTGTATGTTTGACCTGGAAGTGCAGAGGCACCCCCATAGGGAAGCAAAGATGTCCTTGTACCCATCTATAATATTTTCGGCCTACTTTCATTGTTTAGAGAAACCTTTTGCTGAGTATGTGGTAGCTGCAGTGACCTTTCGTCCACCTTCTGATTGAACCATGAAGAGGAAAATTTTCCCATTCTAACAGATGACCTTCCGACATTGCTTCATGGAAATTAAAGAAACTGCAGTAGTTGAGACTACCTCGAGTATCCCGTAGAGTTGTACCTCCAAAGTAAAAATGACACTATGAGGCCTGGACTCATAAACAGCATGGTGTTTCCACATATAGGCCTAAAATAACATCACAAACTTCAAGTGGAGCAACATCACACAATACCTCATCTTTGAAGGGATTGATTTCATACGATAAGCGGCATTGTTGAGTAACGTAGATGTATCATCCTTGGCTCAACCAAATGATGGTGTATGGTTAGGGGTGTGGCATCGTTGGTAGATTCAATATTTTGATGGTATCGACCGAGATGAGGTTCTTCTAGCTACCACTGTCAACAATGAAATGTAGCAGATTCCCCTTCACCCATAGTTGTGAATGGAAGAGGCATTCCCTTTCCTTTGGATCCTCTGATTCTTCTGGTTGGATCTTTGTGGTTGTGATGGTGGCACTAAGTTACGCATCAATGATGTGTTTTCCCCTTTCATGCTCTAAATCAAAGTTTGAGCTAGATTTCAGCTCTAGGTTTTCATCTTATCCAACAATGATTGCTTTGAGCGACATTCATTAATGTTGTGCAAAGTCCTTTTTGTGGAACTCACGCCACTTTCTTGTGTCCTTCTTCAATTTATCGTTACCCTTATTTTGTCTGAGGCTTGGGTTGGTTGTCATGACTTTGGTCCGTCCTTGCTCTATCCTTTGTTTTGTGAGTTAGGGATTCCTTTTCCATACTTCTATTGTTGTTGATTTGCAAACCCAAACTCACGGCTTATTCTTTTGCTTAAACTTTTGCTCGATCTTGACAGTGTCCCCAATAAGCATCTCCCAGTGTGGAGATGTACAGAAAATCCATCTTTGTTTGAATGTACCCATGCAGGCCTTTACGGTACTTTAGGACCAATTTTTTGTTTGGATTCTCTAATACCCAGCTTTGAGCACAAGGATGATGGAATATATTGGTGAACTCTAGCACTATCTGGAATCTCTCCTGGCATAAAGTCGTCCACCTAGCATACTGATCATCACAATTTTTGATAGGATATAGTTCCTCCTTGATGGCATCGACAAAATATTCCCAAGTGTGTTATGTCATGTATATTTCAAACTCATCTATCACATTCCCCTAGCAGTTACTGTCACACTAATCTTTGATATGGGGGAGGGGACTTAAGGAGTTGAATGTGATCTTTTCGTTGTTGGAAAATTTTTTGAACATAGAAGTAACCCTCTAAACAGATTTAAACCATTTCTCCAAAGCATATATATCTATCTAGCCATTAAATTATAATTTCAAAACTTAACTTGTACCTTGATGGGTTTTGCACCTCCAAAACGACTACTCATCGAAGGTGCATTTGTCATCATCGACATTCGTTGAAGGATATGGGAATTTGCCGCACGAAGGATTCCTTGAGAAATAACTTAATAGGATATTCCTACTCCATCATATATCTTTTCTTCTCCCACCATGTGAGGCTGCTTGGGCTGACAAGGGTGGTTTTCCCCCAAGATCAACTAATTTGAGACCCAAACTCTCGATTTTCAAAACACGTTGGGAACAAGTACTAAGAAAACAATTAGAGAAAATTTCTCTAATACCACTGATATGGATTATTTGGAGAATGAAAAATACACATGAATATTTTGTAGAAAACACAGTAGTACTGTAAAACCCAAATTTTATTAATGAATGGACTGGAAAAAACACTATAAAATGTAAAGCAATACAAACTAGCTCTAGATAGTGGTAGCTTATCTCTTAAAAGAGATGTGTCGGCTATGCTCATCTACAAGAACTGAGTTTACAATGAGTCGGAAAAATGAATTTTTAACATAAAGCATAAATGAGAAAAACCCGAACATAAAAAAACCCTAACCATGCGAGATGAAACACCGAAAGGTTTTATGGGCCCCGATGTGGTTAGTTGATATGTCAAATTTTTCTTGGGCGTAACTTTTGCATACGATCTCCATTTGGGGTGCTCATTATCCCATCGGAAAGGTATGGCCAAGGACTCCATGTTGTTGATCCAATCAGTTCCTTTAGTGATCGTCTAGGTGCTTTCATGGAAAAAAAAAACGTCGTTTAGGGCCTCAAAACGGCCCCAAAAGATCAGGACCCTAAAAACCCATAAAACAAAACTGCCAAGCTGGAAAACTATGTCGATGAGTTAGTGGACTAGGTGGGTGGCCATCGATGTCCATATGGATTGTGTTCATCCTGATGAAGTTAGAAATATAGGAACCATAAGTTTGACAAGACACGAAGATGGAGGAGATGTCGATAATTCAAATTCAAGTGATGTAGATGATATGGATGTTTTCATGTGACTATGAAATTAAATTGATCTACTAACCATGAACCAAATTCCTTTGAAGAAGTTACTTCTCATGATAGGACTTGGAATTTGGTGGACCCCCCCCTCCATTTGGAACCAAACCAATTGGCTACAAGTGGGTCTACAAGAATACATACAAATAAAATGGCTCACTTGACAAGCATAAGGTGAGGCTTGTTGAAAAGAAATTTGCACATAAATAAGGCATTGACTATGAGGATACTTATTCCCACATAAAAAAAATGGGATATTATTTGTACTCTATTGGATTTGGTTGTATAGAATGGGTGGAAAGTTCATCAAATGGATGTGAATAATGCTTTCATGAGTGGAGACTTGAAAGAGAATGTATTCATGTCTTAACTGGGAAGGTTTTGTGTTGTGAAGGGATAAGAAAAGAAGGTACACAAACTCATCAAGTATTTGGATGGCCTTAAACAAACACCTTGAACATGGTATGAAAAAGATAACTGAGCATGTTTTGAAATTGAATTTTCAAACACTTTAATCTTGATGATGCAACCCCCTTTTTTCAATAAAGCTATAGCACATATTCATCTCCTATAAGAAGTACATTGGAGATTTGTTTGAACAGGTTTGGCATGACAAAGTGTAACCCTCTCCCTACTCCAATGGAATGGAACTTGAAGCTCACATCAAAAGAAGAGAATGAATTTTAGGATGCAACCAAGTACAAACAGCTTGTGGGGAATATTATCTACCTTACCACCACCAAACAATATATTGCATTTGTTGTATGGATTATTTCCAAGTTCATGGAAAAAACCATGTGAAGGACATTGGTCTACTGTAAAAAAGAGTTCTAAGATACTTGAAGGGGACCTCAAGACTTTGCACTCAAATATTCTAAGGTGGATGAATTCAAAGTGATTAGATATTTTGATTCATAATTTTTATGGTGATAAAAGAGAATGGGAGTGTCTACTTCAAGATACCTCATGAGTCCTTGGATCAGCAATTTTGTCATGGATATCATGCAAACAGACTGTTCTATCATATTCCACAATGAAGGTAGAATATGTGGCTATAACAGAAGGCAATGAAGGACATTGTGTGACTCGGGAATATACTTGAAGATTTGTAGGAGAAAAAAATGAATAATACTCATCTACTAGTTGACAATACTTCTACATTCATGTCAACCAAGAATCACAGATTCCATGATCGAAATAAGCACATCAATACAAAGTACCATCTGAGTCGATATCATGTAGAGGCCAAGACTATTCATTTGATACATTGTTCCACAAGTGAGAAAATTTTATACATATTTACTATACATATTTACCAAAGCACTTGGAAGAAAAAGCTTAAGAAGTTTAGAAAGATGCTTGGACTCACAAACACCCTTTTATATTAAGGGGGGGGCTGTTGGAAACCTAATTCGTGAGGATTATGATTCCATGTGTAAACATTGTAAATATTGTACATATTTCAGTTTTAGGTATTTGAGGAGTCATGTACCTTCGGAATGTGAAAGTCCAAATATCACTGCCCATTATATAAATAAGACTCACATACAATAAAATTAGCCCAACATTGGAGGTATTCCTAGCATATCAAACTCTTATCTTTAATATCTCTTTGCTTAGTATCACCATCATCAATCAACTTTCCAATTGCTTCAGAATATGGAAACATGGGTACTCTAGCTGCTACAGAATGTAAACCATCTTTCTGATATTTTGATCAAATGAATCACCATAAATTCTTTTGTCAAAATTTTTTAGAGCAACTGCACCTAGATAATATTCATCTTTAAATTTCTTAAAAATTTCACCCCATGTAGGTAATTTCTTCTCTTTCATAATTGATTTTTATGTGTCACCATATATGGGCATTACCTTTTTTTTTTCATGTGGTTCACACTCCTGGAAGATGGAGGGATCGCTACATCCATGGTAATAATTCTCAGGGGTCCCACCCGAAGGGGCCTCACCCTTTTGGTTCCAGGTTTGGGAGCCTAACCCTGAAGTACCTACAGATATGAACATATGACCTCCACTACTTTGGTCTTGGACTCGGAATCTCCAACCAAATGAGCTACCCCCCTGTGGCTCTTAACCTTATAATCATTAAAACTATTAATATTTATGATTGGTTCTGCAATCTTCATGTCTTCTTCCTTTTCTTCCATCTTTGTATAATTGATAACAATTTCTTATTTTTCAGGAGATTCTTTTTTAGCTTTAGTTTCCTACTTCCTATTTCCTTTTCTTGGAGATGTTCGAGGTGACCTAGGAGCAATTTTCTTTGGGGGAATTATACCTATTTTCATGATTGTAATCAAAGACTCATCTTAACATCTACGTGATTTCAAATATATTCCAAAACTATTTTGGATTTTCTCTTTAAAGGAAATCTTTATATTTACAAAGTATGTTGAATTGAAAGTTGAGATCAAGAAACTTACCAATTATCGCTTTAATAAAGAGATTAAACTTGTAATTGTTCCAAATTTTAGCCACAATTTATCTCCATATGTTTCAAACATACGTTTTTTATGCCAAGTGATAAGATAATAGCAATTTATGCAAGCATATAAATTTATACTTGTTGCAATGTGTAGCATCATGATTAAATATAATGCAACCCTTGAAAATATTAGTCATTTATTACTCACAAGAGATTATTAACATAGAATCATGACCATGCAGGTGAGTTCAAAACTTTATTCGAGAGAAATTTACACTTTCCAAACATTTAGGTGTTTTCAACACTTTATTTCATTCGGGTGCGTTCAAAAATTTATTTGGGAGAAATTTACACTTTCCATTTCCAAAAGTTTCAAAGAGACCCAACATTTTCCGAAGGATCCAAAACTTTATTCAGAAATATTTTTCACTTTCAAATTTGCAAAGCAACAAAAACTTCCCAAAAGGCGTTCAAGTGATTAAAAGACTTTCCTCTATAAAGTTTGAAAATAGTTCAAAAATTGTTTCAAATTGATCTGAAAAGCAACAAAAGAACAAAAGTTTGAAAAAGACCCGAAAAAAGGGAAAGAATAAAGTTCTAAAATGATCCAAAATAAAGGAAAAGGTAAAGAGAAAGTTTCCAAATGCTCTTTTAAAAAGAGATAAGAAATCAAAGTACTAAAATTACCTGAAACAAAGGAAAAGTGAAGGTTGAAAAGGACCCAAAATGGGAAAAGGAAAAGTTTATAAATGACCTGAAACATAGGGGGAAATGGAAAGTGTTTATTAATCGGAAAGTAAGAAAAAATGAAGTTTCTGAAATTTCTGAAAAGTGACGATTCTTGAGAATGCAACAAAGTTCTTAGTACTTAAAAAAAAATATTTGTTTCTTTAGATCAATAGAATCAAAATCCAAAAATTATAACTTTCCCCATGCTTCAAGTCAAGAACTTGTAAAATAAATAAATGGGGCCTAAAAATCTACTAGATTTTTAAGGTGTGTTGAGGCCTCAACACACCTCTTTCTATTGTTGTTGCAACTACATTATCTCCTTATGGATCACCTTGGGTACATGTTCTCTATCCACATTACTCATCAAACCATCTCTGTGTGGGAATTCAAATAATTTATGGCTTTAATCTCCATATACAATAGTAAATATTTCTCTTACATCCACCATCATTTTGGCCTCTAGCTGAAAATCCACCTTGAGTTATGTTTCTATTTCTCCTTAATGTGATACCTTCCTTCGTTTTGTTAGGGTTCTCTTCAAATGAATCCTTTTTCTATGGAACTACACTCAATTGACTACCTTGACCACATTTTCTTTCATTGGCATTCCTTTTATTGTATTTGGTGCTAGCTTTTGTCCTTCTCTTAAAGCTAATTGAATGGATTCTTCCATTATTCCTATCTTAAAAGGCTCGTTTCATATTGGACTACAAATTTAAGTCCATTCACATACCTTGAGGTTCTCTAGTTCTCATCCTCATCATGACCTACATAGATGGAAATTTGATAGAATTATCCATGTAGTCATCCACATTCCGATCTCTTTGTCCCAAGTTTTGCATTTGTATGCATAGAACTTGTTTATATCCTACTAGAAAAAAAAATTGTGTACTTTGGATACCATCTTACTCCATGTTGTGATTTTCTTCGTATCCTAATGAAACCCACTCACACCACACAAAATTCCACCAAATGGAAACATGTTGTCTCAACTTCGTGATGGAAAAGATCACCTTCTTTGAGAGATCAATCTTCCCAAATCCAAAATATTTATCCATACCAATTATCCATTTTTTTAGTGATTATATGTTCATACATACATCATACTATGAGATTTTGACTTTGGATCTTTTTATTTTCAATAGTCTGATTAATTAGGATACAAAATATCCTTATTATTCTTTGGATTTTACTTATGAGATACTAAATTCTTGATCTCCACTCTATTGTCTCGTTTCCAACTCCTCAAATTTTTTTCTTAATGCTTGTATCTCTTGATTTACACAATATATTCCTCCTCTTTTTTCCGTTGCCACAATTCTTACCTTGCATGCTCGTAACTCAAGAGAATTCCACATTTACAAACCCCAAAGGTTTTATCGTTTACCAAATTTCTAATCACCAACTTCGATACCAAAATTCCTTGACACCAAAACATTGTTCCATCTCCTCCTAGAGATTCAGCATGTTTTAACATTAAATATGATTCCCAATGGTAGGCTAATGGTCCCACAACTCATTCCTAAAGTGCATAGACCAACCACACATGTTTTACATGGTCATATTCAATGGAATAAATATAAGAAACTTCACAAGAACAAATTCAATATGATAACAAGATAAATGTATATGAGAAGGGTTCTACTTGTTTTCATTAATATATCACAATACACAGTGTGGGATATCTCAATTATTCAATCCTCTTGCTTGGATCTCCCTCTCTTTTTCCTTCCATATTTATGGATTCCACACCTCTCAAGCTCTACCTCAATGCATGTAGTTTGAAACTCAGGATTTTCTTCATTATCACCAAAATATTATAACTAAATATATTTGTTTCACCTCCATACTCTTTTTTCTCAAGCATGCAAACGCTCTGAAGCCACTTCCTTGGATTCATTGTGATTTGTTCTCTTACATAGCCTCGTTTCTTCTTATTGATGCAAATATTGTCTCTCACGAAGTCAGTTCGCTTCTTTGTGAATCCAGCCTAATATTGTAGTGTTTTATTTAGATATCTCTCAAACCTTGCGTGTTTGAACACCTCAACTTCCCACTTGGAATGGTCTATCTTCTTCCTTTATTTACATGACCCCCACTACCATGTCATTGTTCCTTCTTCCTTTGTTCCCAACACATCTTATGCTTTTGCATCTATATTGCACACAACATTCAACTATCTCACACATGCTTTGTCTTTCCCCTATTTCTTCATTTTCATGCCAACGTCCTTGTGCCTCTAAATTTACTTCACATCATGTGCACACTTCCCAGTCACAATCTTAATTTTATACCATAACTATCAATCTTGTATCTAGATGGTCTCGCATCACGTGTACCTCTAAATGCTCACCAATATTATCCTTGAGGATTCAACATGTCTATTGTGAAGGAGTTATCCACAAAATTGAGTTAAAGAGAGGATATTATATTCTTTTTGGTAAACTTATATGTGATAAATAAAGATGATGTTGATATTTTTAAAATGTAGCAGTTATACTTTCTTGGGACCTACTCTATCAATGATACAGAAAAATATTTTAACTAATACAATCATCAATGAACCAAGGCCCTTGAACCAAAGCCTCCAAATATTGTGGATTCCAAGAAAATGGTGAAGCTTCTAAAAAATGATACTTTGGATTTATGGATTTCTTCTATAAATGGAAATCGACCATCCTCCTTAGATCCAAATTTTGGGTGTTACCAAGATTCTTAAAAAATAAAATTTCGTTTTACAAGATATGCTTGAAGAAATTCCTCCATACAAGGGTATGGAAAATGTGATTAAGATTGAACCAACAAATTACCCCATCATCGTTAACACATATTGCTACTATCATTTCCAAAACACTACAAATGAAAAGGTTTGTTGACGAACTATTAGAAGCAAGAAACATTACCCTTAGCAAGATCCAACACTCACTCTAGAAGTATTATCTCGAAATAAATACAGTTCCATATTACCTCTACATCACTCAACATATCACTTTATAGGATCACCATTACAAATAAATTTATAAAGCCCAAACTTGATCATTGGATGGATGAATTACAGATATCGGATTCTACTCCAACTTTAATATCATGAGGTCACCTCATTCCACACTCATCAAGGCCATTAATTCATGGTATTCCCTTTAGGCCATTACTTAGAATCCTAAAATATTTTAAGTAATTAGTTTACTTCAAAGAGATAAGACCATTTGACTTGGCTGCATCTTGGAGGATAAGACCTAACTAGAACCTTGTAGTTAGCTTTAAGATAAGAAGAAAAGATAGCAAACAAATACAATAGAAGGAATGCCAATGAAGGAAAAGGTATTCAACGTAGTAAAATGAGTGTAGTTCCATAGACAAAGGATTCATGTGAATAGAACCCTAACAAAACAAAGGAAGTCATCGCATTAAGAAGAAATAGAGGCATAACAAGGTGGATTTTGAGCTAGAGACCAAATTGATGGTGGCTATAAGAGAAATATTACTACTACATATAGATTTGAAGCCATATATTATTTGAATTTCCACAAAGATATGTTGTGTTGAGTAATGAGGATAGAACACATTTATCCCAATGTGAACCACTAGGACAAAATGCAATTACAAGTTGCAACAACAATAGAAAGAGATGAAATTTTATTGTTACGTAGACTGAATATGGTGCAAGACTTTGAAATGTGATATATTATGATAATGGGTAATTAGGTCTTATCTTCCAAGTTTCCAAGTCAAATGGTGTTCATCCTCTCTAAGACGGTTCACTCCACTAGAAAAATATGATATAACCCTAAGAGAGAGGGCACATAAATAAAATAGGTTTTGTGGATGAGTCAACCAACAAAAAAAATTCCACACGAAGTTCTCCCTCCAAGATGCATCCATGCAAATATAATAAAATATTGTTTAACATAGGAGGATGTGCTCAAGTTCCACCAAGAAAACTCCTCCAAATTTCTGCCTCCAAGATGCACAAGTGAAGAAACAAAAAAATATTCTCCCTTAAGAGAGTGCTCCATAACAAACCACCTCACACATGTGAAATAAAATGATGCTCCAACAATTTCATCGATAAGTGTGCAAGATGCCAACTAAATGGAGCACTCCAGAAGAAAGAGCTTGGTCAACTTCTCAAAATAACAAGACCCTTTCTCTATGTGCAACCACCTCTATAAATAAATCCCAACGCAGTTCACTCCTTAATAAATATTTCATTCTCAACAAACTCCACATGAGTGCACTCTATGGAGATGTGCCAACCTCCTCACACGTGTGAACAAGAATAAGAGTGTGCTCCAAGATAGAGATAAATTCCAAGTGTAGCTTTGACCATGCATCATGAATAAGACAACACCTAGAAGAATGTGCCATGCAACCACCTCAAACCAACAAATAATACTAGCATAGCCACAAGTTGTGGTCGGTGAACATTGAAAGGCCACAAGTTAAGTGGTTCTTGGCTTCAACACTCACTAAAAGGGTTATGTGCATGCAAAGCTTTATAAATATTTGTATAAAAGGCCTTACCATTATTTTGGAGCAATTTGTTTGGGTCCAAACTTCAATATAAAACATTTAATACTTCAAGCTTTGTTTGGTCTAAGTTTTTTGTTCACTTTATTTATTCATTAACGAAATTGTGTCAAGATTAGAATTTAAAAAAATAGAACGCAGTAGAGTTACAAACAAACTGATAACAATCTAGTGAGTGAGTGGTATAAAATTTAGTGAAATATCAAACAAAACAAGAAAACCTCACTTGAGAGATTCAATCTCTCAGGGGGTGGTAAATAAAATTAAATGAAAAATCATAAAGAAAATTAAAATAAAAAATAAGAAAAAAAAACACTCGATAGTGTCCATTTAGTCACTCATTGAAATGGTTATGATGAATGATTATTGTTGAAATAATGTAACTTCGAAGAATATTCTACTTGTACTTTATTATACCTCCGTCGAGAGATGTCATTAATGTAAAAGGTCATGTAAAATTCATGAGGTAAATCCTCCATTGTAAGTCGGGTCAATAGTACTCGAAAGATTTTAATGTAAATATTATTTTGAGACTCCCTAGAGAGGTCGGCCTAGTCAAGTTAGTGAGGTCAGCCCCATTAGGAAAAAGGTCACCCTCACTTAAAGTATAAATAGAGCATAACTCTCGCATTTGCATCATTCACTCACTCAATCATTGTGCAAAGAGGAAGAAGAAGGGTTGAGAAGGAGAAGGAGGATTGTTCTTGGCTCTTATATTTTGGGTTTAGTCTCTCTTTCTTATGAGACTTGCTCTTTGGTCATTGTACTTTGGTAATCTATATTGAGGAAGTTTTGTTGGTTTTTCTTCCCCTTGAGGGTTTCCCAGGATAAATTGTTGTGTACCTTGTGATTGTGTGTCTTTCAGAGATCTTGTTTATGTTGCTATTGTGAAATTTTATTAAATGCTCATGAAGTTAGAATTTAGTCTTTAGTAGCATATAATATTAACATGGTTTCAGAGGTAGACTGAATAGAGCAACTTTCACTAGGGTAAATCTCTCTCTCTTTCTTTGGGAAAGAAAATTAGGGTTTCCTACTAAAGAGGAATTTTTGAGTGCAAGTGACATTGAGAAGTGTGTCCCTCCTAGGAGCATCTTTTGGCACCTAGATCAAAAATTTTCAGTGGATGGAACTTCCAGAAATTCAAACCCTAGTTTGACTTGGAACCGAAAAACCAGAAACTGTAGTCCAGAATATCGCAAGTCCAATTTCAGGGGTTAAATTTTGGATTCTTCAGAAACTGACCATACCAGCATACTCACCTCATTCAAGCGCATCTTTTGGTAAGTTCAGTTTTCATTTCTGAGAAATTTCAATTTTTGGTCCTCTTCTACTCTCTCAGATAAGATGGCTCCAAGCACTAAGCTTGATGACAAGTTGGAAGGCATAGAAAATTTTTGTGCTTGGAAATACATAATTGGAATCATTCTATAAGAGAATGATCTTGTGAATTTCATTAAGGAAGCCGTGCCAGAGCCCAAAGAAGATGAAGCAAAGGAAAAACACAAGGACATGATTAGAGCTAAGAGGATCATAGCATATTCCATTAAGGATCACTTGATTCCTCAAGTGTCCTCCAAGAAAACACCTAAAGAGATGTTTGATGCCCTATCAAGAATGTATGAATGAAGAAACATTAATCGGAAGATTAATTTAAGAACCCAACTCAAAAATACAAAGATGAGTCAGGGTGAATCTATCCAAGAATATTTTACAAGGGTTTCTCAATTCAAAGAACAACTAGAAGCAATTGGAGACAGTATTGATGAAGATGAATTAGTAATGATCGCTCTCAATGGTCTTACTAGACCATGGGAATCTCTTATCCAGACAATGTGTGCAAGAAAGGAAAGTCTACAATTTGAAATTGTATGGGAAGATTGTGTTCAAGAGGAAGCTAGAGTGGTAAATCGAGAAGCACTACTCAAATATGATGATCAATCTCTAGCTACCCATACTAAAGAGGAAAAGGAAAACCTCATTACAAGAAGGAAACTCATAAGGAGTTCCATCCTCCTAAGAAGATTCAGAAGTACAAAAAGGGAAACTACAAGCAAAAAGGCTTCTCTTCTTATCAATGTTATCATTGTGATAAGATGGGACACATTGCCAAAGATTGTCTAGTAAGAAAAGAAGAATAACAAAATACATCATGCTCATTTTTCCAAAGAAGAAGAAGAAGAAGAAGAACCTCTCGGGAAGTTAGCAAAGGAAGAAGTAGAAGAATATGTTTTATAAGATGAAGGATGTAGCTACTTTCTATATCAGCTTTATATAAGAAAGGGTTTAGAGTTTCTTTTATAGATGGTAAAGTTCTTATGTAGCCTAGAGGAAAATATATAGAAGATGCAATTGTTATTGGGACAAAAGAAGGAGGCTTATATAAACTAAAATTTCATTCAAAGGTAGTCTTGATTCATGATACTACACGTCCATGTGAACTATGACATAGAAGCTACAAAGCCTTACCACATAAGCTACAAAGCCTTACCACATGTAAGAAAGGTAGTAATAGGGTTACCTGATCTGAATATTGATCATGAAGGAATATGTAAAGGATGTGCAAAAGGTGTTAAATTTTTCGATAAATGCATTCAAACATTATCTAGGATCCTACTAAGAGAATAACAAGCACAGCATAACAATCATAAACACAAGAGACACAAAGTTTCCTCGAGGAAAACCAAGAAGGTGAAAAACCCTGCAACTTCCTCAGAGATAGAATAAGCCACAATACAAGATCACAATGATCAAACCCAAAGATAGATAACTCCAGTAGCTACTCCTCCTCCACTTGTTAGCACTCCTCTCTCTACTAATGCGAGTTGGATGAGTGAGTGAATGAATAGAATGAGACACACTCACTCTCTATTTATACACAATTTGACCTGCCTTTAATTCTAGATGGGACGACTTCCTAAGGAAGTCTAATAACCCACTCACATGACACAAGCAGGGCCGACCCCACACTTGTCGTCTAATAACCCATCAAATATAAGTTGCGACAATTACAAATACAAATGACGACACTTCTGATTGGAGGAATAATACATCTCCATCATGAATATAATAAAGTACAAGTGTAATACATAGAAGAATATCTTTCGAAGTTACAAATACATCAACACTCCCTCTTAACTAGGAAGGTATTCTCTAGACACAGGTCATCAATACATATCGCCACAAGTCTTCAATTCTGGAGCTGGATCATCGTCACTGGATCATGGAGCATCATCGTCACTGCTGTTGTACTCATCATCTCAATCACTGGGATATCTCTCAATTCTTCTCGTCATAGGAATTTCTACAGAGCTAGCCATTTTTCATGTTGGATGTAGGCCTAGCCTCCTGTAGGTATTCATCATCTCTGCGAGTGGTCCATCCTGTGGAATCCTCAGGACTAATTACGTGTGTCAACAAAACCTCGAAAGAGTATCCCGGGATCCTTTATGTGCCAGAGCATGACTAGCAAGATCTCCCAGGGATCTATTACATGTGACCACCACAAAACCTTAAAAGAGTGTCCCAGGAATGTTTATGTGCATAGCACGACTGGAAAGAACTCTAAAGAGCATCCCAGGACGACCGGCAAGATCTCTAGGACTGATTACATGTGGTCTAGCAAAACCTCAAAAGAGCATCCCAGGACTGATTACTAGCGTACTGCTAAACCTATCGGATCTCCCGGGGAAACATATGCCACGGGACAAAACCTCGAAAGAGTATCCCAGGATCCTTTATGTGCCTAAGCACGACCGGAAAGATCTCCCAAGGCAAGATTATATGTCCTCCATAGCAAAACCTCGAAAGAGCATTTTCCAGATCTCCCAGGGAGCTATTATATGCCATAGGAAAAACCTCGTAAGAGTATCTGCAAATCTCCCAGGGAAAGAATACATGCTTATCGCACAACCTATCCATGGCCACGGAGTATCATCCTGATACTCAGGATCCACCTGATCATCCTCGCACAGATCATCCTCCGGATGCTCATGATCATACTGATCATCATCATACAATACATCATCCTGATGCACATCACATGATCATCTTGATTATCGTCACAGCATCGTCTTGATGCATATCATCATCGCATGATAATCCTGATCATCGTCGCATCATCCTGATGCATATTATCTGGAGCATCTTCCTGATGCTCATCACATATGATCATCCTGATCATTGTACATAGCAGTAACTGGAGCATCATTCTAATGCTCATCACACAATGCTTACATCCACAGCCATGGGAAGGATCCTCCTACCACCATGCTTGGAATGGATCCTGCAAATGTGCCCCATCACTTCTTCCTCGAAGTATATTCTATTTGAAGAACACCAAGCCTCTCTCTGAAGTACTCAAACTTCACTCTGGCTAGTGGTTTGGTTAACACATCTGCAATCTGCTCATCTGTTGCAACATACTGGAGCTTCACTGCTCCTCTCTACACCATATCCCTGATATAGTGATATTTGATCTTGATGTGCTTCGACCTGTCATGGAACACCAGGTTCTCTGAAAACTTCACATAACTCTGGTTGTCACAATAGATATATGTAGCATCCAACTGGAGATCAAATAAATCATACAGTAGCTTCCTTAGCCATACTGCCTCACAACTAGCCGAACAAGCTGCAACATACTTTGCTTCGGTTGTACTCAGTGCTACGCAGGATTGCTTCTTGCTAAACCAAGAGATCACACCTGATCCCATACTAAAGAAGCACCCCGAAGTGCTCTTCTTATCTGCAGCACTACTTTCCCAATCTAAATCAACATAACCCTCCAAGTCAAACTTTTGATTCGCATCATACTTGATCCCATAATCAATTGTACCCTTCAGGTACCTCAGAATATGCTTTACAGCAATCAGGTGAACATGTCTAGGATCTTTCAAAAACTGGCTCAAGGTGTTCACCGCAAAGAAAATATCTGGTCTCGTGTTCATCAGGTACATCAAAGACCCAATCATATGATGATACATCTTGGCATCAATCGACTCTAATGAAGCATCACTCAATAGCTTCAGGTTTGATGCAATAGGTGTGGCCATGGCCTTGCAGTCCATCATCCCGAACCGCTTCAGGATCTATACTGCATACTTCCCTTGTCCAAGGAAGATTCAATCTGCACTCTGTCACACCTCCATACCTAGAAAGTAATGCATCATGCCCAAGTCCTTCATCTCGAACTTGGCAGCAAGCTTCCTCTTCGTGTCGGCAATCAATCTATCCTCTCCTGTCAAAAACAGGTCATCCACATACAAAAGGAGTATCACTGGATTTCCTTCCTCAACCTTGTATTAAAGGTTGGAATTCGCTTTACTCTTGGTAAAGCCCAAACTGGACATGAAGCTGTATCTCCTTCTGTACCATGTCCTAGGTGCTTGCTTCAAGCCATACAAGGCTTTCTTCAATCTGCACACATATGACTCCCTGTCATGTGTCTCAGAAGCAAGCGGTTGCTCCACATACACTTCCTCTTCGAATACACCATTCAAGAAAGTTGTCTTGACATCCATCTAGTGTATCTTCCATTTCATCATTACAGCCAAAGCAAGTATTGTTCTGATGGAAGTGTATCTGGCTACAGGAGAAAAAGTCTCTTCATAATCTATCCCCTCTTTCTGGGAGAAGCCACGACCTACAAATCTTGCCTTGTATTTCTCTATGCTACCATATGCAGCATGCTTGATCTTATAGATCCACTTGGAAGTCACAACAGACTTCCCTTCTGGTCTTGGGACCACATCCCAGACATCATTCTTCATGATCAACTGGTACTCCTCGATCATGGCATCCTTCCATTACTGCATCCTGGATCCTGGGAACTTCAGATTCTTTAATATCTTCAATAGATAGTTTTCTTTGAACTTCGTTGCTGGAACAAATGTTGTAGTCCTTCTTTTGTAGGTGATTGTACACGATCTTTCCTACAAGTCAAATTCAATTGCATTATTAGAAACTTCTCATAGTTTACAGAACAAAGACTTACACATAAAGGCATATGTCATACATTCATGCAATTATCTTAGCCAATGCTTCAATACAATATTCATCCATATCCCGTATTCATACGGTAACTTTCTAGATGCCTTCCATGTCTACCTGAACATTGTTAAGAGTTTGCACTACTCCCAACATGTCAGCCAAGAGGTTTCATTCTAGATAAGTGGCAATGGAATGTTGTACAGTGCCATAGGCCACTTACCCACCACATGCATATTAGTAGTATATTGTTCATTAATGCAATTATTCTAATATGCATAATACACAACCTAAGTCTAGGAACATAAGTATATACATCATTGAACAATATTATTTAAACAATCAGATATACAAGAAATGACAATTCAAATACTTATCTTTGTTTGTTTGTTGGGTGGAATCCCTCTCAATCTTTGCTTCCTTGCAGGAGCCACTGGATTCTTTGATAGTGTGCACCTTAACCAATGTTGAAAATGGATGAGAGGTTCTTCCTTTCTGCAAGTCCATTCTGTTGTGGATTGTAGGGAGTGGCCAACTCCCTCTTAATCCCTGAATCACTGCATAACTTCTTGAAGTCTTCTGAAGTGGATTCTCCACCATTTTCGGATCTAAAAGTCTTGATATTATTTTCAATGTGGTTTTCTATCAAGGATTTGAATTCCTTGAATTTGTTGAATACTTCATCTTTGTTCTTCAAGAAATAAACCCAAGTATTCCTATAGAAATCATCAATGAAAGAAACATAATATACATACCCACTCAGAGAACTAGATGACATCAGATTGCATACATCGGAGTGGATAATTTCCAAGATTCCTTATGCCTTGCTTTCATTGCTTGGAAATGCCTTCTTTGTGTTCTTTCCTTTTGCACATCCTTTGCAAATACCTTCATTCTTTGACAGGATTTCAGGAAGAGCTTCTACTGCTTTGCTTGCAATTGGTAGTGCTCTATAGTGCACATGAGCAAGCCTTCTATGCCAAATTTCACTTGGTTCCATGGATTCATGTACCATGTCATGTTCAAGTTGTCCCTTCAATTTGTACAATCCTCCCTCTTTCTCTCCAATCACTACTGCATCATTTATGTTCTTACCTTTTGGCCACATGAGTACTTGGCCATCCACAAATGCAACTCTCATTCCTTTTGCATCCAAAGATGATATGGAGAGAAGATTCTTCTTGAGTCCAGGTACATATAGAACATCTTGCATCTTTATAGACTTCCCAGAGTCTAACTTGTAGGAGGCTTCACCACTTCCTTTTATGGGGTATTGATAGTCATCCCCAAGTTTCACCTTATGAGGTGACTCATGTTCAGATAGGTCCATAAGATATTCTTTGAATCCCGTCATATGTTTAGAAGCCCCACTATCAAAAATCCAATCATTACACCCATGTGTAACAGTACTTGTGAGAGCAGATATTAGAACATATTCATCGTCACTTGAAGAGTCTTCACTTTCTACCTTAGTCTTCTTCCTGGGAAGTTCATCATCCTCAACAACATGAGCATGATATCTATTCTTGCTGCTCTTCTTGTTGTTGTTGTTGTTGAAGTTCCTTTTGTTCTTGGGACATTCTAAGGCAAAGTGTCCCTTCTCATTACAAGTGAATCATCTCAAATCTTTCTTATCTCTTTGATGATGGTGATATGAAGTTCTTTTGTGAAAATATTACTCCCTCTTGGGATTACTTTTCCTGTGGTGTGCTGTGAGAGCTTGATCTTCATTTCCCATCTTTTCTTCTCGGGCCACAAGCCTAGCTTCTTCTTGTGAACATTCCTCCCATAGTCTACTGAAAGAGATCAACTTCTTTCTTGCACAGATTCATTGGATGAAGGAGTCCCATGACCTAGGTAGGCCATTCAAAGTGGTCATGACAATTTCTCCATTCTCCACTACTTCATCCATAGCTTCAAGTTGTTCTTTGATTTGAGAGACCTTAGTGAAGTATGATTGGATGGTATCTCCATTCTGGAACTTTACCCCTTTCAATTGATTCTGCAAAGTCATCTTCCGATTTATATTCTTTCCTTCAAACAACTTGGTCAAGGAGTCAAACATCTCCTTAGGTGTCTTTATGGAAGACAAATGAGGTATGAGATGGTCTTTAATAGAATCAGCAATGATTCTCTTAGCCTTGACCAGGTTCTTCTTGTGTAAGGCCTTAGCCTCATCTCCCTCTGGAACTAGAACCTCTTCACTTATGCAGGTGTCCAATTCATTCTCTTCTAGGATTAACCCAATCCTATACTTCCATGCTCGGAAGTTGTCAGATCCTTCAAGCTTATCCTCAAGCTTAGTGTGGTGAGACATCTTAATGAGAAACTCAAATGGAAATAAAATATTTAGGTCTTACCACTTGATTTGCTGAAAACTAGATCTGGAGCTGGATTAGCGTTTGTCAGAGAAACCCTAAAAATTCAAACTTTTGAATGGGTGGAAAGATGCACCTTGCTGAGTTGATCAAGCTGGTATACTTCAAATTTGAAATTTGCAAAATTTTACCCCTCAAAATTGCCTTTGAAACTTTTGGATCTTCTAGACAAAATCCCGAACTAGGGTTTGATAATGCCCGGGGTTCTACCCAGCCAAAAAGTTCGATCTTGTGCTCTAAACTTTGATTTTTCTGAGGATCATCCAGCTATGGTCTCGGATTCCAAAATTTTCAACTTTTGCAGAAACCCTGATTTTCCACCTTTCCTATCAAAATCTTGAACTAGGGTTTGATGAATCCCAACCTTATGCCCAACCAAAAAGTTCGATCTTGGTCTCTAAACTTCAATTTTCTTGAGGGGCATCCAGTCGTGGTCTCGAATTCCAAAAATTCCAACTTTCTCCGAAACCTTAATTTCCCGCAGTAGTGACGAAACAAAAACTGAAAGTGCTCAGAATTGAATTATGTCTCAACAGAAAGATGCGCCCTTCCAAGGAGACTCAGCCTAGCCTCCTGCCTTTGATGATCTGAGGAGAGAAACCCAAAGATTAAGAATCCCTAGCTTCTGCAGCTGCACAATGTCTTCTTCTTAGCACGGCTCTAATACCATGTTAAATTTTTCGATAAATGCATTCAAACATTATCTAGGATCCTACTAAGAGAATAACAAGCACAACATAACAATCATAAACACAAGAGACACATAGTTTCCTCGAGGAAAACCAAGAAGGTGAAAAACCCCGCAACTTCCTCAGAGATAGAATAAGCCACAATACAAGATCACAATGATCAAACCCAAAGATAGATAACTCTAGCAGCTACTCCTCCTCCACTTGTGCGCACTCCTCTCTCAACTAATGCGAGTTGGATGAGTGAGTGAGTGAATAGAATGAGACACACTCACTCTCTATTTATACACAACTTGACCTGCCTTTAATTCTAGCTAGACTGACTTCCTAAGGAAGTCTAATAACCCACTCACATGACACAAGCAGGGCCGACCCCACACTGGTGGTCTAATAACCCATCAAATATAAGTTGCGACACTTACAAATAAAAATGACAACACTTCTGATTGGAGGAATAATAGATCTCCATCATGAATATAATAAAGTACAAGTGTAATGCATAGAAGAATATCTTCCAAAGTTACAAATACATCAACAAAAGGAGACTAGAATCAAGAGAGATCCTACCAAACAAACAAAGATAAGTATTTGAATTGTCATTTCCAGTTGTGTACATATTTATGAAGTGTATTATGCATGTTAAAGTGTTTGCATTAATGGACAGTATAATACTAATATGCATGTGATGGGTAAGTGGCCTTTGGCACTATACAACATTCCATTTATACATATCTAGAATGAAACCTCTTTGCTGACATGTTAAGAGTAGTGCACGCTCTTAATGATGTTATGGTAGAGATGGAAGGCATTTAGAAATTTATCTTATGAATATGGGATGTGGATGAATGTCGTGTTGAAGCATTGGCTAATATAGTTGTATGACTGTGAGACCTGTCTTTATGCACAAGAATTGGTTTTGAAAATAATGTTTCTAATCATGCAACTAAATTTGACTTGTAGGAAAGATCGTGTACAATCACCTACAAAAGAATAATGATGAGACTTGTTCTAAAGAACAAGTGACGATGCTTCAACTATAACATTCAAGAATATTTATGAAATCAAGCATACTACAAATTAACAAAGCGAGGGTTCTCTCAGAAAGAGGGAGTCGACTATGACGAGACATTGCTTTAGTGGCCATACACACTTCCTCAGTGGTGAATATTACACTGGATAGATGGTGTAATCAAAGTGTATATCGAGACACCTCCGGGATTCAGGACTCTCTATAGAGAACCACATGTGCACAGATCGAAGAAGGCTTTGATGAGATAGAATGATGAGATCAAGGATCACTTAGAATGATGAGACATCAACCTTTGCTACAAGGTTGAATATGAGAAGCTCATAGATGGGTGCAAGAGAGAAATTGCAACAGAGTTCGAGATCTTGGTATCCAATGACCTAGAAAGATGAAATGGATGGATACACAAAAGATCATCATAAGAGAAGGCTACCAATCACTCCAATGCAGAATGTCCTGATGCAAAGAGTACAAGATGCAGAGGGAGGATAGTGCTCAGTTATAGAGGGAGCAGGAAAGCTCTGCTTCAGAAGGAGTGACTACAGTACATATGGAGAGACATTATTACTAGTTTTTATTTGTGGCAAAGGTTGTTTGCCTCAATATCTCGGGGATATGCTTAGAGTAATACCGGATGTCTCCCCTCACGAAGAGGAAGTATGTATGGTGCATCTTGAGACAAGTACCCGGGACATGGTATGGAACAATAGATGGGTTTCTGATGAGCTTGGGATTTACCAAGATTAAAGCGGACTCCAACCTTTACTACAAGGTTGAGGAAGGAAATCATATGATTCTATTGTTGTATGTAGATGACTTGTTCTTAAACAGGTGAAGAGAACCTCATAGCATAAACAAAGAAGAAGCTCGCTACAGAATTTGAGATGTAAGACCTTGGCTTGATGCATTATTTTTAGGTCTTGAAGTATGGCAGAGCCCGGAAGGAATATTCCTTAACCAAGGGAAGTATGCAGTAGAAATCCTGAAAAGGTTTGATATGCTGGAATGTAAAGCCATGGACACACCCATGGATACAAATTTGAAGTTGTTGTATGATGCTTCATTAGAGTTAGTGGATGTAACACTATACAGGAATATTATTGGGTCATTGATGTATCTGACGAATACCAGGCTAGGTATTTGATTTTTTGTGAAAACCTTGAGTCATTATTTGGTTGAGCCCATATGTGTTCACCTTGTAGCTGCAAATCATGTGATGAGGTTCCTAAAAGGTATTGTAGACAATGGTCTTAGTTATACTAGAGACTATGACTTCAGAATGTATGGTTATACAAATTCAGATTGGGCAGGAAGTGTCTCAGACAGAAATATCACTTCAGTTCGATGTTGTAGTTTGGGGTCAACCATGATCTCATGGCTAAGCAAGAAGCAGTCCAGTGTTGCTCTCAACACTACAGAAGCGGAATATATTGCAGCTTGTTCCGCCAGTTGTGAAGCCATATGGATTCTGAAGTTGTTATTAGGTATATTTGATTTGGAGATGGATACCACAGTGATTCTATGTGATAACCAAAGCTGCATGAAGATGACAGAGAACCTTGTGTTCCATGATAAGTCGAAGCATATAGAAATATGGTATTTCTACATTTGTGATATGGTGCAGAAAGGAGGTGTAAAGCTCCAATATGTGAGAACATATGAGCAGGTTGCAGATGTGTTGACTAATCCTATGTCTTGTGTGAAGTTTGAGCACTTCCGTGACAAGCTTGGTGTAGTCCATAAGGACTTCCCTCGAAAGGGGGTGTAGTGTTGATGATACTATGGTATCCTGATCACAGCGGGTAGCTCAGTTGGGATTAATCATCCATAGACTAAATCTCATAATTCTAATAGGAGGATTGTCAATGATCCCGTAATTTTGAAAGGAAGGATCACCAATTTTGTTGGATTGAATCTCGTAATTCTGAAAGGAAGGATTGTCCATGATCCCGTAATTTTGAAAGGAAGGATCACCAATGTTGTTGGACTGAATCTCGTAATTCTAAAAGGAAGGATTGTCCATGATCCTATAATTATGAAAGCAAGGATCACCAGTGTTGTTGGACTGAATCCCGTAATTCTGAAAGGAAGGATTGTCCATGATCCCGTAATTCTGAAAGGAAGGATCACCAGTGTTGTTGGACTAAATCCCGTAATTCCGAAAGGAAGGATTGTCCATGATCCCGTAATTCTGAAAGGAAGGATCACCAGTGTTGTTGGATTGAATCCTGTAATTTTGAAAGGAAGGATCACCAATGTTGTTGGACTGAATCCCGCAATTATGAAAGGAAGGATTGTCTATGATCCCGTAATTCCGAAAGGAAGGATTTTCCATGATCTCGTAATTCTGAAAGGAAGGACCACTAGTGTTGGACTGAATCTCGTAATTCTGAAAGGAAGGATTGTCCATGATCATGTAATTCCGAAAGGAAGGATCACCTGTGTTGAACTCGATCCCATAATTCCGAAAGGAAGGATCATGTTGGTTGTTGATAGATACTATTGTTCCAGCCTTGAGCTATTGATGTTATTCCATCTTTATGCTGATGAGCCAGCCATGTGTTGTCATTGTTGTTGATGTATCAGTTTTTATACTGATTTGATGTTGATGATACTTCAGCTCTGTATGGAAGATGATGATGATGTTCCAGCTCTGTGCTGCAGATGATGATGTTCCAGCTCTGTGCTGCAGTTGATGATGTTCTAGCTCCATGTTGTAGATGATGATGATGATGTTCCAACGAGTTGTTCTAGTTGTTGATATTGATATTGTTGAAAAACTTCCAATGATTTTGTTGATGATGCCTCATCCTCCCTCATTCTGATGATGTTGTGTAGAGCCACGCTTGTTGTTGAATTTTGTTGTCAGTAGAATACCCTTCTTGTTAAGGGGGAGTGTTGAAATAATGTAACTTCAAAGAATATTCTACTTGTACTTTATTATTCCTTCGTCAGGAGATGTCATTAATGTAAAAGGTCATGTGAAAGTCACGAGATAAATCCTCCATTGTAATTCAAGTCAATAGTACCCAAAGGAGTTTAATGTAAATATTATTTTGAGTCTCCCTAGAGAGGTCAGCCCAGTCAAGTTAGTGAGGTCGTCCCCATTAGGAAAAAGGTCACCCTCACTTAAATCATAAATAGAGAGTATTACTCTCTCATTTGCATCATCCACTCACTCAATCATTGCGCAAGACAGGAAGAGGAAGGGTTGCGAAGGAGAAGGAGGATTGTTCTTGGCTCTTGTATTTTGGGTTTATTCTCTCTTTATTATGAGACTTGTTCTTTGGTCATTGAACTTTGGTAATCTATATTGAGGAATTTTTGCTGGGTTTTCTTCCCCTTGAGGGTTTCCCAGGATAAACTGTTGTGTACCTTGTGATTGTGTGTCTTTCAGAGATCCTATTTATGCTGCTATTGTGAAATTGTAATAAATGCTCATTAAGTTAGAATTTAGTCTTTAGTAGCATATAATCTTAACAATTATATGAACTAATTTCATATTAGAGCTTTTTGAAGGGCGTTTTTGGAGTTTTAAATTATATAAATAGAGAGGAAAGAAGTCTCCAAAATTTCTTCTAGAGACATCCATGCACTTTTTCTCAATTGGGATCTTATAAGATTCTTAGGATTTGCAATGATTTTTAAGAAACCATTAGAAATATGCCTTTGTAAATATTGATATCACTATTGATATTGGTCAAGTTTCTGATATATCTTTTTTGGATTTATGTCTTTGCTCTAGGTTCTAAGGGATCTTAAATTATTTATTACTTGTCTTCTCCCCTATTCTATTTTTTTCATTGCAATTTGGAATCAAATGGCATACACAATGAGAGTGACAAACAAACAAAATAGGAGAACATGGCCTAAGATATTTGAACTCTTGCGGGGAAACCAAAAAAATAGAGCAGTAGAGTGACACACAAACCAACAACAATCCAGTGAATGAGTGGTATAAATTAAATGAAATACAAACAAAAATAAAACCCCACAGCCCTGTAGTCTCGGTGGGAGGGCCATCAAAACCCTGGTGAGAAGAAGACGCCCCACGGCCCACAGTCATGGCAGGAAAGCTACAAAAACTTGTTAAAAACTCATATTAAAAACCCACACCCATAGTAAAAACCCACAATGAAAACGACAATGGAGAATCTTCGAGAATCTAGGACTTGTGGAGATCGACCTGCATCCTGATCCAAAACTGGAGAGAATAACATCAATAGGTGTTATTATAACACCTATCAACATAAAAATATCGAATGCATGTCCCAAAACTATGTGTTATTTTCCAAAACCATCAACTGATTTTCCAAAACCAAGTGGACAAGAGCAAGGAAACATAGTGAAGTGTGTAAAAGTGGCTACACTCATAAAATAATCCTCTATGCACCTCAGAATCTATGCTAAAGAAGAGCACTCTAGGAAAACCCAACAAATATTCTCCAAATATCTTGATACTAGTGTGAAAGCAATCCAATGGGGTAGGGAATTCATGCAATTAGCCTTCCAAATAATTAAATTAGCCAATAAATGGTTAAAGGAATTGCAACATTTGTGCACAAAAGCTAATGCTTTAATCTAACCATAGTCCACCTCCAATTAGTCACCAATTGATTAAATCAACATGAAAATATGTGCCAATGAGGGAGTTGCACTCCAATAAGTGTCTTTCCATGTAAATAAGTTGTTCTCACTAGCAAAAACCCCATCACGGTAACAACATAATGAAAAATTATAAGCTCTACCAAGGTTTGAACCTAGGTTACACCACCAAGGGATTGATACATGATTAGTATCTTCTCAAACCTTAAAGGCTTAATCATCAAGAATATATGTAGTGCCCCCTTTATCTAACACAAAATTAGGAAATATTACATTACAAGGGTACTAACGTCACTCATTATACACCCCCCCTGGGTGATATCTAGCCCATGTTACAACATTAAGTCATGTTACCTAGCGAAATCCCACCTAGGCAAAGTGCACTACCACAACACATCAATACCATATGAATAAAAAATACACAAGAAAGGTGATAACTCCATCCCTCCTCAAGTGTCTACCCACCACACATTCAACCAAAAGGAGCCATGAAGAACGTCCTCTCCCAGTAACATCATTAATATAAAATTACCATGCAAAATATCACTAGGAACCAACCATATGTCAAGGAAAATGCATAAAAAGAGCATCCAACTATAAGATGGCCATCCCCCATAGAGAAGTGAGTCTACTCCACTAAATATCTTCATCAAATACACCACCATGAAGTAGAGAAAAATCTCCAAGAAGATGTGTTGCCCCAAGTCCATCCAATGCACCTAGGTACCAACAAAAAAAACCCCTGTAATGTGATGAAAATCACAATGTGAAACCTCATATAATATGAGGTGTGACCTTAGGTTTCAACTGGGGACATGTACTCTTGAAAAAAGTGCATGAGAATCTTAGAAATATCTAGTTGACCTATAAAGAAGATTATAAAGAAATAAGAGGCAACAACCATGTGGCAGGATGCATCCACATTCACATCCCTAAACACCACATAATTATTACATATGCATTTACCGAAGTTCAAAATTTGGCTTCAAAAATGCCAAAAACAACTTCAAAAGCAAAACTAATGCTCACATGATACTCTACTCTAACATAGGATGAAGGAAAAGACTAAGTGAAATCAAATAGCCAATGCAATTGTCCAAGAATCTCATCAAGGCCATGAACTCTACCATTATGTTTATGAATTATCCAAATTACAGATACATTAGCATTAAGGCATGTGCATGTTGCAATATCTATTACAACATGGATGCAAAATGAAATTACATTACATGAACAACAACCAAGACAAAATTTTGAACAAGGATAGCATGTTCTGGCATATGTTAAATCAATGTAACGTTGAAGAGGGTTGAAATAAGGTTATTAATGAAAACGAATATGGGAACCTCTCAACAACCTAAAAATGTCTTATAAATGCCTCTCCAAAGGATGATCTACAAGGAAAACATCATTAAAACCCTCAAATCGTGAGAATATAAGCTGCTCCAACAATAATCTATCTTCTACCAAGCATGAGATGCTAGAAAAAAAAATTATGCTCACAAATAGATGGCTAGCTATCATAAAATATAAATTGAATATCTTGTTTTTCCTCACAAATTCCAGCACATAAAACATGACTTCCAACTAAAAAGTGACATGCACATTCACAAAAAAAAATAAAATTAAAAAAAAAACAGGAAATTTCTAGCACTTTCATTATCACTAAACTACTAAAAAATCTGGAAATTTTTTTAATCATAAATTGTAGAAAATGGATGTAAATGTCTTGCATTCTTAACATCCATAATATAAAAAAATTGAATTATTAAGGTGCAAACATGGATGTAAGATAATATCTGAAAAGTCTTAATATAGACGTGTTACACATGATTGTCCAAAAGGTTCAAAATCAACATTTTCCTCTAAGATATCATCCCCGTCAATGTCATAAATGAGATCCCAGAATAATTTCCAATAATCCATCCCCAAAACATGGCTATCAATATGAAAACTTTTATTACTCACTTCAAGCACTTGGTTGCCCTCATTCTTTATCACATGAACAATTAAATACACCCCAAATTTTCATCATACAAGGGCTTATTTTCAAAAACACACTATCCAAATCAATCATTACATCATTAAAATTAGAATTACGGAAAGAAATACAACTTATACTACACATGTCTTCATGAGAGAATGAGGTGGATACTTCATGACCAATGTCTTCTATATGTGGATCTATAATAGATTCTTCAGCAAACTCATCACCATTTTTTGAAATATAATATGAAAGTGGCTCACGGGATGAAGAACAAGGTTATAATTTATCATTAAGGTGTGCATACTTTCCTCTAATATTTTTATTTCAATCAAGAGAGAACTTACCACTAATTAGGGGAATTTTGAGGTCTAAAATGGGCCTCAAAACAAACAAAAAATGTATTATCAAAATCAATTTGAAAACAGTCAATCACATTTTAGAGAATGACATCATCCCTTACGATTGAGGTGGCATTGGTTGAGTTAAAAATGCTTACTTGTCAGATTCTAAATAGTGGATGAAAACACATAGTTAATCATACTCATAATAAAAAAATTACTTATAAATTACTTTTGAATATAATATATATGTATTTAATACTCTTAAAATACTTTATAAAGTAAAGTACTTTCCTATATAAAGCATGTTTGATTATAAAATATATTATTAATATTAAGAGTCAAACTTAAATTCAAAATTTGAAACCATGCTTATGTACTTTTTTATATAATAAATATGTAGTTTATATAGGGGTGGCAAGTGTGGTAGTGGGAGGACGCGGGGAGGGGGAGGAGGGTCTTGTAGGATCCTGGAGAGATAATTGTGAACACCTTTGCTTGGGGTCTAGGTATGGCCACTAATAATCAAGCATAATGGATTGCATTGATGATGGGAGAATAATATCTTGCAACTATTCAAGTGAGGAGAGTGATTGTTTTTGGCAACTCCTTGCTCATCATCCACTCTACCAGGAAAGAACTAGGAAAGGATGAGACCACTTAGGGACGGATTCAAAAGTGTGTCCTTCAGTCTTTCAAGGAGTTATATTGGATAAGGGTGTTTGTTTCCACCTAGATGGATCACCCTGACGAAAGTGGATTCCATAGTTTTTACCCACTTTATGAAGCACCCCATGGCATTAATTATAGCCAATGCCTGCATGGTTTGCATAGTTTGGCCCATGGAATCCTATCAAGGCATATCGGATGTCTTAATTCCCACTCGCACAAGATCTCCCTGTACTTCTCTTGCAGCGTTTGCACGATGATCCCTATGGCTAATTTTACTCCCCCTTGAGAGGATGGAAACCTTCATGAATTCTAGGAAATTCCATTTTCGCTCTATCCTCAATGTAGTTTCGACCCTGTGCCCCTTATGGGTTTGGTTTTTGGTGATTCTAGTGGACTTTGGACGTGAAGGCGTATTCCAAGGGCGGCGCTAGTTCCTGGGTTCCCATTTAAGACGCAATAAACAACATCTTTGGCCGCTCAGAAACAGGTTTTTTTTACGGTGCATTTTTATGTGTGACTTTTTCTTTAGGTTTGAAGGGACCTCGCTCTACTTTCGGAGCAGGGTCTCCTTCTACGAAAGTGATTGCTTTGAATCAATTCTTTGTTTTCTTTGTTGGAGGCCATGGGGTAAGGTATTTTGGTTTGTATGGTCTACGAAGGGGGGCACTCACAACACTTGTGATCCCATCTTGGAAGGCGGAACTACGTGCAATTTGGACTAAGTTTAGTGATGTCAAGGCCATGTTAAGAATTATGCAATCTCGCTATGATGGTTTGGTTGATGCTATGCATCAAATTTCTTATCACATTTTCCTTTTGGACACTCGAATGGATGGGGTTGAGGACCATGTCAGAGTGCAAGGTGGTCAGATTGAAAAAATAATGGGAGATATGGTCAAACTATTCAATCTAGCTTAGGAAAGCCACTATTGGGACCATCCTTTCACAGGTCATCGAGCTCAGGAAGAAGGATCTGTTCACCAGCCTTCCAAAGAATACATCAACGTAGACTCTTCCAAGCAAGTTGGTGGAGGATAGTTCATGTTGTTTTTTAGTCTAGTAAATATTTTTTTATTATGTTATGTACTACAGTTGTGATGTCATGTTAGGACAATTTATTCACATCTATAGTGTAAGAAGCTTTGTAGCAGCTGGAAAAAAAATTACTGTAATATTCAAGGATTGGGAATTTTGGACTGTAAACATGGATATTTGGTTCACCTCTCTTGGGTAAATGGTCTGTAATTTTGGTTGTTTCTCAACTCTTTTTAATATAAATTTGCTACCCATTTCCATTAAAAAAATGAATATGTAGTGAATATGTGTGTGTGTGATGGTTATAATGAATAAACAAAGAATAAAGTTAGGATAAAGAATAACATAGGATAACATAGGATAACTTCGGATAAACATATTATAATGAATATGTAGGATAAACTTAGGATAATGAATATAAAGTTGGTTATGATGAATAAATAGAGGATAAAGTTAGGATAATGAATAACCTAGGATAACTTATATTTAACTAAACAAAACTAGTTTTATTTAATATTTATTCATTTAAATTTTAAGGTATAGTTAAATTAATTTACAGATGTGATTTTAAAATTTATTTAATGAATATAGGTTATATTGAGTTTTAATGAATACACACACAATTATTAATGTTAACTTGTTCATATAAGTTTAACTTAGGTTTACAATTCAAAATTAAAATATTTTACTTTATTTTATTTTATGAGTGCTTTACTTTAATACATTTATGTATTGTATTCGAGAGTACTCATATTTCTAGTCATATCAAAGAGGGTTTTTTATTAATTTTATTTTTACACATATTTTCAATTTAACTTAATCTTAGTTACATAGATAGTAGTGCAAGAGGTAAGTTGTAAATATACCTTTCCCACAAAATGACTAACTCGTAATATTTTACTATATATCTTAGGAGGCTCATTTTAGACCTCAAAATTCCTCTAATTTGAAGGGTTCTTCTCATGGATAGCTTGAGTGGGCCTAATGGTTAAGAACATGTGTTTCCTTGTAGTTAATAGGTTCAATTCCAGAGGGTGGTAGGGTATGTACACCTTCATACTTTAGCAATGAAATTGTTGCATGGAGGGGGGGCACAAACAAGGGGGTCCCATATATCAAATTGGTGCTTGGCTATGACCTTAAAAAATAGATTATTATTATTATTATTATTATTATTACTTTATCAAACCAACAATCTTCTCTTCTATCTTATCACAAATATCAATCCAAAGACATGTCTCATATAAATTTGTAATGTGCTTCTTTTCATTATAACCATAAATCAAATATTTCTATTTTTTTAAACAGAATATGGAAATGACTATCTCTTATGGGTTCAAATCATAATACCACTCCCATGCATTCTTTCCATTCAAAGAAAATGTCAAAACCTTCATCAAAACATCTTCATGGACAATACTATTATCTATAACAAACTACATGAATAATGTAAGATGCTTAGTAGCCAAATGAGGTTGTCCCCAAAATCGTCGAATAGGATGAATCCAAACCCAAGTATGAAGATGATGTGGAGATCCATGAATGCATGAAAAATCCAAAGGACTAAGCAACTTATCAGAAAAAAATTCCTTTAGATGGAGCCATTACTTCGAATCTTCAAATCTAAATGTAATATGACATGGCATGCATGTCATAATGCCTCATACATAAATTGAATTGTTGAGTCACCAAGGTGGGTTCTTCAAAAGCTTGCTAGTTGTCCTCACCCTCAAAAACAAGCCATCAAATGGCAAGATGAGAAAATGATCTTCAAATAGAAACCCTCATCGAATAACATAGTTGAACTACAATTTTTTGAGAAAAAAAAAAGACTTTACCCTACCAATGGTGCCAAAATTATCTTACAACAAAATCTAGCACACTATATGATGTAAAGTCCTAAGCATCAAAGATCTAGTCTTATGCAACTCAAGAAAGCTACCCATTGTCACCTCAATAGTTGTTCCTCTCTCTTTAGGTTGGTTCTTCTCCAATTGAAAGGGGGTATGGAGTGGGGGCTCTAGGTGATATAGGAAGAGTAAGCCTTAACAAAATGTGTGTTTGTTGTAGTATATGAAATGGGGATGGAAATGGGAACGGGATAAGGACGAGAACAAGGGATGAAGAGAGATGGAAGGAAACCAGTTCCTATCAATTAATAAACTAATCAGAGAAAAATTTAGGGGAAAAATTTAGCCCATGGGTTAATTTCTTACCTTTTTCCAAAAAAAGATTCACCAATTTCCATATTTTTCTAAGTCGATTCGCCCAAAGTCCATGGGATAAAAAATTTTACTCTAAAAATCGCCAAAATTGTTTAGAAACTATATATAACACTTATGTATTTGAATTTTTTTTTTAAATATTGCCCAATATTTTATGGTTGTAAATTTACGAATTAGTAAGATTCATCAATGTTTATACACTTCTAAAAAAATATGGATCCTTAAAAAATTCCCTAGGACTAATGGAGGAATAAAGTACTAAAAAGTGGAAGGACTAAATTTGTCATATTCATGACTACTTTAAAGAAGGTAGTTAGTGGATGAATGAGTTGTTTTCCACTTTTAACCTGTGGATGAAAATTGATTTAATATATTCACCATTTAATATGTGTCCAAGGAAAGATGAATTAGTTTGTTACATAAATCGTTAAAAATATGAATTAGCGTGTTACATATGTCCTTAGAGTGTTTGTTGGAAATTAAATCTTGGAGGGATAGGTTTGCCACTCATCAACTAAATACAAAGGTGTTGTTTTATTACTAAATTTTTAATTCCAATCAACAATTAATTTATTAGAAGAATGACAACAAAACATAAATCAAACAAGAAGTAAATCAAAAGCAAGAAACCTCCTCACACTTATTTACTCCTAAATGAAAGATTTTTCATTAGGTAGGCCTCTATATTAAATTAAAAACAAGACAGTTTCTAAAAAAATTCACAACAAATGAAAAGCATAAAAGCTTACACCAAAATAGAAAGTTATATCTCATGTCTTCATTAGTCTTCCTTCTTGATAATACAAAGAAGCTCCATTCAGCTTCAACCTCTAAGCTCCAACACTTCATCACTTCTCAAGCCTCTAACTCCCAACTCCTGAAATGTGAATCACAAATGAAAATAGAGAGAAAGCTCTTTTATATAGAGTGAGCTAAGTCTTTTTATAGATAAAATACATTATTTTCCTAACCAACTCCATGACAAGTCAAGTAAATAATATAAAATTGTAGTTAGGTCTTATCCTCCAACTGTCATGTCAAATGGTTTCATACTCTATAAGAGGGTTCACTGCATTAAAGAAATGTGATATAATATGCAACAAGAATCTCCAAGAGAGAGGGTGCATTAATCAAATACGCTTAGTTGAAAAATCAACCAACAAGTCGACAAACAATTCGCCATCCAAGATGCATGCATGCCAATACAATAAAATATTCTTCAACATAGGAGAATGTGCTCAAGGACCTAAAAAACTCCTCCAAAGTTCACCCTCTTATGCATGAGTGAAGAAACAACAAAATATTCTCCCCTAAGAGAGCACTCCATAACAAGTTCCTCAAAATAGAAAGATGCCAACTAGGAGTGCTCCACAAAAGAGCTTGGTCAACTTCTCAAAAAAGCACGGCTCCTTCTCCAATGTGAAACCAACTCAATAACAACTCCTTAATTAAATATTCCATTATCAACAAACTCCACAGGATTGCACCCTAGGGAGGTTTGCCAACCCCCTCACATGTGTGAACAAGAAGAGGGCACTCAAAGAGAGAGAAAACAATGCCAAGTGTAGCATTAACCAAGCATCATGAAGAAGAGAACACCTATAAGAGGTGTGCCTTAGAATAATGTGCCATGCAACCACCTCAAACCACCATCAAATTATAAAATATTGAATGCATATGCTAAAACCATGTGTTGTTTTCCAAACCATCAATTGATTTCCTAAAACCATGTGCCCAAGAGGAAGGCAACCTAGAGAAGTGTGGAAAAGTAGTTACACTCATCATAAAATAATCCTCCAAGTGCCTTGGAATTTGTGCCAAAGAAGAGTACTTTAGTAAAACCCCATAAATATCCATAAAAATATCAATCCTAGTGTGAAAGCAAGCCAATGAGTTAGGGCAGTGTTAGCTCTCCAGGAGTCTTTCTAGGTTGCAATCGAAAGAGCCCGGTAACAAAATCTTATTTTGAATGATGCGGTATATTTGGATCAAGTTGGATGACTTAATCGAAGCTCACTCACTCAAAACATGCACAGACACACTCAGCTAGCCAAGGCTTTTAACCATTGTTGTTCAAAGAGTTTATAAAAGGTAAATGTATGTAGAATCCTTACTATGCTAGCAGACTCATACGCAAAACATATATGAATGGCTAATCACAATAAATAAATGATACTTGATATCCAATTCCTCAATACAAATATAGGATGATAGCTATCTGGCATAAGACAAATGGAACAAACATGAAATAAACATTCCACTGCAAGTACAGAAAGGTAGAAAAGGAAATCTGAACATAAATGGCAAAAGAAGCTTATATAACTGAGATGCAACGATAAGTATGAGAGCACAAGTATAGAAAAGTCTCCAAAATCGAACCCTTGCTCTCAAGTTCTAGGCTTTATAGCCTTTACAACATATTTCCAGATCCTAAGAAGCTGGATCGATTTTACTAAAGATAGAAGATCAAAACCGTTTTCAATAAACCAGGAAAAGATCCTTTTTAATTTGGCCAAATTGCTGAAACATGGGGCTCAGAGATGCGTTTAGCTCTCCAAATCTGTGACACCTATGTATAAACCGAAAGAGGTTATTGTATATTGGTTTGTTGTGAGAAAAAACCTCTCTCAATTTTTTGAAATTCGTTTCATTTGCCCGAGATCTGTATTTCAAAAACATGTGTCAAACAGGGAAATTTTGAGATCCAAACATTGGGGCTCATAGATGGATTTGATTCTCCCAATCTGTGACACCTGTAGCCAAAATGAGAGAGGTTATTGTTCTCTAACATGTTAGGAACAAAAACCTCCACCCGTTTCGCAAAATGATTCTCCAGTCGCTAAGAATCATCATTTTAAAATGATGTCTCAGCACAGTAAAAATGCCATTTTTGCAGTAAATCTCCTTGCCTCCATCTTGATAGTCTTCATGTCTTCGACAGCTGCAGCAATCTTTGACAGCTGTAACAAGCCTTCAAAGGCTGATGAGTAAGGTTGAAACTGCCACTTGGAGGATTGGCAAGCCATCTTTTGCCCAAAATAGACAAGAAGATTCCTCTTCTCACCTTGCTGGCGCCTTTCAATATGGAACAGAATTTTGATCATGATGCCTTTAACGTTTATCTATCATTATAAAACGTCCTCGAAGTGTTTGGATCAGCAAAAGTCAGGCCTTGTGCAAAAAAGCATCCTTTTGCATTATTTTGTAGTTTCGGTAGCTAAAAAGGCTGGATTTTAATTGTGTTAGCTACCGAAAGCTCTGCTTTCGGTGGCTAATGAACAAATCAGCATGTTCGCCTAAACCACCGAGACCTTCTCTAAAGTGGTGAAAATGCCTCTCCTTTCGGTAGCTTTGAGTGATTTTGCCTTTACGCTGTAAGCTGCCAAAAGCTGGGTTTTCGGTAGCTAATGAACAATGGCCATGTCCGCCTAAGCTACCGAAACCCGAAAATTCTGAAATAATAAAATTTGAAAAAATATTTGAGGAGATAACATCTGGCTCCTACTTGGGGATGAAAGTCTCCCTATGAGGTTTCAAGAACCACAGATCCAACGCCTTTCCTATAAAACAAAAATTCAAACCTATCCTCTAGTGTTCCATTAGGCTATGGAGTCATTTAAACTGCCACCAAATCTTCGGCAATCTGTCCACAAATATTCAGCTGTAAACCTGCTAGCAACGCCTTGCATCCGTTGGGATATGGAGTCTCAAATGTTGATTTCAAAATCTGATCCAAATCCTGCAACCCTGCTCATCATTTGAAACCAAACTACCACTGCCAATAGTGTCTTATATCCATTGGGAAAGGAGTCTTTATTTCAAAATTGAAACCACAATACTAAATGCAAGCCTCACGCATTATGCAAACTTGAAATGCTCAGCCATGAGCTTATTCATCTATGCTACCCTACTCTAGCTAACTGCACTGTTTCTTATCAAGTGACATCGTGCTTCCAATGAAGCCATGCTAACATCGAACTATTTACAAAATCTCTTTGCATGCAGATAAATTTCAAAGGACACTTCATGTCGTGCAGCAAAATTTCAACTTGCAGAGCATACTTACAATCATCATTTGCTTTGATTCCAAAGTTTGCACATTTGAAGACTTCTGAAAAACATAACTCCATATAAATGGCTACCGAATCATAGAAAGAAGTTAACTCTGCTTGTTGTTCGAGAATTTCTTCAACCTCTGATATATGGCTGCCACAAACTAGTTCCTACAAATCTGAAAATAGCTGTGAGCTGATTGGATTGCTAATCCCTTCTTTTTTGATATCTTCTCGTAAGTGATTTCAATTTTCTATTCATGAGGCGTTATAAACAGAAGAGAAGACCTGGAATCTTCAACGAGATTAAACTCATCATACACAATGTCTTCTGCAAACATGGAAGGGCTGATTACAACATGATGGTGTTCCTTTATGGGCAAAGAAAAAGGCTCGGCGAAACCTGATTCATAAATGTCATATATTGGCTGACTGCTACTCAAGTCTACATTATTTGATGTAGAAATCTGCTCTCCTCCATCTGCATACTTATCAAAAATAGGTGAACAGAAAACCTCTATATATTGCGAAGAAAGACAAGCAATCTTAAGATCCTTCTCTCCAATCACAAGTGAAAACATATCGTAGGCAACCTCTTGAAAAATTTCAGAAAAATCCTCTTCTCTAATTGTTTCTTCATGCAAATCAAAGGCAGCAGGTGCAACAGAGATAAGGTCTGTTGCATCTAGAACTATGTAATTCCCATTATCATCATTTGTATCATGAAGATCTTCCTTAACAACATAATTTTCATCTTGACAATCAGAAGAAAAGAGTACTTTCTGCTGAACATGCTTCTCAAATTCATCACAGCAATCTTCAAAGAGGCTTTCAACTGGAAATTCATCTTTACAAAACAAATGGAAAGCATAATGAAAACTTGCCAACGAGTGAATTCTTGAAGCTGGAAGAGATCTACACCAATCAAGGGCTGCTCCCTTCAATGAATATCTGAAAAGCTTGATCTTGACATCTTCATGCACAATTTGATGTTCATGAACAAACTTGTGAAAATCTAGCGGATGCTTAGCTGGAACCTCCCAATATTTTCCTTTGAATGTAGGAAAAATACCTTCCCATTCACCTCTGCTAAGCATTGGGTTTGGAGAACCAACTATATCTGAAAAGTCACAAAAGGAAAACCTTCGAGCCAAAATGGCTTCCATACTTGGATCCGCAGTGGAGTCACCCTTCAATCTTTAGACAGTGGAGTCGCCATGGTGGTTGTAGGTGTGGAAACAGTAGAAGAAGATGATATTGGTGTGGGTGGTAGCTGAGGAGGTATGGGTTGTGATAAAGGTGGTAGATTTACCCCAATAGGAAATGAGGTGGAAGGATTCGTTGGCTGATTAGCTAACTGTACTTTTCCAATCTCTGAATGATATGGGAAAAAGGAAGCTTGATAGAACTGCTCAAGTAGTAAAGCCAAATTTTCTTCTCCTTGAACAGAAAGATCTTGCAAGATATTCTCAAGGGCAGGCAAACTGGTATGAGTATAAGAATCATTTGTTTCAGGCTCAGTTTGTGAAGAATTCAGGGAAGAGGAACAGTCCTCTTCTTGGGCAGATTCTACAACTTCTTTTCCTAAGTCAGATACAGTAATAAACTCAGAGCTAGGACCTCTAGAAGTACCTGATGTGGTTCCCCTTATAGATCTGGAAATCTGTCTTTGTGAAGCTCTTCCTCACCTTATAATCTATTCGAGATCTGAAACAGGTGTCACTGGTGGCCTTTGAGGATTTGCTCTGGTACTTGGTCTTCTCGAAGCCACTTCGTTCCAATGGAGTCGCCAGATAGATGATTACAACCAGAATACTGTCCACACTTTGTCTATCATCAAAATTGGATCTTATGTCGTTCTACCAGGGAAACTAGCTTCAACTTCCTCTCCCCGGCAACAACGCCAATTTGTTAGCTCTCTAGGAGTCTTTCTAGGTTGCAATCGAAAGAGCCTGGTAACTTAATCTTATTTTCAATGATGGTGTATATTTGGATCAAGTTGGATGACTTAATCGAAGCTCACTCACTCAAAACATGCATAGACACACTCAGCTAGATAAGGCTTTTAACCACTGTTGTTCAGAGATTTTATAAAAGGTAAATGTATGTAGAATCCTTACTATGCTAGTAGACTCATACGCAAAACATATATGAATGGCTAATCACAATAAATAAATGATACTTGATATCCAATTCCTCAATACAAAGATAGGATGATAGCTATCTGGCATAAGACAAATGGAAGAAACATGAAATAAACATTCTACTGCAAGTACAGAAAGGTAGAAAAGGAAATCTAAACATAAATGGCAAAAGAAGCTTATATAACTGAGATGCAACGAGAAGTCTGAGAGTACAAGTATAGAAAAGTCTCTAAAATCGAACCCTTACTTGCTCTCAAGTTCTAGGCTTTATAGCCTTTACAACATATTTCCAAATCCTAAGAAGCTAGATCGAATTTACTAAAGATAGAAGATCAAAACCGTTTTCAATAAACTAGGAAAAGATCCTTTTTTAATTTGGCCAAACTGCTGAAAAATGGGGCTCAGAGATGGCTTCAATTCTCCAAATTTGTGACACTTGTGTATAAACCGAAAGAGGTTATTGTAGATTGGTTTGTTGTGAGTAAAAACCTCTCTCAGTTTTTTGAAATTCGTTTTCATTTTCCCTAGATCTGTATTTCAAAAACATGTGTCAAACAAGGAAATTCTAAGATCCGAAAATTGGGGCTCAGAGATGGATTCGATTCTCCCAATCTGTGACACCTGTAGCAAAACTGAGAGAGGTTATTGTTTTTTGACGTGTTAGGAACAAAAACCTCCGCCCGTTTTGCAAAATGATTCTCCAGTCGCTCAGAATCATCATTTTAAAATGATGTCTCAGCACAATAAAAACGCCATTTTTGCAGTAAATCTCCTCGCCTCCATCTTGATAGTCTTCATGTCTTCGACAGCTGTAGCAATCTTTGACAGCTGTAACAAGCCTTCAAAGGCTGATGAGTAAGGTTGAAACTGCCACCTGGAGGATTGACAGGCCATCTTTTTCCCAAAATAGACAAGAAGATTCCTCTTCTCACCTTGCTGGCGCCTTTCAATCTGGAACAGAATTTTGATCATGATGCCTTTAACGTTTATCTATCATTAGAAAACGTCCTCGAAGTGTTTGGATCAGCAAAAGTCAGGCCTTGTGCAAAAAAGCAGCCTTCTGCATTATTTTGTAGTTTCGGTAGCTAGAAAGGCTGGATTTTAATTTTGTTAGCCACCGAAAGCTCTTCCTTCGGTGGCTAATGAATAAATCAACATGTTCGCCTAAACCACCGAAACCTTCTCTGAAGTGGTGAAAATGCCTCTCCTTTCGGTAGCTTTGAGTGATTTTTCCTTTACGCTGTAAGCTGTCGAAAGCTAGGTTTTCGGTAGCTAATGAACAATGGCCATGTTCGCCTAAGCTACCGAAACCCGAAAATTCTGAAATAATAAAATTTGAAAAAATTCAAATCCAGATCCAACGCCTTTCCTGTAAAACAAAAATTCAAACCTATCCTCTAGTGTTCCATTGGGCTATGGAGTCATTTAAACTGCCACCAAATCTTCTGCAATCTGTCCACAAATGTTCAGCTGTAAACCTGCTAGCAACGCCTTGCATCCGTTGGGCTGTGGAGTCTCAAATGTTGCTTTCAAAACCTGATCCAAATCCTGCAACCCTGCTCATCATTTGAAACCAAACTACCCCTACCAATAGTGTCTTATATCCATTGGGAAAGGAGTCTTTATTTCAAAACTGAAACCACAATATTAAATGCAAGCCTCACGCATTATGAAAACTTGAAATGCTCAGCCATGAGCTTATTCATCTATGCTACCCTACTCTAGCTAACTGCATTGTTTCTTATCAAGTGACATCATGCTTCCAATGAAGCCATGCTAACATCGAACTATTTACAAAATCTCTTTGCATGCAGATAAATTTCAGACACTTCATGTCATGCAGCAAAATTTCAACTTGCAGAGCATACTTACAATCATCATTTGCTTTGATTCCAAAGTTTGCACATTTGAAGACTTCTAAAAAACATAACTCCATATAAACAGCTACCGGATCATAGAAAGAAGTTAACTCTGCTTGTTGTTCGAGAATTTCTTCAACCTCTGATATATGGCTGCCACAAATTAGTTCCTACAAATCTGAAAATAGCTGTGAGCTGATTGGACTGATAATCCCTTCTTTTTTGATATCTTCTTCGTAAGTGATTTCAATTTTCTGTTCATGAGGCATTATAAATAGAAGAGAAGACCCGGAATCTTCAGCAAGATTAAACTCATCATACACAATGTCTTCTGCAAACATGGATGGGTTGATTACAACATGATGATATTCCTTTATGGGCAAAGAAAAAGTCTCGTCGAAACCTGATTCATAAATGTCATATATTGGTTGACTGCTACTCAAGTCTACATTATTTGATGTAGAAATCTGCTCTCCTCCATCTGCATACTTATCAAAAATAGGTGAACAAAAAACCTCTGTATCTTGCAAAGAAAGACAAGCAATCTTAAGATCCTTCTCTCCAATCACAAGTGAAAACATATCATAGGCAACCTCTTGAAAAAGTTCAGAAAAATCCTCTTCTCTAATTGTTTCTTCATGCAAATCAAAGGCAGCAGGTGCAACAGAGATAAGGTCTGTTGCATCTAGAACTATGTAATTCCCATTATAATCATTTGTATCATGACGATCTTCCTTAACAACATAATTTTTATCTTGACAATCAGAAGAAAAGAGTGCTTTCTGTTGAACATGCTTCTCAAATTCATCACAGCAATCTTCAAAGAGGCTTTCAGCTGGAAATTCATCTTTACAAAACAAATGGAAAGCATAATGAAAACTTGCCAACGAGTGAATGCTTGAAGCTGGAAGAGATCTGCACCAATCAAGGGTTGCTCCCTTCGATGAATATCTGAAAAGCTTGATCTTGACATCTTCATGCACAATTTGATGTTCATGAACAAACTTGTGAAAATCCAGCAGATGCTTAGCTGGAACCTCCCAATCTTTTCCTTTGAACGTAGGAAGAATACCTTCCCATTCACCTCTGCTGAGCATTGGGTTTGGAGAACCAACTATATCTGAAAAGTCACAAAAGGCAAACCTTCGAGCCAAAATGGCTTCCATACTTGGATCCGCAGTGGAGTCACCCTTCAATCTTTAGACAGTGGAGTCACCATGGTGGTTGTAGGTGTGGAAACAGTAGAAGAAGATGATATTGGTGTGGGTGGTAGCTGAGGAGGTATGGGTTGTGATAAAGGTGGTAGATTTACCCCAATAGGAAATGAGGTGGAAGGATTCATTGGCTGATTAGCTAACTGTACTTTTCCAATCTCTGAATGATATGGGAAAAAGGAAGCTTGATAGTACTGGCCAAGTAGTAAAGCCAAATTTTCTTCACCTTGAGCAGAAAGATCTTGCAAGATATTCTCAAGGGCAGGAAAACTGGTATGAGTATAAGAATCATTTGTTTCAGGCTCAATTTGTGAAGAATTCAGGGAAGAGGAACAGTCCTCTTCTTGGGCAGATTCTACAACTTCTTTTCCTAAGTCAGATACAGTAATAAACTCAGAGCTAGGACCTCTAGAAGTACCTGATGTGGTTCCCCTTGTAGATCTGGAAATCTGTCTTTGTGAAGCTCTTCCTCACCTTATAATCTGTTCGGGATCTGAAACAGGTGTCACTTGTGGCCTTTGTGGATTTGCTCTGGTACTTGGTCTTCTCAAAGCCACTTCGTTCCAATGGAGTCGCCAGATAGATGATTACAACCAGAATACTGTCCACACTTTGTCTATCATCAAAGTTGGATCTTATGTCGTTCTCCCAGGGAAACTAGCTTCAACTTCCTCTCCCCGGCAACGGTGCCAATTTGTTAGCTCTCCAGGAGTCTTTCTAGGTTGCAATCGAAAGAGCCTGGTAACTTAATCTTATTTTGAATGATGGGGTATATTTGGATCAAATTGGATGACTTAATTGAAGCTCACTCACTCAAAACATGCATAGACACACTCAACTAGACAAGGCTTTTAACCACTGTTGTTCAGAGAGTTTATAAAAGGTAAATGTATGTAGAATCCTTACTATGCTAGCATACTCATACGCAAAACATATATGAATGGCTAATCACAATAAATAAATGATACTTGATATCCAATTCCTCAATACAAAGATAGAATAACAGCTATCTGGCATAAGACAAATGGAACAAACATGAAATAAACATTCCACTTCAAGTACAGAAAGGTAGAAAAGGAAATCTGAACATAATTCAAAAGAAGCTTATATAACTGAGATGCAACGAGAAGTCTGAGAGTACAAGTATAGAAAAGTCTCCAAAATCGAACCCTTACTTGCTCTCAAGTTCTAGGCTTTATAGCCTTTACAACATCTTTCCAGATCCTAAGAAGTTGGATCGAATTTACTAAAGATAGAAGATCAAAACCATTTTCAATAAACTAGGAAAAGATCCTTTTTAATTTGGCCAAACTGCTGAAAAATGGGGCTCAGAGATGGCTTCAGTTCTCCAAATCTGTGACACCTGTGTATAAACCAAAAGAGGTTATTGGAGATTGGTTTGTTGTGAGCAAAAACCTCTCTTGGTTTTTTTAAATTCGTTTTCATTTGCTCGAGATCTGTATTTCAAAAACATGTGTCAAACAGGGAAATTCTGAGATCCGAAAATTGGGGCTCAGAGATGGATTCGATTCTCCCAATCTGTGACACATGTAGCAAAACTGAGAAAATTTATTGTTCTCTGACGTGTTAGGAACAAAAACCTCCCCCCGTTTCGCAAAATGATTCTCCAGTCGCTCAGAATCATCATTTTAAAATGATGTCTCAGCACAGTAAAAACGTCATTTTTTGCAGTAAATCTCCTCGCCTCCATCTTGATAGTCTTCATGTCTTCGACAGCTGCAGCAATCTTTGACAGCTGTAACAAGCCTTCAAAGGCTGATGAGTAAGGTTGAAACTACCACCTAGAGGATTGACAAGCCATCTTTTGCCCAAAATAAACAAGAAGATTCCTCTTCTCACCTTGCTAGCGCCTTTCAATCTGGAACAAAATTTTGATCATGATTCCTTTTACGTTTATCTATCATTAGAAAACATCCTCGAAGTGTTTGGATCAGCAAAAGTCAGGCCTTGTGCAAAAAAGCAGCCTTCTACATTATTTTGTAGTTTCGATAGCTAGAAAGGCTGGATTTTAATTTTGGTAGCTACCGAAAGCTCTGCTTTCGGTGGCTAATGAACAAATCAGCATGTTCGCCTAAACCACCGAGACCTTCTCTGAAATGGTGAAAATGCCTCTCCTTTCAGTAGCTTTGAGTGATTTTTCCTTTACGATGTAAGCTACCGAAAGATGGGTTTTCGGTAGCTAATGAACAATGGCCATGTCCGCCTAAGCTACCGAAACCCGAAAATTCTGAAATAATAAAATTTGAAAAAATATTTGAGGAGATAACAGGCACTAAAGCAATTAGCCTTCCAAATGATTAAATTAACCATGAAATGATTAAATCAACCTCAACATGTGTGCACAAAGGCTAATGCTCAAAGCTAGGGCACTCAAGCAATTAGCTTTCCAAATGATTAAATTAGCCATTAAATGATTAAATCAACCTCAACATGTGTGTACAAAGGCTAATGCTTTAATACAACAACAGTCCACCTCCAATTAGTCACCAACTAATTAAATCAACATGAATATGTGTGCCAAAGACAAGAGTGCACTCCATCAAGTGTTATACCATGTAAATAAGTTGTTCTCCTTAGCAAAAACTTCACCATGACAACAACATGATGAACCTAGGTTTGAAGGTTTGAACTTAGGATGCACCAACAAAGGAATATTACAAGATTAATACCTTCTCAAACCTTAGAAAAATGCTTAGTCATCAAGAATATATGCAATACATCCCTTCTCTAACTCAAACTTAGGAAATAATAGATCACAAGGGTACCAACATCATTCATTATACATCCCCCCTAAGTGATATCTAGCAAATATTGTAATGTTAAGTCATACAACCTAGGGAAATCCCACCAAGGCAAAGTGCACTACCACAAAACATCAACACCATATGAAAAAAAGACAAGAAGTGTGTTAACTCCATCCCTCATAAGTGTATCCCCACCACACGTTCAACCAAATGGGGCCATGTAGAACATCCTTTCTTAGTGAAATCAATAATATAACATCGCCATACAAAATATCACTAGGAATCATCCATATGTCAAAGCAAATGCATAAAAATAACATCCAACCATAAGATGACCATCAACCTTACCATCCCCTATAGAGAAGTGAATCTCCTCCACCAAATATTTTCATCAAATACACCATCATGAAGAAGAGAAACAACTCCCTAAAGATGTATTCCCTCAGGTCCATCCAATGCACCAAGGTACAAATTGAAAACACCCCCACAATGTAAAATCTCATAAAATATAAGATGTAAAATACACCATTTATTTTGTATGTAAGCTCATGATTGATAATAATGTATATATATTTGATCTATATGGTTAATATATCTATGAAAAGGGCACCTCAGGTCATTTAAACTATCAATACAACAAATTTATTTTGGAGAATTTTTCTCCAAAAAATTAAATTACAAGTACGGCGGTACTTGTGCTTTTAGCTTCTACTCTTGTTATTATGATCTTGTATCTATCAAATCTACTTGTTTTCAGTTTATATCTATACATGCAATAACAATGTGTTAATTAATATACAAGTTCACTACATGTCAATGCTTAGTTATAAATTATTTAATGTGTTAATTAATAGAAATAAATGAGAATATTATTTTCATTACGAAATTTCTATTGTTATTCATGTTTATCTAGCTTAATAATTTCATTATCGCTGATTACAATGTTTTGTTGCTTAATTACTACAAAATAACATAAACTCACACAATGGTTCCACTAAAATGACATCCTTTAAAGTTTTTATCGTGATTAAGTGCCACATCCTCTTGGTTGCAATAAACCATGTCTCATGTCATAAACTATGCTGGCCTTCCTCATTTACAATGTGCTTATATGCATAAGTGTGTTCCATGCTTAGTTGTTTGTCAAATACTAAAACCCATCGAAGTTATTGTCATGATTAAGTGTCACATTATCTTAGATGCGACAATTCCCATTTCATATCATACACTAAAGAGTCAAGCATGTCACGTCATTTAATAATATTATTGCAAGATAATACACTTCTTTTTTAACTACATCCTTAATAAAACTAACATTATCGTGTTGTTTATGTAATAGATTAATGCATCTGGCTTAAGAATAATATTTTTTATATATTATTCCAATATGCATATCTAATCAATCATCTTCAATTAAATATCTCAGATAATATCCGATTAGTATTAGTGAAATAACTCAAATTGTATAAGAGATTCAAACAGGAACCATAATTTTATTTGTATCTTGTATTCCATGCGATTGAGTATTGCTTGCACTGTGCATTCTACAACAGCGTATAAAAGAGATGTGTAATGTCCGTGCCGGTATAAGTTGGTCTAGGGTAATATTTAAGAAAAAATACAGGTGCAATATCGATGAGATGAACAATAAAATGTGTTTATAAATCAAAATATTAAGAAAAACATGTAATGTAAAATACAATTTTTTTATTTTCATAAAGAATACAAAGTGATGATCAATATTTATTTATAGACACAGATAATTTTCCCAGAGGTCACTACTCGCTCTGGAAAGCTCAATCCCAACTCGGCCTCAGTTCACCGCAAGCCTCATGCAAAGCAAACCCACTTCTCAAAGCCGGAGAAGTATTAATGAAAAGCAATAAACTTAAAGAACAAGGCACATGGAATATACTTATCAACAACCACTGAAGCAATCACACAATGGACAACAATATATCCTGGAAACCCCAATGGGGAAAACCAGCTGCTGAGGGATTTCTTCAATCTCGGGCCAGAGCATATAATAAGAGATGTACAATCAGAAATATAAGGTAAAGAAACCCGAAGGGTTAAAAACCCTAAATTTGCATGCAGCTGCAACTGCTGCTTTGGGATATGAGCCAACTATTCTGTACTGACTGATCTCTGATCTCGGCTTCAACCACTCTCTAATAGAGGATCTCTAACTGTCTTTGTTGTGATCCGTTCAACACGTAAGAAAAGTTGCAACCTCTCAGTATGAAGTGCATCCCCTCTGCATGGGAAATGCGACCCTCCTCCACTGCTATGAAGTCGCCCCTATCTGGATCTCTGTCAATCTCTAACAAGATCCAATCTGTTCCTCAGTCACTAAAGAAGAACTGCTCTAGTTCTCTTGGCCCTCCTCTCCTGGCCTCAAGAAGAACAACTCCTCTGACAAGTGCGCCCTCCTCTCCTCGGGAAGTGCGTCCCTCTCCTTTGTAAAGTCGCCCAAGCTCAGTCTCTGAGCTCCCTCTGTGCAGATAACCTCACTGCACACTCAAATGGCCCCTCAATGTCTTAGATCAAGCTGGTACAAATCCACTCACTCTCTCCCTCTGCAGATGCGCTCCTCTCAAGAATGCACCCTTTGCATGCACAACTGCGCCCTCACTCTGAATCTCCTCACTCTCTAAGAAAACTGCAAAAGTAACCCTTTCTAGTGACCCTTTGCCTCCTTATATCCACTCACTAACTGATAAGGGTTTCCAAAACCCTAATATGAGTGCATGCAAAAATCCCACTTTTGCATGCTTTTTAATTTAAAAAGGTTGCATGCAAAATATTGCATGTGTAAAGCAAATCACCCTGAAAGTTCTGCATGCATCCACCATTGGATTCATGACACCTGGTAGAGTGCATCTCACCCTCTACCACAACCTGATGCCTATACTAAAAATGCACATCCATGCTAGGCATCTGAACATGAAGGCCATCCCGAGATACACCTCTATCTCTAACACGCACCACTTTCCAGGTAGGTATTGAAGGTACCTCGGATCATTTTCGAATTCTTCTTCAATTAGAAATAGGTGATGCAAAACCCTTTTCTCCGTTCAAGTTTAAGTCGTACTGGCTCAAGAATGACAAAATCAGGGAACTAAATTACAAAGAATGGACTCCCTTTGATCCAAACTCTGGGGTGCATGCCATGGAAGCATTACATAACAACCTAAAGAGAATCAAGGACATCACCAAGGCTTGGATAAAAACCCAGATCTCTCAGAACCAGGCCTTGAATGAAATTGAAAAATAGATGGAATTGCTCTATGAAGAACTCAAGAAGGGGAATATCTCAGAGGAATTAATAGAGGACATGGACAAGCTAAAAGGGGATAGAAGTCGATTGATTTCATGGGAAGAAGCCTACTGAATGCAGAAAAGCAGGGCGACCTGGTTGAAAGGACATGAGAACACCAAATATTTCTACAAATTTGCCAAACCTACAAAGGCCCAGAACACTATATGGGAGGTGATGGACTAGAATGTTGAAGTACAGACAGGCCTTGAAGGTATATCAAGAGCAACAATGGCACACTACAAAAGTATATTTTCAGACCCTAGATGACATAACATTAGTGAAATACTTCAAACTTTGACCTGTGTCAATAGACATGTTAGTGAAGAACAAAATGGTACTATGAAGGCCCCAGTAAGTGAGAAAGAACTAAAAGGTCATATCCTCTTTCCAATCTGACAAGGCACCGCTGCACCAGGACCTGATGGGCCCATTGAATTCTTATGCTTTGATTGGGAGGGATCTTACAGCAGTGGAGGAATCCAAGTATTCATGGAGATTTTTGGAGACCCCTCAACTCTATCTTCATCACCACTATACCCAAGATCGAAAGCCATCCCTCCTTTGATTCATGTAGACCCAAATCCTTCTGCAACAACATTTATAAGATCATAGATAAGGTCACTGCAAGAAGAATAAATCCCATTTTGTCCAGCATCATCTCTGAGGAAGAATTTGGATTTCTAGCAAGGAGATAGAACTTCGATGGTGTCTGTATCGTGAGTATAGCTCAGAAAGTCCTACATACAGTCAAAACGAAGAAGATCCCCTCTTTTATCATAAAGTTGCATCAAGGGCTATGACAGTAGACTGGACATTCCTAAGCCTCTGATGATTCATATAGGGTTTGACAATCGTACTGTTAAGTGGACAGAAGAATTTTGTTAAGTCAGTGCCCTACTTTGTTATCATTAATGATGCTCCTTTCTTCTAGCCTGAAATCACACTGAGACAAGGGTGCCCTGTCACCCCTCCTTTTCTTACTTATAGCAGAAGGGTTGAGCAGAATTCTGAGAATTCTAAGGAATCAAGGAAAGATCAAATGAATTCAAGTAATTAGGGATCTTATTATATCCCATTTTCTATTGATGTGCTTCTCTTTGGGATGGATACTGTTCAGGGAGGAAAGGCAGTTGGTGACATTCTGGACTCATATTGCCTTACACTGGAATGGAGATAAATTTACAGAAATCCACCTTAATCATATTGTAAAATACAGAGTATAAAGGATCATCTTCCCTTCCAAGTCAAGGACTGGGAGGAGCATATGAAATACCTTGGTTTCCACCTCAAGGAAACTGACTACTCTTTCAAGGATTCAGCTGGGCTTTATGAGAAAGTTGAGAAAAAGATCAACTAGCAGTATAATAATGGACATGTCTAGGAGCAAATTGACCTTTATTAAAAGTGTAATTGAAGCCACCCCTGTTTTTTGGATGTTTATGGCATGCTGTTCCTTGAGATGTTCCTGCCTGCTTAGGAACTATGCCAAGGCATCTGATGCCCGATTTTGGCCTCAAGCTGACTCTTGGGCTAGAGAGGGTAGCCCTTGGTAAACTTATAAAGAGCTAGCTGTCCAATGTCACCACAGAAGCAGCTTAAAACAATTTGCAAAATGAATGCCAGATTGGAGTGAATGAGAACCAAATGAATGTTGACGGAAAATTGCAGCCGATTGGATTAAAACAACAAAATCAAAACCCTGGACCCAGGCCTGTCCACTGGGCACTAGAGTCTCTTAATGCAGAACATATAGCTGATAAATGGAAGATGCAGAACTTAGAAGAAATAAAGAAGAACAAATTATCTTAGAAACAATAATGAGTAAAGCAGTCAGTGTTGCTCAAAGATGAAGAAACATCACAGACAGTTTAGGAGTAATGGAAGTCATCAGGCATCTAGATTCTAACCACATCTTAATGAGTTTGCTGTGCATTAAACAAATGTATCCAACAATATAAGTGCATGGGCTGGGCATAAACAATGAATCCAACAACATAAACACTTAAAATAATAATTTGAAGAACAGCTCTGAATATATTCAAAAGGTACAGGAAACAGTCAAATCCATTAAACAGTGGGACAGTGAATATCTAAGACTGCATATGAATAACTCAAAGTTCTTTCACTGTGCTCTGTATTTTGTATAAATACTTCATACAAAAATCAGAGATAACAAAGCCATCTGTACCACAAACTGGCTTTGCTAATCTTGAACATATAAGAGTCTGGTCTGCAAATCAAAGCAATGCATAGAAAGAATAGATGTGGAAAAATAAGAAAGTTCTACATGAAAGCAGTGAATCCAATAATCAAGCTTCTTGGTCCTCAGAAAATACAAAGGCCCCTGGCCTCATGGTGAAGTTCTCTCCTCTGGCTACAAAATTTCCAACCCTTCTCCATGTACCCCTCGCTGCCTTCTTATCCTTCGAGTCCTGGATTTCTGCCGCTTCTTGTGAAACAGAATACCCAAAGTAGAATCATAGATATTGGGGCTCAGGGACCAGGGTGGCTCGACACCTCAGGTTCCAGAATTCCCGCTTCTTTTTAGAAAAATAGGATTAATAAATAATATTCATTTACCACTGATCTGCCAGCTGCATCACTTGTGATCCAGGTGTAAACATATGAAAACAGTCAGTATAAGCTTTGGGTTGCCTTTACACTTGAATGACCAAGAAATTAAATTTAAGCCTATAATCATTCCTGTTGGAAACCTGTGAGGCTGCGTCTATATAGCAGATGTCCAATTGTATCATCCAGGAAGATTTAGTGGTATCAGCTGGATTTGAGCCCCTACCCTGCTTAACAGATTCTTTATAGCCTTGCCTCCTCTGCCAATGATCAACCCAACCTTATTATTTGAAACTTCTACTTTGCAATTGTTCTGCTTCCAGTTACTGGTTCATGTGAAACTGTACTAAGAGGAGAGAGACAATCCAACAAGAAATATGCATAAAAGAAATCATCAACAGCGAGAAACCCTTAATGCAGAGTCGCAGACCCATTTTCTGATTTGATGAAACAGGCTCTGTGGAATATTCACTACCAACTTCTATTTCAATATTTAGAGCTGTTAAATAAATCAATTGTAAATTTGCAACATCTCCAGGACTTTTACACTCCTTCCAATCCTTCACTGTAGTTGTCAGATTTACCTTGCAATGCGCATATAATCTGTTACATTGTAAATAACTGTCATAGTGCTCAAAGATATTCCTGAGTATTGGATGCCCTGTGTCTTCTCTCCTCTGAAAACAATGGGGAACAATGTCTGCATCTTGAAGGTAATCAGGACGACCACAGGGAAGAAATGCAAACTTCCACTTAGAGAATTCATCATCAGAAATCTGCAATTTCTTCTCGATTTGTTCTTTAACCTCTGATAGAGCCTCACCCTTGTGAATAACAAAAAATAAAGGCTTTCCAAATTCTGGATCATATGGTTTTGTGATGACTCCTTGGTAAAATGGTAAACATGAATCAACCTATCATGTGAACACAGATTCCTCTCTTCTTCTGGGATCTCCTCTGCTTGCAAAGTCCAATATTGGTCATTTATGTTCTCAATCTTTTCATTTATAGGAAAAATCTTGTAAATTTTGTGGTAGAAGACCTCAAGTAGTCGCAGTTCTGTATTTGGTTTGGATAGCTCCACCTTTGTTTTCAGTTCATTTAGGACATCACCAACAGTACTGTGTTTGGGTAGCCGTGTAACATGCACAGACATCTTGTCTTTTATTGCTGCTGCAAATAACAGTTGTGTGATGTAAGCCTAAGTTTTTAAGGATCATCTCCATCAAGAGTTGTCATGGATTTGGTGGGCCAAGTGTGGTTGTTTTCTAACTTTTGAAACCATTTGTCTTCATAATCCACAAAACCACTCAAGACACGTGGCATAAAAGCTAAGAATTTAGGAGGTTGAAAATTAGCTTTTAAAACCAGACCTCTTACCTTCGAAAACTGCTTTCATCCTTTCAATATACAACTTCGACATTACCCAAGAATCAATGGAGTGGGGTTCCTTTTGATGAAGGTTTAAGCTTGAACTTTTGATGATGCACTTGACGTTTAGAGCTTGACTTTGACCATGAATAAAAACTTAAAATTGGTTCATTTAAAATATGAGGAAGATTGAGGAGATAAACCAAGTCTTGAAAAGTCCTTAAAATGTGCTTTTGGTATTCAAGATAACAACGGGGTGTATGGAATAGGTGTTTGAGAGTCCAAAGAATATTTAGATGCAAGACGTAGGTAATAATAGTACAGAGAAAAAGACCCCGATCCAATCTCTCAAACAATGAACTTATAATCAGGACCTAGGGACAAGGTCTTATATGAAATAGCAACCTGAACAAGCGGCGAAGAATAAGCCAAGCTTCGAAGAAGACGGAAACATGGTCCAAATTTTCAATGGGGAAATTTTGAGCATGCATTCCCAGAGGGACCTTGCTCAAAATAAGAATGCTGTGCTTTAGATAAACATGGGCAGAGAAAAAGGATAAATGAGGCATCCCACCCAGGAAGTGGCAAAATAGCGAGACCTGAACAATATGGGGGATGGGTCTGAACTTTGAAGGTTTTACCCACTTTCTATAAAGCATTGGCTGCAAAAGAGATATGGAGAGCTCTAAACTAGTAAACAGAGAAAGGTTATGGAAAGAATTGGTGAGAAGGAAATACATGGATCCATTGAGTATGGAAGAATGGATCAGAAGGCCAAGGAAAGCTGTCTCGAGAGGTTTGAATTGCTGGAAGGCATTGGATGAAGCATACCCAGTGATAGGAGACCATGTGGAAATGCTGGTTGGGAATGGGCAGAAGTTCTGCATAGGCAGTGCCCCATGTATTGAAGAAACAGATGCACAGAGTCTATCCCAGTGTTTGATTGAATCCTTCACCCAAAAAATCCGTCCCATCTAACTAATGTATATGACAGGAAAAGTTATCTGGTGGACCTCTGGTTGGCTACATGCTGATCACATAGCAATAAATATGGAGATAGCTAATGAATGGAAGCAGTTCGCAATGCATTAACGCGGGCTTCTAACAGACTTCAGGGCCACCCATATCAATTGGAATTCAGTATGGGCAGCAAACAATGAAGGTGAAACATACAAAGTGAAGAAGGGTCAAATGCCATCATGAGAAATGCATACAAGGAACAATGGAAATGGACTTTCATATGGAAGCTCCAAGCACCATTAAATACAGAATTTTGCTGTGGTTGACCTTGAAAATAAATCTTAACTTCAAACAACCTCCAGAAAAGATCTTGCCAGGGTCATGGAATGTATTTCCTCTGCAAGGAGAACTTCGAAAGCATCAATCACACATTTCTTCATTGTTATTTCATGTAGGAAATATGGAATGCAGTGAGGGAACTGATGGGAGGAAAAGAAATGTGGACAGGGAACAATATTGAGGAGGCCTTAGACCCACGGATGGAGGATCAGAAGGTTAAAAAGAACCACCACTCTCTACCTTAATGACTAGGAATTCTGCAATCTTCCGAGGAAAAGGTATCATGCCCCTTCACACCTTTTACATGACTAAAGATGCCTACCTAGACTTCACAAAAAAGAAAAGGAAAAAACTAATTGAAAGCCCAGAGATCATCCCCACCAGCCCATTTAGCTCTTTTGATGGGGCAGCAAACAGAGAACCAACTCTTGTGGGACTGGAGGGGTTCTTAATCTATCCGACAATCACAAGTTTCTTTTCGAATGTGGCTTGGGGTATGGTTCCAAAAATTATGCAGAGATAAAAGCTATCACCATACTTCTGTCAATTGCACATGAAGAAGGTATCTATACTAGCAACTACATCAATATCTATGGTGACTCAAAGTTGGTGGAATGGATAATTGGTGCAAGAAAGCATCAATGTCTGGGTTTACATGGTCATTTCCAACATGCTGAATATATTATATCAAGCTTCAGTGATATCCAGTTTCATCACATTTATCATGAACACAGGCAGGAGGCAGACAGGTTATCCAAACAGGGGTGCAACAGAGATCCAGGTTCACTTGTGAAAAATGTCTGTGATGGAGTTGAGGGGATCCTCCCATCCAAGGCCATGGCCCTTTAAATTTCTGTTTGGATTTATGCGAGTCTGTTCAGTCAGGTCTATCCTTGGATGTAGATATCGTGATCAGCTCCATATATTGTGTGACAATTTTGATCTTAAATAAAATTTTCAGATTTTATTTGTTAGCAACCTATTACCGGACAAATTAGCAGGGCTAATTCCCAGTAAGCACAAACAAGAATAGTGACCCAATGTCACCTCGGTCACCGTTCTAACTTCTTCGGAAGTTGAAACCTTCAAGGAGAAGTATCCTTATGAGATCCTGTAGAACACTGAGACAACCAGAAACTATATTTTCTATGCAAGTGTTAGTTAGACCAGTGCCTAAATGGAGTCAATAGTATTCTGATCAACGCTAGTGGGTGCAAGAGATGTGATCAAAATCAATAATCCACTTAGATCATTCAATGAAATGTATATGTATTACGTTAATCAATATTGGATCAAAAGACTATATTGCCAACATCATCAACCAATAACCCACTACGTGCCTGTGGTATGACAATTCAAGACCAATTATCATATCAATGAACAATCAATGAAGTATTATCAGTAAGCTTCTCTTATGCAGATCATTCACAGCATCCAAGAATTAAACCAGTTATGTATCATGGCAGAAGTGTAGCTAAATATATTATAACCATTCACCAAATTCACTTGTGATATATGTCATGTAGTTGGATACAATTATAGCAGCTGAAGCAAGAGATTGTAATGATGCAAGGATTATCATTCAAGGTGTGAGTGAGACTGTGTGTCAATGAAATATCAGTTTTATTTGTCAATTAGATATGCAAAAATGCATCACTTGCCAGGTGTAAAAAGTTAGAAGTTTAGTGCAAATGTATGTCCTTTTGGCATCCACTAGACATAATTTATCAATCAAAGTAAACTTATGATCTGTATGCAAACAATACCTTAGGAGAATGAAGATAGGAACTTTAGTTACAATTAACCACTAGATAATCAGATCTCAGTATACACTCAGTGGCATCTTAGTATTCAATTAGCAAATAGGTGTTTCAATATAATAAATGCAATTCCCAGATCTGAAATGTTTTATACAGTAAGCAAAAGAATAACCCAGAATCAGAACTTGTAATCAACACGAAACTACTCCAAAATAACTTAGAGATGCTTTACAAATAAATTAGATGTATAAACTAACATGCCATATCAGAATTGAACTTCACTTCAACAATAACCAAAATAGCAGTTTTCAAATCTGTATGTAAGTGTATTGGCACTGTGTAGCAGCAGTATGGTCTTTATGCCAAAAATTTCAAGAAAAAACACTTGCAGTGAGGACCAACTTCTCTTCTCATTACTGTGCATTAAATTGTAAATCAAAACCAGAAATCTAGCATTCATGAGCAGCACTGGTGTCTTATTATGTATCTAGTTCATGTCAAATTTAAATGATTGGAATTAGGTCATAGCAGACTGTAATAGATCACTTTTTGGGCTTTTTTCAAGCATAAAGTAGTATGTTAAATGCAAGGGAAACCGTAAACAAAAATACCCAATTCTGTATTAACTTTGAATATTGTTGACCTGTGTTAGCAAAGATTTTAGGGCTGCCCTGTAAGGAGCAGAAAATGAAAGAAGAGGCAGCGAAAAGGAAGAAAGAGGAGGGAGTGAGAAGAAAGGAGGGAAAATGGGATGGAAGGAGTTTTAGAGGGGTAGGTCGCATAGGTTTTTAGGTCTGTGTTAGGGTTTTGTGCACAGAAATTTAGGGCTTAATTTAGGAATTTAAAATTTAATTTTATGAAAAATTGCATGTAAAAATTAGTCCTAAAATTACAATAAAAACTAAAAACTAAGCTAAAATAATATGTACAAAATCACCAAAATTATGGGTTTTTAGGATTTTTGAGATTTGTAAGTTTTTAGGGCTTCCTATAATTTCGCCCTAGGGTTTCTAGAGAAAAACAGGGCAGACCGAATTTATAGGAGGAAGGGCCGAAATTTTAGGGAAGCCAAAAAAGAAGATTTTTTTTTCAATTTTTAGGGTTTTTATCGTAAAATTGCAGACCTAATTCTAACTCTATTTCTACCATGAAAATGCAAGTTTAACCTAACAATAATATTTACAAAAATACAAACTCAGAAAATTAGTTTTGAAGGATAGATGAACAACTAGGATTTCAAAAGATAACTATTCACCAACCCTAGGGCATCAATGAGAGGGGCAACCCTCCTTGAGATGGTATTTGGCAAGCTTAGCAAACTAAGGTTCTCCTCAACAATCTCTAGGATTCGTAGAGGGAGTCTAGCTTAGCAAGACTTGAAAACCTAAAGCTCAAGCTTGAATGCAATGGTGATCAATGCCAAAATGATATGCAAATTAAGACAAAATGAAGCAACAATGGCTCCCATTCAACCCTAACAAGCATCACTTTCATACAAATTGACTAAGAGACATCAAACATAAAAGTATAGATACCTCCAGGTGCATGTGTTAAGCAAACAACTCTAGCCTCACCTTAGCAATGGCATGAACAATAGTAAAACTTCCAAGAAATGCTTCAAACTTGCAAAATAATGTTCATCAAGGAGGTGCATCCCTTCAAAGAGCCCTAGTTAGGGCAAATAGCAAACATAATGATCTTATGCCCAAAATTTGATGTCTAAAAATCAAAATTGGCCTTGTTTAGCCATTTTACTCAAGTAGGGGTCAAATCTGGGGAAAACATCCTAATTTATCCACTACTTACATTCTTTTATATTATTTTTGTTATATTTTTAAGTTGACATTTTTAAATATTACAGTGACCTTATTTTGTGTAAAGTGAGTGTGAGATCATATAAATAAGATCTCATCACTTCATTGCACCGAGAGGCGCTCTACAGCCGGAGATCTTGTATGTCGAGTGTTTGTCGATATTATTGTCGGCCATTAATAAAATGTAATAATAAAAAGTAAAAAGTAATAATATGAGGGAGATCTTGTATGTTGAGTGTTTGTCAATATTATTGTCGGCCATTAATAAAATGTAATAATAAAAAGTAAAAAGTAATAATATGAGGGAGATCTTGTATGTCGAGTGTTTGTCGATATTATTGTCGGCCATTAATAAAATGTAATAATAAAAAGTAAAAAGTAATAATATGAGGAAGATCTTGTAATGTTACGTTTGTCGATATTATTGTCAGCCATTAATAAAATGTAATAAAAAGTAAAAAGTAATAAATATTTTGTTGGCCATTGATAAGAAGTAGAAACAAAAAAAGTAAAATAAATACTATAGCTGACATAAGAAATAGAAAAAAATAGAAGGGATTTGAACCTTCATAAAAAAACATGGTTGTATTAATTTCAACAATGCGTAAAACAAATATTAGAAATATAAGAAGTAAAAAAGATAAAGAATAGCTGACATAAAAAGTAAAAACATGGTTGCATTGATTTCAACAATGCGTAAAACAAATATTAGAAATATAAGAAGTAGAAACATGGTTGCATTAATTTCAACAATGCGTAAAACAAATATTAAAAATATAAGTAGAAACATGGTTGCATTTTTTCTATTTCTTATGTCGGCTATAATATTTATTTTACTTCTTTTGTTTCTACTTCTTATGGCTACTATAATATATTTTTTACTTCTTTCTTTTATTTCTTATGTTTCTACTTTTTATGTCAGCTATTTTTTATCTTTTTTACTTCTTATATATTTCTAATATTTGTTTTACGCATTTTTGAAATCAATGCAACAATGTTTCTACTTTTTATGTCAGTTATTCTTTATCTTTTTTACTTCTTATATTTCTAATATTTGTTTTACACATTGTTGAAATCAATGCGACCATGTTTTTTTATTAAGGTTCAAATCCCTTCTATTTTTTCTATTTCTTATGTCGTCTATAGTATTTTTTTTTAAATCAATGCAACCATGTTTCTACTTCTTATATTTCTAATATTTGTTTTACGCATTGTTGAAATCAATGCAACCATGTTTCTACTTCTTATATTTCTAATATTTGTTTTACACATTGTTGAAATCAATGCAACCATGTTTCTACTTCTTATATTTCTAATATTTGTTTTACGCATTGTTGAAATCAATGCAGCCATGTTTCTACTTTTTATGTCAACTATTCTTTATCTTTTTTACTTCTTATATTTCTAATATTTGTTTTACACATTGTTGAAATCAATGCTACCATGTTTTTTTATGAAGGTTCAAGCCCCTTCTATTTTTTATATTTCTTATGTCAGCTATAGTATTTATTTTACTTCTTTTGTTTCTACTTCTTATCAATGGCCGACAAAATATTTATTACTTTTTACTTTTTATTACATTTTATTAATGGCCGACAATAATATCGACAAACGTAACGTTACAAGATCTCCCTCAAATTATTATTTTTTACTTTTTATTATTACATTTTATTAATGGCCGACAATAATATCGACAAACACTCGACATACAAGATCTCCGTCATATTATTACTTTTTACTTTTTATTTTTACATTTTATTAATGGCCGACAATAATATCGACAAACACTCGACATACAAGATCTCCCTCATACTGGGTTGTAGAGCACCTCTCGGCGCAATGAAGTGATGAGATCTTATTTATATGATCTCACACTCACTTAACACAAAATAAGGTCACTTTAATATTTAAAAATGTCAACTTAAAAATATAACAAAAATAATATAAAATAATCTAAGTAGTGGATAAATTGGGATGTTTTCCCTAGATTTGACCCTTACTTGAGTAAAATGGCTAAACAAGGCCAATTTTGACGAAACTGAAGGCCAGACTATGCAGGAGGGGTCGTCATGCCCCAACTAACCCCAACAGTGATAAAACCCTCAATGCCCCCCCCCGTATCAAGTAATACAGTTTGCCTCAAGAAGATGATGTCATCCTCTGTAGGAGGGCTCATAGAGAGGGCGTTGGTGAACTGGAGGGCCAGGAGGGTGTCTGAGGTCCTCTGAAGGATGAGAGTGGGTCTTAGTGCTGGAACAACTACCGTTGGAGTGTTGAAACAAGGTGGGGGTCATGTGACCCAGTGACCCACCCCTGGAAGACCCGGACACCAACCTCAGGGTTTCAAACCCTTTCATGAGGCAGTCAACGATGCCATTAATCCATAGTACCAGAAGAGAAGCCAGAGGGTCTGGCCATGCCCCTACCTGAGAATGAGCTGGCTAAACACCCCTCCTAGTAAAAAAAAAAAGACACCCTCTCCCTGGGGAACCTCCGTTTGTAACACAACCCTTGGGTTGTAGTGTCCCCATCCATCATCCTTACTATAGGGGGTAGTTACGAATTTCATGTTTCTAAATTTCGCTCTAAGAACGATTAATCAAATTAATAACCAATTTAAGACACCCATGGGCAACATAAACTAAGAAATACATGTACATGTGCAGAAGTATAAAACACAATAGAATTAAAACTATACTTCACAAACACACATGCATGAACCATCATATTCATAACAGGAAGTAAATATAATCAATCCAAATTTATAGACAAAGAGAATACATAGCTTTTAACAGAAGAAGATCTGAGCAACCAGATATGTAAGAGCAATTTTCCACCCAACCGTAGGTATCAATTGCAACCCTCAAGCCAGTCTATGAGGCCACCAAGGCAAAGGAAACACCTACAGGATTTTGTCTCTCACCCCAAAACCCATTGCTCTCATGCTTAGCCAATCTACTCACCATTGAGCACCAAAAGCATCTCACTTAGCCATCTCAACCATGGAACTCTCTTCCACTACACACACAACCCAAGGAAGGCCTGTTAATATTTGGTTGAGCTTTGATCTTTAATTCTTTTTGATGCAGAAACTTGAAGCAATGAGACAATTCAATCACATGAAATTCATACAACCATAACACAAGATATACCCTGTGGAAAATCCTCAAAACTATGAGAACAAAAACCCTAGCAATTCTTCTCAATATAATATAATGGATAGCAGAGAATGCTTTCTTTTACAACATAGCAGATTGCTTTCGAAAGATAAGAGATCACCAAAACACTCTTGGTGAAGATACGGAAGCAATAGAGAAGAGAGATCAATCGGAGAAGCGCCTTGCCTTCAATAATAATATTTTGCACACAAAGAGAAGCGCCTTGCCTTCAAAGGAGAAGAGAATTCGCTTCACATTGGATTCATCAATCCCGTATAACATATTTATACATTCTTCTCTTCTATTTTTATCTTCTAACTTGAGGATGAACTCGCCTTCAAACTGGATGTATCAATCTTGCATGCAGAAGTGCACCCCACTTCTCATGTAGTGCTTTATCTCACTGAGCTGTCACTTAGGATGAACTCACCTCTTAACTGAAAGCTTTTCCACTTAGTTAGGTGGCTAACTTAAGTGTCATCACTTAGTTAACTAGATCTTCTTTGTTGTCACTTAGTTAACTCTTTTTAACTAATTCTTGATAACATCACTGTAGTGATCAATTCGAGTTCTCCTTGATTTACTGAAGTGTCGTCTGTTTCCACCCAAAACTGGCATGCATGTGCTAAAGCCCAAAATATGCACGCTAGCCCAATGGCAACTTTGAAAAGAGCAGCCAGTGTCACCACACTCATCTCTTCCTCACTTCTAGTTGGCTCTTCTCCAACTCAAGGGGGGCTTCCCTAAGGTAGGATCACTAAGGCAGATACAATGAAGGGCAAGGTGAACTAAAGAAGTTGCCTTAGAGAAACGGTTGTAGGATAAAAGGTAATTTAAACAAGTGATGGGAAGGAGGGGAGGATTAGTCCTAGAGGAAAGACCAGTGTCAGTATATCAAAGGGGAGAATCGAGTCAAAAGAGAACTCAAGAGGACCTTGTGTCATATGTGACTAAGGGGGAGAGGTCGCATGACTGAGCAAGCCTCGATCAGTCGAATGTACAACTACTAGATTTTACTTCCTCCTTCTAGCTAGATACTTGTTCTATGAAATTTGTAAGCCTTGGAGTCCAATTTTCAAGGACCAAGGCACTTCTTTTGGGCATTGTAAACAAAAATAAACGAGAGCAAGTGGGCTACCCAGTGCCAACACCCCATCCCCCAGGGGGGGATCTATGTCGACTCCATTTTTTGTGGTTTGAGTTTTTTGTAGTTTAGATTTCCTTTTCGCAACTAATAAAATAAACATAGGACTAAAATTTGACTTGTTGGATCCGTTTCAACAGCAGGCCACAAGAGTACCCAGGACTTAGCTTTTTCACATTTTATAACAATTTCTTGTTTTCCTGAGTAATTTTGTCCTTGATTTCCCCGGCAACAGCGCCAAAATGTTGCCGCCTGGAAACACACCTAGGGGGGAACGCAGCAGAAATATTCAAGTCGCTCGGTGTGGCCTTGGGGCAAGTCAGATTTTTTGAACTGTCACTCAAGACTTAACTCCTCCATCTAGGCTTACTCCTAGCGAAGCCAGGGGGGTGGGCCCTAATGAAATAAAATCTAAGTTTTTTAATCTATGGAATCTATCTTTTAAAGTTTAAATCGCAAGTACATCTAGTTTCTTTTGCATAAAAAATAGATTTTAGTTGAGTTATTAAAGATCAATCAAACATAATCTAGATCTATTTACTAGCTTGCTTACTAGCTCCAAGGCTAGTATTCTTGATTTAAAAGTTTATCTTGCAAATTGGAAGTGCATTTCATTGGCTGCCCAAAAGGCAAGCCAAGATCCCAAGGAAAGCTTGCTTTCCTTGGTTACTTTTGTCATTTTGTCATAGGTTATTTTGCTAGATTTTTTGTAGTATTTTTTGTGGTGACCCAAAGGCTCTCCTACAGTGTTTTTGGGCACTTTCTAATAATATTTGCTTGTTTTTTTGCAGCATTTAGTGAGCAGGTAGGAGGAAAATCTTACCGATTTTCGGCAAATTGGACCATCCGAAGTACATTAGATCCATTCCCCCTCAACCAGATACTTGTTCTGTGAAATTTGTAAGCCTTGGAGCCCCTTTTTCAAGGACCAAGGCACTTCTTTTGGGTATTGTAAACAAAAATAAACTAGAGAAAGTGGGATACCCAGTGCCCACACCCCATCCCCCAGGGGGGATCTGTGTTGACTCCATTTTTCGTGGTTTGAGTTTTTTGTAGTTTAGATTTCTTTTTCGCAACTAATAAAATAAACATAGGACTAAAATTTAACTTGTTGGATCCGTTTCAACAACGGGCCACAAGAGTACTTAGGACTCAGCTTTTTCACATTTTATAACAATTTCTTGTTTTCCTGAGTAATTTTATCCTTGCTTTCCCAAAGTACGGTGCCACAAAAAGAGCTTGCTTGAGTACTACAATTCGGCCAGAAAAGAGACTCTTGGAGTAGATTAACCCAGTAGAAAACCATAGTTTTGTTTAATAAAATAAATCAACACTTAAACTCCAAGTATGCTCTTGGCTACTGCAACTTAGTCTGATCAGTTGGTCAACTAGAAAGGAAGGTAAGCACTAGTTTAATAGGAAAATCCAACTAAGTTAAACTTCAAGAACTCGGGAGGTTGCATGGGTGAACACCATAGAGTCAGAAGGCTACTGTAAGCAGGTTATGCCTCGCCTTGTTGGACACTTGGTAAACCGCTATAGCACTCAATTCGAGAGGTTAAGTGTAGTTGGGCCAAACCCCCAATAAAACCACTCCTCTAATACTCACTAATAATTCTAAAACTGACAACAAGACTTTGCAATACTTTCACGACACAACACAGCAGCGTCAATTTCACAATCTCGGCACTGGTCATCATATGTTATCATGGTTAAATTAATCTGCAAAATGTCGTGAATATATTTAATCTCGTGTGTTGTTGCTTAAATTCCATTGCAAAATTGTTGATTCAGTATTTATCATCTCTCTAACTCCTAGATTAAGTGCTTTTTCTCTTTCCATAGATTAAAAACCTTAGATTTTATTTCATTAGGGCCCACCCCTCTTGGCTTCACTAGGAGTAAGCCTAGACGGAGGAGTTAAGTTTCGAGTGACAACTCTTAACTCTTACTTTCCCCCCTAGGTGTGCTTCCAGGCGACAACATCGTCTTTTAGTTTAACTAAACTGAAGACACTTTAGTTAACTAGTCCTTCTTATTTAACACTTAGTTAACTGAAATCATGTTGATTGATTTACTTGAAATGACCACTGTGGGTTCTTTAGTTAACTGAGACATATCTTTAACTGATGTTTTAACTGAAGCATTGATTGAGGCATACATTGATACTTAATTGAAGCTTTAACAATTCGATTTATCTTTAATTTGTTGAAGTGTCTATGTGGGAAATTTCGAATTCTCTTGATCTCTATGCTTTTTTATTTCTTTATCTATTAATGCATGGTCAATATGTGCTAACTTTAATTATCCATCACATTACATTATACTAAGAAGAATTATTGGATGTTAAGATCATATTATATTATTCTGGAACAAATGATCATATGCTAAATTAATTCACTTTAGAGGTGATCAATCTTTAAAGGAGACTTAATAGCAACTGGTGATCATGGTTAATAATACATCACACAACATTAAATGCTTTTGAGTAAAGCATGACCTTTATACGGAAGGTCCACCTCTAGACGGGAGGTCTATCTCATGGATACCTTTATAGTATATACGGAAGGTTCACATGAGAATCATGACTTAACACACAAGTCTGGAGCCTTGTCCAACAAGACTTTCCAACATCATTACTTTGATCAATTACCTCTATATGAACAGAATAACCTTTACAGAGAAGGCAATCAAAGTGCTCACCTCTATACGGGAGGATCATTCTTGGCTACACAAGATTGGTTTGGAGCTAAGTTGCACGAAACAGGGAAATGGGAGCGAAACGAGGAAACATTGGAAACGCAACCCCCCCAAATTTTGGAAATAGGGAAATGTAATATATATATATATATATATATATATATATATAAGTTACCGGAAACGCCCAAGCAGTCTTGGTGAAACGTCGTTCCCCATTTCGGATCTTCAAACGGAGGGGATACGGCCTTGAAACGTCACTAATACGCATCATATTGGTATGGATACTTTTATAGGGTTTTGGATACGTTTCAGCCTAGAGGTGATACGTTTCAAGGAAATGGTAATATTAAAAGTGGCATTCTCCTTACATTTCATTTTCTATCATTTTACTTAAATTTTTAACATTACCATTAATTGTTTCAGGATGTTTGAGAGTGGTTCCAACCTCATCGGACTTCATATGCAAAAAGTAGAATTTTTAATCCCATTCAAATTCAACAGACTTAATAGTTTTCAGGGTTTCAAGATTGCAACATTTCCACTGGATTCTATCATATTTGAGGGTATGGGATTGGCATTCAATCAAGCACATCAACCCCTCTATGTACCTTGATGTTGGTGGTGCTGACTTTTGAACTCCTCTGTCTTGGATGGACTTGGACCCACTTCCATAGCCTGAGGATGTGAACAGTAGTGTTGGACAGGTGCCTTCAAGCCCAGGGGAATCAAGCCAGGCTCGAGATCCCTATTTTCGATATGCTTTTATTGAGGACATAGATGATGATTCTAACTCTAAGCATGAGGATTCATATGATATTAGTTATAAGTTTTCATAGTATCATGTGACATGTATGATTAATGATATTCGATAGTAGTGTCAGATGATGATGATGATGTACAATGATAATATTATGATGATTATGATGACAATGATAATATTTATGATGATGATGATGATATATATATGTGTGTGTGTGTGTGTGTGCGCGTGTCGTTTCCCTACCGTATCGTATCTGGCTTTTTTGAAAATTTGTCGTATTCGTATCCCCCTTCGCATCTGTATCTGTTTCCGTATCCGCTTCAATGCAACTTAGATATATATATATATATATATATATATATATATATATATATATATATATGAGCAAGGACAAAATTATTATAAAGCATAAACCATAAATTATTAATTACATTTAGATGCAAGCAACATTGCCAAGTGATAAATGTTAAATGATACAGATAAAATTTAAATCATACATATAACATCACATTTTACTCATGAACCGAAGTCTATATCATTTCATTCATGCAAGTAGTAATATCCAAAAGCAACCTTTATAAACGAGGCTATATACTATATATCCAAAATTAACCTTTATGTATGAGGCTACAAGTACAATGTATCAAACTGTGAACAATGAACATACTAACATAGAAAAAAAACATGAGCTCATACTAATAGTCATCCTCATCTTCATAGTCTTCCTCAAAAACATAACAAGAAGCACGCTCAGCAACGGGATGTAGAGTGGAAAAAGTATTTCCAATTCCACTTCTAGGTTCCTCAATACCTAGTGCAACAAGAGAGAGGTCCAAGTCAGCAAATTCTGACTCGACATCTCAATCTACACAAGGCCCATTGCTATATTTTGGGCCCTGAGTGCTCAAGTTGCTTGTGTGAGGAGAGAATGAAGCGATATTTCCTTTAAAATATCTGGGATATTTTCTCAAAGCTAATGGGTACAGGAAGGCAGACTGTAATTGGTTGATAGCTAGGATTGAGGGCCAAATTAATCAGTATTGCACTCGTTGGATATCAAGGGGAGGAAGATTGGTATTAATATAAGGGAGCTCATTGAGCATGCTGGGAGTTACTAAAAGGCCTAAAAAATAAGGACCTGTATGTTGAAATATTGCAACTTCTAAGAATATTATATTTGTACTTTATTATTCCGGAGATGTTTCATTCCTCCGTGAATACCTTATTGTATATCCAGAGATGTTTTATTCCTCCGTCGAGAATGTGGTAACTTGGGTTATTAGACTTCCCTAGTGGAGGTCGACCCTGTATGAGTCATGTGGGTTAAAGGGTTATTAGACCACCCTAGTGGGGTCAGCCCTGTCACATTATGTTAAGTGGTTAAGTTGGGGGCCGACCTAGTTAATGTAAAAGACAAGTCAGAGTAGTGTAAAAATAGAGGAGGTGTGTTCCTCATTTAACACACTCACTCATTATTCACTCACTTTTGATTAGCGCATAGGTGAGAGAGAGATCTGCTATGAAGGAGAAGGAGCTCATGTTTGGGGATTACATCTTTGTATTTGTTGGTCATCTATATTGAGGAAGCTTTGCTGGGTTTTCTACCCCATGAGGGTTTCCCAGGATAAATCTGTGTCTTTTGTGTTTATGTTGTGCTTGTTGTTCTTTCAATGATCCTGTATATGCTATTGTTGTGAAATGGAATGTAATACTGATATTCTCTGTCTTAAAATATTGAATTTTAACATGGTATCAGAGCTAACCTGAAGGAAGGCAATGTATGGCACTTACAACACTTGCTTCACTTGCGACAAATTGAAAGTTAGGGTTTTGCATAGCAAAAACCAGTCATCGTGGCACTTTCGCTATAACTCCATTTTGGAGAAGGTTCAGGATCTAAAACCTTTACAGGTCGTAGATAACATCCCCATGTACCTTGTTTCCGAAGCACAACTTCTAATTCATTGTACTTTGTGATTTATGATCAGTACAATCTAGGGTTTCTACCTCTTCCAAATCTCGGACATAAACAGGTGACCTAGGAAAAAAGGTCACAACTTGAGCTAGGAAGCTCCAAATGAAATTTTGTAAAAGTGACAGGTAGGGCATGGACTGTACTTTCTCAGGTAAGTTTTTCAGAGGCCGAAATTGAACCAGTGACACGTGGCATGCCGTACAAGTTCGCTCTCCTGTTTTATCCCATAAACAGGTCACGTTGCGACACTTGGCATAACTCTCTCTCAGAGAATCCAATTGAGGTCAGACCTGTGGGGTTGGAAAGATGACAAGTCAGGCTACCACAGACCGAAGTTTCAGACCCTGTGGATTCGTAATTTCAGAGATGCACCAGAAACAATCAGGTGCATATTTCTGTCAAAACAGAATTGGATTTTGAGCACCTTCATTCTTGGCTTGTCACTGCTGCGGGAATTTAGGGCTTCGGAGAAAGTTGGAATTTGTGGAATCAGAGTCCACGGCTGAATGCTCCTCATCAAAATCGAAATTTAGAGACCAAGATCGAATTTTTTGGTTGGGCAGAAGGCCGGGCTTGATCAAACCCTAGATTCGGATTTTGATCGGAAAGGTGAAAAATTAGGGCTTTTGCAAAAGTTGGAATTTTTGAAATCTGTGACCACGGCTGGAAGCTCCTCAGAAAAATTCGAAGTTTAGAACACAAGATCGAACTTTTTGGATGGGCAGAAGACTGGGCTTTATCAAACCCTAGTTCGGGATCCTGTCTAGAAGATCCGGAAGTTTCAAAGGCAATTTTGAGGGGTCAAATTTTTGAGATTTCAAAATGAAGTATACCAGCTTGATCAACTCAGCAAGGCACATCTTTCCATCCATTCAGAAGTTTGAAATTCAAAATTTGAATTTTTAAGGTTTCTCAGACAAACCCTAATCCAGCTCCAGATCCAGTTTCAGCAAATTAAAGTGGATTGGGTTAATCCTAGAAGAGATTGAATTGGACACCTGCATAAGTGAAGAAGTTCCAGTTCCAGAGGGAGATGAGGCTAAAGGCCTTACATTAGAATGCTATCTCGACAGGTATGACTTGAGGAGATACAGGTATGTTTTGAAATATGTTCACAATTAAGTTCATGATATGTTTGTCTTCATATTATTGAAGTTAGTACAATCTTGATCAATGTTAGACTTGTCTTATCACCCTAGTAAAAGTATGAATGCATGTGAATGATAGAATACATTCATTTGATTAGGGTTATGACATTTATGATTGTACTAATGCACTATGATGTTGTATGAGGTTGATGTTGTCCGCTTACATGTAAGGTACATCAAGAAAGACAAACCAAGTTCTAGATCAAGAACATATGACCATGGTGACATGAAGACAAAGACTCGTGAAGCTCTACTCATGAGATATGTATAATTTGGTTCTACAATGCTTAACCTATGAGATATGCAGGTTACTAGCACAAGTCATTGAAGAGAACAAGAAGACATTATGCGGGTATGTTAGACATAACTAGCTAACATGATAACCAGGTATGTTTTCCTATATCAGTTAGAATCCTACTTTGTGTTAGGATCTTAGGTAAGTATACCTGTGTATGAAATGATCATGACCATACATAATGTTCTGATATTATTAAGATTATACTAATGAATGTATGATTATGTATGAGATCATGAGGATGACACTAGTGCACACTTAAGCATGCATAGTGGTACAGAATGAATAGAAGTTCAAAGACATATAGAGATCAGGCGGGAGGCAACCACTCAACATAAAAGATAAGTATTTGAGTTGTTATTTGAATCTCTGAAATAGTAAATGATATTGCTTGTATGCATATTTGTATTCGTAGAATATATCATGCATAGTGTGAGCATTCATATAGCATTGAACAGTATACTACTAATATGCATATGATGGGTAAGTTGGACAAACATTCCATTGTTGCTTGTCTAGAATGAAACCTCTTTGCTGACATGTTGAGAGCTGTGCACGCTCTTGATAGTATGTTCTGGTAGAGATGGAAGGCATCTAGATAACCACTGTATGCATACAGGATATGGAGATGTGTTGTGCCAAAGTATTGGTCAAGATAGTGGCATGACTATGTGAATCATATCAGTATGCATAGTAGATTATCATGTCAACATGATTTGATGATTATGAAGTATTACTAATCATGCAATTAACTTTGATTTGTAGGAAAGATCATATGATATGATCTACAAAAGAAGGATGATGAATATCGAACAAGTGATGGATGTTCAACAAAAAGACTTACAAATCAAACATACTATAGAAGGCTCATGGCTAGAAGATTCTCATAGAAAGAGGAAGAGGATCATGACGAGATGTTTGCTCCAAGTGACTAGACCATTCTCTTAATGGTGTAATTGAAGAAGAAGTGCAAATCGAGAAAACTCCCAGGATTCAAGCTCTGTATGGATTCAACAGGTACCCAGGATCGATAGTCATTTGATGAGCTTAATGATCACCATGGGTGATGCAGATTTCAACCTTTGCTACAAGGTTGAAGAGGGTACCTATATATATACAGATGACATTCTTCTCTTATATGGATGCAAGAAGGAACTCACCACAGAGTTCGAATGATCTTGAGGCTCATATCAGTAGACCCATCTGACGAGAGATGGCATGGATAGATATGCAGAAGATCACTCAATGCAAAGTGTGAATGATGTTCAGTCATAGAGGGGGAATTGATAGCTTCTTGACAAGCTTGGGCTTTACCAAAAGTAAAGCTGATCCTAACTTTTTACTTAAGGTTATGGATGGTGACCCTGTCATACTATTACTATATGTGGATGATCTCTTTCTGACAGGGAATGAGAAACAGATCATGGAAAGCAAGAAGAAGCTAGAGATGAAGGATCTTGGATTACTTCCTAGGTCTGGAAGTATGGAAAGGCCCAAAAGGAATCTTTCTCAACCAGAGAAGGTATGCTGTGAAGATTTGATATGTTGGAATGCAAAGCCATGGCCACTCCATGGATTCCAACTTGAAGCTGTTAGCTGATGACTCATCAGAGTTAGTGGATGTGACTCTGTACAGACAAATCATTGGGTCATTGACGTATCTGACGAATACCAGACAAGATATATGCTTTGCTGTGAACACCTTGAGTCAATATCTAGTGGAACCTAGGCATGTTCACCTGATAGCTGCAAAGCATGTGATGAGGTACCTAAAGGGTACGATAGACTTTGATCTATGTTATCTTAGAGATTATGACTTCAGATTGTATGACTACACAGATGTTGATTGGGCAGGAAGTGTATCAGACAGGAAGAGCACATCAGGAAGATGTTATTGTCTGGGATCTGCCATGATCTCGTGGTTTAGCAGGAAGAAGTCTAGTGTGGCTCTCAGCACACCTGAAGCGGAATATATATAGTTGCTTGCTCTGCTAGATGCGAAGCGATATGGCTTCGGAAGCTGTTATCGGGATTGTTTAACTTAGAGATGGACCCCACTGTGACAACCAGAGTTGTATCAAGATGATAAAGAATCCAGTGTTCCATGATAAGTCAAAGCACATAGAGATCCGATATTCTTATATACGGGATGTGGTGCAGAAAGGAGCTATAAAGCTCGAGTATGTAAGCACTGACGAACAAGTTGCTGATATATTGACCAAACCTCTGTCTCGAGTAAAGTTTGAGTATTTCCGAGACAAGCTTGGTGCAGTTCAGAAGGACCCTCCTCAAAAGGGGGAGTGATGTGGTCATTGATGATGAGATTGCATGCATCAACAGTGAGGTCGATGATGTGGATACCTATATTGGTGATACCGATAGTGAGGTCGATGATGTGGATACCTGTATTGATGATACCGACGATGAGGTCGATGAATGGTCCTTAGACTGGGTCTAAGTTGACAAGTGGATTGTAACATCCTTAGACACATGTCCTAAAAGAAATCCGTAGACATATGTCTCCAAGAAAGTAGTCCCTAGTGGACGAGAGGGATTGCATCATCCATGGACTTCGGTCCCCTAAATTGATTCGTAGACATATGTCTGCAAGAAAGTAGTCCCGAGTGGACAAGAGGGATTGCATCATCCCTGGACTTCGATCCCCTGAATTGATCCGTAGACATATGTCTCCGAGAAAGTAGTCCCTAGTGGACGAGAGGGATTGCATCATCCCTGGACTTCGATCCCCTGAATTGATCCGTAGACATATGTCTCCGAGAAGTGGTCCCTAGTGGACGAGAGGGATTGCATCGTCCCTGGACTTAGTTCCTTGAATTGACCCGTAGACATTTGTCTCCGAGAATTGATGATAGGACTGCATCGTCCCTGAGCATTTAGTTCAAAATGTATGTGTCTGGATTGCATCATCCATAGACATGGGACTTGTCTTAAATTGATAAGGATTGATCATCCTGGGAACTTGATCTGGATTGCATCGTCCATAGACATGGGACTTGTCTTAAATTGATAAGGATTGATCATCCTGGGAACTTGATCTGGATTGTATCGTCCATAGACATGAGAGAAGTCTTAAAGTGGGAGGGATTGATCATCCCGTAATTGGATCATGTGTGTTGCAGGGTATGCTGCTATGATGTTGTTGATCTAGAGATCCAGATGACACTGTTGATAGAGAGATCCAGATGATGTTGTTGATCTAGAGATCCAGATGACACTGTTGATAGAGAGATCCAGATGATGTTGTTGATCTAGAGATCCAGATGACACTGTTGATAGAGAGATCCAGATGATGTTGTTGATCTAGAGATCCAGATGACACTGTTGATTGGGAGATCCAAATGTTGAGGCTATTGATCGAGACGATCCAGATGTTGATGATGTTGATCGAGATGATCCAGTTGATGATGTGATGATGTTAATCGACAAGATCCAGTTGATGATGTGATGCTGTTGATCGAGAGGATCCAGTTGATGATGTGATGATGTTGATCAGGTGATCCAGATGATGATGATGTTGTAGCTGATCGAGTGCTGCAAAAGGTGAAGAATCAATACTGACGATGCTAATACTCCAGTATTGAAGACCTGAAGATATTCCAGTAACTGGTTAAGTTACTGATGATGTTGAGAAAGCTTCCAATGATCTATAGATGTATCATGTATCATGTAGTTGATGACTCCTTGCTCCTGCAGATGTTATAATATCCTTCTCGTTAAGGGGGAGTGTTGAAATATTGTAACTTTTAAGAATATTATATTTGTACTTTATTATTCCGGAGATGTTTCATTCCTCCGTGAATACCTTATTGTATATCCGGAGATGTTTTATTCCTCCGTGGAGAATGTGGTAACTTGGGTTATTAACTTCCCTAGTGGAGGTCGGCCCTGTATGAGTCATGTGGGTTAAAGGGTTATTAGACCACCCTAGTGGGGTCGGCCCTATCACATAATGTTAAGTGGTTAAGTTGGGGCCGACCTAGTTAATGTAAAAGACAAGTCGGAGTAGTGTATAAATAGAGGAGATGTGTTCCTCATTTAGCACACTCACTCATTATTCACTCACTTGTGATTAGCGCATAGGTGAGAGAGAGATCTGCTATGGAGGAGAAGGAGCTCATGTTTGGGGATTACATCTTTGTATTTGCTGGTCATCTATATTGAGGAAGCTTTGCTGGGTTTTCTACCCCATGAAGGTTTCCCAAGATAAATCTGTGTCTCTTGTGTTTATGCTGTGCTTGTTGTTATTTCAGTGATCCTGTATATGCTATTGTTGTGAAATGGAATGTAATACTGATATTCTCTGTCTTAGCATATTGAATTTTAACACTGCATTTATTTGGTAAGTCGTTAGCAACTAAGTCTCTCTGGCATATTTTCTCAAAGGATAGCCTGTGGTGTAGAATAATTCAGCAAAAATATATTGCACCTGAAAGTTTGGTGGACTGGATCAGAAATCCAAGTCAACACATCAAGTGTCAAGCCAATGGAAAGCCTTAATTGTAGCTTTTCCTGTCTTAGGAAACCATTTGCCTTGGCAAGTTAAGGATGGCTCTCAAGTCCGAATCAGGTCGGATGCAATCTTAGGATGTAATCACAATATCTTCCTTGAACAAGGCATTATAAATCATCTTCTGTTGACAGAATTTTGTACATTAAATAAAATTGGGAAAGTTGAAACAACCACCCTTTGGTCTCAGGGTTGGCTTTCAGCACAAGATGTTGGGCTTGAAGGTTTACAGGCAAATCGGTGGGAAAGCTTTGTCAATGAGCTGAGGAAAGCTCATATAAGATTAAGGGAAGGTACGGACGAGCTAGCCTGGGCATGGAAAGGTCAAGGTAATGAATATACAGTAGCTTTGGGATATGACTCTCAACAGGATCCCGGGGCTTTGTCCTTGGAATAGTGGTGGAAGAAAATGTGGAAAGTCCATGCTCCCCCAAAATATATTTTAATGATTTGGCATCTTCTTCACAACAGATTGCCAACTTGGGATAGGCTCCAAAAAAGAATTTGTCAGATCCCGGATGGTGCACATTATGCAGAGACAGTCTGGATTCTAATGCACATCTATTTTGTGACTGCCTTTTCTCAACTCAAGTATGGAAAGATGTTGAATCCTCAACAAAACTTCCTAACCTGTGGGGCAAAGGTGATGTCCTGGAAATTTTCAAAGAGTGGTTTGTGAGAAGGGACCTCAAAAAGTATAGAGTAATCCCATTTCTGGTGCTTTGAAGAATTTGGACTGCTAAAAATGAATGCATATTTGAGGACAGACTGGTTCCCAGTTTCCAAGTGGCTTCTCAGGCTTTGTCTTTATTATCTTTCTTTCATGTTTCCCCTAAGCCTCTAGCTGGCAATATTAGGGTCCCCCCTCAAATAGATAAGTCCCTGCCATGAGGGTTCTTGTAAAATGTGCAGCTGGTTATGTCCTCTTCCTCACTGATTATCACTTCTATGGAGCTAAGTCCTTGGGCCCTGGGTCCAATAATTATGGTGAATTGAATGCTCTCCTTTTTCTGATGAAGGCTGCCCTGAAGGAAGATTGCAAAACTATACAGATATTTGGTGACTCTGAATTGGTTATTTGTTGGATGAAGGGGGGAAACCAGATCCAAACATCTGCGCTCTACAACTTGGCTTCTTGGCTCAAAGAGATTGCATCTTTACTCCTTCGCTCATGTCTACAGGCATTTCAATTCCCAAGCCGATGCTCTGTCAAAAGCAAGTTTGAATGGTGGTCTCTTACAGGTTGCTGAAGAAGAAAGTAGAGATGGGACTGTTGTCTCATTAAGATTAGTATGTTCTGGCTAATGAGCTAGCTTTTGTGAGACTTTTGTATGTTATTAAGAAGGCTAGAGGCCTAGATCTCTTGGTGATACAGAGTATAGAATTAAAATCTGAAACACTTTGTTAATGGCAGTGTAAATCCAAGAAATGCTGAGTCCATTTTGATAAAAACTCTGTGAGACCAGAGTATAAAACTAAAACCATGAACACTTTTGTGAAGACTGTGGAAAGCAGAGATATGCTGAGTCTATTCTGAAGACCTTTGAGGATTGTATTTTTTTTTCTTGCTGAAATAGAAATGCATTTTTTTCTGAGGAAAAAAAAAGGTACAGCTCCAATATAAAAATATTAATGTTCTCATGATAAGAGTCATAACACTATATAGTTTGAAAATTGATATAATAATGCATAATATTCCAGTCATATCAACATATAACTTTGTTCCATTGGCATCAATTATATGAAACCAATATATTCCTCTATGGAAACTTCTTGAATCATGCAACATACACAAACACATTCAAATGCCAATAAATAAGGCTATTTGCTAGTAGTATTTCCTTTGGTCTATAATCAATGTTGTCTTTTTCCATTCGAAAATGAAATTGTGCTTACTATGGTGACTCCATTCTGCAGTGGCCTAATAGTCATTTTGATTGCCTGGTACTTACAATCTTCCAGTAATTCCACGTAAGTGCTCTAACCAACAACTACTGTTTTAGATGGTTAGCATATGAAGAGCTGAATGAAAAATTGTTTTTTCTTGAAACCTCATATAAATCAAGAGAAGCCAATTTCGATTCCACAAATATAAGGTAACTGATCACCTTAAAGAGTTGTTAAAAATGTAACCAGAGCACTTCATATTTTTTCAGTTCACTCTCCTTGATATCATTACAGTGTAATTTTTAATTCCAATTGATGCAAGTAAATTGTTTAAAAGAAAGTAGAATACCATGTCAATGCAGACTGTGGAATCTGTTATCTGTACAGAATCTACAGACTGCTTGCTGGTTTATATAGTGTGCACACAGAAATGACATGTACAGCCAATAATTACCCATGTTTGGATTAGCATTTAGAAAGTTGACTTTTATCAGCAAAAGACTCTTCAATTCAAAACCTTGATTTGTGGCCAGCTAAACTTTTAATGCAGCTAAATCAGCATCATTGTATCACAGATATAGTGTTTTAATGTGGTAGTCACTATTAATATTATAAGAGAATTACAGAGATAACAGAAAATAACACGGGCTTGACTAGAGAAGCAAGAATTGACCCTGTTATTGATGACCATAACTTTTGTTTCTTTAGACAATTATGAAAAAAAAGCATAGCAGTATTGTGTACAAAATTCAACATTCATAGAAAGTCCAGATTTGCTGTCCCAAAAAAGTGTACTGATCTTTCTTAAGAGAGTACAAAACGGGCTGAGGATTCACATAGACACATCCCTCCCCCAACCAAGCAATTTCAGATGCTAGTCTACAACATGATGTTCTTCAAATCTTTTTATTGAAATGGATAATCCAGTTCCCTGTTATTATAAATGCAGCAATGCTTGCACAAATAGGTTGAAGCTTGGCCTTGACAATGATATTGAATAGACAGACTATGGATCAAGCTGGTTGTAAAGCCGCGAGAAATGCAGGAGGAGATCAAATAAGGCAGCAAGTCACTGAAGATTAAGAAACCAATTAAACAAGACTCTCTTGCACATTAACCTCAGTACACACAAGAATATATTTGCTACAAGGTGTAATGACCTCAACGAGATCTGCCAAGTTCAGCACTTTGAAGCATATTCCAGCTGCTTCGCTATTTTGAATGCTATAATGTAGAATGACATATAGCCCTTAGAATTGAAGAACATTGCCAATTCAGCTTCATTTAACAAGGACAAATAATCACTATCCTACTGCCAATTTTATTCCACCATAGAAAAGGTTAATTTTATATTTCATCATGAAATTAAAGCCTAAAGGTAACATAACCAGTTGACTGCATAGATGGCAGAGTAAAATACCGTTTGTTCAACCTTCAAGTCAAATATACCCGAAGATCTCCAAATATCCAGCAGTCATTAATTAAGCCACTTGGTTTTTCAAATCTGAAAATAGAAAACATTAACAAACACATTCAAAATCTGCCAAGTTCAACAACCAATACTAACAAGAAACTTGCAAAACTTTTGAAGCAATAAAAGTACAATACATTTAGGGAGACATACTCTTGTTTAAGAGGGCCTAAAAGATAATATTTTTTTTGTGCCAGAGAGTATGAAACAAGAGGCCACATCTTCTGCAGGTTTACTTCATTTCATTTCTCTGCACTATGGCAGTCCAACGAGACTTATGCATTTGAAGAAACCCATAAGTTGCCCTCATTAGACAGAAACGAGAAGCCACTTCGTTTTGATATCTATCTCCTTAACATTTTCTGCACCACAGCAATCCAAAGACACATCCCTAATTGAGAAAATTCAAAATACAAAAAAGGTTCTGTGTTTTACACTTTTACGTTTGTACGTAGGTATCCTCAAAGGTTGCTTCCATAACAAATTCAACTGAAGATGATATAAAGTATATCAAATTTTCCTAGGAAAAAATTAATGAGCGGTCAGTCAAGAAATCTTCCTCAAAGAAACAACTTACCAGTTAGAATTGTAGAAACCTTTCAGGAAGGAAAGGCCTCTGCTTTTATGTCCAGCAAGGGCTTCTATAGAAATGAGCATGTGCTGCTAAAGCTTCATTCATATGGACAAACCTTTATTTCTATGCTTTATGGTCCTGAGATAGCCGCACATGAGCAACCCTAACAAGATCTACCAACTTATCATCCAGTTCTCCAAGCTCACCTTTGTCACGCATCCTAGAATATGCCGGGGCCATACACTCTGCAGCTTCTTCAACAATAGCCCACTGAGAATAGTCTGCGGCTTTCTGAATTATCTTGGGACATAAATGCAAATTCAGTTTTAATTGCTCGTGCACAACAGATAAGCAGACATCTGGAACATCTTCCAAGAACCACTGTTCAGCTAGCGAAGATAGTTCTATGTAAGCCTGTAAGTCCTCTAACTGTTGCTCTGCATCATTATTATCCCATAAACAGTCTGTCTTGCAGCTACTTATTTCTCCAGTATATAAAAAATACACTAGCTTTCTCAATGCCTCCCCACCAACTGGAACCTGAACAACCTGAGAAGAACTGTCAGACATGTCAAAAACTATTAGCATCTTAGGCTATTGCAATCATTGCCAAAACATGTCAGAATGGTAGTTTATTATTCACTGAATAAAAATAAAATGCATGGAATAATTCGATCGATCTCTTCCATGGATGAGAATACAACATGCTCTGGAATCATGGAAGAATTCTGCCTACCTGTCACGCATTCCTGATCGAAAAAGTGCTTGGAGATAATCACAATTTGAAGATAACACAATCCTATGGGCATGCACATGTTCTGTATGTAAAGTACATAAAGAGCAAACTTTGCTTGAATGTTTTTTCCCTTGTGCTTGTAAGATAACATCTCTGTCATGGGCAGTGGCAATTAATCATCAAAATGCAATCACATATTAGGGATGGCTCATCGAAGGTCTGGTGAGATAAACATGGAAATTACAAAATCAATCAAAGACTTCCATTTGCAAGTCACTAAACAAATATGCATACGGCATAAACATTATAAAGAATCTTTGAATCATGCTAAAAAGTAAAAAGTCTAACATAATGAGAAATTATAGGGAAAATATTAAAGACAATATCAGAAATTTGTCCTGTTGCAACTTCTACCTTCTCACATTTTACTGCATATTACTTTTGGGATTTTTGCTATTTTATGCATGCAAGTATTAGAAGAGAGAAGAGAGATATTCAGCAACAAACATGATAACTTACGAGTAAGGATGGCCACTGACATCAAGGGCAGAAGCAAGGTTGCACTCTAAGATCCGCATTCCCCAACTAGGTGTTCTTCCATAAAGAAGGGAAAGTAAAGGTTCCAAATTGCAACGCTTTGCTAGTAACCTGACATCTGCCACATTCTCCTCATCTACTTTCACAGTTCCAGTATAGACAAACTCTAAGATATTTCGCAAGGAAGGATAGTGCAATTTGGAAGACAAACGCGCCTCTCTGTAGACCATTTTTTGTACCTTTTGCATTGTTTCATGATCTAGCAAAGCATCACCCAAAGATCCAATGTTCTGCTTGGGAATAAGATAGCTAGAAGGCAATAAAGATGAGCATCTAGCTGCTAAAATAACCAAGTGTGTAAACAATGAACTCCCATCCGACAAGACCAACAAGAGGTCAGACATCTCATCATTATCAAATGCCTTCTTCATTCTTCCTCCAAATTTGTTTGGAAATCCATATATACCGAAGCAGGCCATGCTGTGTGCCGCATACCATCGTACACCAGGAGCAAGGCTATTGTCAGCAACCAGTTTCTGAAGCTGCCTGATTGATACTCCAGTTTCTGTTTCTTCACATTCAACCTTTTCAATAGAACCTTCAACATAGATATGTTGTCTGACATTCCAAGCGAAGACTGAATTTGGAACCAATTTTGCAAAGGCCCAAAGGGTAAGAAACAATATTAAATTGTTTCCTTCCCAATCTCGTGTGCCATCCCAACAGCAGATTCTCCCATGTGTTGCACTGACAACATGACTAGATACATTTGATCTTGCAACTTTGACTTCACTGTCAGAGTAAAACTTAATAGCGTGGGACAAAATTTCCAGTACATTATATTTATGTAAAGTCCCACTATACAGTTCCAAGCTTGAAAAACTTGCCAAAGACATCAAGCTTACTACCATCAGAAGATCATCAGATACAGAATTCCCATTGTTACAAGCTCCTAGAGCTACAGTCTGCAATAAAGCTTGCAGCCACTCATGCCCAAATGGCTCCAGAGCTTCAGCTAGAAAAATCTGTGCTTGTGAAGAAAGATATTTGAAAGGCGAATAAACAAGAAACAGGACAGCCCTGCAAATAGGTTCTCTCTCAGATATATCAGGTACTTCCTGTGTAGGTCGATTCCCGATTTCCTGTTGGACATGAAGCTGACCTCGTCTATGAACAATTCTTACCGACATCTTACTGTCATATTTGCAAAACATGTATTAGCATCCAGTTATTATAACTTCCTATATCATGAAGTCTTAATTTTAAGTTTTTAACTAACAGCTAATTTACTTTTGAACACAGCAACCTGAAATAGATATGGAAAAAGAACCCCAAACAATTATGGAAAAGATGAGAGAAGCAAAAGCAAAATACCAGGCAAATGAAATAAGTCTTAAGAGTGATTCTTTCTTCACAGATATAGTTGAATCAAGATTCGCTTCACAATGTATGGCAAGCCAACCTAAAATATCCCAAAGATGGGGTCGTATAACAGGATGTTTATTGATATGAAAGTTCCTGATCACAGTATCCACCTGCTGGCCTTGGTATACATCCCCGCACTTTGACCATTGCTGCCCATCAGAGTTATCAGACAAAAGCGAATCAGAAAGGACTTTTTCAATGCCCATCTTCCAAAAGTAAGAATGATGATCACCAGACCAGCGAAGCAATGCATTGGCAGTGCGACAAGCCTCGATAACAAGCATTTCTAAATCAGGAGGCCATTTTTCATGAGGAAATGACTTCCATTCAACCAATGCTTGGATGATGCTTTCCACAAAAGGCCCTAGGTGTGGCCCAGCCATTGCATTGCACCCAGACACCGATCTCTGCATATCAGATAAATCAGTTGACAATTAAAAAAAATTAAAAAACAAAAAAAAAGTCAACTTTGCAGTCCAAACATTTTCTCATGCATCGAGGCCACTTTTCTCTTTTAGTATATTTGAGTTGGAGATGCACTAGAGAACAAAACTGACATGAATCATAACATGATCCTAAATACCAAAAAGGCAATCCGTATGGTAGAACATGAACATACTGCCAAAGATTGAAGAAATCGAAGAGCTTCCACTCGAACAATGCGGGCCCTTGAATCATCTAGACATTGTCTAATAGTAGGCCATAGCATATCTTTATCTTCAATCTGTTTCAGAGCCACCTTGCCGCATAGAGCTGTAATTTGAGATATGAGACAAAACATAAAGAAATGAAAGTGGCATTTTGGTATTAGAACATGACATCTTTAAGTTTTTTCAAGTAATCAATGAAAATAATAGAAATATTTAGTCATAATGAAATACAATTACCCAAAGCAGAAGAGGCCCGCAGAGCAGCAGCAGCAACTGAAGCATTGTGGCTTTTACACTGGGTAAGTAACCCTAATCTTAACTTTCTGTTATTGCCAACTATATACCTTGATTTAGGCCACCACCAGAGTATTGTGCTCAATAGACTTGCAAACTCTACATAATATTCTGCTGATTTGGCTTCACTGGTCTCGTACTTCTGTAATCCTTTTACTAAACTATCTACTGCCTCTGTTTCCTCAAGAGCCTTCCAAACAGTATCACCAGATCCATTCAGTACACTCCTGGGCTTTAATTTCTCAAGGATGCGATTCAGTGCAGTTGCACTTGACATTGCAGTAGTTGATTTGTAACACGATAGCATTTGTGCTAAAGGAATCACAAGTTCTTCCCCACCAAATTTTAGCAATGACCCACCAAGAAGACCTGTTAACTTTACAGCAACCTCTGCTGACATGCTACATATTTGTTCGCTCTCTGATTGAAGAAGCCCCTTTAACGCAATCATGGTCTCATTCAATGATGCCTGTTGCCAATGAAAACAATATGCCTAAGCAATAATGAAATCTTCTCAAGCAATATTTTAGAGTGTCGGGTTTAGAACAGTAGCAACATATCCTTGCAGCTTTTTGTAAAACTCTTTTCATGCAAAAGTTGCATTGCCTTCAAATAGGTTAGCAAGTAAAAAACAGCAGCTGCGAAATGATGAATACAGAGGATATTCATAATTTCATGTATATAATTATCTTTAACAATCACAACATTCTCATTTCAAGTTTCCCAACTGGGAAAGATAAAAGGAAAAAAAAGAGTCCATGTATTGACATGAAAACAGGAAATATTAGACAAGCTATGAAGGGTAAATGGAGTGACCATAGGCACATCACACATGCATACATGCCCACACTGCTTACACCATGGTCTTTGTTTAACATGAGGAGATGGGCATAATACTTCAAATTGAGAAAACACCCTCCTTTTACTGCTGAATACAGCTTCGGTTTGCAGGATTTCCAATTCCCTTTACAGATTCAGCAAGAACATCCTGTACTTGGATGTTCTTCTTGTGCTTTTTTTCACAAGTAAATACATTTGCAAATCGTCTCTCCCAAGACCTCAAACAGGACACTATGATTCAATGTGGCTCAAAAGCATTCAAACAAAATGTCGTGAACACTGTTACCAGCTATTTTGTACAATAGCTGATTTTCTTGTGAGCCGCTAGTTTATTGAACATGATTCATGTTCATCATCAGTGTTCAGAAGTTCAGAAGTCATTTTCAGGGCAGTTTCGCCCCATTTGTAATAACTGCATGTTCATACCCCCATGGGGAAAATGTAAAAAGTTGGTCTAAACGGGGTCCTTTTATAAAAGACTCGGCTAACCTTAGGTTTAGCCATTTGGGGGATACTCTAGAGTGTTTTTTTCTTAGGAATTATGCACTACTCATCAGTGGCGTATAATCCCTGAGTTTTTCACTCAAACCTCCAAAGCTGGAGTATTTCCCATGGTGGTCAAAACCTAAGGTGGTTATTAGAGTCTTGTGTCTAGGATTTTTTACGTGTTAGCCATCTCGATTGAGTCGTATGAACATGCACTAGGTCCCCTAGGAGTTTCGTTGGATTCCGAGAAGAATAAATTTTTCCATAAATTAGACCATTTTTTAATGGTTTAATCAAAAAATTTCAGAAAGTGATAAAAACCTCATCCGGAGGCGGAATTTGGCATGGGGAGGCTCATTTTGACGCTCAGAGCATCCTCTTCACCTTGGCACCTTCATTCTTCAGTTTCTGGGCAGTTACGTCACTCCCAGGAGCAGTTTTCGCTAAAAATGCATCATTTTGGCATTTAATTGCCAAAAAAAGACAATTTGCACTATGGACAAAAATCAAAAGATGACAAAAATGATTAAAATAGTCATTGGAAAGGTTTGAGGATGGTTTAATATGATGTACGAATACATTAGAGTGATAAAGCATAGCTTTATAAAAGTCAAAATTTTGATTTTTTTTATTAAACCAAAGGTGTACAGATGCCTTCACATGGGCCTCCTTCACGTGAATGGTGATGGGTGAGTCATCCAGCGGATTGGTGGTTGTGTATTTATTGGATGGTAGGCTCCTCCTAAATTAGGGGCCACATCACCATTGCATTAACTCCAACTCGTGTTAACAAACGCCATCAACTCCAAGCCTATCTCGTGGATGGATTCACGCCTTCCCTCATTGCTCTACGACTTGGTTGATGTGGCATGCGTTGAATGGATTGGTGGTTTGCATTTATTTGAATGGTAGGCGCCTCCCTACATCCAAGGCCTCATCACCAGCATATCTCCAACAAACTCAAGATCATCATCACTCCAACTCAAAGCTTGGTCTCCCACAAAAGCTCACGCATTTCCTCATTAGCTCACGTCAATCCTACTTGGATGCTCATGATTGGAGTGAAGGAGTTACCAATGGAGGAGTGGGGGGGCCTTGCCAAGGTGGAGGCCACCTCCCCACTCTCATTTACTCATGATCGAGTTAGTTGTTGGATTATCACTCCAAGTTTTGGCTTGATTGGGAATTCAACTTAGTTGTATTGTGCCATTTGGCTCTCTATGAGGCCAAATTAAAATTAGGTTTTTAGTGTCTTATTATTGTATAAAGAGAGGCTCGTGCTCTCTCTTATGATGGAGATTTTGGGCAAGAGAACTCTGCCAAAATATTGTAAAGTACTATTTGTTTAAACTTTGGAATAAAAGCGACTTTGGAGGTCTATGCATGAGTCTTAGCATTGTGAATTCATCTTGTGGGAGGTGATATTTCTCTAACCCTCACTCTTTATTTATGCAAGTGAATTTTGTCATTACTATCTTAGGAAGGCTATCAATCTAGTACGCAAGGTTAGCCATTTATCGTCTTTAATTTGGTTATCTATGCGAAATCTTTTAATTATCTAGAGCGGGCAGGACGTAGTCAGTTATACCAATGTCTTTTAGATATTTATTTGATTTAGCATTCTAGTATTTGATATCACTTGTATCTTGAAGTTTGTGGCTTTTCAGGGATCACCGAAGGTGGAGAAAGGTGTGAGCTTAGTTGCATCTATCCTCTCTTCACAAAACAAGAGATCTTTTCATCTAACGCTTTCATTGTGCGGGATTTACAAGACCTTTCTACTTCCAAAAGAAGAAACATAGCCACAAGGGGCTCTTCTCATCCATCAAACCTTAAAATTAAAATTTATCTTGGTTACTTGGTCACCTAGTGCTTCCTTCTTCTAGCACTCTTGTTTGCTCTTTGATCTTCTCCTTGCTTTGCATTCTCAAACTTCTCCTCTTTCTCCCTCAAGCTCCATTCGTCTTACTCTTCCTTGCTCTTGTTTTTTGATCTCCTTTGGCCTTTCGTTTTACCCTCTTTTCTTGTCCTTCTCCTTGCTTTCATTTTCCTCCTTTTTCAAGCCTTTCTTCATTTCGTTTTTGAGCTTTCTCCCTTACTTTTAGCCCTCTTTTCCTTTTCGTTTTAGGTCTCCTCCTTTCTTCCATTCCCTTCTCTCTTTAAGCCTTCCTCTCCTTTCATTTTTGATCTTCTTCCTCTACTTTTTCTCCTATCTCTCTTTCACATCCATTTTTCTTCTGGATCTATAACTTGCCTTGCTCTTTTTCGCTGTTAAAGTTTAGATCTTGAAAAGCTAGTTGTTCTTAGATCTCATTTTAAAAGTCAAAAGCTTGCATCTAAAAAGTAATTTGCATATAGTTTAGCTTAGATCTTGCATTTAGATCTCATTTCTTAGATACTAATTCATTTGTTAGTTTACATCTAGATTTATTGTTAGTTGCATTTAGATCTCATATTTAACTTAGTTTGATTTGAAAAGTTGCATTAGATCTCATTCATTATTTTATATTTCTAGATCTAGGATTGGTTTCAAGTTTTGATTGTTTTAACTAATCTTTAATGGGTGCTTGAGTTGATTGGTTTTTTGTAGGTACTTGAAGAAGAAAACACTCTTGAAGAAGAAGTGCAAGGAAAACAAGAGAAGAACAAGAAGATCCAAAACCAAGGAGAAACAAAACTAAGATTGCAAAACCAAGAAGATTATCAAACCAAGAACCAATCCACTCTCCTTTTGTAAAAGCTCTTAAGAGCTTCATAGTATTCTCCTAGTTTATTTTCTTCAAGTCCTTTCAAGGGTTTTAATCCCAAAGGCATTTGTACTCACATAATAAAGCTTGCAAGTGGGGTTTTTAAGCCCCCACACTCACTTCCCCCATTTGAGGAAGCCTTGTAGTCTTCTTTGCTTGGTTGATTTGTTAGTTAGTTTTCCTTTCGTTGTAGAACACTAATTGCTAGATTAGTTCATTTTTGCAAGTAGTATATTAACTGTTAGAGCATTATTTTATCATTTTATTTGAGTTGTTATTTGGTTTCTTTGTTCACAGTATGTTTGATCTTTAAAAAGAACCAAAGACTCTTGAACTTGTCATAAACAAGTCAAGAGCACTCTCTGTCGGAGAGCATAAGCACTGCATTTTCCTTGCATTCAGCATATAGATTAGTTAAAGTCTCTTGAACTTCTGTCATAAGACGAAGTCAAGAGCACTCTCTGTCGGAGAGTTTTACTGTGTGCTCTAAGTTAAAACACTTCAAACTCACGTCCCCTTTAAAATTTGTTTCGTTGCTTTCCATCACTAAGTATGCTCTGCTGACCCTAAAAAGTTGGATTCGTACTCAGAACGGTGATTGGATTTGTTAATCTTACAAGTGATAACCATAAAAAAATCTTCACCCCCATAACCAACGTACCGGCGTTATCTCGATAAATACTCAGGTAGTGGGCAAATTCCAAGTGTGGGCGCCGGGCTATCCAATTTGGACACTCGCTGGTTAAATTCTCTTAACACGTAGCTTGTGATTCCAGACAGGTCCGTCATGTCTTCGAACGGAGCCACTGAAGGTATATTTTTCCGGTTGGACTTCATCCTTGCTTTCTAAACCTTAATAATCAAGATCACTAAAACTCATAAAATAAACCAAGAACAATTGCAAAACAATCCAACAAACATTATCTTGAGACTTGTATTGTCAACATCCCTCAGCACTTCACACATTTTGACTCCATTTGGCACTGGTCACTTTGAACTTTCATATTTTAATTAATCTGGGCCATTTGTCCATTGGAAATCTGTTTAAGTTATTATCTGTGGATGCCATTTTATTAGTCTTCATTATATTGTTTATCTACAATCTTGTATCTGCAACGTGGATTGCTCTTATCTTGCGTTTATTTCTTTCATTACAAAAACTGTGATCTCATTAAAAACTCCTAAACAACACCCATCCGCATCCACAACACCTTAAAACATTTAAAAACATAGAGCCATAGACAACTCTTTGTAGGGACTACCCCCCTTTGCTTCATTAGGAGTTTGCCTAAACGGAGGAGCTGGGATTCAGGTGACAGTACCTGGCTCATTGCTTGCCCCCAAGGCCACACCTTCCCCACTTGTAGTGAGGGAACAGCTTTCAAAAGATTTCTGCTGCTGGTGTGCATCTCGGCGAACAACATCTTTGGCGCCGTTGCCGGGGACAAATCTTTTTGTTCCTGGACGACCTTAGTTTTTTCTAGTTTTCACCTTTTTTGATAGATTTGAAATCTATCTGGCGACTCCACTGTCTTTTAATTCACCTTTTTTGGTAGATTTTTAATTTAATCAACTCTATGATATTAGACTTGAATCCACCTGGCAACTCCACTGTCAGTAAACACCTCAAGGTATTCAACTAGAAGAAACTCTGAAGGTTTACTCAATTTCATCCCCGAGCCTGAAAAGGTTTACAGGAGGAGATTGAATAAACTTGCTTCTCGTCGGATCCTTGAAGAACTTGGATCTGAGTCTATTTCAGACATCCATACTTTATTTCAAGAAAACTTTGAAAACTTTGAAAATAATAACTGTTTCCTTACCACGATGAACGAGTATTTTACGCAGTTGGATTTCTCTCAGATAGCAGGTCAACCCCATGAGGTTCCTGAGAAGGCTATAGATAAACTCATCACTTTCACTGGCACTGATGCCTCTACCTCGGCTGAGCAACATATCAGAAACTTTTCCAGACACTGTGGTTCCTATGTCAAGGGTGCTGACAAATAGGAAGATGTATACATGACTCTTTTTGCTTTATCTTTAGATGGTAAAGCTGGAAACTGGTATGACAACTTGCCAAATAACTCATTCACTACCATGGCGGCCTTCAAGACTGCTTTCCTCAACAAATTTGGCAGTTAAAAAGAACCTAGACATCTAGTGGCATCTTTGACCAGTATGAAGAAATCAGATACTGAAACCATGGAGGAATTCAACACTAGGTACGGAGTTGTCTAAATCCATCCCTGCTACTTATGCACCTCCTGCAGCTTCCACATTGGATTATTACATAGAAGCATTCAGTGGCAAGATACAGTATCAAATAAGAGACAAGGAACCCCCCACATTGCTTCAAGCTCAGGAAATGGCTATCAAAATTGACAGAAACATGCTGTCTTTAGGAGAGTCAAACATCCAGGGTTACTCTAGATCATCAACTCCCCTGAAAACTGTTGAGCCTAAAGAAAAAGAGCCTTCAAACAATGCCTATGAAAAAAAGCTTATGGTTATAACTGAGAAAATGCAAGACATGGAGAGGAAATACTTGGCACAAATGAAGGAGGTTCAGAATCGGGTCATTACTGTTGAAAGGACTCAACCCCCATCACCTCCTAGAACATTTCCTGCAAAACCAACCTGGCAGAGAAAACCTCCCAACCATGAACAGAGGCCTTCTCATCAGCTAGAGGCTGCTAACATGGTTGAGCATCACAAGCCATTTTGTAGAGCATGCAGAGACTTCCATGAGGAATCTGGATGTTATTATGCATGCTATGTTCAAGAGCATGGTCATCCAGAAGATTGTGGTCCTAGTGCATCAACAAGCAAGCCTGAATTCATTAATAATGTGGGTGACATTCGTGGCATTCCCAGGGTTGAACCTTACACACCATTTTGTAGGGCATGCCAAGAATTCCATAAAGAAGACACTTGTCATTTTGCATGCTATATTCAAAAGCGTGGTTTTCCTGAAGGGTTTGTATATCAATCTTCATCAAGCGAGCCTGAGTGCATAAACTATGTAAGTGACATTTATGATATTCCTGAAGAAAGTTGGAACCAGTCGGATCAGCCTATTACAAAAAGTATGACATTTTCCCATCAGATCCCTGATGATCCTATCGAAGAGATTTATCAAAGACCAAATTTTCTTGAAGACCCTCCTCATGCCACCGAAACAAAAGACATTTATGAGTGGGAGGTGTTTCAAGACTACTTCAGTGATGATGAACATATAAGTACTCCTGAGCCACCTCTAGAAGAAGCCATTACAAATATTGATACTTATGAAAAAATCTATGAAGTTTGTAATATGTGTGATGACACTCCCATTTGTTCTGCACATGGCAGTGGATATTCGGAAAATTGGGTCCCTCGTGATATCTTTGAAACCCATCTGTTTGAGGAGGATTGTTATGAAGTTGAAGAGGATAGGCATAGCTTAAAAGATGACGTAAGTGATGATGAGTCCATCATGGATGACATAGATATTTGTAATGATGAATGGACCTTTTTAGAGAACCCTATCTACGCCATATCTAAAGAAGTTAATAATGAACAAAATCCCTTTGGAAATTTTGTTAATAATCCCACTTATGAGCATAAGGATACATATAGCCAGGAATATGACTATTGGACATACATTGGAAAACCTATTTCTGATGTATCTAGAGAAGGGAGTGTGAAATTTGAAAATTTTGAGCAGTTGGACATAGAGGAAGAGCATGATATGTTTGTACATGAGCAGTCAAAGCCACACATGATTATCAGCAAAAATGATCTAAAGAAGCAGTACAGTGAAGGGTTGGATTGGGTCCAGTTAATCAAGCATATATCTCATACATTGGATGTCCCTTGTATATTAGAGCAGTTCAAGGCTTACGCTTTCACAAAGAATTATTTTCAAAACAGCGTTTCAGATCAATATGATAAGCTACCGGGACTTCCTTGTCATCCTAAATTTCTTCACCCTATCCTGTTCTGGATAGAGGATGCCTACAGGAGGACTTACTATATTGGGAAGCACTTCAAATATTTATTACATACTTATGATTCCCCATCCAACCCTCCCATTCAAAAGATCCAAGCAGGTTTGCACTTTCTAATAAGCATGCCCTTGCTCTGGTTGGTAACCAAAGACGAGGTAAAGAATTGTTTTTACATTGATTACATGCTTAAATGGTTACATTGGATTTCTGATTATACTTAACATGTTCTTTTTTGTATTATGTTAAAATAGGAAAGAACAAAGTTTTTGCATGCATTTAGATTTCTTAGAATTTACTTTCAAACAATAAAATATAGTTGGTATTTCATTTTGGTTTTTTCATAACACATGTGCTACTGAAGGTTTTTCTGTCAAGTTGAGATGTTTTTACAGGTTATATATATAAACCAGAGATTTTGGTGTTCTCATATCCTCTCCTTGCATGATTTCCAGATCGAGCACACGTCCCGCAGTTGGAGCCAGATGTTACCAGCTATTTTGTACAATAGCTGATTTTCTTGTGAGCCACTAATTTATTGAACATGATTCATGCTCATCATCAGTGTTCAGAAGTTCAGAAGTCATTTTCAGGGCAGTTTCGCCCCGTTTGTAATAGCTGCATGTTCATACCCCCATGGGGAAAATGTAAAAAGTTGGTCTAAACGGGGTCCTTTTATAAAAGACTCGGCTATCCTTATGTTTAGCCATTTGGGGGATACTCTAGAGTATTTTTTCCTTAGGAGTTATGCGCTACTCATCAGTGGCGTATAATCCCTAAGTTTTTCACTCAAACCTCCAAAGCTAGAGTATTTCCCATGGTGGTCAAAACCTAAGGTGGTTATTAGAGTCTTATGTCTAGAATTTTTTACGTGTTAGCCATCTCGATTGAGTCGTATGAACATGCACTAGGTCCCTTAGGAGTTTCGTTGGATTCCGCGAAGAATAAATTTTTCCATAAATTAGACCATTTTTTAATGGTTTAATTAAAAAATTTCAGAAAGTGATAAAAACCTCATCCGGAGACGGAATTTGGCATGGAGAGGCTCATTTTGACACTCAGAGCATCCTCTTCACCTTGGCACCTTCATTCTTCAGTTTCCGGGCAATTATGTCACCCCCAAGAGCAGTGTTCGCTAAAAATGCATCATTTTGGCATTTAATTGCCAAAAAAAGACAATTTGCACTATGGACAAAAATCAAAAGATGACAAAAATGATTAAAATAGTCATTGGAAAGGTTTGAGGATGGTTTAATATGATGTACGAATACATTAGAGTGATAAAGCATAGCTTTATAAAAGTCAAAATTTTGATTTTTTTTATTAAACCAAAGGTGTACAGATTCCTTCACGTGGGCCTCCTTCACGTGAATGGTGATGGGCAAATCATCCAACGGATTGGTGGTTGTGAATTTATTGGATGGTAGGCTCCTCCTAAATTAGGGGCCACATCACCATTGCATTAACTCCTTCAACTCGTGTTAACAAACGCCATCAACTCCAAGCCTATCTTGTGGATGGATTCACGCCTTCCCTCATTGCTCTACGACTTGGTTGATGTGGCATGCGTTGAATGGATTAGTGGTTTGCATTTATTTGAATGGCAGGCGCCTCCCTAAATCCGAGGCCTCATCACCAGCATATCTCCAACAAAATCAAGATCATCATCACTCCAACTCGAAGCTTGGTCTCCCACAAAAGCTCACGCATTTCCTCATTAGCTCACGTCAATCCTACTTGGAAGCTCACGATTGGAGTGAAGGAGTTACCAATGGAGGAGTGGGGGGGCCTTGCCAAGGTGTAGACCACCTCCCCACTCCCATTTACTCATGATCGAGTTAGTTGTTGGATTATCACTCCAAGTTTTGGCTTGATTGGGAATTCGACTTAGTTGTCTTGTGCCATTTGGCTCTCCATGAGGCCAATTCGAATTAGGTTTTTAGTGTCTTATTATTGTATAAAGAGAGGCTCTTTGCTCTCTCTTATGATGGAGATTTTGGGCAAGAGAACTCTGCCAAAATATTGTAAAGTACTATTTGTTTAAACTATGGAATAAAAGCGACTTTGGAGGTCTATGCATGAGTTCTTAGCATTGTGAATTCATCTGGTGGGAGGTGATATTTCTCTTACCCTCACTCTTTCTTTATGCAAGTGAATTTTGTCATTACTAGCTTAGGAAGGCTATCAATCTAGCACGCAAGGTTAGCCATTTATCGTCTTTAATTTGGTTATCTATGTGAGATCTTTTAATTATCTAGAGCGGGCAGGACGTAGTCAGTTATACCAATGTCTTTTAGATATTTATTTGATTTAGCATTCTAGTATTTGATATCACTTGTATCTTGAAGTTTGTGGCTTTTCAGGGATCACCGAAGGTGGAGAAAGGTGTGAGCTCAGTTGCATCTATCCTCTCTTCACAAACAAAAGATCTTTTCATCTAACGCTTTCATTGTGCAGGATTTACAAGGCCTTTCTACTTCCAAAAGAAGAAACATAGCCACAAGGGGCTCTTCTCATCCATCAAACCTTAAAATTAAAATTTATCTTGGTTACTTGGTCACCTAGTGCTTCCTTCTTCTAGCACTCTTGTTTGCTCTTTGATCTTCTCCTTGCTTTGCATTCTCAAACTTCTCCTCTTTCTCCCTCAAGCTCCATCTGTCTTACTCTTCCTTGCTCTCGTTTTTTGATCTCCTTTGGCCTTTCGTTTTACCCTCTTTTCTTGTCCTTCTCCTTGCTTTCATTTTCCTCCTTTTTCAAGTCTTTCTTCATTTCGTTTTTGAGCTTTCTCCCTTACTTTTAGCCCTCTTTTCCTTTTCGTTTTAGGTCTCCTCCTTTCTTCCATTCCTTTCTCTCTTTAAGCCTTCCTCTCCTTGCAAAACCAAGAAGATTATCAAACCAAGAACCAATCCACTCTCCTTTTGTAAAAGCTCTTAAGAGCTTCATAGTATTCTCCTAGTTTATTTTCTTCAAGTCCTTTCAAGGGTTTTAATCCCAAAGGCATTTGTACTCACATAATAAAGTTTGCAAGTGGGGTTTTTAAGCCCCCACACTCACTTCCCCCATTTGGGGAAGCCTTGTAGTCTTCTTTGCTTGGTTGATTTGTTAGTTAGTTTTCCTTTTGTTGTAGAACACTAATTGCTAAATTAGTTCATTTTCGCAAGTAGTATATCAACTGTTAGAGCATTATTTTATCATTTTATTTGAGTTGTTATTTGGTTTCTTTGTTCACAATCTGTTTGATCTTTAAAAAGAACCAAAGACTCTTGAACTTGTCATAATACAAGTCAAGAGCATTCTCTGTCGGAGAGCATAAGCATTGCATTTTCCTTGCATTCAGCATATAGATTAGTTAAAGTCTCTTGAACTTCTGTCATAACACGAAGTCAAGAGCACTCTCTGTCGGAGAGTTTTACTGTGTGCTCTAAGTTAAAAAACTTCAAACTCACGTCCCCTTTAAAATTTGTTTCGTTGCTTTCCATCACTAAGTATGCTCTGCCGACCCTAAAAAGTTGGATTCGTACTCAGAACGGTGATTGGATTTGTTAATCTTACAAGTGATAACCATAAAAAAATCTTCACCCCCATAACCAACATACCGACGTTATCTCGATAAATACTCAGGTAGTGAGAAAATTCCAAGTGTGGGCGTCGGGCTACCCAATTTGGACACTCGCTAGTTAAATTCTCTTAACACCTAGCTTGTGATTCCAGACAGGTCCGTCATGTCTTCGAACGAAGCCACTGAAGGTATATTTTTCCGATTGGACTTCATCCTTGCTTTCTAAACCTTAATAATCAAGATCACTAAAACTCATAAAATAAACCAAGAACAATTGCAAAACAATCCAACAAACATTATCTTGAGACTTGTATTGTCAGCATCCCTCAGCACTTCACACATTTTGACTCCATTTGGCACTGGTCACTTTGAACTTTCATATTTTAATTAATCTGGGCCATTTGTCCATTGGAAATCTATTTAAGTTATTATGTGTGGATGCCATTTTATTAGTCTTCATTATATTGTTTATCTACAATCTTGTATCTGCAACGTGGATTGCTCTTATCTTGTGTTTATTTCTTTCATTACAAAAACTGTGATCTCATTAAAAACTCCTAAACAACACCCATCCGCATCCGCAACACCTTAAAACATTTAAAAACATAGAGCCATAGACAACTCTTTGTAGGGACTACCCCCCTTGGTTTCGTTAGGAGTTTGCCTAAACGGAGGAGCTGGGATTCAGGTGACAGTACCTGGCTCATTGCTTGCCTCCAAGGCCACACCTTCCCCACTTGTAATGAGGGAACAGCTTTCGAAAGATTTATGCTACTGGTGTGCATCTCGGCGGACAACAAACACAAATGCACTAAATGCTTTCTTTTGATGCCACAATGCCAATCATAGAGTTAAAAAATACAGATCGCTCACTTATAGCTCACAAAAATACAAAGAAAGATCTTGATACCTCTAGGGGTCACACTGAACCATAGGAGCCTGTTGTTGAACACATCTATCATTGGACTTTTGTGTTAGACAATTATAAGCAGAGAATTCAAAAACTAGCACTAGTTAGCTCAGGTTGGCAAGAAAAGTGTTGCACCCAAATAGGGCCAACATTATTATGTGCATAATCAATGTCTTATATGAATTTGGAGTTGATTAGTAAGGTCAGTGTCAATGTCCTCTGTTGTCCGCCAAACTCCACACCAGCAGCAGAAATCTTTCGAAAGCTGTCTCCCTCACTGGAAAGTGGGGAGAGGTGTGGCCTTGGGGGCAAGCAATGACCCAGGTACTGTCACCTGAATCCCAGCTCCTCCGTTTAGGCAAACTCCTAACGAAGCCAAGGGGAGTAGTACCTAAAAAAGAGTTGTCTAAGGCTCGTTGTGTGTTTAAATGTTTTTGGTGTTGTGATGCGGATGGGTGTTGTTTAGGATTTTTTTGAATGAGAGACAATATAATACTTGAATGTAAAACAAGATAGCGCAATCCACGTTGCAACAGAAGATAAGGGATGCACTTGAACAAGAAGCAAATCACTTTTTACACAAATTAAGATAAATACTCCAATATAGATATTTAAGCAAACAAAGATATATGATGAAGGACCAGTGCCTTATGGAGTCAAATATAGAAGTGATTGTAAAAGCTTGATACAAGTGCTTGAAAATAGAAGTTTATGAGAACGTTGTGCAGCTTATCTTGGTAAATTTAAGATTTTAATTGTCTTGATTATTACGGCTAAAACCAAGGATGTTCAAAGAGTGTCCGAAAGTAATTTTAAACAGCTCCTTTAAGAGACATGTCGGAACCTGTCTGGAATCACAGCGAGGCGCGCAATGCTAACCAGCCACTGTGTCGCAGATTGGGCACTCCGGCGCCTCCCCTGAGAACTAATTAAAATACTTTATGAACAACGCCGGTTCGTTGGCTATGGGGGTGAAAGTTTTAATTAGATTTTCACTTGTGAATTATCAAGTCTTCCACCTTTCTGAGTACTAGCCCAACCGTTTCCGGTTGGCAGAGCATACGGGTGTAGGACAGAAACCAAGGTAAATTAATTAAAGGGGTGTGTGGGTTGAAAAGTTTTAAATTAAGAGCACTTTAGTTCAACTCTCCGACAGAGAGCCCTCTTGACTTGGTCTTATGACCACAGTTCAAGAGACTTGCTATTTTAACAAATGCCTAATGCAGGGATAATGCAAAAACTAAAATGCCCTCCGATAGAGGGTGCTCTTGACTTGGATTTGGCCAAGTTCAAGAGACTTTGGTTCGTTTTAAGAAGCAGGTAACTTGTAGTAGCAGTATATCTCAACTTGAAAAGATTTAAACAATATGATTGATCAGCAAGATATGAATACTACTAACAATACTATTTGCAAGATAAAATGAAACTGAGTAAATCTAGTGTTCTACCACACAACTTCTAATCTAATAGATGGGATCAATCTCCGAACAAGATCAATCACTAGAAGCCACCAATCCTGGAAACCTTCCAGCTAGTTGGATGTCCACAAGAAGCTGATGGAGGAACGAGAAGCTACCACAAGACTATGTGGCCTTTGGGATACGATCCCAAAGTTAGCTATTCTCTAGTCAAGGTTTGGAAGAGAAGTATAAGATAATTTTAAACAAAAATAAATCTAATCTACCCAAGAGTCTCTTTCAGGTCAAAGACCATACTCGGGAGAGCATGGGGGTAAGTAAATCGGAGAATAACAACAAGATGACTTAATTAAAATAAACTAATCTAAGAGCATATGAAAAGATCTAAACTAAGCCAATCCAACAAAACCCAACACTCTTCCCCAAATGGGGAAGAAGACCAAAGAATGGAGGACCTCTCCACTATAAGTTTTATTAAATTTTTACAAGTGCCTTAATGAAAATTCCTTGAAAGGTCTTTGATGGCTATTAGAACAAACTTATAAAATTGAAAGCTTGAAGCCCTTAATGGCTTTTACAAAGGATAAGAAGATGTATCTTAAAATGTGTCTTATGATGCTTGATTTCTTCTTCTCTCTTTGGTTTGATCTTTTGATTCAAGAGATCTTTCTCTTCCCACAATCCTACCACAAGGATAAGCCAATAAACTCATGCACCCATTAGCGTTAGAAAATTAATCAAACTTTGAACAATCAAGTCTAAGTTTGCAAAATAAGACTAAAACATGAAAGACCATGAGATTTTGACTTGGAATAATTAGTATGGTAAAACGGACCAGCAAGCTAAAATGCTCTAAAAAATGGTGGGAATGAGAATGCAACCACAAGATTTTACACTACTTGATATGCCAATTTGTTTATCTTTGAAATGAGACTAAGAACTTTCAAGGAAAGAGACTAGATGCAAGTTCTAATACTATTTCTAAAGCATACACTAGGAACTACTAAGTAAAAAATGATTGAGATCTAATCTATTTCAAACAAAAGACAAGATCTATGCTCATAAAATAAGTCTAACTAACCACACTTTTAACTTGTTTTATGTTTTGTGTCTTCTTGTAGGTGGACGAAAGGAGGAATGGACGAGAGGAAATCTAAGGGAAACAAGGAGGGAGATGAGAGGCTAGAGGGGAGAAATAGGACAAGAGCAAAGAGAGGAAGGTAAGGAGAGAGGGACGAAAACAAGGAGAGGAAAGCAAAAAATGAAGTGGGACGAATGGGATGGAGAGGAGATGAAGCAAGCTAAAAGGGGTGGACGAATGGAGCAAATAGAAGGCAAAAACGAAAGGGAAGGATGATAGGATGAAGACAAAACTAGGGAGAAGTAGATCTAGGGAAAGGGCTTCAAGTGGAACACTTGAGATGGTAAAAACACCGTCTTGGAAATCCTCCGGTTAACCGGTGATACGCCGACAACGAATGTTGAAGAGAGCACAAGGGAACAAATCCCAAGTTATTCCCCAAGGTTGAAGGCACTTCAACCTTATGGCAAACTAATCTATGGCTTGAAGACAAGAACAATCTCGGATCAAGGCTAGAAGGGCTAGAAAGGGCTTAACAAGTCAAAGCAAAAACTCAAGGAGCAATCAAGAAGGCTTGAAGAAATGGAAGCCTAAAGTAACAAGTAGCCAATATTGTGTTTTGAATGTTTGATGGAGAAGATCCAAACTCCCTTTGTTTCTCAAATCCAAAAGCTAAAACTCCTTTGGTCTTATTGTAGAGTGAAGATATACCTGCAAGAACCTTAAGCATGGATAATATATTTGAAACAAAATATTTAAGTGAAAAGAACTAGATACATGCTACTTGTGCTAGATTGTTAGCAATCTTGAACATGATCTACAACTTAAGAGCCTCAAATAAAATGTAAAACAATATCACCTCAAATCTCAAGTGAAGCAATGCACATCAAGAGCCCCCACGTTTTTTACCTCCAAAGTCTTAACTTTATTCTCAATAAAAAGTGCTTCCAATTTCATCAGAGTTTCGATGCATAAAGAATCCATGAGATAATAACCCCTAAGGGCCTCTCTTTATAGCAAAAGACACTAGCTAAACCCTAGGTCGAATTGGCAATAGATAGGTAAGTCGAATCCCAATCAATCCAAGCTTGGCATGCTAGACAATGGACAAAGTCAAGTTTTAGTGGTAGGTATGATTTGATATGTGGCAAACTCGACTTGGGTGGTAGGTTTAGATGTATCAACAACCAATAAACACCTTCCAACAAGGATCCACGTGAGGCATGGTAGGTTGACGTGAGGGCAATGGAAGGTGCGAGTTAGAGGATGGAGAGACAAGTGTAACATGGTAGGTGCTAACTCACATGGTAGAAGGAGCCAAGTGTAATGTGGTAGGCAATAACTCGAATGGTAGAAGCATGGGATGTATCACAACCAATAGGCAAGCTCCAACAAGACTAAACGTGAAGTTAATGGAGATTGACGTGAGGATATGGAGATGGCGAGTTGGCATGGTGGAGACATGTGGTAGTTTGGTAGGTGTGAATTCGAACTAGTGAAGGGAGCCAAGCTTGTGGATTGGGTGAGTCATGAGGGCGCCCATCCCTAGGCTTTAATGCAAACCACCAACCCAATTACAAATTGACAACAAGCCAAATCGACTTTTTGCATGAGGAGGGCGAATTAGCTTGAATGGATAACACTCTAGTGACTGGACAGTTGACTGGGAAGACTTGGAGTTGATTGGAATCCTCATAAATGCCCATTGCCATGTCATTTAGCCTTTTATTTTAATCCAATTGATTAATTTTGGAGAGATTTGGATTATCTCCAAAATATTCAATTTTATTATTTTAATTAATAATTTCTCTGTAAATGACTTTTCAGAGAAAATATTAATTACGAGGCTGAATTGACATCCGAAAGTTGGGTTTAGCTGCTCCACGGGTCATGTGTGATTTTTGGCTTATCAAACGAGCCATCAATCACTGAATTCGGACCCCGGACGACTGACATATTACAAATAATTATTTCTCTATTTAAACTATAGAGAAATTTATTAAATTTAAAAAAATAAATAAAACCCAAATTTCGACGGACCCGGTAAAAAATTTTCGAAATTTTTTCTGAGGGTTTTATGGACCTAGGACATAACCGACACCTATTCTAACAGTGTCTAGTAGGCTTATATACATTAGTTGGCCTCTAATAACCCCCCATGGCCAAATTTTCAAAATCGGGCATTCCAGCTTTGGAGGAGCGGGAGAAAACCTCATCGATTATACATCGCCTTAAGCAAAGTATAATTGACAAGGGAAAAAACTCCTTGGAATACCTTAGTTGCTTAATCCATTCATGAGGAACCGAGGCACTCAGATCCTACTAGCACACTTTATTACAAACCCCCATGGGGCCATGGTCATGTCGACTCAAAAAACAAAACAAGCTAACCACAACATGCTGGATCATCTGATACACTGGAATCAAACATTTATCATGTTTGTCAAAATGGCGGCTCTCCAGAAAATCCAACTATGGTACAAAAAAGTTGGTAACATCCTCAAGGTTGACAATTATAATAACTGGGCTAAATATTAGCAATGTAGGTAGTTTTTTATAAGGAGAAGACTGAAATATTGCTCCACATTAACACAAGGAAAGCACGGTCTCCAATGCAGGAGTCTTTTGAGCTTAGCCACTGCATTTGAGTGGCATCAATTGTTTGAATTTTTGAAATTGAACATGATCACAGGATCATAGCAGAACAGTAAACTCACACATTACACAGGATATACATGCAAAAATTCTCGAAAGGATAACGTGCATGGCGCAAGGGGGAAAGCTCAATCATCTCAATCAACTATGTACAATGAGGATCCCGATCCTTTTTTATAGAGAAGATGCTTGCATGCTATCTGCTTATTTAATTGCAGTTCACTAAGCCACATCTCAACTAGCTATACCTAAAACAAACAAATACTCCAAGTTAAGCTTACTTAAACTTGGGATCCATCGATGCATGGATAGATCAAGATAAGTTAACTTAAGTAATGTCAACCTTATCTTGATAATTCAATACTTTATTTTGATAATTACAAAGCTATTCATTGTGCATACTTTATTAATTAGATGTGCACAAATACTTAAATAATGTTCACACATAATTATGCACCAACATCCCCCAGTAAAAATTGAGTTGGAGTTGAGGGGAAGGAAGGACAATTTACATGCTATCCCCCAATAAATTCAACTTCTTTCACCCCAAGCAAGGATCAAAGATGAAGGAACTTGGTGAAGGAGCTGCCATATGTAATGCATATGGACCTCAATGTGTTTATTGTGTTGGTGCTCAACTGGATTGAGGGCAATGTGGATGGCACTCTGACTGTTGCAACAAAGAGTTGTAGGTTGATCCTTGGGAAAACCAAACTCTGTGGACTGTGAGCAATTGCCAAATCCAAACAACTCCTTGACCAATATTGGCAATGCCTCGTTACTCTACCTCTATAGAAGAAAGAGCAATTGCACGTTGCTCTTGCTAGACCAAGACACAAAACTTGAAACAAGACTGAAAGTGTAACCACAAGTAGACTTTTGACCATCAACATCACCTCCTCAATATAAATTTGTAAATCTCACTAAGGAAGAGGAGCCCCCTTTAGTAGTATACTTGATGCTGCATTGATAAGTACCTCGGATGTAGTGAAGGACATGCTTTGTTACCTTCCAATGACTATGCTGAGGATCCTGCATGAAGCAAGAGATTAAACCAATAGAAAAGGAGAGGTCTGGTCAGGTATGGGTTAAGTACAGAAAACTTCCTACCAACATTATGTACAAAGTACAATCAATGTTAGGAGTTGAACACTTGGCAGAAAGTTTGACACTTCACTAAAAGGGAGTAGGGGCAAACTAGTAGTCTTCCATGTGAAATCGATGAAGAAGCTTAAGAGCTTACTTAGGCTAGGAAACAAAAATCCCCATTTCAGATTGTTGGCTTTGAAGACCAAGGAATAATGAAGGCCTAAGTTAGACATCTCAAATTGGGTCATATGACTAGACTTCACATGGTTGATATGATGGTGATTACTCCTAGTGATAAGTAGGTAATTGACATAGAGAACAAGGATGAGGAGGCCACCATTTACATTTTTAGTTTAGACATTGGGATTGGATAAACACATAGAGAAACCAAAACTAAGAAGGAAATTGTGCATCTTTTCATGCCATGCTTGAGGAGCTTGATTGAGACCATAAAGTGACTTCTTGAGGTGATCTAGATTATTTAGGGAACAAAATGAAGGCATAAATATAAAATGGAAACACACACACACAAAAATCTTGTAGAGAGGATAGTACTATAGTAAAGCTCAAATTCTATTAATGATGAATGAAAAAAGACTATAAACTACAAAGCAATACGAACTAGCTAATAGCTAGAATGGTGGTAGATTATCTTTGAAGAGAAATGTGTCGGCTATGCTCATTCGCAAGAAGACATTACAAGAGACCAAAAGTGCCTTTTAACATAAATTGTTATGCCCTAGGATGCAAAAACCATAAAGATCCAAAACCCTAACCCTAAGAAATGATGTGGCAAAAAGAATGCAGGCCCCGAGGAGGCTAGTTGATACATCAACTTTGTAAGGGTGCAACTTTTGCATAAAAAATCCATTTAGGGCATTTCTTGGACCATTACAAAGCTTTAACTCATGGGTCTATGATTTTCGCAAGCCTCCCAATCTTATGCAATCAAAGATTGTGTGGCATAGGTCCACTACCAAAAGCAAAAGGGAAATGATCGAAAAACATACTCAAAGTTCATGACTTAAAAATAAAGTAAAACTGCCAAGATGTGGAACTAGAACCATCCTAAATCAATGGAACAGGTGGGTGGCCACAAGTATCCACCTAGATCAGTCGTCCCCTTAGGGGGCAATGGTTCCTGTTGCATCAAGTTCCTGCATCAAATAGGGAAACTTCTACTAAATCTGGCTCCTGGTGAGCCACTTGCCCTAGTGAAGAAGCTACCCTACTTTGACGACCCAATACAATGGGATAATGGCGGGTGCCATTCTTCTTGGTGTCCATGATTCAATTGACTATCGTCTACTCAATGTAGTTAGGATTGAGTTCTACAAGGGCCAAGTGCTTAGCCACCTCTAAGGTGTCTAAGAGAGGTGGAAAATATGGTCGAAGCAGCTCCACATTAAATACATGTGCAAACCAAGGAAAGGGAGGAGTACTTAATACAAAAGCATTCTCAACCATAGCCTTCGTGATGGATGGTGTAAGGCCCATATCAAAGTGGACGGAGCTTTAGATGGGGTCATGTGATGCTCTCTTTCTATAAATATAACCATACCTCATCTCCCACTTGAAACTTGTGTGGAACTCGATGCTAATTGTGGTGTTGCTTGTACTTGGCATTGGCCTTCTACAAAATATCATGAACTTGTTGTTGGATATGCTAGATCTGTTCAACAAATTTTGCTACTTGATCAACATCAGCTTGAGCAAGGAAGGATTCTTCCTATGTATATGCAATAGGCAGTGCTACATCAATTGGGGCTAATGGCTAGAACCCCAAGCACACCTGAAAAGGGCTATGGCCAATAGAGCTATGAAGGACTCTATTGTAGCTATGTTGAAGATAAGAAAGGTTCTCATCCCATGTGCGTGGATGTTCAGAGTTGTACATTTTCAAGATATGCACAATCATCATATTGACTACCTCTATATGTCCATTGGTTTGGGGGTGGAACGCAATTGACTTGGTCAACTTGGTGTCCATCATTGACCACATGTTGGACCAAAAGTACTGAGAAACTTACTATCTTGAATTGAAATATTGGTTTGTGGGAGCCCAAAAAGAACCCAAACATGCTCGAAGAAGAGCTTAGCAGTGGCCTCTGTTGTGATGATCTTCTTGCAAGGCATTAAAATGGTCATCTTAGAAAATCGATCAACAACCACAAATACACAGTCGTTGCCATGCTTGGTTGAAGGTAGGCCAGACATGCAGTCCATGGAGACGGACTCCCAAGGTCTGCCTAAGGTAGATAGAGGGGTGTACAACCCCTGCTTCTTGATGGTAGGTTTGGTAATGGCACAAGCGGTCCATGGCTTGATATACCTGTCGACATTCTGTCAAAGCTTTGGGCGATAGAAGCACTTTTGCAAGACTGTCATTGTCTTCTCTGCATCTAAGTGCCCTGTCACTTGAATGCAATGTGCCTCCCAAATGAACTTCCCATGCTCACTTGAAGGAACACAAAGGTGGCCCAGATGGCATAAAAGTTCATCCTAGAGATGAAAGTCTGAGACTGTTTTTCCTGCACACAATGTTTGATAGGTAACAACAAAGTCAAGGTCATTGTCATACAATTGGGGCCACCCAAAGGCCTCGTGTGCACAAGAGTTGAGCATGGTAGTTATCATTGCAAATGAAGGTCAACTGAGGTAGTCTACAATGCGATTTGTGTTTCCCTTCTTGTACTTGATATTCAAGTGGAGTTGTTTTAGGTATGCGGACCGCTTCTGACAACAATTGTTATGTAACTTTCTCAGCATCTGCATGAACTACAGGGGCTTGTGATCAATGTGGATGATCGCCTTCTTCCATAGAAAGTAATGCTTCCATTGGAGACGGGGTTGCACAATGGAGTACATCTCCTCGTCATAGAATGGGTACCTACAAACTGCATCAAAAAGTGTCTCGCTATGAAAGGCCACAGGATGTCTACACTGAGTGAGGATTGCACCAATGCATAACCATAAGAATTTGTCTCAATCTCGAGTTGTAGGTTTGGTAGGGTCATTATTGGTGCCAAACAAAGGCGATGTTTCAAATCCTCAAATATTTTTGTAGTGACTTGGACCAAATGAACTTGGCTTTGGCCTCACCCTTGGTCACTTGGCTTAAGGGCCAAGTGATATGAGAGAACCCCAACACAAACTTGTAATAGAAGTTGGTGAGGCCCATGAAATTGCAGAGCTCTACGAAAGTTGTTGGGGCCAGCCAATCATGAATGGCTTGGATCTTGGTTGGATCCACATGCACACCATGCTCATATATGATATATTCAAAATACTGAATTTTTTGCACGCCGAATGAATGTTTCACCAAATTGGCATATAAATTTTGTTGTTGCAAGTTGCTAAGGATTTCTTGAATGTGTTGCAAAGGTTCTCTTCCATACATCATCTTGCTCAATGGGTACTTGGTGGTAGACTGATTTAAGATCAATCTTACTGAAAAACTTCACCTTTGTGTTGATCAAGAAGATCATTAATCCGAGAGATTGGATATTGATTCTTGACTATGATTTTGTTCAGATCTTTGTAATCAATAAAGCGCCTCCAAGTCCCATCCTTCTTCTACACCAACAGAATTGGGCACCCACAAGGTGAGGAGCTTGGTCAAATGTGGCCCTTTTGGATGAGTTTCTTCAATCTAAAATCTGATTTCTTCAATCTTGAGAAGAGATCATATGTAGTAGGCCATTAGGAAGAGAGCATATGATTTATAGATGTATCAACCAATGTTCCAGATGATGTTGATGATGCCCCTCCTCCCTCCGATGATGTTGTGTAGAACACATGCAAATGTTGTCGTCGGTAGAATACCCTTCTTGTTAAGGGGGAGTGTTAAAATTAATGTAACTTCAAAGAATATTCTACTTGTATTTTATTATTGTAACTCCGTCGGGGATGTTTTACCTCTGTTCAGGGATGTTATTATTACATTTGGTCATGCAAAGGTCATGAGGTTAAACCTCCATTGTAAGTCGAGTCGTTAGAACCCACAAGAATATAATATAATGTTATATTGAGTCTTCCTAGAGAACTCAACCCAGTTAGGGTTAAAGGCCAGTGAAAAGTAAAGTATAAATAGAGGGAGTGTTTCCCTCATTTATTCACTCACTCACTTGTGCAATTCGCATTAGAGGAGAGAGAAATATATCTACGAAGGAGGAGGAGGATTGGCTTGGATCTAGAGTTTGATATTTTTGTCTCTCTTATTTGTGACCTATTTTGGGCATTGTACTTTGATCATCTATATTGAGGAAGTTCTTGTTGGGTTTTCTTCCCCTTGAGGGTTTCCCACGGTATATTGTTTTTGTGCTTTGTGATTGTGTATCTTTCAGAGATCCTTATTATGCTTCTATTGTGAATAATATATTGAATGCTAATGAAATTGGAATCTAGTCTATGGTAGCATATAATCTTAACAGGTTGGTGTCCAGTGCTTCTTGGGATGGGTCCATTAGGACACATGGCCACACTCATTTTGCTTTGTAGAGGTGATTGCGCGTGTAAGGGTTGTCATACCCAATTTAGCACACCTCATTTTTCCCACTTGGACCGATTGTTTAAATGGAAATTCCCTCCTAGTCTCCAGACCCATGACATCATTCCTTAATGAAGAAGCCTTCATTGTTAAAAAAGGAGGGTGTTGAGGGACAAGCATGTATTGGGATTAGTTGGGGCATAACATCCTCCTTTGGGATCACCTTGCACTTGGTGGAGCCTAATTGCACATTTTTATTCTTATTTTATGTCATTGTATGGTTTAGTCCCTACTTTGTGGGTGCACTAACCTTAAATTTTATAATTTGTCATTAACTTTGTAGGCTCAAATTTGTAAAAGCCTAAAGGTTGAGGCCCGAGGGTTGTCTCATATAAATAAGACAACCTCACCTCATTTGTGAATCATGGACAAGGGTTCAAATTATGTATTCTTTTATTTTTCTACTAGTTTATTGGAGCATTTGATGCTAGGCACACCTCTCTCTTGGATGCATTTTCTCTTGCATGAAGGATGAATGGAAGGATTTCTAGGGTTTGATTGTCACATGCTAAGTGGATGGTAAGAATAGTTGTAATAACTCGTGCTCAAGGGTGACCTAAGGTGTTTTTTCCTTGCTCATTCTTGATTAATGTCGATAAGTTTATCTCCTAACTTTAGTTTAAAGTCATTCTTGAAGTACTTTGGACTGAGGTAGGGTTTGTTTGCTAGCATTTTGTCTACTTGCTTGAGGAGACCTTCCTACCAAGGAGCTCTGCATTGTTCTATTGGGACCAGTGTTATCGGAACAGATAAAACCGGCCAGTGCGACCAGTTCACATGTCCGACCGGTCAAGTGCCTAAACTAGAAAACCTGCAAAAATTATTTTGACTGGTTGTGAACCGGATGTGAACCAATATGGAACTGGCCAAAACCGACCGAACAGAATGGTTTGACCGATTCCATATGAAACCGGCCAAAACCGACCGAACCGAATGGTTTTGACTGATTCCATATGAAACCGGCCGATCCTTACTCTACTTATTTTTTGGACTCTAGGGGCCACTTAGAGCCTATTTATTGATGTATTTTGGTTCAAAACTTCAGAGATGTATTGCACTCGGTGCTATTTTGGTTATTTGCACCCATACTTGTTATATATATGAAAAATTTTGCTTATTTGTGTATTAATGGTTTGGATTCATATGTATGCACATGAATATATATGATTTTTACAAAATATGAATAGTTTATGTATTTTTTGGTCAATCATTTTTTCCCAATTTTTTTCCGGTTTCAGTTCGGTTCACATTTTGGGCTCTACCGATTCGGTTCCAGTCCCAATTGTCCGCTTTCCATTGTTCATAGCTATTAAGGTTTTGTGGAAGGTATTTGTGGTTTGTTGGTAGTTGTAGGTTTCATTGATTAGGGTCTCCCTCTGGGTTTGGAGTTACCCGAAGTGTTGAGAGGTTAGACTGTGGTGACATTGGGTTTAACTCTCTCCCAAGTTTACCGTCATTAGCACTAGGTCTATATAGCTTTGATTTGCGAAGGGGTGTTGTTGCCAACTAAGTTGTACTTAGATGGACTATCAAGTGAGCGGGCAAAGTTGAACATGTCAATGTTCATTTTCGATGTTTTGATGTCCAGCAAGCCTTTTAAAGGGCCACTTTTTTAAATTTTCCACATGTCCATGGCCCTACGGGGTTTGTAATAAAATGTACTAGCATGGTGTTTTGTAAAGGACTTGGTTCCCTAGGACTTTTTGGCTAAGTCAGGTATTCCAAGGAGTTTTTTCACCTATTGATTATGTCTTACATTAGTGCATAACATAATTTTTGGGTTTTTCTCCTGCTCCTCCAAAGCTGGAATGCCTGAGGAGGCTGACGGGCCTTAGGGGATTGTTAAAGTCCATGGGTCAATGTATATGAACATGCTAGACATTATTTTTGAGTCATATGGACATGTGCTAAGTCCCCCTAGGTAGTTTTTTAATTTTTGGCAAAATTTAATTTTTCCGTAAATAAGCCATTTTTTAATGGTTTCATTAAAAAATATTGTAATTGGCCTAGAAGTGGCATCTGGAGATCTTTTTTGCCTTAGGGGTGGTCGTTTTCCAACTCAAAGCACCCCCTTAACCCCTAAACCCACTTTGTCTAATGTTTGGGTGCTTAATTTTTCACCTATGGTCAAAAACCCAAAAAAGTCATAAAAGTCATGAAAAAATCAAAAAATGAAAAAGTGACTTAAAAAAAAAAAAGTATTATTTTTGGGAGTTATTGAAGGTCTGATTTCGACCAGCATGAATCTAGGAGTGTTTTGGGCTGATTTTCGTGTCATATGAGCAGCCCATATCATGGGCATAACTCCCCCAATTTATGCAAGTCACATTTTCTCTAAGGAAGGGCACATTTAGTATCTTGGGCAGCCCACATTTTGAGGTATAGCAGCACCATTTGGGCTGAGTATGTGGGCACCTTTAGTGCTGCTATGTTAGCAGCTGTTTCAGTGGTAGGGGCAGCCCATTTTGCTCCAATATTTGTGCCACCACTCCCCCACTATCTTATTGCTAAATTCGCCCTCCCTCTTGCTCACTCTATAGAAACGAGGGTGTTCTATCCATTTGCTAGAGTTGGAATTGGGAGCATGAGACTTATGACTGTAATATTTTCTCTAGTTTGAATAAAAGAAGACTTTCGAGGTCAGCTTGCGTTGTTCTTGTCACATGTGGATGTACTATCTTGTGTCTTTTTCCAAGATAACCTATGCATAAGCCTCATTCTTCAAGGGTGTGGTGTGCTCATTGGAAGGATTGTTACCAATCTATGAGATAAGTTGCTTCAATTTGTTTATTGCAGTAGCTTAGTGATATGTGCTTGGTAAGAGATTATTCTTGTATTTTTCATTTGTTTATGGATTTGCAATAGTGGTTTCTTGTGAGTGCATGTCTACACTTAATTTTTGTTGCTGAGATATGTGATGTGCAGGTGTTTTCTTGAGTTGGCAAGGAGGATCTTGTTTGCTTCCTCTTTTTTCTAATCTTTGTTGGTAGATACAGTCCCTTTGAACATCACTAAACCATCTCCAAAGCTTCAGATTTCAACAAAGGATTTGCTCCATCTTTCTCTCTCTTATTAAAAAAAATCAAATTTTTTGGTTACTGGTTACTAATCAAAAAGTGGTTCTGATTTATATACTGCTGTTAACATTCCAAATAGATCAGAATTTGCTATCAGAAAGTTATAATCTTTTACTTTATAAAGCGTTCATCTTTAATAGATTAAAACTTCTTGTTCATCTAGCATTTTCCTTTCGAAACTGGTTAAAATCGTCAAAATTTTTCAAAGTTTTCAGGAGTAGTGTTAGATTTGATTTTAAAGTACATCTAGCTATTAATAGAGCTTCTAATTTGCAGCCCTTAAAAGCTTGCAAAGATCCCAAGTAAACAAGCCCCATTGCTTGTTTTACTTGGTTAAATTTCGTCATTTTTAACTAGTTTTGACACTTAGTTTTTTATGGTTTTTTAGGAGGTGTTCCAAAGACACTCTTAAAGTGTTTTTGGGCATCTTATACTGACGTTTACTTGCTGGTTTGCAACAAAAGACGAACAGGTAGGAGGAGGTGCTGCCAAAATTTCAAGGATCCAGGCAATCCAGAGGACCAATATTGAAATTTTGTTAAACCGGTTAAATTTTTCCTGCAAAATTGTAAGCCACCAAGTCACTTTAAGTAGACTGGGGCACTTCTCTGATCATTGTAAAAGATTATTAAACGAGAGCAAGTGGGATAGCCAGCATCCACACCCCATCCCCTTAGGGGTGGCCTATGTCGTCTCTTTTCATGGTGTGATTTTTTAGAGTAGTTTACTTCTTTTATTTTCGGCATTTAATAAAACTAACTAGGGTTAAAATTTACCTTCTTGGTCCGTTCCACTAGCGGGCCACAAGTTCACTCAGGACATAGATTTTTATCATTTTTTTTACAAACTCAAACACCCCCTTGCTTTCCCGAAGTAGGGTTTCAGAACAAGGGCTTGCCCGAGTACTGGCCTGAAAAGAGACTCTTGGGGTTTTAAAAGATAAAATTTTGGTTCATAAAAAATTTTAAAAATTTCCGAGGTCTTCTCCTGTATGCTCTGTGGCCAACTTGCAGCTCAGTCTGATCATGTTGGTACGCATCAAAAAGGGGAAGATGACTAGTAATAGGATCTAACACCACCCCAATAAACAAACATTTTTGTGAAAATCCGGCACAATGCGAGTATTTTGTTGTCATGGGCAAATTTTTCAAAGGACTTGGGACAAAACTGGGTAGTGACCTCTTGGAAACCATTAGGCTTGCCCTCGTTGGTACAGCATCTGAACACCTCCTTGAGACTCCGATCCAGCCTAAGTCTGAGTGAGAAGCCACACATCAAAATTCCGGACATGTTCCCCGTACCTTTGTGTATATTGGGAACCCACCAACCCTAATAAAAAGATCACTACCACATTAAATTTAAAATAAACCAAGAACACTTGCACAACATTTACTTTTTCAGTTCATGCATCTTTTTCGACTCCATGCAGGCACTAGTTTATATTGTTATATTTCATGTTATTGATGAATGTTGTTTATGATGATAATGTTGAATATTTGCAAATGAAATGTTGATGAATGGTGTTTTGCTTTATATGTATAAATGTATGCTGCATTAGCTTGGTTTCAAAAAGTATTTCTAACTCCTAGATTAGACACCATAGTTTCTTTTCATTTTTAGGGTCCACCCCCCTTGGCTTCCCTAGGAAAGCCTTGATAGAGGAGTCGAGTCCCAAGTGATAACACTTGACTCTGACTTGCCCCAAGGCCACACCAGCAGCTTGAAGACTTCTGCTGCGTTTTCCCAGGTGTGGAACCAGGCGGCAACAGGTGCTAGTTTGAGAGATAACAGGGTGTAAGGGCACAAATAGGTAGTACCAATGGTGGATCCACGGGAGTTATAGGAGTGGCATGTGGAGTAATAAGGAGGTAGGGACAAGGTGTAGGCCCACGGAGAGAGGGTACCACTAGTGGGGAAGAAGGGGATGGAAAAGATTGACAAGAAAAACAACATGCCAAAAAAAACTTCACCAGGCTCATCGAGGAGAACAAAAAAAAGGCAGAAAAAAATTTGAGAAAAATTCAAGACATACAAAATCCCAAGTAGAAGAGAAAATGCACAGATTTGGAGCATCCAGAACTCAATTTCGTTGAAACGAGAAGCATTTCTGGTTAATTTGGCCACCTCAAACTGAGTTGTGCAATCAAATTTGCTCCCAAAAATAACACCAAAAGTGTGAATCTGAAAAGTGCCCACATAACCAATTTGTAGAAGACAATGATTTAGCTGCTAGCAGCTAGCCCATTTTTTATATTAGCTGATACCATGTTTGAAATTGCACAGTCATAGGATCATAGCAAAACAACAAATCAAATGACATAGGATATACCTGGTAAAACTCTTCAAGGGAAGCATCCACAGAGCAAGAGGGGAAGCTCAATTATTTCTCAATCATGTACAATAAGGACTTCGGTCCTTATTATAGAGGAGATGCTTGCATGCTATCTACTCATTTATTTGCAGTTCACTAAGCCACAACTCAACTAGCCAACTCGCTATGCTTTAAATAAACGGATGTCCAAGTTAAGCTTACTTGAACTTGGGATCCATCAATGCATGGATAGATCAAGATAAGTTAACTCAATTAATGTCAACCTTATCTTGATAATTCCAATGCTTTATTTTGATAATTACAAAGCTATTTATTGTCCATAATTTACTAATTAGATGTGCACAAATAATTAAAAAGTATGCACACATAATTATGCAACATCAATGACATCAAATTCACCTAGGACTTGGACATGGCTTACTGACACAAAGTTGGGGGAACATGCCCGATGATGTTTGAACCTATGCCATCATCAAGGCACACTTTTGCCTTCATTGCTAGACCATGGTCCAATGGAAAGTATTGTTCGTAAGTTAAATTATTTATAATTTATCCCAAATTTGTAATATATTAAGAAGAGAGTGGAACATTAGTGTGTAAGGAGAGACCTTATTGTCTCCTAAAATCATTATTGTATGACTTCCTAATTCTCTTGGAGAATTTGTCAATTCACTCTAGTGTTGCAAACAATGGAATAGGCAAAAAAATCACCGAGAGTCTTGATTCTTGACCTTGGGACATCAAAAACATAGGTGAAAAACTCGGCAAACTGCAGCAAGCATTAAAAAATACAAAATAATTACATTTTTGTTTCATCTTAAAAAATATATAAACTAACAACATCAAATAATCACATTGCCACATATATGTGAAAAAAGACAGACATATAAGATGTATAAGATGCTAAATGATACATCAAACATTAAATGTCAATGCTGATAGTTGTCCAGTCAAGATTGAAAACTGAATACACAGTACAAAATAACAATAAATATGTAATAAATGTATCTCATTATCATGAGTCATCTAGAATAATCAATCTAGCAGCTAGCTATCGATTCCCTCTGCCTCTTATGGGCAAAGGTTATGGCCCGTCCTCTAGTAGAAGGTCATGTGTAGCAGGTGATGCTGAGGCTGGAACATCAGCTTCCTCACACTCAGTCTCTCCTCCTCCTCCTCCTCCTCCCCAGGAAACTCTGAGCCATCCTCCCCTACCCCCTCCTCCTCCCCAAACGGCTCGAGGCCAACCTCCCCTATCCCCCCTCCTCCCCAAATAGCTCTAGGCCATCCTCCCCTACCACCTACACTCCTGCTCCTCCTCTTTTAACCACTCAAGTGCCTCCTCCATAACAGGGATGATAAATCCCATGTGATAGCTAAAGCAACAAATGAGGATATCTAAAGAAAGCTACGCCTTGTAATAATGACTTGTTTAATTCTATCTACTAACTAAACAAGGTTAGCAGGAAGTTTCCAATGCCACTCTTTCAAATCACAAACCCAGCTGCTTTCTCAGCTTCTAGATAACAAAAGGAAACAGTAAAGACAACATTTAGGCTCAACACTTTCATATTGGAAGGTACGGTACATTTACCAATAAACAAAGGCATATGTGGAACATCATTTACCACTTTATGTGAATGAGAAGATGTGATCGATAGCTTTAGATGTAACTGTCAAGTACAAAGCTTTGTAACTGAGGTCAAGCACAACGTGGGATTGATAACTTCATACGAGAAGTACAAATTAAGACACTAAATGCATATTTAACAAATGACCGCCCCAAGGCTTGAAATAATTCACTTGCACATCGTCCAGTTCAAAGATATCTGGCTCATAAGTGTTGAAGTTTTACACAGGATGAGCCTAATGCAAATATGCACGAGAGCCTTAAATATATATATCTGCATATGATGAGGAGGATTGACATACATTTTTTATTAATAACATATTCTAAATTTTATTTCTCAGATAATGAAGTTCATGGTGTACAAATTCTACTTGAGGACAACTATTTAAGAATAATATAGACATAAATAACAAGGCTTTGTTACACAATAAAGTCATGACAACACTAGATGCAAAATATAAGCAGGTAATATCCATTTTACAACTCCCTCAAATTTACCTGTATCGAAGGTTGCCGACAGATACTGGCCGTTAAATTCGTAACAAATGCAGAGATTGCACGGATTGCTTGCCCCTGCACTTCTGCATCAATATTCCACCAAATCTTGGTTTTCTCATCCTTAGATCTGATTTCAAGCGCATTCATACATTCAATAATTAGGCAGTGACAATAAGCAATAGAAGGTATAGAAACAATTTAACGTGTGGGTATATTACTATTGTTAATTGAACTTGGGTCAATCTAAGGGGCCTAGAAACAACATTACTCAATCCATGTCATAGAGGTAGATCAACATCTAGAAATAAAACTAGAGGAAGATGAACAAAAAGGAGTATAACCAAAAAGAGCATCAGTCAAAAATTTGCCGAGGTTCAACATTGTCACTTCTGGCAAACCAGTCAATGGACACTATATCAGCACGTTTTCAGTCTCTGCCTGTGTTACTGTCCGATAAGTCATAGCAAAAAAAGGCAGGCTAGGTTTAACTGAATCGGAAAACGGAAAAAGTTTCAAAACAGGAATGGTTTCAGAAATGAAAGTTCCCAAAATTTAGAGAAAGGAGAAACTGCAGTGTAGATGTAATATAGATATAACAAAGATATAAATGGTGTATGTAATATAATAGCTATATCAATATTTCTCTTGTATTTCATTATATTTCTAGTTTTTCTTTTATTTCTTGGTTCCTAGGTCACTATGGGACCCACTTTCCCACAGAGCCCACGTTTATTAGGCTAGTAGCATCTAATGATGGCCATAAAAATGTTTCTGAAATGCTTTGCAATCTGTTTCCCAAACTGTTTCCTGGTTGGAAACGTTTCTGGCCTGAAAACACTAGGGGAGCTGTTGCACGCAGCCTAGATGGCAATTTTTTTTCCAGTGTGTTGATTATTGGAAAATACATGTAATGCCTAAAGCCATCGATAGTCAACATTATCTCATTTAGATCCAGGTCTAGATTCAACGGAAAAAACCATATGGTCTTCACCCCAAAACAACCAGTTCAAAATGGACTATCAAAATTTACCCCATCTTCAAAAGCAATCATCACACTAATAAAATACATACAAAAATGATCCAATGTCAAATAAAGACATGACTATTTTAATGATCTAACATTTCGTTTCAGTTAACGTATTCCAACATGGAAAGACAAATTGGTTGGGATTCGGTACCAAGAAACAGGGCACCCATTGAATTCATAAGAACTCGACCGATATAAAGGATGTGCCCAAAGCACATCTAGTATTGTTGGGGGGGGGGGGGGGGGGTGACAATTTTTACAGTTGTTTGGTGGCATCTTTATGCTCTGATTACACTAGAGAGCAAATGAAAAATTGAAAAAAAAGAAATAAAGAAAGACCGACCAAATACCTTATTCCGAGGGTAAGGGCCTTGTGAAGGCGCTCCTGAAGATGGATGAGATGATGAGCATGCGTGAGCTCCTCCTCTTGGTTTTGGTTACGGTTACGGTTGCGCGAAGAAGAGGAAGCCTTCCTGGAGATGGATCTGTCAGCCTTCACAGCGCGCATTTTTCCGATTCAGTAAATATAATGTAATCTTTTAGCAAATCCCACTGCCTTTCGCAGCCTAAATCTACAGCGATGGTTCTTGTATTTGTGTATTCGTTTTACATTCAATAATATATTGACGTCATCAATCGAGTCGATGACGAAACACTATATCCACATCAGCGAATCTAAAATTCTAAGAAATACAGATTCTTATAAATGGTAAGGGAGTCTCCTAATTGTATACGTTCGGGACGAAATTCACTATATCCGTATCCAAGTGCCGTAATTTGAAGGCTGCAGATCCGGAAAGAAAGCCCAGAATGTTGTTGTATTTGAGAGCAAAGGGCCAACGTTTTGTCCCTATTACTTCTCATAAAAAGAATATGGTGGCCAGTCCTTTTTGAAATTGAATATGAATTTTACTAAAATTGAGCAGATATGGTTTCAGCATCTTTTTCCATTCGTGCATTTCATATATACAATTTCATCAAACATAAAAATACTGTCCATAAAGGAAAAGAGGCGAAGGTTGAGCTTTTATTTTACTTTTTACGGTTATGTCTTCTTGAATTAATAGGTGGTTACTATTATCGTGTATTTTGTCAAATAATTCAGGTCCATGTCGGTGGGGGTGTTAAGGAAAACATGCATTTTTCATTCATATTATTTTTCATTTTTATCTATAATATGTTCGTCCCAATGTTTTTATCCAATTTTCATCTATTAATCCTCATCATGCGTGAATAATCCCTTGCATTACAAAAATCCTACATTTTGTACTTCCTCTTTGTTTAAAAATATTTATATCCATGTTTAAAGGTAAATTAAAATATACTTCTCAATACTATACCTATAGTTATATTAAAATACTCATATCACCCCCTTATTACCACTTGGTTGGTCCCATGTGCTTGGTCAGTTGCCACTAGCGACAATAAAATGTGACTTGCTTAAGGAGTTTCAGAAGCCTAAGTCTGAGTCAGTGCATCACACAGATTAAAGAGATAAAGCATATGGTAGGAGAATCCATCTCGGATTATGACCAAAGATTTTAAGATTATGCTAGATAGATTGTCATTTTAGATACAAGAGATATATTGCTCAAACTTGAGTGATTTTTAAAATCACCAAAAATGAATGGATGTGTTAGGGTATGCCTAACTAGTGAACATGTGTGTTTTATAAATTGTGTCAAGCTTCGCATACTAGTTGATGATTGTATTGTGCTTTTAAAGGATCTTATAAAATTGGTCCTAGCTTTATTGTATTGTTGGTCCCATGTGCTTGGTCAGTTGGGTCATCTCTCAACAAAACAGATTAGGCCACTAGCGACAATAAAATGTGACTTGCTTAAGGAGTTTCAGAAGCCTAAGTCTGAGTCACAGTGCAGCACACAGATTAAAGAGATAAAGCATATGGTAGGAGAATCCATCTCGGATTATGACCAAAGATTTAAGATTATGCTAGATAGACTGTCATTTTAGATACAAGAGATATATTGCTCAAACTTGAGTGATTTTTAAAATCACCAAAAATGAATGGATGTGTTAGGGTATGTCTAACTAGTGAACATGTGTGTTTTATAAATTGTGTCAAGCTTCGCATACTAGTTGATGATTGTATTGTGCTTTTAAAGGATCTTATAAAATGTGAAAATGTAAAATATTGCTTAGTGTGCTGACTTGGGGTTGCTATTGGGTTAATCCAAGTAGCATAAAGTTAGGAATCATAATTAACCATGTATTGACCAAATTGGTTATTTATACACAAATTGTCAATGTTATTTGTCACATCCTTGTCCATCAATCCGACAAACAAAGGGAGACATGAACGAATTATGGGCTTCTAAATTTCGCCCCATGGCCATATTACGAATTCATAAATATTCAAATGTGTGTGTAGATGCATAAAGAAAAATACACGGCAGAAATAAACTCTATCCACACACACATAGCATGCATATACAAGCATAATCATCACAGGCATCAAATAAAAACGTTGCAAATTAAAATACAAGAGAATACTTATCTTTAAACAAAGAAGATCCAAGCAACTGGTTATGTAAGAGTGATTTTCCACCCAACTGTAGGTACTTGTTGGCTCATATACTGTTCTTTAACTTTTCAAGATAGACCTAGGTTCTGCACGGTTCAGGGAACCAACAAAACCCCTTTTCACCGGCCCTTTCGGCAACAGTCTGCGAGCAGACTGAGGTCTCACCCGAGGTGAAATTATGGGGAGGTTGCGGAATCAAGTTTCCACAACTAGGTGATGCGCGGTTCGGAATGGCTTGTGACGCAAATATTCTTATCTTCTGGATCTTTGACTAGCGAGCAACACGCTACAGGACTCGCGCTGCAAAGATACCAAGTATGCAAGGTAGTTGCGCTACCTAAGACTGCGCGACTAGACACTTAGACACTCTTAGCATTCATCATATCTGTGCAACTATGTAAATTATACTGTTATCCATACACATTACTTAGATTATTTTGCATCTGATATCTTCTGAAATGAAGTATTCATACATTCACAAATATTGACTGCTTGTATATCTGACTTAGAGCAAGATTACTTAGACTTCAATCTTATCATTGACATTCCAGACATATAGACAATAGCGCGAACATGAAAGAGTAAATGTGCGTAAGCAAATACAACATCATAAGCAAAGAACATATTCACATAAACTTCATCACACAACACAGGATTTAACGTGGTTCACCCCCAGGATGGGAGCTACGTCCACAGGAACTATTGTTTATTATAAATGGGAAGGGTTCAATAGTTACGGTCTGCGCACTCAGCTGCAGACTCTCTTCTCTCTTCAATGGGCCTCTGCGCACGCAACTGCAGAGCCTCTTTACATAGTCTCTCAACGGAGATCAACAAAACACTTAGAGATCAATATCTCAATACAAAATCCCACCCTTCCCTTTACAAAAATGCCCTTTTTATAGACCGTGCCCGTAGATCACGTCTTTACATTCATGGTGGGCTAAAGCAAAACCCTAAGGTACCCAAAATGATGCGATTACTCCGTTAACCAAATCTGTTATGCTATGATAGCGACTTCATCATCGTGGCCACCCTTCTGCGATGTCTCTAACTTCTGACATCTTCTGACTGCGCGTGGTCACATCACTTTCAATCGTTCTGTCGAACGCATGCCGACAGGTCGCTTTCATCTCGTTGTTTCTTTTCTAACGGTTTTGTGTATCTGGTCCACTTAGTGTTGCCCTTGCTCGTGCGACCGGTCGCTTTCCTTCTTCGCCACTCCTTACCCACCTGCCAGGAATCTCGAAGTATCTTCCCAAAAATAGATCATCGATCGATATTACCGGAACCTATACCGTTTTCCTTCCAAAACTCTGCCATGATGGATCTTCGAGGAGCTGGCACTTCACAGCGCTGGATCTTCGAGCTCTGGACCTTCGCAGCACTGTAACTTTTACTTTGTCGATGTTGTGTTGTAACCTCGCAGCTTCAAAACTCACTTGCCCAAAAATGACTTGACTTGGGCTGCGCCCAACAACACTATATCCATCTTATACTCTTTCTAGTGAGAGGCCACCCCCAAGTTGGGTAATGAATCCACCAGGGTGAAGGAAACACATACATGCTTCTCTCTATCAGCCCACAACCTGTTTTGCTCTATATGCTTCATCAAATGCTCATTTAGAGCTCTAGAGGGATCTCACTCAACCTTCACAGCCATGGCACTCCTTCTAACTACCCCATGCAACACAAGGAAGACATTCCCCTTCACTAATCCACAGTTCCTTCAAAAAATCCAACCTTGACAGTGCTTAACAGTGTGTGTAGTAAGAGTCCAACCTTTTGTATGTTGTTGGAAAACCACCAATCATGGCTTCTCAAGCTTCTGTGAGTAGCAAAACTCGATGGGTAAATGTTCCTAGCTTACCCAACCTTTATGCTCACCTACAACCATCTATTTTCCCTTGAAATCTGCAACCTTGTCTCTAAATTTGAATTTCTTTGGGTTATACCCAAAATAGTAATGGTCATGAACAATAATAGGAAGCTCTATGTAGTGTAGATCTGCATGAGAGAATGAGATTATGAGTGTCGAGTCCAAAGGATATGAGAGGATGCTGAAAAGAAAATCAATGTTTCCTTGTGGAGATTATTCTCCAATTTCCACTACAACCATCTTATCAGCCTTTTGTAGCTTTCCTTGGTCATTACAACAACTCACATTGCCTTGTTGTTCCAATTGCTTTGAGAAATTTTAGCCAAGTCCAACTTGACCTTTCTTGGACTTCTTAACACTTAACAACACTGCAATTATTCCATTACAACTCCATGTGTCGAGTCTTTTCAAGGTCCATTATATGTCCTTGTGCCTCATTCAACTATGAGATTCGTTTTTCTTTCCCAAGGAAATATTTTTCACAATTTTGAACCACACAATACATTCACACATAGGAATGCCTCATTCCTTGAATAGAAACCTTTGCATGGCCACTCTATTGCTATCATGAACCACATGATAGATCCACATACTACAATTTCTTGCTCCATTAGTGACAAGTTCTAGGTGAATGGATTTACTTACTCATATGTTGTTGGTTCATATCTTGCAATATCTTACAACTTCTCTTAGCATGCATGCGCTCTCCCACAAGGATGATTCACCCGTCACCCTTATAAGTTCCATGTCATGTACCTACTAGCATATTCGATACCTTTTTGAGCATTCTCTTATGGGAAACAATATCTATCTCCGATAATCAAGAGCTCACATGGCTCTTCCTTGCAATTCAAATTGCACATATTACTCACAATAATACATTGGATGCATTCTTATCTAAGGCATCGGTGTCCACTATCGGTCTCTTTTATTCCTTCATGATTAGACATGGTTGTCGCTCGTTAATGATGCATAGGAAAATTAATTACTCTCAATAAGGGATTCCACAAGCCCTCTATGCAATTCATATTACACTTTCTAAACATAGAGAATGCATTGCATACATTCTAGTTAAGGAACTGTTATCCACTATATTGCACTTAGTGGATTCTGAGTGAATCGTCGAAGACTTGAACAATCAAATTGTTTGTCATCAGTGTTATGTGATCCATTAGGCCAAATTTTGGCCCCTTTTCAAAAAATTGCATGTCCATAACCCCATGGGGAATTGTAATAATTTGGTCTAAGCATGATCTTTTTGTAACAGGCTTGGCTTACCTTAGGTTTATCTATCAAGGGGATACTTTAGAGTGTTTTTTTCTTAGGAATGATGTGTTGCACTTCAGTGACGTATAATTCCTGAGTCTTTCACTCACACCTCCAAAGCTAGAGTATTTACCTTGGTGGTCAAACCTTGGAAGGTTATTAAATCCCAAGTGTCTATGTATTTTTACATGCTAGCAATCAATAATGAGTCGTATGGACATGCACTAGGTACCCTAGGAGTTTGAGTCAGTTCCGACCAAAGTAATTTTTCCCGCAAAACTTAGTTCATTTTTTAATGGTTTAAATGGGAAAATTCAAATTGTAATAAAAGTATGGTCTAGAGGTGGAATTTGGCATGGGGATGCTCATTTTCACACCCATAGCATCCTATTTACCCTAGGACCCACTTTTCCTATGTTTCGGGTGATCAAATGATCACTTAAAGCATTTTTGCTCAAAAAAACAACAAAATGTCAAAAAAATGCTAAAAATCACACAAAAGAACAAAGTGAGAAAATTGGGGAAACATGATTAAAACATCTTGAAGAGGTGGCAAGGTTGTCTTTTATGGAATGCGACCTCATTAAGTGGATAAAGCACATGTTTAAAAGTCATATCATGACGGATAACGAATGCATTTTTTTAAAGGATGCGCCATTCCTGTAACATGGGCAACTTGTTGTATGTGGCATCCCATAAATGGATGGTGATAAAACCAAGAGGGAGGTCGCCTACCTCGTGAGAATTGGTGCACCCTCCCTTGAAGTGAATCTCCATCATATCAATCACGTTGATCCTTTATCAATTCCATATTTTGCTCAAAGTCGCCCAAGTCACTCCATGATTTATGTGATGGCCCCCGCTTCAATCCCTTGATGAGTGCGTTCCCACCTCCTTCTCCATTTGTTATTTAAGCAGTAGCTTGGGATCTCTTTTGAGCATGGTCAGAGAGGACCAAAAGGCTAGTCAAGTTTGTACTTATTGTATTGTAATATTTTGATGGAATAAAGAAGGCTTTGGAGGAAAATCTCTTGTGTCGAGCATCATTGTGTGTGGATTAACACTACATATTCTTATGAGGTAATTTGTACTGCTTTAGTTTTTGCATCTTGTGGTTGAATGTTGGCCTTTGAAGGGGAGTTATCTCCCGGTAGGTAGGATAATTTCTAGTTTGATTATTCTCTTTGTTAGTTTACTTTGGATCTCTCAGACGTACATGTGTATTCTAGTTTGATTTCCATGCTTTCTGAGTTTCCATTGTAGGTGGCACCAATATTCGTTTTAACCATTTGTATACAAGAAGTTACGAGTTGATGCAGGTATCTAGCTCGAATGTTTGGAAGATCTAGTTTGACTCCTCCAATCTTCGAACAATTTTTCGCATAGTCCCTCCGCTTTCCACTTGTAGGCTCCACAACTCAAGATATTCCCAAACTAATGGCTTTTTTGCTCTCTCTCTCTCTCCTCTTTAATTAAAATTTATCTTGGTTACAGTTACTAACATGAATAAGTAAATTAGTTTACTTTTCAAAAGAATATAATAAAGGCCGATTTATTTAAGTGTGTTACTAGATCTAGGATTTAAATCTTATTTTTAGTATATCTAGGTTGCTTAAGTACTTATGCATATTTCTTACCTTTCAGTACTTAAAATTTGCATGCTTTTAACGTTCATTTGGGCACATTTGGTGCATTTCAGGTCGCTGGTTTTTCATTTTTATCACCATACCAAGAGGAAGTGCTGCCAAAAAAACGAAGATCTAAAGCCATCCCAGGCTTGCCGGAGCATATACTTCCATCTTGTACCATTTTTTGAAACTTGTAAGGCCTTTGGATCCAAATCTATAAGGACCAAAGGCATCCACCTTCATTATTTAAATTAATTAATAAAGTTAAGCAGGCTACTCAGCGCTTGCCCCCATCCCCCCAGGGGGGGTCCGCGTCTTTTGTGGTTTGGTGAATTTTGTTATTTGCTTTTGTTTTAGATTAGTTTTCATTATGTAAATGTTTAAAATAAACAATCACATGCACACAATCCATCCTTAAAGGGGTGTATATATTAGTTTATTTCATTTTTGCTTTGGCATTTATTTCGTGACAATAAACTCTAAAAATTTGCACCCTTGCTTTCCCGAAGTATTGCACCAACCATTGGTGTGTGGAAAATATATTCTTGGGTTTTATATTAGTTAATCAACTCAGCCATAACATTAATAAAATTTACCAAGACTTAAAAGTCCCAATTATGCTCTTGACCCCTACAGCCTAGTTTGAACAGTTGGTCAATCAGAAAAGGACTTTGAGTGACTAGTTTAATAGGGAAATCCAACGAAAACTTGAGCTATAGAACTCAGGAGGTCGCGTGAATATAAATACAGAGTCAGTGGGATACTTTAAGAAGGTTATGCCTCGCCCAATTGGACCTTTGGTTTAGTTGTCACTACGCTCAATTCAAAGGCCTAAGTTGGAATTGGGCCAAACCAAGAACTAACTCATTCCTTAATTCACGCATCTAATAAAATCAGTTAAAACCGACCAACAAGACTTGCAACACTTTCAGGACACAGCAGCACTCCAAAAATCTCATGTGACTCCATTTGGCACTTGTTTAATCTGCAACAATCAATTCAATTAAGTAAATCAATGTATCAAATGGATGTATCCTTTTTCTTGTTGTTATTTTAAATCACAAATTATAGACTTTGGTTTAGTATCAATTCACCTTCAAACTCCTAGATTAATTTTATTATTTAACTTAGCATAAAGCCTTAGTTTTTCTTTCTTAGGGATCGCCCCCCTTGGCTTCGCTAGGAGTTGGCCTAGACAGAGGAGTTGATTGTTGAGTGATAGTATCTTGACTCTTTGCTTGCCCCCAAGGACACACCCAATGGCTTGAAGATTTATGCCATGCTAATGGTTAACCCCTTTTTCTCTGAGGTGCGTATTTGGTGGCAACATTTTTAGTGTTGTTGTCAGGGATAAATCTTTTTATTCTCGTAGTACAACTTTTGATTTTTTCACCTTTTTTTTTTTGCTTTGTTTGATGAATGTTTAGAGTAGATCTTTTATTTTTCATCTGGCGACTCTACTTACCTTTTTTCTTTTTTTTATAAAACATTCAAATAAAATAAAATAAAAGAAATTCTGCAAAAACATGGATGGCAAGGCCCAAGTCTTTGTTTTACTTGCAAAAGGGATTGTGAGACGATGTATCATCTATTCTTTTCACGCTCTTGTGCAGATAAGGTATGGAATGATGTAGCAGGAAGGTTACACTCTCAGTACGACAGAGAGGACTCTCACTTGGAACAACAATTTTACAATTGGTGGCACAATTCATCGTTGAGAGATTTCGCTTCCCTTCCTCCCTCTTTTGTTTATGGGGTTTGGTGGGCTCGAAATTCTGCCATTTTTCAAAGCAAGTGGATTCCTCCCGAAGTCACAGCCTAACTCATTTTGCAGTGGACGCTGGAACACAAAGTCTCACCCAAGAAGACCAAAGAAAGGATGATGGTGGCGCCTCATATTGATTTATTTGATGGCGCTAGTCAGGGAGCACCACTGTTAGGAGGATTTGGAGTAGTCTTGTACCTTACTAATAATCACAAATTCAATATCAAATATGCTCCAGGACAGTGTTCAAATAGTAAGGCAAAATTGGCATCTCTTTGTGCAGTTTTAAAGGTAGCCAAATGAAAGAACAATGAGCAGTTACAGCTGTATGGAGACTCCAAGATGGTGGTAGATTGGGCCACAAACAAAATCTAGATTGCAGCTCCTCATCTACAAAACATTTTGGCTACAATCTGATTCCTTCTCCAGCAATTTCGTGATACCTCTTTTGTGCATGTGTATAGGGAGCCGTACGCCGAAACATACAAGTTGTTTAAGCTAGCATTGGTCGAAGTCCCAATGTCATAGAGGTTCAGGAGAGTAGGGATGATATTGATTTTGATGCAACAGTTCAGTTCTAACAATGTAGAGTTTTGGATGTTTTAAGATGTAAGTCTTTATGGGTTTGTATAGAAATGAAATAGTAAAGTAGAGATGTAATAGCTCCTATGACGTAAGTCTTTATGGGATTGTATAGCACTGAAACAATAAAGTGGAGTTGTAGTAGATTCTATGATGTAAGTCCATAAATGGGCAGTCTATGTTTATTCGACACGAATAAAAAGGGTTTTTTCTACGGAAAAAACGTATATATATATATATATATATATATATATATATATCTTATTCTCACATGGCGACTCCATTGAAGGGATAAAACCCTTGTATCTCATATATATTGTTGAGACTTATTGTGTGTAGATGAGCCCATACAGGTACAAAAAATTTTAAAGGCTCATGGTTGAACCGAGTTCATTGATTTGTTTTTATATGGATATTAAGAAAAGAGAAATTGCTACTCAGATCTCCCTTACATTTCCGCCCATTGATTATTTCAAAATTCTTGGATTTCCTAATAAGTTTGAGGGTGAAAAGACAACTTATTCCCTTCCTATTTTTAATGGTCATGATGGGGAACACTCAACAAGATTCCATGTTGTGATTGATGTTCCTTTCATGGATGAGCGAATTTAACATACACCGTGAAGATCATATAATGTATATGTTTGCTTTTTCTTTCCAAGGGGATGCCTCAAGATGGTTTAATGATGGCCTTCCTCCTGATAAATCTATCACTTCCCTCATTTGATTCTTTAGGATATTTTTGAGGCAATGGCATCATGATGAATATCATATTGAATCATTCATTAGAAGCACTCTTGCTCACTTCTTTCCTTCAAAAGAATTTCATATGGAAGATCCTTAGCTATCCAATATCAACATGATGTATGCCATTCCATTTTTTCCCATTGAAGAATGACATGAGGAACCATTCATTGAAGATCCTCCTCATGTTACCTCAACAGAAAATTCTAAAGAGTGGGAATTTTTTCAAGACTATTTTAGTGATGATGAGCACATTTGTACTCCTCATCCACCTCCAAAAGAAACCATTGCAGAAGCCCATATTGAAATTCATGAAGAAGTTTGCAAAGTGTATAATGATGATGGTTTGGAAGGTTTCCTTCCTTATGACCTTTTTTCAGAAGAGGAGGATTATGAGCATGAAGAAGACAGATATATCTTGGGTCATGATATAAGTGATGAAGAGTCCCTCATGAATAACATAGATGTTGATGATGATAACTGGACATTTATAGAGAACCCCATCTATGCCATGCCTAAAGAAGAGAATGATGCGCTTGAATCTTTTGAGAGCATAATTTAAAATCCCATATATGACATATCTGAGGAAAGGAAATTTGAGCCAGATTCTCTTGGTGGTTATATTGAAAAACCCATTTATGACCTTTTCACAGAAAGCATGGACCTTAAGACCTTGGGATATCTTTGCATGGAAGAGGAGCATGAAATATTTTTTGATCAGTGTGAGACATGCATGAGCATCAACAAGGAAGACCCAAAGAAGCAGTAAAGTGAAGATTCAGATCAGATACAGCTAATTGAATAGTAGTACTCTCAGCCATCATTTTCACATACAAAGGTTCTTTATGATTTTGAGTAGTTTGGGGCTTATGCTTTCATAGAAAGTTACTATCAAAAGAGCCTTTCAGATCAATATGATGAGGTAGTTGGTATGCCTTATCATTTTGATTTTTTTCCCAGCCCTATCCAGTCATGGATAGAAGAATCCTACAGGAGGAATTACCATTTGGGGAAGCACTTCAAAGATCTCTCACATGCCTATGATTTCCCATCCAACCCTGCGATCCAAAATATCCATGCAGGTTTGCACTTTCTGATAAACGAATCCTTGATTTGGCTGGTAACCAAAGACAAGGAAAAAATATGTTATATTGATGAAATGTTCAGGTGGTTACATTTTATTTATCATTTTACATAGCATTTTACTTTGTACCATGCTTAGAATAGGAAATTAAGGTCCTAAAAGTGAGCATTTACTTTATGCATTTATTTCTAGTACTTAGGAATAATAATTTTTTTCTTTAGTTAGTTTTAGTTTTTATAAATAAATGCAATTTGTGATTCATTGGTTTCTTCATAAAAATTGTGTTGTTGAAGGTTTTTCTTGTCAAGTTGAGATGTTTTTACAGGTTGTATACACCAGAGATTCTGGTGTTCTCGCATCCTCTCCTTACCTAAAGGCCTGATCAAGTACACGTCCCACAATTGGAGCCAGATGTTATCCACTAAATTGCACTTAGTGGATTACGAGTGAACTAGCGAAGACTTGAACAATCAAATTGTTCGTCATTAGTGTTCTGTGATCCATTAGGCCAAATTTTGGCCATTTTTCAAAAAATTGCATGTCAATGCCCCCATGGGGAATTGTAATAAGTTAGTCTAAGCATGATCATTTTGTAACAGGCTTGGCTTACCTTAGGTTTATCTATCAAGGGGATACTCTAGAATTTTTTTTCCTTAGGAATTATGTGTTGCGCTTCAGTGACGTATAATTCATGAGTTTTTCACTCACACCTCCAAACTTGGAGTATTTACCTTACTGGTCAAGCCTTGTGAGGTTATTAAAGCCTAAGTGTCCATATATTTTTACATGTTAGCCATCAATAAAGAGTTGGATGGACATGCAATAGGTCCCCTAGGATTTTGACTCAGTTACGACAAAAGTAATTTTTCTCGCAAAACTTAGGCCATTCTTTTATGGTATAAATGGGAAAACTCAAATTGTAATAAAAGTATGGTCTAGAGGTGGAATTTGGTGTGGGTATTCTTGTTTTCACATTCAGAGCGTCCTATTTACCGCTAGGACCCACGTTTCCTATGTTTCGGGTGATTAAACTACCACTTAAAGCATTCTTTCTCAAAAAAGCGACAAAATGTCAAAAAAATGCTAAAAATGACACAAAAGGACAAAGTGAGAAAATCGAGGAAACATGATTAAAACATGTTGAAGAGGTCGCAAGGTTGTCTCTTATGGAAGGCGACCTCATTAAGTGGATAAAGCACATGTTTAAAAGTCATGTCATGATGGATAGCGAATGAATTTTTTTAAAGGATGTGCCATCCCTCTCACATGGGAAACTTGTTGTATGTGGCATCCCATAAATGGATGGTGATAAAACCAAGAGGGAGGTTTCCTACCTCGTGAGAGGTGGCGCACCCTCCTTTGAAGTGGATCTCCATCATATCAATCATGTTGATCCTTTCTCAATCCTATATTTTTCTCAAAGTCTCCCAAGTCACTCCATGATTTATGTGATGCGCCCCCCTTCAATCCCTTGATGAGTGAACCCCCCCCCTACTTCTCCATTTTCTATTTAAGCAGGAGCTTGGGATTTCTTTTGAGCATGGTCAGAGAGGACCAAAAGGCTAGTCAAGTTTGTACTCTTTGTATTGTAATATTTTGATGGAAAAAAGAAGGCTTTCGAGGCAAATCTCTTGTGTTGAGCATCATTGTGTGTGATGAACATTGCATATTCCTCTGAGGTAATATGTATTGCTTTAGTTTTTGCATATTGTTGTTGAGTGTTGTCATTTGAAGGGGAAGTATCTCTCGGTAGGTAGGAGAATTTCTAGTTTGATTATTCTCTTTGTTAGTTTACTTTAGATCTCTTAGACGTGCATGTGTATTCTAGTTTGATATCCATGCTTTCTGAGTTTCCATTGTAGGCGGCACCAATATTCGTTTTAACCATTTGTATGAAAGAAGTTATGAGTTGATGCAGGTATCTAGCTCGAATGTTTGGCGGATCTAGTTTGACTCCTCCAATCTTCGAACAATTTTTCGCATAGTCCCTCCACTTTCCACTTGCAGGCTCCACATCTCAATATATTCCCAAGCTTCTAGCTTTTCTGCTCTCTCTCTCCTTCTCTTTAATTAAAATTTCTCTTGGTTACAGTTACTAACATGCTTAAGTAAATTAGTTTACTTCTCAAAAGAATATTTTAAAGGTTGGTTTATTTAAGTATGTTACGAGATCTAGGATTTAAAGGTTATTTTTAATATATCTAGGTTGCTTAAGTACTTGTGCATATTTCTTATCTTCCAGTACTTAAAATTGTTATGCTTTTAACATTCATTTGGGAACATTTGGTGCATTTCAAGTGCCGTCGAAAAAATGAAGATCTAAAGCCATCCCAAGCTTCTTGGAGCATATACTTCCATCTTGTACCATTTTTTGAAACTTGTAAGGTATTTGGATCCATGTCTATAAGGACCAAATGCATCCACCTTCATATTGTAAATTAATTAATAAAGGCAAGCAGGCTACTTAGTGTATGCCCCCATCCCCCTAAGGGGGATCCGCGTCTTTTGTGGTTTGGTGAACTTTTTATTTGCTTTTGTTTTAGATTAGTTTTCATTATGCAAATATTTAAAATAAACAATCACATACACACAATCCGTCCCTAGAGGGTTGTATAGATTAGTTTATTTAATTTTTGCTTTGTCATTTATTTCGCAATAATAAACTCTAAAAATTTGCACCCTTGCTTTCCCAAAGTACTGCACCAACCATTGGTGTGTGGAAAAGAGATTCTTGGGCTTTATATTAGTTAATCAACTCATACATAACATTAATAAAATTTACCAAGACTTAAAAGTCCCAAGTATGCGCTTGACCACTGCAGCCTAGTCTGAACAGTTGGCCAATCAGAAAAGGACTTTGAGTGACTAGTTTAATAGGGCAATCCAACGAAAACTTGAGCTCTAGAACTCAGGAGGTTGTGTGAAACTAACTTCAGAGTCAGTGGGTTATTTTAAGCAGGTTATGCCTTGCCTAGTTGGACCCTTGGTTTATTTGTCACTACGCTGAGTTCGAAGGCCTAAGTTGGAATTGGGCCAAACCAAGAACTAACCCATTCCTTAATTCACGCATCTAATAAAATCAGTTAAAACTGACCAACAAGACTTGCAATTGGACCCTTGGTCTAGTTGTCACTACGCTTAGTTCGAAGGCCTAAGTTGGGATTGGGCCAAACCAAGAACTAACCCATTCCTTAATTCACGCATCTAATAAAATCGGTTAAAACTGACCAACAAGACTTGCAACACTTTCACGACACATCAACACTCCAACAATCTCTTGTGACTCCATTTGGCATTGGTCTAATCTGCAACAATCAATTCAATTAAGTAAATCAATGTATCAGATGGATGTATCCTTTTTCATGCTGTTATTTTAAATCACAAATTGCAGCCTTGGTTTAGTATTCATTCACCTTCAAACTGCTAGATTAATTTTATTCTTTAACGTAGCATAAAGCCTTAGTTTTTCTTTCTTAGGGACCACCCCCCTTGGCTTCGCTAGGAGTTTGCCTATACGGAGGAGTTGAGTGTTTAGTGATAGTATCGCGACTCTTTGCTTGCCCCCAAGGACACACCCAGTGGCTTGAAGATTTTTGCCACACTAACGGTTAACCCCTTTTTCCCCAAGGTGCGTATTTGACCACAACATTTTTGGTGCCATTATCGGGGATAAATCACTTTATTCCAAGAGTACGACTTTTGATTTTTTCACCTTGTTTTTACTTTGTTTAATGAATCTTTAGAGTAGATATTTTATTTTTCATCTACCGACTCCACTAACCTTTTTTCCTTTTTTATAAAAAAATTCAAAGAAAACAAAAAATAGAAATTTATGTGAGTATTTTAAAAAGTATATATATATATATACTCACATGATGACTCCATTGAAGGGTTACAACCCTTGTATCTCATATATATTGTCCAGACTTCTTGTGAGTAGGTGATCCCATACAAGTACATAAAATTTTAAAGGCTCATGGTTGAATCGAGTTCATTGATTTGTTTTGATATGGATATTAACATATGAGAAACTGCTACTCGGATCTCCCTTGCATGTCTGCCCATTGATTACTTCAAAAATCATGGCTTTCTTAATCAATTTGAGGGTGCAAAGATGACTTATTCCCTTCCCATTTTTTATGGTCATGATGGGGAACACTCAACAACATTCCATGTTGTGATGTTCCTTTCATGAATGAGCGAATTTAACATAAACCATGAAGATCATATGATGCACATGTTTGCATTTTCTTTCCAAGGGGGTGCCTCAAGATGGTTTTATGAGGGCCTTCCTAATAAATCTATCACTTCCCTCATTTGCTTCTTTAGGATATTTTTGAGGCAATGGAATCATGGTGAAGATCATATTGAATCATTCATTAGAAGCCCTCTTTCTCACTTATTTCCTTCAAAACAATTTCATATGGAAGAGCCTGAGCTATCCAATATCAACATGATGTATGGCATTCCATTTTTTCCCATTGAAGAACAACATGAGGAACCATGCATTGAAGATACTCCTCATGTTACCTCAACATAAAATGTTGAAGAGTGGGAATTTTTTCATGACTATTTCAATGATGATGATCACATTTGTACTCCTCGTCCACCTCTAGAAGAAACCATTGCATAAGCCCATATTTAAATTCATGAAGAAGTTTGCAAAGTGTATAATGATGATGGTTTGGAAGGTTTCCTTCCTTATGACCTTTTTTCTGAAGAGGAGGATTATGAGCATGAAGAAGACAGATATATCCTGGGCCATGATATAAGTGATGAAGAGTCCCTCATGGCTGACATAGATGTTGATGATGATAACTGGACATTTATAGAGAACCCCATCTATACCATGTCTGAAGAAGAGAAGGATGCGCTTGAATATTTTGAGAGCATAATTGAAAATCCCATATATCTCATATCTGAGGAAAGGATGTTTGAGCCAGAGTCTCTTGGTGGTTTTATTGAAAAACTCATCTTTGAGGTTTTCACAGAAAGCATGGACCTTAAGACCTTGGGATACCTTTGCATAGAAAAGGAGCGTGAAAACTTTTTTTATTAGTATGAGCCATGCATGAGCATCAACAAGGAATATTTGAAGAAGCAGTGCAATGAAGATTCAGATCAGATACAGGTAATTGAATATCAGTCTCAGCCATCATTTTCACATACAAAGGTTCCTTATGATTTGGAGCAATTTTGGGCTTGTGCTTTCACAGAAAGTTACTATCAGAAGAGCCTTTCAGATCAATATGATGAGGTAGTTGGTCTACCTTATAATTTTGATTTTTTTCGCAGCCCTATCCAGTCATGGATAGAAGAATCCTGCATGAGGAATTACCATTTGGGGAAGCACTTCAAAGATCTATCACATGCCCATGATTTCCCATCTAGCCCTCCCATCCAGAATATCCATGCAGGTTTTCACTTTCGGATAAACGAATCCCTGCTTTGGCTAGTAACCAAAGACAAGGCAAAAATATGCTATATTGATGAAATGTTAAGGTGGGTACATTGGATTTATCATTTTGCATGGCATTTTACTTTGTACCATGCTTAGAGTAGGAAAATAAGCTCCTCAAAGTGAGCATTTACTTTATGCATTTCTTTCCAATACTTAGGAATAATAACTTTTTTCTTTAGTTAGTTTTAGTTTTTATGAATAAATGCAATTTGTGATTCATTGATTTCTTCATAAAACTTGTGCCGCTGAAGATTTTTTTTGTCAAGTTGAGATGTTTTTACATGTTGTGTAAACTAGATATTCTAGTGTTCTCTCATCCTTTCCTTTCCTGAAGGCCTAATCGAGCAAACGCCCCGCAGTTGGAGCCAAATGTTATCCATTACATTGCACTTAGTGGATTCCGAGTGAACCATCGAAGACTTGAACAATCAAATTGTTCGTCATCAATGTTTCGTGATCCATCAGGCCAAATTTTGGCCCTTTTTAAAAAAATTGCATGTCCATACCCCCATGGGGAATTGTAATAAGTTGGTGTAAGCATGATCTTTTTGTCGCAAGGTTGGCTTATCTTAGGTTTATCTATCAAGGGGATACTCTAGAGTGTTTTTTCCATAGGATTTATGTATTGATCTTCAGTGACGTATAATTCCTGAGTTTTTCACTCACACCTCCAAAATTGGAGTATTTACCTTTGTGGTCAAACCTTGGGAGGTTATTAAAGCCTAAGTATCTATGTATTTTTACATGCTACACATCAATAATGAATCTTATGGACATACACTAGGTCCCCTAGGAGTTTGAGTTAGTTTTGACAAAAGTAAATTTTCCCGCAAAACTTAGGCCATTTTTTAATGGTTTAAATGAGAAAATTCAAATTGTAATAAAAGTATGGTCTAGAGGTGGAATTTGGCGTGGGGGTGCTCGTTTTCACACCCATAGCAGCCTCTTTACCCTAGGACCCACGTTTCCTATGTTTCGGGTGGTTAAATTATCACTTAAAGCATTTTGCCTAAAAAAATGACAAAATGTAAAAAAAATGCTAAAAATGACACAAAATGAGAAAATCAAGAAAACATGATTAAAACATGTTGAATAGGTGGCAAGGTTGTCTCTTATGGAAGGCAACCTCATTAAGTGGATAAAACGCATGTTTAAAAGTCATATCATGATGGATAGTGAATGCATTTTTTAAAAGGATGCGCCATCCCTCTCACATGGGCGACTTGTTGTATGTGGCAGCCCATAAATGGATGGTGATAAAACCAAGAGGGAGGTCACCTACCTCATGATAATTGTTGCACCCTCCTTTGAAGTAGATCTCCATCATATCGATCATATTGATCCTTTCTCAATCCCATATTTTTCTCAAAGTCGCCCAAGTCACTCCATGATTTATGTGATGTGCCCCCCTTCAATCCCTTGATGAGTGCACACCCTCGTTCTCCATTTGCTATTTAAGTAGGAGCTTGGGCTCTCATTTGAGCATGGTCATAGAGGACCGAAAGGCTATTCAAGTTTGTACTCTTTGTATTGTAATATTTTGATGAAATAAAGAAGGCTTTGGAGGGAAATCTCTTGTGTTGGGCATCATTGTGTGTGGATGAACATTGCATATTCTTATGAGGTAATCTGTATTGCTTTAGTTTTTGCATCTTGTGGTTGAAGGTGAAGGGGAGGTATCTCCTAGTAGGTAGGAGAATTTATAGTTTGATTATTCTGTTTGTTAGTTTACTTTAGATCTCTTAGACGTGCATGTGTATTCTAGTTTGATTTCCATGCTTTTTGCGTTTCCATTGTAGGTGGCACCAATATTCGTTTTAACCATTTGTATGCAAGAAGTTATGAGTTGATGCAATTATCTAACTCGAATGTTTGTCGGATCTAGTTTGACTCCTCCAATCTTTGAACAATTTTTCGCATAGTCCCTACGCTTTCCACTTGCAGGCTCCACAGGTCAAGATATTCCCAAGTTTCTAGCTTTTCTACTCTCTCTCTCTCTCTCTCTCTCCTTCTCTTTAATTAAAATTTCTCTTGGTTACAGTTACTAGCATGCTTAAGTAAATTAGTTTATTTTCAAAATAATATTTTAAAGGATTGTTTATTTAAGTATGTTACTAGATTTAGGATTTAAAGCTTATTTAATGCTTAAGCAATCAATAAGCACCCCGCAACAGACTATTTAATGTTGCTGCGGGGATCTAACGTACTCTCAGCCTTCCGTGCACAGGAGGAAATTTTCGGCAGAGATATTGATGTCGATATTGACAATCCACTTGGAGTTTTACATGAACATTTTCATGTCTATGTTTATCATGTATGCGCATGCCATGACATGGGAAAGGTCTCATTTGTACATTGGGCCAAAGATATCGACGTATTAGAACATAACTATGCGCACATGCCATGGCCTCCTCAAGGTCTCATCTGCTAGTTGCGTTCAAATTTGAAATTTAAAATGCCGTACTCCATGACCCGATCGCCCCTTTCTTCACTCGACCGACATGCCCTCTTCATTTGGCCCCTCTTTTACTCGACCGACCGAAACGCAATATTCTTGCATATTTATGTATAGCCTTCAATGGTCTCTCATCACTGAGAGTTCTATTATTGGATTGCTACAAAATACTGAAGAATCTCCCTGAGGATTTCCATTTCTAGAGAGGTAAAATTAAGGCGAAGGCTGTCGGAGGAGACTCGCCCATGATGTAAGTTCCATCAGGAAATTCATAAAGTACATATACAATGCCCATGATGCAAGCTCCATCCTGCTAACATGCAGTTCGTATGCGTCATCAAAAGATCATTTGTCATGTATCTCATCCGAGTTGCCTTAGAACTGTAATTGCATTGTATTCAACAATGTCGAAGGGATCACACTCGAGCTTGCTAGTCATATGACTCGAGCGCTAATAAAACTGTTTGATTCCCTTTGCCTACTGCCTTTTGTGATGCGCTTGATTTTGAATTTACAACGTTCACCCAAAAAGAGCCTATGTGAATCTGCATTCAAGTACTGGAGCATGCATCCGATGATAAGTGGACAAAGATGTTGGTAAGATCATTTAGCCAACCCCCTTTTTGTTCATTTTTTCTACTTTTTGAGTTCATTGCTGTGTGTCACACTTGTTTCACTGTTTTAAGTGATATGAGTCACATTGTTTCCTTCAAACAGTCTGAATTGAGTCCAAAAAATCAATCTCTGATTCGAGTCACGGTTGTTTTTTCAGTTTTGAGAGGCCCTGGTCGCTCAGTTTTGAGAGACCCTAGTCAAGAGGGGACCTATTAGTGATAAAAGATGCTCTTTGAATGCAACAAGAGCATGGCTAGCACATCTTGATAAGGAATTTAACTTTAAAGCAGGGTTAAGGGTAATTCAATGAGATTAGTTGCAGTAATGAGCTCATATAAGACTGGTCAGAAAGGACTAAATAAATTGTTTACAAATTGCAGGGGCATGGAGTCAATAACTTCAGTTAACAAGGTTTATAAAAGAGTGGAAGAAATAGAAATACAGAGTATACAAAGGTCTACATCAAGCATATCCTATACCTCTGAGAAGAATTACACTGTCCATCACACTTTTAGCATAAAAGAATCATTTAAATAAACAAGTCAAATCACAGGCATAAAATGGAATAAACTAAACCACTCTCTAAAGTTGGTTCTTAACAACAGATTCGTTCAACTATGAGAAGAAAGTAAAGCATTCACAGGAATTTGACAACATAGAAAAGACACAAAATATGGAATTGATGATACATGAATCCGTTTGATATTTAAATAGTCTTCTAGTCCAATCTTACAACTCGGGAAAATATAAATATGCAAACATGGCCATAGAGAAACAAAACCCAGTTTCTCTCCCGAAAGAAGAAGAAGAGCCGCCCCTTCTACATTCAAAGGATGAAATTTATATCCGTCACAATCCTCTAACTATTACTAGCTTCTAGGAATAAAATTCAAACAACAAACTAAAAATAGAAGCAATCTCGAATCAACTACAAGAAAACTTGGAACTGCTGAAAATTGAGTGCTTGAGATGTTATGCCACCTATGAATTCTTTAACTGCTTTTTGAGTATGTCGGATGATTTCCCAGAAATGCAGAACATAATATGTAACTGTCAGTTTGAAATTAGGAACTAATCTGGGCATTAATATGGATAAGGCTAGTTGATCTAATCTTGATATTAATCTTCTATCTATTGATGAAATCTTTTGATTTCTTTTGATGTGTTGGACTTTAATATTGACAATTGGCAATTGGTGTCATCTCATGTACTTGAAATTTAAACACTCAGTGTTTGTTGTGTACTTTTATAGTCGCATTCTCACCATTGCTCATCTGACATCTGACATATCATGTAAACATTCTCTTGACAGTCTCGAGAACCTAGACTTTTCTTCATAATGTGCAATACTGTAAATGTAATCCTTCGACATCCTGACATTAGTTTTGTGTGCACAATGCAATTGAGAAAAAACTATCTTTTAGTTCATTTGAAACCCTGTCAAAGAAAGAAATAGATTCCCTCTACCGGCATTCCTTTATCACGTGTGATTCTTATAACATTTGAACTCGGATTTATACTCTCTTCACATACGGATTTTCACAAGTGTATATATTACCAGTATATACACTGGTGTATATACTGGTATATACACCGGTATACTAGTGTATATACTGGTATATACACCAATGTATATATTACCAGTATATACACCAGTGTATACACCAGTGATAATATATACACTGGTGTATAGTATATATTACCACTGGTGTATACCAGTGTAATATATACATTGGTGTATACACCAGTGTATATACCAATGATATATACACTGGTCTGCTGGTGTATATACCAATATATACACCAGTGTATACACGGGTGTATATACCAGTGTATACACTGGTGTATATACAATTATATACAATAGTGTATATGCCAGTGTATATACTAGTATATACACTGGAGTATATATTGGTATATACTAGTATATATACTGGTCTACTATATATGTATATACATTCGTGTATATACTAGTATATACAATGGTGTATATAGTAATATACACTAGCATAACATACTATCCTGCTAAAATATACACTAACGTACATTTTTTTAAATGCTTGGACAAAATGCATGAGAACAAGAGGGCCCTTCTGTGTCTAGAAAGGAAAATAATATTCTTCAAATAAGAATACCCAGTTCTACTTCAACATAAGAGCTACTAATCTAGGAAAGCAATTTTTGTCGGACTTACCATGAGTGTTTTCCCATCAGGAGCAATGTCATGGTCATGAAAGCACCATATCTGAACTCCTAATTTAGTTAGAAACTCAAAATTCGCATATGTCAATCCTAGTGTATATACATATCAATCCTAGTGTCCCAAATATTTGTATACATGCCAAGCCTAGTGTACCAAATATATATACATATACTAGAGTGTTTATATGCTTGCCTATATGCCTAATGTATATACTAGAATATACACTAGTGTATATGACTAGCATATCACTGTATATGCACTAGAATATACACTGGTGTATATGCCGAGTGTATATGCCTAATATATATGCCTAGTGTGCCCATACTCATTGTTTCTATATTGGTTCAACTTTTCATATTCATAAACAACTTGATAAATTGCATAAACTACTAGTGTTATATACTGATATATACACTAATATATACACTAGTGTTTATACTTGTATACACACGCATACACTAGTGTATATAATGGTATATACATTAGTGTATATATTGAGTGTATATATTAGTATATACACTAGTGTATATGCTAGTACTACGTTAGTAATATACACTGATATATACACTGGAATATACACTGGTGTATACACTCGTATATACACTGGTGTATATACTGGTATATATAGTGTATATATGTAACATTAGTGTATACACTGATATATATATTGGTGTATATATCAAATAAAGTAAAATGAATTTAGCATGCCACAATCTCGGGGAATCTTTCCATGTTTTAAAGTCTAGATAAAGCCAACTATACTCATGGAATTAAATATACTAAGAGCACATAATACACAAGGTTGTAATATTTTATGATAGTGTTACAGGCAAAATGTATTAGAGTTTGTGTCCTTTTATTTTAGTTAATGGGAAATCCACTAAATTTCTTGTGAAATCAAGGAGTTAAAAATGAGAAGGTTGAGCCATTTCCCTCTTTCCATACATCTTACTTTCTAAAAGTCTAACTTGTCTTCTAGATTGCTTGAGTACATCTTACTTTCTAACAGTCTAACTTCTCTTCTAGATTACTTGAGTAAATATTATTGAAGGTTTATAAATATCAGTAGCTGCCAAATTTAGCCATCAATTATTTGTCGAAGTGACTATTATGTTCAAAGAGATATTGGAGTTAGACACAAATGCTTGGAGAACAATTCTATGTAATTTTGAAGATGAATATTAACAACTCTAAGTAGTTGTGTATCTTGATATAGGAGGACCTCTAAGGAACCAACAAACACAGAGTGCAAGAAAAAGCTTAAATAATATTTAACTAAGAAATTGTTAATTATTTATTTAATTTAGAGGACATATGCCCATACATTCTACTTTTCATATTTGCTGGAAAAAAACTATTGAATTTGAATTTGGTCTTTGCAAATCAACAACAACTTATCATATTACAAGGTAATTCATGTAAAAACAAATAGATATTGTACTGCAAAATCAAAAAATGTTAGAATTACCTTAATGAGATGAGAAATGGATCAACCAAGCTATACAAGTGAAAATCCATACGTGAAGAGAGTATTTGTCTTTGTGAGACACTTGAATATATCTACACTAGTGTATATAGTAGTGTATACACCAATGTACACTAGTATATATACTAGTGTATACTCTAGTGTATATACTTGTTATATACATTGGTGTATATACTATACTGTACACTACATTACTGGTCTATGAAACTACCCTGTAATAGACTAGGTCATTTTGTATACCACTATACAAACTTAGTTGTTGGTACAAACCTCCAACTACAAACAATGCCAAGGAAGAACTCAGTAAAGGTAATGTGCTTCCTACCTTACTCTAAACATGAGAATTAAGGGAGACCGTTAGCATTAGAAGTGATCTTGATTATCTACTTGAATGATCATTGTTATTGTCACCATAAGATCCTCATCTTCATTGTTATTGGCATTGTCATCGAAATTATGTTCATCATCATCCTCATCATCGTCATGCCCATTGTCACCATCGCCATCCCATTGCCACCATCATTATTTTTCACCATCACCATCCATATCGTCGCCCATTTTCACCATCAACACCATCATGTTCATTGTCACCATCACCATCCCCATTCTCATTGTCACCATCACCATCACGCTTCATCATCACCATGCCCATTGTCACCATCACCATCATGCTTCGTGCTCATTGTCACCATCTCCGTCCCCATTGTTTTGTTGTTTCATTGTCACCATCGCCATCGTCATCTCCATACCCATTGTCACCATTGTCTCATTCATGTTCATTTTCACTGTCATCATCCCCATGCTCATTGTTTCCATCATTATCATCCCCATGCTCATTGTTTCTATATTGGTTCAAATTTATGTATTCATAAACAACTTGATAAATTGCACAAGCTTCATATTGGTATATACATTGGTGTATACATTGATATATGAATTGGTATATACACTAGTGTATAAATTGGTATACACTAGTGTATATACTGGTATATACACCATACCATTGTATGCACTAGTGTAGAATTGGTATACACTAGTAACATATACTAGTGTATATACTGGTATATACACTAGTATATACACGACGTTAATAATATACAATGTTGTATACACTGGTATATACACTAGTGTATATACTGGTATACACACTAGTATATACACCAGTTATACATTGGTATATACACACAAGCAATATATACACTAGTGTATATACTAATATATACACTAGTGTATATACTAATATATACATTGGTGTATATACTGATATATAAACTGGTATATACACTGGTGTATATTACTAGTGTATACCATTATGTACACGATCTTCTTATGATGGCCCCCACTCCTCTCTCTCTCCCCCAACTCCCTAATGCACCATCACCTCTCTCTCTCTCTCTCTCTCTCTCTCTCTCTCTCTCTCGCGCGCACACACACACACACACATCCCTATGCCCCCCCCTTCCCCCCTCTCTCACCCCAACACCCATGCTCCTCACTTAAACCCCCCTTTCTCTCTTATCGCCCTACTCCTCCCCAAACCCCTAACCCCCCACCTCTCTCTTTCTCTCTCTCTCTCTCTCATAAATCTTACTAACCCCCTCTCTCACTCTCTCTCAGTCCCCTACTCCTCCACCTACATCTGATCCCCACTCCTCTCTCTTTATCCCCCACCCCCCTAACACACCCTCCCCAACCCCCTAACACCCCCTCTCTAATTCCCTAACACCCCCTACCCCTAATCACCACACCCTCTCTAACTCTCTAACCCCAACACCCAGACTCCTCACCTATACCCTCCTTTCTCTCTAATTTCCCTACTCCTCCCCAAACCCCTAACCCCCCCCCCTCTCTCTCTCTTTCTCTCCCTCCCGGATTCCCCCTAATTCTTACTAATGCCATTTCTCACTCTCTCTCACTCCCCTACTCCTCCAACTACACCTAACCCCCACCCCTCTCTCTCTACCCCAACCCCTTAACACACCATTTCCCCATTGGTCTCTCTCTCTCTCTCTCACACACACACACACATCCCTATGCCTCCCCATACCACTAACCCCTCTCCTCTCTCTTTATATCTCTCTCTCCCCTCTTATCCCTAGAACCCTTACTAACCCGTTATCTCACTCTCTTTCTCCCATGCTCCACTTACCCCCAATCTCCTAACACCCCCCTCTGTCTCTACATCTTACCCCCTTAACACACCCCTCTCGTTCTACCTTAATCCCTCACCAACCCCCAATTCTTTTTAATGTTATCATCACCAAACCAAAAAATGTAATTGTAATGTTATAAAATGTGTACTCATCATGTTTACCTACACTTCTACCCCCCGAAACCCCCTAATACACCCCCTCCCCAACTCCCAAAGCCCCCCCAACCTACTAACACCCTCCTCTCCCCCCCCTAACCCCCCCTCCCTCCTCTCCCCCCCCTAACCCCTCCCTCCTCTCCCTAACTCTTGCTACCCCCCCCCACTCTCTCTCTTTCTAACCCCAACACCCACTCTCCTCACATACACCCCCCTTTCTCTCTTATTTGCCTACTCCTCCCCAAACCTCCCTCTCTCTCTCTCTCCCCCCTCTTCCCCCTAACTCTTACCAACCCCCTCTCTCATTATCTCTCACTCTTTTTCATTCTCAATTTGCATTTATTATTAATAATAATACACATATTGTTTTGGTTGTATTTTAAAGTTTGTTTCACACACTTATTCTGTTTCGTGGATTTGTGTTGGTGACATTGTTTGGAGGGAGTTATCCCGCCCTTCCGATGATAAATTCCACAGTCATTTTCCGTTGGATTTTGTGCATCAAAACAAAAAAATTACAGCATTTATTGCCTAATGGTTATCCCCTTGAAGCCCTAGATTGACGATATCTGAAGCCCTAGGTTATGCCTATAAATTGCATGTTATGTGTGTGTGGATCAATTTTATTTCCACCGTGTGTTTTTATTTCCATGTATGCACATGCATTTTAGCTATATAAATTTGTAATTGTGGTTATGGGGCGAGATTTTGAGGCCCTGATTTAGTTAGTGTCCCCTCCTGCTGGCTGGATTGAGGGATGGGGACGCCACATGCATGTCATTCATATGCGGGTTTTTAATGACGCATACCCTGGATGGTCTTATGCCAAAAATTTCTTTCCAAAAAATAGAGACGCACTGACAGTTTAGGTATGTCGGAGTGTGGTCAGAGTCCTTGGAGTAGACTTAATTAGTCTACTATGGGGTGCATATTGTTTGTCGAGAGATGAAAAAGTATGAATATCGATGAATCATTAAAACTTTTATTCAACTAAATGTTTGATAAACTCCACATCATCAAAAATATAAACCAAAATGTAATGGTTACAAATCGTTATAAATTGTACATGAAACACCCCATATCTTTTCCTTTCAATAGAGATCATATTAGAATCCTCATACATGTTTGGACAACCCTTCAGAACAAAATGGGTTGTAGATTACAATTTAGCTCAAAATATTATTTGCAAATGAATGGTAATGCATAGGTCACTAGCTAAAATCTTGAAAAACTATTAAGAAGTTGTAATACCCCAATTTTGACCCTTATAAAATATTGGTTTTTAATGTAAACATTGTATACATGCGATGTATGTTTCCCTAGTGTGGAGCTCAAGTCCAAGGCCCCGCTAGTGTATGCTTGGATTTTATTTAAATGGACAAGTATTTGATATTTTGTTACCCATGTGCTATTAAGCCATGGAATATTGTAAATGATGTAAATATTTGATATTGCAATAAAATACCAAAACTGGCTATGGGAGCAACGAATGAGAAGGGGCCATGTGTATTCCACTAGGGAGTGGTGAGGGGGTTGTGGGGATGAACCATATGCTTCCAAATGTCATTGTGAGAACCCATTTGACTTTCTTGCTGACATTTAATTATGTTGTAAGGGAGTTGTTGAAGATTTCAGTCCATGGCTTCAATAGAGCATGGGCAGCCCAGAAATTCGTATGGCAGGCATGGGCTCTATTTTTCTTGTACCACAAGTCACTCTACTTCATGGGAGTTGCTTCTTCCTCATCCCCATTCCAATGTGAAAGAACCTAACATCAATTTTCATCCAAAAATGAATGCCCAACAGTGAGAAAAACCAGAAATCGCAACTTTGCAAGAACCCACGTTTTGAAGAGCCAAAAACACCCAGATTTGGTATTTGACAGTAAAATCCAATGGGGGATCCATAGTTATGAATCTTGGGGCAAATTTGAGAGTATTAGATACCCCGAAATCCATTGGAAAACTCAGTTTTTATAGCCCAGAAAACCAGTGACGGGATTGAGTTATTTGATGAACAGAATTGTGAGAAATCCAATTGTGAATGACTGAGCAGAGGTTGGGTTTGCTTGATAAACCCTGTGAAGGCTAGAATCTCAAGAATTAGCAGCTAGACCTTTCTATACCCATCCTGAAGAGCACTGGAGGGAAGGGACGCCTGAGGGATTATGCAGCAGAGAAGGGGACCTTCCTTATGTTGGGTGTGGTAGGTAATGTGGGTGCCTTGACTGTTGAATTCCTTTGAGATGCCTATAGCTCTGTGGATGAGCTCACTGGCTTAGCATTTCCCTCCTTTGTCTGTTGTATGCTTGATAAATCCAACTGTGAGTTGGCTTAGCATAACTGTTGAGAGAAACCATGGCTGTGAGTGAGCTTGTTTAGTTCTTCCTTAGTGGATACACAACCCATCTCGGGGGTGATCTCTCAGCTGAAAGAATACAAGCTGGACAGAGGTCTATGGTTGGGTGGAACGTTGCTTTCCAATAGCCAGTTGTTTGGACAGCTTCATCTTCAAGATAAGTGTTTTTTGTGATTTACATTATATGCATTATGTGTTTTGCAGTGTGTTAATTCTGAATGATAATTGCCCATGTTAATGAAATGAAATGATTATCTTAATGAAATCGACATGAAGTTTGTGCATAGCATGAGTCAGAGATTGAATTATCTGCATAATGAACCATCATATGCCCGTGTTAGATATGATGATGCATTACTATTTGTGTGCTTGCAAATATGTTTATTTTCGCTGTGTTTATATTGAGTATGAGCCTGCACACAAAAGATTTTAATTGTTATGAATTTATGAGTAATGTATGGGGCTGAGATTATCAAATAAGCTTGGTAGATTGGTCACGTTTCCTTCCTTGCATCAGATTGATGGAAGGGGACGTTACAAAAGTTTAGATTGAGATAAAATGGTAAATAGGATTTGGATTTGGCTCAGATAAATACAGTAGTGTATATACCAGTATATACACTAGGTCTATACACTAGTGTATATACTGGTATACACACTAGTGTATATGCTAGGTCCATATATTACACTATTCTCTAGTCCTCTGTCAGGTGCATAAGGCCTACCAATATGTACACATATTTAACACATGCACATGTTTATAATGCATGCAATTTTCAAAAAAATTGATAGATGATGCAAAAATTTCCTTTCCACACATTGCGACTTATCGAAGGAAAATCTATTTAAATAGGAAAGCAAATGTGTTCCTAAAGCACACCTGATTCTAAAAAAGAATGTTTGCATGTTTTCATTGAAATAAAAAAGGGAAGGGACTTTTGTAGAAACCCGAAGTCTAGTTGTAGTGGACATAGTTTCTAAAATGCCACAATTTATATGATGCACAAAGGTTCTACTCACATGGAAACATTTCTTTTGAAAAAGTTGTGAAGCTACATGAAACACCCATATATTTTCCTTTCAATTGAGATCATACTAGAATCCTCATAAATGTTTGGATAACCCTTAGGAATAAAATGGGTTGTAGATTACAATTTAGCTCAAAATATCATGTGTAGATGAATGGTAAAGTCTAGGTCACTAGCTAAAATCTTGATAAACTATTAATAATTTTAGATGGAGATAAACATGGTAAATATGATTTGGATTTGGATGAGATGAATACACTAGTGTATATACCAGTATTACAGTAGTGTATACACTAAGTCTATACACTTGTGTATATACCAATATATACACTAGTGCATACAATAGTAGGATATATACACTAGTGTGTATACTAGGTCTATATATTACACTAGTCTCTAGTCGTCTATTAGGTGCATAAGTCCTAGCAATATGCACACATATTTAACATCCACATGTTTTTAATGCGTGCAAACTTTAACAACATGTACACTTTTTTCAAATTTACAAATGATGCAAAAATTTCCTTTCCACACATCAATGGTCTACATCGAGACTCACCGAAGGAAAAACCTATTTAAATAGAAAAGCAGGTGTGTTCCTAAAGCACACATGATTCTAAAAAAGAGTGTTTGCATGTTTTCAATGAAATGAAAAAGGGAAGGAACTTTTGTGGGAACTTGAAGTCTAGTTGTAATGGACATAGTTTCTAAAATGCCACACTTTATATCATGCACTTTGAGCAACATTTTTGATGTCCAGGTGGGATTCTTATGTAAACTAATAGAATTGTTCTTTTCATCATATCTATCAATTAGGAAGTATGCTCTAACATCCAATTTAGTATATATATTTTTAGTGAACAATCATTGTCGATGATAATGATAATAGACTTGGTGGTCGTGATCAATAATATTCTTCAACTTTTATTCATATGGATCTAATGAAGCTCCAAATCATACACATCTTAGCCTAAATAATTACCAATGGATGCAATCATGTTAGATTTATGTGTTCATAGATGGTCATGAAACAAGTAATCTTTCTTCTATCTTGTGATGTTTGCACACATAAGTGGATCAAAGGACACCCATGCCCTTCAATTTGTGAAAGCGTGTTTTTTTGTTGTTGATGATCTAAAAGATACAATAGTTGAATCATATCCGTATTCTTTAATCGTGTATAGAGATCATAACATGTTGGTAAATTCCTTGTCAAAAAAAGGTCAAAGGTAAATTGACGATCTTTAGAAGCTAGAGAAGATTAGGGATGGCATTTTCATGCTCACCCACATAGATTCCTAATAGTTTTTTAGCATGCCCTTTACATGAGTTTTCTAGTTTTTCTTCAAAAAAAAATGGGACTTTTTTGTTCCTTTAGTAGTTATTCATGCATTGATGCTTATATGGTTGTTTATTTTATGATGTTCAAATTTTTGGACTTCCACTCTCATCCTTTCTAAATGAGATATATTGTTACCTAAGGGTACCTTATTGTAAAGTGTTCAATGCACATGAAAAGTGCAATTTCAATTATGTCTATGAATGAAATCAAGAATTTTTTTCTTTGGAGTGAAGAAATGCCTTTTTTCCAAGCTTTTATAATGCTTTGATAGAGATCTTTCTCTTTGGAAAAGGCCTCAAGGTCCACTACAATTACTTCCTTCTTAAAGGGATTTACAATTAACATCTCAAATGTGCTAACCAATAGTTGTTCTCAGTCATATATACATAACAAATCCTCTTTTAAATGGGTGTCCATAAAAATGGTCATTGTGTCAAAAAGTTGTGTTGTGCTTTTCAAGACCTTCAAATTCTTAGTAACAAGTACATGTATTTTAGATTATGCAAACTCGTTATTCTTAATCCATTTGAAGACTACATTTAAAATTAGTATGTATATTATTAGTTTAATTGAAATTACAACTATTTATTCAATGATTGGTTAATACAATGTAAGAAATTGGAAGAGTGGTATCTTTTTCTTTTTTTTTACAGAAACGAGTAACAAGCTTTTATATAAAAAGGAAAACGAGGTTACAAATTTTTTTTGGAAGATTGTTCCCAATATAGAAGAGCTTCCAAGACTCCTAGCTCATATTTTTCCAGTCTGTTATGTTCATGATAAAATCCTAATCTGTGGAAGCTATACCTCCTAAAAACTGACCTTGGATCAAAATACAGAAACATAACATTGTTGAGAAGAAAGACCTTAGAAGATCTATTCTGCTACTGCTACATTCCTAACCGAAAAAGACTCTATACTATAATTATGATATAACAAAATATTAAGCAAAAAGGTTTCTAAAGATCTAGAAAGACCCATGTTGGACGAGTTACTGGTGTGAATTGTCCACCTTGTTCCCATCAACTCCTCCTGCTATGCCTCCCGCGCCTCCTTGTAGTTTCGTGTTGCTCTTTCTGATGTTTTCCCTCATGTTGTCGATCTTGGATTCCACTATCCTAAGATTGTTGTGCAGTGCCATAATTTTAGTGTCCAAATTGACAGAACAAGGGCATCCTTTATCGAGCTTTTCAGCCAGAATGGAAACCTACTCAGTTAACTTGTTGCTTTTGCTTCGAATCTCAGAGTTCGTAACTTGGACGAGAGTATACAAGTGAGAAATGGCTCATTTGAGTTCAGAATTTTCCCCTCTGAGCTTGCAAACTTATATTTCCATTTCTTTCAAGTATGTTTGGACCTCATCCGGGAGGCTTCCAAACCCCAGCACAGGCACAAGACCATTGATTCCACTGTTTTCCCCTACAGAGGAGCTCCAATTCTTGCCCATTCCCAACACCTCAACTTTGCAGTGTTCATGCAGAGCTTGCTGCACCTTTAATGATCCACCAAGGTCCATTTCCTGACTGAATTCCTTTGCAAAAGGAATCTTCAGAACTCCAACACACCCATTTCCCCCTAAGGTTGTGATATGCTTCTTACAGCGCAGACATTGCATCGAGGGAAGGCTTGAGACGACAGAAGGAAAGGCTTCATCCATTTTACCCCATACCTCTATTGCTCTGCCCTGGATGTGAATACTACCCAGCTTCATTACCAGAAGTAATGCGCCCCCGATCGTAATGTAGGCTAGCTCTACCTCGATCTTCTACCACCACAAATTCCTGCATGCCAGCCAGATGTATCAAGTGTGTGGAAGGCTCCAGAATCGTTGAAAAGACGCAGGGAGGGTCCAAGGAGGGGGAAGCGATCACTTTGGAGTTCAAAAAACCAATGCTAAATTGTCCCATTGTTATATAGATCATATGAATGATGAGTTGGTTCCTCCATGCCAAGGGTAGCTGCCACTTCCAAGTGCAATGGAAAATATTAAGATTCTTCTTCATAATTAGAAGAGGGAGAAGTTTAAGGGACCCAATTGTTGCCAAAATCCTGACGATTACTAACCATAATTCCACAATCGAGACCAACTCCATGTTAAGTTTAAACCAAATAGACAAGCAAGATCACTGAAAGAAACACAATCACAAGATAGACACACAATATACCCTGGGAAACCCTCATGGGGTAGAAAACCCAGCAAAGCTTTCCTCAATAAGATGATCAACCAAAATACAAGATGTGCTCCTTCCTTCTTTGTCTCCTTAGCAGATCTCCTAGACAAGTGCGCACTCTTCCACAAGTGAGTGAGTGATCTAATGAGGAGTTCACCTCCTCTATTTATACTTGACTCCCAACTGACTAAAAGACCTAATGGGGCCGACCTCTCCTGGAGAAGTCTAATAACCCCTAAAATATAACTACAGGGCCGACCCCCACATGGTGGGTCTAATAACCCTAGTTAATACAAACTCTCGGAGGAATAAACATCTCCGGATACATAATAGGATTACCTCGGAGGGATGAAACATCTCCGGAATAATAAAGTACAAATATAATATTCTTTGAAGTTACAATATTCAACACTCCCCCTTAACGAGAAGGATATTATAATAGCATCTGTAGGAGCAAGGAGTCACTACACATGATACATCTATAAATCATCGGAAGCTTTCTTCAATTTGTCTTCGTCAGTAACTCAAACAGTTACTGGTACATCAATGTCAACATCAACATCAACATCACGATCTTTAGCATCGTCTTCATACGATCAGCAGCATCGTCATCACACGATCAGTAGCATCGTCATCACACGATCAGCAGCATCGTCATCACACGATCAGCAGCATCGTCATCACAGGATCAATAGCATCGTCATCACACGATCAGCAGCATCGTCATCACATGATCAACAGCATCGTCATCACACGATCAGCAGCATCGTCATCACATGATCAGCAACATCGTCATCACACGATCAGTAGCATCGTCATCACACAATCAGCAACATCGTCATCACACGATCAGCAGCATCGTCATCACATGATCAGCAGCATCGTCATCACACGATCAACAGCATCGTCATCACACGATCAGCAGTACAAGTATCCTACCGATACAAGTAATCACATCATCAATACAAGTATCCTACCGATACAAGTAACCATATCATCAATACAAGTATCCTACCGATACAAGTAACCATATCATCAATACAAGTATCCTACCGATACAAGTAACCACATCATCAAATACAAGTTTCCTACCGATACGAGTAATCACATCATCAATACAAGTATCCTACCGATACGAATAATCACATCATCAATACAAGTATCCTACCGATACAAGTAATCACATCATCAATACAAGTATCCTACCGATACGAGTAATCACATCATCAATACAAGTATCCTACCGATACAAGTAACCACACAATCACTTTCTCGGAGACCATTCGTCTACGGATCAATTCAGGGACCGAAGTCCAGGGATGATACAATCCCCATCACGTACATTTTGAACTAGCAGTTCCGGGATGATGCAATCCCCATCACGTACATTTTGAACTAGCAGTTCCGGGATGATGCAATCCCCATCACGTACATTTTGAACTAGCAGTTCCGGGATGATGCAATCCCCATCACGTACATTTTGAACTAGCAGTTCCGGGATGATGCAATCCCCATCACGTACATTTTGAACTAGCAGTTCCGGGATGATGCAATCCCCATCACGTACATTTTGAACTCGCAGTTCCGGGATGATGCAATCCCCATCACGTACATTTTGAACTAGCAGTTCCGGGATGATGCAATCCCCATCACGTACATTTTGAACTAGCAGTTCCGGGATGATGCAATCCCCATCACGTACATTTTGAACTAGCAGTTCCGGGATGATGCAATCCCCATCACGTACATTTTGAACTAGCAGTTCCAGGATGATGCAATCCCCTTAACTGTCCTCTAAGGACTTCATTCTCGGAGACCTCATGTCTACGGCTCTCTTTAGGACTGAAAGTCCAGGGATGATCCAATCCCCTCAACTGTCCACTAAGGACTTCATTCTCGGAGACCTTACGTCTACGGCTCTCTTTAGGACTGAGAGTCCAGGGATGATCCAATCCCCTCAACTGTCCACTAAGGACTTCATTCTTGGAGACATCACGTCTACGACTCTCTTTAGGACTGAGAGTCCAGGGATGATCCAATCCCCTTCTGTATTCTCATCTATACAGGTACAAATATCCAAGAGCATGTATCACATTTAGCATGTATTCTCACTAATACATCTAATCATCAAGATATGTATACATCACAACTAGCATGTATTCTTACTAATACATCTAACATCAAAACATGTATACATCACACCAAAACATGTATACATCACATGTATTCTTACTAATACATCTAACATCAAAATATGTATACATCACACCAAAACATGTATACATCTAGCATGTATTGTCACTGATACATATAATATCAAAACATGTATACATCACACTGAAACATGTATACATCTAGCATCAAAATATTTATCTGAAAAATAAAAGATATATAAGAGTTCTAAATCTAAATAATTTGTAAGTAGCTAAGAGCAACAAAACAAAAATGCTATCAAATACTATACTACTCCCCCTTTCGAGGAGGGTCCTTCTGGACTAAACCAAGCATGTCTCGGAACTGTTCAAACTTTACTCGAGACAAAGGTTTAGTCAGGATATCGGCAATCTGATCCTCAGTGCTTATGTACTCGAGCTTGATGGCTCCCTTCTGCACCATGTCTCGTATATAGAAGTAGCGGATCTCAATGTGTTTTGACTTATCATGGAACACAGGATTTTCAGTCATCTTAATGCAGCTTTGATTATCACACATAATCACCGTGGGATCCATTTCTAAGTCAAAAATTCCAGATAAGAGTTTCCGAAGCCACACTGCTTCACAGCTGGCAGAGCAAGCAGCTATATATTCTGCTTCGGCAGTACTGAGGGCCACACTAGATTGTTTCTTGCTGAACCAAGAGATCATGGCAGATCCAAGGCCATAACATCCGCCTGAAGTACTTTTCCTGTCTGAGATACTTCCTGCCCAATCAGAATCCGAGTAACCATGTAACTTGAGTTCATTACCTCCAAGATAGTATAGGCCAAAGTCCACTGTACCTTTTAGGTACCTCATTATATGCTTTGCAACTATAAGGTGAACCTTTCGAGGTTCTACTAAATACTGACTTAGGGTATTTACAGCAAAGCATATATCCGGCCTAGTATTTGTCAAATACATCAATGATCCAATGATTTGTCTATATAGGGTTATGTCCACTAGTTCTGATGAATCATTAACTAATAGTTTCAGGTTGGAGTCCATGGGAGTGGCCATGGCTTTACACTCCAACATATCAAATCTTTTGAGAATCTCCACAGTATACTTACCTTGATTTAGAAAGATTCCTTTTGGCTCTTGCCACACTTCTAGGCCTAAGAAGTAGTGCATTAGTCCGAGATCTTTCATTTCGAATTCTGAAGAAAGCTTCTTCTTGCTTTCAATGATTTGATTCTCATTTCCGGTTAGAAATAGATCATCTACATACAACAGCAATATAACAGGTTCATCATTCATCACTTTAAGATAAAGGTTGGGGTCAGCTTTACTTTTGGTAAAGCCCATGCTTGTTAAGAAACTGTCAATCCTTCCGTACCAAGCCCTGGGAGCTTGCTTCAATCCATATAATGCCTTTTTCAGTTTGCATACATGTGTCCTTCCGTCTTTGACCTCAAAGCCTTGAGGTTGTTTTATGTATACTTCTTCTTCAATTACACCATTCAGAAAAGCTGTCTTAACATCCATTTGATGCAATTTCCATTTCATCATGGATGCAAGTGCCATGATAGTTCTAATTGAAGTATACCTAGCAACAGGTGCAAATGTTTCTTCATAGTCAATTCCCTCCTTTTGAGAGAATCCTCTAGCTACAAACCTTGCCTTGTATTTTTCAATGCTACCATCTGCAGCATGTTTTATTTTGAAAATCCATTTGGAAGAAACCACACTTTTATCTCTTGGTTTGGGGACTATCTCCCAAACATCATTTTTCATTATCGACTGATATTCTTCTGTCATTGCTTCTACCCATTCTTTCTTTTGAGCTGCTTCTTCATAGCTAGTAGGCAGTTGATCCACAAGATCACACATCAAGGCCATATAGTTGGACACTAGCTTTGGTTTCTTCCTTTCTCTAGTGGAGCCTTCAGGAGCACCATATCTTTCAGCTCCTTGAATAATATCTCTAGCCCATGCTGGTCTTCTTTTCCTAGATAATTCTGCAACAGGAGGTTCTTGTGGTTCCAGCATGTCATGATCCTCTGGTATGTCCTCTTCAGGGATGTGAACAGTCTCTGAGATTCTGGGAGATGTATCTTCTTCATAAACTTCTTCAAGTTGACACTTTCTAGATTTCTTGAGAGTTGCTTCCTCATCGAAGGTTACATCTCTACTTATTTCTATATGATGAAAGCCTGGTATGTAAATCCTGAAAGCTTTGGATGATTCACAGTAGCCAACAAATATTCCTTTCTTACCAGAAGGATCCAACTTGGTTCTCTTTTCCTTTGGAATGTGGATGTACACAGGACACCCAAATATTTTAAGATGGCTTACCTCGGGCTTCTTTCCAGAAAACACTTCTTCTGGAGTTTTGAAATCAAGAGCACTATGAGATAATCTGTTTTGAACATATACTGTTGTTCTGGCTGCTTCAGCCCACAAATACATGGGAAGATCCTGATCATGTATCATAGTCTTCACAGCTTCCATGATGGTTCTATTTTTCCTTTCTGCAACCCCATTTTGTTGGGGATTGTAGGGAGTGGTTAGTTCTCTCTTGATTCCAGCTTCTTTACAGAATTCTTCAAACTCTTTTGAAGTATATTCTCCACCATTGTCTGTTCTGAGAATCTTGATTTTCTTTTCTGAGAGATTTTCTATTAGAGCCTTGAACTCTTTGAACTTTCCAAAAACTTCATTCTTACCCTTTAGAAAGTATATCCAAGTTTTCCTTGAATGATCATCAATGAATGAAAGATAGTATTCAAACCCACTTAGAGAGGTGGTGGGCATTGGACCACATACATCTGAGTGTATTAACTCCAAGATACCCTTGGTCTTTGTTTCACTCTTTGGAAAGGGGTTCTTGACATTCTTGCCTTTCTTACATCCTTTACATGAGCCATCATGATCAACCTTTAAATCTGGTAGTCCTATGACCACCTTGCTTACATAAGGTAAGGCTTTGTAGTTAATGTGAGCTAGTCTTCTATGCCATAGCTCACTGGGGCTAGAGGTTTCATGAACAAGAGCAGCTTCCGGATGACCCTTGAGTTTATATAAACCTCCTTCCTCTTCACCAATAACAATTGCATCCTTAATGGATTTGCCTTTGGACCACATTAACACTTGTCCATCAATGAATGCAACTCTGTAGCCTTTCTTGTCTAAAGCTGAGATTGAAAGCAAATTCTTCTTTAATCCTGGAACATATAGAACTTCCTTCATCTTCATGGGAGTTCCAGAATCGAGTTTGTAGTTTGCTTCACCAATTCCCTTAATGGGATATTGATAGTCATCTCCTAGAGATACCTTTTGGGGAGAATTCTTTTCTTCAAGATTTGAGAGAGTCCTTTTCTGTCCTGTCATGTGCTTTGAAGCACCACTGTCAATAAGCCATGTACCTTCTCCAGGGGTTATGGATCCAGAGAGTGCGGAGAAGAGAACATATTCTTCTGCATCTTCTTCTGTATTTCTTCTTGACCTTCTTTTGGAGAAGGTCCTTTCTTCTTCTTCCTCTTCATCTCTAGGCCTTTTATTGTGAGACCTTTCTTCCTCTACTTCTTCTTCTTCACTATCATCTTCTGCAAGATGTGCTTGGTGTCTTTTGTAGTGAGTACCCTTTTTCTTCTGTAGAGGGCAATCTTTAGCAATGTGTCCTAATTTGTGGCAAGAATAGCACTGGAAAGAAGAGTAATCCCTTCTTTGAGTAGATCCTCTTTTCTTATGAAATCTGTGAGGAGGATGAGACTCCTTGTGACTACCCTTCTTGGAGAAGGATTGACTCCTTCTTCTTTTGGTGTGGGTAGCCAAAGCTTGGTCATCTTCTTTGAGCAAGGCTTCTCTATTTGCAACCCTAGCCTCCTCTTGTACACAATCCTCCCAAACTACATCAAACTTCATACTTTCTTTTCTGGCACACATAGTTTGAATGAATGACTCCCAAGGTCTAGTGAGACCATTTAGAGCTGTCATCACAAGTTCATCTTCATCAAGAGTATCACCAATGGCATCTAGTTTCTCTTTGATTAGATAGACTCTTGAGAAGTAGTCTTGAATGGATTCTCCTTTGTGCATCTTGGTACTCTTCAACTGAGTCCTTAGATTCATCTTCCTATTGATGTTCTTTCCTTCATACATTCTTCCTAGGGCATCATACATTTCCTTTGGAGTCTTCTTGGAAGACACTTGGGGAATCAAGTGGTCTTTAATAGAATCAGCTATGATTCTCTTTGCCCTAATCAGATCCTTCCTGTGTTTTTCTTTGGCTTCATCTTCTTCTGGTTCTGCAACTTCTTCCTTGATATAGTGAGCAAGATCATTCTCCTCAAGAATGAGACCAATTCTGTATTTCCATGCCCGAAAATTCTCTATGCCTTCTAGCTTGTCTTCAAGCTTAGTATTTGGAGCCATCTTCTCTTGGGGGAGTCCAAGAGACAGAGTAGACTTACCTGGAAAGTTACTTTTTACTTTTCCGGAATCTGGAACAAAATTTTATCGCACTTTTGGTAGAATTAGGGTTTGACTTTCCCGGAGTTCTACCCAACCAAAAAGTTCGATCTATAGCTCAAAAGAATGCTCTTGAGAAGGGCTATCCAGCCATGTAATCAGAATTCAAAAATTACAACTTTTTTCTGAAACCAAAATCTGACGTATCGCACTTTTGGTAGAATTAGGGTTTGGATTTCCCGGAGTTCTACCCAACCAAAAAGTTCGATCTATAGCTCAAAAGAAAGGTATTGAAAATAGCTATCCAGCCATGCAACCAAAAATCAATAATACCAACTTTGGGATGAAACCCTAACTTCACCAAAGAGAGAGAAAGAGGTATTCTTACCTTGTGAAAGATGTCCTATTCAGTCTAGCTCTGATACCATGTTAAGTTTAAACCAAATAGACAAGCAAGATCACTGAAAGAAACACAATCACAAGATAGACACACCATATACCCTAGGAAACCCCCATGGGGTAGAAAACCCAGCAAAGCTTTCCTCAATAAGATGATCAACCAAAATACAAGATGTGCTCCTTCCTTCTTTGTCTCCTTAGCATATCTCCCAGACAAGTGCGAACTCTTCCACAAGTGAGTGAGTGATCTAATGAGGAGTTCACCTCCTCTATTTATACTTGACTCCCAACTGACTAAAAGACCTAATGGGGCCGACCTCTCCTGGAGAAGTCTAATAACCCCTAAAATATAACTACAGGGCCGACCCCCACATGGTGGGTCTAATAACCCTAGTTAATACAAACTCTCGGAGGAATAAACATCTCCGGTTACATAATAGGATTACCTCGGAGGGATGAAACATCTCCGGAATAATAAAGTACAAATATAATATTCTTTGAAGTTACAATATTCAACACTCCGACATTAGCCATTGTATCCGCATTCTGATTATTGATCCTCATCAGATGAAGAAAATTGATAGAATTGAACTCACTGGCAATGTAATTAAATATATGATGAATCTTAGTGACAGGCTTCTTATGGTTCGTCGCCAAGTTTCTAGCTTCCCTAATGACCATCATTGAATCTCCAAAGGCCACCAGATCCCCAGTTCCTTCCTTCCTTGCTATTTCCAATCCTTTAATCAACGCTAGCCACTTTGCACCATTGTTGGATCTCCTGCCAATTCCCCATGCAAAGTCTTTTAGCTTGCTTCCCTCAGAGTCGTAAAGGACTCCTCCCGCACCTGCCAACCCAGGGAAGAGTGGTATCTTTTTAATGAAGTGTGTACTAGTTAATTATTGTCCATTGAAATGTAACTACTTTTGAGACTTTTTATCATGGAAGGGTTATTGAATATATATCCTTCAAATTGAAATTATGGTTAGCTTTTCAAATTTCATCACAAAACAGAAGGGGATTGTAAAAATAGTCTTACAAGAAGTGGGATTGAGAAAGTTATTGTGGCATAGTCGAGCCTTAAGCGTCCCTAGTTTTGGAAGTTATATATTTGATATTTTGTGTTCAAAATTAGGGTAGATTCATTCATGTCTTATTTTTAAATATGGATTAAAATGAATTTTGTGTTGTTTTAAATGGTTGATTGGTTATGGGATGAATGTGTGTTTTCTTTTTTATTCATATTTTATGGGTCCAATTATGTAGGTGTGGGGCTTATAATAAACAATCAATAATAAATATTAATAAATAACTTCTTCTTTTGTACGATATCTAACATTGGTTAGGAGTCTTTAAAATTCATAATAACTTATAAATTTCACATACAATTGATCACAAAATGAGTATAAATATTTACTTAATAAAATATATGATTGATTGTAGAATGAATATAAATACTTGTTTAGTAAGACATATTGTGTATGAAACAATTTTATAATAATATTATCTTAACACTAATCACCTAATCAACACTAACCACCAAATCAATACTCAAAATCCAAAGAAAAGAAAAGTTGAGATAAGAAAAGATCAAAACATAAATTACTTGAAATTTGAAATTTAATTATTTTATGCTAAAACATTTTTTTGAAATTTAATTACTTTCTGCATATAATATTTTTATATTTTAATGAGCAGTTGTAAAGATAATTTAAAATCCTTTTAACTTGAATTGTTAATAATAAAATATTTTTAATTATTTAAATTTTTAGAATAACATAAATGTATAATAAATTTTTTATTAATTTATGAATTTTTTTCATTTTAATTACATTAATAAATCTAAATATTTCCACTTTCCATTGTGTGATGTTTAAGGTAATTTTGATTCTCTTCTTAGCGGGTACGTGAATCTTAATATAGTAATGAGGTTTTACAAGCTTACAAGCTTTTACAAGTCTTAATAAGTTAAATATTCCTCCATGTATTTTATTCATGGCTTCTGCAAGTAAAAATCAGATAACTTACAAGTTTATTTACAAGCTTTTACAAGTCTTAATAAGTTATATTCCTCCTTCATGGCTTTTGCGTCCAAGTGAAAATCAGATAACTTAAGAGTTCATCAATATGCCTTTTCACTTTCTTTTTATCTAGGGAAGAAAAACGAACTCCTCTCGGATGTTTGAAGAAAAGGCGATGCTCTTGTTAGAGGTGGTCACACCTCTGCACTTTACGCCAGTTCACTCTTAACTACATCCAATGAGACCACTACTTCATAATAAGACATTGGCATGCATTCATACAAACGAAAATTATTACACAAATTTTATTCAATACAAATACAACACGCTGACATGGACTGTCAACATACCTTATCACTGCTCTGTAAACAGAGCTTTCTTTTCTCTCTTTTAATATGTGGTTAAGGAGATATACAGAGAGGGAATTTCTTCTATTGGACATCAAGCCATTTCTTCAAACAAATTTCATGGACAACAATTACTGAGCAGCAGGACCTTCTCGTCCATTGGAAACTTGCTCAAGCAAACAACCCAGATAGCATCGTCGTTTTTAAGCTCATCTCCCAATTCTTCTTGAGTCACACCAAATGTTTCCAGTCGAAGTACTCGGCGGTTATTCTCCTCAACCATAAGAACAGGGCTTGAAATTGTATCATAATCTGCCCACACAACTTCACCGAGTTCATGGAAAAACCTAGAAACACGGTTGATCGAATGTCTCATATATCCCTTTAAGAAAACAACATGCGAAAGAAGCTTAGAGACTTTGACGTGATACAAAGGAACTGCCATGATCACAAATCAAAATAAGATATCGATCTTACCAAGCCTACAGATACAGAGATTGATTGAATTATAAACCATCCACTCGCATGACTACCTATCATCTCGAATTCAATAATTAGGGCGAGATTGATGTTGCCTGGTATTCCAAACCAACCTGTTTGACAACAATGTGTAAAAACAAACACAATAGGAGGTTGTATGCAAACACGAATTGACAATACGATAGCCTTTAAAGTACAAATATGATCGTCTAATGCCACTAGAACCTGTAAACTTCCTGCTTGGAACTGGAATCCCGCTCTCTGTGTTGGTCGAATAGAGGGGAGTCAGGACTCAGGACGAATGAAAAGGGCTTGTCGATCGAGGGAGTTTTGATTCTCTTCTTAGCTGGTACGTGAATCTTAATATAGTAATCAGGTTTTACAAGCTTACAAGCTTTTACAAGTCTTAATAAGTTAAATATTCGTCCATGTATTTTATTCATGGCTTCTGCAAGTAAAAATCAGATAACTTACAAGTTCATTTACAAGCTTTTACAAGTCTTAATAAGTTAAATATTCCTCCTTCATGGCTTTTGCGTCCAAGTGAAAATCAGATAACTTAAGAGTTCATCAATATGCCTTTTCACTTTCTTTTTATCTAGGGAAGAAAAACGAACTCCTCTCGGATGTTTGAAGAAAAGGCGATGCTCTTGTTAGAGGTGGTTACACCTCTGCACTTTATGCTAGTTCACTCTTAACTACATCCAATGAGACCACTACTTCATAATAAGACATTGGCATGCATTCATACAAACGAAAATTATTACACAAATTTTATTCAATACAAATACAACACGTTGACATGGACTGTCAACATACCTTATCACTGCTCTGTAAACATAGCTTTCTTTTCTCTCTTTCAATATGTGGTTAAGGAGATATACAGAGAGGGAAGTTCTTCTATTGGACATCAAGCCATTTCTTCAAACAAATTTCATGGACAACAATTACTGAGCAGCAGGACCTTCTCGTCCATTGGAAACTTGCTCAAGCAAACAACACAGATAGCATCGTCGTTTTTAAGCTCATCTCCCAATTCTTCTTGAGTCACACCAAATGTTTCCAGTCGAAGTACTCGGTGGTTATTCTCCTCAACCATAAGAACAGGGCTTGAAATTGTATCATAATCTGCCCACACAACTTCACCGAGTTCATGGAAAAACCTAGAAACACGGTTGATCGAATGTCTCATATATCCCTTTAAGAAAACAACATGCGAAAGAAGCTTAGAGACTTTGACGTGATACAAAGGAACTGCCATGATCACAAATCAAAATAAGATATCGATCTTACCAAGCCTACAGATACAGAGATTGATTGAATTATAAACCATCCACTCGCATGACTACCTATCATCTCGAATTCAATAACTAGGGCGAGATTGATGTTGCCTGGTATTCCAAACCAACCTGTTTGACAACAATGTGTAAAAACAAACACAATAGGAGGTTGTATGCAAACACGAATTGACAATACGATAGCCTTTAAAGTACAAATATGATCGTCTAATGCCACTAGAACCTGTAAACTTCCTGCTTGGAACTGGAATCCCGCTCTCTGTGTTGGTCGAATAGAGGGGAGTCGGGACTCGGGACGAATGAAAAGGGCTTGTCGATCGAGAGAGGGGCGATCAAAAGGCCAGTAATAGAGCGCGATCGTTTCAAAATTCAAAATTGAGTGACAATTGTTGGATGAGACAGGTGATGGCATGCACATGAGACAATTGATGGCATGCCGCATGCATAACATGTATGCTAGGAACGGAGATGGTATTGTAACTGGTCGAGTGGATTTCCGATTGTCCATATTGTTGGCCGGAATGTTCTCGTGCGCACGCATGGTTGAGGGTACGTCACCCCTGCAATGGTCTTAATTAGACTGTTGCGGGGTGCATATTGGTTGTCGTCTCTTACGGAAGGCGACCTCATTAAGTGGATAAAACACATGTTTAAAATTCATATAATGATGGATAATGAATGCATTTTTTAAAAGGATGCGCCATCCCTCTCACATGGGCGACTTGTTGTATGTGGCAACCCATAAATGGATGGTGATAAACACAAGAGGGAGGTCACCTACCTCATGAGAAGTGGTGCACCCTCCTTTGAAGTGGATCTCCATCATATCGATCACATTGATCCTTTCTCAATCCCGTATTTTGCTCAAAGTCGCCCAAGTCACTCCATGATTTATGTGATGTTCCCCCCTTCAATCCCTTGATGAGTGTGCACCCCCTCCTTCTTCATTTGTTATTTAAACAGGAGCTTGGGCTCTCTTTTGAGCATGGTCATAGAGGACTAAAAGGCTAGTCAAGTTTGTACTCTTTGTATTGTAATATTTTGATGAAATAAAGAAGGTTTTGGAGGGAAATCTCTTGTGTCGGGCATCATTGTGTGTGGATGAACATTGCATATTCTTATGAGGTAATCTGTATTGCTTTAGTTTTTGCATCTCGTGGTTGAAGGTGAAGGGGAGGTATCTCCTGGTAGGTAGGATAATTTATAGTTTGATTATTCTCTTTGTTAGTTTACTTTAGATCTCTTAGACGTGCATGTGTATTCTAGTTTGATTTCCATGCTTTCTGAGTTTCCATTGTAGGCGGCACCAATATTCGTTTTAAACATTTGTATGCAAGAAGTTATGAGTTGATGCAAGTATCTAACTCAAATGTTTGGCGGATCTAGTTTGACTCCTCCAATCTTCGAACAATTTTTCGCATAGTCCCTCCGCTTTCCACTTGTACGCTCCATAGCTTAAGATATTCCCAAGTTTCTGGCTTTTCTGCTCTCTCTCTCTCTCCTTCTCTTTAATTAAAATTTCTCTTGGTTACAGTTACTAGCATGCTTAAGTAAATTAGTTTCTTTTCAAAATAATATTTTAAAGGCTTGTTTATATTACTAGATTTAGGATTTAAATCTTATTTTTAGTAGATCTAGGTTGCGTAAGTACTTGTGCATATTTCTTATCTTTCAGTACTTAAAATTTTTATGCTTTTAACGTTCATTTGGGAACATTTGATGCATTTTAGGTGGTTGGTTTTTCATTTTTATCGCCATAACAAGAGGAAGTGCTGCCGAAAAAATGAAAATCTAAAGTCATCCCAAGCTTCTCGGAGCATATACTTCCATCTTGTACCATTTTTTGAAACTTGTAAGGTCTTTGGATTTATATATATAAGGACCAAAGGAATCCACCTTCATATTGTAAATTAATTAATAAAGGAAATCATGCTACTCAGTTCCTGTCCCCATCCCCCTAGGGGGATCCGCGTCTTTTGTGGTTTGGTGAATTTTTATATTTGCTTTTAGTTTAGATTAGTTTTCATTATGCAAATATTTAAAATAAAAAATCACATGCACACAATCCGTCCCTAGAGGGTTGTATAGGTTAGATTATTTCATTTTTGCTTTGTCATTTATTTCGCAACAATACTCCAAAAATTTGCACCATTGCTTTCCCAAAGTACCGCACCAACCATTGGTGCGTGGAAAAGAGATTCTTGGGTTTTATATTAGTTAATCAACTCATCCATAACATTAATAAAATTTATCAATACTTAAAAGTCCCAAATATGCTTTTGACCGATGCAGCCTAGTCTGAACAGTTGGTCAATCGGAAAAGAACTTTGAGTGACTAGTTTAATAGGGAAAACCAATGAAAACTTGAGCTCTAGAACTTGGGAGGTTGCGTGAAACTAACTATAGAGTCACTGGGCTACTTTAAGCAAGTTATGCCTCGCCCAGTTGGACCCTTGGTTTAGTTGTCACTACGCTCAGTTCGAATGCCTAAGTTGGAATTGGGCCAGACCAAGCACTAACCCATTTCTTAATTCATGTATCTAATAAGATCAGTTAAAACTGACCAACAAGACTTGCAACGCTTTCATGACACAACAACACTCCAACAATCTCATGTGACTCCATTTGGCACTAGTCTAATATGCAATAATCAATTCAATTAAGTAAATCAATGTATTAGATGGATGTATCATTTTTCATGTTGTTATTTTAAATCACAAATTGCAGTATTTGGTTTAGTATTAATTCACCTTCAAAATCCTAGATTAATTTTATTCTTTAACTTAGCATAAAGCCATAGTTTTTATTTCTTAGGGACCACCCCCCTTGGCTTCACTAGGAATTGGCCTAGACGGAGGAGTTGAGTGACAGTATCTTGACTCTTTGCTTGCCCCCAAGGATGCACCCAGTGGCTTGAATATTTCTGCCATGCTAACGATTAACCCCCTTTTCCCTGAGGTGCGTATCCAGCAGCAACATGAACCATCGCTTCCTCTTAGTTCCCCTTCTTCCATTATATGTGTTTATCAAATACAATCCACAATGGTGAAAAATTATGCACTCAACATTTTTCCCACCTGTTAACAAGAATTACCATGATACTATCACTTGAATATCCCTGCTCATCAACAAAATTATCATTCTACCAAGCATCCAATTTTATTTGATTTAGTTCTTCACATTGCTTCAAGCTCCATGGGAATTGGTTTCCCGAAACTGCTTTACGATCTTGAGTGCATGAGAGGGCGACACATCAACATAGTGGTTTTTATTTCAGACTTGTGCAGAAAAGTTTAACTCTCGTGCAAGTTCACGTGCCTAAATGAATGGTGGTCGTCGATCAAATATGCACAATCTAAAATGACTAACACGACCAATGGGTGTCCCATCATTTATCACATCACTCTATGTCACATCTCTACATGCAACATAACTAGATGTTGGACCAAAAGTGGGTTCAAGATCCATGGGAAAGTGGTTTCTTTAAACTACTTTTACGAGCATGAATGTACGAGCGGTTGGCACATCACCTCATCAGTTTTGATTTTAGGATCATGCCAATTAATTAACTATTACACATCTTTGTCGGCCTAAAACATTGCCAATCGTCGATCTTCCCCATCCGCTCGATGGTTAGATCTCTATCCACCTTTGCAGTCCATCACGTGTGGGAACCTATGCATGTGGATCTTATGTGGTTGGTTAGTATTACACCTCCTACCCACGTGGATCCTCCATGTCACCCTTCCACGTGGCATGGGTGGGGCCCACCATGAATATTCCCAAATTTTTAAATTTTTGAGACTGTGTAAAATTTAATTCCATAATAAGGGGATTATTTCGAAATTAAATCAAAATTACTCATACCCCTTATTTATCACTTAACAAAACCTTATTTTTACATAAGTATTATGATTTCTTCATGTAAGTGTACATTTCTAGCCCATACAATTCCAGTGCTACAACCAAGAGCTCTAATACCACTCTATCACGTCCCCATCCATCAATCCAACAAATAGAGGGGGATATGAACAAATTACGAGCTTCTAAATTTTGCCCCATGGCCATATTGTGAATTCATAAATATTTAAATGTGTGTGCAGATGCATAAATAAAAATACACAACAGAAATAAACTCTATCCACAGACACATAGCATGCATATACAAGCATAATCGTCACAAACATCAAATACAAACGTTACAGATTAAAATACAAGAGAATATTGATATTTAAACAAAAAAGATCCAAGCAACTGGTTATGTAAGATTTATTTTCCACCCAACCATAGGCACTCTGTCCAACATATACTCTTTTTTATGAGAGGCCACCCCCACGTTGGGCTATGAGTCTACCATGACGAAGGAAACACCTACATGCTTCTCTCTCTCAACCACAACCCATTTTGTTGTCTATGCTCAGCCAAATGCTCATCCGGAGCTCTACAAAGATCTCACTCAGCCATCACAGCCATGGCACTCCTTCCAACTACCCCACACAACAAAAGGAATGATTTCCCCTTCACCAAACCACGGTTCCCTCAATAAATCCAACCCTTACAGTGCTTAACAGTGTGTGTAGTAAGATTCCAACCTGATGTATGCGATTGGAAAACCACATGTAGCATAAATAATGGCTTCTCAAGCATCTGTGAGTAGCAAAACTCAATGGATAAAGGTTCCTACCTTTCCCAACCTCTATGCTCACCTACAACCATCTCTTTTCCCTTGAAATCTGTAGCCCTGTCTGTAAATTTGAATTTCTTTGGGTTATACCCAGTTTGGTAATGGTCATGAATAAAAATAGGAAGCTCTACGTATTGTAGATATGCATGAGATAATGAGATAATGAGCGTTGAATGCAAAGGATATGAGAGGATGATGAAAAGACAACTAGCATAACTTATTACCATAGAAGAAAAGGACTTATGGCAATTGCAAAACTAAGTTCTAACATTTGACAAAACTGTCACAAAAGTGCATTCATCCCCATGCTTCAATAACTACATGAGGTGACTTTTCCCACCTACCTCACATATGCATTCAATGATTGGATTTAATAGTCAAAAGGGAGTAATTAGCTCATTTAAAGAATAACAGAATTTGCATGAGTTATAAGGTTGACACTTGGAAACAAAGGATTTAGTCTCCCATAGGCCCCCTTTCCTCTTCTACTCTGGTGGAATCACAACCCCTCTAGTGCTATTTACACAACCATCTTGGACCATTTATATTATTTTTCCAACATAATATTTACTTATCTTTCGAGTTAGCATGACAAGCCAACCAGGCGGTCGAAATAAAATATTTACATCTTACATGCCTAGACATTCACTAGTCAGACCTTGGCCTTGAACTCCGCAGTAGGAATCCATATTAACACATTTACACCATTTTACATAATTTCATTCAACACATTACAAAGGTAAAACTAGGGGTATTACATTATTAACAGCCAAGTAAGAGTTATTTATGTGTTAATCTATATTTCATTTATAATGGAAACTGGAAACTTTTAAATTGACTAGTTGACAACCAACACACATATATATGTCACATGTATTCTTTCTTGGATATTCTCCTATTTGTTTTGGCATTGTTTTAATAAAATTAAAGTAGTTCCAGTGAACTTTATGCTAAACACATGTATGTTTTTATGTTGGATTATATCACATGTGGCGTATGTTTGTAGTCATTCATGTTACAATAGTTATAGCCATGGTGAATTATGTGCACACCTTGATTAGTTGTAGAGTTTCTTTGTGTTAACATGTTGTTTGTGGAAAAGGACCTTGGTTTATAAATGTAGGACTAAGCCATTATGCATCTAAATCCAATTTTATTATCAAAAGAGCATTGTTTACCATAACATACCATATGGATTTGTATGCCTCCCCATGATGGTAAAGTAGCATCCATCAGTCTTCAACAACAACCATCAATTTCACTTGTTATCATGTGATTCATAAGTCACAAACCACTAGCTACCAGTGTTGGATAAAAAGATTAAAAAAATTGTGTGTAACACTTTTCACATTCACAAAGCCCTTGTATAGATTTAGAAAAAAAGGAAATCTAGTGGGTACATTGTTGTCTCGCTCTTGTGTGCACTTCATTGACCCCCTCACCAATGATTAAATTCTAAAGAGGCTATTGTTTCTTGCACAATTTTTTGTGCAAGCTATAGTGACATGCTCCTATGTAGTAATTACTATAGTTGTAATGGTCCAACATAGTCCTATAATTATAAACGTCTTTCTTCCTAAAATCCCCCTATGTATTGGATTGATGATTGGGAACGAAAGCACATGTTCATAATTAAAACCCTTTGGAGTCTTTTGTGCCCCTCACAAAAAACACATCAATTCAAGATTGCATATTTCTCGAACACACTTTATGACAAAGCACTTTAGTGTTGGGAGAAGCAAATTCCCAAACCAACAATCTCTCAAGATGTTCATAATAAATTCTTGAAGTAATGGAGTAAAATGGTCCACCCATCCACGCACATCCTTGCCTTAATGAATACTGATTAGAAACCCAACCATCCTTCAAATGCTTTTAATTACAAATAATGCAATACTTTTGATTGAAGCGGTGAAGATGTGCCACAAGCATAGCATTGCATCCAATGGTTTCTATACTCCATTCCTCTAGGTTTTCACATCATTGTTCAAGGTAGGAATCCTCTTACTTACCAAGATGCCTTGTTGAATATGCCACAGTGTTGTGATGGTACTTTGATTCTTTTACACATCTCAATGCCCAAATTCTAGGCTTGGAACAAAATATCCAAACCTCGCAACAACATGTTGCATAATTGTCTACTCGTAATCCTCATGAGATATATTCTTGTTATTGCCAACAAAACCAATTGCACAAAGTGAATGTCCCTTTTAAAATGTTTATCCATCCTTCGTTGGTATGTAACAAGCTATTCAACAATGACACATACTAAAAAATACAAAGAATTATTGTTTCATCTACAATTCATTGAATTATAACCAAAATAATCGTTGCACGTTGACAATTGCCCAAATGTGCCTAATTATATGCAGGCAAGGATCTTATAAATTTGGTTTCCCTAGTATAATCCTTTCTTGCTTCGTCTAATAACCTTAATCCAATTCATTTTGTTATGACATAATGATGTACTTAGAATCCCACATCTCCTACATAAGTTATTCCACCTCATCAATTAAATATTGCACCTCATCTACAACCTTTAGGCTAGTGTATGAGACTGGTTTACAATAGTGTTGTTTCACCTAATTGGGCAATTATTTATGTGTTCTAAGAAAATAATTTCCCATGTAATATGTGGATGAAAACCCCTAAATATTTCATTATCATCAACGAGTAGTAAGCAAGGTAAATCGTTGGCATATACTACACCTACCTTGACAAGGATATCAAGTATTGACATATAACGTATATCTACCTTGGGAAATTTTCCCTAAAGCCTCTTATCTGAATCCACAACACTCAACCACTTGAGCTAACCCATGAAGCTACGATTTAAGCACTTAACCAAGGCAGAAATACAAAATGGAGCACAATTGTTGAATCATAGTCAAAACCAAAACCAATGTCGTAGTCAAGTGATGCAGTGTTACAATGGTGGTAAGTGGGCCCATATCTCTTCCAACTACTCATTCAATAATGAATATCAAACAATATGTTTCTTTTTAATATAGCAAATCATGATTCTACACATTTTCCTATTATCAAGGTGAATGGTGTAAATCGAATTTAGATTGCCCCCCTCTCTCCATAAAATAAAACAACAGAAAATGATATTGTGCATATGTATGTTGTGTGGTAACTTGAGCTTGTCCATAAGACATGGGAAAATGCAATCTTCCATGCATCTTGAATATACTCCTTAAATATCACCAAAACTTGCGCGGTAAACTGGAAATAATCCTACTTGTAATGTTCTAAACAATGATGAATTGAGAAAAGCATGTACTATAGTGAAGGAAGAAACTAAGGTTTCCCACGACATGCATAACATGTTTTCACCTAGTCACTCCTCTATTTAGCTTTATCATGGAAGTATGCATACGAAAAAGCTACACCAAAGATTGATATTAGCATATCCCAAGACATGTAAGGTTTTGAAACCCATTCAATAACAAACACATTCTCTTGGAGCCGTGAATGTTGAGTGTCCTCTCTAAAGAAAATGTTTTATGTGCTAACTTCGCTCTATGAGTTACATTTCAACAAGGATCCACCTAAAATGAATATGCTAATTCTTTATCATGTTTTTAAGAAAATGAATATACTAATTCTTTATCTGCGTGGGTGTTATCCTGCTCATCATGCGTGTGGCTTGTGTCACCACCATTCTCTCTTGAGAGTCGTGTATCCTGACTAGCAAGTTGGATGCATTGGTGGATCCAAGATTGCTATCCAAACTCTACCAGCTAGCCCTCTCTATTTTGTTGCTTTCCAGCTTCCCCCATATTGTCTAGATGGTCGACGACCTTGTTTCCTTCACGCTTGACGTGGAAATAGGTCCACGCGCGGGGTTCTCTTTGCTGGACACTAAGTTTTTTCACCCTGTATTTTATCCTCCATCTCTCCGCCACCTTGGATACCCGTTGGCCATGATGGAGATTTTTTTCCATTTGGATGATAATTTTGGAGTCTCCTTCCACGATGATTGGCTCACAGCTTTTACGAGCTTCCAGATTCAATCCGTAGAGTACACCCTCCAGCTCCGCAACATTGTTTGTGTCATTGCCAATGAACTCGAAGTATACCTGTAGAATGTCTCCTTCTTGATTCTTGATCACTCCCCCAAACCTTGCAGAACCTGGATTTCCTTTCGAGGCACCATCGAAATTGAGCTTAAAAGAACCAACCGGAGGGGGGAACCAGGAATCGGGGCTGTTTGTGGTAACCTTCTTCATTTGTTTTTTTATCCATCCTTGGTATGCTCTTTTTAGACCCCACAAAGCAATGATTCTTTTCTCCAGGTCCCCCATTTCCCAGTCCTTATCTGTCCACTACATTATCTTGATTGTTTCTTGGATGTGGCCTTCAACGTTGTTCCAAACAAGTTGAAAGGTGGAGCTTGAGTCTTGAAAGGTTATACGATTTTGTTCCTTCCATACTTCTCACATTAGGAATCCCAGGAACATGAGACAAATGCAAACAACAATGGGATTATGGAAATATTTTGAGTCCTAGTCTCTAATAGTTTGATCTGGTTGTCCACGAATGCGATTGGAGCGTTGAAAAATTATGCTCCTTTATCCCATAGCTTCGATGCATACATACAAGAGTCCAACAAATTGTCCATAGTCTCCTCCTCACATGTACACATAGGACATCGATAAGGGCCTATGATGCCCCGTCTTTTAATATTTTCCCCAGTTAGAATTCTTCGATTAATAACCAGCCATAGGAAGGTGGCCAATTTTGGCCAAGGATTGGATTTCCATACCCTTTTCCAGGTTTCCTCGTGAACTTGTAAACAATATGCTTTTTCAATTAAATATATGAATGAAACAACGTGCAATAATTATATGCTATTTCTATTAAATCTACGAATGAAACAATGTTCAAGAAGTCAAAACTCTTATTAGTATCTCATACTTTATAAAGGTGATCTAACTAAAGGGTCCATCTTGCCCATAACCACAACAAGGAAAAATATTGTAGCCTTTCCTTCATATGGTTACAAAATACAAATTTGATATACGTGGTTAACTGCATATTAAATCTCATACAAAAGTTAAAATTGATAATTTCAAATACAATCCCCTCATGTTGCAGTCTTTTTACATATGGTTACAAAATACAAATTCTACATACATGGTTAATTGCATATTAAGTCTCATACAAAAATTAAAATTGATCATTCTGAATACAATCCTACTTCATATGGTTACGAAATACAAATTTGGTATACATGTCCAATTTCATATTAAATCTCATACAAAAATTAAAATTGACAATTTCAATGCAATCCCCTCATGAAACAACCCTAACACAAAAATCACATTTTTCAACCCTTCTATATATTAAGAGGAATGGAATCTCCAATTATGCAAATACTTGAAACGAAAAAATATGAAAGACAAGCATATAGCAACAACAAAATTCCCCAACCATCCATAATCAGACTTAAAACAGATTCACATACTCTAAGCAATCTCCGCAAATTGATTCGAACCCAAGATTCATATCAAAAATTGAGGTTTAGCATGCATAAACCCCGCGTAGGAATTTCTCCTATTCGAGCATACAAAGTGGAAAAGAGATGCATAAGCAGTTTCTTCTTATGCATCGAAGAGTCAAGGTCCCTATCGACTCTGACCTGTTCTACCTCCTGTTCATGCATGCACAATTCTTTTAAAGCTTTCTCACCAACCAGTTAAGAGTCCTTTTGGCAAAAAATGTGATTGAATTCTCTGGACCTTCATTGTTTTCACTACTATTACTATCATTTTATGTAAGAGTATCAATTCCAATTCCCATGATTTAATCTTGCTATTACTATCATTTGATGTAGAAGTATCAATTCAAATTCCCATGATTTAGGATTAGGACTAGGAACTTGAGGCTCCCGATCCTCCCAACTCAATACTTCGGTCTCAAATAATGTCCGCTTATTGGAACTTGGATTGAGCTTTGAATCTCCTCCTAAAGGGAACATGAAAGAAACAACCTAGCATTAGGGGAACTCGAATCCTCCATGGATCTTGATGGAACTCACTTCAATTCTCCCATTCAAATCAGTCTAAACCATTAGTCTCTGTAGAATATCATGGAAGCATTGAATCCCCTCAGAAGGAAACATCATAGAAGAGTTGTTAGAACAAGATGTTTCAGTCCACCCGAGTTAACAACCTCGATTATTGAATGATAACTCACTAAATTCCCATAAGAATTGCAGGAGCTACATGCATTATTGCCTCGACAACGACACCAAGTCTCATCTAATAATGGTTTTAATGATCTTGCTTCTCGAGTTACACGGGAAACTAGCTTGTTAGGGGAGAAATAGTTGTTGTCTGGGGAGAAATTAAAGTTCCAACTTTGGTAGAGTACCAACAGCACCACATCCAAGGTCTACAACAAGTACTAGCTCAAGACATACTCAACAACATTAGCCTCCTTTAGAATTTTCTGGAATGGGTTGATGTCCCTTGCAACATCTCAAACAAAAGGTGGAACTTTAGTTGAATTTACCTTTAACTGTGGGAAACATCCAACCAAACTTATCGTGCCAAAGTATGTAGAGTGCAATATATCAAACAACAACATTGGCTACTCTCTTTGTGCCATGCTAGTAAATGTTTAGCTTCAGAAATCCAATGGAAAACTCACCATTTTCAAACAGTGAAACGGTTGCAGGAACACATAACTATATGCGATGAAAGAGATTGCCCTTATCCATGTTACAATGGATCTTGGAATTTTCTAAGTCATCACCAACATTGTCGCAAAACGGAACGCCCCATTTGTGGCCTAGTTCATCGACTACTTAGGCAACAATGAGCTATAGGGCATACTCAATCATCAAACCCTGCGGCAATAAATATTTCCAATGAAATTGCAAAGTCTTCCAATTGAAATAGCGAGGGGGGTAACCTAAATTTTTCCATCGAGACCTAGAACTTCCATTCATGACATGACATAGATTGAACAACCTCCAGTAAAAGGAGCAACACAACAACGGGTCGAAACTACACTGTCAGGATGTCATCTGTGTCGAATTCAAGTGGGATGCAAGGTCTTACCCATTTGCAATCCTAAGCTTACTTGTAAAGTGAAGAAGGTTCTAGTGTTGTGAGTGTAAAAGTCCATAAAACTATGTCATGTCTTGGTGGAGATAGAGCAGGTTGTGAATTCACAACAATATTGTTGCCAAAATTTTGGTGAATTGTCACAAAGAAACTTACCTAGATCCATACAATGAGCACATGAAAACAAAAGGGAAACCAAATAAGGTTGATCTTGCAACATATCCTATAAGAAAATTGCCTATACGACTCAAGTCAAGAAAGAAGCTCTGCAAGTCATGGAAGATATTAAAACCAATCTCTCGCCCCCTTCCCTCGACAATTTTTGTCTATGAAATGTTTTGAATCCAAATAAAAAAGGAGTTAATTTGGCTGAACTTTTGACACCTAGGAAAATCAAGAAGCATAGTATAGGATTCCATGTCAGCAGGTTGGTCAGGTGGGTACTATTTGATCCAGAGAACTGTTTGATGTCTTTCCCTTTGGACTGTGTGTATGAAAAATAATAGCCAAGCATGGATACTAGTCATAAGGGATTCCCAAATCTCCGAAGATTAGCACCTAGAAAACAAAATCTCTTGTGAATCAGTGGCCTCAGGTTTCAAAACTTAAAAACGTAGTTTCCCACTCTAGAATTGAATTGCAACACCTGGTTATCAAATCGCACAAAAATTTCAAAGCACCAAAAAATATCCAATAGTCAAATCAACTCCCCATCTTTGAAGGCAAAACACTTCTGCCACCTCTCACTCTTATGTGGCCCCCAATTTTCCGAAATGCATCAGCTTTAGTGTTTAAATTTTAAATTATTTTGTTTTGATTAAAAGCTTGAGATTATATATATATATATATATATATATATATATAGCTAATGGTAGCAAAGCTGCAAGTCCCTGCCAAAAGGAAATGGGCTCTATGAAAACTATTACAAATGATGGTCATTTAATTAGACTTGAGGGTTATGATAAATATGAGTTTTAGTATACAACAAATGTTAGTGAGTAATTAAATGTTGTTCATCTTGTTAATAATGTTTTATAAATTGAAGTCTCGTTAGATTTATTTCACTTGTGCCTTTCAAGTGGTTATCAATTTTGTGCGTGGATTCATGTAACACAATCAATGTATAATAATCAATTAATTGATCAATCATTGTATTCTCCTTTGTAAGTTCGTATTTGCCTTCTTTTCCTCGTCGAGTTCCCTTTTTCTGTGTTGTCCCATACAATCAACATGGCGTCAGAGCTAGATCAATGGTGGGGATATTGTTGCCATGTATTATGTTTTTTTTTTTCGCTTCGTGGGGATACTAAGGCTATAGATTATGTTTTTTGCCACTGATTGTAATGATGGGTAGACCTTTTGTCAGCGATCCTAAGGAGAATTAATCAATGGCCTTTATTGGAGCTAAATGTTGGAGGTTGAATATTAGTGTTGACTTGTTGGACCCTGTTGATGCCTTGGATGTGCTGGAAGTACCCCAGAAAACAACGTAAGGGAGATAGCCCAACCGAAGGCTTTGAATAATCCTACGCAAGGATTACCCTATCCTCAAGCTGTTTGATATATCTAAATCCGACGGGTTTTATGGCTCCGTTAGCCGCTAAGCGAGGGTTGCTCCTCAAAGATGAGACTTTGAATCATGACTGAAACTAGATCCTAAATGCAAACCTAACTTAATGTGTAATTTATTAAATATGATTGTGATAATCAGTTCATGTCAATCTGCCAATCTATGATAAATGATAGAAATAATCATCTAATAGAATTAACAGAATGAAAACAAAAATGCTTTTTTCATAAACTGATTATGAAAAGGAAAAATTATTAATTTTAATTAGTATCCAATTGATTATCAAGCTGACAAATCAGATTCATATCAATTGGTGTGTCGGAAAACATTAGAGGTTATGCAATGATCAAAACTCAGGACAAATCAAGAATTTTGCTCCTCACAGATTGAAAATGATTCATGCTGCAATTGAAAGTAACTTATGAGATCTAAACATAGGCAACAAAATGTGAATATCAGATGAAAATCAGTATATTATGAAAATAAATTGCAGAAAACAAACCAAAATCAATATATTAAATAAAGATCTCCAGATCTTATAGAAAACCTTATAGAAGATCTCCAGATCCAATGAACTAGCTTGCTAAAAAATCAGAGAATGTCATCCACTGGCCTGAATAACAAACTGCATGCATAAAAATGCATAACAATTTTATATTACAGAGAAAGAAAAAAATTTGTTTCTCCTAAGATCCCTCACCCCCTCAGAGCATAGAAGGTAGGTATTTATACAAAATAAATGAAAGGAGAAGATAATGTCAGTTTCCCCAATTGCTAAGCTAAGTAGCTGAGTTGTTCCATTTAGCAAATCGTCCATTAGAAAAAACTGGGAAATTCCGTTTTGAAAAATTAGTCGGATCTCCCAAATGAAGAACTTTCTAAGGATTCTTCCCAATGGTAAGCTAATAGGGCATATTTTGCACAAAACCCGCATCTCAAATTTTCCAGATTCATCTTCATCACTCCAGAAATCGCATCCAAATATCACTGCTTTCCACTTGGCACGTTTTGACCACTCCAAATTTGAGCTGTAAATATTTCAGTTTGACTCTTCCAAATCCAAATCCACACATGTACAATTCAAAAGAGAAATTAAAATATCATTCCAAATCTAATGAAAGAAATCCAAATTAATAAAATCCATTTTCAAACCAAAATATAATGAAAATAAACAAGTATGATCCAAATCCGAAATTGACTATTCAGACAGATTTCCAGGGTGTTTAAACTATTCAATTGAAAAAAAAATCATACCAAATCATTCATCATCCTTCCAGCTTTCCAACGAGCTATCTCGGGCTAATTTGGATTCATAAATTTCAAGATATTGCTCCTGGAAGTTAAGGCTCAACAACCGTTGATTTCATTGTTGGTGAATTGTGGCCATTGATTTAACAACTAAATCCATTATCCATATCAATTATTTTCCAAAAGACTAAAACCAAAACAAATAAAAACCAAAATCAATATTCTCAAAATATCGGAAATCACATGTCGCGGAGGAAAATTAGAATTTTTAAACAAATCAAAATCGGAAAACAAAATCAAAACCAAAATTAAAATCCTAAGTAAAAAATGAAATTACCGAAATTTACGGACTCGAAATTAAATTAAAACATAGCATAAGAGAAACGTAGGGTCCGAAAAATCTGGTTGCAAATGCGGAAATGAAAAAGTAAGAAGTCGCGGAAATGTGGAAATGTTTTTTAAAAAATTATATAGTTTCCGCAATCCGCAATTATTTTGCAAAATCAAATTTTATTAATTAATTAAATTGTTATCTGACTTCCGCAATTCGCATTGCGGGTTGCGGAAACATAACAAATTCAATCACCAAATTTAAAGGTTCTGCAATCCACATTTCGGATTGCGAATTGCAGAAACATTGAATTTAACAATTAAAATCAAGGATCCGCATTGCGGATTGCGGAGAGCTTCCGCAATTCGCAAAGATGCATACAAATGATCAAAAAGCTTAAAAAAATGCAATTTTGTTTATATTGAACGAAATTATGAAATAACAATGGGGAAAAGATTAAAAAGAAAATATAGAAATATTTACAAAATAAAAGAAAATCCAGTATCAGAAAACCATAAACCTAGAAGTAAAAATAAAAACATTTACAAGTTAATTCTTAGAAAATAAATGTTGTAACAAATTACGTATATAGAGAAACAATCACTCCTATAAAATATGAGAGTCACTGAATTCCATAAATAGGATTCTAACATAACCATATTCCAAGAATAGAATACAAAGAAAAGAATAATAATATTTCTTTTTGCACAATAATAAATGAAAATCCTTTTAAATTGCAAAAGGAAAAAAATAGAAATTGTATTTTCAAGATCAGATCAGCTTATTGAGAAAAAAAACATATCCATGATCAAACTAACTTTACATTCGTGAATATTGAATTTTAATCTCACTAATTCCCAAATAATCATAAAACAAAAAATCATAGAAATTAGAACTCACTAAAACATGTGTGTTTTTTAAATTTGTCATAAAATCAAATTGTGTATAAATTTAATATATGGGTTTAATAAAATACACAAATTAATTTAATGAAAGCCAAATAATGACCATGAATATTTAAAAAAATTAAATAAGCTGAAATTAAACATTAAAAATATTAAACTAACATAAACAAACAAACCAAAAGACTAAAATTATTTACAATATTTATATTATGATTCTAAGCATGCAAAAGTGAAAACAAAACTCCATCAAGCTCAAATATCAAACTAATGCAATATCTAAACTCATGAGAGAAGAAACCATAAGATCAATCAAAATCCCAGAATGAAAGTAATAACCAGCCATCATCTCGAATGATTAGTGTATGCACTGAAGACCAAATCTAGGTGGGGAATGTGAAGGACAACATGGTAAGTTAACCACCAAGATCATGGAACCAACTCAAATGAATCAAAAAGCAAATACAATCTAGAGATCAGTAAAAATGGAAACAATCCAAATAATACCAGAGATGTAGGAAAATAAATGGTGAAATATAAAAAATGGAAATCCAAACAAACACGAAATAAAAGTGGGGCTCCCATTTTTATTAATAAAAATGGGATCTGTTGTGCCTACACAACAGACCCATACACTAATGAATGGTTCTGCGGCATTAATGATGATCTGTGTTTGAGTTACAAGTTTGAATTAAGGATAATTGCATGGCTTAATTTATTGCAGACACCAATTTTGCTTTTATGTTAAATTATTGCAGTTGCTTGTATTTTTTATTATAGTTTTGGTGCTAGGAAATTGCATTATCATTTCGTGAGTCGTACAGATGAGTCATGTAATGTATGGATGTTTTATGCTATTTGCTGCATAGACACTGCAGCCGAACACCTGTCACGTGCATACTCGTGAATTTTATGCAATATATTCAAATATTCTCTGAAAAATGATTCTCAAATCCTATGAAGCCTTAAAGCATTCCGAGGGTTCAAACTTGAGAAGGCCCTACATCAAGCCTCAAAAAACACCTCCATTGTTCATAGATATATATCTCTTTTATACATGTGCATTTTTCAACCAACTCTCTATTGTACTCCGTTTTCCGATATAAGTTCTCATTTTTGTTTCAAATGCCGCATGACCATTACACATTATACTACTTGACAATTACCAAAAGCTCCATATTATAATACATGACGAGCTAGACAAGTGCCATAAGCAGAGAAGGGATTTCCATGATGTGGTGTGGACAATCATTTACAGTGCATTTAGGCTCCAAATAAAAACAAAAACTCACATATAGTCACATGCATACTCACGAATTGTGTGCCCTACAGACAAATATTCACAAATCTTCTCTAAAAAAAACATGTCCCATAGCCTCTAGAGCTTCCAAGCATTCTGATGGTTCAAACTTGAGAAGGCCCTGCAACAAGTCTATAAATAGACCCGCTGAGTGGTCTGCATGTTGCATTATCAAATCTTGCAAACACGATAGTAACACGTTAGACTCAAGTACATGAAACAAATCACAAACCATCACGAGAATATTTCAAGATGATGTTCCATGTGCATCTAGGGGATCATACAATAAGCATACCCTAAGTCTCAGTAACTTCCTCACTACTTTGATGCTCTGTCTAGAGGATGCTCCTCCATGCTAATCCAATCATGTTCCATGTCTAAAATATTTCAGATATCTTCTAATGATGACATTAAAAATTATGCTTTAGCTTAGGTATATTGAATTTTATAGCATGTCTAATAATCTGATTGAGGTGATAGTTCCTTGGTAAACATAAAAATACTCACTCTGCTTTCTTAATCATATGATGTGGAAAAGGCCCTAAGACCCCTTCCACCATAGCAAGATGTTCCAAGTTTTCTTGGGTTTTAAAAAAGGTCTCACCCTGAAAATTTAAAATGCGGGTAGCATAAATGTCATTCCTGCAGGTATCTAGATAACATTTAAACATAAGAAAAACTAGTCTAAAAGGTTTACCAAGCAGATTTCCACAAGTACGCACCCTCCTACACTCCAAATATCGCAAGGGTAGTTACATCCAAGACCTATCAAGAAACATAAATTGTAAATACAAAGGGGCTTAGATTCAACAAGGTGGAATTGACATTGGTCTAAACCACATAACAACCTTTCAAATTGTTGGCTATACCATAGAACAATCTTTATAAGCTCACCCAAAATAACTCTTGGAGCCCGATAATGTTGCATAGATACCACTGGGGTGTGATCTTGATCTTCAAATGTGGTGCTTCCAAGATCGACTACATTTATAGCACTTGAATTTGGAAACTTTTAAAGTCACATGGAAATCACTCCACATGCTTTTGAAGAACAATCAGACAAAGTTACAAATATCGTGTCGGCGAATATATCGCTGAGGGCCCAAAAATAAATTATCGGATTTATCAGCGAAAATGTCGGCAAAATTGACAATATATCGACAAACTTAAAAAATACAAAAATATTAAAAAATGAAAAAAAATCACAATGTATTCGAAAAAATCTGCAAAAATTAAGATAAAATTGGGAAAAAATCGCGATACAACCAAGAAAAAATTGCAAAAAAAATCAAGGAAAATATCCGACGATATATTGTCGATATATCGCGAGTGAGTTAGCATCATGATGTTGTCTATATATCGGCGATGTTTGTAACATAGCAATCATGTTATCAGAGTTCATTCTTTGACATAAATGCTTGTTGAAATCTTGATCTTAATGATTGTGAAAACTAGAAGGCATACAAATGCAAACAAAGATTATGTTGTTTAATACACCAGTTTTTCATTGGACCTAGTATCTAATATAATATGAAGCAATAATATCGACTCATTAGTGCTCATCAACATGGATATGTTATGCCAACCATGAAAAATTCAATCATATCCAGTGACAACACACCGACAATCTACCTTGCAATCTGGAACCTTCACATGGTCTGAAGAAACATAAAATATATTTTCAAGCTTTAGATCTATGTGATGGAGTTTCAACTCATGCATATCTGCCATAGATCAATGGCAATATTAGAAGAAGAAAATCCCATATACATGTTATTATCCCTTAGAAAGGCCCAATCTAGCCTCATAAATTGTCAGCTAAGATAGAAGTGCGGGTATCGTCTACACACATGCTATAGATTCCAAAAGTTGCCTTCCAACCTCCCCTACAAGATCAAAGGGAAATGGTTTGCAATTTTTTTTCGTAGGAAATCATATAAGCTTTTTCCCGACTTCTCAAAGATTTGTTTCTAAATCCATCCACAAACCTAAACACACATATACCTAATGTAGACTAATCTTAGGTGCTTGTAAAGAAAAAAAGAATGAAGATATACAATTCCACAAAATACTGACTATTCAAGTGTGATTCCGGTGGTAAAACTATTCATGCATTTTTTAACACAACTATATTGGGAAAGGGCTGTACATAGGTTTAAACCAAGAAATCATCCTTGCATGTGACCCAAACTGTCCATTTATTAAATTGTGCATGTAAAAATAACACAACAAAGTAAATCATAAGAAAAGAAGATACTCTCCCATACCGTGTGCCATTTCTATCATACTTTACAACTTGATGAAGCACATTGACTTCTATCATTTTAGCCTCTTGGTACTTTTGTAAGCCATAAAAAAAATTGGTGGCCACAAGATCCTTTGATTTTTAGTCCCAACATTCCAAAACTTGACCAAATAAAATAAATTTCATCCAATACATGTTCAAGAATCCATAAAAGTATCTACACGTTCAAGAATAAAAAAAGGCTCTCGATGTTAAAAAATCTAAACATGTCTCTACATGTTGCCTCTTGAGGCTCCAGTGTGCTATCAAGCCATCACCTATCAAAACATGCATGAAAACCCTTTGTAAGAGGGTGCTCACCCATGAGGTGATAACATGTCGCTTCTTTGGAGACTTGAATCCTTGAAAGGGAAATAACAAAACCCCTCCTTCACCTATAGAGGAAACCTTTGTGACATGTTCCATAATAAGAAAAATCCAACAAATATGGACTCCTCGATGCTTACCTTTTCCCATTTTAATGAGTATTTTATCTGCAAAACGAAAACATAAAATATTTTCACCAGATCAGTATAATAGATCAAGTAAAAGGGTAATTTATAAGTTGCATTTTAATATCAACAGTAAAACCCTCGATTAGATCTAAGACATCCAAAAAGGAAAAACCCCTCAAAATCAAAATGAATAACAATACAATGAGATATATGTTCTTACATTAAGGTGTCAAATTCTCTCCAAGTTCAAACATGTAATGGCCATCCTTGTCATCATTGTCTCAGGGTGGTGAACTGGTGCGGGAGCCCTCTTCTTTGGATCTTATATTTGAAGAGTTAGACAGACTATAGCCTCGAGAGGTTATGGAGGGTTCTGCCCTTGCTAACAAAGGGGCGTCCTCCCCTTTTCCATTTCTATTTCTGATACCAAATTACTTCCCAATAAATACCAGTGTTGGCTAGACCTACACACGATCGTTTATATTTCCCCTAAAATTTGCAAAACCCCTTGACCATAATTCACGAAATATGGAATACCAAGATAGTAAAAAATCGGTGCTTTAAACTCTAACAAGCAATTCCAAATATCATGTCTTTATCATAGATGAATGCAAAAATATTCTTGTTTAAACCCTAACTCTTACAGGATATGTACCCTCTTTTTTTTGAATTCTAGTTTTAAATCCCCTTTTGAATGGCACTTATTAATTATTTAAGCTACTTATAAACTCAACACCCTTTCCTCAAAATTAAATAAATCCAAAGGCTATTGATATAGTTCCTCAAGTATCCTTTCCTTAGAATGCATTAGAGACATACACATTTATCTCGGATATCCCTTGCCAAATCTCGTCATATTGCATTTATATTATTTAAATATAGTTTGATATACAATGTAATGCTTAAAGAAGTTTGCTTCAATTTAACTTCAACTCCGGAAAACAATACTATGAATTTATATTCCATTTCATGAAGCAAAACTCCTTCCTTTGTTTCGACAATGCTCATCCTCTTGTTTTCTAGTCATTTATGGTAAAACACACATTCAATTTAGCATCCACTACCAGAGATCTAGACCCAGCTAGTAGCCCAAATAATTTAATTACAATCATTACTAAAAACACGCTAGAACACAACCAAAATCACGTAATGAAATAAAAGAAAGGAAATCAATCACACCATTTGACACATTAGAATTTACCCTGGGAATCCCAATCCCTAGGGAAAACCAACAACAGATTTGTCTTATATTGCAGATTTGTTAAAACAACACTTACAACTCCAAGCTTTCAGATATGACAAACCGAATCTAGGTCAATACAATTTCAACCAGTCTCAAACCTCCTAGACTTGGACTCTAGAATCACGCGTGGTGCAACTGTACTGAAACCCTCGGCAATGTAGACAAACCCTGACTTGAGTGACTCCCTCACTCCAAAGTCCCCAAGAGGATCCCCCCTTAGGTTTGATCACTAACTATCAATGATGTCACACACACTAACAATCAACTTGATGTCTCATCCTCTCACTTGGGCTGACTTTTATTTCATTACATATGCAAATACCATGGGCCCCTTTACATAAAGTAATGACAAAAGCACATTCTCTATAAAGTGAAACTCCCAAGTCTGAGAGTCTCTTGGACGACTCCTACATGCCAAACACCTGCCCTATGCAGAAGTACTTGTCCGTTGCTACAAAAATCAACACCTCAAACATCCTTTCATTAGAATGTGTTAGAGACATACACATTTTCATGATAAAAACTTGCTTTCATATAGAAATTCATCCAAGTTTATGGTTATTATTATTAATTATTTTAGGTTTCTTGCTCGAATAAATTATATACACATTTTAGCATATAATAAATTTTGTTGTCTCGAATGGTACTTTACAAGATGAATTTAATAACGTGTTCTTCGATGGTGTGAAGAGTTTCTTCTCTCAAGAAAAAGAGATTTGGAAGCCTGTATAAAAAGAGTAGAGATTCAAGATTTTCATTTTTGTATATTTTAAATTTGAAAAAGATAAAAAAACCTTTGTTTCGAGCATTATTAAAAGAAATGATAATCATTTTAAAAGATACATTACCAATCCGAAAAGGGAAGACCCTCAATATCTTATTAAAAGAAAACAAAATGAATTCTCGTTACAAAACTTTATACTATTCGAAACCCAAAATAGGGCTAACAAAATTACAACCGTAGAGTCTAAATATGAGAAAATTAAAATAAACAAAAGACTGCCAATCTCCCGAACTAGAAAGGGGTTGAGGTCGTAAGCGAAATCATCATCGTAGATAGCCAGCTTGGAGCAAGAGCTTACCCAAGACGGGAGTCCTCATCCTCCTCGCGTAAGAGAATCTTCCATATCCAATGTGCCAAGTCTCACCTACAAGAAAAGATCTCAATATTAAAAATCTGTGTACAATAGAAAAACACATTGCAACCCTTTATAATAACCCAAATAAATATAACAAAGGAAGTGAACGAGATAACATATTACCTCGCTGAGGTGGGTAAAAAAAAAAACCATGTCACTAGCCTTCATCCAGATGGAAACGCTCTGCGCAGAGGAGTAATCTAGCTCACAGCTTCTACCTCAAGTCCAGTTCCAATATAGTAAAAACAAAGGTATCTGACTATCGCTTTCCGAGCCATACAGGGCTTCCCTGTGAATAGCCAAACCCTTCTACCATGAAGAGTGAACAAGAAAATGAAGCTTCTTGACCAAGTGGAAGCTCAAAACCCCCGATTCACCATTCTAGAGAGTTAGTATGATATCATTTATAACATGCCCAGGTGGATAGCACTGTACACCTCGAATGCTCAACACTAAACGAGGAGTCTGCAAGTGCATTCAAGGAATCAACAAGCCTCGGTTTACGTGGTGATCGATCCTCCAACGAGCAACTACTTACAGCCTAGCACCATGTGATGAGAGCGCATATGAGTACACCTGTAACAATTGAATTTAATAGATTAGGCACGAGCCCAAGTAAGCTCTTACCCAACGACGTGATATCCAACCAGGAGTTGCATTAGGCAATGAGGTGTGACTAAGTTTAATAAATACATGAAGACCGACCAGAACTTAGGATAACCTCAGGAGAAGGCAAAATAAGGTTTGCAATATGGCGTTGGTTTGCAATCTAACAATTAGGAAACAAGCTGTAGTAACGTAAAAAACAGGGGTGCAAAAACTCGTTAAATAAAGAGACCAAGCAAGATAAATTGGGAACAAATGAATGAGAAGAGGATTGAGATATAAGTAGGGAAAGCGAGGATGCGTTTAGGAGATGGGCGTCGTGTTGTCATGCATATATTAATAATTAATACTTGGCGTTTGGAGTAAAAGTAGTTGTAGGGAAATTCCAGGTGCGTTCCTGCCCAATCACTAGGGAAAGTGGTGTAAATGTTCCCTCCTCACAAATTTATGGTTCCCTTCCCTCATCGAGCAGAGAACATGCATTTTAGTATTGAGACAACTCAACCCTCTGGCCCTTTTTAATCCGGTAAACTCAAAATATAAATATATATGATGCACGATGCATATCCAGCACAGATCAACGTCGAGCAAGGAACTTAGGGTTTCCATGCGTTGTGCGATGCATTGTGTTCCATTTTTCCATTACAAATTGGCAAGTAGATTGATATAAAACACATACACTCTATGTTGGATAATAACATTTGTATATAGAGATATGAAAGCATCCAACAAGTGAGTGAGAAATATCATGCACATTGAATCAATATGAACTTCAATAATAAATTCCAGTAATATCAAACTTATGGAAGTGCCATCAATTTATATTGAATTAGTTTACCAGTATAGATCTATCTTAACTGTGGATCTACCAGGTGTTGAGAGGGATGAAATCCCGTGAGGTGCAAATATTTTTTAAAGTGCAAAATTTGAGGAAAATATTCCACCTCAATGGATTTGATCCCTCTTGACACTTGGTAGTTCCGAAGTTAAGATAGATCTATACTGGTTTAATATGTAAATCTCTCTTATGTGCTCAAATCATGAGATCGCATAGAAAGAAGTATATAAGTTTCATTAATGTTTTTAATTTTAATTTTAATTAAAATATAATCTCTTTGGTTTTGAACTTTAGCCTGAGGGCAATGTTTTAACATTTTTATTTACTTGATATTTTATTATTTTATTAAAGCTCCATGTGTGCTCCACTCAAGGTTGAGCACGGAGTTACACTTCTCCCTCATACCGGTTTTAAACTTTAGGTTAGGGCTGGCATTGTTAAATTTTTGTTTACTTAATGTTTTGTTATTTTCTTAAAGTGGCATGTGTCGCCTGCTCGTGGAGCATAGAACTACACCTCTCCCTCATACTGGGATGTAGAAAGCTCCTCTTTAGCGCAATAACTGAATTTAAAACATTATGATAGACATAGTTAGTGAGAGATCGAAGCAACACAAAGTATTTATAGTATATAGTTTGAAGAGCTTATGCTAGAATTTGAATTAAATCAAGTTATTACGTTTAATTATTGAACAATAGAAAATAGAGTTGAAGTGTCGAGATTGGTGGGAGCACTATTCATCACAAAATAGATCATTATATTATTTGTCATATATTTTAATACCTTTTGGGTGGAAAAAATGGAGCTATTGGCTTGTAAGGTCCATTTTATGAGTAGGTCCCACTTTGGTATTTGGTGTATAGAATCTTTTAGAGCTCAATTGAGGCCTTGAATGGCCATTTTTGGGGTCAGCACTTTTGAAGCTTGGCTCACAACCTCGCGATGTTTTTCTACACATTGATAGTTTTCCACTAGTTTTCCTCAAAATCTGAACCAATATCATCTTCACTATTTCTATCTACCCACGTGTCTATGGATGGAAAGTTGTACATCTCTTCAACTTGGTGTGAGATGTCCATATTCTCCCAAGGTGTGCTCCAAAAGGCACTAAGAAATCTAGTATCTCTACCTAAGATGATGCTCCCTAGTATCCCAAAGTGTACCTGGAGCTCTTCAAAAACCATGATTGATGCATCTTGTCCCTTGATGGTATTTTTACCAGGCATGGGAATGCATGAGAAGGCATTACAACTATTCATATAGACCTTGTCTCATCTTGAAGGTGGTGTTCTAGGTGTCTTCTCCTTTTACTCATCCCAATTTGAGATCCAACTTGGTGAAATACTTGGCATGCGAAAACTAATCTAGCAAGCCATCAATCCCAGGTAGAGGGTAAGGAATCTCATGCGAGATCTTATTCAAATCTCCGTAGTCAATACACATTCTCCAAGACCCATCTTTCATGGGTAATGTGATTATAGGCGACCTACAAGGTGAGACTCTTGGTCAAATTTCTCGCTGCTACAACTATTTATTCACTTCATCCACTTCCAATATGGTTTGTTTATATAGCCCTATGTCAGAAATGGGGAGTTAGGCAAAAGAGGTATCTCATTCTCAACTTCTTGTTTAGGTGGTAACCATTTAGGCTCTTGAAACAATTTTTTATACGCCTGCAAGAGCTCCTCTAACCGATGTTTCTTCTCTTTAATACACCACTCTAGAGATGCCTTTACATTTACCAATCCATCTCCTTTATGATTATGCCTTAAGAAGAGTAACAAAAACTTTCTACTTGAACTTATCAATTTATTGGCTTATAAAACACTTGTCAAAGAGATCTTGGATTCACCTTTGCATGCATTGATGATGAAAGACATTATCTCCACATGTAGATGTAGGGGATTCCAAACAGTACACCACACACATCTAATGGTGCTACATCTACCACCAATTCATCAATATACTTTGCACTTGCATTAAATTTGATCTTACACCACGTATTGATCCTAAGCTCCGCATCCTTGTTCACCCATCCCGAGATTAGTTAATAGATAATTTTCTATGAGTTTGGCCTACAAATTGGAATTAAAAAGCATCCACCTCTGTCTTCTTGACTTGGATCTTGATATCGAGAAGCTTAGTCATCTCCTTCTCTTCCTTGGAATGGAGGATAGTTAAGCTGAGTGTCCTTCTACATTGTAGTGCATACAATCTTTTCATCTATATCTGAGCTACTCTCAACCTAGTTGCCTTGATCCACAACTAGCATGTTCTTTTTCTTTCCCTCTTTCTTCCAGTTCTCTGAATTCAACTCTAGATTTAGCTTCCAACACCCATCTTCAGCATGTCCAATGAGACTACAATGGTTAAAGGGGTTGTTTGGATCCTTGCACCGATGTGCAATGGATGTTGTCCTCTTATCTTTACATTTTGACTCCTCCTTGAAAGTGTCTTGGTGACCTTTCTGTCTGGAACCATATTGTTGTCCTTTATTCTTGACCATATTCTCTAGATTCTATTCTTGGACAACTTCATTTAAAGAGCATCACTTACCTCCTTAAATGACCACGGAGACCACCCAGATACTCGGTGAGTACGTCAGATTTCTTGGGACATATGCCCAAAACAATGGCTTGTTTTTTATGAACTCAATGTCGTACTCTTGTACACTCTACTCTTTCTTCTATTGGAAGTAACGCGAACGGATGCATTCATCCTCTTCATACCTAATAGGGTAAGACTAAGACTTAATGAGGATTTTGAATAGCTCCCACTTAGTTACTAGGGGATCATGCTCCAACCGAAGCAACCTTATGCGAGGCTTTCCTACCAATTTTGGGCATGGCCCTCTAATGTTAGTTGGGAAATGATATACTATGCTAATTTTCTATGTTATGAACATTGGAATAAACACTTACAATTGTTGCATTCATTGATTCATCTTAACATCATCAATATCACATCGATAGGGTTTGATTTCCACTTTTGCCTCTACTTCAAATAAGGATTGGGAAGAATTGATGTTGGAACTTGATGCATTTGGGAAATTGTCATTGAAGAATGAATGATCATTGTCACTGCTATGGTCGTCCAACAAAGATCAATGTTCAGTGGGCCTTCCCAAGTCTCGTAGATACATGGGCATTGCTGTATAATAAATATTTAATTGTCCTTTGGAATGCTCATGCTTGATAGGATTTTAGAGCTTCTATTTTCTCAAATTTTGTTCCAACCATATTATTTTATTGCTTTTGTGTAGGTGCATAGAGTTGAACGAAAAATAGAGTGAGTAAAAGTGATTATAATTTGATGAATTTATCCCACATGCAAAAGAGGATGGAAAAGGGGAAGAGGGAGAGTAGAAAAGGGGAAGGAGGAGGATAGGATGACATACTTACCTGGGCGGGGTCAATCGGTGATCAGGAAGGCCGATGGCCTAGAGAGGCCACCTCCATTGCACTTGGGAGGGGGGTCTTCCTAGCATCTCCCCCTGAGGAGAGTGCATGTCATAATTTGTGGCAGCGGGGGCTCACGTTCGCGCGACCTCCAACCAACACACACACAAACATAAAGAGATGTAATGATAGGAAATCCTAATCAGATCGTTCCATCGTAAAAAAACGTAATGATAGTAAATAAGTCCTAATCAGATCGTTCCATCAGTGGTAGGCGAGATTTCTTCTGTCTGGAAATGATTATTTCTACGCTCTAACAATAATCTTTCCCACTGGCAAGCGAGTTCTTCTATTTCATAGAATTAAACCGTGTTTTTTCAGTGGCAAGATTTACACAGAAAATGCCTGCACGGTCCAAACCTTGTATTTCTCCCTTTACTTTTGTTTTTGTCAGTGTGTCAGTTGACAGTGCAAGTAGCAAGCAGGAGTGGAGTGATGTATTTAACAAAGTAATCAGTTACGGTTCCAATAAGTATGCAAAACTAATGATGAATATGATGGATAACAACTTCAAGGCAGTTATTTCATTTATGAGCATTGGTGTTTCAATTTGACCGATTCCAACACTTGTAAATTACGTTTTGCTGCAACTCTTGAGGTTTTTTTTTTTTTTTTTTTTTCCTCCAGCTGAAAAATCACCCTCTTGCTATTCTGAAGGAATCAAAGAAAGCTAACACACACGGAAACCATCAGCCAGTCATCCAAGCCAGAAGATGTCTCAACAGAATTGAACCCGGGTGGATAGAATGAAATCCATCTATCCTCACCAAGAGATCACCGTATCCTTGACTCCGCAACTCTTGTTATATCTTCACAACAGTTCAGTTCAGTTCATGTTGTGAATCTACTATCCAATATGGATCTCCTTCATTAGCTCTCGTGGGTATGTTATTGTCAAGCATGCTCGTGCATAGTAAATACAATTAAATAGTCACAGCTAGTTACAGTCGGATATTTAACAAATTAAACAGTTACAGTTCCAAATTTAACATGATGATGGATGGATCGACCATTTTGTTTTGGTTAGTGTTACAGTTGACAGTGGTTGGGTTTGCGAAGGAAGTAGCAAGCAGGAGTTACAACTCCAATCGGTATGTAAAACTAATTAATACGATGATGATGGATATACACTTATTTCATTTATGAACATTGGTGTTTCAATTTACACTTATTTTACATGTAAACTACATTTTGTTGCAACTCTTGTGATATCTTCACAACAGTTGAGTTCAGTTATGGATATACTATTCAATATGGATCTCCTTCATTAGCTCATGGATATGTTGTTGTCAAGCAAACTCGTGCATAGTAAATACAATTAAATAGTCACGGCTAGTTACAGTCAGGTATTTAACAAATTAAACAGTTACAGTTCCAATCAGGATGTTTAACATGATGATGGATGTTATTACAATTAATGGATCATTGTTGTTTCCATTTGACTGATTCTAACATTTATTTTACATTTTGCTACAACTCTACTCTTGTTATAGCCTCAAGGTTGCATCTTCAACAGTTCATGGATATGTTGGATATGTTGTTGTCAAGCATTTATAAAGGAATATGAGTCTCCTTCATTAGCTCTCATGGATATGTTGTTGTCAAGAATAGCCCAATTTACAAAAGATTGATATGCTACTGTCACAAATTACAAATGATTTGAAAATATAACATTGATATGCTGCCGCTGTCACAAATTACCAAAGATTTGAAAATATCTGTAATAAATTGCTGGAGAAAAGATCATCCATTGCATCTTCTCTCTTTTCTGTACCAACTAAGTGAATTGTCACATGAAAATGAATATAACATAAATATAAATTGTGTTTTTGATCCCAACCTTGTTAACATGGACATGGATTGTGGTTTTGATCTAACAATGTTTGTTTTTTACATTGCTTACAGAATATGAGCTCGGGCATCTCTATTTCACCGTATACATCTTCTAAACTAATATAGTTTTGCGCAGGGATCTCTATTTCACTGTATTCTAATGGTTATCCGTTGTATTATAGGGTGGAGTGAGCATGAAGGAGTAGGAAACGCCTTGGAAAAATATGTAAAACCTGTTACTATGATAGGGATAGGATAGGATGATGGTATACAGATGTTAGGGATAGGATAGGATGATGGTATACAGATGTTAAATGTTGTCCCACATTGATGGGCGCATTTGTAAAAGAGAAAGAAGGAAGTATAGGTAAGCGAAGATGGTACAGTGATGATTACGGAGCCGTGTGGTCGACACAAAGCGAACTATTCTTTCGCCTTTTACTAAAGAATACCGTGTGTTGGCCACTCACAGTGGCATACGGCAATTTTTGGAGCCTTCCATCTCTTACAAATGGAGGCCAACAATATTAAAACTAAAATCGAGCGGCATAAGCCAATTTTTGGAGCCTTCCATCTCTTACAAATGGACAATATTAAGACTGAACAATATTAACTCTCTTACAAATGGACAATATTAACACTAGAATCGACTAGGCTTAAGTCCCGCGCTTCTAGCTTTTAACACTGAACAATACTAACACTAGAAACTAACAGGATGAACAAGCTTAAGGCCCTCGCTTCCAACTCCTGCTAACATTGAGATCGAACAGGCTTAAGGCCCGTGCTTTTAGCTTCTAACACAAGGCCAACAATATTAACACTAAATTTAAACAAGCTTAAGGCCCGCGCTACGAGCTTCTAACACTGAGATCGAACAGGCAAACTAAGACCCTAATCTGATTAAAGCTTTTCGATCCAAGCTCAAACTTGCAAACGAAGAGCCTCAGCCTCATTTCATTCAAAATGGTCAAAGCCTAGAGCATTTTTTCCTCATCTCATTCAAAATTGTCAAAGCCCAGAGCATTTTTTAAACTCTTGAGTTGAGACTCAAAATGGTCAAAAATCCCAGAGCAGTTTTAAATTCTTCTTGAGATGAGAAGGGGAGGTCGCAGCCCAGATCATTTTTAAATTCTTCTTGAGTTGAGAAGGGGAGGTCATATAGCCCAGAGCATTTTTAAATTCTTCTTGAGTTGAGAAGGGGAGGTCATATAGCCCAAAGCATTTTTAAATTCTTCCTGAGTTGAGAAGGGGAGGTCATATAGCCCAAAGCATTTTTACAACGGAGTGAACTAAATCTTCCTCTGCCCAAAATCCTTTGTTGCCTTAGAGTATAATAAATCCTTCACACAACAAAAATGAAATTCCATCCTCTGTGAAATCGAGGAGGAAAACAAAGTAGAGGTAGGATGAGCGACTGCTAAATATTAATTTGTGAAATTTGGGCCGAGAAGTAAGTGATTGTTGGTGTTAATATGCAAAAATAAATGTCCTTTGCAAATGCCTAAAGCAAGGTAAGCAACTGGAAATCCTGGAGGCAAATTGACATGTTATATTTTATTTAGGAAATTGTCATGGACGAGTGCATGGTTGAAGTAGCTCCGATGGTGGTCCAACGAAGATCGATGGTCGGTGTGCCTTCCCAAGGCCCATCAATGCATATGGACTGCAATGTAAATATATAATTGCCTCGAGAAGGTTCATGCCTGATAGGATTTTAGAGCTTCTATTTCCTAGATTTTATTCAAACCATATTGTTTGATTGCTTCTTGGATAGGTGCACAAAGTTTAATGAACCTTCAAAGTGGACAACCTGGTTGGTGGGTTGGTTGGTAGCGAAGGCAGCCCGTAACCAACCCGACAAATCAATCACTTTAAAGTATGGGTGTGTGGGGTAAACAGATGAGAGACGGGTTAAAGTATTTTATTTGAAGATGTGGAAGAGATAGTAATGTAGCAAAAGTCGAGTTCTTTGAATGATGCATTTCGTGTAGCTCAGTTCAGAGAATACCAATGACTTAAAACCTCACTTGTTAATGGGTGTTCTCGGTTTCTCAGTATACGCTGAAATCAAATCAAAAGGAAGAAAGGCTTAAAGTCTTGAGGGCGGTTGGATATTTCATATTGTCCAAAACAATGAGACCTTCAATCAATGAAATGAAACCCGCAGCAGAATTCAAATCCACACATTAGATTTTGACACATGACAAGTGGCCAGCGTCGTGATTTACAACGGAGTGAACTAAATCTTCCTCTGCCCAAAATCCTTTGTTTCCTTAGAGTATAATAAATCCTTCACACAACAAAAATGAAATTCCATCCTCTGTGAAATCGAGGAGGCAAACAAAGTAGAGGTAGGATGAGCGACTGCTAAATATTAATTTGTGAAATTTGGGGCGAGAAGTAAGCGAAGATTTAGTTCATTAGACCTTCAATCAATGAAATGAAACCCGTAGCAGAATTCAAATCCACACATTAGATTTTGAATACCGTGTGTTGGCCACTCACAGCGGCATACGCCAATTTTTGGAGCCTTCCATCTCTTACAAATGGAGGCCAACAATATTAAAGCGGCATACGCCAATTTTTGGAGCCTTCCATCTCTTACAAATGGAGGCCAACAATATTAAAGCGGCATACGCCAATATTTGGAGCCTTCCATCTCTTACAAATGGAGGCCAACAATATTAACACTCAAATCGAACAGGAGGCCCGCGCTTCTAGCTTCTAACACTGAATCTCTGAATCTCTTGTAAAATCGAAGCATTTTTTTACTTCCGTTTCTTGGGCATAACAAGGTCCTTCATACTGACTATCTTTCTTTTGGAGTTGGATTGCATATGGCCTCAAAAGTAACAATATTCTCTTCATACTGACTATCTTTCTTTTGGAGTTGGATTGGATATGGCCTCAAAAGTAACAATATTCTCTTCTCGGATAAGATCTCTTCCAATTTCTCATTATAATCTCGAAAGGTGTTCTTTAAATATTCCACATTCCCTACGTGTGGAGAATGTCGAACAATGTTTTATCCATTTTAATTCCCATCTTACCCGTGATGATTTACCAATTTGAGACTTGGGGACTTGGGGCTGGAATTGATAATCGGGAGAAAGCATTGTCAACTTTCTCACATCAGGAATACTTGCAGGATTGTCAACTTTGTCACATGTCAACCATGACTTTTAAGTAATTATAAGTTCAAGCATCGTATTAGTGGAATGCTGTACGATGAGAAGATATTAATTACTCAGCTATTTTTTAAGGCATGAATCCATTGCAATTCAGTTTCCTAGGTTTATAATTACAGCATAATTTAGGTGGATTGATTTTAGTAAAAGGCAGGCCCAGGCCTTAAGATATGTGGATTATATTGGAAAGCTAGATATCTTAAATCTCTTTTGCTGGGATGGATGTTGCTAAGCCATATTTTAACAGTTAAGGCACCACTACACTCCCTTTGCATGTTAAATGGTTTTCTTAGGAATGCAAGGTAGCTTGCTAATTTTTGGCATAAACCTCAACAAAGTTTTCCGTTCTCTTTGTAGGTTCCATTTAGAAAAGAAAGAAGGTGCTAGTCTGCTTTCAACAGTGACTCCAGCCTCTTTAACTAGGAGAAATTAGATCTTCCAATGGTAAAGTTTGTTGTTCAAAACAATATCAAATTGAAGATATTCAAGAACATTGAAGTTCTCTATTGCTAGGGTTGTGCCGATGTGTGAACCCTTCTTGGCTATGTTTGGAAAGGTGGCAAATCGAATATATTCAACAACATTGAAGTTCTATATTGCTAGGGCTTGTGTCGATGTGTGAACCCTTCTTGGCTATGTTTGGCAAGGTGGCAGCTCAGTGGATTTTAAGTCTCGTTGTAATCTGTTTCTCATTCACGAAATACAATTCTTCATAACATATGCATTTGAACTTTCACTACTACCCTACAGTAAATATTACCATAGAAACAAATAACTCTCATTTAGCGGAGGACAGTGCCAGAAGGCTTACCATTTCCTACAAGTTGTTAGATAGCTCGACCTTTGCTAAAAGAGAAAAAGAAAACGAAAAAGAAAAAAGAGATATAATGGCAGATTCATATGCTCGTGGAGAGTCTAGAACATTGGTGTTCCGAAGAACCCATGCTCAAGAAGATGAGAAATTTCCACTAAACTCGGATAATCATATTCCAAAAGTACACAGATTTATAGTACAAAATTTGTCTCAAAATTAACTTCCGAGAATACCGCATCTTTATGAGGACATTCCTAAATCAACCATGTTCCTTGTTTGCTTCTAGTGTTCATACAATTTGTTACACCACATCACATGCTTTTCTTTCCATAAATCCATTGCAATTCAGTCCCCCTAGCTTTATAATTAGAGGTGTGATCTGGAGGATGCAAAACATACTCTTGGAAATCTTTAAAGGTATAAGTTATCCAAAATAAAAAAGATTGTTTCCGGTGTGCGAAAGTGTCCTTCTAATTTGTTTTAAGTGAAAGCCTTAAGAGACAAGTCCTACTAGTTTGGCACAGTAAGCCCCCCCCACGTGGACACTAGCTTTAGTCTTCTTGGCCCAAGCAGCATAGAACAAGCCTTCAGAGACAAAGCCGGATATCATTTCCTAGAAGTTCGTTGCCTACAAAGAGCCAGTAGATCTTTTGAAATCAACAACCCTTTGATACACAAGGGCTTTTGCAAATAATTTTGACATGGTTCCTTTCGCAGTGGTGAGGAATGACGGACAATTAATTTATTTCCATAGGTTGAGTATGTACATGAAATGTGTGTAACGAGTCATTAGAATAGAATTCTGTTAGATCACTGTTGTAGGGAAGGGAAACTTTTTGAGGCTCAGAGTTCTGTTGCAGGGTAGGGAAACAGTTTTGGACCATGGAAGCTGTTAGAAGAGATAAAAATTACTTGTTGGCCTCCTAATGCTATGGTGTTCTGTGGCATGCGTAAATAATTTATACCTTTGTAGGAGCCTTTAGCTAAAATGTTGACTTCCACAGTAGTTCTTATCTCATTTGCCTATTCAAATAGACATAGATAATCACATTTCAAGCCAAGAAAACAGCTACTCGAGGAAATTCATTGTATGGCAGGAGAATTGGAATCAAGTCTAGAATTTCAAAAGAAGATGATGTCCTGAGCATCACATCTTAATAATGTCATACAACCTATGCCACTGCTCATGCATTTTTAGTAAAAAGGCCATCTATAAGTCAGCAATATTGAAGCAACACTTTGAGCTATACATGAAAATGATTAGGAGAGATAGCATTCCATAGACTATTTTTGCCCCAATGGTCTTTGAATGTTATGGAGCATCCCCGTTGATTAATGGTCTTTGAATGTTATGGAGGAGACACAAGGGCAATCTATGGTCAATGTGTGAGCTAATACTCTTGACACGAGAAGCATACCCATATTCAATTAGACTTATCCACAATAGAGTCCAATATATTGCATCTCCTAGTAGCCTCGCAGCCATGTATCTTTTGCTAACGATTGGGAGAGATAACATTCCATAGACTATTTTTTCCCTTTGAATGTCATGGAGCATCCCCGTTGATCAATGGTCTTTGAATGTTATGGAGGAGAGACAAGGGCAATCTATGGTCAATGTGTGAGCCAATACTCTTGACACGAGAAGCATACCCATATTCAATTAGACTCATCCACAGCAAAGTCCAATATTTTGCATCTCCTAGTGGGCTCGTAGCCATGTATCTTTTGCTAATAAAATCTACACTGAAATTGCCATCGAAATAAGTTGCAAGACTAACAGGCTGTCTATAGTAAAAGAGGAATACAATATTTGGTACTGTTATTAATGAACTTGTAAATTATATGCCATTTCTTTTAAGTATATGAATGAAACAACGTGCAGGAAGTCAAAACCCTTATAAATATCTCATACTTTATAAAGATGATTTAACTAAAGCGTCCATCTTGCCCATAACCACAACAAGGAAATGATGCTCCAGAGAGGAAAATATTGTAGTCTTTTCTTCATAGGTTACGAAATACAAATTTGATATACGTGGTTAACTGCATATTAAATCTCATACAAAACTTAAAATTGATATTTTCAAATACAATCCCCTCAGGTTGTAGTCTTTTCTTCGTATGGTTACGAAATATAAATTCTATACACAAGGTTAATTGCAAATTAAGTCTCGTACAAAAGTTAAAATTGATAATTTCAAATACAATCCTAGCATGATGTAGTCTTTCCTTCATATGGTTACGAAATACAAATTTGGTATACATGGTTAATTGCATATTAAATCTCATACAAAAATTAAAATTGACAATTTCAATACAACCACCTCATGAAGCTACCTTAACACAAAAGCCACCTTTTTCAACCCTTCTATATATTCAAAGGAATGTCTTCTCCAATTATGAAAATACTCCATACGAAAAAATATGACAGACAAGCATATAGCAACACCAAAATTCCCACAACATCCATAATCCAACCTAAAGCAGATTCACATACTCCAAGCAATCTCTGCAAATTGATTCGAACCCAAGATTCATATGCAATATTGAGGCTTAGCATGCATAAACCCCACGTAGGAATTTCGCCTATCCGAGCGTACAGGGTGGACAAGAGATGCAGAAGCAGTTTCTTCCTGCCTACCAAACAGTCAAGGTTCCTCTTGACTTTGACATGTTCTCCCTCCTGTTCATGCATGCACAATTCTTTTAAAGCTTTCTCACCAACCGGTTAAGAGTCCTTTTGGAAAAATATGTGATTGAATTCTCTGGACCTTCATTGTTTGCACTTCTGTTACTATCATTTGATTATGTAGGAGTATCGATTCCAATTCCCATCATTTAATCCTGCTATTAGTATCATTTGGTGTAGGAGTATCAATTCCAATTCCCGTGATTTGGTGTAGGAGTATCAATTCCAATTCCCATGATTTATGATTAGGACTAGGACCTTGAGGTTCTGATCCTCCCAACTCAATACTTTGGTCTCAGATAATGTCCGCTTACTGGAACTTGGATTGAGCTTTGAATCTCCTCCTAAAGGGAAAGCCGAAAGAAACAACCCAGGCTTAGGGGAACCCGAATCCTCCATGGATCCTGATGGCACTCACTTCAATTCGCCCAATCAAATCAGTCTAAATCATTAGTCTTTGTAGAATATCAAGGAAGCATTGAATCACCTCAGAAGGAAACATCCTAAAAGAGTTGTCAGAAAAGATGTTTCAGTCCACCCGAGTAAGCAACCTCGATTATTGAATGATAACTCACTGAATTCCCATTAGATGAATCCACAACTATCTAAAAACATTGAAGGAGCTACATGCATTATTTCCTCAAGAGCGACAGCAAGTCTTATCTAATAATGGTTTTAATGATATTGCTTCTCGAGTTAGACGGGAAACAAGCTTGTTAGGGAAGCAAGAGTTGTCTGTGGAAAAAATTCAAGTTCCAACTTTGGTACAGTACCAATAGCCACACAACCAAGGTCTACAGCAAGTAATAGCTCAAGACATACTCAACAACATCAGCCTCCTTGAGAAGTTTCTGGAATGGGTCGATGTCCCCTGCAACATCTCAAACAAGAGGTGAAAATTTAGTTGAAGATACTTTTAACTGCGAGAAATGTCCAACCAAACTTTTGATGCCGAAGTATGTAGGTTGCAATATCTCAAACAACAATGTTGGCTACTCTCTTTGTGCCATGCTAGTAAATGTTTAGCTTCAGAAAGCCAATGTCAAACTCACCATTGTCAAACAGCGGAACAGTTGCGGGCACACATAACTCAATGCGATGAAAGAGATTGCCGTTATCCATGTTACAATGGATCTTGGACTTTTCTAAGTCATCACCAACATTGTCGCAAAATGGAATGCCCCATTTGTGGTCCAGTTCATCGACTACTTAGGAAACAATGAGCTACAGGGCATACTCAATCATCAAACCCTGTAGCAGTAAATATTTCCAATGAGATCTTGCAAAGTCTTCCAATTGAAATAGTCAGGGGGTTAACTTAAATTTTTCCATCAAGACCTAGAACTTCCATCCATGACATGACAGAGATTGAACAACCTCCAGTAAAAGGAGCAACACAACAACGAGTTGAAACTACATTGTCACGATGCCATCTGTGTCGAATTCAAGTGGGATGCAAGGTCTTACCCATTTGCAATCCCAAACTTACCTGTAAAGTGGAGAAGTTTCGAGTGTGATGAAGTGTCAAAGTCCATAAAACCATGTCCTATCTTGGTGGAGATAGAGCAGGCTGTGAATTTACAACAAAGTTGTTGCCAAAAATTTGGTGTATTGTCACAAAGAAACTTACCTAGATCCACGCAATGAGCACGGGAAAACAGAAGGGAAACCAAATAAGGCTGATCTTGCAACATATCCGTCAAGAAAAGTCCTTATACAAGTCAAGTCAAGAAAAAAACTCTGCAAGTCATGGAAGAAATTAAAACCAATCTCTCGCCCCCCTTCCCCCGAAAATTCTTGTCCACGAAAAGTTATGAATCCAAATATAAAAGGACTGAACTTTTGACACCTGAGCAAATCATGAAGCGTAGTATAGTATTCCATGTCACCGGGTTGGTCAGGTGGGTACTATTTGATCAGGAGCACTGTTTGATGTCTTTCCCTTTAGACTGTGTGTATGCAAAATAATGGCCAAACATGGATATGAGTCATAAGGGATCCCCAAAACTCCGGAGATTAGCACTAGGAAAACAAAATCTCCTGTGAATCAATAGCCTTAGATTTCAAAACTTAAAAAGATAGTTTCCCACTCTGGAATTGAATTGCAGCATCTGGTTATCAAATCGCACAACAACTTCAAAGCACCAACAAAATTCCCATAGTCAAATTAACTCCCCATCTTTGAAGGCCAAACACTTTTGCCACCTCTCCCTTGTGTGGCCCCCAATTTCCGAAATGCATTAGCTTTGGTGTTTAAACTTTAAATTATTTTGTATTGAATAGATATATATATAACATGATTAATAGCAGCAAAGCTGCAAGTCCCTGTCAAAAAGGCAATTGTCTCTGTGAAAACTATTACAAATGATGGTCATTTAATTAGACATGAGGGTTATGATTGAGTTTTAGTATGCAACAAATGTTAGTGAGTAATTAAATTTTGTTCAACTTGTTAATAATGTTTTATAAATTGAAGTCTCATTAGATTTATTTCACTTCTTCCTTTCAAGTGGTTATCAATTTTGTGCATGGATTTATGTAAGACAATCAATTCATAATGATCAATGAACTGATCAATCATCATATTCTCCTTCTCTTCTTTTCTAAGTTCGTATTTGCCTTCTTTTCCTTCATAAGTTCTCTTTTTATGTGCTGTCTCATACAATCAACAAGGCGTCAGAGCTAGATCAATGGTGGTGATATTGTTGCCATGGATTATGTTTTTTGCCACTTTGTGGGGATACTGTTGCCATAGATTATGTTTTTAGCCATTGATTGTAATCATGGGTAGACCTTTGTCAGTCATCCTAAGGAGAATCAATCAATGGCCTTTATTGCAGCTAAACGATGGAGGTTGAATACTAGTGTTGACTTGTTGAACCCATACACTAAGGATTGCTTCTGCGGTATCAATGATGATGTGCTTGAGTTATAAGTTTTAACTACGGAGAATTGCAGTTCTTAATTTATTGCAGACACCAATGTTGCTCTTTTGTGTTAAATTATTGCAGTTGCTTGTATTCTTTATTATAGTTTTGGTGCTGGGAAATTGCGTTTTCATTTCATGAGCTATACAGATGAATCATATAATGTATGGATGTTTTATGCTACGCTGTTGGGAATCGCTCTGCACCCCCACGAATCGATCCCAATTCGCGATCCGGAAGGAATCGATTCCAGAATCGCGATTCCTCCCGGAATCGATTTTGTAATTCGCGCTTCCTTGGAGAAAAAATGCTCCCTGGAATTTTAGGAATCGATCCAGAATCGCTCCGGAATCTACGCTTCTGGATCGATTCCTGAGCGATCCCGGGCAAAAAAATCGCTCCCGAAAACGCTTCCTGAGCGATTCCTTGATTTTTTTTTTTTTTTCGGGATTGGCTAGGGTTAATTTGGGCAAATAAAGTCTATTGGAATCCATTTGGACTCATTCTATGCCCTCAGTGGTAATCAATTTGATGTGCCCCGCATGGTAAACCGTTTAAAACTTTTATGTGCCCCAGGTTGGTGAAGAGTAATTTCACAGATGATAAATGCATTTTCCGCCCCAAGATGAAGCTGCCAAATGCATTCTTTGGGAGTGTCGGTTTTCTTGTCAATGTTAGAAATTAGCATAGCAAAGCTTCTCTGAAATGATCCAGGGTACCATTCATTGGAGAGCAACTGTTCTTGGGGACTAACTCTTTCATCAGTCACCTTATCAAGGCTTGTGGAATTGTATCCATATTGTTGTTATGTTCTCTTTATGGAAATTGTGTTGTAAGTGTGTTTTTGAGGACTCTAGTGGCATTGTTCTTCCTTTCAAGGGCTGTGGATGGATGAGCTTTGTGCCCAACTCAAGGGTGAAGGGGTTTTGCTCATTAGAGATGAAAAAAGTGAATTGATAACTCCATATTCAGAATTTATTGTAGCTGTAACTGCAATAAGATAGCTGCTATAATGTCTGTATATTCTTATCTTTTCTTGTACAGATTTTGTTCTCCTTGTACATAACTGTTTTATGAGTAAAATAAGAAGTATATTTGAAAAACAAACACTTTTACAGGAGTTTCAAAAAGGTCTATCCCATTGTCTGTCAACCATGGCCTTGGGTTTACCTTCACATCATATATCAGACAATGACATTATAGAAATTGGACAAATAAATAAGGAAAATTTGGCAGTACACTGGTAAAGGGGCCTTTTCAGAAGCACCTTTGCAATATCAATAAAGTTCATATTCTATTCAGAAGGGATAAAAGTATAAAATAGAAAACCGTCTGCATGTTAATTTTAATCAAATTCTAACTAATACAGTTTGGTTATATGAGAAAAATGGTATTGACATATGAGGGTCAAATACATGCAGCATTGTCTTAAAGTTGATGCCATCGGCTACACATTTGTACTTCCCTTACAAAAATTCAACTTTTGTTACAAAAATTCAATCATAGAGTTTGTTTGACAAAGTAAATCTTAACAATAACTTAATATCTTTGCAAGTTTGATATTGGATTTAAAGACATCACTTGCAAATGGTCATTGCCATAGCTATGTCATTCCAGAAAATCTTCTGAGATGTCCTTGATGATTGATGTTGTATCAATGTGTACTAAATGGTTATATGAATATCTATGTTTTGATGTTTTCTATAGCTAATTTGGCATAATACATGTTTTTTTTTTAATTTATATGCATCAAAATATATTAAAATATATATTATATTAAAAACGCTCCCGAAACGGAAGCTTTTGAAAATTTCGCTTTTCGCTCCCACTCCCGCTCCTCCCTCCCCGCTTCGCTCCCGCTCCCAACAGCGTAGGTTTTATAGCTTTGCCACATAGACACTGTAGCCGATGAAAAGATGCTGACAAAATGTTGAGGTGATTTGTTTTTTTGTGTGTGCTAACAAAAATTATTATGTATTTGGAACAATTTTTTTACATATGTTGGATACTTGTGTGGTTTTACAATTGTTGTGAAAGTTGACTTTCTGTTGTTGTTCATTGCAAAATGTCAAGATTTGGAAATATTTCAAGAAAAAATCTTCCAAGTGGAGATTTTCCTACTCCTACTGTCAGACATAGTATTTCTCCTTATTTGAGGTCATTCCTTGCCATTGTTATTGAATTTGCCACTTCTGAGTACTTAGTTGTTTCTTTCATGTAAAGTTAAAATGACACATTAAAGAGACCACTGCTGGAAGATGATGTTGTTGTTATCTTAAAGAAATTGATAATTATGATAATAGCACATTGTTGCTAAAAAGTCATCATTTTGGTTCGTTTTCTGCAGACTTTTGTGGCCAGCTACCAATTATACAAGCTTGTTATTGCTTCTGTCTAGTGGCTGTTATTGATGCTTACTGTTATGTCAAGGAATATGGTTGTTTCTTCATGTTCCAAGCATTCTTAAAACTTAATCATCAAAAAACCAAAGAGGAAGAAATTGAAAGCATTGTATATGTTCATTTCTTTTGGTTGATTGGAGAAAAACATTGTTGTTTGTATGGTATGCTGGATGAATGTGGGTGACCACTAGTTGATTGTAGTGTTGGAAAACAACTCACATGATTAGAGAGTTGAAACTCGAAAGGAAAGTGTTGTTTAGTTTGTTGGTCTCCTATTGAAACCTTTGGTAGACTAGGTCAAATAGTTTTTTGAATGTTCTCTTGGTCTTAGACAACCCACAAAAACTATGTTTTGTGTTGGGACCAAATTTGGTGGATCGGGTGAAATAGTTTGTTGAATGTTCCCTTGTTGTTAGACAACCAACAAAAACTATGTTTTGTTGTTAGGACTAGATTCTGTGACCTTAATTTTTTCCAAATAGTTGAAACCAGGCCACAAGGTGGAGGGGTTTACAAAGATTGATGTCAACATAGGAAAGAGCAGTTAGTTATGCCAGACTTTACCCAAGGAGTAATGTTTTTTCACTACCATAAATTAAATGGAAAGAATTATGTTGTTTGGGCACAAAGGATGAGGACCATTTTTGCATACCATAAATTAAGGAGCATTGCTATTAGATAATACTAGACACCTGTTTCAATAGGATGAATGAAAAGAGCATAAACAAGCAACCCACCTTTTTAGAAAGAAACTGAGAGGATTTGATGACTGCCACACTGTCAATTGCAGACGGTGTCATTTCCCCATGTCTAGGATGTTGAGAATTCCCTTCAAGGTTGGGAAATGTTTTGGGTTTTATGTGAAACTCCCAATAATACCAAAATTTTGTATTTGAAAAATAAATTGTCTGGCTCGAGGATGTCAAAAGGTCCAATAACTGATCAACTGCCAAATCAACAGGATGTTAGAGATCAGTAAATTTCTGCGAGACAGAGAATTGAAGAGGGATTTAAAATTAATTATTTTAAATTGCTTTCCTTGTTCTTTAAAAAAATTGGCAACTACTTTGAGAATTACAGTAACAACAAAGACATTGTCCTGTGAAGAGGTTGAAGAGCTCTTGCTGCAAAATGAACATCACAATAAAAGTGTAATACTGACATTTGAGGTGAACAGTAATACTTTCCCATATACTCAAAGCCAAGCCATAAGAGTGAAAAATTTAAAAGATATGCATTATTGTAAGGTCAAAGACAATTTTTTAAATATATATTATCGATAATACATGTGCAATTTCAACCAACTCTCTATTGTACAAAGTTTTGTGATATATATGGAATTATTTCTTCTCAAATAGTATATGAATACTGCAAAGCATTCTATTCAACAATTCCAGAACCTGAGAAGGAATTCTCATACCGTGCAATGTGTACAATCACTCAAAGTAACTCAACCCCAAATACGATCATAAGATTTATAGATGGACAACCAAACACCCGTAAGAATTTTACGCAATATATTCAAATCTTCTCTAAAAAATTATTCTCAAAGTCTCTAAAGCTTCAAAGCGTTCCAAGGGCTCAAACTTGAGAAGGCCCTGCAACAAGCCTAAAGAAACACCTCCATGGTTTATAAATATGTATCTCTTTAATACATGTGCATTTTTCAACAGACTCTCTAATGTACTATGTTTTCTGATATAACGTCTCATTTTGTTTCAAATGCCGCATCACCAATACACATTATACTACTTGACCATTGCCAAAATATCCATATTATAATACATGACCAGCTAGACATGTTCCATAAACAGAGAATTAATTTCCATGATGTGGTTTGTACAATCATTTACAGTGCCTTTAGGCTCCAAATACAAATCAAAACTCACAAATACTCACATGCATATTCATGAATTTTATGCCCGACGGACAAATATTCTCAAATCTTCATTGAAAAAAGGATCTTCCAAAGCCTCTGAAGCTTCCAACCATTCTGATGGTTCAAACTTGAGAAGGACCTGCAACAAGTCTATAAATAGACCCACCGAGTGGTCTGCATGTTGCATTATCAAATCCTGCAAACATGATAGTAACACCTTAGACTCAAGTACGTGCAACAAATCACAAATCATCATGAGAATATTTCAAGATGATGTTCCATGTGCATCTAGGTAGCCATACACTAAGCATATCCTAAGTTTCAGTAACTTCCTCACTGCTCTGATGCCCTATCTAGAGGATGCTCCTCCATGATAATCCAATCGTGTTCCATGTCTAAAATATTAAATATTTCAGATATCTTCTATTGTTGACACAATGACATTAAAAATTATGGGTTAGCATAGGTGTATAGAATTTTATAGCATGTCTAATAATATGGTTGAGGTGATAATTACTTGGAAAACATAAAAATACGCACTCTGAGTTCTTAATCATATGATGTGGCAAAGGCCCTAAGACCCTTTCCATCATAGAAAGATGTTCCAAGTTTTCATGCGTTTAAAAAAAATTCTCACTCTGAAAATTTAAAATGCGGGTATCATAAATATTATTCCTGCATGTATCTAGATAACATTTAAACATAAGAAAAACTAGTCTAAAATGTTTACCAAGCAGAGCTCCACAAGTGTGCACCCTACATTCCAAATATCACAAGGGTAGTTACATCCAAGACCTATCAAGAAATATAAATTGTAAATACAAAGGGGCTTAGATTCAACATGATGGAATTGACATTGGTCTAAACCATAGAACGACCTTTCAAATTGTTGGCTAAACCATAGAAGAATCTTTCTAACCTCATCCAAAATAAATCTAGGAGCCCGATAATGTTGCGTAGAGACCACTGAGGTGTGATCTTGATCTTGAAATGTGGTGCTTCCAAAATTGATGAACTTTATAGCACTTGACTTTGGAAACCTTTAAAGTCATATGGAAATCCCTTCACGCACTTTTGAACAACAATCATGTTATCAGAGTTCATTCCTTGACATAAATGCATGTTGTAATGCCGATCTTAATGATTGTGAACATTAGAAGGCATACAAATACAAACAAAGATTATGTTATTTGATACACTAGTTTTTCGTTGGATCTAGTATCTACTATAATATGAACTAATATTATCAACTGATTAGCACTCATCGGCATGGATATGTTATGCCAACCATGAAAAATTCTATCATATTCAGTAACAACACACCAACATTCTACCTTCCAATCTAGAACCTTCACATGGTGCGAAGAAACAAAAAATATATTTTCAGGGTTTAGATCTGTGTGATTGATTTTCAACTAATGCATATCCCCCATAGATCAATGGAAATATTAGGAGATAAAAATCCCATATATATGTTATTAGCCCTTACAAAGGCCCAATCTAGCCTCATAAATTGTCAGCTAAGATATAAGCGCGGGTATCGTCTACACACATACTACATATTCCAAACGTTTTCTTCATACCTACCCTATAAGATCAACGGGAAATGGTTTGTAATTGTTTTTTCTGTAGGAAATCATATATAAGCTTGGGCCCAACTTCTCAAATACTTGTTTCTAAATTCGTCCACAAACTTAAATACACATATACCTAATGCAGACTACTCTTGGGTGCTTGTAAAGAAAAAAAGAATGAAGGTATACATTTCTACAAAATACTGACTACGCAAGTGTGATTCCGATAGCAAAACCATTCATGCATTTTTGCACACAACTATATTGGGAAAGGGCCGTACATCTCAAGCAACTATTTGCAAGTTCTAAAAATATAGGTTTGAATAAAGAAATCATCCTAGCATGTGACCCAAACTGCCCATTTATTAAATTATGCATGTAACCCAAATTGCCCATTTATTAAATTATGCATGTAACCCAAACTGGCCATTTATTAAATTATGCATGTAAAAATAACACAGCAAATTAAAGCATAAGAAGAAGATAATCTTTCATACTGTGTGCCATTTCTATCTTATTTTACAACTTCATGAAGCACATCGACTTCTATCCTTGCAGCCTCTTGGTACTTTTTTAAGCCACAAAAAAAATTGGTGGCTACAAGATCCTTTGATTTTTGGTCCCAACATTCAAAAACTTCACCAAATAAAATAAAATTCATCCAAAACATGTTCAAGAATCCATAGAAATATCTACATGTTCAAGAATAAAAAAAGGCTCTCAATGTTCAAAATTCAAAACATGTCTCTACATGTTGCCTCTTAAGACTCTAGTGTGCCAACAAGCAATCACCTATTAAAAGGTGGGATGTCTTGTCACACATTATGGGTGTGACCAGCTGACCTAAATAAACAAGCATGAAAACCCTTTATATGAGGGTACCCACCCATGAGGCGATAACATGTCACTTATTTGGAGACTTGAACCCTTGGGAGGGAAATAACAAAAACCCTCCTTCACCGATAGAGGAAACCCCTGCGTCATGTTTAATAAAAAGAAACATCCAACAAATATGGACTCCTAGATGCTTACCTTCGTCCATTTTATTGAGTATTTTATCTGCAAAATGAAAACAAAAAATATTTTCACCGGATCAATATAATAGATCAAGTAAAATGATAATTTATAAATTGCATTTTAATATCAACAGTAAAACCCTTGTTTAGACCTAATACATCCAAAAGGGTAAACCCCCTCAAAATCAAATTGAATAACAATATAGTGAGATATATGTTCTTACATTAAGGTGTCAAATTCTCTCCAAGTTCAAACATGTAATGGCGATCCTCGTCATCATTGTGTCGTGTGGTGAGCTAGTGCGGGATCCCTCTTCATTGGATCCGATATTTGAAGAGTTAGACCGACTATAGCCTCGGGAGGATATGGAGGGTTCTTCCCCTGCTAAGAAAGGGGTGTCCTCCCCTTTTCCATTTCTATTTATGATACCAAATTCCTTCCCAATAAATACTACTGTTGGCTATACCTACACACGACTGTTTATATTTCCCCTAAAATTTGAAAAACCACCTAACCATATTTAAGGAGATCTCGAATATGAAGAGAGTAAAAACTATGTGCTTTAAACTCTAACAAGCAGTTCCAAATATCACCTCTCTATGATAGATGAATGCTAAAATCATGTTTTTAAACCCTAACTCTTACACAATATGTACCCTCTTCTTTATTGAATTCTAATTTTGAATGGCATTGGTTAATTATTTAAGCTACTTATAAACTCAACATCATTTCCTTAGAATTAAATAAATCCAAAGGCTATCGATAAGTTTCTCACACATCCTCTCCTTAGAATTTGTTAGAGACATAAACATTTATCTCGGATATCCCCTTACAAATCTCGTCACATTGCATTTATATTATTTAAATATAGTTTGATACCCAATGCAATGCTTAAAGAAGTTTGCTTCAGTTTAACTTCAAATCCGGCAAACAGTGCTATGAATTTATATTCCATTTCATGAAGCAAAACTCATTCCTTTGTTCCGGCAATGCTCATCCTCTTCTTATCTAGTCATTATGGCAAAACAAGCATTTGATTTAGCATCCACTACTGGTCATCAATTTAGTTCCAATAATTGAAAATTTTCTCACTAATTTAGCTAAAACCTAAGTTAAACTTTTACCTTGTAGCAATATCGATTTTTTTGTGTACAATAACCATAACCCAATTTTATAAGACTTGCGCTATAGCTTTAGATTTTATCACTAAAGGCAAGAAATGATAAATCTAACATTTGATATACATTGAGATCTATCCCTCGTCAAAAATTATTTGATGTCACCAAACTGCACCCAGCTTAAACCACTCGTTTTAATCTCTTTATATTGTAGTTACTCTTTTAGAAACCACTACATATGACTTTCATTGCATTCTTATTCATGTATTTATCAATCAACTGAAGAGTCAAGTCTTCTTTTAATTCCCCATATTGATCTATAACAGAATAGATAGTTGCTACCCATCCCTCCTGTTAACAAGCATGCAAGCAAATTTTGTTTTGAAAGGCTTATTTGAAGACTTTAGACATCGTAATGCCCGGTACCAATAAAGCATGGTGGAAAACCTCCAAGTGTCCCCAATTCCCACAATCTACGACCTCATTACAACACCCTAAATAGGTATGAAGATTTTGTATTTTATGTTGTTCAGGTACTAAACAAACAACTCTTCTTTAGCAACACAAACAAGTGCCCCCAACTCCAGGTAGTTGATAACGTGGTGTAATGAGATAATTTGTTTTATTTTTATTTTGATTTTTTTTTTATAATTGGGACAATTAGTCTTGTCCATGTAGGAATTTATGTTCCATCACTATTATCCTTCACCAATTAGAAATTCAAAATATTATATTTTCATAACTGTTGAAAATAATTTTTATTTTTAAAATGATCTACTTAATATTTTAATTTTCAATATATTTAAAAACTTTTAAGAATCTATATAAACAATATCTATATAAACAATATATAAAGTAGTTTTAGGAAAATTCTAGGTGCATTCCTACCCAACCCACTAGGAAAAGTAGTGTATAAATGTTGCTCCCTCACAAATTCGTGGCTCCCTTCCCTCATAGAGCAGGTAACGAGCATTTTATTATTGAGACAATTCAACCCTATGGCTGCGAGAGCCATCAACTATTATGGATAAATGTCACTCGTCGTCACGCTTATTGCCCTCTTTAATCTGGTTAACTCAAAATATAAATATATATGATGCATGATGCCTATCCAACACGGATCAAAGTCGAGCAAGGCACTTAGGGTTTCCATGCGTTGTACGTTGCATTGTGTTCCATTTCTCCATTCTGAATTGTTAAGTAGATTGTTATAAAACATGTACACTCTATGTTGTATAATAACATTTGTAAATTGAGATATGAAAGTGTTTTCCGGACAATCTACCTGAGTGGAGTTAAAGACCGGATCTCCCTAGTATACCTAGATCTAGAACAAATAGGTACAAAATAGAATCAGCTTCCCTATATCAATAGAATCACAAAGCAATAAACAAGTATCTTACCTGAGATTTACGATACCTTTGCTCCTTGCTTGATCCAATGCTCCAGAGCCTTCATATCTGCAGCTACAAAACCCTGTTGAACAAGTAGACACAAACAAGCAGTAAAAGCATATATTTCATATGATTGATCTAAGCTAATAGTTAAGGAAGTAAGCTCTATATGTTAATAACACGATAACATATATGGGAAGATATTATAATAACTGTAATGAAAAAAGAGTACAATAGAGAAGAACGTTACAACCTATGCCTTAACGTCGCAACCTTCCTTCCAACAAGGCAAACCAGAGCCTCCAAGGATGAAGTAGGACTCCCAAGGATGTGCAAGGATCACCTAAGCCAATTCCACCAGGATGAGAGTGCTATAGGCCTTCCTCCCTTTGGAATGGGGAGGAGCTTCATATTTATAAGACCAAGTGGATAGAGTAGGTTGAGAAATGATGGGAGAGGACGAAGGGATCTTGCCATTAGGTTAGGGAACCGAATGCTAGCTCACCTAGAAGTTAGGGATGACCCTTCACCTCACCTAGCTTCGAGAAGTCGCTCGATGGTTCCATTCATCCAATTTAACCAACCCCGCCGCATGCTGTATGAGGACAGCTTGCGCCAAGCAGGGGCGAGCGCAGGTTGCATGAAGGCAACCTGAGCCACTAGCGCAGGCTGCTAGATGGAATTCTGTGACGATCCTAGTCAGGCGCATCTTGCTGGAAGACAAGCCGCGCCGACCTAACTAGAGAATGTGGATAAAGGATTAACAACTTGCTCGAGATGAATTCCGGTCAGGGAAACTTCGGGGATTAGGGCACTGAGTTAACATAGGACTCATGATGACGAGATTTAGGTGTAACAGAATGCCCCCCAAAGCATGAAGCTGGAAAAACGAAACAGGTGATATGCTTTGCAAGGTAGGTAGTAAGTACTTGTTGGTTCGAAGGTGCTGCTGCAGTACAACTGACTCTGAGATCCCTGTCTCACATGACTCACAACATGGATGCCGACCAATACAATGCATATCCATGGTAGTAAAGACCGACTGAACACAATCATGGCTACTAGACACAATCGTAGATCCATGATGAGATGATAACACAACCACGACCAATACAAAGTGGATCCATGTGATATGACCCAAACAATCTCCATCTCAACCTGGGTGGAAATAGGAAACAACCCAGGGTCTTCAAGCTGAACCCGCAATGATAGGAATCTATCCATGTGATTACAATGTCTTGGAGTCGAACATGGTAGAAACCACTTGATTACTAGTCATTCATGTATAATGATAACTAGCGCGAGGGAAATCGCCATTGATGTCAATGATTCCCAAGGTATCATAGTACATACCATCGAGTGTGAATCAATGAGTTGAGGTCGAACACTCGACGGGATCTTTCAATCAAGAGCGAATAATGTAAACTCATGTTGAAAGCGAGGTAACCTGTCATTGAGGCATGCAGGCCCAAGGTACCTGATTGGTTTCTAGATTCTATCCTCGGATGATGTGTTGAAGCCGACGAGGATGAATGCGTCAAAGGAGGGCCATGATGAATCCCCCATCATCGACATGAAACACGATCACAGATGTTTGGAGTGAATCGGACGGTAGAGTGATGTGTAAGACTGGCTCAGGGTAAACCAACATGAAAGAAGGTACAGTGACTGTAGATGATGAATAACGAACATCTCTTGAACATGGGCATGGCATGACGTGGCAGTATTTAAACGATGAGAATGATACGAACCCCTAATGCAACTGATGATGGAAGCATTCTTCGGATGACCCAAAGGAGTGACGACACTCATGGAATTAGCATGACTCGGAGACAAACGGATTACCCAAGTATTGAATGCATATGCAAGTAAGTGCCATGTTCAAGAGAGACTATGTACTGCCATAACTAAAATGAACACAATCTCATCCCTATTCCCCATCATGATTGATGAGTACCTCTTTTGTTTTTTAACGAGCTTGAGGAGGGTAACAGATGCTCGGTATAGCTCATCCCATGGATGAGTCCAATCCCAAATATTTTACGAACCTAGGATAGGAGGGGTTCATCCCATGATGGGCCCTTCTGATCCTATACTGCCATAAAAACCCAGGCTTAGGGGAACCCGGATCCTCCATGGATCCTGATGGCACTCACTTCAATTCGCCCAATCAAATCAGTCTAAATTATTAGTCTTTGTAGAATATCAAGGAAGCATTGAATCACCTCAGAAGGAAACATCCTAAAAGAGTTGTCAGAAAAGATGTTTCAGTCCACCCGAGTAAGCAACCTCGATTATTGAATGATAAATCACTGAATTCCCATAAGATGAATCCACAACTATCTAAAAACATTGAAGGAGCTACATGCATTATTGCCTCAAGAGCGATAGCAAGTCTTATCTAATAATGGTTTTAATGATATTGCTTCTTGAGTTAGACGGGAAGCAAGCTTGTTAGGGAAGCAAGAGTTGTTTGTGGAAAAAATTCAAGTTCCAACTTTGGTACAGTACCAACAACCACACAACCAAGGTCTACAGCAAGTACTAGCTCAAGACATACTCAACAACATCAGCCTCCTTGAGAAGTTTCTGGAATGGGTTGATGTCCCTTGCAACATCTCAAACAAGAGGTGAAAAATTAGTTGAATATACTTTTAACTGCGAGAAAGGTCCAACCAAACTTTTGATTTCGAAGTATGTAGGTTGCAATATCTCAAACAACAATGTTGGCTACTCTCTTTGTGCCATGCTAGTAAATTTTTAGCTTCAGAAAGCCAATGTCAAACTCACCATTGTCAAACAACGGAACAGTTGCGGGCACACATAACTCAATGCGATGAAAGAGATTGCCCTTATCCATGTTACAATGGATCTTGGACTTTTCTAAGTCATCACCAACATTGTCGCAAAATGGAATGCCCCATTCGTGGTCCAGTTCATCGACTACTTAGGAAACAATGAGCTACAGGGCATACTCAATCATCAAACCCTGTAGCAATAAATATTTCCAATGAGCTACAGGGCATATTTTAATACCTTTTGGGTGGAAAAAATGGAGCTATTGGCTTGTAAGGTCCATTTTATGAGTAGGTCCCACTTTGGTATTTGGTGTATAGAATCTTTTAGAGCTCATTTGAGGCCTTGAATGGCCATTTTTTGGGTCAGCACTTTTGAAGCTTGACTCACAACCTTGCGATGTTTTTCTACACATTGAGAGTTTTCCACTAGTTTTCCTCAAAATCTGAACCAATATCATCTTCACTATTTCTATCTACCCACGTGTCTATGGATGGAAAGTTGTACATCTCTTCAACTTGGTGTGAGATGTCCATATTCTCTCAAGGTGTGCTCCAAAAGGCACTAAGAAATCTAGTATCTCTACCTAAGATGATGCTCCCTAGTATCCCAAAGTGTACCTGGAGCTCTTCAAAAACCATGATTGATGCATCTTGTCCCTTGATGGTATTTTTACCAGGCATGGGAATGCATGAGAAGGAATTACAACTATTCATATAGACCTTGTCTCATCTTGAAGGTGGTGTTCTAGGTGCCTTTTCCTTTTACTCATCCCAATTTGAGATCCAACTTGGTGAAATACTTGGCATGCGAAAAATGATCTAGCAAGCCATCAATCCCAGGTAGAGGGTAAGGAATCTCATGCGAGATCTTATTCAAATCTCCGTAGAAAATACACATTCTCCAAGACCCATCTTTCATGGGTAATGTGATTATAGGCGACCTACAAGGTGAGGCTCTTGGTCAAATTTCTCACTGCTACAACTATTTATTCACTTCATCCACTTCCAATATGGTTTGTTTATATAGCCCTATGTCGGAAATGGGGAGTTCCCTATGTCGGAAATGGGGAGTTAGGCAAAAGAGGTATCTCATTCTCAACTTCTTGCTTAGGTGGTAACCATTTAGGCTCTTGAAACAATTTTTTATACGCCTGCAAGAGCTCCTCTAACCGATGTTTCTTCTCTTTAATAGACCACTCTAGAGATGCCTTTACATTTACCAATCCATCTCCTTTATGATTATGCCTGAATAAGAGTAACAAAAACTTTCTACTTGAACTTATCAATTTATTGGCTTATAAAACACTTGTCAAAGAGATCTTGGATTCACCTTTGCATGCATTGATGATGAAAGACATTATCTCCACATGTAGATGTAGGGGATTCCAAATAGTACACCACACACATCTAATGGTGCTACATCTACCACCAATTCATCAATATACTTTGCACTTGCATTAAATTTGATCTTACACCACGTATTTATCCTAAGCTCTGCATCCTTGTTTACCCATCCCGAGATTAGTTACTAGATAATTTTCTATGAGTTTGGCCTACAAATTGGAATTAAAAAGCATCCACCTATGTCTTCTTGACTTGGATCTTGATATCGAGAAGCTTAGTCATCTCCTTCTCTTCCTTGGAATGGAGGATAGTTACGCTGAGTGTCCTTCTACATTGTAGTGCATACAATCTTTTCATCTATATCTGAGCTACTCTCAACCTAGTTGCCTTGATCCACAACTAGCATGTTCTTCTTCTTTCCCTCTTTCTTCCTGTTCTCTGAATTTAACTGTAGATTTAGCTTCCAACACCCATCTTCAGCATGTCCAATGAGACTACAATGGTTAAAGGGGTTGTTTGGATCCTTGCACCGATGTGCAATGGATGTTGTCCTCTTATCTTTACATTTTGACTCCTCCTTGAAAGTCTCTTGGTGACCTTTCTGTCTGGAACCATATGGTTGTCCTTTATTCTTGACCATATTCTCTAGATTCTATTCTTGGACAACTTCATTTAAAGAGCATCACTTACCTCCTTAAATGACCACGGAGACCACCCAGATACTCGGTGAGTACGTCAGATTTCTTGGGACATATGCCCAAAACAATGGCTTGTTTTATGAACTCAATGCCGTACTCTTGTACACTCTACTCTTTCTTCTATTGGAAGTAACGCGAACGGATGCATTCATCCTCTTCATACCTACTAGGGTAAGACTAAGACTTAATGAGGATTTTGAACAGCTCCCACTTAGTTACTAGGGTATCATGCTCCAACCTAAGCAACCTTATGTGAGGCTTTCCTACCAATTTTGGGCATGGCCCTCTAATGTTAGTTGGGAAATGATATACTATGCTAATTTTCTATGTTATGAACATTGGAATAAACACTTACAATTGTTGCATTCATTGATTCATCTTAACATCATCAATCTCACATCGATAGGGTTTGATTTCCACTTTTGCCTCTACTTCAAATAAGGATTGGGAAGAATTGATGTTGGAACTTGATGCATTTGGGAAATTGTCATTGAAGAATGAATGATCATTGTCACTGCTATGGTCGTCCAACAAAGATCAATGTTCAGTGGGCCTTCCGAAGTCTCTTCGATACATGGGCATTGCTGTATAATAAATATTTAATTGTCCTTTGGAATGCTCATGCTTGATAGGATTTTAGAGCTTCTATTTTCTCAAATTTTGTTCCAACCATATTATTTTATTGCTTTTGTGTAGGTGCATAGAGTTGAACGAAAAATAGAGTGAGTAAAAGTGATTATAATTTGATGAATTTATCCCACATGCAAAAGAGGATGGAAAAGGGGAAGAGGGAGAGTAGAAAAGGGGAAGGAGGAGGATAGGAAGACATACTTACCTGGGCGGGGTCAATCGGTGATCAGGAAGGCCGATGGACTAGAGAGGCCACCTCCATTGCACTTGGGAGGGGGGTCTTCCTAGCATCTCCCCCTGAGGAGAGTGCACGTCATAATTTGTGGCAGCGGGGGCTCGCGTTCGCGCGTCCTCCAACCAACACACACACAAACATAAAGAGACGTAATGATAGTAAATCCTAATCAGATCGTTCCATCGTAAAAAAACGTAATGATAGTAAATAAGTCCTAATCAGATCGTTCCATCAGTGGTAGGCGAGATTTCCTCTATCTGGAAATGATTATTTCTATGCTCTAACAATAATCTTTCCCACTGGCATGCGAGTTCTTCTATTTCATAGAATTAAACCGTGTTTTTTCAGTGGCAAGCTTTACACAGAAAATGCCTGCACGGTCCAAACCTTGTATTTCTCTCTTTACTTTTGTTTTTGTCAGTGTGTCAGTTGACAGTGCAAGTAGCAAGCAGGAGTGGAGTGATGTATTTAACAAAGTAATCAGTTACGGTTCCAATCAGTATGCAAAACTAATGATGAATATGATGGATAGCAACTTCAAGGTAGTTATTTCATTTATGAGCATTGGTGTTTCAATTTGACCGATTCCAACACTTGTAAATTACATTTTGCTGCAACTCTTGGTTTTTGTTTTGTTTTGTTTTTTTTTTTTTTTCAGCTGAAAAATCACCCTCTTGCTATTCCGATGGAATCAAGGAAAGCTAACACACACGGAAACCGTCAGCCGGTCATCCAAGCCAGAAGATGTCTCAACAGAATTGAACCCGGGTGGATGGAATGAAATCCATCTATCCTCACCAAGAGATGACCGTATCCTTGACTCCGCAACTCTTGTTATATCTTCACAACAGTTCAGTTCAGTTCATGTTGTGAATCTACTATCCCATATGGATCTCCTTCATTAGCTCTCCTGGATATGTTGTTGTCAAGCATGCTCGTGCATAGTAAATACAATTAAATAGTCACAGCTAGTTACAGTCGGATATTTAACAAATTAAACAGTTACAGTTCCAAATTTAACATGATGATTGTTGGCCCGGTTTTGCAACCAGGCTTAGTGCTATGGGCACCTGCTAACTAGTAGCAGCAGTTTCAAATAGAATTAAACAAGAAACTAAACTAAACAAAACTAATCATGGATCTATACAAGAATCTAAGCAAATAATGTAAACATTTAAAAAACAAGAACAATAAAATATTAAAGAATGAATTTGTATTGACAATGGGGCAAGCAAATGCTTGCAAGAACAATACCTCCAAATGATGAAGGGTTGTTTGAATGGCTCCAATGGTGAGCAGCTCCAATCTCCAATGGGTCCTTTCTCCGAGGCTTGCTACAATGGCCAAATACTCAAGGGATATTTTGGCAGCATGAGGATAGGAATATGGATGGATGTGAAATGAGGAGCCCCTACCACCTTTTTATAGGTTTTGGTGGTGGGGAATACCATTTGTGGTTTCGTGGAAACCAAATGGTATTGACCAACATGGTTTAGGTACTTTTCCCTCCTTTTTCCTTTTTTGAATAAAAATAATATTTTAATTCCCTTTTTAATATTTTTGGGAATTTGGACCCTTTTTGAGGGTTTTTAATGCTTTTCAGGAAAAATAATCTTTTTTAATGGGAAAAGGGGTGTACTCAGGTCTTTTGGTGACCTTTTGTTGGTTTCAGAGGCTTCGATGGTGAAAAAGTGGACAAATGGGTCATGTGAATAGGGAAATGAGCTAGTGAGCACTTTTTAGGTGTTAACAGATTGCCCCCTGATGTGTGAGGGCAGGAGCTCATCGTATGGCCGATAGACATCATAGTTCTTTTGTCTTTTTTCAGAGGTTTGGGAAGGAGAAGAGACCGATTGGAGACTGGAGCCACGGCCCTTGGAATCTGCAAGAAACAAAAAATATTACATGGCCTCAATATGAATGAGGTATAATCTCTGATAATGGACGAGGCGGGCATTCCCATGCTCGTATCAAGACATATACATAACAATTAATCCCAAGAAGGGGGATCTAATACATAAAGAATCTACTAGTACACCATAACGGTCCAGGGGGGACATTATTTTGGGATGTACTCCTGATCATAACGGATCTCAATAACTGATACACTAGAATAACTGAGGAACTGCTGAAACTGAAGGTGTCCAACATCTGTAGGGACTCAAAGACTATGAGTCATCTCTGAGAAATAATGTAACTGTATACTCAAGGGAGTATGAAACTGGGGTACATCTGAATACTGTCGCCATGCGCAACCCGGATATCTGTAGAAAAAGTGTAACTGGTGTTATCCATAGGAAGAATCTCAAATGTGGAGGAATCAGGAGGTATCCGGGGTCTTCGACTAATAAGTGAAACGGACGAATACCCTGTGCGGGTCTCAACGATGCGATCAAGGTGTTGAAGTCGAGCATGTGAGAAACAACCATTTGGAGAGGCACTGAAGATTCCTCTCGAAATGATTCGTAGGCACTCATCATAAATTGTGATGAGTCCAAGACACAGGGACCTCTAGGTCTATCCTCTGGAATTAATGTGGTTGTCGTCGACAGAGGGAGACCAGCAACTAACAAGGCAATGGTGTTTCCTTGATAGGAGCGCGAGGTGTAAAACTAAAGTGTTGTAGTACTGATGGTAGGACTGACATACTTGTGGGAAGGGGAAATAACTGGGTCAAAAAATGGGTAGATTCAAACTTCCTTTGTTCAGAGCATGATGACATGGTTGACCTGGCAGCGTAGGGAACTGACTAGTAGGTGTGGGGATCATTGCTTTGACTGAATGGTATATATTGATTCTGGGGGGGGGAGGCCGAGCTGATAGGTGCCGTCGAGGAATTATCAAGGTGACATACTGCAGAATACTCTGAACAAAGGCGACCAAAATGGGGAAGCTGCCTAATGAGTAGACGTGATCTGTCGTGGCGCCAAGAGGCACCATTGATTCCTTCTTCGTAGTTTTAATGAGCTCTAAGAAGGGATAAAAGTGTGCTCTGAAATGGTACGGTCCTGTGGATTTTGTGAGCCCAGGACGGCTCATGCTCATGGTTGCTTTCATGTTTAGAGAGTCTGAAAACGGTAAGTGGACTCTAATGGTGTTTCTTTTTTGTAAGTTTAGTCTCCAAGGCCCGAAAAAGCATAAAATGATGCGGATGGAGAAATCTTCTAGCCGATGTGACTAGAGTATACCTTTTTCGTAATTAGTCTACAAGGTCCGGAGAAGGGGTAAACTTATACCAGGTAGACGCCCTTTCAGATACGTTTAACGAGCATGAAAGGAAACAAGGTTGCTCGGCAATCTTTTCATTGTTTGTAGGAGTCAGAAAAAAGCTTAACAGAAACTCCCTAAGTGCCTTTTTCGTAAAAGGGGTTGCTCGACCCGAAAAAGGGGTAAAATTATACCGAACAAAAATGGATTGATGAGGGCAAGAAAAGGTCTCAAGCATCGTCATCAGTGTGGAAAACTGGATCCGGTGACATAAGGATTGTCGAAAACGGAGAACGACCGATGTGGCACGCAAACCGAGGCTATGTGGGGGGCATAAAAAATGCCCTGAAAATCAGGACGTGACAGCGAGAAATGTTCTCAAGCATCATCACGAGCGCGGAAAACTGAATCCGATGATATAAGGCACGTCGAAAACGGAGAACGGCCGATGTGGCACGCAAACCGAGGTGACGAGTGAAGCATGAAAAAAATGACCGAAAAATCTAAAGGTGAGAGCGAGAAATGATCTCAAGCGTCATCACGAGCGTGGAAATATGAATTCGGCGGTGCAAATGGTGCGAAAAACGGAGGTCATAAGGACTCCGGAATGGTCAAAGGAAATAACTAGGTTAAAAAATGGCTACCAATAAAGGTGAGCCCACCAAGCCAATGATGCAGTGGTGGGGAGAAATGATGACCCGCGGGGGGGAATACTATGTGTATCAACTTAAATATACAAGTGACACGTGACCTCAAAAAAAGGTTGAGATCACGAATATGAAAAAGTGAGCAGGGTTAATGACCTGCCCCCATGCTATGTGCATGGGGTTTGTGATTGTGGATCACATGTGTGTTGGTTTGAACGATGGGCTCATTGAGGTGTTGAGATAGAGATGATGGGGAAGGTTCAAAATGATTGATCATGCCCCCTATCCCGGGGTCAAGGTAATCTATTATGCCCCCTAACTCAGAGGTGTCAATGTGGTGCAGATGTTGTCTCAGAGAGAGATCAATAGGGCATTGAACAACTGCTGGCGGGGTGTTATACCATGAGGCTGTGGGTCGTGGTGGCATACTGAAGTGATGATATGATGATCGTGGATTCCCTTTGTGGGGTGGATGCCCCCAGTATCTCCGACGAGGATCACGATGATGACGATTAAGCAAGGTTTTGGGCCTGCCCCCATGTTGTGGACAGGTGGTTTCCTCATCGATTTGAAAGGGTTGAACCTGTGTGTCAAAGGGATCAATGGAAGGGGCCGACCGGACAGAGGGGTATCCAGTGGAGATCGTATAAATGGCGGGGTCAAGGCCAGGAATTTCGGTATCTGACCAAGTAAAGACATCAGTGAATTCTTGGAACAATTGTTGGTATTCTCCGATCTCATGCTCACTGTGGGAGGTTCCTAATGTGATGGTATGAAGGGCACCAAGTGGGTCAGAGATGTCAATGTGGATGACAAGAGAAATATCGGCCATGGGATCCGTTAACCAGTCGATTTTAGTAGGAAGGAAATCCTTGGACTCAACCGCGGATTGGGTAGCGGTGGTGGATGAAGTCTCTTCCAGGAGGAAGTATGGACGATGGTGCATGTCTTCCCCGGGATAATCAAAGGTAGTAGGAGTCTCGAGAACCTCTTCATCATTGCGGGAGCTTTGAGTGGTCAAATCGAGTGATCAGGTAGTGGTAGTCGAAGAGATCATGTAGATGGTGTTAATCTCTCCGGATGAGGATGATGGGGGAGGGTAGATCTCCTCGATAGTAGGGGGTGCCGTCTCAAGGTCCAAATTGTTCATCTCGTAGAGAGATGCTCTGTAATTTGGGATGTCAGGACAGTGATGGGAGTAGTGGCCGTAAATACCGCATATCGCACATGGGTGGTTGGTACGCAGTGATTTATCACGAGGCATGGGGTTTGGATCGAGTTTGACAACCGGGATGTTGGGGTCGTCGTCCAACATTTGCATGTGTTCCTGCAATGCAGGTAACTGTGGACACTGATGAGTTGGATGGCCTAACTCATCACACAATGAGAATTTGGGAGGAGCACGAAACACGGGGGGAGGTTTAACCGCCATGGGTGGGGGTACCGCAGTGTATGGTTGTGGGCCTCTGCCCCCAGTGGGCTTGATGAATGGAGGGGGGTTCGTCGATGACGAAGGAGTATTGATACCGGGAGGTGGTTGGGTAGAAGTAACAATGGGTTGCACCGGTTGCAGGATGACATTTTGTGTCGGTGGAGGAATGGGAGGCGTAATATACCACACGGGTAATCCCAATGTTAACCCGGGGAGACTAAGGGTAGCCATAACCGGGGCGCTCACTACACCCGAAGGAGGAAATAGGAAGGGGATTGTGTGGATGGGTGTAACCCCAATGTGACTAGGGACTAATGGTGGTTTGGGTAACAAGGAGGGTTGATTACCGGGTGTTTGTGAAAGAGTGCAGAGGTTAGCGACCTGGGTCTCCGGTGACGGTGGTGGAATGGCCTGGAATGTAGAGGTCATCGGTGCCTCGGAGTAAAGTCCGGGTCCTACTGAGGAAATGAATGAGGTAGTTGCACCACAAACAGGTTGTTCAACCATGGGGAGAACATTTTCAGGTGTGGCGGGGGCCTTGGGATCGTAATAGGTGAGCTGGTCGACCTTGACCACGTGTCCCTCATGGGGGAACTGCATGGTGCGAAATACGGATGAGGCAACAGCCCGCATGGCATACATGTAGCTACGACCAAGTAAAAGGTTATAGTCTAGTTGGGCATTGATGACCTCAATGTCAATGAGGATAGTTTTACCCGCCAGCTGGACGGGGACATTGGCTAAAAGACCTTGGGGTTGTGCCGAACGACCGTCATAGGCTCGCAACGCAGTGGTGGACTGCTGGAGAGTGGGGGATCCCAACTTCTGCCAAACGAATGTGGACATGACGCATGTGGAGGCCCCTTCATCGATAATGCACCGATGGATGACAAGATTTCGAACAGAAACGGAAACTTGGAATGCTAAAGAGGAAGGCAGGCGTGGTTTAGATTGGTCTGAATCGAATGCGATCAGTTGTGAATCATTGGGGTCAATGGCGCCAATGGCAGAGAGAAAAGTTTTGCGCTGCGAAGGACAATTTTTCAAAACTTCTAAAGCAGACATGGCTGCAGGAGACTGGGCTAAGTCGTCGACAATGTTGTAATTCGACGCAGCGCGAGCATTGGGATTACTGTTGATACGACGAAGTGGGAAGCGAGGTGCTTTGGAAGCGCCATCAAGTGGAGCCAGAGGTATACGTAACGTTTGATCTGTGGGATTAACGTTAGTGTTCTTGTCGGCGGGAGGGGCTTCAGAAGTGGAGCCATATTGGTTCCGGCGAGTTTGGAGGTTGGCATCGACAGTCGACATCATCAACAAATGGTGAGTTCTTGAATCAAACATGGGTTGATCAGGGGATGCATAAGTGATCTGTTGTGGTGGCACGTTGCCTTGAGGGGGGGCTAACGGCTGAGTGTTCACTACACCCTGGTTTGGAAAGGGGTTTTGCAGCACCAAGGGTTGATGTTGAGGCGGTGGAGGATTGGGTGGCGACTGAGGAGCCGCTTGCCCTTGACGATGGGCATTGTCGGTCCAGAGTTGCCGAGCTCGCTCCAAATGTGGGCAAGAATGCGTGTAATGACCATAGACCCCGCAGATAGAACAAGGGTGGTTTGTTCTGAGGTTATTATTTCTAGGCTGCTTAGGATTCCGATCCAGATTGCGGTTGGGAGGAGCATCATTGTTATTCTGCGGAGGATTGGGAGGTGGAGGACCTTGCTGATGTTGTTGGTTATTACCGCGGTTATGACCTCTACCACGGTTCTGTTGCGCACCTTGGTTGCGCTGGTTGTTTTGGTTCTGGGGCCGGTTGTGCTGTGTGTACACTTGCCCTTGAGCAGTGGGAGGATTTTGGTTCGCCGCAGGTGCAGGAGCAGGTTGTGGTGGATAATAAGCCTGTGGTGCTGGAGGTGGTCCAGTTGCCTGCTGGGGTTGTTGGTAACCCTGAGCTATTGGATAGTACAATGGTTGAGGTGCAGTTGGGGGGGCGTATGCAGGTGGTGCATGACCAAAACACTGAGGTGGACATGAAGGTCCATGGGTATGGTGGTGATGTGCCATGGGAGCATACGAACTGGTTGCTCCAGACTGAGATGTAGCCCGCGAAAGGTCGGGACCATGGCTAGGATGTGTAATGGAAAAGGGTTGGGGATGTGCGGCCATACGACCAATGATGCCATCAGCGGCATGGGATGCCCCCGACGCATCATGTTGGGATGACTCGCCCCGAGGGGCGTCTGGAATAATGGTATACAGATAAACCGATTGGGCGTAAATGAGATCAAACTGTTGGGCTTTGAGGATGGCCTCTTCTTCAGACTGGGGTCTTTCGGATGCCACATCCTTCGCAATGAGAGGGAGAAGGGTTTTTAGAAACCGATCTAGGAAGATACGGTCGTCTAACTTGATTTTGCAGAGGCTTCGGCGTCGACGCCACTCATGAATGTGGTCAATGATGTGGGTGGCCGTGTTCTGTCTACAAGACAATAGGATCTCGACGCCCGCATCATAGCGGATAGGTAACTGAAAGAACTGCAGGAAGGTCGAGGCAAGGGAGTTAAAGGTGGCATGCGTCCCATGGGGCTGCTCGATATACCACTTGGCTGCAGAGCCAGTGAAAGTGCGCCGTAACAGACGGAGGCAGACAGAGTCGTCCACTATGGAGTTGGAGGAACACCATAGATGGAAGGACATGATATGGTTCTGGGGGTCCTCACCCGCCTTACCCTCAAACTTAGGGATGTCGGAGGGGAGTTTGGTGGGCATGTGAGGCCACGCAAGATCATGTCTGATAGGGTCATTGGTGAGCCTGGCTAAATCTGGCAAGTTCAGACTCGCCATATACGGTAAGCTAGCAGATGTAGTGACTGGGACTGGGACATGCCTATTCATGGTGGTATGATGTGGGGGTCCAGTAGCACCTAAAGGTATGCTAGGTATTGAAGGTATATATCCTCCAATACCTGTGGTCTGGTATGGGCCAGCGCTTCCTAGTGCAACATGGGTTACACCAGGGTTAGGAATAGTAGTGGTGATTCTTGGGATAGGGTTTGTGGAAACCAGAGGCGGTGTGACCCCTATGTTGGGCATACCCATAACAGGTGGTGGACCTGTGTTGGGAATTCCTATAACAGGAGGTGGCCCTGTGTTGGGAATTCCTAAATGTGGAGTGTCCGCCATATTAGGCATACCTAGGGGGGTAGGTGTTGCCATGGATGGCACTGCAATGGAAGGGTCAGTATACGTCTCTCCTATGGTGCTGGTAAAAAGTGGATCAAATGGTGTTCCAGACATAATGTTGGTTTGGAATAACTCTGTGGGGTTTTCGGATTCTGCCTCTAAATCAAATGTGAAGTGAGGCGTGTCAGAATCAGATGACTGCCTAGTTGACCGACGATGTGTCGAGTCAAGGGATAAGGCTCGGCGTCGGTGACGTGGCGAGCCAAGTAGACTGAACTCTGAGAGTTCACCCTGTAGACGACGAGAGCGTCTAAAATTCTCAATGGTGAGAAAATAAGTTTTTGTGTCAAAATCTGTATGTGTAAAATGGTAATGTATAAAAAACTCAAAACCCTAATGCAACCAAGGGTGCAAGAAGGGGAGTGAAAATGAAGGCTCTCAGGCCAAAAAATCAACCTAAAAAAAGGCACTTATTCTAGCAGTTGTGCTACAATAAGTGGAGGGATGCAACAAATGGTCAGAATACCAACATGCAAACAGCTCCTAGAAAAAATAGTTGTAACTAGACCAAAGGTGGGCTGAATCATGCAAACACCTAACTAAAAGTATTGTGACTCAACAAACGATATCCTCTGCAAGGTGATGAAATCCAAGTCAGACAATATGAGTGTTGAGACAACGGCTAGATATCCCCCTACCGGGAGGGACACCGGGTAATCAATCCTAAAGAAAGGCTACTAGGATACTCCGTTCATGACGCGTCGAGAAAAGGTAAATCTGCCGTTTGGTCCTTTGATCGCAATATCCCAATACAGAGATATCCCGAGAACTGCGAATGGTAGCCCTTCGGTTATTGAATGGATTTCGGTATTCCACTCAGGCTTCCGGAACCATCCTCGTGACTTCAACCCTTCTAGGGGAGAGGCCTTCCCACAAACCGGTTGTGACCGCGCCAATAAATACTAAGAGATTTTAGCTCCCTAAAGGAAAACAACTATGTCTCAGATGTAAGAATTGAGGGGTGTTATTGGAACACCTATCCCCTCAATACTACCTAGCTACAAAGTTCTTTTAGTGTTCCCCAAGTGGGGTTAAAAGTGGGTTGAAATTAGGGTAAGTTTTTAGGGCTCAGTTTAAAATTAGTGTTTGATTGGGTGCATGTGTGGTATTTTAAACTGAAAATTGAAAAAAGTAAATGCTAAGTATTCAAAAAACAGAGGATCTTTTGAAAACAAAAGCAAATTTTATGACTTTTTCAATAAATGGAAATTAAATGCCTTTCAAGGACTATTCGAAAAACAAAGGATCTTTCAAACAAGAAAGCAAATAATATAACTTCTTTTCGAAATAAATGGATTTCGTTTTGAATAATTGCTATGGGCAAAATATTAAAGAAGCAAACAACAATTTTTTTTTTTAAAATCTAGATAAAATGCAAAAATAGATCTTTCTTTCAATTGATGAAATTTTTTAAAAAGACTTCTTTCACATGTGCATTCTAAATAGTAAAATGTTCCTATGGCTGTAAACAATGTTGGAATCTTAGTTCTGTAAAATATGAGCAAAAATGGGTGAACTAAAGTGATAAATAACACTAAAATACAATATTAGATAATTTTATATGAAAAAATTCTTAAATCTAATAGCATATTTGGATTCCTTGATCGAAAACACCCAATTTGAAAAAAAAATCGTTGCAAACGGAGTTCGGGAGAGGGAGATATGGTCGTTTGAAAATTGAGCTGCGCGGCCAAAAAATCACATCACGGGTTTCGGGCCAAAAGTTGCGATGGACCGCGCGGGTTTTGGGCTAAAAGTCGCGATGGACCGCGCGGGTTTTGGGCTAAAAGTCGCGATGGACCGCGCAGGTTTTCGGCCAAAAGTCGTGATGGACCGCGCGGGTTTCTGTTGCACAGTCGCGATGGGCAGCGCAGGTTTTGACAGCGAAGCCGCGATGTGCAGCGCGGAAACAGGCCGCAAAGCAGCGGTGAACTGCGCGGAAAAAAGCCGAAAAATCGCGATGGACCGCGCGACTGTCAGGCTAAAAACCGCGAGGCGAAAGCCGTGCGCGGAAGCCGAAAAACGAACCCGAAAATTGATAATTTCGGGCTGTTAATGGAAATAGATGGGGCCAAAAACTAGAGCAGCAATGGATCTACTGTCTAGGATGGCAGATCTATGGATCTAAAGGCTAAAAACTAATAAAAAACTAAAATTAAAATCAAAATTAGAGATCTATTATTCAGACCCAGCGTAGTCGCCAAAAACTGCTGGCCCGGTTTTGCAACCAGGCTTAGTGCTATGGGCACCTGCTAACTAGTAGCAGCAGTTTCAAATAGAATTAAACAAGAAACTAAACTAAACAAAACTAATCATGGATCTATACAAGAATCTAAGCAAATAATGTAAACATTTAAAAAACAAGAACAATAAAATATTAAAGAATGAATTTGTATTGACAATGGGACAAGCAAATGCTTGCAAGAACAATACCTCCAAATGATGAAGGGTTGTTTGAATGGCTCCAATGGTGAGCAGCTCCAATCTCCAATGGGTTCTTTCTCCAAGGCTTGCTACAATGGCCAAAAACTCAAGGAATATTTCGGCAGCATGAGGATGAGATAATGGATGGATGTGAAATGAGGAGCCCCTACTACCTTTTTATAGGTTTTGGTGGTGGGGAATACCATTTGTGGTTTCGTGGAAACCAAATGGTATTGACCAACATGGTTTAGGTACTTTTCCCTCCTTTTTCATTTTTTGAATAAAAATAATATTTTAATTCCCTTTTTAATATTTTTGGGAATTTGGACCCTTTTTGAGGGTTTTTTATGCTTTTCAGGAAAAATAATATTTTTTAATGGAAAAAGGGGTGTACTCAGGTCTTTTGGTGACCTTTTGTTGGTTTCAGAGGCTTCGATGGTGAAAAAGTGGACAAATGGGTCATGTGAATAGGGAAATGAGCTAGTGAGCACTTTTTAGGTGTTAACAATGATGGATGGATGGACCATTTTGTTTTGGTTAGTGTTACAGTTGACAGTGGTTGGGTTTGCGAACGAAGTAGCAAGCAGGAGTTACAGCTCCAATCGGGATGTAAAACTAATGAATACGATGATGATGGATATACACTTATTTCATTTATGAACATTGGTGTTTCAATTTACACTTATTTTACATGTAAACTACATTTTGTTGCAACTCTTGTGATATCTTCACAATAGTTGAGTTCAGTTATGGATATACTATTCAATATGGATCTCCTTCATTAGCTCATGGATATGTTGTTGTCAAGCAAACTCGTGCATAGTAAATACAATTAAATAGTCACGGCTAGTTACAGTCAGGTATTTAACAAATTAAACAGTTACAGTTCCAATCAGGATGTTTAACATGATGATGGATGTTATTACAATTAATGGATCATTGCTGTTTCCATTTGACTGATTCTAACATTTATTTTACATTTTGCTACAACTCTACTCTTGTTATAGCCTCAAGGTTGTATCTTCAGCAGTTCATGGATATGTTGTTGTCAAGCATTTATAAGGGAATATGAGTCTCCTTCATTAGCTCTCATGGATATGCTGTTGTCAAGAATAGCCCAATTTACAAAAGATTGATATGCTACTGTCACAAATTACAAATGATTTGAAAATATAACATTGATATGCTGCTGCTGTCACAAACTACCAAAGATTTGAAAATATCTGTAATAAATTGCTAGAGAAAAGATCATCCATTGCATCTTCTCTCTTTTCTGTACCAACTAAGTGAATTGTCACATGAAAATGAATATAACATAAATATAAATTGTGTTTTTGATCCCAACCTTGTTAACATGGACATGGATTGTGGTTTTGATCTAACAATGTTTGTTTTTTACATTGCTTACAGAAGATGAGCTCAGGCATCTCTATTTCACCGTATACATTTTCTAAACTAATATAGTTCTGCGCAGGGATCTCTATTTCACTGTATTCTAATGGTTATCCGTTGTATTATAGGGTGGAGTGAGCATGAAGGAGTAGGCAACGCCTTGGAAAAATATGTAAAACCTGTTACTATGATAGGGATAGGATAGGATGATGGTATACAGATGTTAGGGATAGGATAGGATGATGGTATACAGATGTTAAATGCTGTCCCACATTGATGGGCGCATTTGTAAAAGAGAAAGAAGGAAGTATAGGTAAGCGAAGATGGTACAGTGATGATTACAGAGCCGTGTGGTCGACACAAAGTGAACTATTCTTTCGCCTTTTACTAAAGAATACCGTGTGTTGGCCACTCACAGTGGCATACGGCAATTTTTGGAGCCTTCCATCTCTTACAAATGGATGCCAACAATATTAAAACTAAAATCGAGCGGCATAAGCCAATTTTTGGAGCCTTCCATCTCTTACAAATGGACAATATTAAGACTGAACAATATTAACTCTCTTACAAATGGACAATATTAACACTAGAATCGACCAGGCTTAAGTCCCGCGCTTCTAGCTTTTAACACTGAACAATACTAACACTAGAAACTAACAGGCTGAACAAGCTTAAGGCCCTCGCTTCCAACTCCTGCTAACATTGAGATCGAACAGGCTTAAAGCCCGTGCTTTTAGCTTCTAACACGAGGCCAACAATATTAACACTAAATTTGAACAAGCTTAAGGCCCGCGCTACGAGCTTCTAACACTGAGATCGAACAGGCAAACTAAGACCCTAATCTGATTAAAGCTTTTCGATCCAAGCTCAAACTTGCAAACGAAGAGCCTCAGCCTCATTTCATTCAAAATGGTCAAAGCCTAGAGCATTTTTTCCTCATCTCATTCAAAATTGTCAAAGCCCAGAGCATTTTTTAAACTCTTGAGTTGAGACTCAAAATGGTCAAAAATCCCAGAGCAGTTTTAAATTCTTCTTGAGTTGAGAAGGGGAGGTCGCAGCCCAGATCATTTTTAAATTCTTCTTGAGTTGAGAAGGGGAGGTCATAAATTCTTCTTCGCATTTTTAAATTCTTCTTGAGTTGAGAAGGGGAGGTCATATAGCCCAAAGCATTTTTAAATTCTTCCTGAGTTGAGAAGGGGAGGTCATATAGCCCAAAGCATTTTTACAACGGAGTGAACTAAATCTTCCTCTGCCCAAAATCCTTTGTTGCCTTAGAGTATAATAAATCCTTCACACAACAAAAATGAAATTCCATCCTCTGTGAAATCGAGGAGGCAAACAAAGTAGAGGTAGGATGAGCGACTGCTAAAAATTAATTTGTGAAATTTGGGCCGAGAAGTAAGCGATTGTTGGTGTTAATATGCAAAAATAAATGTCCTCTGCAAATGCCTAAAGCAGGGTAAGCAACTGGAAATCCTGGAGGCAAATTGACATGTTATATTTTATTTAGGAAATTGTCATGGACGAGTGCATGGTTGAAGTAGCTCCGATGGTGGTCCAACGAAGATCGATGGTCGGTGTGCCTTCCCAAGGCCCATCAGTGCATATGGACTGCAATGTAAATATATAATTGCCTCGAGAAGGTTCATGCCTGATAGGATTTTAGAGCTTCTATTTCCTAGATTTTATTCAAACCATATTGTTTGATTGCTTCTTGGATAGGTGCACAAAGTTTAATGAACCTTCAAAGTGGACAACCTGGTTGGTGGGTTGGTTGGTAGCGAAGGCAGCCCGTAACCAACCCGACGAATCAATCACTTTAAAGTATGGGTGTGTGGGGTATACAAATGAGAGACGGGTTAAAGTATTTTATTTGAAGATGTGGAAGAGATAGTAATGTAGCAAAAGTCGAGTTCTTTGAATGATGCATTTCGTGTAGCTCAGTTCAGAGAATACCAATGACTTAAAACCTCACTTGTTAATGGGTGTTCTCGGTTTCTCAGTATACGGTGAAATCAAATCAAAAGGAAGAAAGGCTTAAAGTCTTGAGGGCGGTTGGATATCTCATATTGTCCAACACAATGAGACCTTCAATCAATGAAATGAAACCCGCAGCAGAATTCAAATCCACACATTAGATTTTGACACATGACAAGTGGCCAGCGTCATGATTTACAACGGAGTGAACTAAATCTTCCTCTGCCCAAAATCCTTTGTTGCCTTAGAGTATAATAAATCCTCCAGACAACAAAAATGAAATTCCATCCTCTGTGAAATCGAGGAGGCAAACAAAGTAGAGGTAGGATGAGCGACTGCTAAATATTAATTTGTGAAATTTGGGGCGAGAAGTAAGCGAAGATTTAGTTCACTAGACCTTCAATCAATGAAATGAAACCCGTAGCAGAATTCAAATCCACACATTAGATTTTGACACATCTCATTTTTCTTACGGGGACGTAATCATCATAAAAAATAATCATCAATTATAATTAAAATGTCACATGGAACATAAAAATTGAGTGAGTGAAAGTGACTATAATGTGATGAATTTATCCCACATGCAAAAGATGATGATGGAAGAGGGGAAGAGGGAGAGTACAAAAGAGGAAAGAGGAAGATAGGAAGACATACTTACCTGGGCGGGGTCAATCGGTGATCAGGAAGGCCGATGGCCTAGAGAGGCCACCTCCATTGCACTTGGGAGGGGGGTCTTCCTAGCATCTCCCACTGAGGAGAGTGCACGTCATAATTTGTGGCAGCGGGGGCTCGCGTTCGCGCGGCCTCCAACCAACACAAACATAACAAGTTATAATAAATATTATATTTAGATGATTCGCGCGGCCTCCAACCAACATACACAAACTTGAAAACACGTAATGATAGTAATCCTAATCAGATCGTTCCATCGTAAAAAAACGTAATGATAGTAAGTAAATAAATCCTAATCAGATCGTTCCATCGTAAAAAGACGTAATGCTAGTAAGTAAATAAATCCTAATCAGATCGCGTTCCATCGGTGGTAGGCGATTTCCTCTGTCTGTAAATGATTATTTCTACGCTCTATCAATAATCCTGCCCACTGGCAAGCGAGTTCCTCTCTTTCATAGAATTAAACAGTGGCAAGCTTTATACAGAAAACGCCTGCACGGTCCAAACCTTGTATTTCTCTCTTTACTTTTGTTTTTGTTAGTGTTACAGTTGACAGTTGTTAGTGTTTCAATTTGACCGATTCCAACACTTGTAAATTACATTTTGCTGCAACTCTTGTTATATCTTCACAACAGTTCAGTTCAGTTCAGTTCATGTCATGGATCTACTCTCCAATATGGATCTCCTTCATTAGCTCTCGTAGATATGTTGTTGTCAAGCATGCTGGTGCGTAGTAAATGCAATTAAATAGTCACAGCTAGTTACAGTCAGGTATTTAACAAAGATTAAACAGTTCATGATGATGGATGGATGGATCATTGCTGTTTCCATTTTGCCGATTCCAACATTTATTTTACATTCTGCTACAACTCTTGTTAAAGCCTCAAGGTTGTGTTTATTTCTTCGATCTATCAAGAAAGTAAAGTAAAAACTAATAATGATAGTGGCATGCGATATTTTGTACTTGATAGAGTTGAACCGTTTTTGCAGTGGCAAGCTTTGTATAGAGAAGGAATGAAAGAAAATGCGTGGACGGACCAAAACTTGTATTTCTCTCTTCACTTGTGTTTTGGTAGTGTTAAAGTTGACAGTGGCCGGGTTTGCCAAGGAAGTAAGTAGCAAGCAGGAGTGGATGTTGTATTTAAGAAAGTGATCAGTTACAGTTCCAATCAGGATGTAAAACCAATGAATATGCTGATGGATAGTAACCTTTCATTTATGAACATTGGTGTTTCAATTTGACCGATTCTGACTTGTAAATTACATCATATGCAACTCTTGTTGTATTGCTCTTCACTTTTGTATTTGTTAGTGTTACAGTTAACAGTGGCAAGGTTTGCCAAGGATGTATTTAACGAAGTAATCAGTTACAGTTCCAATCAGAGGGGATGTAACACTAATAGTGATGATTGGTAGTAGTTTCAGTTTGACCGATTCGAACACTTACTTATTTTAAATGTAAATTGCATTTTGCTGCAACTCTTGTTGTATCCAATATGGATCTCCTTCATTAGCTCATGGATATATGTTGTTGTCAAGCATGCGGGTGCATAGTAAATACAATTAAATAGTCCCAGCTAGCTACAGTCAGGTATTTAACAAAGATTAAACAGTTCATGATGATGGATGGATGGATATCTGTTGTTGTCAAGCATGCCGGTGCATAGTAAATACAATGAAAGAGTCCCAGCTAGCTACAGTCAGGTATTTAACAAAGATTAAACAGTTCATGATGATGGATGGATGGATATATGTTGTTGTCAAGCATGCTGGTGCATAGTAAATACAATTAAATAGTCCCAGCTAGCTACAGTCAGGTATTTAACAAAGATTAAACAGTTCATGATGATGGATGGATGGATCATTGCTGTTTCCATTTTGCCGATTCTAACATTATTTTACATTCTGCTACAACTCTTGTTAAAGCCTCAAGGTTGTGTCTTCAGCAGTTCATGGATATCTAATATCCATGAAATAAAGGAATACGAGTCTCCTTCATTAGCTCTCATGGATATGTTGTTGTCAAGCATAGCCCAATTTACAAAAGATTGATATGCTGCTGTCACAAATTACAAATTACAAATGATTTGAAAATATAATATTGATATGCTGCTGCTGTCACAAACTACCAAAGATTTGAAAATATATATAATAAATTGCTGGAGCAAAGATCATGCATTGCATCTTCTCTCACGTTTCTGTACCAATTAATTGAATTATCACATGAAAATGAAGATGAATGTATAAAACTCAACAGAAATATAAATTGTGTTTTTGATCCCAACCTTATTAACATGGATTGTGGTTTTGATCCAAGGAAACTTGCTAATCTAACAATGTTTGTTTTTTAAATTGCCTACAGAAGATGAGCTCGGGCATCTCTATTTCACTGTATACGTTTTCTAAACTAATGTAGTTCAGCGCAGGGATGTTTATTTCACTGTATTCTAATGGTTATCTGTTCCAAGGGTGGAGTGAGCATGAAGGAGCAGGCAACGCCTTGGAAAAATATGTAAAAGCTGTATATGATAGCATAGAATGGTAGAAAGGTGTTAAATGATGTCCCACATTGATGGGCGCATTTGTAATAGAGAAAGAAGGAAGTATAGGTAAGCGAAGATGGTACAGGGAAGATTACGGAGCCGTGTGGTCGACACAAAGCGAACTATTCTTTCGCCTTTTACTAAAGAATACCGTGTGTTGGCCACTCACAGCGGCATACGCCAATTTTTGGAGCCTTCCATCTCTTACAAATGGAGGCCAACAATATTAACACTAAAATCGAACAGGAGGCCCGCGCTTCTAGCTTCTAACACTGAATCTCTGAATCTCTTGTAAATATGGAGCTTCTAGCTTCTAACACTGAATCTCTTACAAATATGGAGGCAGCACTAAAATCGAAGCATTTTTTTACTTCCGTTTCTTGGGCATAACAACGTCCTTCATACTGACTATCTTTCTTTTGGAGTTGGATTGGATATGGCCTCAAAAGTAACAATATTCTCTTCATACTGACTATCTTTCTTTTGGAGTTGGATTGGATATGGCCTCAAAAGTAACAATATTCTCCTCTCCGATAAGATCTCTTCCAATTTCTCATTATAATCTCGAAAGGTGTTCTTTAAATATTCCACATTCCCTACGTGTGGAGAATGTCGAACAATGTTTTATCCATTTTAATTCCCATCTTACCCGTGATGATTTACCGATTTGAGACTTGGGGACTTGGGGCTGGAATTGATAATCGGGAGAAAGCAATCCTTGCCATGGGAAGCAAGGAATTCATAACAGGTCCAAGATGAGAGCACATTTATTTGATATGTCGGTGCCTACTTTTTTATTCAAGTGATTTCCTGCTGTGTATGCTAAAGGAACTTGCTAATGTAAAATAATTCAGGTTTAAGCCTAGGATTGGAAGAAAATCATAGGAGAGTTAGAAGTCAAACTTTTAACGCATATTCAAGGCCGATCAGGAATACTTGCAGGATTGTCAACTTTGTCACATGTCAACCATGACTTTTAAGTAATTATAAGTTCAAGCATCGTATTAGTGGAATGCTGTACGATGAGAAGATATTAATTACTCAGCTATTTTTTAAGGCATGAATCCATTGCAATTCAGTTTCCTAGGTTTATAATTACAGCATAATTTAGGTGGATTGATTTTAGTAAAAGGCAGGCCCAGGCCTTAAGATATGTGGATTATATTGGAAAGCTAGATATCTGAAATCTCTTTTGCTGGGATGGATGTTGCTAAGCCATATTTTAACAGTTAAGGCACCACTACACTCCCTTTGCATGTTAAATGGTTTTCTTAGGAATGCAAGGTAGCTTGCTAATTTTTGGCATAAACCTCAACAAAGTTTTCCGTTCTCTTTGTAGGTGCCATTTAGAAAAGAAAGAAGGTGCCAGTCTGCTTTCAACAGTGACTCCAGCCTCTTTAACTAGGAGAAATTCCATCTTCCAATGGTAAAGTTTGTTGTTCAAAACAATATCAAATTGAAGATATTCAAGAACATTGAAGTTCTCTATTGCTAGGGTTGTGCCGATGTGTGAACCCTTCTTGGCTATGTTTGGAAAGGTGGCAAATCGAAGATATTCAACAACATTGAAGTTCTCTATTGCTAGGGCTTGTGTCGATGTGTGAACCCTTCTTGGCTATGTTTGGCAAGGTGGCAGCTCAGTGGATTTTAAGTCTCGTTGTAATCTGTTTCTCATTCACGAAATACAATTCTTCATAACATATGCATTTGAACTTTCACTACTACCCTACAGTAAATATTACCATAGAAACAAATAACTCTCATTTAGCGGAGGACAGTGCCAGAAGGCTTACCATTTCCTACAAGTTGTTAGATAGCTCGACCTTTGCTAAAAGAGAAAAAAAGAAAACGAAAAAGAAAAAAGAGATATAATGGCAGATTCATATGCTCGTGGAGAGTCTAGAACATTGGTGTTCCGAAGAACCCATGCTCAAGAAGATGAGAAATTTCCACTAAACTCGGATAATCATATTCCAAAAGTACACAGATTTATAGTACAAAATTTGTCTCAAAATTAACTTCCGAGAATACCGCATCTTTATGAGGACATTCTTAAATCAACCATGTTCCTTGTTTGCTTCTAGTGTTCATACAATTTGTTACACCACATCACATGCTTTTCTTTCCATAAATCCATTGCAATTCAGTCCCCCTGGCTTTATAATTAGAGGTGTGATCTGGAGGATGCAAAACATACTCTTGGAAATCTTTAAAGGTATAAGTTATCCAAAATAAAAAAGATTGTTTCCGGCGTGCGAAAATGTCCTTCTAATTTGTTTTAAGTGAAAGCCTTAAGAGACAAGCCCTACTAGTCTGGCACAGTAAGCCCCCCCCACGTGGACACTAGCTTTAGTCTTCTTGGCCCAAGCAGCATAGAACAAGCCTTCAGAGACAAAGCTAGATATCATTTCCTAGAAGTTCGTTGCCTACAAAGAGCCAGTAGATCTTTTGAAATCAACAACCCTTTGATACACAAGGGCTTTTGCAAATAATTTTGACATGGTTCCTTTCGCAGTGGTGAGGAATGACGGACAATTAATTTATTTCCATAGGTTGAGTCTGTACATGAAATGTGTGTAACGAGTCATTAGAATAGAATTCTGTTAGATCACTGTTGTAGGGCAGGGAAACTTTTTGAGGCTCAGAGTTCTGTTGCAGGGTAGGGAAACATTTTTGAACCATGGAAGCTGTTAGAAGAGATAAAAATTACTTGTTGGCCTCCTAATGCTATGGTGTTCTGTGGCATGCGTAAATAATTTATACCTTTGTAGGAGCCTTTAGCTAAAATGTTGACTTCCACAGTAGTTCTTATCTCATTTGCCTATTCAAATACGCATAGATAATCACATTTCAAGCCAAGAAAACAGCTACTCGAGGAAATTCATTGTATGGCAGGAGAATTGGAATCAAGTCTAGAATTTCAAAAGAAGATGATGTCCTGAGCATCACATCTTAATAATGTCATACAACCTATGCCGCTGCTCATGCATTTTTAGTAAAAAGTCCATCTATAAGTCAGCAATATTGAAGCAACACTTTGAGCTATACATGAAAATGATTAGGAGAGATAGCATTCCATAGACTATTTTTGCCCCAATGGTCTTTGAATGTTATGGAGCATCCCCGTTGATTAATGGTCTTTGAATGTTATGGAGGAGACACAAGGGCAATCTATGGTCAATGTGTGAGCTAATACTCTTGACACGAGAAGCATACCCATATTCAATTAGACTTATCCACAATAGAGTCCAATATATTGCATCTCCTAGTAGCCTCGCAGCCATGTATCTTTTGCTAACGATTGGGAGAGATAGCATTCCATAGACTATTTTTGCCCTTTGAATGTCATGGAGCATCCCCGTTGATCAATGGTCTTTGAATGTTATGGAGGAGAGACAAGGGCAATCTACGGTCAATGTGTGAGCCAATACTCTTGACACGAGAAGCATACCCATATTCAATTAGACTCATCCACAGCAGAGTCCAATATTTTGCATCTCCTAGTGGGCTCGCAGCCATGTATCTTTTGCTAATAAAATCTACACTGAAATTGCCATCGAAATAAGTTGCAAGAATAACAGGCTGTCTATAGTAAAAGAGGAATACAATATTCGGTACTGTTATTAATGAACTTGTAAATTATATGCCATTTCTTTTAAGTATATGAATGAAACAACGTGCAGGAAGTCAAAACCCTTATAAATATCTCATACTTTATAAAGATGATTTAACTAAAGCGTCCATCTTGCCCATAACCACAACAAGGAAATGATGCTCCAGAGAGGAAAATATTGTAGTCTTTTCTTCATAGGTTACGAAATACAAATTTGATATACGTGGTTAACTGCATATTAAATCTCATACAAAACTTAAAATTGATAATTTCAAATACAATCCCCTCACGTTGTAGTCTTTTCTTCGTATGGTTACGAAATATAAATTCTATACACAAGGTTAATTGCAAATTAAGTCTCGTACAAAAGTTAAAATTGATAATTTCAAATACAATCCTAGCATGATGTAGTCTTTCCTTCATATGGTTACGAAATACAAATTTGGTATACATGGTTAATTGCATATTAAATCTCATACAAAAATTAAAATTGACAATTTCAATACAACCCCCTCATGAAGCTACCTTAACACAAAAGCCACCTTTTTCAACCCTTCTATATATTCAAAGGAATGTCTTCTCCAACTATGAAAATACTCCATACGAAAAAATATGACAGACAAGCATATAGCAACACCAAAATTCCCAAAACATCCATAATCCAACCTAAAGCAGATTCACATACTCCAAGCAATCTCTGCAAATTGATTCGAACCCAAGATTCATATGCAATATTGAGGCTTAGGATGCATAAACCCCACGTAGGAATTTCGCCTATCCGAGCGTACAGAGTGGACAAGAGATGCAGAAGCAGTTTCTTCCTGCCCACCAAACAGTCAAGGTTCCTCTTGACTTTGACATGTTCTCCCTCCTGTTCATGCATGCACAATTCTTTTAAAGCTTTCTCAACAACCGGTTAAGAGTCCTTTTGGAAAAATATGTGATTGAATTCTCTGGACCTTCATTGTTTGCACTTCTGTTACTATCATTTGATTATGTAGGAGTATCGATTCCAATTCCCATCATTTAATCCTGCTATTAGTATCATTTGGTGTAGGAGTATCAATTCCAATTCCCGTGATTTGGTGTAGGAGTATCAATTCCAATTCCCATGATTTATGATTAGGACTAGGACCTTGAGGTTCTGATCCTCCCAACTCAATACTTTGGTCTCAGATAATGTCCGCTTACTGGAACTTGGATTGAGCTTTGAATCTCCTCCTAAAGGGAAAGCAGAAAGAAACAACCCAGGCTTAGGGGAACCCGGATCCTCCATGGATCCTGATGGCACTCACTTCAATTCGCCCAATCAAATCAGTCTAAATCATTAGTCTTTGTAGAATATCAAGGAAGCATTGAATCACCTCAGAAGGAAACATCCTAAAAGAGTTGTCAGAAAAGATGTTTCAGTCCACCCGAGTAAGCAACCTCGATTATTGAATGATAACTCACTGAATTCCCATAAGATGAATCCACAACTATCTAAAAACATTGAAGGAGCTACATGCATTATTGCCTCAAGAGCGACAGCAAGTCTTATCTAATAATGGTTTTAATGATATTGCTTCTCGAGTTAGACGGGAAACAAGCTTGTTAGGGAAGCAAGAGTTGTCTGTGGAAAAAATTTAATGATATTGCTTCTCGAGTTAGACGGGAAACAAGCTTGTTAGGGAAGCAAGAGTTGTCTGTGGAAAAAATTCAAGTTCCAACTTTGGTACAGTACCAACAGCCACACAACCAAGGTCTACAGCAAGTACTAGCTCAAGACATACTCAACAACATCAGCCTCCTCGAGAAGTTTCTGGAATGGGTCGATGTTCCCTGCAACATCTCAAACAAGAGGTGAAAATTTAGTTGAAGATACTTTTAACTGCGAGAAATGTCCAACCAAACTTTTGATGCCGAAGTATGTAGGTTGCAATATCTCAAACAACAATGTTGGCTACTCTCTTTGTGCCATGCTAGTAAATGTTTAGCTTCAGAAAGCCAATGTCAAACTCACCATTGTCAAACAGCGGAACAGTTGCGGGCACACATAACTCAATGCGATGAAAGAGATTGCCGTTATCCATGTTACAATGGATCTTGGACTTTTCTACGTCATCACCAACATTGTCGCAAAATGGAATGCCCCATTTGTGGTCCAGTTCATCGACTACTTAGGAAACAATGAGCTACAGGGCATACTCAATCATCAAACCCTGTAGCAATAAATATTTCCAATGAGATCTTGCAAAGTCTTCCAATTGAAATAGTGAGGGGGTTAACTTAAATTTTTCCATCAAGACCTAGAACTTCCATCCATGACATGACAGAGATTGAACAACCTCCAGTAAAAGGAGCAACAGAACAACGAGTTGAAACTACATTGTCACGATGCCATCTGTGTCGAATTCAAGTGGGATGCAAGGTCTTACCCATTTGCAATCCCTAACTTACCTGTAAAGTGGAGAAGTTTCGAGTGTGATGAAGTGTCAAAGTCCATAAAACCATGTCCTATCTTGGTGGAGATAGAGCAGGTTGTGAATTTACAGCAAAGTTGTTGCCAAAAATTTGGTGTATTGTCACAAAGAAACTTACCTAGATCCACGCAATGAGCACGGGAAAACAGAAGGGAAACCAAATAAGGGTGATCTTGCAACATATCCGTCAAGAAAAGTCCCTATACAAGTCAAGTCAAGAAAAAAACTCTGCAAGTCATGGAAGAAATTAAAACCAATCTCTCACCCCCTTCCCCCGAATATTCTTGTCCACGAAAAGTTTTGAATCCAAATATAAAAGGACTGAACTTTTGACACCTGAGCAAATCATGAAGCGTAGTATAGTATTCCATGTCAACGAGTTGGTCAGGTGGGTACTATTTGATCAGGAGCACTGTTTGATGTCTTTCCCTTTAGACTGTGTGTATGCAAAATAATGGCCAAACATGGATATGAGTCATAAGGGATCCCCAAAACTCCGGAGATTAGCACTAGGAAAACAAAATCTCCTGTGAATCAATAGCCTCAGATTTCAAAACTTAAAAGGATAGTTTCCCACTCTGGAATTGAATTGCAGCATCTGGTTATCAAATCGCACAACAACTTCAAAGCACCAACAAAATTCCAATAGTCAAATTAACTCCCCATCTTTGAAGGCCAAACACTTCTGCCACCTCTCCCTTGTGTGGCCCCCAATTTCCGAAATGCATCAGCTTTGGTGTTTAAAATTTAAATTATTTTGTATTGAATAGATATATATATAACATGATTAATAGCAGCAAAGCTGCAAGTCCCTGTCAACTGTCAAAAACGCAATTGTCTCTGTGAAAACTATTACAAATGATGGTCATTTAATTAGACATGAGGGTTATGATTGAGTTTTAGTATGCAACAAATGTTAGTGAGTAATTAAATTTTGTTCAACTTGTTAATAATGTTTTATAAATCGAAGTCTCATTAGATTTATTTCACTTCTTCCTTTCAAGTGGTTATCAATTTTGTGTGTGGATTTATGTAAGACAATCAATTCATAATGATCAATGAACTGATCAATCATCGTATTCTCCTTCTCTTCTTTTCTAAGTTCGTATTTGCCTTCTTTTCCTTCATCAGTTCTCTTTTTATGTGCTGTCTCATACAATCAACAAGGCGTCAGAGCTAGATCAATGGTGGTGATATTGTTGCCATGGATTATGTTTTTTGCCACTTTGTGGGGATATTGTTGCCATAGATTATGTTTTTAGCCATTGATTGTAATCATGGGTAGACCTTTGTCAGTCATCCTAAGGAGAATCAATCAATGGCCTTTATTGCAGCTAAACGCTGTAGGTTGAATACTAGTGTTGACTTGTTGAACCCATACACTAAGGATTGCTTCCGCGGTATCAATGATGATGTGCTTGAGTTATAAGTTTTAACTACGGAGAATTGCATTTCTTAATTTATTGCAGACACCAATGTTGCTCTTTTGTGTTAAATTATTGCAGTTGCTTGTATTCTTTATTATAGTTTTGGTGCTGGGAAATTGCGTTTTCATTTCATGAGCTATACAGATGAATCATATAATGTATGGATGTTTTATGCTACGCTATTGGGAATCGCTCTGCACCCCCACGAAACGATCCCAATTCGCGATCTGGAAGGAATTGATGAGGAATCGATTCCAGAATCGCGATTCCTCCCGGAATCGATTTTGTAATTCACGTTTCCTTGGAGAAAAAAATGCTCCCTAGAATTTTAGGAATCGATCCAGAATCGCTCCGGAATCTTCGCTTCTGGATCTATTCCTGAGCGATCCCGGGCAAAAACATCGCTCCCGAAAACGCTTCCTGAGCGATTCCTTGATTTTTATTTTATTTTATTTTTTTTCTTCGGGATTGGCTAGGGTTAATTTGGGCAAATAAAGTCTATTGGACTCCATTTGGACTCATTCTATGCCCTCAGTGGTAACCAATTTGATGTGCCCCGCATGGTAAACCGTTTAAAACTTTTATGTGCCCTAGGTTGGTGAAGAGTAATTTCATAGATGATAAATGCATTTTCCGCCCCAAGATGAAGCTGCCAAATGCATTCTTTGGGAGTGTCAGTTTTCTTGTCAATGTTGGAAATTAGCATAGCAAAGGTTCTCTGAAATGATCCAGGGTACCATTCATTGGAGAGCAACTGTTCTTGGGGACATTGTTGTTTGTATGGTATGCTGGATGAATGTGGGTGACCACTAGTTGATTGTAGTGTCGGAAAACAACTCGCATGATTAGAGATTTGAAACTCGAAAGGAAAGTGTTGTTTAGTTTGTTGGTCGCCTATTGAAACCTTTGGTAGACTAGGTAAAATAGTTTTTTGAATGTTCTCTTGGTGTTAGACAACCCACAAAAACTATGTTTTGTGTTGGGACCAGATTTGGTGGGTCGGGTGAAATAGTTTGTTGAATGTTCCCTGGTTGTTAGACAACAAACAAAAACTATGTTTTGTTGTCAGGACTAGATTCTGTGACCTTAATTTTTTCCAAATAGTTGAAACCAGGCCACAAGGTGGAGGGGTTTACAAAGATTGATGTCAACATAGGAAAGAGTAGTTAGTTATGCCAGACTTTACCCAAGGAGTAATGTTTTTTCACTGCCATAAATTAAATGGAAAGAATTATGTTGTTTGGGCACAAGGGATGAGGACCATTTTTGCATACCATAAATTAAGGAGCATTGCTATTAGATAATACTAGACACCTGTTTCAATAGGATGAATGAAAAGAGCATAAACAAGCAACCCACCTTTTTAGAAAGAAACTGAGAGGATTTGATGACTGCCACACTGTCAATTGCAGACGGTGTCATTTCCCCATGTCTAGGATGTTGAGAATTCCATTCAAGGTTGGGAAATCTTTTGGGTTTTATGTGAAACTCCCAATAATACCAAAATTTTGTATTTGAAAAATAAATTGTCTGGCTCGAGGATGTCAAAAGGTCCAATAACTGATCAACTGCCAAATCAACAGGATGTTAGAGATCAGTAAATTTCTGTGAGACAGAGAATTGAAGAGGGATTTAAAATTAATTATTTTAAATTGCTTTCCTTGTTCTTTAAAAAAATTTGCAACTACTTTGAGAATTACAGTAACAACAAAGACATTGTCCTGTGAAGAGGTTGAAGAGCTCTTGCTGCAAAATGAACAGCACAATAAAAGTGTAATACTGACCTTTGAGGTGAACAGTAATACTTTCCCATATACTCAAAGGCAAGCCATAAGAGTGAAAAATTTAAAATATATGCACTATTGTAAGGTCAAAGACAATTTTTTAAATATATATTATCGATAATACATGTGCAATTTCAACCAACTCTCTATTGTACAAAGTTTTGTGATATATATGGAATTATTTCTTCTCAAATAGTATATGAATACTGCAAAGCATTCTATTCAACAATTCCAGAACCTGAGAAGGAATTTTCATACCGTGCAATGTGTACAATCACTCAAAGTAACTCAACCCCAAATACGATCATAAGATTTATAGACGGACAACCGAACACCCGTAAGAATTTTACGCAATATATTCAAATCTTCTCTAAAAAATTATTCTCAAAGTCTCTAAAGCTTCAAAGCGTTCCAAGGGTTCAAACTTGAGAAGGCCCTGCAACATGCCTGAAGAAACACCTCCATGGTTTATAAATATGTATCTCTTTAATACATGTGCATTTTTCAACCAACTCTCTAATGTACTATGTTTTCTGATATAACGTCTCATTTTGTTTCAAATGCCGCATCACCAATACACATTATACTACTTGACCATTGCCAAAATATCCATATTATAATACATAACCAGCTAGACATGTTCCATAAACAGAGAATGAATTTCCATGATGTGGTTTCTACAATCATTTACAGTGCCTTTAGGCTCCAAATACAAATCAAAACTCACAAATAGTCACATGCATACTCACGAATTTTATGCCCGGCGGACAAATATTCTCAAATATTCATTGAAAAAAAGATCTTCCAAAGCCTCTGAAGCTTCCAAGCATTCTGATGGTTCAAACTTGAGAAGGACCTACAACAAGTCTATAAATAGACCCACCGAGTGGTCTGCATGTTGCATTATCAAATCCTGCAAACATGATAGTAACACCTTAGACTCAAGTACGTGCAACAAATCACAAATCATCATGAGAATATTTCAAGATGATGTTCCATGTGCATCTAGGTAGCCATACACTAAGCATACCCTAAGTTTCAGTAACTTCCTCACTGCTCTGATGCCCTATCTAGAGGATGCTCCTCCATGATAATCCAATCGTGTTCCATGTCTAAAATATTAAATATTTCAGATATCTTCTATTGTTGACACAATGACATTAAAAATTATGGGTTAGCATAGGTGTATAGAATTTTATAGCATGTCTAATAATATGGTTGAGGTGATAGTTACTTGGAAAACATAAAAATACGCACTCTGAGTTCTTAATCATATGATGTGGCAAAGGCCCTAAGACCCTTTCCATCATAGAAAGATGTTCCAAGTTTTCATGCGTTTAAAAAAAATTACTCACTCTGAAAATTTAAAATGCGGGTATCATAAATATTATTCCTGCATGTATCTAGATAACATTTAAACATAAGAAAAACTAGTCTAAAATGTTTACCAAGCACAGCTCCACAAGTGTGCACCCTACATTCCAAATATCACAAGGGTAGTTACATCCAAGACCTATCAAGAAATATAAATTGTAAATACAAAGGGGCTTAGATTCAACATGATGGAATTGACATTGGTCTAAACCATAGAACGACCTTTCAAATTGTTGGCTAAACCATAGAAGAATCTTTCTAACCTCACCCAAAATAAATCTAGGAGCCCGATAATGTTGCGTAGAGACCACTGAGGTGTGATCTTGATCTTGAAATGTGGTGCTTCCAAAATTGATGAACTTTATAGCACTTGACTTTGGAAACCTTTAAAGTCATATGGAAATCCCTTCACGCACTTTTGAACAACAATCATGTTATCAGAGTTCATTCCTTGACATAAATGCATGTTGTAATGCCGATCTTAATGATTGTGAACATTAGAAGGCATACAAATACAAACAAAGATTATGTTATTTGATACACTAGTTTTTCGTTGGATCTAGTATCTACTATAATATGAACCAATATTATCAACTGATTAGCACTCATCGGCATGGATATGTTATGCCAACCATGAAAAATTCTATCATATTCAGTAACAACACACCAACATTCTACCTTCCAATCTAGAACCTTCACATGGTGCGAAGAAACAAAAAATATATTTTCAGGGTTTAGATCTGTGTGATGGATTTTCAACTAATGCATATCCCCCATAGATCAATGGAAATATTAGGAGATAAAAATCCCATATATATGTTATTAGCCCTTACAAAGGCCTAATCTAGCCTCATAAATTGTCAGCTAAGATATAAGTGCGGGTATCATCTACACACATACTACATATTCCAAACGTTTTCTTCATACCTCCCCTACAAGATCAACGGGAAATGGTTTGTAATTGTTTTTTTATGTAGGAAATCATATATAAGCTTGGGCCCATCTTCTCAAATACTTGTTTCTAAATCCGTCCACAAACTTAAATACACATATACCTAATGCAGACTACTCTTGGGTGCTTGTAAAGAAAAAAAGAATGAAGGTATACATTTCTACAAAATACTGACTACGCAAGTGTGATTCCGATAGCAAAACCATTCATGCATTTTTGCACACAACTATATTGGGAAAGGGCCGTACATCTCAAGCAACTATTTGCAAGTTCTAAAAATATAGGTTTGAATAAAGAAATCATCCTAGCATGTGACCCAAACTGCCCATTTATTAAATTATGCATGTAACCCAAATTGCCCATTTATTAAATTATGCATGTAACCCAAACTGGCCATTTATTAAATTATGCATGTAAAAATAACACAGCAAATTAAAGCATAAGAAGAAGATAATCTTTCATACTGTGTGCCATTTCTATCTTATTTTACAACTTCATGAAGCACATCGACTTCTATCCTTGCAGCCTCTTGGTACTTTTTTAAGCCACAAAAAAAATTGGTGGCTACAAGATCCTTTGATTTTTGGTCCCAACATTCAAAAACTTCACCAAATAAAATAAAATTCATCCAAAACATGTTCAAGAATCCATAGAAATATCTACATGTTCAAGAATAAAAAAAGGCTCTCAATGTTCAAAATTCAAAACATGTCTCTACATGTTGCCTCTTAAGACTCTAGTGTGCCAACAAGCAATCACCTATTAAAAGGTGGGATGTCTTGTCACACATTATGGGTGTGACCAGCCGACCTAAATAAACAAGCATGAAAACCCTTTGTATGAGGGTACCCACCCATGAGGCGATAACATGTCACTTATTTGGAGACTTGAACCCTTGGGAGGGAAATAACAAAAACCCTCCTTCACCGATAGAGGAAACCCCTGCGTCATGTTTAATAAAAAGAAAAATCCAACAAATATGGACTCCTAGATGCTTACCTTCGTCCATTTTATTGAGTATTTTATCTGCAAAATGAAAACAAAAAATATTTTCACCGGATCAATATAATAGATCAAGTAAAATGATAATTTATAAATTGCATTTTAATATCAACAGTAAAACCCTTGTTTAGACCTAATACATCCAAAAGGGTAAAACCCCTCAAAATCAAATTGAATAACAATATAGTGAGATATATGTTCTTACATTAAGGTGTCAAATTCTCTCCAAGTTCAAACATGTAATGGCCATCCTCGTCATCATTGTGTCGTGTGGTGAGCTAGTGCGGGATCCCTCTTCATTGGATCCGATATTTGAAGAGTTAGACCGACTATAGCCTCGGGAGGATATGGAGGGTTCTTCCCCTGCTAAGAAAGGGGTGTCCTCCCCTTTTCCATTTCTATTTATGATACCAAATTCCTTCCCAATAAATACTACTGTTGGCTATACCTACACACGACTGTTTATATTTCCCCTAAAATTTGCAAAACCACCTAACCATATTTAAGGAGATCTCGAATATGAAGAGAGTAAAAACTATGTGCTTTAAACTCTAACAAGTAGTTCCAAATATCACGTCTCTATCATAGATGAATGCTAAAATCATGTTTTTAAACCCTAACTCTTACACAATATGTACCCTCTTCTTTATTGAATTCTAATTTTGAATCCCCTTTTGAATGGCATTGGTTAATTATTTAAGCTACTTATAAACTCAACATCATTTCCTTAGAATTAAATAAATCCAAAGGCTATCGATAAGTTTCTCACACATCCTCTCCTTAGAATTTGTTAGAGACATAAACATTTATCTCGGATATCCCCTTACAAATCTCGTCACATTGCATTTATATTAATTAAATATAGCTTGATACCCAATGCAATGCTTAAAGAAGTTTGCTTCAATTTAACTTCAAATCCGGCAAACAGTGCTATGAATTTATATTCCATTTCATGAAGCAAAACTCATTCCTTTGTTCCGGCAATGCTCATCCTCTTCTTATCTAGTCATTCTGGCAAAACAAGCATTTGATTTAGCATCCACTACTGGTCATCAATTTAGTTCCAATAATTGAAAATTTTCTCACTAATTTAGCTAAAACCTAAGTTAAACTTTTACCTTGTAGCAATATCGATTTTTTTGTGTACAATACCCATAACCCAATTTTATAAGACTTTCGCTATAGCTTTAGATTTTATCACTAAAGGAAAGAAATGATAAATCTAACATTTGATATACATTTGGATCTATCCCTTGTCAAAAATTATTTGATGTCACCAAACTGCACCCAGCTTAAACCACTTGTTTTAATCTCTTTATATTGTAGTTACTCTTTTAGAAACCACTACATATGACTTTCATTGCATTCTTATTCATGTATTTATCAATCAACTGAAGAGTCAAGTCTTCTTTTAATTCCCCATATTGATCTATAACAGAATAGATAGTTGCTACCCATCCCTCATGTTAACAAGCATGCAAGCAAATTTTGTTTTGAAAGGCTTATTTGAAGACTTTAGACATCCTAATGCCCGGTACCAATAAAGCATGGTGGAAAACCTCCAAGTGTCCCCAATTCCCACAATCTACGACCTCATTACAACACCCTAAATAGGTATGAAGATTTTGTATTTTATGTTGTTCAGGTACTAAACGAACAACTCTTCTTTAGGAACACAAACAAGTGCCCCCAACTCCACGTAGTTGATAACGTGGTGTAATGAGATAATTTGTTTTATTTTGATTTTGATTTTTTTTTTATAATTGGGACAATTAGTCTTGTCCATGTAGGAATTTATGTTCCATCACTATTATCCTTCACCAATTAGAAATTCAAAATATTATATTTTCATAACTGTTGAAAATAATTTTTATTTTTAAAATGATCTACTTAATATTTTAATTTTCAATATATTTAAAAACTTTTAAGAATCTATATAAACAATATCTAGATTAATAAGAATTCAACACTATTTGAATTCTTAACTAAATGTATACAGTAATAAAGAATATATATACCGAAGTATCTACGAGCATAATAAATGACTCTTTTTCATAAAACTCAAAATGTAATATCTTTATGTATGGAGTTAAATCTTATCTAATTTTAGTAATGATGAAGAACAAAGTTACGATGGAAAACATTTATTGAAAATAGTATAATTATCTGGCACTACTATTTTAATCATGAGACTGCTATTTTAATCATGAGATGTACATCAAGAATTTATTAATTGACTGTTATGCTCATAATGTAGATGGGATGTATATAAAAAAATATTAATGTTAAATTCTTAATAAAGAATAAAGAATATATATTCAAAAGAAGCATCTATAGGTTAGATGTTGCGTGTCCTGCACCTAGATGTGTTTACGCCTGCTTTTTCATCCGCTATTTGAGGGGCCATTTAGAATGACGACAATATCACAAAATGGTTACACAAATTCCTTGCAAGATATGGTAGTCGGATCCCACATAGCAGACAACGGAAACTCTCTCCATGAATTCCATGGGAATTGTAGCTTCCCCCCGTTATTTTGTGCCACCAGAGGAGGAGTCCGAGGACCATAGAACCGCCAATGAAACGGCCACGCGCACTGCCCAGGGACCTGGCTTGTAGATTTCCAAACCCATGCGTATGGAGTAAGTTATCAATGCTTCTGCTCCTTCCCCATCGATCAACTTCTAGTTAACTGCTGGTGAGATAAGAGGCTGGCATTGGCATGGAATCCACAAGAAATGATGCAGAACCCTTCCACGGTAACATCCTCGGATGTAAGCACCAAGTACACACCATTCCCACCATTATTTTCTGGTGGAGGCAGAGCTTTCGACTTGACAACAGCTTCAACTGGGACTGATTTTCCAAAAGAATAGACGTGGTCCACCTTCTTCTTTCTGAGCACTAAATCATTGGAGGGGGAATCCTTGTCAGAGGAAACACCCTCGTACTTTTCGATGGTCTTCCACCAGGTGGATGCAGAGGGTTTATTTGGCGTATTTTCCCCGAGAGATTGCACAATATCCCCCATAATGGAGAGTTGAACGAGGGTGAATTTACCATACCAAATCAAATGGATAGGGATTACCCCATTGTTAGATAGCAGAGGACCATCGTGGTAGGTCAAAACAACAGATGGCTCATCCACTAGAGCAACAAGTTTCCTCGACTTCCCAACAACAACAATAGGTGCACATAATATCGCCTTACACAACTCCATGTGAGTGAGCATATCAATAAGACAAAGGCATGAAAAAGAACAACCAATAACCATTTTAAGGTAAGAATCGGTATCTACTAGAGAGCCAACATACGCGAACTCTTGTATAACAATGAGGAAACAAGCTACAACAACGTCAAAAAAAGGAGTGCAGAAACTCATTAAATAAAGAAACCAAGCAAGACAAATAGAGAACAAATGAAGGCGAAGTGGAATGAGATATAAGTAGGGAAAGCAAGGACGCATTTAGGAGAGGGGCATCGTGTTTCCATGCATATATTACTAATTAATACTTGGCGTGTGGAGTAAAAGTAGTTTTAGGAAAATTCTAGGTGCATTCCTACCCAACCCACTAGGAAAAGTAGTGTATAAATGTTGCTTCCTCACAAATTCGTGGCTCCCTTCCCTCATAGAGCAGGCAACGAGCATTTTATTATTGAGACAATTCAACCCTATGGCTGCGAGAGCCATCAACTATTATGGATAATTGTCACTTGTCGTCACGCCTATTGCCCTCTTTAATCTGGTTAACTCAAAATATAAATATATATGATGCATGATGCCTATCCAACACGGTTCAACGTTGAGCAAGGCACTTAGGGTTTCCATGCGTTGTACGTTGCATTGTGTTCCATTTCTCCATTCTGAATTGTTAAGTAGATTGTTATAAAACATGTACACTCTATGTTGTATAATAACATTTGTAAATTGAGATATGAAAGTGTTTTCCGGACAATCTACCTGAGTGGACTTAAAGACCGAATCTCCCTAGTATAACTAGATCTAGAACAAATAGGTACAAAATAGAATCAGCTTCCCTATATCAATAGAATCATAAAGCAATAAACAAGTATCTTAACTGAGATTTACGATACCTTTGCTCCTTGCTTGATCCAATGCTCCAGAGCCTTCAGATCTGCAGCTACAAAACCCTGTTGAACAAGTAGACACAAACAAGCAGTAAAAGCATATATTTCATATGATTGATCTAAGCTAATAGTTAAGGAAGTAAGCTCTATATGTTAATAACACGATAACATATATGGGAAGATATTATAATAATTGTAATGAAAAAAGAGTACAATAGAGAAGAACGTTACAACCTATGCCTTAACGTCGCAACCTTCCTTCCAACAAGGCAAACCAGAGCCTCCAAGGATGAAGTAGGACTCCCAAGGATGTGCAAGGATCACCTAAGCCAATTCCACCAGGATGAGAGTGCTATAGACCTTCCTCCCTTTGGAATGGGGAGGAGCTTCATATTTATAAGACCAAGTGGATAGAGTAGGTTAGGAAATGATGGGAGAGGACGAAGGGATCTGGCCATTAGGTTAGGGAACCGAATGCTAGCTCACCTAGAAGTTAGGGATGACCCTCCACCTAACCTAGCTTCGAGAAGTCGCTCGATAGTTCCATTCATCCAATTTAACCAACCCCGACGCATGCTGTATGAGGACAGCTTGCGCCAAGCAGGGGCGAGCGCAGGTTGCATGAAGGCAACTTGAGCCACTAGCGCAGGCTGCTAGATGGAATTCTGTCACGATCCTAGTCAGGCGCATCTTGCTGGAAGAAAAGCCGCGCCGATCTAACTAGAGAATGTTGATAAAGGATTAACAACTTGCTCTAGATGAATTCCGGTCAGGGAAACTTCAGGGATTAGGGCACTGAGTTAACATAGGACTCATGATGACGAGATTTAGGTGTAACAGAATGCCCCCCAAAGCATGAAGCTGGAAAAACGAAACAGGTGATATGCTTTGCAAGGTAGGTGGTAAGTACTTGTTGGTTCGAAGGTGCTGCTGCAGTACAACTGACTCTGAGATCCCTGTCTCACATGACTCAAAACATGGATGCCGACCAATACAATGCATATCCATGGTAGTAAAGACCGACTGAACACAATCATGGCTACTAGACACAATCGTAGATCCATGATGAGATGATAACACAACCACGACCAATACAAAGTGGATCCATGTGATATGACCCAAACAATCTCCATCGCAACCTGGGTGGAAATAGGAAACAACCCAGGGTCTTCAAGCTGAACCCGCAATGATACGAATCTATCCATGCGATTACAATGTCTTGGAGTCGAACATGGTAGAAACCACTTGATTACTGGTCATTCATGTATAACGATAACTAGCGCGAGGGAAATCGCCATTGATGTCAATGATTCCCAAGGTATCATAGTACATACCATCGAGTGTGAATCAATGAGTTGAGGTCGAACACTCGACGGGATCTTTCAATCAAGAGCGAATAATGTAAACTCATGTTGAAAGCGAGGTAACCTGTCATTGAGGCATGCAGGCCCAAGGTACCTGATTGGTTTCTAGATTCTATCCTCGGATGATGTGTTGAAGTCGACGAGGATGAATGCGTCAAAGGAGGGCCATGATGAATCCCCCATCATCGACATGAAACACGATCACAGATGTTTGGAGTGAATCGGACGGTAGAGTGATGTGTAAGACTGGCTCAGGGTAAACCAACATGAAAGAAGGTACAGTGACTGTAGATGATGAATAACGAACATCTCTTGAACATGGGCATGGCATGACGTGGCAGTATTGAAACGATCAGAATGATACGAACCCCTAATGCAACTGATGATGGAAGCATTCTTCGGATGAACCAAAGGAGTGACGACACTCATGGAATTAGCATGACTCGGAGACAAACGGATTACCCAAGTATTGAATGCATATGCAACTAAGTGCCATGTTCAAGAGAGATTATGTACTGCCATAACTAAAATGAACACAATCTCATCCCTATTCCCCATCATGATTGATGAGTACCTCTTTTGTTTTTTAACGAGCTTGAGGAGGGTAACAGATGCTCGGTATAGCTCATCCCATGGATGAGTCCAATCCCAAATATTTTACGAACCTAGGATAGGAGGGGTTCATCCCATGATGGGCCTTTCTGATCCTGTACTGCCATAAAAACCCAGGCTTAGGGGAACCCGGATCCTCCATGGATCCTGATGGCACTCACTTCAATTCGCCCAATCAAATCAGTCTAAATTATTAGTCTTTGTAGAATATCAAGGAAGAATTGAATCACCTCAGAAGGAAACATCCTAAAAGAGTTGTCAGAAAAGATGTTTCAGTCCACCCGAGTAAGCAACCTCGATTATTGAATGATAACTCACTGAATTCCCATAAGATGAATCCACCACTATCTAAAAACATTGAAGGAGCTACATGCATTATTGCCTCAAGAGCGATAGCAAGTCTTATCTAATAATGGTTTTAATGATATTGCTTCTTGAGTTAGACGGGAAGCAAGCTTGTTAGGGAAGCAAGAGTTGTCTGTGGAAAAAATTCAAGTTCCAACTTTGGTACAGTACCAACAACCACACAACCAAGGTCTACAGCAAGTACTAGCTCAAGACATACTCAACAAAATCAGCCTCCTTGAGAAGTTTCTGGAATGGGTCGATGTCCCTTGCAACATCTCAAACAAGAGGTGAAAAATTAGTTGAATATACTTTTAACTGCGAGAAAGGTCCAACCAAAATTTTGATTCCGAAGTATGTAGGTTGCAATATCTCAAACAACAATGTTGGCTACTCTCTTTGTGCCATGCTAGTAAATGTTTAGCTTCAGAAAGCCAATGTCAAACTCACCATTGTCAAACAACGAAACAGTTGCGGGCACACATAACTCAATGCGATGAAAGAGATTGCCCTTATCCATGTTACAATGGATCTTGGACTTTTCTAAGTCATCACCAACATTGTCGCAAAATGGAATGCCCCATTTGTGGTCCAGTTCATCGACTACTTAGGAAACAATGAGCTACAGGGCATACTCAATCATCAAACCCTGTAGCAATAAATATTTCCAATGAGCTACAGGGCATATTTTAATACCTTTTGGGTGGAAAAAATGGAGCTATTGGCTTGTAAGGTCCATTTTATGAGTAGGTCCCACTTTGGTATTTGGTGTATAGAATCTTTTAGAGCTCATTTGAGGCCTTGAATGGCCATTTTTGGGGTCAGCACTTTTGAAGCTTGGCTCACAACCTTGCGATGTTTTTCTACACATTGAGAGTTTTCCACTAGTTTTCCTCAAAATCTGAACCAATATCATCTTCACTATTTCTATCTACCCACGTGTCTATGGATGGAAACTTGTACATCTCTTCAACTTGGTGTGAGATGTCCATATTCTCCCAAGGTGTGCTCCAAAAGGCACTAAGAAATCTAGTATCTCTACCTAAGATGATGCTCCCTAGTATCCCAAAGTGTACCTGGAGCTCTTCAAAAACCATGATTGATGCATCTTGTCCCTTGATGGTATTTTTACCAGGCATGGGAATGCATGAGAAGGCATTACAACTATTCATATAGACCTTGTCTCATCTTGAAGGTGGTGTTCTAGGTGCCTTCTCCTTTTACTCATCCCAATTTGAGATCCAACTTGGTGAAATACTTGGCATGCGAAAACTGATCTAGCAAGCCATCAATCCCAGGTAGAGGGTAAGGAATCTCATGCGAGATCTTATTCAAATCTCCGTAGTCAATACACATTCTCCAAGACCCATCTTTCATGGGTAATGTGATTATAGGCGACCTACAAGGTGAGGCTCTTGGTCAAATTTCTCGCTGCTACAACTATTTATTCACTTCATCCACTTCCAATATGGTTTGTTATATAGCCCTATGTCGGAAATGGGGAGTTCCCTATGTCGGAAATGGGGAGTTAGGCAAAAGAGGTATCTCATTCTCAACTTCTTGCTTAGGTGGTAACCATTTAGGCTCTTGAAACAATTTTTTATACGCCTGCAAGAGCTCCTCTAACCGATGTTTCTTCTCTTTAATAGACCACTCTAGAGATGCCTTTACATTTACCAATCCATCTCCTTTATGATTATGCCTGAAGAAGAGTAACAAAAACTTTCTACTTGAACTTATCAATTTATTGGCTTATAAAACACTTGTCAAAGAGATCTTGGATTCACCTTTGCATGCATTGATGATGAAAGACATTATCTCCACATGTAGATGTAGGGGATTCCAAACAGTACACCACACACATCTAATGGTGCTACATCTACCACCAATTCATCAATATACTTTGCACTTGCATTAAATTTGATCTTACACCACGTATTGATCCTAAGCTCTGCATCCTTGTTTACCCATCCCGAGATTAGTTACTAGATAATTTTCTATGAGTTTGGCCTACAAATTGGAAATAAAAAGCATCCACCTCTGTCTTCTTGACTTGGATCTTGATATCGAGAAGCTTAGTCATCTCCTTCTCTTCCTTGGAATGGAGGATAGTTACGCTGAGTGTCCTTCTACATTGTAGTGCATACAATCTTTTCATCTATATCTGAGCTACTCTCAACCTAGTTGCCTTGATCCACAACTAGCATGTTCTTCTTCTTTCCCTCTTTCTTCCAGTTCTCTGAATTCAACTGTAGATTTAGCTTCCAACACCCATCTTCAGCATGTCCAATGAGACTACAATGGTTAAAGGGGTTGTTTGGATCCTTGCACCGATGTGCAATGGATGTTGTCCTCTTATCTTTACATTTTGACTCCTCCTTGAAAGTCTCTTGGTGACCTTTCTGTCTGGAACCATATGGTTGTCCTTTATTCTTGACCATATTCTCTAGATTCTATTCTTGGACAACTTCATTTAAAGAGCATCACTTACCTCCTTAAATGACCACGGAGACCACCCAGATACTCGGTGAGTACGTCATATTTCTTGGGACATATGCCCAAAACAATGGCTTGTTTTTTATGAACTCAATGCCGTACTCTTGTACACTCTACTCTTTCTTCTATTGGAAGTAACGCGAACAGATGCATTCATCCTCTTCATACCTAATAGGGTAAGACTAAGACTTAATGAGGATTTTGAACAGCTCCCACTTAGTTACTAGGGGATCATGCTCCAACCTAAGCAACCTTATGCGAGGCTTTCCTACCAATTTTGGGCATGGCCCTCTAATGTTAGTTGGGAAATGATATACTATGCTAATTTTCTATGTTATGAACATTGGAATAAACACTTACAATTGTTGCATTCATTGATTCATCTTAACATCATCAATCTCACATCGATAGGGTTTGATTTCCACTTTTGCCTCTACTTCAAATAAGGATTGGGAAGAATTGATGTTGGAACTTGAAGCATTTGGGAAATTGTCATTGAAGAATGAATGATCATTGTTACTGCTATGGTCGTCCAACAAAGATCAATGTTCAGTGGGCCTTCCCAAGTCTCGTCGATACATGGGCATTGCTGTATAATAAATATTTAATTGTCCTTTGGAATGCTCATGCTTGATAGGATTTTAGAGCTTCTATTTTCTCAAATTTTGTTCCAACCATATTATTTTATTGCTTTTGTGTAGGTGCATAGAGTTGAACGAAAAATAGAGTGAGTAAAAGTGATTATAATTTGATGAATTTATCCCACATGCAAAAGAGGATGGAAAAGGGGAAGAGGGAGAGTAGAAAAGGGGAAGGAGGAGGATAGGAAGACATACTTACCTGGGCGGGGTCAATCGGTGATCAGGAAGGCCGATGGCCTAGAGAGGCCACCTCCATTGCACTTGGGAGGGGGGTCTTCCTAGCATCTCCCCCTGAGGAGAGTGCACGTCATAATTTGTGGCAGCGAGGGCTCGCGTTCGCGCGGCCTCCAACCAACACACAAACAAACATAAAGAGACGTAATGATAGCAAATCCTAATCAGATCGTTCCATCGTAAAAAAAACGTAATGATAGTAAATAAGTCCTAATCAGATCGTTCCATCGGTGGTAGGCGAGATTTCCTCTGTCTGGAAATGATTATTTCTACGCTCTAACAATAATCTTTCCCACTGGCAAGCGAGTTCTTCTATTTCATAGAATTAAACCGTGTTTTTTCAGTGGCAAGCTTTACACAGAAAATGCCTGCACGGTCCAAACCTTGTATTTCTCTCTTTACTTTTGTTTTTGTCAGTGTGTCAGTTGACAGTGCAAGTAGCAAGCAGGAGTGGAGTGATGTATTTAACAAAGTAATCAGTTACGGTTCCAATCAGTATGCAAAACTAATGATGAATATGATGGATAGCAACTTCAAGGCAGTTATTTCATTTATGAGCATTGGTGTTTCAATTTGACCGATTCCAACACTTGTAAATTACATTTTGCTGCAACTCTTGGTTTTTGTTTTTGTTTTTTTTCAGCTGAAAAATCACCCTCTTGCTATTCCGAAGGAATCAAGGAAAGCTAACACACACGGAAACCGTCAGCCGGTCATCCAAGCCAGAAGATGTCTCAACAGAATTGAACCCGGGTGGATGGAATGAAATCCATCTATCCTCACCAAGAGATCACCGTATCCTTGACTCCGCAACTCTTGTTACATCTTCACAACAGTTCAGTTCAGTTCATGTTGTGAATCTACTATTCAATATGGATCTCCTTCATTAGCTCTCGTGGATATGTTGTTGTCAAGCATGCTCGTGCATAATAAATACAATTAAATAGTCACAACTAGTTACAGTCGGATATTTAACAAATTAAACAGTTACAATTCCAAATTTAACATGATGATGGATGGATGGACCGTTTTGTTTTGGTTAGTGTTACAGTTGACAATGGTTGGGTTTGCGAAGGAAGTCGCAAGCAGGAGTTACAGCTCCAATCGGGATGTAAAACTAATGAATACGATGATGATGGATATACACTTATTTCATTTATGAACATTGGTGTTTCAATTTACACTTATTTTACATGTAAACTACATTTTGTTGCAACTCTTGTGATATCTTCACAACAGTTGAGTTCAGTTATGGATATACTATTCAATATGGATCTCCTTCATTAGCTCATGGATATGTTGTTGTCAAGCAAACTCGTGCATAGTAAATACAATTAAATAGTCACGGCTAGTTACAGTCAGGTATTTAACAAATTAAACAGTTACAGTTCCAATCAGGATGTTTAACATGATGATGGATGTTATTACAACTAATGGATCATTGTTGTTTCCATTTGACTAATTCTAACATTTATTTTACATTTTGCTACAACTCTACTCTTGTTATAGCCTCAAGGTTGTATCTTCAGAAGTTCATGGATATGTTGGATATGTTGTTGTCAAGCATTTATAAAGGAATATGAGTCTCCTTCATTAGCTCTCATGGATATGTTGTTGTCAAGAATAGCCCAATTTACAAAAGATTGATATGCTACTGTCACAAATTACAAATGATTTGAAAATATAACATTGATATGTTGCTGCTGTCACAAACTACCAAAGATTTGAAAATATCTGTAATAAATTGCTGGAGAAAAGATCATCCATTGCATCTTCTCTCTTTTATGTACCAACTAAGTGAATTGTCACATGAAAATGAATATAACATAAATATAAATTGTGTTTTTGATCCCAACCTTGTTAACATGGACATGGATTGTGGTTTTGATCTAACAATGTTTGTTTTTTACATTGCTTACAGAAGATGAGCTCAGGCATCTCTATTTCACCGTATACATTTTCTAAACTAATACAGTTCGGCGCAGGGATCTCTATTTCACTGTATTCTAATGGTTATCCGTTGTATTATAGGGTGGAGTGAGCATGAAGGAGTAGGCAACGCCTTGGAAAAATATGTAAAACCTGTTACTATGATAGGGATAGGATAGGATGATGGTATACAGATGTTAGGGATAGGATAGGATGATGGTATACAGATGTTAAATGCTGTCCCACATTGATGGGCGCATTTGTAAAAGAGAAAGAAGGAAGTATAGGTAAGCGAAGATGGTACAGTGATGATTACGGAGCCGTGTGGTCGACACAAAGCGAACTATTCTTTCGCCTTTTACTAAAGAATACTGTGTGTTGGCCACTCACAGTGGCATACGACAATTTTTGGAGCCTTCCATCTCTTACAAATGGAGGCCAACATTATTAAAACTAAAATCGAGCGGCATAAGCCAATTTTTGGAGCCTTCCATCTCTTACAAATGGACAATATTAAGACTGAACAATATTAACTCTCTTACAAATGGACAATATTAACACTAGAATCGACCAGGCTTAAGTCCCGCGCTTCTAGCTTTTAACACTGAACAATACTAACACTAGAAACTGACAGGCTGAACAAGCTTAAGGCCCTCGCTTCCAACTCCTGCTAACATTGAGATCGAACAGGCTTAAGGCCCGTGCTTTTAGCTTCTAACACGAGGCCAAAAATATTAACACTAAATTTGAACAAGCTTAAGGCCCGCGCTACGAGCTTCTAACACTGAGATCGAACAGGCAAACTAAGACCCTAATCTGATTAAATCTTTTCCATCCAAGCTCAAACTTGCAAACGAAGAGCCTCAGCCTCATTTCATTCAAAATGGTCAAAGCCTAGAGCATTTTTTCCTCATCTCATTCAAAATTGTCAAAGCCCAGAGCATTTTTTAAACTCTTGAGTTGAGACTCAAAATGGTCAAAAATCCCAGAGCAGTTTTAAATTCTTCTTGAGTTGAGAAGGGGAGGTCGCAGCCCAAATCATTTTTAAATTCTTCTTGAGTTGAGAAGGGGAGGTCATAAATTCTTCTTCGCATTTTTAAATTCTTCTTCGCATTTTTAAATTCTTCTTGAGTTGAGAAGGGGAGGTCATATAGCCCAAAGCATTTTTAAATTCTTCCTGAGTTGAGAAGGGGAGGTCATATAGCCCAAAGCATTTTTACAACGGAGTGAACTAAATCTTCCTCTGCCCAAAATCCTTTGTTGCCTTAGAGTATAATAAATCCTTCACACAACAAAAATGAAATTCCATCCTCTGTGAAATCGAGGAGGCAAACAAAGTAGAGGTAGGATGAGCGAATGCTAAATATTAATTTGTGAAATTTGGGCCGAGAAGTAAGCGATTGTTGGTGTTAATATGCAAAAATAAATGTCCTCTGCAAATGCCTAAAGCAGGGTAAGCAACTGGAAATCCTGGAGGCAAATTGACATGTTATATTTTATTTAGGAAATTGTCATGGACGAGTGCATGGTTGATGTAGCTCCGATGGTGGTCCAACGAAGATCGATGGTCGGTGTGCCTTCCCAAGGCCCATCAGTGCATATGGACTGCAATGTAAATATATAATTGCCTCGAGAAGGTTCATGCCTGATAGGATTTTAGAGCTTCTATTTCCTAGATTTTATTCAAACCATATTGTTTGATTGCTTCTTGGATAGGTGCACAAAGTTTAATGAACCTTCAAAGTGGACAACCTGGTTGGTGGGTTGGTTGGTAGCGAAGGCAGCCCGTAACCAACCCAACGAATCAATCACTTTAAAGTATGGGTGTGTGGGGTATACAAATGAGAGACGGGTTAAAGTATTTTATTTGAAGATGTGGAAGAGATAGTAATGTAGCAAAAGTCGAGTTCTTTGAATGATGCATTTCGTGTAGCTCAGTTCAGAGAATACCAATGACTTAAAACCTCACTTGTTAATGGGTGTTCTCGGTTTCTCAGTATACGGTGAAATCAAATCAAAAGGAAGAAAGGCTTAAAGTCTTGAGGGCGGTTGGATATCTCATATTGTCCAACACAATGAGACCTTCAATCAATGAAATGAAACCCGCAGCAGAATTCAAATCCACACATTAGATTTTGACACATGACAAGTGGCCAGCGTCATGATTTACAACGGAGTGAACTAAATCTTCCTCTGCCCAAAATCCTTTGTTGCCTTAGAGTATAATAAATCCTTCACACAACAAAAATGAAATTCCATCCTCTGTGAAATCGAGAAGGCAAACAAAGTAGAGGTAGGATGAGCGACTGCTAAATATTAATTTGTGAAATTTGGGGCGAGAAGTAAGCGAAGATTTAGTTCACTAGACCTTCAATCAATGAAATGAAACCTGTAGCAGAATTCAAATCCACACATTAGATTTTGACACATCTCATTTTTCTTACGGGGACGTAATCATCATAAAAAATAATCGTCAATTATAATTAAAATGTCACATGGAACATAAAAATTGAGTGAGTGAAAGTGACTATAATGTGATGAATTTATCCCACATGCAAAAGATGATGATGGAAGAGGGGAAGAGGGAGAGTACAAAAGAGGAAAGAGGAATATAGGAAGACATACTTACCTGGGCGGGGTCAATCGGTGATTTCACAGAGGATGGAATTTCATTTTTGTTGTGTGAAGGATTTATTATACTCTAAGGCAACAAAGGATTTTGGGCAGAGGAAGATTTAGTTCACTCCGTTGTAAAAATGCTTTGGGCTATATGACCTCCCCTTCTCAACTCAGGAAGAATTTAAAAATGCTTTGGGCTATATGACCTCCCCTTCTCAAGTCAAGAAGAATTTAAAAATGCGAAGAAGAATTTATGACCTCCCCTTCTCAACTCAAGAAGAATTTAAAAATGATCTGGGCTGCGACCTCCCCTTCTCAACTCAAGAAGAATTTAAAACTGCTCTGGGATTTTTGACCATTTTGAGTCTCAACTCAAGAGTTTAAAAAATGCTCTGGGCTTTGACAATTTTGAATGAGATGAGGAAAAAATGCTCTAGGCTTTGACCATTTTGAATGAAATGAGGCTGAGGCTCTTCGTTTGCAAGTTTGAGCTTGGATCGAAAAGCTTTAATCAGATTAGGGTCTTAGTTTGCCTGTTCGATCTCAGTGTTAGAAGCTCGTAGCGCGGGCCTTAAGCTTGTTCAAATTTAGTGTTAATATTGTTGGCCTCGTGTTAGAAGCTAAAAGCAAGGGCCTTAAGCCTGTTCGATCTCAATGTTAGCAGGAGTTGGAAGCGAGGGCCTTAAGCTTGTTCAGCCTGTTAGTTTCTAGTGTTAGTATTGTTCAGTGTTAAAAGCTAGAAGCGCGGGACTTAAGCCTGGTCGATTCTAGTGTTAATATTGTCCATTTGTAAGAGAGTTAATATTGTTCAGTCTTAATATTGTCCATTTGTAAGAGATGGAAGGCTCCAAAAATTGGCTTATGCCGCTAGATTTTAGTTTTAATAATGTTGGCCTCCATTTGTAAGAGATGGAAGGCTCCAAAAATTGTCGTATGCCACTGTGAGTGGCCAACACACGGTATTCTTTAGTAAAAGGCGAAAGAATAGTTCGCTTTGTGTCGACCACACGGCTCCGTAATCATCACTGTACCATCTTCGCTTACCTATACTTCCTTCTTTCTCTTTTACAAATGCGCCCATCAATGTGGGACAGCATTTAACATCTGTATACCATCATCCTATCCTATCCCTAACATCTGTATACCATCATCCTATCCTATCCCTATCATAGTAACGGGTTTTACATATTTTTCCAAGGCGTTGCCTACTCCTTCATGCTCACTCCACCCTATAATACAACGGATAACCATTAGAATACAGTGAAATAGAGATCCCTGCGCCGAACTATATTAGTTTAGAAAATGTATACGGTGAAATAGAGATGCCTGAGCTCATCTTCTGTAAGCAATGTAAAAAACAAACATTGTTAGATCAAAACCACAATCCATGTCCATGTTAACAAGGTTGGGATCAAAAACACAATTTATATTTATGTTATATTCATTTTCATGTGACAATTCACTTAGTTGGTACAGAAAAGAGAGAAGATGCAATGGATGATCTTTTCTCCAGCAATTTATTACAGATATTTTCAAATCTTTGGTAATTTGTGACAGCAGCAGCATATCAATGTTATATTTTCAAATCATTTGTAATTTGTGACAGTAGCATATCAATCTTTTGTAAATTGGGCTATTCTTGACAACAACATATCCATGAGAGCTAATGAAGGAGACTCATATTCCTTTATAAATGCTTGACAACAACATATCCAACATATCCATGAACTGCTGAAGATACAACCTTGAGGCTATAACAAGAGTAGAGTTGTAGCAAAATGTAAAATAAATGTTAGAATTAGTCAAATGGAAACAACAATGATCCATTAGTTGTAATAACATCCATCATCATGTTAAACATCCTGATTGGAACTGTAACTGTTTAATTTGTTAAATACCTGACTGTAACTGTTTAATTTGTTAAATACCTGACTGTAACTAGCCGTGACTATTTAATTGTATTTACTATGCACGAGTTTGCTTGACAACAACATATCCATGAGCTAATGAAGGAGATCCATATTGAATAGTATATCCATAACTGAACTCAACTGTTGTGAAGATATCACAAGAGTTGCAACAAAATGTAGTTTACATGTAAAATAAGTGTAAATTGAAACACCAATGTTCATAAATGAAATAAGTGTATATCCATCATCATCGTATTCATTAGTTTTACATCCCGATTGGAGTTGTAACTCCTGCTTGCTACTTCCTTCGCAAACCCAACCACTGTAAACTGTAACACTAACCAAAACAAAACGGTCCATCCATCCATCATCATGTTAAATTTGGAACTGTAACTGTTTAATTTGTTAAATATCCGACTGTAACTAGTTGTGACTATTTAATTGTATTTACTATGCACGAGCATGCTTGACAACAACATATCCACGAGAGCTAATGAAGGAGATCCATATTGGATAGTAGATTCACAACATGAACTGAACTGAACTGTTGTGAAGATATAACAAGAGTTGCGGAGTCAAGGATACGGTGATCTCTTGGTGAGGATAGATGGATTTCATTCCATCCACCCGGGTTCAATTCTGTTGAGACATCTTCTGGCTTGGATGACCGGCTGACGGTTTCCGTGTGTGTTAGCTTTCCTTGATTCCTTCGGAATAGCAAGAGGGTGATTTTTCAGCTGAAAAAAACAAAAACAAAAACAAAAACAAAAACCAAGAGTTGCAACAAAATGTAATTTACAAGTGTTGGAATTGGTCAAATTGAAACACTAATGCTCATAAATGAAATAACTGCCTTGAAGTTGCTATCCATCATATTCATCATTAGTTTTGCATACTGATTGGAACCGTAACTGATTACTTTGTTAAATACATCACTCCACTCCTGCTTGCTACTTGCACTGTCAACTGACACACTGACAAAAACAAAAGTAAAGAGAGAAATACAAGGTTTGGACCGTGCAGGCATTTTCTGTGTAAAGCTTGCCACTGAAAAAACACGGTTTAATTCTATGAAATAGAAGAACTCGCTTGCCAGTGGGAAAGATTATTGTTAGAGCGTAGAAATAATCATTTCCAGACAGAGGAAATCTCGCCTACCACCGATGGAACGATCTGATTAGGAATTATTTACTATCATTACGTTTTTTTACGATGGAACGATCTGATTAGGATTTGCTATCATTACGTCTCTTTATGTTTGTGTGTGTGTTGGTTGGAGGCCGCGCGAACGCGAGCCCCCGCTGCCACAAATTATGACGTGCACTCTCCTCAGGGGGAGATGCTAGGAAGACCCCCCTCCCAAGTGCAATGGAGGTGGCCTCTCTAGGCCATCGGCCTTCCTGATCACCGATTGACCCCGCCCAGGTAAGTATGTCTTCCTATCCTCCTCCTTCCCCTTTTCTACTCTCCCTCTTCCCCTTTTCCATCCTCTTTTGCATGTGGGATAAATTCATCAAATTATAATCACTTTTACTCACTCTATTTTTCGTTCAACTCTATGCACCTACACAAAAGCAATAAAATAATATGGTTGGAACAAAATTTGAGAAAATAGAAGCTCTAAAATCCTATCAAGCATGAGCATTCCAAAGGACAATTAAATATTTATTATACAGCAATGCCCATGTATCGACGAGACTTGGGAAGGCCCACTGAACATTGATCTTTGTTGGACGACCATAACAGTAACAATGATCATTCATTCTTCAATGACAATTTCCCAAATGCTTCAAGTTCCAACATCAATTCTTCCCAATCCTTATTTGAAGTAGAGGCAAAAGTGGAAATCAAACCCTATCGATGTGAGATTGATGATGTTAAGATGAATCAATGAATGCAACAATTGTAAGTGTTTATTCCAATGTTCATAACATAGAAAATTAGCATAGTATATCATTTCCCAACTAACATTAGAGGGCCATGCCCAAAATTGGTAGGAAAGCCTCGCATAAGGTTGCTTAGGTTGGAGCATGATCCCCTAGTAACTAAGTGGGAGCTGTTCAAAATCCTCATTAAGTCTTAGTCTTACCCTATTAGGTATGAAGAGGATGAATGCATCCGTTCGCGTTACTTCAAATAGAAGAAAGAGTAGAGTGTACAAGAGTACGGCATTGAGTTCATAAAAAACAAGCCATTGTTTTGGGCATATGTCCCAAGAAATATGACGTACTCACCGAGTATCTGGGTGGTCTCCGTGGTCATTTAAGGAGGTAAGTGATGCTCTTTAAATGAAGTTGTCCAAGAATAGAATCTAGAGAATATGGTCAAGAATAAAGGACAACCATATGGTTCCAGACAGAAAGGTCACCAAGAGACTTTCAAGGAGGAGTCAAAATGTAAAGATAAGAGGACAACATCCATTGTACATCGGTGCAAGGATCCAAACAACCCCTTTAACCATTGTAGTCTCATTGGACATGCTGAAGATGGGTGTTGGAAGCTAAATCTACAGTTGAATTCAGAGAACTGGAAGAAAGAGGGAAAGAAGAAGAACATGCTAGTTGTGGATCAAGGCAACTAGGTTGAGAGTAGCTCAGATATAGATGAAAAGATTGTATGCACTACAATGTAGAAGGAAACTCAGCGTAACTATCCTCCATTCCAAGGAAGAGAAGGAGATGACTAAGCTTCTCGATATCAAGATCCAAGTCAAGAAGACAGAGGTGGATGCTTTTTATTTCCAATTTGTAGGCCAAACTCATAGAAAATTATCTAGTAACTAATCTCGGGATGGGTAAACAAGGATGCGGAGCTTAGGATCAATACGTGGTGTAAGATCAAATTTAATGCAAGTGCAAAGTATATTGATGAATTGGTGGTAGATGTAGCACCATTAGATGTGTGTGGTGTACTGTTTGGAATCCCCTACATCTACATGTGGAGATAATGTCTTTCATCATCAATGCATGCAAAGGTGAATCCAAGATCTCTTTGACAAGTGTTTTATAAGCCAATAAATTGATAAGTTCAAGTAGAAAGTTTTTGTTACTCTTCTTCAGGCATAATCATAAAGGAGATGGATTGGTAAATGTAAAGGCATCTCTAGAGTGGTCTATTAAAGAGAAGAAACATCGGTTAGAGGAGCTCTTGTAGGCGTATAAAAAATTGTTTCAAGAGCCTAAATGGTTACCACCTAAGCAAGAAGTTGAGAATGAGATACCTCTTTTGCCTAACTCCCCATTTCCGACATAGGGAACTCCCCATTTCCGACATAGGGCTATATAAACAAACCATATTGGAAGTGGATGAAGTGAATAAATAGTTGTAGCAGCGAGAAATTTGACCAAGAGCCTCAACTTGTAGGTCGCCTATAATCACATTACCCATGAAAGATGGGTCTTGGAGAATGTGTATTGACTACGGAGATTTGAATAAGATCTCGCATGAGATTCCTTACCCTCTACCTGGGATTGATGGCTTGCTAGATCAGTTTTCGCATGCCAAGTATTTCACCAAGTTGGATCTCAAATTGGGATGAGTAAAAGGAGAAGGCGCCTAGAACACCACCTTCAAGATGAGACAAGGTCTATATGAATAGTTGTAATGCCTTCTCATGCATTCCCATGCCTGGTAAAAATACCATCAAGGGACAAGATGCATCAATCATGGTTTTTGAAGAGCTCCAGGTACACTTTGGGATACTAGGGAGCATCATCTTAGGTAGAGATACTAGATTTCTTAGTGCCTTTTGGAGCACACCTTGGGAGAATATGGACATCTCACACCAAGTTGAAGAGATGTACAACTTTCCATCCATAGACACGTGGGTAGATAGAAATAGTGAAGATGATATTGGTTCAGATTTTGAGGAAAACTAGTGGAAAACTCTCAATGTGTAGAAAAACATCGCAAGGTTGTGAGCCAAGCTTCAAAAGTGCTGACCCCAAAAATGGCCATTCAAGGCCTCAAATGAGCTCTAAAAGGTTCTATACACCAAATACCAAAGTGGGACCTACTCATAAAATGGACCTTACAAGCCAATAGCTCCATTTTTTCCACCCAAAAGGTATTAAAATATGCCATGTAGCTCATTGGAAATATTTATTGCTACAGGGTTTGATGATTGAGTATGCCCTGTAGCTCATTGTTTCCTAAGTAGTCAATGAACTGGACCACAAATGGGGCATTCCATTTTGCGACAATGTTGGTGATGACTTAGAAAAGTCCAAGATCCATTGTAACATGGATAAGGGCAATCTCTTTCAACGCATTGAGTTATGTGTGCCCGCAACTGTTCCGTTGTTTGACAATGGTGAGTTTGACATTGGCTTTCTGAAGCTAAACATTTACTAGCATGGCACAAAGAGAGTAGCCAACATTGTTGTTTGAGATATTGCAACCTACATACTTCGGAATCAAAAGTTTGGTTGGACCTTTCTCGCAGTTAAAAGTATATTCAACTAATTTTTCACCTCTTGTTTGAGATGTTGCAAGGGACATCGACCCATTCTAGAAACTTCTCAAGGAGGCTGATGTTGTTGAGTATGTCTTGAGCTAGTACTTGCTGTAGACCTTGGTTTTGTGGTTGTTGGTACTGTACCAAAGTTGGAACTTGAATTTTTTCCACAGACAACTCTTGCTTCCCTAACAAGCTTGCTTCCCGTCTAACTCAAGAAGCAATATCATTAAAACCATTATTAGATAAGACTTGCTATCGCTCTTGAGGAAATAATGCATGTAGCTCCTTCAATGTTTTTAGATAGTTGTGGATTCATCTTATGGGAATTCAGTGAGTTATCATTCAATAATCGAGGTTGCTTACTCGGGTGGATTGAAACATCTTTTCTGACAACTCTTTTAGGATGTTTCCTTCTGAGGTGATTCAATTCTTCCTTGATATTCTACAAAGACTAATAATTTAGACTGATTTGATTGGGCGAATTGAAGTGAGTTCCATCAGGATCCATGGAGGATCCGGGTTCCCCTAAGCCTGGGTTTTTATGGCAGTACAGGATCAGAAGGGCCCATCATGGGATGAACCCCTCCTATCCTAGGTTCGTAAAATATTTGGGATTGGACTCATCCATGGGATGAGCTATACCGAGCATCTGTTACCCTCCTCAAGCTCGTTAAAAAACAAAAGAGGTACTCATCAATCATGATGGGGAATAGGGATGATATTGTGTTCATTTTAGTTATGGCAGTACATAGTCTCTCTTGAACATGGCACTTAGTTGCATATGCATTCAATACTTGGGTAATCCGTTTGTCTCCGAGTCATGCTAATTCCATGAGTGTCGTCACTCCTTTGGGTCATCCGAAGAATGCTTCCATCATCAGTTGCATTAGGGGTTCGTATCATTCTGATCGTTTCAATACTGCCACGTCATGCCATGCCCATGTTCAAGAGATGTTCGTTATTCATCATCTACAGTCACTGTACCTTCTTTCATGTTGGTTTACCCTGAGCCAGTCTTACACATCACTCTACCGTCCGATTCACTCCAAACATCTGTGATCGTGTTTCATGTCGATGATGGGGGATTCATCATGGCCCTCCGTTGACGCATTCATCCTCGTCGACTTCAACACATCATCCGAGGATAGAATCTAGAAACCAATCAGGTACCTTGGGCCTGCATGCCTCAATGACAGGTTACCTCGCTTTCAACATGAGTTTACATTATTCGCTCTTGATTGAAAGATCCCGTCGAGTGTTCGACCTCAACTCATTGATTCACACTCGATGGTATGTACTATGATACCTTGGGAATCATTGACATCAATGGCGATTTCCCTCGCGCTAGTTATCGTTATACATGAATGACCAGTAATCAAGTGGTTTCTACCATGTTCGACTCCAAGACATTGTAATCACATGGATAGATTCGTATCATTGCGGGTTCAGCTTGAAGACCCTGGGTTGTTTCCTATTTCCACCCAGGTTGCGATGGAGATTGTTTGGGTCATATCACATGGATCCACTTTGTATTGGTCGTGGTTGTGTTATCATCTCATCATGGATCTACGATTGTGTCTAGTAGCCATGACTGTGTTCAGTCGGTCTTTACTACCATGGATATGCATTGTATTGGTCGGCATCCATGTTTTGAGTCATGTGAGACAGGGATCTCAGAGTCAGTTGTACTGCAGCAGCACCTTCGAACCAACAAGTACTTACCACCTACCTTGCAAAGCATATCACCTGTTTCGTTTTTCCAGCTTCATGCTTTGGGGGCATTCTGTTACACCTAAATCTCGTCATCATGAGTCCTATGTTAACTCAGTGCCCTAATCCCTGAAGTTTCCCTGACCGAAATTCATCTAGAGCAAGTTGTTAATCCTTTATCAACATTCTCTAGTTAGGTCGGCGCGGCTTGTCTTCCAGCAAGATGCGCCTGACTAGGATCGTGACAGAATTCCATCTAGCAGCCTGCGCTAGTGGCTCAAGTTGCCTTCATGCAACCTGCGCTCGCCCCTGCTTGGCGCAAGCTGTCCTCATATAGCATGCGCCGGGGTTGGTTAAATTGGATGAATGGAACCATCGAGCGACTTCTCGAAGCTAGGTGAGGTGGAGGGTCATCCCTAACTTCTAGGTGAGCTAGCATTCGGTTCCCTAACCTAATGGCCAGATCCCTTCGTCCTCTCCCATCATTTCTCAACCTACTCTATCCACTTGGTCTTATAAATATGAAGCTCCTCCCCATTCCAAAGGGAGGAAGGTCTATAGCACTCTCATCCTGGTGGAATTGGCTTAGGTGATCCTTGCACATCCGTGGGAGTCCTACTTCATCCTTGGAGGCTCTGGTTTGCCTTGTTGGAAGGAAGGTTGCGACGTTAAGGCATAGGTTGTAACGTTCTTCTCTATTGTACTCTTTTTTCATTACAGTTATTATAATATCTTCCCATATATGTTATCGTGTTATTAACATATAGAGCTTACTTCCTTAACTATTAGCTTAGATCAATCATATGAAATATATGCTTTTACTGCTTGTTTGTGTTTACTTGTTCAACAGGGTTTTGTAGCTGCATATCTGAAGGCTCTGGAGCATTGGATCAAGCAAGGAGCAAAGGTATCGTAAATCTCAGGTAAGATACTTGTTTATTGCTTTATGATTCTATTGATATAGGGAAGCTGATTCTATTTTGTACCTATTTGTTCTAGATCTAGTTATACTAGGGAGATTCGGTCTTTAAGTCCACTCAGGTAGATTGTCCGGAAAACACTTTCATATCTCAATTTACAAATGTTATTATACAACATAGAGTGTACATGTTTTATAACAATCTACTTAACAATTCAGAATGGAGAAATGGAACACAATGCAACGTACAACGCATGGAAACCCTAAGTGCCTTGCTCGACGTTGAACCGTGTTGGATAGGCATCATGCATCATATATATTTATATTTTGAGTTAACCAGATTAAAGAGGGCAATAGGCGTGACGACGAGTGACAATTATCCATAATAGTTGATGGCTCTCGCAGCCATAGGGTTGAATTGTCTCAATAATAAAATGCTCGTTGCCTGCTCTATGAGGGAAGGGAGCCACGAATTTGTGAGGAAGCAACATTTATACACTACTTTTCCTAGTGGGTTGGGTAGGAATGCACCTAGAATTTTCCTAAAACTACTTTTACTCCACACGCCAAGTATTAATTAGTAATATATGCATGGAAACACGATGCCCCTCTCCTAAATGCGTCCTTGCTTTCCCTACTTATATCTCATTCCTCTTCTCCTTCGTTTGTTCTCTATTTGTCTTGCTTGGTTTCTTTATTTAATGAGTTTCTGCACTCCTTTTTTTGACGTTGTTGTAGCTTGTTTCCTCATTGTTATACAAGAGTTCGCGTATGTTGGCTCTCTAGTAGATACCGATTCTTACCTTAAAATGGTTATTGGTTGTTCTTTTTCATGCCTTTGGCTTATTGATATGCTCACTCACATGGAGTTGTGTAAGGCGATATTATGTGCACCTATTGTTGTTGTTGGGAAGTCGAGGAAACTTGTTGCTCTAGTGGATGAGCCATCTGTTGTTTTGACCTACCACGATGGTCCTCTGCTATCTAACAATGGGGTAATCCCTATCCATTTGATTTGGTATGGTAAATTCACCCTCGTTCAACTCTCCATTATGGGGGATATTGTGCAATCACTCGGGGAAAATACGCCAAATCAACCCTCTGCATCCACCTGGTGGAAGACCATCGAAAAGTACGAGGGTGTTTCCTCTGACAAGGATTCCCCCTCCAATGATTTAGTGCTCAGAAAGAAGAAGGTGGACCACGTCTATTCTTTTGGAAAATCAGTCCCAGTTGAAGCTGTTGTCAAGTCGAAAGCTCTGCCTCCACCAGAAAATAATGGTGGGAATGGTGTGTACTTGGTGCTTACATCCGAGGATGTTACCGTGGAAGGGTTCTGCATCAGTTCTTGTGGATTCCATGCCAATGCCAGCCTCTTATCTCACCAGCAGTTAACTAGAAGTTGATCGATGGGGAAGGAGCAGAAGCATTGATAACTTACTCCATACGCATGGGTTTGGAAATCTACAAGCCAGGTCCCTGGGCAGTGCGCGTGGCCGTTTCATTGGCGGTTCTATGGTCCTCGGACTCCTCCTCTGGTGGCACAAAATAACGGGGGGAAGCTACAATTCCCATGGAATTCATGGAGAGAGTTTCCGTTGTCTGCTATGTGGGATCCGACTACCATATCTTGCAAGGAATTTGTGTAACCATTTTGTGATATTGTCGTCATTCTAAATGGCCCCTCAAATAGCGGATGAAAAAGAAGGCGTAAACACATCTAGGTGCAGGACACGCAACATCTAACCTATAGATGCTTCTTTTGAATATATATTCTTTATTCTTTATTAAGAATTTAACATTAATATTTTTTTATATACATCCCATCTACATTATGAGCATAACAGTCAATTAATAAATTCTTGATGTACATCTCATGATTAAAATAGCAGTCTCATGATTAAAATAGTAGTGCCAGATAATTATACTATTTTCAATAAATGTTTTCCATCGTAACTTTGTTCTTCATCATTACTAAAATTAGATAAGATTTAACTCCATACATAAAGATATTACATTTTGAGTTTTATGAAAAAGAGTCATTTATTATGCTCGTAGATACTTCGGTATATATATTCTTTATTACTGTATACATTTAGTTAAGAATTCAAATAGTGTTGAATTCTTATTAATCTAGATATTGTTTATATAGATTCTTAAAAGTTTTTAAATATATTGAAAATTAAAATATTAAGTAGATCATTTTAAAAATAAAAATTATTTTCAACAGTTATGAAAATATAATATTTTGAATTTCTAATTGGTGAAGGATAATAGTGATGGAACATAAATTCCTACATGGACAAGACTAATTGTCCCAATTATAAAAAAAAAAATCAAAATCAAAATAAAACAAATTATCTCATTACACCACGTTATCAACTACGTGGAGTTGGGGGCACTTGTTTGTGTTGCTAAAGAAGAGTTGTTCGTTTAGTACCTGAACAACATAAAATACAAAATCTTCATACCTATTTAGGGTGTTGTAATGAGGTCGTAGATTGTGGGAATTGGGGACACTTGGAGGTTTTCCACCATGCTTTATTGGTACCGGGCATTAGGATGTCTAAAGTCTTCAAATAAGCCTTTCAAAACAAAATTTGCTTGCATGCTTGTTAACATGAGGGATGGGTAGCAACTATCTATTCTGTTATAGATCAATATGGGGAATTAAAAGAAGACTTGACTCTTCAGTTGATTGATAAATACATGAATAAGAATGCAATGAAAGTCATATGTAGTGGTTTCTAAAAGAGTAACTACAATATAAAGAGATTAAAACAAGTGGTTTAAGCTGGGTGCAGTTTGGTGACATCAAATAATTTTTGACAAGGGATAGATCCAAATGTATATCAAATGTTAGATTTATCATTTCTTTCCTTTAGTGATAAAATCTAAAGCTATAGCGAAAGTCTTATAAAATTGGGTTATGGGTATTGTACACAAAAAAATCGATATTGCTACAAGGTAAAAGTTTAACTTAGGTTTTAGCTAAATTAGTGAGAAAATTTTCAATTATTGGAATTAAATTGATGACCAGTAGTGGATGCTAAATCAAATGCTTGTTTTGCCAGAATGACTAGATAAGAAGAGGATGAGCATTGCCGGAACAAAGGAATGAGTTTTGCTTCATGAAATGGAATATAAATTCATAGCACTGTTTGCCGGATTTGAAGTTAAATTGAAGCAAACTTCTTTAAGCATTGCATTGGGTATCAAGCTATATTTAAATAATATAAATGCAATGTGACGAGATTTGTAAGGGGATATCCGAGATAAATGTTTATGTCTCTAACAAATTCTAAGGAGAGGATGTGTGAGAAACTTATCGATAGCCTTTGGATTTATTTAATTCTAAGGAAATGATGTTGAGTTTATAAGTAGCTTAAATAATTAACCAATGCCATTCAAAAGGGGATTCAAAATTAGAATTCAATAAAGAAGAGGGTACACATTGTGTAAGAGTTAGGGTTTAAAAACACGATTTTAGCATTCATCTATGATAGAGACGTGATATTTGGAACTACTTGTTAGAGTTTAAAGCACATAGTTTTTACTCTCTTCATATTCGAGATCTCCTTAAATATGGTTAGGTGGTTTTGCAAATTTTAGGGGAAATATAAACAGTCGTGTGTAGGTATAGCCAACAGTAGTATTTATTGGGAAGGAATTTGGTATCATAAATAGAAATGGAAAAGGGGAGGACACCCCTTTCTTAGCAGGGGAAGAACCCTCCATATCCTCCCGAGGCTATAGTCGGTCTAACTCTTCAAATATGGGATCCAATGAAGAGGGATCCCGCACTAGCTCACCACACGACACAATGACGACGAGGATGGCCATTACATGTTTGAACTTGGAGAGAATTTGACACCTTAATGTAAGAACATATATCTCACTATATTGTTATTCAATTTGATTTTGAGGGGTTTTACCCTTTTGGATGTATTAGGTCTAAACAAGGGTTTTACTGTTGATATTAAAATGCAATTTATAAATTATCATTTTACTTGATCTATTATATTGATCCGGTGAAAATATTTTTTGTTTTCATTTTGCAGATAAAATACTCAATAAAATGGACGAAGGTAAGCATCTAGGAGTCCATATTTGTTGGATTTTTCTTTTTATTAAACATGACGCAGGGGTTTCCTCTATCGGTGAAGGAGGGTTTTTGTTATTTCCCTCCCAAGGGTTCAAGTCTCCAAATAAGTGACATGTTATCGCCTCATGGGTGGGTACCCTCATACAAAGGGTTTTCATGCTTGTTTATTTAGGTCGGCTGGTCACACCCATAATGTGTGACAAGACATCCCACCTTTTAATAGGTGATTGCTTGTTGGCACACTAGAGTCTTAAGAGGCAACATGTAGAGACATGTTTTGAATTTTGAACATTGAGAGCCTTTTTTTATTCTTGAACATGTAGATATTTCTATGGATTCTTGAACGTGTTTTGGATGAATTTTATTTTATTTGGTGAAGTTTTTGAATGTTGGGACCAAAAATCAAAGGATCTTGTAGCCACCAATTTTTTTTGTGGCTTAAAAAAGTACCAAGAGGCTGCAAGGATAGAAGTCGATGTGCTTCATGAAGTTGTAAAATAAGATAGAAATGGCACACAGTATGAAAGATTATCTTCTTCTTATGCTTTAATTTGCTGTGTTATTTTTACATGCATAATTTAATAAATGGCCAGTTTGGGTTACATGCATAATTTAATAAATGGGCAATTTGGGTTACATGCATAATTTAATAAATGGGCAGTTTGGGTCACATGCTAGGATGATTTCTTTATTCAAACCTATATTTTTAGAACTTGCAAATAGTTGCTTGAGATGTACGGCCCTTTCCCAATATAGTTGTGTGCAAAAATGCATGAATGGTTTTGCTATCGGAATCACACTTGCGTAGTCAGTATTTTGTAGAAATGTATACCTTCATTCTTTTTTTCTTTACAAGCACCCAAGAGTAGTCTGCATTAGGTATATGTGTATTTAAGTTTGTGGACGGATTTAGAAACAAGTATTTGAGAAGATGGGCCCAAGCTTATATATGATTTCCTACAGAAAAAAACAATTACAAACCATTTCCCGTTGATCTTGTAGGGGAGGTATGAAGAAAACGTTTGGAATATGTAGTATGTGTGTAGATGATACCCGCACTTATATCTTAGCTGACAATTTATGAGGCTAGATTGGGCCTTTGTAAGGGCTAATAACATATATATGGGATTTTTATCTCCTAATATTTCCATTGATCTATGGGGGATATGCATTAGTTGAAAATCCATCACACAGATCTAAACCCTGAAAATATATTTTTTGTTTCTTCGCACCATGTGAAGGTTCTAGATTGGAAGGTAGAATGTTGGTGTGTTGTTACTGAATATGATAGAATTTTTCATGGTTGGCATAACATATCCATGCCGATGAGTGCTAATCAGTTGATAATATTGGTTCATATTATAGTAGATACTAGATCCAACGAAAAACTAGTGTATCAAATAACATAATCTTTGTTTGTATTTGTATGCCTTCTAATGTTCACAATCATTAAGATCGGCATTACAACATGCATTTATGTCAAGGAATGAACTCTGATAACATGATTGTTGTTCAAAAGTGCGTGAAGGGATTTCCATATGACTTTAAAGGTTTCCAAAGTCAAGTGCTATAAAGTTCATCAATTTTGGAAGCACCACATTTCAAGATCAAGATCACACCTCAGTGGTCTCTACGCAACATTATCGGGCTCCTAGATTTATTTTGGGTGAGGTTAGAAAGATTCTTCTATGGTTTAGCCAACAATTTGAAAGGTCGTTCTATGGTTTAGACCAATGTCAATTCCATCATGTTGAATCTAAGCCCCTTTGTATTTACAATTTATATTTCTTGATAGGTCTTGGATGTAACTACCCTTGTGATATTTGGAATGTAGGGTGCACACTTGTGGAGCTCTGCTTGGTAAACATTTTAGACTAGTTTTTCTTATGTTTAAATGTTATCTAGATACATGCAGGAATAATATTTATGATACCCGCATTTTAAATTTTCAGAGTGAGTAATTTTTTTTAAACGCATGAAAACTTGGAACATCTTTCTATGATGGAAAGGGTCTTAGGGCCTTTGCCACATCATATGATTAAGAACTCAGAGTGCGTATTTTTATGTTTTCCAAGTAACTATCACCTCAACCATATTATTAGACATGCTATAAAATTCTATACACCTATGCTAACCCATAATTTTTAATGTCATTGTGTCAACAATAGAAGATATCTGAAATATTTAATATTTTAGACATGGAACACGATTGGATTATCATGGAGGAGCATCCTCTAGATAGGGCATCAGAGCAGTGAGGAAGTTACTGAAACTTAGGGTATGCTTAGTGTATGGCTACCTAGATGCACATGGAACATCATCTTGAAATATTCTCATGATGATTTGTGATTTGTTGCACGTACTTGAGTCTAAGGTGTTACTATCATGTTTGCAGGATTTGATAATGCAACATGCAGACCACTCGGTGGGTCTATTTATAGACTTGTTGTAGGTCCTTCTCAAGTTTGAACCATCAGAATGACTGGAAGCTTCAGAGGCTTTGGAAGATCTTTTTTTCAATGAAGATTTGAGAATATTTGTCCGCCGGGCATAAAATTCGTGAGTATGCATGTGACTATTTGTGAGTTTTGATTTGTATTTGGAGCCTAAAGGCACTGTAAATGATTGTACAAACCACATCATGGAAATTCATTCTCTGTTTATGGAACATGTCTAGCTGGTCATGTATTATAATATGGATATTTTGGCAATGGTCAAGTAGTATAATGTGTATTGGTGATGCGGCATTTGAAACAAAATGAGACGTTATATCAGAAAACATAGTACATTAGAGAGTTGGTTGAAAAATGCACATGTATTAAAGAGATACATATTTATAAACCATGGAGGTGTTTCTTTAGGCTTGTTGCAGGGCCTTCTCAAGTTTGAACCCTTGGAACGCTTTGAAGCTTTAGAGACTTTGAGAATAATTTTTTAGAGAAGATTTGAATATATTGCGTAAAATTCTTACGGGTGTTCAGTTGTCCGTCTATAAATCTTATGATCGTATTTGGGGTTGAGTTACTTTGAGTGATTGTACACATTGCACGGTATGAAAATTCCTTCTCAGGTTCTGGAATTGTTGAATAGAATGCTTTGCAGTATTCATATACTATTTGAGAAGAAATAATTCCATATATATCACAAAACTTTGTACAATAGAGAGTTGGTTGAAATTGCACATGTATTATCGATAATATATATTTAAAAAATTGTCTTTGACCTTACAATAGTGCATATATTTTAAATTTTTCACTCTTATGGCTTGCCTTTGAGTATATGGGAAAGTATTACTGTTCACCTCAAAGGTCAGTATTACACTTTTATTGTGCTGTTCATTTTGCAGCAAGAGCTCTTCAACCTCTTCACAGGACAATGTCTTTGTTGTTACTGTAATTCTCAAAGTAGTTGCAAATTTTTTTAAAGAACAAGGAAAGCAATTTAAAATAATTAATTTTAAATCCCTCTTCAATTCTCTGTCTCACAGAAATTTACTGATCTCTAACATCCTGTTGATTTGGCAGTTGATCAGTTATTGGACCTTTTGACATCCTCGAGCCAGACAATTTATTTTTCAAATACAAAATTTTGGTATTATTGGGAGTTTCACATAAAACCCAAAACATTTCCCAACCTTGAATGGAATTCTCAACATCCTAGACATGGGGAAATGACACCGTCTGCAATTGACAGTGTGGCAGTCAGCAAATCCTCTCAGTTTCTTTCTAAAAAGGTGGGTTGCTTGTTTATGCTCTTTTCATTCATCCTATTGAAACAGGTGTCTAGTATTATCTAATAGCAATGCTCCTTAATTTATGGTATGCAAAAATGGTCCTCATCCCTTGTGCCCAAACAACATAATTCTTTCCATTTAATTTATGGCAGTGAAAAAACATTACTCCTTGGGTAAAGTCTGGCATAACTAACTACTCTTTCCTATGTTGACATCAATCTTTGTAAACCCCTCCACCTTGTGGCCTGGTTTCAACTATTTGGAAAAAATTAAGGTCACAGAATCTAGTCCTAACAACAAAACATAGTTTTTGTTTGTTGTCTAACAACCAGGGAACATTCAACAAACTATTTCACCCGATCCACCAAATCTGGTCCCAACACAAAACATAGTTTTTGTGGGTTGTCTAACACCAAGAGAACATTCAAAAAACTATTTTACCTAGTCTACCAAAGGTTTCAATAGGTGACCAACAAACTTAACAACACTTTCCTTTCGAGTTTCAAATCTCTAATCATGCGAGTTGTTTTCCGACACTACAATCAACTAGTGGTCACCCACATTCATCCAGCATACCATACAAACAACAATGTTTTTCTCCAATCAACCAAAAGAAATGAACATATACAACGCTTTCAATTTCTTCCTCTTTGGTTTTTTGATGATTAAGTTTTAAGAATGCTTGGAACATGAAGAAACAACCATCTTCCTTGACATAACAGTAAGCATCAATAGCAGCCACTAGACAGAAGCAATAACAAGCTTGTATAATTGGTAGCTGGCCACAAAAGTCTGCAGAAAACGAACCAAAATGATGACTTTTTAGCAACAATGTGCTATTTCATAATTATCAATTTCTTTAAGATAACAACAACATCATCTTCCAGCAGTGGTCTCTTTAATGTGTCATTTTAACTTTACATGAAAGAAACAACTAAGTACTCAGAAGTGGCAAATTCAATAACAATGGTAAGGAATGACCTCAAATAAGGAGAAATACAATGTCTGACAGTAGGAGTAGGAAAATCTCCACTTGGAAGAGTTTTTCTTGAAATATTTCCAAATCTTGACATTTTGCAATGAACAACAACAGAAAGTCAACTTTCACAACAATTGTAAAACCACACAAGTATCCAACATATGTAAAAAAAATGTTCCAAATACATAATAATTTTTGTTAGCACACACAAAAAAAGAAATCACCTCAACATTTTGTCAGCATCCTTTCATCGGCTACAGTGTCTATGTGGCAAAGCCATAAAACCTACGCTGTTGGGAGCGGGAGCGAGGAGCGGGAGTGGGAGCGAAAAGCGAAATTTTCAAAAGCTTCCGTTTCGGGAGCGTTTTTAATATAATATATATTTTAATATATTTTGATGCATATAAATTAAAAAAAACATGTATTATGCCAAATTAGCTATAGAAAACATCAAAACATAGATATTCATATAACCATTTAGTACACATTGATACAACATCATTCATTTAGGACATCTCAGAAGATTTTCTGGAATGACATAGCTATGGCAATGACCATTTGCAAGTGATGTCTTTAAATCCAATATCAAACTTGCAAAGATATTAAGTTATTGTTAAGATTTACTTTGTCAAACAAACTCTATGATTGAATTTTTGTAACAAAAGTTGAATTTTTGTAAGGGAAGTACAAATGTGTGGCCGATGGCATCAACTTTAAGACAATGCTGCATGTATTTGACCCTCATATGTCAATACCATTTTTCTCATATAACCAAACTGTATTAATTAGAATTTGATTAAAATTAACATGCAGACGGTTTTCTATTTTATACTTTTATCCCTTCTGAATAGAATATGAACTTTATTGATATTGCAAAGGTGCTTCTGAAAAGGCCCCTTTACCAGTGTACTGCCAAATTTTCCTTATTTATTTGTCCAATTTCTATAATATCATTGTCTGATATATGATGTGAAGGTAAACCCAAGGCCATGGTTGACAGACAATGGGATAGGCCTTTTTGAAACTCCTGTAAAAGTGTTTTTTTTTTCAAATATACTTCTTATTTTACTCATAAAACAGTTATGTACAAGGAGAACAAAATCTGTACAAGAAAAGATAAGAATATACAGACATTGTAGCACCTATCTTATTGCAGTTACAGCTACAATAAATTCTTAATATGGAGTTATCAATTCACTTTTTTCATCTCTAATGAGCAAAACCCCTTCACCCTTGAGTTGGGCACAAAGCTCATCCATCCACAGCCCTTGAAAGGAAGAACAATGCCACCAGAGTCCTAAAAAACACACTTACAACACAATTTCCATAAAGAGAACATAACAACAATATGGATACAATGCCACAAGCCTTGATAAGGTGACTGATGAAAGAGTTAGTCCCCAAGAACAGTTGCTCTCCAATGAATGGTACCCTGGATCATTTCAGAGAACCTTTGCTATGCTAATTTCCAACATTGACAAGAAAACCGACACTCCCAAAGAATGCATTTGGCAGCTTCATCTTGGGGCGGAAAATGCATTTATCATCTGTGAAATTACTCTTCACCAACCTGGGGCACATAAAAGTTTTAAACGGTTTACCATGCGGGGCACATCAAATTGGTTACCACTGAGGGCATAGAATGAGTCCAAATGGAGTCCAATAGACTTTATTTGCCCAAATTAACCCTAGCCAATCCAGAAGAAAAAAAATAAAATAAAATAAAAATCAAGGAATCGCTCAGGAAGCGTTTTCGGGAGCGATTTTTTTGCCCGGGATCGCTCAGGAATCAATCCAGAAGCGTAGATTCCGGAGCGATTCTGGATCGATTCCTAAAATTCCAGGGAGCATTTTTTTCTCCAAGGAAACGCGAATTACAAAATCGATTCCGGGAGGAATCGCGATTCTGGAATCGATTCCTCATCGATTCCTTCCGGATCGCGAATTGGGATCGATTCGTGGGGGTGCAGAGTGATTCCCAACAGCGTAGCATAAAACATCCATACATTATATGATTCATCTGTATAGCTCATGAAATGAAAACGCAATTTCCCAGCACCAAAACTATAATAAAGAATACAAGCAACTGCAATAATTTAACACAAAAGAGCAACATTGGTGTCTGCAATAAATTAAGAAATGCAATTCTCCGTAGTTAAAACTTTTAACTCAAGCACATCATCATTGATACCGCAGAAGCAATCCTTAGTGTATGGGTTCAACAAGTCAACACTAGTATTCAACCTCCAGCGTTTAGCTGCAATAAAGGCCATTGATTGATTCTATAGGTTTCTATAGGCAACCAACAAACTAAACAACACTTTCCTTTCGAGTTTCAACTCTCTAATCATGCGAGTTGTTTTCCAACACTACAATCAACTAGTGGTCACCCACATTCATCCAACATACCATACAAACAACAATGTTTTTCTCCAATCAACCAAAAGAAATGAACATATACAATGCTTTCAATTTCTTCCTCTTTGGTTTTTTGATGATTAAGTTTTAAGAATGCTTGGAACATGAAGAAACAACCATCTTCCTTGACATAACAGTAAGCATCAATAGCAGCCACTAGACAGAAGCAATAACAAGCTTGTATAATTGGTAGCTGGCCACAAAAGTCTGCAGAAAACGAACCAAAATGATGACTTTTTAGCAACAATGTGCTATTATCATAATTATCAATTTATTTAAGATAAAAACAACATCATCTTCCAGCAGTGGTCTCTTTAATGTGTCATTTTAACTTTACATGAAAGAAACAACTAAGTACTCAGAAGTGGCAAATTCAATAACAATGGTAAGGAATGACCTCAAATAAGGAGAAATACTATGTCTGACAGTAGGAGTAGGAAAATCTCCACTTGGAAGAGTTTTTCTTGAAATATTTCCAAATCTTGACATTTTGCAATGAACAACAACAGAAAGTCAACTTTCACAACAATTGTAAAACCACACAAGTATCCAACATATGTAAAAAAATTGTTCCAAATACATAATAATTTTTGTTAGCACACACAAAAAAACAAATCACCTCAACATTTGTCAGCATCCTTTCATCGGCTACAGTGTCTATGTGGCAAAGCCATAAAACCTACGCTGTTGGGAGCGGGAGCAAAGCGGGGAGCGAGGAGCGGGAGTGGGAGCGAAAAGTGAAATTTTCAAAAGCTTCCGTCTCGGGAGCGTTTTTAATATAATATATATTTTAATATATTTTGATGCATATAAATTAAAAAAAACATGTATTATGCCAAATTAGCTATAGAAAACATCAAAACATAGATATTCATATAACCATTTAGTACACATTGATACAACATCACTCATCTAGGACATCTCAGAAGATTTTCTGGAATGACATAGCTATGGTAATGACCATTTGCAAGTGATGTCTTTAAATCCAATATCAAACTTGCAAAGATATTAAGTTATTGTTAAGATTTACTTTGTCAAACAAACTCTATGATTGAATTTTTGTAACAAAAGTTGAATTTTTGTAAGGGAAGTACAAATGTGTAGCCGATGGCATCAACTTTAAGACAATGCTGCATGTATTTGACCCTCATATGTCAATACCATTTTTCTCATATAACCAAACTGTATTAATTAGAATTTGATTAAAATTAACATGCAGACGGTTTTCTATTTTATACTTTTATCCCTTCTGAATAGAATATGAACTTTATTGATATTGCAAAGGTGCTTCTGAAAAGGCCCCTTTACCAGTGTACTGCCAAATTTTCCTTATTTATTTGTCCAATTTCTATAATGTCATTGTCTGATATATGATGTGAAGGTAAACCCAAGGCCATGGTTGACAGACAAAGGGATAGACCTTTTTGAAACTCCTGTAAAAGTGTTTTTTTTTCAAATATACTTCTTATTTTACTCATAAAACAGTTATGTACAAGGAGAACAAAATGTGTACAAGAAAATATAAGAATATACAGACATTGTAGCAGCTATCTTATTGCAGTTACAACTACAATAAATTCTGAATATGGAGTTATCAATTCACTTTTTTCATCTCTAATGAGCAACACCCCTTCACCCTTGAGTTGGGCACAAAGCTCATCCATCCACAGCCCTTGAAAGGAAGAACAATGCCACTAGAGTCCTCAAAAACACACTTACAACACAATTTCCATAAAGAGAACATAACAACAATATGGATACAATGCCACAAGCCTTGATAAGGTGACTGATGAAAGAGTTAGTCCCCAAGAACAGTTGCTCTCCAATGAATGGTACCCTGGATCATTTCAGAGAACCTTTGCTATGCTAATTTCCAACATTGACAAGAAAACTGACACTCCCAAAGAATGCATTTGGCAGCTTCATCTTGGGGCGGAAAATGCATTTATCATCTATGAAATTACTCTTCACCAACCTAGGGCACATAAAAGTTTTAAACGGTTTACCATGCGGGGCACATCAAATTGGTTACCACTGAGGGCATAGAATGAGTCCAAATGGAGTCCAATAGACTTTATTTGCCCAAATTAACCCTAGCCAATCCCGAAGAAAAAAAATAAAATAAAATAAAAATCAAGGAATCGCTCAGGAAGCGTTTTCGGGAGCGATGTTTTTGCCCGGGATCGCTCAGGAATCGATCCAGAAGCGTAGATTCCGGAGCGATTCTGGATCGATTCCTAAAATTCCAGGGAGCATTTTTTTCTCCAAGGAAGCGTGAATTACAAAATCGATTCCGGGAGGAATCGCGATTCTGGAATCGATTCCTCATCGATTCCTTCCCGATCGCGAATTGGGATCGATTCGTGGGGGTGCAGAGCGATTCCCAATAGCGTAGCATAAAACATCCATACATTATATGATTCATCTGTATAGCTCATGAAATGAAAACGCAATTTCCCAGCACCAAAACTATAATAAAGAATACAAGCAACTGCAATAATTTAACACAAAAGAGCAACATTGGTGTCTGCAATAAATTAAGAAATGCAATTCTCCATAGTTAAAACTTATAACTCAAGCACATCATCATTGATACCGCAGAAGCAATCCTTAGTGTATGGGTTCAACAAGTCAACACTAGTATTCAACCTCCAGCGTTTAGCTGCAATAAAGGCCATTGATTGATTCTCCTTAGGATGACTGACAAAGGTCTACCCATGATTACAATCAATGGCTAAAAACATAATCTATGGCAACAATATCCCCACAAAGTGGCAAAAAACATAATCCATGGCAACAATATCACCACCATTGATCTAGCTCTGACGCCTTGTTGATTGTATGAGACAGCACATAAAAAGAGAACTGATGAAGGAAAAGAAGGCAAATACGAACTTAGAAAAGAAGAGAAGGAGAATACGATGATTGATCAGTTCATTGATCATTATGAATTGATTGTCTTACATAAATCCACGCACAAAATTGATAACCACTTGAAAGGAAGAAGTGAAATAAATCTAATGAGACTTCAATTTATAAAACATTATTAACAAGTTCAACAAAATTTAATTACTCACTAACATTTGTTGCATACTAAAACTCAATCATAACCCTCATGTCTAATTAAATGACCATCATTTGTAATAGTTTTCACAGAGACAATTGCGTTTTTTACAGTTGACAGGGACTTGCAGCTTTGCTGCTATTAATCATGTTATATATATATCTGTTCAATACAAAATAATTTAAATTTTAAACACCAAAGCTGATGCATTTCGGAAATTGGGGGCCACACAAGGGAGAGGTGGCAGAAGTGTTTGGCCTTCAAAGATGGGGAGTTAATTTGACTATTGGAATTTTGTTGGTGCTTTGAAGTTGTTGTGCGATTTGATAACCAGATGCTGCAATTCAATTCCAGAGTGGGAAACTATCTTTTTAAGTTTTGAAATCTGAGGCTATTGATTCACAGGAGATTTTGTTTTCCTAGTGCTAATCTCCGGAGTTTTGGGGATCCCTTATGACTCATATCCATGTTTGGCCATTATTTTGCATACACACAGTCTAAAGGGAAAGACATCAAACAGTGCTCCTGATCAAATAGTACCCACCTGACCAACCCGTTGACATGGAATACTATACTACGCTTCATGATTTGCTCAGGTGTCAAAAGTTCAGTCCTTTTATATTTGGATTCAAAACTTTTCGTGGACAAGAATATTCGGGGGAAGGGGGTGAGAGATTGGTTTTAATTTCTTCCATGACTTGCAGAGTTTTTTTCTTGACTTGACTTGTATAGGGACTTTTCTTGACGGATATGTTGCAAGATCACCCTTATTTGGTTTCCCTTCTGTTTTCCCGTGCTCATTGCGTGGATCTAGGTAAGGTTCTTTGTGACAATACACCAAATTTTTGGCAACAACTTTGCTGTAAATTCACAACCTGCTCTATCTCCACCAAGATAGGACATGGTTTTATGGACTTTGACACTTCATCACACTCGAAACTTCTCCACTTTACAGGTAAGTTAGGGATTGCAAATGGGTAAGACCTTGCATCCCACTTGAATTCGACACAGATGGCATCGTGACAATGTAGTTTCAACTCGTTGTTCTGTTCCTCCTTTTACTGGAGGTTGTTCAATCTCTGTCATGTCATGGATGGAAGTTCTAGGTATTGATGGAAAAATTTAAGTTAACCCCCTCACTATTTCAATTGGAAGACTTTGCAAGATCTCATTGGAAATATTTATTGCTACAGGGTTTGATGATTGAGTATGCCCTGTAGCTCATTGTTTCCTAAGTAGTCGATGAACTGGACCACAAATGGGGCATTCCATTTTGCGACAATGTTGGTGATGACGTAGAAAAGTCCAAGATCCATTGTAACATGGATAACGGCAATCTCTTTCATCGCATTGAGTTATGTGTGCCCGCAACTGTTCCACTGTTTGACAATGGTGAGTTTGACATTGGCTTTCTGAAGCTAAACATTTACTAGCATGGCACAAAGAGAGTAGCCAACATTGTTGTTTGAGATATTGCAACCTACATACTTCGGCATCAAAAGTTTGGTTGGACATTTCTCGCAGTTAAAAGTATCTTCAACTAAATTTTCACCTCTTGTTTGAGATGTTGCAGGGAACATCGACCCATTCCAGAAACTTCTCGAGGAGGCTGATGTTGTTGAGTATGTCTTGAGCTAGTACTTGCTGTAGACCTTGGTTGTGTGGCTGTTGGTACTGTACCAAAGTTGGAACTTGAATTTTTTCCACAGACAACTCTTGCTTCCCTAACAAGCTTGTTTCCCGTCTAACTCGAGAAGCAATATCATTAAATTTTTTCCACAGACAACTCTTGCTTCCCTAACAAGCTTGTTTCCCGTCTAACTCGAGAAGCAATATCATTAAAACCATTATTAGATAAGACTTGCTGTCGCTCTTGAGGCAATAATGCATGTAGCTCCTTCAATGTTTTTAGATAGTTGTGGATTCATCTTATGGGAATTCAGTGAGTTATCATTCAATAATCGAGGTTGCTTACTCGGGTGGACTGAAACATCTTTTCTGACAACTCTTTTAGGATGTTTCCTTCTGAGGTGATTCAATGCTTCCTTGATATTCTACAAAGACTAATGATTTAGACTGATTTGATTGGGCGAATTGAAGTGAGTGCCATCAGGATCCATGGAGGATCCGGGTTCCCCTAAGCCTGGGTTGTTTCTTTCTGCTTTCCCTTTAGGAGGAGATTCAAAGCTCAATCCAAGTTCCAGTAAGCGGACATTATCTGAGACCAAAGTATTGAGTTGGGAGGATCAGAACCTCAAGGTCCTAGTCCTAATCATAAATCATGGGAATTGGAATTGATACTCCTACACCAAATCACGGGAATTGGAATTGATACTCCTACACCAAATGATACTAATAGCAGGATTAAATGATGGGAATTGGAATCGATACTCCTACATAATCAAATGATAGTAACAGAAGTGCAAACAATGAAGGTCCAGAGAATTCAATCACATATTTTTCCAAAAGGACTCTTAACCGGTTGTTGAGAAAGCTTTAAAAGAATTGTGCATGCATGAACAGGAGGGAGAACATGTCAAAGTCAAGAGGAACCTTGACTGTTTGGTGGGCAGGAAGAAACTGCTTCTGCATCTCTTGTCCACTCTGTACGCTCGGATAGGCGAAATTCCTACGTGGGGTTTATGCATCCTAAGCCTCAATATTGCATATGAATCTTGGGTTCGAATCAATTTGCAGAGATTGCTTGGAGTATGTGAATCTGCTTTAGGTTGGATTATGGATGTTTTGGGAATTTTGGTGTTGCTATATGCTTGTCTGTCATATTTTTTCGTATGGAGTATTTTCATAGTTGGAGAAGACATTCCTTTGAATATATAGAAGGGTTGAAAAAGGTGGCTTTTGTGTTAAGGTAGCTTCATGAGGGGGTTGTATTGAAATTGTCAATTTTAATTTTTGTATGAGATTTAATATGCAATTAACCATGTATACCAAATTTGTATTTCGTAACCATATGAAGGAAAGACTACATCATGCTAGGATTGTATTTGAAATTATCAATTTTAACTTTTGTACGAGACTTAATTTGCAATTAACCTTGTGTATAGAATTTATATTTCGTAACCATACGAAGAAAAGACTACAACGTGAGGGGATTGTATTTGAAATTATCAATTTTAAGTTTTGTATGAGATTTAATATGCAGTTAACCACGTATATCAAATTTGTATTTCGTAACCTATGAAGAAAAGACTACAATATTTTCCTCTCTGGAGCATCATTTCCTTGTTGTGGTTATGGGCAAGATGGACGCTTTAGTTAAATCATCTTTATAAAGTATGAGATATTTATAAGGGTTTTGACTTCCTGCACGTTGTTTCATTCATATACTTAAAAGAAATGGCATATAATTTACAAGTTCATTAATAACAGTACCGAATATTGTATTCCTCTTTTACTATAGACAGCCTGTTATTCTTGCAACTTATTTCGATGGCAATTTCAGTGTAGATTTTATTAGCAAAAGATACATGGCTGCGAGCCCACTAGGAGATGCAAAATATTGGACTCTGCTGTGGATGAGTCTAATTGAATATGGGTATGCTTCTCGTGTCAAGAGTATTGGCTCACACATTGACCGTAGATTGCCCTTGTCTCTCCTCCATAACATTCAAAGACCATTGATCAACGGGGATGCTCCATGACATTCAAAGGGCAAAAATAGTCTATGGAATGCTATCTCTCCCAATCGTTAGCAAAAGATACATGGCTGCGAGGCTACTAGGAGATGCAATATATTGGACTCTATTGTGGATAAGTCTAATTGAATATGGGTATGCTTCTCGTGTCAAGAGTATTAGCTCACACATTGACCATAGATTGCCCTTGTGTCTCCTCCATAACATTCAAAGACCATTAATCAACGGGGATGCTCCATAACATTCAAAGACCATTGGGGCAAAAATAGTCTATGGAATGCTATCTCTCCTAATCATTTTCATGTATAGCTCAAAGTGTTGCTTCAATATTGCTGACTTATAGATGGACTTTTTACTAAAAATGCATGAGCAGTGGCATAGGTTGTATGACATTATTAAGATGTGATGCTCAGGACATCATCTTCTTTTGAAATTCTAGACTTGATTCCAATTCTCCTGCCATACAATGAATTTCCTCGAGTAGCTGTTTTCTTGGCTTGAAATGTGATTATCTATGCGTATTTGAATAGGCAAATGAGATAAGAACTACTGTGGAAGTCAACATTTTAGCTAAAGGCTCCTACAAAGGTATAAATTATTTACGCATGCCACAGAACACCATAGCATTAGGAGGCCAACAAGTAATTTTTATCTCTTCTAACAGCTTCCATGGTTCAAAAATGTTTCCCTACCCTGCAACAGAACTCTGAGCCTCAAAAAGTTTCCCTGCCCTACAACAGTGATCTAACAGAATTCTATTCTAATGACTCGTTACACACATTTCATGTACAGACTCAACCTATGGAAATAAATTAATTGTCCGTCATTCCTCACCACTGCGAAAGGAACCATGTCAAAATTATTTGCAAAAGCCCTTGTGTATCAAAGGGTTGTTGATTTCAAAAGATCTACTGGCTCTTTGTAGGCAACGAACTTCTAGGAAATGATATCTAGCTTTGTCTCTGAAGGCTTGTTCTATGCTGCTTGGGCCAAGAAGACTAAAGCTAGTGTCCACGTGGGGGGGGCTTACTGTGCCAGACTAGTAGGGCTTGTCTCTTAAGGCTTTCACTTAAAACAAATTAGAAGGACATTTTCGCACGCCGGAAACAATCTTTTTTATTTTGGATAACTTATACCTTTAAAGATTTCCAAGAGTATGTTTTGCATCCTCCAGATCACACCTCTAATTATAAAGCCAGGGGGACTGAATTGCAATGGATTTATGGAAAGAAAAGCATGTGATGTGGTGTAACAAATTGTATGAACACTAGAAGCAAACAAGGAACATGGTTGATTTAAGAATGTCCTCATAAAGATGCGGTATTCTCGGAAGTTAATTTTGAGACAAATTTTGTACTATAAATCTGTGTACTTTTGGAATATGATTATCCGAGTTTAGTGGAAATTTCTCATCTTCTTGAGCATGGGTTCTTCGGAACACCAATGTTCTAGACTCTCCACGAGCATATGAATCTGCCATTATATCTCTTTTTTCTTTTTCGTTTTCTTTTTTTCTCTTTTAGCAAAGGTCGAGCTATCTAACAACTTGTAGGAAATGGTAAGCCTTCTGGCACTGTCCTCCGCTAAATGAGAGTTATTTGTTTCTATGGTAATATTTACTGTAGGGTAGTAGTGAAAGTTCAAATGCATATGTTATGAAGAATTGTATTTCGTGAATGAGAAACAGATTACAACGAGACTTAAAATCCACTGAGCTGCCACCTTGCCAAACATAGCCAAGAAGGGTTCACACATCGACACAAGCCCTAGCAATAGAGAACTTCAATGTTGTTGAATATCTTCGATTTGCCACCTTTCCAAACATAGCCAAGAAGGGTTCACACATCGGCACAACCCTAGCAATAGAGAACTTCAATGTTCTTGAATATCTTCAATTTGATATTGTTTTGAACAACAAACTTTACCATTGGAAGATGGAATTTCTCCTAGTTAAAGAGGCTGGAGTCACTGTTGAAAGCAGACTGGCACCTTCTTTCTTTTCTAAATGGCACCTACAAAGAGAACGGAAAACTTTGTTGAGGTTTATGCCAAAAATTAGCAAGCTACCTTGCATTCCTAAGAAAACCATTTAACATGCAAAGGGAGTGTAGTGGTGCCTTAACTGTTAAAATATGGCTTAGCAACATCCATCCCAGCAAAAGAGATTTCAGATATCTAGCTTTCCAATATAATCCACATATCTTAAGGCCTGGGCCTGCCTTTTACTAAAATCAATCCACCTAAATTATGCTGTAATTATAAACCTAGGAAACTGAATTGCAATGGATTCATGCCTTAAAAAATAGCTGAGTAATTAATATCTTCTCATCGTACAGCATTCCACTAATACGATGCTTGAACTTATAATTACTTAAAAGTCATGGTTGACATGTGACAAAGTTGACAATCCTGCAAGTATTCCTGATCGGCCTTGAATATGCGTTAAAAGTTTGACTTCTAACTCTCCTATGATTTTCTTCCAATCCTAGGCTTAAACCTGAATTATTTTACATTAGCAAGTTCCTTTAGCATACACAGCAGGAAATCACTTGAATAAAAAAGTAGGCACCGACATATCAAATAAATGTGCTCTCATCTTGGACCTGTTATGAATTCCTTGCTTCCCATGGCAAGGATTGCTTTCTCCCGATTATCAATTCCAGCCCCAAGTCCCCAAGTCTCAAATTGGTAAATCATCACGGGTAAGATGGGAATTAAAATGGATAAAACATTGTTCGACATTCTCCACACGTAGGGAATGTGGAATATTTAAAGAACACCTTTCGAGATTATAATGAGAAATTGGAAGAGATCTTATCGGAGAGGAGAATATTGTTACTTTTGAGGCCATATCCAATCCAACTCCAAAAGAAAGATAGTCAGCCTGAAGAGAATATTGTTACTTTTGAGGCCATATCCAATCCAACTCCAAAAGAAAGATAGTCGGTATGAAGGACGTTGTTATGCCCAAGAAACGGAAGTAAAAAAATGCTTCGATTTTAGTGCTGCCTCCATATTTGTAAGAGATTCAGTGTTAGAAGCTAGAAGCTCCATATTTACAAGAGATTCAGAGATTCAGTGTTCGAAGCTAGAAGCGCGGGCCTCCTGTTCGATTTTAGTGTTAATATTGTTGGCCTCCATTTGTAAGAGATGGAAGGCTCCAAAAATTGGCGTATGCCGCTGTGAGTGGCCAACACACGGTATTCTTTAGTAAAAGGCGAAAGAATAGTTCGCTTTGTGTCGACCACACGGCTCCGTAATCTTCCCTGTACCATCTTCGCTTACCTATACTTCCTTCTTTCTCTATTACAAATGCGCCCATCAATGTGGGACATCATTTAACACCTTTCTACCATCCTATGCTATCATATACAGCTTTTACATATTTTTCCAAGGCGTTGCCTGCTCCTTCATGCTCACTCCACCCTTGGAACAGATAACCATTAGAATACAGTGAAATAAACATCCCTGCGCTGAACTACATTAGTTTAGAAAACGTATACAGTGAAATAGAGATGCCCGAGCTCATCTTCTGTAGGCAATTTAAAAAACAAACATTGTTAGATTAGCAAGTTTCCTTGGATCAAAACCACAATCCATGTTAATAAGGTTGGGATCAAAAACACAATTTATATTTCTGTTGAGTTTTATACATTCATCTTCATTTTCATGTGATAATTCAATTAATTGGTACAGAAACGTGAGAGCAGATGCAATGCATGATCTTTGCTCCAGCAATTTATTATATATATTTTCAAATCTTTGGTAGTTTGTGACAGCAGCAGCATATCAATATTATATTTTCAAATCATTTGTAATTTGTAATTTGTGACAGCAGCATATCAATCTTTTGTAAATTGGGCTATGCTTGACAACAACATATCCATGAGAGCTAATGAAGGAGACTCGTATTCCTTTATTTCATGGATAGTAGATATCCATGAACTGCTGAAGACACAACCTTGAGGCTTTAACAAGAGTTGTAGCAGAATGTAAAATAATGTTAGAATCGGCAAAATGGAAACAGCAATGATCCATCCATCCATCATCATGAACTGTTTAATCTTTGTTAAATACCTGACTGTAGCTAGCTGGGACTATTTAATTGTATTTACTATGCACCAGCATGCTTGACAACAACATATATCCATCCATCCATCATCATGAACTGTTTAATCTTTGTTAAATACCTGACTGTAGCTAGCTGGGACTGTTTCATTGTATTTACTATGCACCGGCATGCTTGACAACAACATATATCCATCCATCCATCATCATGAACTGTTTAATCTTTGTTAAATACCTGACTGTAGCTAGCTGGGACTATTTAATTGTATTTACTATGCACCCGCATGCTTGACAACAACATATATCCATGAGCTAATGAAGGAGATCCATATTGGATACAACAAGAGTTGCAGCAAAATGCAATTTACATTTAAAATAAGTAAGTGTTCGAATCGGTCAAACTGAAACTACTACCAATCATCATTATTAGTGTTACATCCCCTCTGATTGGAACTGTAACTGATTACTTCGTTAAATACATCCTTGGCAAACCTTGCCACTGTTAACTGTAACACTAACAAATACAAAAGTGAAGAGCAATACAACAAGAGTTGCATATGATGTAATTTACAAGTCAGAATCGGTCAAATTGAAACACCAATGTTCATAAATGAAAGGTTACTACTATCCATCATCATATTCATTGGTTTTACATCCTGATTGGAACTGTAACTGATCACTTTCTTAAATACATCCACTCCTGCTTGCTACTTACTTCCTTGGCAAACCCGGCCACTGTCAACTTTAACACTACCAAAACACAAGTGAAGAGAGAAATACAAGTTTTGGTCCGTCCACGCATTTTCTTTCATTCCTTCTCTATACAAAGCTTGCCACTGCAAAAACGGTTCAACTCTATCAAGTACAAAATATCGCATGCCACTATCATTATTAGTTTTTACTTTACTTTCTTGATAGAGCGAAGAAATAAACACAACCTTGAGGCTTTAACAAGAGTTGTAGCAGAATGTAAAATAAATGTTGGAATCGGCAAAATGGAAACAGCAATGATCCATCCATCCATCATCATGAACTGTTTAATCTTTGTTAAATACCTGACTGTAACTAGCTGTGACTATTTAATTGCATTTACTACGCACCAGCATGCTTGACAACAACATATCTACGAGAGCTAATGAAGGAGATCCATATTGGAGAGTAGATCCATGACATGAACTGAACTGAACTGAACTGTTGTGAAGATATAACAAGAGTTGCAGCAAAATGTAATTTACAAGTGTTGGAATCGGTCAAATTGAAACACTAACAACTGTCAACTGTAACACTAACAAAAACAAAAGTAAAGAGAGAAATACAAGGTTTGGACCGTGCAGGCGTTTTCTGTATAAAGCTTGCCACTGTTTAATTCTATGAAAGAGAGGAACTCGCTTGCCAGTGGGCAGGATTATTGATAGAGCGTAGAAATAATCATTTACAGACAGAGGAAATCGCCTACCACCGATGGAACGCGATCTGATTAGGATTTATTTACTTACTAGCATTACGTCTTTTTACGATGGAACGATCTGATTAGGATTTGTTTACTTACTATCATTACGTTTTTTTACGATGGAACGATCTGATTAGGATTACTATCATTACGTGTTTTCAAGTTTGTGTATGTTGGTTGGAGGCCGCGCGAATCATCTAAATATAATATTTATTATAACTTGTTATGTTTGTGTTGGTTGGAGGCCGCGCGAACGCGAGCCCCCGCTGCCACAAATTATGACGTGCACTCTCCTCAGTGGGAGATGCTAGGAAGACCCCCCTCCCAAGTGCAATGGAGGTGGCCTCTCTAGGCCATCGGCCTTCCTGATCACCGATTGACCCCGCCCAGGTAAGTATGTCTTCCTATCTTCCTCTTTCCTCTTTTGTACTCTCCCTCTTCCCCTCTTCCATCATCATCTTTTGCATGTGGGATAAATTCATCACATTATAGTCACTTTCACTCACTCAATTTTTATGTTCCATGTGACATTTTAATTATAATTGATGATTATTTTTTATGATGATTACGTCCCCGTAAGAAAAATGAGATGTGTCAAAATCTAATGTGTGGATTTGAATTCTGCTACGGGTTTCATTTCATTGATTGAAGGTCTAGTGAACTAAATCTTCGCTTACTTCTCGCCCCAAATTTCACAAATTAATATTTAGCAGTCGCTCATCCTACCTCTACTTTGTTTGCCTCCTCGATTTCACAGAGGATGGAATTTCATTTTTGTTGTGTGAAGGATTTATTATACTCTAAGGCAACAAAGGATTTTGGGCAGAGGAAGATTTAGTTCACTCCGTTGTAAATCATGACGCTGGCCACTTGTCATGTGTCAAAATCTAATGTGTGGATTTGAATTCTGCTGCGGGTTTCATTTCATTGATTGAAGGTCTCATTGTGTTGGACAATATGAGATATCCAACCGCCCTCAAGACTTTAAGCCTTTCTTCCTTTTGATTTGATTTCACCGTATACTGAGAAACCGAGAACACCCATTAACAAGTGAGGTTTTAAGTCATTGGTATTCTCTGAACTGAGCTACACGAAATGCATCATTCAAAGAACTCGACTTTTGCTACATTACTATCTCTTCCACATCTTCAAATAAAATACTTTAACCCGTCTCTCATCTGTATACCCCACACACCCATACTTTAAAGTGATTGATTCGTCGGGTTGGTTACGGGCTGCCTTCGCTACCAACCAACCCACCAACCAGGTTGTCCACTTTGAAGGTTCATTAAACTTTGTGCACCTATCCAAGAAGCAATCAAACAATACGGTTTGAATAAAATCTAGGAAATAGAAGCTCTAAAATCCTATCAGGCATGAACCTTCTCGAGGCAATTATATATTTACATTGCAGTCCATATGCACTGATGGGCCTTGGGAAGGCACACCGACCATCGATCTTCGTTGGACCACCATCGGAGCTACTTCAACCATGCACTCTTCCATGACAATTTCCTAAATAAAATATAACATGTCAATTTGCCTCCAGGATTTCCAGTTGCTTACCCTGCTTTAGGCATTTGCAGAGGACATTTATTTTTGCATATTAACACCAACAATCGCTTACTTCTCGGCCCAAATTTCACAAATTAATATTTAGCAGTCGATCATCCTACCTCTACTTTGTTTGCCTCCTCGATTTCACAGAGGATGGAATTTCATTTTTGTTGTGTGAAGGATTTATTATACTCTAAGGCAACAAAGGATTTTGGGCAGAGGAAGATTTAGTTCACTCCGTTGTAAAAATGCTTTGGGCTATATGACCTCCCCTTCTCAACTCAGGAAGAATTTAAAAATGCTTTGGGCTATATGACCTCCCCTTCTCAACTCAAGAAGAATTTAAAAATGCGAAGAAGAATTTAAAAATGCGAAGAAGAATTTATGACCTCCCCTTCTCAACTCAAGAAGAATTTAAAAATGATCTGGGCTGCGACCTCCCCTTCTCAACTCAAGAAGAATTTAAAACTGCTCTGGGATTTTTGACCATTTTGAGTCTCAACTCAAGAGTTTAAAAAATGCTCTGGGATTTTTGACCATTTTGAGTCTCAACTCAAGAGTTTAAAAAATGCTCTGGGCTTTGACAATTTTGAATGAGATGAGGAAAAACTGCTCTAGGCTTTGACCATTTTGAATGAAATGAGGCTGAGGCTCTTCGTTTGCAAGTTTGAGCTTGGATCGAAAAGCTTTAATCAGATTAGGGTCTTAGTTTGCCTGTTCGATCTCAGTGTTAGAAGCTCGTAGCGCGGGCCTTAAGCTTGTTCAAATTTAGTGTTAATATTGTTGGCCTCGTGTTAGAAGCTAAAAGCACGGGCCTTAAGCCTGTTCGATCTCAATGTTAGCAGGAGTTGGAAGCGAGGGCCTTAAGCTTGTTCAGCCTGTTAGTTTCTAGTGTTAGTATTGTTCAGTGTTAAAAGCTAGAAGCGCGGGACTTAAGCCTGGTCGATTCTAGTGTTAATATTGTCCATTTGTAAGAGAGTTAATATTGTTCAGTCTTAATATTGTCCATTTGTAAGAGATGGAAGGCTCCAAAAATTGGCTTATGCCGCTCGATTTTAGTTTTAATAATGTTGGCCTCCATTTGTAAGAGATGGAAGGCTCCAAAAATTGTCGTATGCCACTGTGAGTGGTCAACACACGGTATTCTTTAGTAAAAGGCGAAAGAATAGTTCGCTTTGTGTCGACCACACGGCTCCGTAATCATCACTGTACCATCTTCGCTTACCTATACTTCCTTCTTTCTCTTTTACAAATGCGCCCATCAATGTGGGACAGCATTTAACATCTGTATACCATCATCCTATCCTATCCCTAACATCTGTATACCATCATCCTATCCTATCCCTATCATAGTAACAGGTTTTACATATTTTTCCAAGGCGTTGCCTACTCCTTCATGCTCACTCCACCCTATAATACAACGGATAACCATTAGAATACAGTGAAATAGAGATCCCTGCGCCGAACTATATTAGTTTAGAAAATGTATACGGTGAAATAGAGATGCCTGAGCTCATCTTCTGTAAGCAATGTAAAAAACAAACATTGTTAGATCAAAACCACAATCCATGTCCATGTTAACAAGGTTGGGATCAAAAACACAATTTATATTTATGTTATATTCATTTTCATGTGACAATTCACTTAGTTGGTACAGAAAAGAGAGAAGATGCAATGGATGATCTTTTCTCCAGCAATTTATTACAGATATTTTCAAATCTTTGGTAATTTGTGACAGCAGCAGCATATCAATGTTATATTTTCAAATCATTTGTAATTTGTGACAGTAGCATATCAATCTTTTGTAAATTGGGCTATTCTTGACAACAACATATCCATGAGAGCTAATGAAGGAGACTCATATTCCTTTATAAATGCTTGACAACAACATATCCAACATATCCATGAACTGCTGAAGATACAACCTTGAGGCTATAACAAGAGTAGAGTTGTAGCAAAATGTAAAATAAATGTTAGAATCAGTCAAATGGAAACAACAATGATCCATTAGTTGTAATAACATCCATCATCATGTTAAACATCCTGATTGGAACTGTAACTGTTTAATTTGTTAAATACCTGACTGTAACTAGCCGTGACTATTTAATTGTATTTACTATGCACGAGTTTGCTTGACAACAACATATCCATGAGCTAATGAAGGAGATCCATATTGAATAGTATATCCATAACTGAACTCAACTGTTGTGAAGATATCACAAGAGTTGCAACAAAATGTAGTTTACATGTAAAATAAGTGTAAATTGAAACACCAATGTTCATAAATGAAATAAGTGTATATCCATCATCATCGTATTCATTAGTTTTACATCCCGATTGGAGCTGTAACTCCTGCTTGCTACTTCCTTCGCAAACCCAACCACTGTAAACTGTAACACTAACCAAAACAAAACGGTCCATCCATCCATCATCATGTTAAATTTGGAACTGTAACTGTTTAATTTGTTAAATATCCGACTGTAACTAGTTGTGACTATTTAATTGTATTTACTATGCACGAGCATGCTTGACAACAACATATCCACGAGAGCTAATGAAGGAGATCCATATTGGATAGTAGATTCACAACATGAACTGAACTGAACTGTTGTGAAGATATAACAAGAGTTGCGGAGTCAAGGATACGGTGATCTCTTGGTGAGGATAGATGGATTTCATTCCATCCACCCGGGTTCAATTCTGTTGAGACATCTTCTGGCTTGGATGACCGGCTGACGGTTTCCGTGTGTGTTAGCTTTCCTTGATTCCTTCGGAATAGCAAGAGGGTGATTTTTCAGCTGAAAAAAAAAAAAAAAACAAAAACAAAAACAAAAACCAAGAGTTGCAACAAAATGTAATTTACAAGTGTTGGAATCGGTCAAATTGAAACACCAATGCTCATAAATGAAATAACTGCCTTGAAGTTGCTATCCATCATATTCATCATTAGTTTTGCATACTGATTGGAACCGTAACTGATTACTTTGTTAAATACATCACTCCACTCCTGCTTGCTACTTGCACTGTCAACTGACACACTGACAAAAACAAAAGTAAAGAGAGAAATACAAGGTTTGGACCGTGCAGGCATTTTCTGTGTAAAGCTTGCCACTGAAAAAACACGGTTTAATTCTATGAAATAGAAGAACTCGCTTGCCAGTGGGAAAGATTATTGTTAGAGCGTAGAAATAATCATTTCCAGACAGAGGAAATCTCGCCTACCACCGATGGAACGATCTGATTAGGAATTATTTACTATCATTACGTTTTTTTTACGATGGAACGATCTGATTAGGATTTGCTATCATTACGTCTCTTTATGTTTGTGTGTGTGTTGGTTGGAGGCCGCGCGAACGCGAGCCCCCGCTGCCACAAATTATGACGTGCACTCTCCTCAGGGGGAGATGCTAGGAAGACCCCCCTCCCAAGTGCAATGGAGGTGGCCTCTCTAGGCCATCGGCCTTCCTCATCACCGATTGACCCCGCCCAGGTAAGTATGTCTTCCTATCCTCCTCCTTCCCCTTTTCTACTCTCCCTCTTCCCCTTTTCCATCCTCTTTTGCATGTGGGATAAATTCATCAAATTATAATCACTTTTACTCACTCTATTTTTCGTTCAACTCTATGCACCTACACAAAAGCAATAAAATAATATGGTTGGAACAAAATTTGAGAAAATAGAAGCTCTAAAATCCTATCAAGCATGAGCATTCCAAAGGACAATTAAATATTTATTATACAGCAATGCCCATGTATCGACGAGACTTGGGAAGGCCCACTGAACATTGATCTTTGTTGGACGACCATAACAGTAACAATGATCATTCATTCTTCAATGACAATTTCCCAAATGCTTCAAGTTCCAACATCAATTCTTCCCAATCCTTATTTGAAGTAGAGGCAAAAGTGGAAATCAAACCCTATCGATGTGAGATTGATGATGTTAAGATGAATCAATGAATGCAACAATTGTAAGTGTTTATTCCAATGTTCATAACATAGAAAATTAGCATAGTATATCATTTCCCAACTAACATTAGAGGGCCATGCCCAAAATTGGTAGGAAAGCCTCGCATAAGGTTGCTTAGGTTGGAGCATGATCCCCTAGTAACTAAGTGGGAGCTGTTCAAAATCCTCATTAAGTCTTAGTCTTACCCTATTAGGTATGAAGAGGATGAATGCATCCGTTCGCGTTACTTCCAATAGAAGAAAGAGTAGAGTGTACAAGAGTACGGCATTGAGTTCATAAAAAACAAGCCATTGTTTTGGGCATATGTCCCAAGAAATATGACGTACTCACCGAGTATCTGGGTGGTCTCCGTGGTCATTTAAGGAGGTAAGTGATGCTCTTTAAATGAAGTTGTCCAAGAATAGAATCTAGAGAATATGGTCAAGAATAAAGGACAACCATATGGTTCCAGACAGAAAGGTCACCAAGAGACTTTCAAGGAGGAGTCAAAATGTAAAGATAAGAGGACAACATCCATTGCACATCGGTGCAAGGATCCAAACAACCCCTTTAACCATTGTAGTCTCATTGGACATGCTGAAGATGGGTGTTGGAAGCTAAATCTACAGTTGAATTCAGAGAACTGGAAGAAAGAGGGAAAGAAGAAGAACATGCTAGTTGTGGATCAAGGCAACTAGGTTGAGAGTAGCTCAGATATAGATGAAAAGATTGTATGCACTACAATGTAGAAGGAAACTCAGCGTAACTATCCTCCATTCCAAGGAAGAGAAGGAGATGACTAAGCTTCTCGATATCAAGATCCAAGTCAAGAAGACAGAGGTGGATGCTTTTTATTTCCAATTTGTAGGCCAAACTCATAGAAAATTATCTAGTAACTAATCTCGGGATGGGTAAACAAGGATGCGGAGCTTAGGATCAATACGTGGTGTAAGATCAAATTTAATGCAAGTGCAAAGTATATTGATGAATTGGTGGTAGATGTAGCACCATTAGATGTGTGTGGTGTACTGTTTGGAATCCCCTACATCTACATGTGGAGATAATGTCTTTCATCATCAATGCATGCAAAGGTGAATCCAAGATCTCTTTGACAAGTGTTATATAAGCCAATAAATTGATAAGTTCAAGTAGAAAGTTTTTGTTACTCTTCTTCAGGCATAATCATAAAGGAGATGGATTGGTAAATGTAAAGGCATCTCTAGAGTGGTCTATTAAAGAGAAGAAACATCGGTTAGAGGAGCTCTTGCAGGCGTATAAAAAATTGTTTCAAGAGCCTAAATGGTTACCACCTAAGCAAGAAGTTGAGAATGAGATACCTCTTTTGCCTAACTCCCCATTTCCGACATAGGGAACTCCCCATTTCCGACATAGGGCTATATAAACAAACCATATTGGAAGTGGATGAAGTGAATAAATAGTTGTAGCAGCGAGAAATTTGACCAAGAGCCTCACCTTGTAGGTCGCCTATAATCACATTACCCATGAAAGATGGGTCTTGGAGAATGTGTATTGACTACGAAGATTTGAATAAGATATCGCATGTGTATTGACTACGAAGATTTGAATAAGATATCGCCAGAATGACTAGATAAGAAGAGGATGAGCATTGCCGGAACAAAGGAATGAGTTTTGCTTCATGAAATGGAATATAAATTCATAGCACTGTTTGCCGGATTTGAAGTTAAATTGAAGCAAACTTCTTTAAGCATTGCATTGGGTATCAAGCTATATTTAAATAATATAAATGCAATGTGACGAGATTTGTAAGGGGATATCCGAGATAAATGTTTATGTCTCTAACAAATTCTAAGGAGAGGATGTGTGAGAAACTTATCGATAGCCTTTGGATTTATTTAATTCTAAGGAAATGATGTTGAGTTTATAAGTAGCTTAAATAATTAACCAATGCCATTCAAAAGGGGATTCAAAATTAGAATTCAATAAAGAAGAGGGTACACATTGTGTAAGAGTTAGGGTTTAAAAACACGATTTTAGCATTCATCTATGATAGAGACGTGATATTTGGAACTACTTGTTAGAGTTTAAAGCACATAGTTTTTACTCTCTTCATATTCGAGATCTCCTTAAATATGGTTAGGTGGTTTTGCAAATTTTAGGGGAAATATAAACAGTCGTGTGTAGGTATAGCCAACAGTAGTATTTATTGGGAAGGAATTTGGTATCATAAATAGAAATGGAAAAGGGGAGGACACCCCTTTCTTAGCAGGGGAAGAACCCTCCATATCCTCCCGAGGCTATAGTCGGTCTAACTCTTCAAATATGGGATCCAATGAAGAGGGATCCCGCACTAGCTCACCACACGACACAATGATGACGAGGATGGCCATTACATGTTTGAACTTGGAGAGAATTTGACACCTTAATGTAAGAACATATATCTCACTATATTGTTATTCAATTTGATTTTGAGGGGTTTTACCCTTTTGGATGTATTAGGTCTAAACAAGGGTTTTACTGTTGATATTAAAATGCAATTTATAAATTATCATTTTACTTGATCTATTATATTGATCCGGTGAAAATATTTTTTGTTTTCATTTTGCAGATAAAATACTCAATAAAATGGACGAAGGTAAGCATCTAGGAGTCCATATTTGTTGGATTTTTCTTTTTATTAAACATGACGCAGGGGTTTCCTCTATCGGTGAAGGAGGGTTTTTGTTATTTCCCTCCCAAGGGTTCAAGTCTCCAAATAAGTGACATGTTATCGCCTCATGGGTGGGTACCCTCATACAAAGGGTTTTCATGCTTGTTTATTTAGGTCGGCTGGTCACACCCATAATGTGTGACAAGACATCCCACCTTTTAATAGGTGATTGCTTGTTGGCACACTAGAGTCTTAAGAGGCAACATGTAGAGACATGTTTTGAATTTTGAACATTGAGAGCCTTTTTTTATTCTTGAACATGTAGATATTTCTATGGATTCTTGAATGTGTTTATGATGAATTTTATTTTATTTGGTGAAGTTTTTGAATGTTGGGACCAAAAATCAAAGGATCTTGTAGCCACCAATTTTTTTTGTGGCTTAAAAAAGTACCAAGAGGCTGCAAGGATAGAAGTCGATGTGCTTCATGAAGTTGTAAAATAAGATAGAAATGGCACACAGTATGAAAGATTATCTTCTTCTTATGCTTTAATTTGCTGTGTTATTTTTACATGCATAATTTAATAAATGGCCAGTTTGGGTTACATGCATAATTTAATAAATGGGCAATTTGGGTTACATGCATAATTTAATAAATGGGCAGTTTGGGTCACATGCTAGGATGATTTCTTTATTCAAACCTATATTTTTAGAACTTGCAAATAGTTGCTTGAGATGTACGGCCCTTTCCCAATATAGTTGTGTGCAAAAATGCATGAATGGTTTTGCTATCGGAATCACACTTGCGTAGTCAGTATTTTGTAGAAATGTATACCTTCATTCTTTTTTTCTTTACAAGCACCCAAGAGTAGTCTGCATTAGGTATATGTGTATTTAAGTTTGTGGACGGATTTAGAAACAAGTATTTGAGAAGATGGGCCCAAGCTTATATATGATTTCCTACAGAAAAAAACAATTACAAACCATTTCCCGTTGATCTTGTAGGGGAGGTATGAAGAAAACGTTTGGAATATGTAGTATGTGTGTAGATGATACCCGCACTTATATCTTAGCTGAAAATTTATGAGGCTAGATTGGGCCTTTGTAAGGGCTAATAACATATATATGGGATTTTTATCTCCTAATATTTCCATTGATCTATGGGGGATATGCATTTGTTGAAAATCCATCACACAGATCTAAACCCTGAAAATATATTTTTTGTTTCTTCGCACCATGTGAAGGTTCTAGATTGGAAGGTAGAATGTTGGTGTGTTGTTACTGAATATGATAGAATTTTTCATGGTTGGCATAACATATCCATGCCGATGAGTGCTAATCAGTTGATAATATTGGTTCATATTATAGTAGATACTAGATCCAACGAAAAACTAGTGTATCAAATAACATAATCTTTGTTTGTATTTGTATGCCTTCTAATGTTCACAATCATTAAGATCGGCATTACAACATGCATTTATGTCAAGGAATGAACTCTGATAACATGATTGTTGTTCAAAAGTGCGTGAAGGGATTTCCATATGACTTTAAAGGTTTCCAAAGTCAAGTGCTATAAAGTTCATCAATTTTGGAAGCACCACATTTCAAGATCAAGATCACACCTCAGTGGTCTCTACGCAACATTATCGGGCTCCTAGATTTATTTTGGGTGAGGTTAGAAAGATTCTTCTATGGTTTAGCCAACAATTTGAAAGGTCGTTCTATGGTTTAGACCAATGTCAATTCCATCATGTTGAATCTAAGCCCCTTTGTATTTACAATTTATATTTCTTGATAGGTCTTGGATGTAACTACCCTTGTGATATTTGGAATGTAGGGTGCACACTTGTGGAGCTCTGCTTGGTAAACATTTTAGACTAGTTTTTCTTATGTTTAAATGTTATCTAGATACATGCAGGAATAATATTTATGATACCCGCATTTTAAATTTTCAGAGTGAGTAATTTTTTCTAAACGCATGAAAACTTGGAACATCTTTCTATGATGGAAAGGGTCTTAGGGCCTTTGCCACATCATATGATTAAGAACTCAGAGTGCGTATTTTTATGTTTTCCAAGTAACTATCACCTCAACCATATTATTAGACATGCTATAAAATTCTATACACCTATGCTAACCCATAATTTTTAATGTCATTGTGTCAACAATAGAAGATATCTGAAATATTTAATATTTTAGACATGGAACACGATTGGATTATCATGGAGGAGCATCCTCTAGATAGGGCATCAGAGCAGTGAGGAAGTTACTGAAACTTAGGGTATGCTTAGTGTATGGCTACCTAGATGCACATGGAACATCATCTTGAAATATTCTCATGATGATTTGTGATTTGTTGCACGTACTTGAGTCTAAGGTGTTACTATCATGTTTGCAGGATTTGATAATGCAACATGCAGACCACTCGGTGGGTCTATTTATAGACTTGTTGTAGGTCCTTCTCAAGTTTGAGCCATCAGAATGACTGGAAGCTTCAGAGGCTTTGGAAGATCTTTTTTTCAATGAAGATTTGAGAATATTTGTCCGCCGGGCATAAAATTCGTGAGTATGCATGTGACTATTTGTGAGTTTTGATTTGTATTTGGAGCCTAAAGGCACTGTAAATGATTGTACAAACCACATCATGGAAATTCATTCTCTGTTTATGGAACATGTCTAGCTGGTCATGTATTATAATATGGATATTTTGGCAATGGTCAAGTAGTATAATGTGTATTGGTGATGCGGCATTTGAAACAAAATGAGACGTTATATCAGAAAACATAGTACATTAGAGAGTTGGTTGAAAAATGCACATGTATTAAAGAGATACATATTTATAAACCATGGAGGTGTTTCTTTAGGCTTGTTGCAGGGCCTTCTCAAGTTTGAACCCTTGGAACGCTTTGAAGCTTTAGAGACTTTGAGAATAATTTTTTAGAGAAGATTTGAATATATTGCGTAAAATTCTTACGGGTGTTCAGTTGTCCGTCTATAAATCTTATGATCGTATTTGGGGTTGAGTTACTTTGAGTGATTGTACACATTGCACGGTATGAAAATTCCTTCTCAGGTTCTGGAATTGTTGAATAGAATGCTTTACAGTATTCATATACTATTTGAGAAGAAATAATTCCATATATATCACAAAACTTTGTACAATAGAGAGTTGGTTGAAATTGCACATGTATTATCGATAATATATATTTAAAAAATTGTCTTTGACCTTACAATAGTGCATATATTTTAAATTTTTCACTCTTATGGCTTGCCTTTGAGTATATGGGAAAGTATTACTGTTCACCTCAAAGGTCAGTATTACACTTTTATTGTGCTGTTCATTTTGCAGCAAGAGCTCTTCAACCTCTTCACAGGACAATGTCTTTGTTGTTACTGTAATTCTCAAAGTAGTTGCAAATTTTTTTAAAGAACAAGGAAAGCAATTTAAAATAATTAATTTTAAATCCCTCTTCAATTCTCTGTCTCACAGAAATTTACTGATCTCTAACATCCTGTTGATTTGGCAGTTGATCAGTTATTGGACCTTTTGACATCCTCGAGCCAGACAATTTATTTTTCAAATACAAAATTTTGGTATTATTGGGAGTTTCACATAAAACCCAAAACATTTCCCAACCTTGAATGGAATTCTCAACATCCTAGACATGGGGAAATGACACCGTCTGCAATTGACAGTGTGGCAGTCATCAAATCCTCTCAGTTTCTTTCTAAAAAGGTGGGTTGCTTGTTTATGCTCTTTTCATTCATCCTATTGAAACAGGTGTCTAGTATTATCTAATAGCAATGCTCCTTAATTTATGGTATGCAAAAATGGTCCTCATCCTTTGTGCCCAAACAACATAATTCTTTCCATTTAATTTATGGCAGTGAAAAAACATTACTCCTTGGGTAAAGTCTGGCATAACTAACTACTCTTTCCTATGTTGACATCAATCTTTGTAAACCCCTCCACCTTGTGGCCTGGTTTCAACTATTTGGAAAAAATTAAGGTCACAGAATCTAGTCCTAACAACAAAACATAGTTTTTGTTTGTTGTCTAACAACCAGGGAACATTCAACAAACTATTTCACCCGATCCACCAAATCTGGTCCCAACACAAAACATAGTTTTTGTGGGTTGTCTAACACCAAGAGAACATTCAAAAAACTATTTTACCTAGTCTACCAAAGGTTTCAATAGGCGACCAACAAACTAAACAACACTTTCCTTTCGAGTTTCAAATCTCTAATCATGCGAGTTGTTTTCCGACACTACAATCAACTAGTGGTCACCCACATTCATCCAGCATACCATACAAACAACAATGTTTTTCTCCAATCAACCAAAAGAAATGAACATATACAACGCTTTCAATTTCTTCCTCTTTGGTTTTTTGATGATTAAGTTTTAAGAATGCTTGGAACATGAAGAAACAACCATCTTCCTTGACATAACAGTAAGCATCAATAGCAGCCACTAGACAGAAGCAATAACAAGCTTGTATAATTGGTAGCTGGCCACAAAAGTCTGCAGAAAACGAACCAAAATGATGACTTTTTAGCAACAATGTGCTATTTCATAATTATCAATTTCTTTAAGATAACAACAACATCATCTTCCAGCAGTGGTCTCTTTAATGTGTCATTTTAACTTTACATGAAAGAAACAACTAAGTACTCAGAAGTGGCAAATTCAATAACAATGGTAAGGAATGACCTCAAATAAGGAGAAATACAATGTCTGACAGTAGGAGTAGGAAAATCTCCACTTGGAAGAGTTTTTCTTGAAATATTTCCAAATCTTGACATTTTGCAATGAACAACAACAGAAAGTCAACTTTCACAACAATTGTAAAACCACACAAGTATCCAACATATGTAAAAAAAATGTTCCAAATACATAATAATTTTTGTTAGCACACACAAAAAAACAAATCACCTCAACATTTTGTCAGCATCCTTTCATCGGCTACAGTGTCTATGTGGCAAAGCCAAAAATGAACATCCTTTCAATAGGCGACCAACAAACTAAACAACACTTTCCTTTCGAGTTTCAAATCTCTAATCATGCGAGTTGTTTTCCGACACTACAATCAACTAGTGGTCACCCACATTCATCCAGCATACCATACAAACAACAATGTTTTTCTCCAATCAACCAAAAGAAATGAACATATACAACGCTTTCAATTTCTTCCTCTTTGGTTTTTTGATGATTAAGTTTTAAGAATGCTTGGAACATGAAGAAACAACCATCTTCCTTGACATAACAGTAAGCATCAATAGCAGCCACTAGACAGAAGCAATAACAAGCTTGTATAATTGGTAGCTGGCCACAAAAGTCTGCAGAAAACGAACCAAAATGATGACTTTTTAGCAACAATGTGCTATTTCATAATTATCAATTTCTTTAAGATAACAACAACATCATCTTCCAGCAGTGGTCTCTTTAATGTGTCATTTTAACTTTACATGAAAGAAACAACTAAGTACTCAGAAGTGGCAAATTCAATAACAATGGTAAGGAATGACCTCAAATAAGGAGAAATACAATGTCTGACAGTAGGAGTAGGAAAATCTCCACTTGGAAGAGTTTTTCTTGAAATATTTCCAAATCTTGACATTTTGCAATGAACAACAACAGAAAGTCAACTTTCACAACAATTGTAAAACCACACAAGTATCCAACATATGTAAAAAAAATGTTCCAAATACATAATAATTTTTGTTAGCACACACAAAAAAAGAAATCACCTCAACATTTTGTCAGCATCCTTTCATCGGCTACAGTGTCTATGTGGCAAAGCCAAAAAACCTACGCTGTTGGGAGCGGGAGCGAGGAGCGGGAGTGGGAGCGAAAAGCGAAATTTTCAAAAGCTTCCGTTTCGGGAGCGTTTTTAATATAATATATATTTTAATATATTTTGATGCATATAAATTAAAAAAAACATGTATTATGCCAAATTAGCTATAGAAAACATCAAAACATAGATATTCATATAACCATTTAGTACACATTGATACAACATCATTCATTTAGGACATCTCAGAAGATTTTCTGGAATGACATAGCTATGGCAATGACCATTTGCAAGTGATGTCTTTAAATCCAATATCAAACTTGCAAAGATATTAAGTTATTGTTAAGATTTACTTTGTCAAACAAACTCTATGATTGAATTTTTGTAACAAAAGTTGAATTTTTGTAAGGGAAGTACAAATGTGTGGCCGATGGCATCAACTTTAAGACAATGCTGCATGTATTTGACCCTCATATGTCAATACCATTTTTCTCATATAACCAAACTGTATTAATTAGAATTTGATTAAAATTAACATGCAGACGGTTTTCTATTTTATACTTTTATCCCTTCTGAATAGAATATGAACTTTATTGATATTGCAAAGGTGCTTTTGAAAAGGCCCCTTTACCAGTGTACTGCCAAATTTTCCTTATTTATTTGTCCAATTTCTATAATGTCATTGTCTGATATATGATGTGAAGGTAAACCCAAGGCCATGGTTGACAGACAATGGGATAGGCCTTTTTGAAACGCCTGTAAAAGTGTTTTTTTTTCAAATATACTTCTTATTTTACTCATAAAACAGTTATGTACAAGGAGAACAAAATCTGTACAAGAAAAGATAAGAATATACAGACATTGTAGCACCTATCTTATTGCAGTTACAGCTACAATAAATTCTTAATATGGAGTTATCAATTCACTTTTTTCATCTCTAATGAGCAAAACCCCTTCACCCTTGAGTTGGGCACAAAGCTCATCCATCCACAGCGCTTGAAAGGAAGAACAATGCCACCAGAGTCCTAAAAAACACACTTACAACACAATTTCCATAAAGAGAACATAACAACAATATGGATACAATGCCACAAGCCTTGATAAGGTGACTGATGAAAGAGTTAGTCCCCAAGAACAGTTGCTCTCCAATGAATGGTACCCTGGATCATTTCAGAGAACCTTTGCTATGCTAATTTCCAACATTGACAAGAAAACCGACACTCCCAAAGAATGCATTTGGCAGCTTCATCTTGGGGCGGAAAATGCATTTATCATCTGTGAAATTACTCTTCACCAACCTGGGGCACATAAAAGTTTTAAACGGTTTACCATGCGGGGCACATCAAATTGGTTACCACTGAGGGCATAGAATGAGTCCAAATGGAGTCCAATAGACTTTATTTGCCCAAATTAACCCTAGCCAATCCAGAAGAAAAAAAATAAAATAAAATAAAAATCAAGGAATCGCTCAGGAAGCGTTTTCGGGAGCGATTTTTTTGCCCGGGATCGCTCAGGAATCGATCCAGAAGCGTAGATTCCGGAGCGATTCTGGATCGATTCCTAAAATACCAGGGAGCATTTTTTTCTCCAAGGAAACGCGAATTACAAAATCGATTCCGGGAGGAATCGCGATTCTGGAATCGATTCCTCATCGATTCCTTCCGGATCGCGAATTGGGATCGATTCGTGGGGGTGCAGAGTGATTCCCAACAGCGTAGCATAAAACATCCATACATTATATGATTCATCTGTATAGCTCATGAAATGAAAACGCAATTTCCCAGCACCAAAACTATAATAAAGAATACAAGCAACTGCAATAATTTAACACAAAAGAGCAACATTGGTGTCTGCAATAAATTAAGAAATGCAATTCTCCGTAGTTAAAACTTATAACTCAAGCACATCATCATTGATACCGCAGAAGCAATCCTTAGTGTATGGGTTCAACAAGTCAACACTAGTATTCAACCTCCAGCGTTTAGCTGCAATAAAGGCCATTGATTGATTCTATAGGTTTCTATAGGCAACCAACAAACTAAACAACACTTTCCTTTCGAGTTTCAACTCTCTAATCATGCGAGTTGTTTTCCAACACTACAATCAACTAGTGGTCACCCACATTCATCCAACATACCATACAAACAACAATGTTTTTCTCCAATCAACCAAAAGAAATGAACATATACAACGCTTTCAATTTCTTCCTCTTTGGTTTTTTGATGATTAAGTTTTAAGAATGCTTGGAACATGAAGAAACAACCATCTTCCTTGACATAACAGTAAGCATCAATAGCAGCCACTAGACAGAAGCAATAACAAGCTTGTATAATTGGTAGTTGGCCACAAAAGTCTGCAGAAAACGAACCAAAATGATGACTTTTTAGCAACAATGTGCTATTATCATAATTATCAATTTATTTAAGATAAAAACAACATCATCTTCCAGCAGTGGTCTCTTTAATGTGTCATTTTAACTTTACATGAAAGAAACAACTAAGTACTCAGAAGTGGCAAATTCAATAACAATGGTAAGGAATGACCTCAAATAAGGAGAAATACTATGTCTGACAGTAGGAGTAGGAAAATCTCCACTTGGAAGAGTTTTTCTTGAAATATTTCCAAATCTTGACATTTTGCAATGAACAACAACAGAAAGTCAACTTTCACAACAATTGTAAAACCACACAAGTATCCAACATATGTAAAAAAATTGTTCCAAATACATAATAATTTTTGTTAGCACACACAAAAAAACAAATCACCTCAACATTTGTCAGCATCCTTTCATCGGCTACAGTGTCTATGTGGCAAAGCCATAAAACCTACGCTGTTGGGAGCGGGAGCGAGGAGCGGGAGTGGGAGCGAAAAGTGAAATTTTCAAAAGCTTCCGTGTCGGGAGCGTTTTTAATATAATATATATTTTAATATATTTTGATGCATATAAATTAAAAAAAACATGTATTATGCCAAATTAGCTATAGAAAACATCAAAACATAGATATTCATATAACCATTTAGTACACATTGATACAACATCACTCATCTAGGACATCTCAGAAGATTTTCTGGAATGACATAGCTATGGTAATGACCATTTGCAAGTGATGTCTTTAAATCCAATATCAAACTTGCAAAGATATTAAGTTATTGTTAAGATTTACTTTGTCAAACAAACTCTATGATTGAATTTTTGTAACAAAAGTTGAATTTTTGTAAGGGAAGTACAAATGTGTAGCCGATGGCATCAACTTTAAGACAATGCTGCATGTATTTGACCCTCATATGTCAATACCATTTTTCTCATATAACCAAACTGTATTAATTAGAATTTGATTAAAATTAACATGCAAACGGTTTTCTATTTTATACTTTTATCCCTTCTGAATAGAATATGAACTTTATTGATATTGCAAAGGTGCTTCTGAAAAGGCCCCTTTACCAGTGTACTGCCAAATTTTCCTTATTTATTTGTCCAATTTCTATAATGTCATTGTCTGATATATGATGTGAAGGTAAACCCAAGGCCATGGTTGACAGACAAAGGGATAGACCTTTTTGAAACTCCTGTAAAAGTGTTTTTTTTTCAAATATACTTCTTATTTTACTCATAAAACAGTTATGTACAAGGAGAACAAAATCTGTACAAGAAAATATAAGAATATACAGACATTGTAGCAGCTATCTTATTGCAGTTACAACTACAATAAATTCTGAATATGGAGTTATCAATTCACTTTTTTCATCTCTAATGAGCAACACCCCTTCACCCTTGAGTTGGGCACAAAGCTCATCCATCCACAGCCCTTGAAAGGAAGAACAATGCCACTAGAGTCCTCAAAAACACACTTACAACACAATTTCCATAAAGAGAACATAACAACAATATGGATACAATGCCACAAGCCTTGATAAGGTGACTGATGAAAGAGTTAGTCCCCAAGAACAGTTGCTCTCCAATGAATGGTACCCTGGATCATTTCAGAGAACCTTTGCTATGCTAATTTCGAACATTGACAAGAAAACTGACACTCCCAAAGAATGCATTTGGCAGCTTCATCTTGGGGCGGAAAATGCATTTATCATCTATGAAATTACTCTTCACCAACCTAGGGCACATAAAAGTTTTAAACGGTTTACCATGCGGGGCACATCAAATTGGTTACCACTGAGGGCATAGAATGAGTCCAAATGGAGTCCAATAGACTTTATTTGCCCAAATTAACCCTAGCCAATCCCGAAGAAAAAAAATAAAATAAAATAAAAATCAAGGAATCGCTCAGGAAGCGTTTTCGGGAGCGATGTTTTTGCCCGGGATCGCTCAGGAATCGATCCAGAAGCGTAGATTCCGGAGCGATTCTGGATCGATTCCTAAAATTCCAGGGAGCATTTTTTTCTCCAAGGAAGCGTGAATTACAAAATCGATTCCGGGAGGAATCGCGATTCTGGAATCGATTCCTCATCGATTCCTTCCCGATCGCGAATTGGGATCGATTCGTGGGGGTGCAGAGCGATTCCCAATAGCGTAGCATAAAACATCCATACATTATATGATTCATCTGTATAGCTCATGAAATGAAAACGCAATTTCCCAGCACCAAAACTATAATAAAGAATACAAGCAACTGCAATAATTTAACACAAAAGAGCAACATTGGTGTCTGCAATAAATTAAGAAATGCAATTCTCCATAGTTAAAACTTATAACTCAAGCACATCATCATTGATACCGCAGAAGCAATCCTTAGTGTATGGGTTCAACAAGTCAACACTAGTATTCAACCTCCAGCGTTTAGCTGCAATAAAGGCCATTGATTGATTCTCCTTAGGATGACTGACAAAGGTCTACCCATGATTACAATCAATGGCTAAAAACATAATCTATGGCAACAATATCCCCACAAAGTGGCAAAAAACATAATCCATGGCAACAATATCACCACCATTGATCTAGCTCTGACGCCTTGTTGATTGTATGAGACAGCACATAAAAAGAGAACTGATGAAGGAAAAGAAGGCAAATACGAACTTAGAAAAGAAGAGAAGGAGAATACGATGATTGATCAGTTCATTGATCATTATGAATTGATTGTCTTACATAAATCCACGCACAAAATTGATAACCACTTGAAAGGAAGAAGTGAAATAAATCTAATGAGACTTCAATTTATAAAACATTATTAACAAGTTCAACAAAATTTAATTACTCACTAACATTTGTTGCATACTAAAACTCAATCATAACCCTCATGTCTAATTAAATGACCATCATTTGTAATAGTTTTCACAGAGACAATTGCGTTTTTTTACAGTTGACAGGGACTTGCAGCTTTGCTGCTATTAATCATGTTATATATATATATCTATTCAATACAAAATAATTTAAATTTTAAACACCAAAGCTGATGCATTTCGGAAATTGGGGGCCACACAAGGGAGAGGTGGCAGAAGTGTTTGGCCTTCAAAGATGGGGAGTTAATTTGACTATTGGAATTTTGTTGGTGCTTTGAAGTTGTTGTGCGATTTGATAACCAGATGCTGCAATTCAATTCCAGAGTGGGAAACTATCTTTTTAAGTTTTGAAATCTGAGGCTATTGATTCACAGGAGATTTTGTTTTCCTAGTGCTAATCTCCGGAGTTTTGGGGATCCCTTATGACTCATATCCATGTTTGGCCATTATTTTGCATACACACAGTCTAAAGGGAAAGACATCAAACAGTGCTCCTGATCAAATAGTACCCACCTGACCAACCCGTTGACATGGAATACTATACTACGCTTCATGATTTGCTCAGGTGTCAAAAGTTCAGTCCTTTTATATTTGGATTCAAAACTTTTCGTGGACAAGAATATTCGGGGGAAGGGGGTGAGAGATTGGTTTTAATTTCTTCCATGACTTGCAGAGTTTTTTTCTTGACTTGACTTGTATAGGGACTTTTCTTGACGGATATGTTGCAAGATCACCCCTATTTGGTTTCCCTTCTGTTTTCCCGTGCTCATTGCGTGGATCTAGGTAAGGTTCTTTGTGACAATACACCAAATTTTTGGCAACAACTTTGCTGTAAATTCACAACCTGCTCTATCTCCACCAAGATAGGACATGGTTTTATGGACTTTGACACTTCATCACACTCGAAACTTCTCCACTTTACAGGTAAGTTAGGGATTGCAAATGGGTAAGACCTTGCATCCCACTTGAATTCGACACAGATGGCATCGTGACAATGTAGTTTCAACTCGTTGTTCTGTTCCTCCTTTTACTGGAGGTTGTTCAATCTCTGTCATGTCATGGATGGAAGTTCTAGGTATTGATGGAAAAATTTAAGTTAACCCCCTCACTATTTCAATTGGAAGACTTTGCAAGATCTCATTGGAAATATTTATTGCTACAGGGTTTGATGATTGAGTATGCCCTGTAGCTCATTGTTTCCTAAGTAGTCGATGAACTGGACCACAAATGGGGCATTCCATTTTGCGACAATGTTGGTGATGACGTAGAAAAGTCCAAGATCCATTGTAACATGGATAACGGCAATCTCTTTCATCGCATTGAGTTATGTGTGCCCGCAACTGTTCCGCTGTTTGACAATGGTGAGTTTGACATTGGCTTTCTGAAGCTAAACATTTACTAGCATGGCACAAAGAGAGTAGCCAACATTGTTGTTTGAGATATTGCAACCTACATACTTCGGCATCAAAAGTTTGGTTGGACATTCCTCGCAGTTAAAAGTATCTTCAACTAAATTTTCACCTCTTGTTTGAGATGTTGCAGGGAACATCGACCCATTCCAGAAACTTCTCGAGGAGGCTGATGTTGTTGAGTATGTCTTGAGCTAGTACTTGCTGTAGACCTTGGTTGTGTGGCTGTTGGTACTGTACCAAAGTTGGAACTTGAATTTTTTCCACAGACAACTCTTGCTTCCCTAACAAGCTTGTTTCCCGTCTAACTCGAGAAGCAATATCATTAAATTTTTTCCACAGACAACTCTTGCTTCCCTAACAAGCTTGTTTCCCGTCTAACTCGAGAAGCAATATCATTAAATTTTTTCCACAGACAACTCTTGCTTCCCTAACAAGCTTGTTTCCCGTCTAACTCGAGAAGCAATATCATTAAAACCATTATTAGATAAGACTTGCTGTCGCTCTTGAGGCAATAATGCATGTAGCTCCTTCAATGTTTTTAGATAGTTGTGGATTCATCTTATGGGAATTCAGTGAGTTATCATTCAATAATCGAGGTTGCTTACTCGGGTGGACTGAAACATCTTTTCTGACAACTCTTTTAGGATGTTTCCTTCTGAGGTGATTCAATGCTTCCTTGATATTCTACAAAGACTAATGATTTAGACTGATTTGATTGGGCGAATTGAAGTGAGTGCCATCAGGATCCATGGAGGATCCGGGTTCCCCTAAGCCTGGGTTGTTTCTTTCTGCTTTCCCTTTAGGAGGAGATTCAAAGCTCAATCCAAGTTCCAGTAAGCGGACATTATCTGAGACCAAAGTATTGAGTTGGGAGGATCAGAACCTCAAGGTCCTAGTCCTAATCATAAATCATGGGAATTGGAATTGATACTCCTACACCAAATCACGGGAATTGGAATTGATACTCCTACACCAAATGATACTAATAGCAGGATTAAATGATGGGAATTGGAATCGATACTCCTACATAATCAAATGATAGTAACAGAAGTGCAAACAATGAAGGTCCAGAGAATTCAATCACATATTTTTCCAAAAGGACTCTTAACCGGTTGTTGAGAAAGCTTTAAAAGAATTGTGCATGCATGAACAGGAGGGAGAACATGTCAAAGTCAAGAGGAACCTTGACTGTTTGGTGGGCAGGAAGAAACTGCTTCTGCATCTCTTGTCCACTCTGTACGCTCGGATAGGCGAAATTCCTACGTGGGGTTTATGCATCCTAAGCCTCAATATTGCATATGAATCTTGGGTTCGAATCAATTTGCAGAGATTGCTTGGAGTATGTGAATCTGCTTTAGGTTGGATTATGGATGTTTTGGGAATTTTGGTGTTGCTATATGCTTGTCTGTCATATTTTTTCGTATGGAGTATTTTCATAGTTGGAGAAGACATTCCTTTGAATATATAGAAGGGTTGAAAAAGGTGGCTTTTGTGTTAAGGTAGCTTCATGAGGGGGTTGTATTGAAATTGTCAATTTTAATTTTTGTATGAGATTTAATATGCAATTAACCATGTATACCAAATTTGTATTTCGTAACCATATGAAGGAAAGACTACATCATGCTAGGATTGTATTTGAAATTATCAATTTTAACTTTTGTACGAGACTTAATTTGCAATTAACCTTGTGTATAGAATTTATATTTCGTAACCATACGAAGAAAAGACTACAACGTGAGGGGATTGTATTTGAAATTATCAATTTTAAGTTTTGTATGAGATTTAATATGCAGTTAACCACGTATATCAAATTTGTATTTCGTAACCTATGAAGAAAAGACTACAATATTTTCCTCTCTGGAGCATCATTTCCTTGTTGTGGTTATGGGCAAGATGGACGCTTTAGTTAAATCATCTTTATAAAGTATGAGATATTTATAAGGGTTTTGACTTCCTGCACGTTGTTTCATTCATATACTTAAAAGAAATGGCATATAATTTACAAGTTCATTAATAACAGTACCGAATATTGTATTCCTCTTTTACTATAGACAGCCTGTTATTCTTGCAACTTATTTCGATGGCAATTTCAGTGTAGATTTTATTAGCAAAAGATACATGGCTGCGAGCCCACTAGGAGATGCAAAATATTGGACTCTGCTGTGGATGAGTCTAATTGAATATGGGTATGCTTCTCGTGTCAAGAGTATTGGCTCACACATTGACCGTAGATTGCCCTTGTCTCTCCTCCATAACATTCAAAGACCATTGATCAACGGGGATGCTCCATGACATTCAAAGGGCAAAAATAGTCTATGGAATGCTATCTCTCCCAATCGTTAGCAAAAGATACATGGCTGCGAGGCTACTAGGAGATGCAATATATTGGACTCTATTGTGGATAAGTCTAATTGAATATGGGTATGCTTCTCGTGTCAAGAGTATTAGCTCACACATTGACCATAGATTGCCCTTGTGTCTCCTCCATAACATTCAAAGACCATTAATCAACGGGGATGCTCCATAACATTCAAAGACCATTGGGGCAAAAATAGTCTATGGAATGCTATCTCTCCTAATCATTTTCATGTATAGCTCAAAGTGTTGCTTCAATATTGCTGACTTATAGATGGACTTTTTACTAAAAATGCATGAGCAGCGGCATAGGTTGTATGACATTATTAAGATGTGATGCTCAGGACATCATCTTCTTTTGAAATTCTAGACTTGATTCCAATTCTCCTGCCATACAATGAATTTCCTCGAGTAGCTGTTTTCTTGGCTTGAAATGTGATTATCTATGCGTATTTGAATAGGCAAATGAGATAAGAACTACTGTGGAAGTCAACATTTTAGCTAAAGGCTCCTACAAAGGTATAAATTATTTACGCATGCCACAGAACACCATAGCATTAGGAGGCCAACAAGTAATTTTTATCTCTTCTAACAGCTTCCATGGTTCAAAAATGTTTCCCTACCCTGCAACAGAACTCTGAGCCTCAAAAAGTTTCCCTGCCCTACAACAGTGATCTAACAGAATTCTATTCTAATGACTCGTTACACACATTTCATGTACAGACTCAACCTATGGAAATAAATTAATTGTCCGTCATTCCTCACCACTGCGAAAGGAACCATGTCAAAATTATTTGCAAAAGCCCTTGTGTATCAAAGGGTTGTTGATTTCAAAAGATCTACTGGCTCTTTGTAGGCAACGAACTTCTAGGAAATGATATCTAGCTTTGTCTCTGAAGGCTTGTTCTATGCTGCTTGGGCCAAGAAGACTAAAGCTAGTGTCCACGTGGGGGGGGCTTACTGTGCCAGACTAGTAGGGCTTGTCTCTTAAGGCTTTCACTTAAAACAAATTAGAAGGACATTTTCGCACGCCGGAAACAATCTTTTTTATTTTGGATAACTTATACCTTTAAAGATTTCCAAGAGTATGTTTTGCATCCTCCAGATCACACCTCTAATTATAAAGCCAGGGGGACTGAATTGCAATGGATTTATGGAAAGAAAAGCATGTGATGTGGTGTAACAAATTGTATGAACACTAGAAGCAAACAAGGAACATGGTTGATTTAAGAATGTCCTCATAAAGATGCGGTATTCTCGGAAGTTAATTTTGAGACAAATTTTGTACTATAAATCTGTGTACTTTTGGAATATGATTATCCGAGTTTAGTGGAAATTTCTCATCTTCTTGAGCATGGGTTCTTCGGAACACCAATGTTCTAGACTCTCCACGAGCATATGAATCTGCCATTATATCTCTTTTTTCTTTTTCGTTTTCTTTTTTTCTCTTTTAGCAAAGGTCGAGCTATCTAACAACTTGTAGGAAATGGTAAGCCTTCTGGCACTGTCCTCCGCTAAATGAGAGTTATTTGTTTCTATGGTAATATTTACTGTAGGGTAGTAGTGAAAGTTCAAATGCATATGTTATGAAGAATTGTATTTCGTGAATGAGAAACAGATTACAACGAGACTTAAAATCCACTGAGCTGCCACCTTGCCAAACATAGCCAAGAAGGGTTCACACATCGACACAAGCCCTAGCAATAGAGAACTTCAATGTTGTTGAATATCTTCGATTTGCCACCTTTCCAAACATAGCCAAGAAGGGTTCACACATCGGCACAACCCTAGCAATAGAGAACTTCAATGTTCTTGAATATCTTCAATTTGATATTGTTTTGAACAACAAACTTTACCATTGGAAGATGGAATTTCTCCTAGTTAAAGAGGCTGGAGTCACTGTTGAAAGCAGACTGGCACCTTCTTTCTTTTCTAAATGGCACCTACAAAGAGAACGGAAAACTTTGTTGAGGTTTATGCCAAAAATTAGCAAGCTACCTTGCATTCCTAAGAAAACCATTTAACATGCAAAGGGAGTGTAGTGGTGCCTTAACTGTTAAAATATGGCTTAGCAACATCCATCCCAGCAAAAGAGATTTCAGATATCTAGCTTTCCAATATAATCCACATATCTTAAGGCCTGGGCCTGCCTTTTACTAAAATCAATCCACCTAAATTATGCTGTAATTATAAACCTAGGAAACTGAATTGCAATGGATTCATGCCTTAAAAAATAGCTGAGTAATTAATATCTTCTCATCGTACAGCATTCCACTAATACGATGCTTGAACTTATAATTACTTAAAAGTCATGGTTGACATGTGACAAAGTTGACAATCCTGCAAGTATTCCTGATCGGCCTTGAATATGCGTTAAAAGTTTGACTTCTAACTCTCCTATGATTTTCTTCCAATCCTAGGCTTAAACCTGAATTATTTTACATTAGCAAGTTCCTTTAGCATACACAGCAGGAAATCACTTGAATAAAAAAGTAGGCACCGACATATCAAATAAATGTGCTCTCATCTTGGACCTGTTATGAATTCCTTGCTTCCCATGGCAAGGATTGCTTTCTCCCGATTATCAATTCCAGCCCCAAGTCCCCAAGCCTCAAATTGGTAAATCATCACGGGTAAGATGGGAATTAAAATGGATAAAACATTGTTCGACATTCTCCACACGTAGGGAATGTGGAATATTTAAAGAACACCTTTCGAGATTATAATGAGAAATTGGAAGAGATCTTATCGGAGAGGAGAATATTGTTACTTTTGAGGCCATATCCAATCCAACTCCAAAAGAAAGATAGTCAGCCTGAAGAGAATATTGTTACTTTTGAGGCCATATCCAATCCAACTCCAAAAGAAAGATAGTCGGTATGAAGGACGTTGTTATGCCCAAGAAACGGAAGTAAAAAAATGCTTCGATTTTAGTGCTGCCTCCATATTTGTAAGAGATTCAGTGTTAGAAGCTAGAAGCTCCATATTTACAAGAGATTCAGAGATTCAGTGTTCGAAGCTAGAAGCGCGGGCCTCCTGTTCGATTTTAGTGTTAATATTGTTGGCCTCCATTTGTAAGAGATGGAAGGCTCCAAAAATTGGCGTATGCCGCTGTGAGTGGCCAACACACGGTATTCTTTAGTAAAAGGCGAAAGAATAGTTCGCTTTGTGTCGACCACACGGCTCCGTAATCTTCCCTGTACCATCTTCGCTTACCTATACTTCCTTCTTTCTCTATTACAAATGCGCCCATCAATGTGGGACATCATTTAACACCTTTCTACCATCCTATGCTATCATATACAGCTTTTACATATTTTTCCAAGGCGTTGCCTGCTCCTTCATGCTCACTCCACCCTTGGAACAGATAACCATTAGAATACAGTGAAATAAACATCCCTGCGCTGAACTACATTAGTTTAGAAAACGTATACAGTGAAATAGAGATGCCCGAGCTCATCTTCTGTAGGCAATTTAAAAAACAAACATTGTTAGATTAGCAAGTTTCCTTGGATCAAAACCACAATCCATGTTAATAAGGTTGGGATCAAAAACACAATTTATATTTCTGTTGAGTTTTATACATTCATCTTCATTTTCATGTGATAATTCAATTAATTGGTACAGAAACGTGAGAGCAGATGCAATGCATGATCTTTGCTCCAGCAATTTATTATATATATTTTCAAATCTTTGGTAGTTTGTGACAGCAGCAGCATATCAATATTATATTTTCAAATCATTTGTAATTTGTAATTTGTGACAGCAGCATATCAATCTTTTGTAAATTGGGCTATGCTTGACAACAACATATCCATGAGAGCTAATGAAGGAGACTCGTATTCCTTTATTTCATGGATAGTAGATATCCATGAACTGCTGAAGACACAACCTTGAGGCTTTAACAAGAGTTGTAGCAGAATGTAAAATAATGTTAGAATCGGCAAAATGGAAACAGCAATGATCCATCCATCCATCATCATGAACTGTTTAATCTTTGTTAAATACCTGACTGTAGCTAGCTGGGACTATTTAATTGTATTTACTATGCACCAGCATGCTTGACAACAACATATATCCATCCATCCATCATCATGAACTGTTTAATCTTTGTTAAATACCTGACTGTAGCTAGCTGGGACTGTTTCATTGTATTTACTATGCACCGGCATGCTTGACAACAACATATATCCATCCATCCATCATCATGAACTGTTTAATCTTTGTTAAATACCTGACTGTAGCTAGCTGGGACTATTTAATTGTATTTACTATGCACCCGCATGCTTGACAACAACATATATCCATGAGCTAATGAAGGAGATCCATATTGGATACAACAAGAGTTGCAGCAAAATGCAATTTACATTTAAAATAAGTAAGTGTTCGAATCGGTCAAACTGAAACTACTACCAATCATCATTATTAGTGTTACATCCCCTCTGATTGGAACTGTAACTGATTACTTCGTTAAATACATCCTTGGCAAACCTTGCCACTGTTAACTGTAACACTAACAAATACAAAAGTGAAGAGCAATACAACAAGAGTTGCATATGATGTAATTTACAAGTCAGAATCGGTCAAATTGAAACACCAATGTTCATAAATGAAAGGTTACTACTATCCATCATCATATTCATTGGTTTTACATCCTGATTGGAACTGTAACTGATCACTTTCTTAAATACAACATCCACTCCTGCTTGCTACTTACTTCCTTGGCAAACCCGGCCACTGTCAACTTTAACACTACCAAAACACAAGTGAAGAGAGAAATACAAGTTTTGGTCCGTCCACGCATTTTCTTTCATTCCTTCTCTATACAAAGCTTGCCACTGCAAAAACGGTTCAACTCTATCAAGTACAAAATATCGCATGCCACTATCATTATTAGTTTTTACTTTACTTTCTTGATAGAGCGAAGAAATAAACACAACCTTGAGGCTTTAACAAGAGTTGTAGCAGAATGTAAAATAAATGTTGGAATCGGCAAAATGGAAACAGCAATGATCCATCCATCCATCATCATGAACTGTTTAATCTTTGTTAAATACCTGACTGTAACTAGCTGTGACTATTTAATTGCATTTACTACGCACCAGCATGCTTGACAACAACATATCTACGAGAGCTAATGAAGGAGATCCATATTGGAGAGTAGATCCATGACATGAACTGAACTGAACTGAACTGTTGTGAAGATATAACAAGAGTTGCAGCAAAATGTAATTTACAAGTGTTGGAATCGGTCAAATTGAAACACTAACAACTGTCAACTGTAACACTAACAAAAACAAAAGTAAAGAGAGAAATACAAGGTTTGGACCGTGCAGGCGTTTTCTGTATAAAGCTTGCCACTGTTTAATTCTATGAAAGAGAGGAACTCGCTTGCCAGTGGGCAGGATTATTGATAGAGCGTAGAAATAATCATTTACAGACAGAGGAAATCGCCTACCACCGATGGAACGCGATCTGATTAGGATTTATTTACTTACTAGCATTACGTCTTTTTACGATGGAACGATCTGATTAGGATTTATTTACTTACTATCATTACGTTTTTTTACGATGGAACGATCTGGATTAGGATTACTATCATTACGTGTTTTCAAGTTTGTGTATGTTGGTTGGAGGCCGCGCGAATCATCTAAATATAATATTTATTATAACTTGTTATGTTTGTGTTGGTTGGAGGCCGCGCGAACGCGAGCCCCCGCTGCCACAAATTATGACGTGCACTCTCCTCAGTGGGAGATGCTAGGAAGACCCCCCTCCCAAGTGCAATGGAGGTGGCCTCTCTAGGCCATCGGCCTTCCTGATCACCGATTGACCCCGCCCAGGTAAGTATGTCTTCCTATCTTCCTCTTTCCTCTTTTGTACTCTCCCTCTTCCCCTCTTCCATCATCATCTTTTGCATGTGGGATAAATTCATCACATTATAGTCACTTTCACTCACTCAATTTTTATGTTCCATGTGACATTTTAATTATAATTGATGATTATTTTTTATGATGATTACGTCCCCGTAAGAAAAATGAGATGTGTCAAAATCTAATGTGTGGATTTGAATTCTGCTACGGGTTTCATTTCATTGATTGAAGGTCTAGTGAACTAAATCTTCGCTTACTTCTCGCCCCAAATTTCACAAATTAATATTTAGCAGTCGCTCATCCTACCTCTACTTTGTTTGCCTCCTCGATTTCACAGAGGATGGAATTTCATTTTTGTTGTGTGAAGGATTTATTATACTCTAAGGCAACAAAGGATTTTGGGCAGAGGAAGATTTAGTTCACTCCGTTGTAAATCATGACGCTGGCCACTTGTCATGTGTCAAAATCTAATGTGTGGATTTGAATTCTGCTGCGGGTTTCATTTCATTGATTGAAGGTCTCATTGTGTTGGACAATATGAGATATCCAACCGCCCTCAAGACTTTAAGCCTTTCTTCCTTTTGATTTGATTTCACCGTATACTGAGAAACCGAGAACACCCATTAACAAGTGAGGTTTTAAGTCATTGGTATTCTCTGAACTGAGCTACACGAAATGCATCATTCAAAGAACTCGACTTTTGCTACATTACTATCTCTTCCACATCTTCAAATAAAATACTTTAACCCGTCTCTCATCTGTATACCCCACACACCCATACTTTAAAGTGATTGATTCGTCGGGTTGGTTACGGGCTGCCTTCGCTACCAACCAACCCACCAACCAGGTTGTCCACTTTGAAGGTTCATTAAACTTTGTGCACCTATCCAAGAAGCAATCAAACAATATGGTTTGAATAAAATCTAGGAAATAGAAGCTCTAAAATCCTATCAGGCATGAACCTTCTCGAGGCAATTATATATTTACATTGCAGTCCATATGCACTGATGGGCCTTGGGAAGGCACACCGACCATCGATCTTCGTTGGACCACCATCGGAGCTACTTCAACCATGCACTCGTCCATGACAATTTCCTAAATAAAATATAACATGTCAATTTGCCTCCAGGATTTCCAGTTGCTTACCCTGCTTTAGGCATTTGCAGAGGACATTTATTTTTGCATATTAACACCAACAATCGCTTACTTCTCGGCCCAAATTTCACAAATTAATATTTAGCAGTCGATCATCCTACCTCTACTTTGTTTGCCTCCTCGATTTCACAGAGGATGGAATTTCATTTTTGTTGTGTGAAGGATTTATTATACTCTAAGGCAACAAAGGATTTTGGGCAGAGGAAGATTTAGTTCACTCCGTTGTAAAAATGCTTTGGGCTATATGACCTCCCCTTCTCAACTCAGGAAGAATTTAAAAATGCTTTGGGCTATATGACCTCCCCTTCTCAACTCAAGAAGAATTTAAAAATGCGAAGAAGAATTTATGACCTCCCCTTCTCAACTCAAGAAGAATTTAAAAATGATCTGGGCTGCGACCTCCCCTTCTCAACTCAAGAAGAATTTAAAACTGCTCTGGGATTTTTGACCATTTTGAGTCTCAACTCAAGAGTTTAAAAAATGCTCTGGGCTTTGACAATTTTGAATGAGATGAGGAAAAAATGCTCTAGGCTTTGACCATTTTGAATGAAATGAGGCTGAGGCTCTTCGTTTGCAAGTTTGAGCTTGGATCGAAAAGCTTTAATCAGATTAGGGTCTTAGTTTGCCTGTCCGATCTCAGTGTTAGAAGCTCGTAGCGCGGGCCTTAAGCTTGTTCAAATTTAGTGTTAATATTGTTGGCCTCGTGTTAGAAGCTAAAAGCACGGGCCTTAAGCCTGTTCGATCTCAATGTTAGCAGGAGTTGGAAGCGAGGGCCTTAAGCTTGTTCAGCCTGTTAGTTTCTAGTGTTAGTATTGTTCAGTGTTAAAAGCTAGAAGCGCGGGACTTAAGCCTGGTCGATTCTAGTGTTAATATTGTCCATTTGTAAGAGAGTTAATATTGTTCAGTCTTAATATTGTCCATTTGTAAGAGATGGAAGGCTCCAAAAATTGGCTTATGCCGCTCGATTTTAGTTTTAATAATGTTGGCCTCCATTTGTAAGAGATGGAAGGCTCCAAAAATTGTCGTATGCCACTGTGAGTGGCCAACACACGGTATTCTTTAGTAAAAGGCGAAAGAATAGTTCGCTTTGTGTCGACCACAGGGCTCCGTAATCATCACTGTACCATCTTCGCTTACCTATACTTCCTTCTTTCTCTTTTACAAATGCGCCCATCAATGTGGGACAGCATTTAACATCTGTATACCATCATCCTATCCTATCCCTAACATCTGTATACCATCATCCTATCCTATCCCTATCATAGTAACAGGTTTTACATATTTTTCCAAGGCGTTGCCTACTCCTTCATGCTCACTCCACCCTATAATACAACGGATAACCATTAGAATACAGTGAAATAGAGATCCCTGCGCCGAACTATATTAGTTTAGAAAATGTATACGGTGAAATAGAGATGCCTGAGCTCATCTTCTGTAAGCAATGTAAAAAACAAACATTGTTAGATCAAAACCACAATCCATGTCCATGTTAACAAGGTTGGGATCAAAAACACAATTTATATTTATGTTATATTCATTTTCATGTGACAATTCACTTAGTTGGTACAGAAAAGAGAGAAGATGCAATGGATGATCTTTTCTCCAGCAATTTATTACAGATATTTTCAAATCTTTGGTAATTTGTGACAGCAGCAGCATATCAATGTTATATTTTCAAATCATTTGTAATTTGTGACAGTAGCATATCAATCTTTTGTAAATTGGGCTATTCTTGACAACAACATATCCATGAGAGCTAATGAAGGAGACTCATATTCCTTTATAAATGCTTGACAACAACATATCCAACATATCCATGAACTGCTGAAGATACAACCTTGAGGCTATAACAAGAGTAGAGTTGTAGCAAAATGTAAAATAAATGTTAGAATCAGTCAAATGGAAACAACAATGATCCATTAGTTGTAATAACATCCATCATCATGTTAAACATCCTGATTGGAACTGTAACTGTTTAATTTGTTAAATACCTGACTGTAACTAGCCGTGACTATTTAATTGTATTTACTATGCACGAGTTTGCTTGACAACAACATATCCATGAGCTAATGAAGGAGATCCATATTGAATAGTATATCCATAACTGAACTCAACTGTTGTGAAGATATCACAAGAGTTGCAACAAAATGTAGTTTACATGTAAAATAAGTGTAAATTGAAACACCAATGTTCATAAATGAAATAAGTGTATATCCATCATCATCGTATTCATTAGTTTTACATCCCGATTGGAGCTGTAACTCCTGCTTGCTACTTCCTTCGCAAACCCAACCACTGTAAACTGTAACACTAACCAAAACAAAACGGTCCATCCATCCATCATCATGTTAAATTTGGAACTGTAACTGTTTAATTTGTTAAATATCCGACTGTAACTAGTTGTGACTATTTAATTGTATTTACTATGCACGAGCATGCTTGACAACAACATATCCACGAGAGCTAATGAAGGAGATCCATATTGGATAGTAGATTCACAACATGAACTGAACTGAACTGTTGTGAAGATATAACAAGAGTTGCGGAGTCAAGGATACGGTGATCTCTTGGTGAGGATAGATGGATTTCATTCCATCCACCCGGGTTCAATTCTGTTGAGACATCTTCTGGCTTGGATGACCGGTTGACGGTTTCCGTGTGTGTTAGCTTTCCTTGATTCCTTCGGAATAGCAAGAGGGTGATTTTTCAGCTGAAAAAAAAAAAAAAAAAAAAAAACAAAAACAAAAACCAAGAGTTGCAACAAAATGTAATTTACAAGTGTTGGAATCGGTCAAATTGAAACACCAATGCTCATAAATGAAATAACTGCCTTGAAGTTGCTATCCATCATATTCATCATTAGTTTTGCATACTGATTGGAACCGTAACTGATTACTTTGTTAAATACATCACTCCACTCCTGCTTGCTACTTGCACTGTCAACTGACACACTGACAAAAACAAAAGTAAAGAGAGAAATACAAGGTTTGGACCGTGCAGGCATTTTCTGTGTAAAGCTTGCCACTGAAAAAACACGGTTTAATTCTATGAAATAGAAGAACTCGCTTGCCAGTGGGAAAGATTATTGTTAGAGCGTAGAAATAATCATTTCCAGACAGAGGAAATCTCGCCTACCACCGATGGAACGATCTGATTAGGAATTATTTACTATCATTACGTTTTTTTTACGATGGAACGATCTGATTAGGATTTGCTATCATTACGTCTCTTTATGTTTGTGTGTGTGTTGGTTGGAGGCCGCGCGAACGCGAGCCCCCGCTGCCACAAATTATGACGTGCACTCTCCTCAGGGGGAGATGCTAGGAAGACCCCCCTCCCAAGTGCAATGGAGGTGGCCTCTCTAGGCCATCGGCCTTCCTCATCACCGATTGACCCCGCCCAGGTAAGTATGTCTTCCTATCCTCCTCCTTCCCCTTTTCTACTCTCCCTCTTCCCCTTTTCCATCCTCTTTTGCATGTGGGATAAATTCATCAAATTATAATCACTTTTACTCACTCTATTTTTCGTTCAACTCTATGCACCTACACAAAAGCAATAAAATAATATGGTTGGAACAAAATTTGAGAAAATAGAAGCTCTAAAATCCTATCAAGCATGAGCATTCCAAAGGACAATTAAATATTTATTATACAGCAATGCCCATGTATCGACGAGACTTGGGAAGGCCCACTGAACATTGATCTTTGTTGGACGACCATAACAGTAACAATGATCATTCATTCTTCAATGACAATTTCCCAAATGCTTCAAGTTCCAACATCAATTCTTCCCAATCCTTATTTGAAGTAGAGGCAAAAGTGGAAATCAAACCCTATCGATGTGAGATTGATGATGTTAAGATGAATCAATGAATGCAACAATTGTAAGTGTTTATTCCAATGTTCATAACATAGAAAATTAGCATAGTATATCATTTCCCAACTAACATTAGAGGGCCATGCCCAAAATTGGTAGGAAAGCCTCGCATAAGGTTGCTTAGGTTGGAGCATGATCCCCTAGTAACTAAGTGGGAGCTGTTCAAAATCCTCATTAAGTCTTAGTCTTACCCTATTAGGTATGAAGAGGATGAATGCATCCGTTCGCGTTACTTCCAATAGAAGAAAGAGTAGAGTGTACAAGAGTACGGCATTGAGTTCATAAAAAACAAGCCATTGTTTTGGGCATATGTCCCAAGAAATATGACGTACTCACCGAGTATCTGGGTGGTCTCCGTGGTCATTTAAGGAGGTAAGTGATGCTCTTTAAATGAAGTTGTCCAAGAATAGAATCTAGAGAATATGGTCAAGAATAAAGGACAACCATATGGTTCCAGACAGAAAGGTCACCAAGAGACTTTCAAGGAGGAGTCAAAATGTAAAGATAAGAGGACAACATCCATTGCACATCGGTGCAAGGATCCAAACAACCCCTTTAACCATTGTAGTCTCATTGGACATGCTGAAGATGGGTGTTGGAAGCTAAATCTACAGTTGAATTTAGAGAACTGGAAGAAAGAGGGAAAGAAGAAGAACATGCTAGTTGTGGATCAAGGCAACTAGGTTGAGAGTAGCTCAGATATAGATGAAAAGATTGTATGCACTACAATGTAGAAGGAAACTCAGCGTAACTATCCTCCATTCCAAGGAAGAGAAGGAGATGACTAAGCTTCTCGATATCAAGATCCAAGTCAAGAAGACAGAGGTGGATGCTTTTTATTTCCAATTTGTAGGCCAAACTCATAGAAAATTATCTAGTAACTAATCTCGGGATGGGTAAACAAGGATGCGGAGCTTAGGATCAATACGTGGTGTAAGATCAAATTTAATGCAAGTGCAAAGTATATTGATGAATTGGTGGTAGATGTAGCACCATTAGATGTGTGTGGTGTACTGTTTGGAATCCCCTACATCTACATGTGGAGATAATGTCTTTCATCATCAATGCATGCAAAGGTGAATCCAAGATCTCTTTGACAAGTGTTATATAAGCCAATAAATTGATAAGTTCAAGTAGAAAGTTTTTGTTACTCTTCTTCAGGCATAATCATAAAGGAGATGGATTGGTAAATGTAAAGGCATCTCTAGAGTGGTCTATTAAAGAGAAGAAACATCGGTTAGAGGAGCTCTTGCAGGCGTATAAAAAATTGTTTCAAGAGCCTAAATGGTTACCACCTAAGCAAGAAGTTGAGAATGAGATACCTCTTTTGCCTAACTCCCCATTTCCGACATAGGGAACTCCCCATTTCCGACATAGGGCTATATAAACAAACCATATTGGAAGTGGATGAAGTGAATAAATAGTTGTAGCAGCGAGAAATTTGACCAAGAGCCTCACCTTGTAGGTCGCCTATAATCACATTACCCATGAAAGATGGGTCTTGGAGAATGTGTATTGACTACGAAGATTTGAATAAGATATCGCATGTGTATTGACTACGAAGATTTGAATAAGATATCGCCAGAATGACTAGATAAGAAGAGGATGAGCATTGCCGGAACAAAGGAATGAGTTTTGCTTCATGAAATGGAATATAAATTCATAGCACTGTTTGCCGGATTTGAAGTTAAATTGAAGCAAACTTCTTTAAGCATTGCATTGGGTATCAAGCTATATTTAAATAATATAAATGCAATGTGACGAGATTTGTAAGGGGATATCCGAGATAAATGTTTATGTCTCTAACAAATTCTAAGGAGAGGATGTGTGAGAAACTTATCGATAGCCTTTGGATTTATTTAATTCTAAGGAAATGATGTTGAGTTTATAAGTAGCTTAAATAATTAACCAATGCCATTCAAAAGGGGATTCAAAATTAGAATTCAATAAAGAAGAGGGTACACATTGTGTAAGAGTTAGGGTTTAAAAACACGATTTTAGCATTCATCTATGATAGAGACGTGATATTTGGAACTACTTGTTAGAGTTTAAAGCACATAGTTTTTACTCTCTTCATATTCGAGATCTCCTTAAATATGGTTAGGTGGTTTTGCAAATTTTAGGGGAAATATAAACAGTCGTGTGTAGGTATAGCCAACAGTAGTATTTATTGGGAAGGAATTTGGTATCATAAATAGAAATGGAAAAGGGGAGGACACCCCTTTCTTAGCAGGGGAAGAACCCTCCATATCCTCCCGAGGCTATAGTCGGTCTAACTCTTCAAATATGGGATCCAATGAAGAGGGATCCCGCACTAGCTCACCACACGACACAATGATGACGAGGATGGCCATTACATGTTTGAACTTGGAGAGAATTTGACACCTTAATGTAAGAACATATATCTCACTATATTGTTATTCAATTTGATTTTGAGGGGTTTTACCCTTTTGGATGTATTAGGTCTAAACAAGGGTTTTACTGTTGATATTAAAATGCAATTTATAAATTATCATTTTACTTGATCTATTATATTGATCCGGTGAAAATATTTTTTGTTTTCATTTTGCAGATAAAATACTCAATAAAATGGACGAAGGTAAGCATCTAGGAGTCCATATTTGTTGGATTTTTCTTTTTATTAAACATGACGCAGGGGTTTCCTCTATCGGTGAAGGAGGGTTTTTGTTATTTCCCTCCCAAGGGTTCAAGTCTCCAAATAAGTGACATGTTATCGCCTCATGGGTGGGTACCCTCATACAAAGGGTTTTCATGCTTGTTTATTTAGGTCGGCTGGTCACACCCATAATGTGTGACAAGACATCCCACCTTTTAATAGGTGATTGCTTGTTGGCACACTAGAGTCTTAAGAGGCAACATGTAGAGACATGTTTTGAATTTTGAACATTGAGAGCCTTTTTTTATTCTTGAACATGTAGATATTTCTATGGATTCTTGAATGTGTTTATGATGAATTTTATTTTATTTGGTGAAGTTTTTGAATGTTGGGACCAAAAATCAAAGGATCTTGTAGCCACCAATTTTTTTTGTGGCTTAAAAAAGTACCAAGAGGCTGCAAGGATAGAAGTCGATGTGCTTCATGAAGTTGTAAAATAAGATAGAAATGGCACACAGTATGAAAGATTATCTTCTTCTTATGCTTTAATTTGCTGTGTTATTTTTACATGCATAATTTAATAAATGGCCAGTTTGGGTTACATGCATAATTTAATAAATGGGCAATTTGGGTTACATGCATAATTTAATAAATGGGCAGTTTGGGTCACATGCTAGGATGATTTCTTTATTCAAACCTATATTTTTAGAACTTGCAAATAGTTGCTTGAGATGTACGGCCCTTTCCCAATATAGTTGTGTGCAAAAATGCATGAATGGTTTTGCTATCGGAATCACACTTGCGTAGTCAGTATTTTGTAGAAATGTATACCTTCATTCTTTTTTTCTTTACAAGCACCCAAGAGTAGTCTGCATTAGGTATATGTGTATTTAAGTTTGTGGACGGATTTAGAAACAAGTATTTGAGAAGATGGGCCCAAGCTTATATATGATTTCCTACAGAAAAAAACAATTACAAACCATTTCCCGTTGATCTTGTAGGGGAGGTATGAAGAAAACGTTTGGAATATGTAGTATGTGTGTAGATGATACCCGCACTTATATCTTAGCTGACAATTTATGAGGCTAGATTGGGCCTTTGTAAGGGCTAATAACATATATATGGGATTTTTATCTCCTAATATTTCCATTGATCTATGGGGGATATGCATTAGTTGAAAATCCATCACACAGATCTAAACCCTGAAAATATATTTTTTGTTTCTTCGCACCATGTGAAGGTTCTAGATTGGAAGGTAGAATGTTGGTGTGTTGTTACTGAATATGATAGAATTTTTCATGGTTGGCATAACATATCCATGCCGATGAGTGCTAATCAGTTGATAATATTGGTTCATATTATAGTAGATACTAGATCCAACGAAAAACTAGTGTATCAAATAACATAATCTTTGTTTGTATTTGTATGCCTTCTAATGTTCACAATCATTAAGATCGGCATTACAACATGCATTTATGTCAAGGAATGAACTCTGATAACATGATTGTTGTTCAAAAGTGCGTGAAGGGATTTCCATATGACTTTAAAGGTTTCCAAAGTCAAGTGCTATAAAGTTCATCAATTTTGGAAGCACCACATTTCAAGATCAAGATCACACCTCAGTGGTCTCTACGCAACATTATCGGGCTCCTAGATTTATTTTGGGTGAGGTTAGAAAGATTCTTCTATGGTTTAGCCAACAATTTGAAAGGTCGTTCTATGGTTTAGACCAATGTCAATTCCATCATGTTGAATCTAAGCCCCTTTGTATTTACAATTTATATTTCTTGATAGGTCTTGGATGTAACTACCCTTGTGATATTTGGAATGTAGGGTGCACACTTGTGGAGCTCTGCTTGGTAAACATTTTAGACTAGTTTTTCTTATGTTTAAATGTTATCTAGATACATGCAGGAATAATATTTATGATACCCGCATTTTAAATTTTCAGAGTGAGTAATTTTTTTTAAACGCATGAAAACTTGGAACATCTTTCTATGATGGAAAGGGTCTTAGGGCCTTTGCCACATCATATGATTAAGAACTCAGAGTGCGTATTTTTATGTTTTCCAAGTAACTATCACCTCAACCATATTATTAGACATGCTATAAAATTCTATACACCTATGCTAACCCATAATTTTTAATGTCATTGTGTCAACAATAGAAGATATCTGAAATATTTAATATTTTAGACATGGAACACGATTGGATTATCATGGAGGAGCATCCTCTAGATAGGGCATCAGAGCAGTGAGGAAGTTACTGAAACTTAGGGTATGCTTAGTGTATGGCTACCTAGATGCACATGGAACATCATCTTGAAATATTCTCATGATGATTTGTGATTTGTTGCACGTACTTGAGTCTAAGGTGTTACTATCATGTTTGCAGGATTTGATAATGCAACATGCAGACCACTCGGTGGGTCTATTTATAGACTTGTTGTAGGTCCTTCTCAAGTTTGAGCCATCAGAATGACTGGAAGCTTCAGAGGCTTTGGAAGATCTTTTTTTCAATGAAGATTTGAGAATATTTGTCCGCCGGGCATAAAATTCGTGAGTATGCATGTGACTATTTGTGAGTTTTGATTTGTATTTGGAGCCTAAAGGCACTGTAAATGATTGTACAAACCACATCATGGAAATTCATTCTCTGTTTATGGAACATGTCTAGCTGGTCATGTATTATAATATGGATATTTTGGCAATGGTCAAGTAGTATAATGTGTATTGGTGATGCGGCATTTGAAACAAAATGAGACGTTATATCAGAAAACATAGTACATTAGAGAGTTGGTTGAAAAATGCACATGTATTAAAGAGATACATATTTATAAACCATGGAGGTGTTTCTTTAGGCTTGTTGCAGGGCCTTCTCAAGTTTGAACCCTTGGAACGCTTTGAAGCTTTAGAGACTTTGAGAATAATTTTTTAGAGAAGATTTGAATATATTGCGTAAAATTCTTACGGGTGTTCAGTTGTCCGTCTATAAATCTTATGATCGTATTTGGGGTTGAGTTACTTTGAGTGATTGTACACATTGCACGGTATGAAAATTCCTTCTCAGGTTCTGGAATTGTTGAATAGAATGCTTTGCAGTATTCATATACTATTTGAGAAGAAATAATTCCATATATATCACAAAACTTTGTACAATAGAGAGTTGGTTGAAATTGCACATGTATTATCGATAATATATATTTAAAAAATTGTCTTTGACCTTACAATAGTGCATATATTTTAAATTTTTCACTCTTATGGCTTGCCTTTGAGTATATGGGAAAGTATTACTGTTCACCTCAAAGGTCAGTATTACACTTTTATTGTGCTGTTCATTTTGCAGCAAGAGCTCTTCAACCTCTTCACAGGACAATGTCTTTGTTGTTACTGTAATTCTCAAAGTAGTTGCAAATTTTTTTAAAGAACAAGGAAAGCAATTTAAAATAATTAATTTTAAATCCCTCTTCAATTCTCTGTCTCACAGAAATTTACTGATCTCTAACATCCTGTTGATTTGGCAGTTGATCAGTTATTGGACCTTTTGACATCCTCGAGCCAGACAATTTATTTTTCAAATACAAAATTTTGGTATTATTGGGAGTTTCACATAAAACCCAAAACATTTCCCAACCTTGAATGGAATTCTCAACATCCTAGACATGGGGAAATGACACCGTCTGCAATTGACAGTGTGGCAGTCATCAAATCCTCTCAGTTTCTTTCTAAAAAGGTGGGTTGCTTGTTTATGCTCTTTTCATTCATCCTATTGAAACAGGTGTCTAGTATTATCTAATAGCAATGCTCCTTAATTTATGGTATGCAAAAATGGTCCTCATCCTTTGTGCCCAAACAACATAATTCTTTCCATTTAATTTATGGCAGTGAAAAAACATTACTCCTTGGGTAAAGTCTGGCATAACTAACTACTCTTTCCTATGTTGACATCAATCTTTGTAAACCCCTCCACCTTGTGGCCTGGTTTCAACTATTTGGAAAAAATTAAGGTCACAGAATCTAGTCCTAACAACAAAACATAGTTTTTGTTTGTTGTCTAACAACCAGGGAACATTCAACAAACTATTTCACCCGATCCACCAAATCTGGTCCCAACACAAAACATAGTTTTTGTGGGTTGTCTAACACCAAGAGAACATTCAAAAAACTATTTTACCTAGTCTACCAAAGGTTTCAATAGGCGACCAACAAACTAAACAACACTTTCCTTTCGAGTTTCAAATCTCTAATCATGCGAGTTGTTTTCCGACACTACAATCAACTAGTGGTCACCCACATTCATCCAGCATACCATACAAACAACAATGTTTTTCTCCAATCAACCAAAAGAAATGAACATATACAACGCTTTCAATTTCTTCCTCTTTGGTTTTTTGATGATTAAGTTTTAAGAATGCTTGGAACATGAAGAAACAACCATCTTCCTTGACATAACAGTAAGCATCAATACCAGCCACTAGACAGAAGCAATAACAAGCTTGTATAATTGGTAGCTGGCCACAAAAGTCTGCAGAAAACGAACCAAAATGATGACTTTTTAGCAACAATGTGCTATTTCATAATTATCAATTTCTTTAAGATAACAACAACATCATCTTCCAGCAGTGGTCTCTTTAATGTGTCATTTTAACTTTACATGAAAGAAACAACTAAGTACTCAGAAGTGGCAAATTCAATAACAATGGTAAGGAATGACCTCAAATAAGGAGAAATACAATGTCTGACAGTAGGAGTAGGAAAATCTCCACTTGGAAGAGTTTTTCTTGAAATATTTCCAAATCTTGACATTTTGCAATGAACAACAACAGAAAGTCAACTTTCACAACAATTGTAAAACCACACAAGTATCCAACATATGTAAAAAAAATGTTCCAAATACATAATAATTTTTGTTAGCACACACAAAAAAAGAAATCACCTCAACATTTTGTCAGCATCCTTTCATCGGCTACAGTGTCTATGTGGCAAAGCCAAAAAACCTACGCTGTTGGGAGCGGGAGCGAGGAGCGGGAGTGGGAGCGAAAAGCGAAATTTTCAAAAGCTTCCGTTTCGGGAGCGTTTTTAATATAATATATATTTTAATATATTTTGATGCATATAAATTAAAAAAAACATGTATTATGCCAAATTAGCTATAGAAAACATCAAAACATAGATATTCATATAACCATTTAGTACACATTGATACAACATCATTCATTTAGGACATCTCAGAAGATTTTCTGGAATGACATAGCTATGGCAATGACCATTTGCAAGTGATGTCTTTAAATCCAATATCAAACTTGCAAAGATATTAAGTTATTGTTAAGATTTACTTTGTCAAACAAACTCTATGATTGAATTTTTGTAACAAAAGTTGAATTTTTGTAAGGGAAGTACAAATGTGTGGCCGATGGCATCAACTTTAAGACAATGCTGCATGTATTTGACCCTCATATGTCAATACCATTTTTCTCATATAACCAAACTGTATTAATTAGAATTTGATTAAAATTAACATGCAGACGGTTTTCTATTTTATACTTTTATCCCTTCTGAATAGAATATGAACTTTATTGATATTGCAAAGGTGCTTCTGAAAAGGCCCCTTTACCAGTGTACTGCCAAATTTTCCTTATTTATTTGTCCAATTTCTATAATGTCATTGTCTGATATATGATGTGAAGGTAAACCCAAGGCCATGGTTGACAGACAATGGGATAGGCCTTTTTGAAACGCCTGTAAAAGTGTTTTTTTTTCAAATATACTTCTTATTTTACTCATAAAACAGTTATGTACAAGGAGAACAAAATCTGTACAAGAAAAGATAAGAATATACAGACATTGTAGCACCTATCTTATTGCAGTTACAGCTACAATAAATTCTTAATATGGAGTTATCAATTCACTTTTTTCATCTCTAATGAGCAAAACCCCTTCACCCTTGAGTTGGGCACAAAGCTCATCCATCCACAGCCCTTGAAAGGAAGAACAATGCCACCAGAGTCCTAAAAAACACACTTACAACACAATTTCCATAAAGAGAACATAACAACAATATGGATACAATGCCACAAGCCTTGATAAGGTGACTGATGAAAGAGTTAGTCCCCAAGAACAGTTGCTCTCCAATGAATGGTACCCTGGATCATTTCAGAGAACCTTTGCTATGCTAATTTCCAACATTGACAAGAAAACCGACACTCCCAAAGAATGCATTTGGCAGCTTCATCTTGGGGCGGAAAATGCATTTATCATCTGTGAAATTACTCTTCACCAACCTGGGGCACATAAAAGTTTTAAACGGTTTACCATGCGGGGCACATCAAATTGGTTACCACTGAGGGCATAGAATGAGTCCAAATGGAGTCCAATAGACTTTATTTGCCCAAATTAACCCTAGCCAATCCAGAAGAAAAAAAATAAAATAAAATAAAAATCAAGGAATCGCTCAGGAAGCGTTTTCGGGAGCGATTTTTTTGCCCGGGATCGCTCAGGAATCGATCCAGAAGCGTAGTTTCCGGAGCGATTCTGGATCGATTCCTAAAATACCAGGGAGCATTTTTTTCTCCAAGGAAACGCGAATTACAAAATCGATTCCGGGAGGAATCGCGATTCTGGAATCGATTCCTCATCGATTCCTTCCGGATCGCGAATTGGGATCAATTCGTGGGGGTGCAGAGTGATTCCCAACAGCGTAGCATAAAACATCCATACATTATATGATTCATCTGTATAGCTCATGAAATGAAAACGCAATTTCCCAGCACCAAAACTATAATAAAGAATACAAGCAACTGCAATAATTTAACACAAAAGAGCAACATTGGTGTCTGCAATAAATTAAGAAATGCAATTCTCCGTAGTTAAAACTTATAACTCAAGCACATCATCATTGATACCGCAGAAGCAATCCTTAGTGTATGGGTTCAACAAGTCAACACTAGTATTCAACCTCCAGCGTTTAGCTGCAATAAAGGCCATTGATTGATTCTATAGGTTTCTATAGGCAACCAACAAACTAAACAACACTTTCCTTTCGAGTTTCAACTCTCTAATCATGCGAGTTGTTTTCCAACACTACAATCAACTAGTGGTCACCCACATTCATCCAACATACCATACAAACAACAATGTTTTTCTCCAATCAACCAAAAGAAATGAACATATACAACGCTTTCAATTTCTTCCTCTTTGGTTTTTTGATGATTAAGTTTTAAGAATGCTTGGAACATGAAGAAACAACCATCTTCCTTGACATAACAGTAAGCATCAATAGCAGCCACTAGACAGAAGCAATAACAAGCTTGTATAATTGGTAGCTGGCCACAAAAGTCTGCAGAAAACGAACCAAAATGATGACTTTTTAGCAACAATGTGCTATTATCATAATTATCAATTTCTTTAAGATAAAAACAACATCATCTTCCAGCAGTGGTCTCTTTAATGTGTCATTTTAACTTTACATGAAAGAAACAACTAAGTACTCAGAAGTGGCAAATTCAATAACAATGGTAAGGAATGACCTCAAATAAGGAGAAATACTATGTCTGACAGTAGGAGTAGGAAAATCTCCACTTGGAAGAGTTTTTCTTGAAATATTTCCAAATCTTGACATTTTGCAATGAACAACAACAGAAAGTCAACTTTCACAACAATTGTAAAACCACACAAGTATCCAACATATGTAAAAAAATTGTTCCAAATACATAATAATTTTTGTTAGCACACACAAAAAAACAAATCACCTCAACATTTGTCAGCATCCTTTCATCGGCTACAGTGTCTATGTGGCAAAGCCATAAAACCTACGCTGTTGGGAGCGGGAGCGAAGCGGGGAGCGAGGAGCGGGAGTGGGAGCGAAAAGTGAAATTTTCAAAAGCTTCCGTGTCGGGAGCGTTTTTAATATAATATATATTTTAATATATTTTGATGCATATAAATTAAAAAAAACATGTATTATGCCAAATTAGCTATAGAAAACATCAAAACATAGATATTCATATAACCATTTAGTACACATTGATACAACATCACTCATCTAGGACATCTCAGAAGATTTTCTGGAATGACATAGCTATGGTAATGACCATTTGCAAGTGATGTCTTTAAATCCAATATCAAACTTGCAAAGATATTAAGTTATTGTTAAGATTTACTTTGTCAAACAAACTCTATGATTGAATTTTTGTAACAAAAGTTGAATTTTTGTAAGGGAAGTACAAATGTGTAGCCGATGGCATCAACTTTAAGACAATGCTGCATGTATTTGACCCTCATATGTCAATACCATTTTTCTCATATAACCAAACTGTATTAATTAGAATTTGATTAAAATTAACATGCAGACGGTTTTCTATTTTATACTTTTATCCCTTCTGAATAGAATATGAACTTTATTGATATTGCAAAGGTGCTTCTGAAAAGGCCCCTTTACCAGTGTACTGCCAAATTTTCCTTATTTATTTGTCCAATTTCTATAATGTCATTGTCTGATATATGATGTGAAGGTAAACCCAAGGCCATGGTTGACAGACAAAGGGATAGACCTTTTTGAAACTCCTGTAAAAGTGTTTTTTTTTCAAATATACTTCTTATTTTACTCATAAAACAGTTATGTACAAGGAGAACAAAATCTGTACAAGAAAATATAAGAATATACAGACATTGTAGCAGCTATCTTATTGCAGTTACAACTACAATAAATTCTGAATATGGAGTTATCAATTCACTTTTTTCATCTCTAATGAGCAACACCCCTTCACCCTTGAGTTGGGCACAAAGCTCATCCATCCACAGCCCTTGAAAGGAAGAACAATGCCACTAGAGTCCTCAAAAACACACTTACAACACAATTTCCATAAAGAGAACATAACAACAATATGGATACAATGCCACAAGCCTTGATAAGGTGACTGATGAAAGAGTTAGTCCCCAAGAACAGTTGCTCTCCAATGAATGGTACCCTGGATCATTTCAGAGAACCTTTGCTATGCTAATTTCGAACATTGACAAGAAAACTGACACTCCCAAAGAATGCATTTGGCAGCTTCATCTTGGGGCGGAAAATGCATTTATCATCTATGAAATTACTCTTCACCAACCTAGGGCACATAAAAGTTTTAAACGGTTTACCATGCGGGGCACATCAAATTGGTTACCACTGAGGGCATAGAATGAGTCCAAATGGAGTCCAATAGACTTTATTTGCCCAAATTAACCCTAGCCAATCCCGAAGAAAAAAAATAAAATAAAATAAAAATCAAGGAATCGCTCAGGAAGCGTTTTCGGGAGCGATGTTTTTGCCCGGGATCGCTCAGGAATCGATCCAGAAGCGTAGATTCCGGAGCGATTCTGGATCGATTCCTAAAATTCCAGGGAGCATTTTTTTCTCCAAGGAAGCGTGAATTACAAAATCGATTCCGGGAGGAATCGCGATTCTGGAATCGATTCCTCATCGATTCCTTCCCGATCGCGAATTGGGATCGATTCGTGGGGGTGCAGAGCGATTCCCAATAGCGTAGCATAAAACATCCATACATTATATGATTCATCTGTATAGCTCATGAAATGAAAACGCAATTTCCCAGCACCAAAACTATAATAAAGAATACAAGCAACTGCAATAATTTAACACAAAAGAGCAACATTGGTGTCTGCAATAAATTAAGAAATGCAATTCTCCATAGTTAAAACTTATAACTCAAGCACATCATCATTGATACCGCAGAAGCAATCCTTAGTGTATGGGTTCAACAAGTCAACACTAGTATTCAACCTCCAGCGTTTAGCTGCAATAAAGGCCATTGATTGATTCTCCTTAGGATGACTGACAAAGGTCTACCCATGATTACAATCAATGGCTAAAAACATAATCTATGGCAACAATATCCCCACAAAGTGGCAAAAAACATAATCCATGGCAACAATATCACCACCATTGATCTAGCTCTGACGCCTTGTTGATTGTATGAGACAGCACATAAAAAGAGAACTGATGAAGGAAAAGAAGGCAAATACGAACTTAGAAAAGAAGAGAAGGAGAATACGATGATTGATCAGTTCATTGATCATTATGAATTGATTGTCTTACATAAATCCACGCACAAAATTGATAACCACTTGAAAGGAAGAAGTGAAATAAATCTAATGAGACTTCAATTTATAAAACATTATTAACAAGTTCAACAAAATTTAATTACTCACTAACATTTGTTGCATACTAAAACTCAATCATAACCCTCATGTCTAATTAAATGACCATCATTTGTAATAGTTTTCACAGAGACAATTGCGTTTTTTTACAGTTGACAGGGACTTGCAGCTTTGCTGCTATTAATCATGTTATATATATATATCTATTCAATACAAAATAATTTAAATTTTAAACACCAAAGCTGATGCATTTCGGAAATTGGGGGCCACACAAGGGAGAGGTGGCAGAAGTGTTTGGCCTTCAAAGATGGGGAGTTAATTTGACTATTGGAATTTTGTTGGTGCTTTGAAGTTGTTGTGCGATTTGATAACCAGATGCTGCAATTCAATTCCAGAGTGGGAAACTATCTTTTTAAGTTTTGAAATCTGAGGCTATTGATTCACAGGAGATTTTGTTTTCCTAGTGCTAATCTCCGGAGTTTTGGGGATCCCTTATGACTCATATCCATGTTTGGCCATTATTTTGCATACACACAGTCTAAAGGGAAAGACATCAAACAGTGCTCCTGATCAAATAGTACCCACCTGACCAACTCGTTGACATGGAATACTATACTACGCTTCATGATTTGCTCAGGTGTCAAAAGTTCAGTCCTTTTATATTTGGATTCAAAACTTTTCGTGGACAAGAATATTCGGGGGAAGGGGGTGAGAGATTGGTTTTAATTTCTTCCATGACTTGCAGAGTTTTTTTCTTGACTTGACTTGTATAGGGACTTTTCTTGACGGATATGTTGCAAGATCACCCCTATTTGGTTTCCCTTCTGTTTTCTCGTGCTCATTGCGTGGATCTAGGTAAGGTTCTTTGTGACAATACACCAAATTTTTGGCAACAACTTTGCTGTAAATTCACAACCTGCTCTATCTCCACCAAGATAGGACATGGTTTTATGGACTTTGACACTTCATCACACTCGAAACTTCTCCACTTTACAGGTAAGTTAGGGATTGCAAATGGGTAAGACCTTGCATCCCACTTGAATTCGACACAGATGGCATCGTGACAATGTAGTTTCAACTCGTTGTTCTGTTCCTCCTTTTACTGGAGGTTGTTCAATCTCTGTCATGTCATGGATGGAAGTTCTAGGTATTGATGGAAAAATTTAAGTTAACCCCCTCACTATTTCAATTGGAAGACTTTGCAAGATCTCATTGGAAATATTTATTGCTACAGGGTTTGATGATTGAGTATGCCCTGTAGCTCATTGTTTCCTAAGTAGTCGATGAACTGGACCACAAATGGGGCATTCCATTTTGCGACAATGTTGGTGATGACGTAGAAAAGTCCAAGATCCATTGTAACATGGATAACGGCAATCTCTTTCATCGCATTGAGTTATGTGTGCCCGCAACTGTTCCGCTGTTTGACAATGGTGAGTTTGACATTGGCTTTCTGAAGCTAAACATTTACTAGCATGGCACAAAGAGAGTAGCCAACATTGTTGTTTGAGATATTGCAACCTACATACTTCGGCATCAAAAGTTTGGTTGGACATTTCTCGCAGTTAAAAGTATCTTCAACTAAATTTTCACCTCTTGTTTGAGATGTTGCAGGGAACATCGACCCATTCCAGAAACTTCTCGAGGAGGCTGATGTTGTTGAGTATGTCTTGAGCTAGTACTTGCTGTAGACCTTGGTTGTGTGGCTGTTGGTACTGTACCAAAGTTGGAACTTGAATTTTTTCCACAGACAACTCTTGCTTCCCTAACAAGCTTGTTTCCCGTCTAACTCGAGAAGCAATATCATTAAATTTTTTCCACAGACAACTCTTGCTTCCCTAACAAGCTTGTTTCCCGTCTAACTCGAGAAGCAATATCATTAAATTTTTTCCACAGACAACTCTTGCTTCCCTAACAAGCTTGTTTCCCGTCTAACTCGAGAAGCAATATCATTAAAACCATTATTAGATAAGACTTGCTGTCGCTCTTGAGGCAATAATGCATGTAGCTCCTTCAATGTTTTTAGATAGTTGTGGATTCATCTTATGGGAATTCAGTGAGTTATCATTCAATAATCGAGGTTGCTTACTCGGGTGGACTGAAACATCTTTTCTGACAACTCTTTTAGGATGTTTCCTTCTGAGGTGATTCAATGCTTCCTTGATATTCTACAAAGACTAATGATTTAGACTGATTTGATTGGGCGAATTGAAGTGAGTGCCATCAGGATCCATGGAGGATCCGGGTTCCCCTAAGCCTGGGTTGTTTCTTTCTGCTTTCCCTTTAGGAGGAGATTCAAAGCTCAATCCAAGTTCCAGTAAGCGGACATTATCTGAGACCAAAGTATTGAGTTGGGAGGATCAGAACCTCAAGGTCCTAGTCCTAATCATAAATCATGGGAATTGGAATTGATACTCCTACACCAAATCACGGGAATTGGAATTGATACTCCTACACCAAATGATACTAATAGCAGGATTAAATGATGGGAATTGGAATCGATACTCCTACATAATCAAATGATAGTAACAGAAGTGCAAACAATGAAGGTCCAGAGAATTCAATCACATATTTTTCCAAAAGGACTCTTAACCGGTTGTTGAGAAAGCTTTAAAAGAATTGTGCATGCATGAACAGGAGGGAGAACATGTCAAAGTCAAGAGGAACCTTGACTGTTTGGTGGGCAGGAAGAAACTGCTTCTGCATCTCTTGTCCACTCTGTACGCTCGGATAGGCGAAATTCCTACGTGGGGTTTATGCATCCTAAGCCTCAATATTGCATATGAATCTTGGGTTCGAATCAATTTGCAGAGATTGCTTGGAGTATGTGAATCTGCTTTAGGTTGGATTATGGATGTTTTGGGAATTTTGGTGTTGCTATATGCTTGTCTGTCATATTTTTTCGTATGGAGTATTTTCATAGTTGGAGAAGACATTCCTTTGAATATATAGAAGGGTTGAAAAAGGTGGCTTTTGTGTTAAGGTAGCTTCATGAGGGGGTTGTATTGAAATTGTCAATTTTAATTTTTGTATGAGATTTAATATGCAATTAACCATGTATACCAAATTTGTATTTCGTAACCATATGAAGGAAAGACTACATCATGCTAGGATTGTATTTGAAATTATCAATTTTAACTTTTGTACGAGACTTAATTTGCAATTAACCTTGTGTATAGAATTTATATTTCGTAACCATACGAAGAAAAGACTACAACGTGAGGGGATTGTATTTGAAATTATCAATTTTAAGTTTTGTATGAGATTTAATATGCAGTTAACCACGTATATCAAATTTGTATTTCGTAACCTATGAAGAAAAGACTACAATATTTTCCTCTCTGGAGCATCATTTCCTTGTTGTGGTTATGGGCAAGATGGACGCTTTAGTTAAATCATCTTTATAAAGTATGAGATATTTATAAGGGTTTTGACTTCCTGCACGTTGTTTCATTCATATACTTAAAAGAAATGGCATATAATTTACAAGTTCATTAATAACAGTACCGAATATTGTATTCCTCTTTTACTATAGACAGCCTGTTATTCTTGCAACTTATTTCGATGGCAATTTCAGTGTAGATTTTATTAGCAAAAGATACATGGCTGCGAGCCCACTAGGAGATGCAAAATATTGGACTCTGCTGTGGATGAGTCTAATTGAATATGGGTATGCTTCTCGTGTCAAGAGTATTGGCTCACACATTGACCGTAGATTGCCCTTGTCTCTCCTCCATAACATTCAAAGACCATTGATCAACGGGGATGCTCCATGACATTCAAAGGGCAAAAATAGTCTATGGAATGCTATCTCTCCCAATCGTTAGCAAAAGATACATGGCTGCGAGGCTACTAGGAGATGCAATATATTGGACTCTATTGTGGATAAGTCTAATTGAATATGGGTATGCTTCTCGTGTCAAGAGTATTAGCTCACACATTGACCATAGATTGCCCTTGTGTCTCCTCCATAACATTCAAAGACCATTAATCAACGGGGATGCTCCATAACATTCAAAGACCATTGGGGCAAAAATAGTCTATGGAATGCTATCTCTCCTAATCATTTTCATGTATAGCTCAAAGTGTTGCTTCAATATTGCTGACTTATAGATGGACTTTTTACTAAAAATGCATGAGCAGCGGCATAGGTTGTATGACATTATTAAGATGTGATGCTCAGGACATCATCTTCTTTTGAAATTCTAGACTTGATTCCAATTCTCCTGCCATACAATGAATTTCCTCGAGTAGCTGTTTTCTTGGCTTGAAATGTGATTATCTATGCGTATTTGAATAGGCAAATGAGATAAGAACTACTGTGGAAGTCAACATTTTAGCTAAAGGCTCCTACAAAGGTATAAATTATTTACGCATGCCACAGAACACCATAGCATTAGGAGGCCAACAAGTAATTTTTATCTCTTCTAACAGCTTCCATGGTTCAAAAATGTTTCCCTACCCTGCAACAGAACTCTGAGCCTCAAAAAGTTTCCCTGCCCTACAACAGTGATCTAACAGAATTCTATTCTAATGACTCGTTACACACATTTCATGTACAGACTCAACCTATGGAAATAAATTAATTGTCCGTCATTCCTCACCACTGCGAAAGGAACCATGTCAAAATTATTTGCAAAAGCCCTTGTGTATCAAAGGGTTGTTGATTTCAAAAGATCTACTGGCTCTTTGTAGGCAACGAACTTCTAGGAAATGATATCTAGCTTTGTCTCTGAAGGCTTGTTCTATGCTGCTTGGGCCAAGAAGACTAAAGCTAGTGTCCACGTGGGGGGGGCTTACTGTGCCAGACTAGTAGGGCTTGTCTCTTAAGGCTTTCACTTAAAACAAATTAGAAGGACATTTTCGCACGCCGGAAACAATCTTTTTTATTTTGGATAACTTATACCTTTAAAGATTTCCAAGAGTATGTTTTGCATCCTCCAGATCACACCTCTAATTATAAAGCCAGGGGGACTGAATTGCAATGGATTTATGGAAAGAAAAGCATGTGATGTGGTGTAACAAATTGTATGAACACTAGAAGCAAACAAGGAACATGGTTGATTTAAGAATGTCCTCATAAAGATGCGGTATTCTCGGAAGTTAATTTTGAGACAAATTTTGTACTATAAATCTGTGTACTTTTGGAATATGATTATCCGAGTTTAGTGGAAATTTCTCATCTTCTTGAGCATGGGTTCTTCGGAACACCAATGTTCTAGACTCTCCACGAGCATATGAATCTGCCATTATATCTCTTTTTTCTTTTTCGTTTTCTTTTTTTCTCTTTTAGCAAAGGTCGAGCTATCTAACAACTTGTAGGAAATGGTAAGCCTTCTGGCACTGTCCTCCGCTAAATGAGAGTTATTTGTTTCTATGGTAATATTTACTGTAGGGTAGTAGTGAAAGTTCAAATGCATATGTTATGAAGAATTGTATTTCGTGAATGAGAAACAGATTACAACGAGACTTAAAATCCACTGAGCTGCCACCTTGCCAAACATAGCCAAGAAGGGTTCACACATCGACACAAGCCCTAGCAATAGAGAACTTCAATGTTGTTGAATATCTTCGATTTGCCACCTTTCCAAACATAGCCAAGAAGGGTTCACACATCGGCACAACCCTAGCAATAGAGAACTTCAATGTTCTTGAATATCTTCAATTTGATATTGTTTTGAACAACAAACTTTACCATTGGAAGATGGAATTTCTCCTAGTTAAAGAGGCTGGAGTCACTGTTGAAAGCAGACTGGCACCTTCTTTCTTTTCTAAATGGCACCTACAAAGAGAACGGAAAACTTTGTTGAGGTTTATGCCAAAAATTAGCAAGCTACCTTGCATTCCTAAGAAAACCATTTAACATGCAAAGGGAGTGTAGTGGTGCCTTAACTGTTAAAATATGGCTTAGCAACATCCATCCCAGCAAAAGAGATTTCAGATATCTAGCTTTCCAATATAATCCACATATCTTAAGGCCTGGGCCTGCCTTTTACTAAAATCAATCCACCTAAATTATGCTGTAATTATAAACCTAGGAAACTGAATTGCAATGGATTCATGCCTTAAAAAATAGCTGAGTAATTAATATCTTCTCATCGTACAGCATTCCACTAATACGATGCTTGAACTTATAATTACTTAAAAGTCATGGTTGACATGTGACAAAGTTGACAATCCTGCAAGTATTCCTGATCGGCCTTGAATATGCGTTAAAAGTTTGACTTCTAACTCTCCTATGATTTTCTTCCAATCCTAGGCTTAAACCTGAATTATTTTACATTAGCAAGTTCCTTTAGCATACACAGCAGGAAATCACTTGAATAAAAAAGTAGGCACCGACATATCAAATAAATGTGCTCTCATCTTGGACCTGTTATGAATTCCTTGCTTCCCATGGCAAGGATTGCTTTCTCCCGATTATCAATTCCAGCCCCAAGTCCCCAAGTCTCAAATTGGTAAATCATCACGGGTAAGATGGGAATTAAAATGGATAAAACATTGTTCGACATTCTCCACACGTAGGGAATGTGGAATATTTAAAGAACACCTTTCGAGATTATAATGAGAAATTGGAAGAGATCTTATCGGAGAGGAGAATATTGTTACTTTTGAGGCCATATCCAATCCAACTCCAAAAGAAAGATAGTCAGCCTGAAGAGAATATTGTTACTTTTGAGGCCATATCCAATCCAACTCCAAAAGAAAGATAGTCGGTATGAAGGACGTTGTTATGCCCAAGAAACGGAAGTAAAAAAATGCTTCGATTTTAGTGCTGCCTCCATATTTGTAAGAGATTCAGTGTTAGAAGCTAGAAGCTCCATATTTACAAGAGATTCAGAGATTCAGTGTTCGAAGCTAGAAGCGCGGGCCTCCTGTTCGATTTTAGTGTTAATATTGTTGGCCTCCATTTGTAAGAGATGGAAGGCTCCAAAAATTGGCGTATGCCGCTGTGAGTGGCCAACACACGGTATTCTTTAGTAAAAGGCGAAAGAATAGTTCGCTTTGTGTCGACCACACGGCTCCGTAATCTTCCCTGTACCATCTTCGCTTACCTATACTTCCTTCTTTCTCTATTACAAATGCGCCCATCAATGTGGGACATCATTTAACACCTTTCTACCATCCTATGCTATCATATACAGCTTTTACATATTTTTCCAAGGCGTTGCCTGCTCCTTCATGCTCACTCCACCCTTGGAACAGATAACCATTAGAATACAGTGAAATAAACATCCCTGCGCTGAACTACATTAGTTTAGAAAACGTATACAGTGAAATAGAGATGCCCGAGCTCATCTTCTGTAGGCAATTTAAAAAACAAACATTGTTAGATTAGCAAGTTTCCTTGGATCAAAACCACAATCCATGTTAATAAGGTTGGGATCAAAAACACAATTTATATTTCTGTTGAGTTTTATACATTCATCTTCATTTTCATGTGATAATTCAATTAATTGGTACAGAAACGTGAGAGCAGATGCAATGCATGATCTTTGCTCCAGCAATTTATTATATATATTTTCAAATCTTTGGTAGTTTGTGACAGCAGCAGCATATCAATATTATATTTTCAAATCATTTGTAATTTGTAATTTGTGACAGCAGCATATCAATCTTTTGTAAATTGGGCTATGCTTGACAACAACATATCCATGAGAGCTAATGAAGGAGACTCGTATTCCTTTATTTCATGGATAGTAGATATCCATGAACTGCTGAAGACACAACCTTGAGGCTTTAACAAGAGTTGTAGCAGAATGTAAAATAATGTTAGAATCGGCAAAATGGAAACAGCAATGATCCATCCATCCATCATCATGAACTGTTTAATCTTTGTTAAATACCTGACTGTAGCTAGCTGGGACTATTTAATTGTATTTACTATGCACCAGCATGCTTGACAACAACATATATCCATCCATCCATCATCATGAACTGTTTAATCTTTGTTAAATACCTGACTGTAGCTAGCTGGGACTGTTTCATTGTATTTACTATGCACCGGCATGCTTGACAACAACATATATCCATCCATCCATCATCATGAACTGTTTAATCTTTGTTAAATACCTGACTGTAGCTAGCTGGGACTATTTAATTGTATTTACTATGCACCCGCATGCTTGACAACAACATATATCCATGAGCTAATGAAGGAGATCCATATTGGATACAACAAGAGTTGCAGCAAAATGCAATTTACATTTAAAATAAGTAAGTGTTCGAATCGGTCAAACTGAAACTACTACCAATCATCATTATTAGTGTTACATCCCCTCTGATTGGAACTGTAACTGATTACTTCGTTAAATACATCCTTGGCAAACCTTGCCACTGTTAACTGTAACACTAACAAATACAAAAGTGAAGAGCAATACAACAAGAGTTGCATATGATGTAATTTACAAGTCAGAATCGGTCAAATTGAAACACCAATGTTCATAAATGAAAGGTTACTACTATCCATCATCATATTCATTGGTTTTACATCCTGATTGGAACTGTAACTGATCACTTTCTTAAATACAACATCCACTCCTGCTTGCTACTTACTTCCTTGGCAAACCCGGCCACTGTCAACTTTAACACTACCAAAACACAAGTGAAGAGAGAAATACAAGTTTTGGTCCGTCCACGCATTTTCTTTCATTCCTTCTCTATACAAAGCTTGCCACTGCAAAAACGGTTCAACTCTATCAAGTACAAAATATCGCATGCCACTATCATTATTAGTTTTTACTTTACTTTCTTGATAGAGCGAAGAAATAAACACAACCTTGAGGCTTTAACAAGAGTTGTAGCAGAATGTAAAATAAATGTTGGAATCGGCAAAATGGAAACAGCAATGATCCATCCATCCATCATCATGAACTGTTTAATCTTTGTTAAATACCTGACTGTAACTAGCTGTGACTATTTAATTGCATTTACTACGCACCAGCATGCTTGACAACAACATATCTACGAGAGCTAATGAAGGAGATCCATATTGGAGAGTAGATCCATGACATGAACTGAACTGAACTGAACTGTTGTGAAGATATAACAAGAGTTGCAGCAAAATGTAATTTACAAGTGTTGGAATCGGTCAAATTGAAACACTAACAACTGTCAACTGTAACACTAACAAAAACAAAAGTAAAGAGAGAAATACAAGGTTTGGACCGTGCAGGCGTTTTCTGTATAAAGCTTGCCACTGTTTAATTCTATGAAAGAGAGGAACTCGCTTGCCAGTGGGCAGGATTATTGATAGAGCGTAGAAATAATCATTTACAGACAGAGGAAATCGCCTACCACCGATGGAACGCGATCTGATTAGGATTTATTTACTTACTACTAGCATTACGTCTTTTTACGATGGAACGATCTGATTAGGATTTATTTACTTACTATCATTACGTTTTTTTACGATGGAACGATCTGATTAGGATTACTATCATTACGTGTTTTCAAGTTTGTGTATGTTGGTTGGAGGCCGCGCGAATCATCTAAATATAATATTTATTATAACTTGTTATGTTTGTGTTGGTTGGAGGCCGCGCGAACGCGAGCCCCCGCTGCCACAAATTATGACGTGCACTCTCCTCAGTGGGAGATGCTAGGAAGACCCCCCTCCCAAGTGTAATGGAGGTGGCCTCTCTAGGCCATCGGCCTTCCTGATCACCGATTGACCCCGCCCAGGTAAGTATGTCTTCCTATCTTCCTCTTTCCTCTTTTGTACTCTCCCTCTTCCCCTCTTCCATCATCATCTTTTGCATGTGGGATAAATTCATCACATTATAGTCACTTTCACTCACTCAATTTTTATGTTCCATGTGACATTTTAATTATAATTGATGATTATTTTTTATGATGATTACGTCCCCGTAAGAAAAATGAGATGTGTCAAAATCTAATGTGTGGATTTGAATTCTGCTACGGGTTTCATTTCATTGATTGAAGGTCTAGTGAACTAAATCTTCGCTTACTTCTCGCCCCAAATTTCACAAATTAATATTTAGCAGTCGCTCATCCTACCTCTACTTTGTTTGCCTCCTCGATTTCACAGAGGATGGAATTTCATTTTTGTTGTGTGAAGGATTTATTATACTCTAAGGCAACAAAGGATTTTGGGCAGAGGAAGATTTAGTTCACTCCGTTGTAAATCATGACGCTGGCCACTTGTCATGTGTCAAAATCTAATGTGTGGATTTGAATTCTGCTGCGGGTTTCATTTCATTGATTGAAGGTCTCATTGTGTTGGACAATATGAGATATCCAACCGCCCTCAAGACTTTAAGCCTTTCTTCCTTTTGATTTGATTTCACCGTATACTGAGAAACCGAGAACACCCATTAACAAGTGAGGTTTTAAGTCATTGGTATTCTCTGAACTGAGCTACACGAAATGCATCATTCAAAGAACTCGACTTTTGCTACATTACTATCTCTTCCACATCTTCAAATAAAATACTTTAACCCGTCTCTCATCTGTATACCCCACACACCCATACTTTAAAGTGATTGATTCGTCGGGTTGGTTACGGGCTGCCTTCGCTACCAACCAACCCACCAACCAGGTTGTCCACTTTGAAGGTTCATTAAACTTTGTGCACCTATCCAAGAAGCAATCAAACAATATGGTTTGAATAAAATCTAGGAAATAGAAGCTCTAAAATCCTATCAGGCATGAACCTTCTCGAGGCAATTATATATTTACATTGCAGTCCATATGCACTGATGGGCCTTGGGAAGGCACACCGACCATCGATCTTCGTTGGACCACCATCGGAGCTACTTCAACCATGCACTCGTCCATGACAATTTCCTAAATAAAATATAACATGTCAATTTGCCTCCAGGATTTCCAGTTGCTTACCCTGCTTTAGGCATTTGCAGAGGACATTTATTTTTGCATATTAACACCAACAATCGCTTACTTCTCGGCCCAAATTTCACAAATTAATATTTAGCAGTCGATCATCCTACCTCTACTTTGTTTGCCTCCTCGATTTCACAGAGGATGGAATTTCATTTTTGTTGTGTGAAGGATTTATTATACTCTAAGGCAACAAAGGATTTTGGGCAGAGGAAGATTTAGTTCACTCCGTTGTAAAAATGCTTTGGGCTATATGACCTCCCCTTCTCAACTCAGGAAGAATTTAAAAATGCTTTGGGCTATATGACCTCCCCTTCTCAACTCAAGAAGAATTTAAAAATGCGAAGAAGAATTTAAAAATGCGAAGAAGAATTTATGACCTCCCCTTCTCAACTCAAGAAGAATTTAAAAATGATCTGGGCTGCGACCTCCCCTTCTCAACTCAAGAAGAATTTAAAACTGCTCTGGGATTTTTGACCATTTTGAGTCTCAACTCAAGAGTTTAAAAAATGCTCTGGGCTTTGACAATTTTGAATGAGATGAGGAAAAAATGCTCTAGGCTTTGACCATTTTGAATGAAATGAGGCTGAGGCTCTTCGTTTGCAAGTTTGAGCTTGGATCGAAAAGCTTTAATCAGATTAGGGTCTTAGTTTGCCTGTCCGATCTCAGTGTTAGAAGCTCGTAGCGCGGGCCTTAAGCTTGTTCAAATTTAGTGTTAATATTGTTGGCCTCGTGTTAGAAGCTAAAAGCACGGGCCTTAAGCCTGTTCGATCTCAATGTTAGCAGGAGTTGGAAGCGAGGGCCTTAAGCTTGTTCAGCCTGTTAGTTTCTAGTGTTAGTATTGTTCAGTGTTAAAAGCTAGAAGCGCGGGACTTAAGCCTGGTCGATTCTAGTGTTAATATTGTCCATTTGTAAGAGAGTTAATATTGTTCAGTCTTAATATTGTCCATTTGTAAGAGATGGAAGGCTCCAAAAATTGGCTTATGCCGCTCGATTTTAGTTTTAATAATGTTGGCCTCCATTTGTAAGAGATGGAAGGCTCCAAAAATTGTCGTATGCCACTGTGAGTGGCCAACACACGGTATTCTTTAGTAAAAGGCGAAAGAATAGTTCGCTTTGTGTCGACCACAGGGCTCCGTAATCATCACTGTACCATCTTCGCTTACCTATACTTCCTTCTTTCTCTTTTACAAATGCGCCCATCAATGTGGGACAGCATTTAACATCTGTATACCATCATCCTATCCTATCCCTAACATCTGTATACCATCATCCTATCCTATCCCTATCATAGTAACAGGTTTTACATATTTTTCCAAGGCGTTGCCTACTCCTTCATGCTCACTCCACCCTATAATACAACGGATAACCATTAGAATACAGTGAAATAGAGATCCCTGCGCCGAACTATATTAGTTTAGAAAATGTATACGGTGAAATAGAGATGCCTGAGCTCATCTTCTGTAAGCAATGTAAAAAACAAACATTGTTAGATCAAAACCACAATCCATGTCCATGTTAACAAGGTTGGGATCAAAAACACAATTTATATTTATGTTATATTCATTTTCATGTGACAATTCACTTAGTTGGTACAGAAAAGAGAGAAGATGCAATGGATGATCTTTTCTCCAGCAATTTATTACAGATATTTTCAAATCTTTGGTAATTTGTGACAGCAGCAGCATATCAATGTTATATTTTCAAATCATTTGTAATTTGTGACAGTAGCATATCAATCTTTTGTAAATTGGGCTATTCTTGACAACAACATATCCATGAGAGCTAATGAAGGAGACTCATATTCCTTTATAAATGCTTGACAACAACATATCCAACATATCCATGAACTGCTGAAGATACAACCTTGAGGCTATAACAAGAGTAGAGTTGTAGCAAAATGTAAAATAAATGTTAGAATCAGTCAAATGGAAACAACAATGATCCATTAGTTGTAATAACATCCATCATCATGTTAAACATCCTGATTGGAACTGTAACTGTTTAATTTGTTAAATACCTGACTGTAACTAGCCGTGACTATTTAATTGTATTTACTATGCACGAGTTTGCTTGACAACAACATATCCATGAGCTAATGAAGGAGATCCATATTGAATAGTATATCCATAACTGAACTCAACTGTTCTGAAGATATCACAAGAGTTGCAACAAAATGTAGTTTACATGTAAAATAAGTGTAAATTGAAACACCAATGTTCATAAATGAAATAAGTGTATATCCATCATCATCGTATTCATTAGTTTTACATCCCGATTGGAGCTGTAACTCCTGCTTGCTACTTCCTTCGCAAACCCAACCACTGTAAACTGTAACACTAACCAAAACAAAACGGTCCATCCATCCATCATCATGTTAAATTTGGAACTGTAACTGTTTAATTTGTTAAATATCCGACTGTAACTAGTTGTGACTATTTAATTGTATTTACTATGCACGAGCATGCTTGACAACAACATATCCACGAGAGCTAATGAAGGAGATCCATATTGGATAGTAGATTCACAACATGAACTGAACTGAACTGTTGTGAAGATATAACAAGAGTTGCGGAGTCAAGGATACGGTGATCTCTTGGTGAGGATAGATGGATTTCATTCCATCCACCCAGGTTCAATTCTGTTGAGACATCTTCTGGCTTGGATGACCGGCTGACGGTTTCCGTGTGTGTTAGCTTTCCTTGATTCCTTCGGAATAGCAAGAGGGTGATTTTTCAGCTGAAAAAAAAAAAAAAAAAAAAAAAAAAAAAAAAAAAAAACAAAAACCAAGAGTTGCAACAAAATGTAATTTACAAGTGTTGGAATCGGTCAAATTGAAACACTAATGCTCATAAATGAAATAACTGCCTTGAAGTTGCTATCCATCATATTCATCATTAGTTTTGCATACTGATTGGAACCGTAACTGATTACTTTGTTAAATACATCACTCCACTCCTGCTTGCTACTTGCACTGTCAACTGACACACTGACAAAAACAAAAGTAAAGAGAGAAATACAAGGTTTGGACCGTGCAGGCATTTTCTGTGTAAAGCTTGCCACTGAAAAAACACGGTTTAATTCTATGAAATAGAAGAACTCGCTTGCCAGTGGGAAAGATTATTGTTAGAGCGTAGAAATAATCATTTCCAGACAGAGGAAATCTCGCCTACCACCGATGGAACGATCTGATTAGGAATTATTTACTATCATTACGTTTTTTTTACGATGGAACGATCTGATTAGGATTTGCTATCATTACGTCTCTTTATGTTTGTGTGTGTGTTGGTTGGAGGCCGCGCGAACGCGAGCCCCCGCTGCCACAAATTATGACGTGCACTCTCCTCAGGGGGAGATGCTAGGAAGACCCCCCTCCCAAGTGCAATGGAGGTGGCCTCTCTAGGCCATCGGCCTTCCTCATCACCGATTGACCCCGCCCAGGTAAGTATGTCTTCCTATCCTCCTCCTTCCCCTTTTCTACTCTCCCTCTTCCCCTTTTCCATCCTCTTTTGCATGTGGGATAAATTCATCAAATTATAATCACTTTTACTCACTCTATTTTTCGTTCAACTCTATGCACCTACACAAAAGCAATAAAATAATATGGTTGGAACAAAATTTGAGAAAATAGAAGCTCTAAAATCCTATCAAGCATGAGCATTCCAAAGGACAATTAAATATTTATTATACAGCAATGCCCATGTATCGACGAGACTTGGGAAGGCCCACTGAACATTGATCTTTGTTGGACGACCATAACAGTAACAATGATCATTCATTCTTCAATGACAATTTCCCAAATGCTTCAAGTTCCAACATCAATTCTTCCCAATCCTTATTTGAAGTAGAGGCAAAAGTGGAAATCAAACCCTATCGATGTGAGATTGATGATGTTAAGATGAATCAATGAATGCAACAATTGTAAGTGTTTATTCCAATGTTCATAACATAGAAAATTAGCATAGTATATCATTTCCCAACTAACATTAGAGGGCCATGCCCAAAATTGGTAGGAAAGCCTCGCATAAGGTTGCTTAGGTTGGAGCATGATCCCCTAGTAACTAAGTGGGAGCTGTTCAAAATCCTCATTAAGTCTTAGTCTTACCCTATTAGGTATGAAGAGGATGAATGCATCCGTTCGCGTTACTTCCAATAGAAGAAAGAGTAGAGTGTACAAGAGTACGGCATTGAGTTCATAAAAAACAAGCCATTGTTTTGGGCATATGTCCCAAGAAATATGACGTACTCACCGAGTATCTGGGTGGTCTCCGTGGTCATTTAAGGAGGTAAGTGATGCTCTTTAAATGAAGTTGTCCAAGAATAGAATCTAGAGAATATGGTCAAGAATAAAGGACAACCATATGGTTCCAGACAGAAAGGTCACCAAGAGACTTTCAAGGAGGAGTCAAAATGTAAAGATAAGAGGACAACATCCATTGCACATCGGTGCAAGGATCCAAACAACCCCTTTAACCATTGTAGTCTCATTGGACATGCTGAAGATGGGTGTTGGAAGCTAAATCTACAGTTGAATTCAGAGAACTGGAAGAAAGAGGGAAAGAAGAAGAACATGCTAGTTGTGGATCAAGGAAACTAGGTTGAGAGTAGCTCAGATATAGATGAAAAGATTGTATGCACTACAATGTAGAAGGAAACTCAGCGTAACTATCCTCCATTCCAAGGAAGAGAAGGAGATGACTAAGCTTCTCGATATCAAGATCCAAGTCAAGAAGACAGAGGTGGATGCTTTTTATTTCCAATTTGTAGGCCAAACTCATAGAAAATTATCTAGTAACTAATCTCCGGATGGGTAAACAAGGATGCGGAGCTTAGGATCAATACGTGGTGTAAGATCAAATTTAATGCAAGTGCAAAGTATATTGATGAATTGGTGGTAGATGTAGCACCATTAGATGTGTGTGGTGTACTGTTTGGAATCCCCTACATCTACATGTGGAGATAATGTCTTTCATCATCAATGCATGCAAAGGTGAATCCAAGATCTCTTTGACAAGTGTTTTATAAGCCAATAAATTGATAAGTTCAAGTAGAAAGTTGTTGTTACTCTTCTTCAGGCATAATCATAAAGGAGATGGATTGGTAAATGTAAAGGAATCTCTAGAGTGGTCTATTAAAGAGAAGAAACATCGGTTAGAGGAGCTCTTGTAGGCGTATAAAAAATTGTTTCAAGAGCCTAAATGGTTACCACCTAAGCAAGAAGTTGAGAATGAGATACCTCTTTTGCCTAACTCCCCATTTCCGACATAGGGAACTCCCCATTTCCGACATAGGGCTATATAAACAAACCATATTGGAAGTGGATGAAGTGAATAAATAGTTGTAGCAGCGAGAAATTTGACCAAGAGCCTCACCTTGTAGGTCGCCTATAATCACATTACCCATGAAAGATGGGTCTTGGAGAATGTGTATTGACTACGGAGATTTGAATAAGATCTCGCATGAGATTCCTTACCCTCTACCTGGGATTGATGGCTTGCTAGATCAGTTTTCGCATGCCAAGTATTTCACCAAGTTGGATCTCAAATTGGGATGAGTAAAAGGAGAAGGCACCTAGAACACCACCTTCAAGATGAGACAAGGTCTATATGAATAGTTGTAATGCCTTCTCATGCATTCCCATGCCTGGTAAAAATACCATCAAGGGACAAGATGCATCAATCATGGTTTTTGAAGAGCTCCAGGTACACTTTGGGATACTAGGGAGCATCATCTTAGGTAGATATACTAGATTTCTTAGTGCCTTTTGGAGCACACCTTGGGAGAATATGGACATCTCACACCAAGTTGAAGAGATGTACAACTTTCCATCCATAGACACGTGGGTAGATAGAAATAGTGAAGATGATATTGGTTCAGATTTTGAGGAAAACTAGTGGAAAACTCTCAATGTGTAGAAAAACATTGCAAGGTTGTGAGCCAAGCTTCAAAAGTGCTGACCCCAAAAATGGCCATTCAAGGCCTCAAATGAGCTCTAAAAGGTTCTATACACCAAATACCAAAGTGGGACCTACTCATAAAATGGACCTTACAAGCCAATAGCTCCATTTTTTCCACCCAAAAGGTATTAAAATATGCCATGTAGCTCATTGGAAATATTTATTGCTACAGGGTTTGATGATTGAGTATGCCCTGTAGCTCATTGTTTCCTAAGTAGTCAATGAACTGGACCACAAATGGGGCATTCCATTTTGCGACAATGTTGGTGATGACTTAGAAAAGTCCAAGATCCATTGTAACATGGATAAGGGCAATCTCTTTCATCGCATTGAGTTATGTGTGCCCGCAACTGTTCCGTTGTTTGACAATGGTGAGTTTGACATTGGCTTTCTGAAGCTAAACATTTACTAGCATGGCACAAAGAGAGTAGCCAACATTGTTGTTTGAGATATTGCAACCTACATACTTCGGAATCAAAAGTTTGGTTGGACCTTTCTTGCAGTTAAAAGTATATTCAACTAATTTTTCACCTCTTGTTTGAGATGTTGCAAGGGACATCGACCCATTCCAGAAACTTCTCAAGGAGGCTGATGTTGTTGAGTATGTCTTGAGCTAGTACTTGCTGTAGACCTTGGTTGTGTGGTTGTTGGTACTGTACCAAAGTTGGAACTTGAATTTTTTCCACAGACAACTCTTGCTTCCCTAACAAGCTTGCTTCCCGTCTAACTCAAGAAGCAATATCATTAAAACCATTATTAGATAAGACTTGCTATCGCTCTTGAGGCAATAATGCATGTAGCTCCTTCAATGTTTTTAGATAGTTGTGGATTCATCTTATGGGAATTCAGTGAGTTGTCATTCAATAATCGAGGTTGCTTACTCGGGTGGACTGAAACATCTTTTCTGACAACTCTTTTAGGATGTTTCCTTCTGAGGTGATTCAATTCTTCCTTGATATTCTACAAAGACTAATAATTTAGACTGATTTGATTGGGCGAATTGAAGTGAGTGCCATCAGGATCCATGGAGGATCCGGGTTCCCCTAAGCCTGGGTTTTTATGGCAGTACAGGATCAGAAGGGCCCATCATGGGATGAACCCCTCCTATCCTAGGTTCGTAAAATATTTGGGATTGGACTCATCCATGGGATGAGCTATACCGAGCATCTGTTACCCTCCTCAAGCTCGTTAAAAAACAAAAGAGGTACTCATCAATCATGATGGGGAATAGGGATGATATTGTGTTCATTTTAGTTATGGCAGTACATAGTCTCTCTTGAACATGGCACTTAGTTGCATATGCATTCAATACTTGGGTAATCCGTTTGTCTCCGAGTCATGCTAATTCCATGAGTGTCGTCACTCCTTTGGGTCATCCGAAGAATGCTTCCATCATCAGTTGCATTAGGGGTTCGTATCATTCTGATCGTTTCAATACTGCCACGTCATGCCATGCCCATGTTCAAGAGATGTTCGTTATTCATCATCTACAGTCACTGTACCTTCTTTCATGTTGGTTTACCCTGAGCCAGTCTTACACATCACTCTACCGTCCGATTCACTCCAAACATCTGTGATCATGTTTCATGTCGATGATGGGGGATTCATCATGGCCCTCCGTTGACGCATTCATCCTCGTCGACTTCAACACATCATCCGAGGATAGAATCTAGAAACCAATCAGGTACCTTGGGCCTGCATGCCTCAATGACAGGTTACCTCGCTTTCAACATGAGTTTACATTATTCGCTCTTGATTGAAAGATCCCGTCGAGTGTTCGACCTCAACTCATTGATTCACACTCGATGGTATGTACTATGATACCTTGGGAATCATTGACATCAATGGCGATTTCCCTCGCGCTAGTTATCGTTATACATGAATGACCAGTAATCAAGTGGTTTCTACCATGTTCGACTCCAAGACATTGTAATCACATGGATAGATTCGTATCATTGCGGGTTCAGCTTGAAGACCCTGGGTTGTTTCCTATTTCCACCCAGGTTGCGATGGATATTGTTTGGGTCATATCACATGGATCCACTTTGTATTGGTCGTGGTTGTGTTATCATCTCATCATGGATCTACGATTGTGTCTAGTAGCCATGACTGTGTTCAGTCGGTCTTTACTACCATGGATATGCATTGTATTGGTCGGCATCCATGTTTTGAGTCATGTGAGACAGGGATCTCAGAGTCAGTTGTACTGCAGCAGCACCTTCGAACCAACAAGTACTTACCACCTACCTTGCAAAGCATATCACCTGTTTCGTTTTTCCAGCTTCATGCTTTGGGGGGCATTCTGTTACACCTAAATCTCGTCATCATGAGTCCTATGTTAACTCAGTGCCCTAATCCCTGAAGTTTCCCTGACCGAAATTCATCTAGAGCAAGTTGTTAATCCTTTATCAACATTCTCTAGTTAGGTCGGCGCGGCTTGTCTTCCAGCAAGATGCGCCTGACTAGGATCGTGACAGAATTCCATCTAGCAGCCTGCGCTAGTGGCTCAAGTTGCCTTCATGCAACCTGCGCTCGCCCCTGCTTGGCGCAAGCTGTCCTCATACAGCATGCGCCGGGGTTGGTTAAATTGGATGAATGGAACCATCGAGCGACTTCTCGAAGCTAGGTGAGGTGGAGGGTCATCCCTAACTTCTAGGTGAGCTAGCATTCGGTTCCCTAACCTAATGGCCAGATCCCTTCGTCCTCTCCCATCATTTCTCAACCTACTCTATCCACTTGGTCTTATAAATATGAAGCTCCTCCCCATTCCAAAGGGAGGAAGGTCTATAGCACTCTCATCCTGGTGGAATTGGCTTAGGTGATCCTTGCACATCCTTGGGAGTCCTACTTCATCCTTGGAGGCTCTGGTTTGCCTTGTTGGAAGGAAGGTTGCGACGTTAAGGCATAGGTTGTAACGTTCTTCTCTATTGTACTCTTTTTTCATTACAGTTATTATAATATCTTCCCATATATGTTATCGTGTTATTAACATATAGAGCTTACTTCCTTAACTATTAGCTTAGATCAATCATATGAAATATATGCTTTTACTGCTTGTTTGTGTCTACTTGTTCAACAGGGTTTTGTAGCTGCAGATCTGAAGGCTCTGGAGCATTGGATCAAGCAAGGAGCAAAGGTATCGTAAATCTCAGGTAAGATACTTGTTTATTGCTTTATGATTCTATTGATATAGGGAAGCTGATTCTATTTTGTACCTATTTGTTCTAGATCTAGTTATACTAGGGAGATTCGGTCTTTAAGTCCACTCAGGTAGATTTTCCGGAAAACACTTTCATATCTCAATTTACAAATGTTATTATACAACATAGAGTGTACATGTTTTATAACAATCTACTTAACAATTCAGAATGGAGAAATGGAACACAATGCAACGTACAACGCATGGAAACCCTAAGTGCCTTGCTCGACGTTGAACCATGTTGGATAGGCATCATGCATCATATATATTTATATTTTGAGTTAACCAGATTAAAGAGGGCAATAGGCGTGACGACGAGTGACAATTATCCATAATAGTTGATGGCTCTCGCAGCCATAGGGTTGAATTGTCTCAATAATAAAATGCTCGTTGCCTGCTCTATGAGGGAAGGGAGCCACGAATTTGTGAGGAAGCAACATTTATACACTACTTTTCCTAGTGGGTTGGGTAGGAATGCACCTAGAATTTTCCTAAAACTACTTTTACTCCACACGCCAAGTATTAATTAGTAATATATGCATGGAAACACGATGCCCCTCTCCTAAATGCGTCCTTGCTTTCCCTACTTATATCTCATTCCTCTTCTCCTTCGTTTGTTCTCTATTTGTCTTGCTTGGTTTCTTTATTTAATGAGTTTCTGCACTCCTTTTTTTGACGTTGTTGTAGCTTGTTTCCTCATTGTTATACAAGAGTTCGCGTATGTTGGCTCTCTAGTAGATACCGATTCTTACCTTAAAATGGTTATTGGTTGTTCTTTTTCATGCCTTTGGCTTATTGATATGCTCACTCACATGGAGTTGTGTAAGGCGATATTATGTGCACCTATTGTTGTTGTTGGGAAGTCGAGGAAACTTGTTGCTCTAGTGGATGAGCCATCTGTTGTTTTGACCTACCACGATGGTCCTCTGCTATCTAACAATGGGGTAATCCCTATCCATTTGATTTGGTATGGTAAATTCACCCTCGTTCAACTCTCCATTATGGGGGATATTGTGCAATCACTCGGGGAAAATACGCCAAATCAACCCTCTGCATCCACCTGGTGGAAGACCATCGAAAAGTACGAGGGTGTTTCCTCTGACAAGGATTCCCCCTCCAATGATTTAGTGCTCAGAAAGAAGAAGGTGGACCACGTCTATTCTTTTGGAAAATCAGTCCCAGTTGAAGCTGTTGTCAAGTCGAAAGCTCTGCCTCCACCAGAAAATAATGGTGGGAATGGTGTGTACTTGGTGCTTACATCCGAGGATGTTACCATGGAAGGGTTCTGCATCAGTTCTTGTGGATTCCATGCCAATGCCAGCCTCTTATCTCACCAGCAGTTAACTAGAAGTTGATCGATGGGGAAGGAGCAGAAGCATTGATAACTTACTCCATACGCATGGGTTTGGAAATCTACAAGCCAGGTCCCTGGGCAGTGCGCGTGGCCGTTTCATTGGCGGTTCTATGGTCCTCGGACTCCTCCTCTGGTGGCACAAAATAACGGGGGGAAGCTACAATTCCCATGGAATTCATGGAGAGAGTTTCCGTTGTCTGCTATGTGGGATCCGACTACCATATCTTGCAAGGAATTTGTGTAACCATTTTGTGATATTGTCGTCATTCTAAATGGCCCCTCAAATAGCGGATGAAAAAGCAGGCGTAAACACATCTAGGTGCAGGACACGCAACATCTAACCTATAGATGCTTCTTTTGAATATATATTCTTTATTCTTTATTAAGAATTTAACATTAATATTTTTTTATATACATACCATCTACATTATGAGCATAACAGTCAATTAATAAATTCTTGATGTACATCTCATGATTAAAATAGCAGTCTCATGATTAAAATAGTAGTGCCAGATAATTATACTATTTTCAATAAATGTTTTCCATCGTAACTTTGTTCTTCATCATTACTAAAATTAGATAAGATTTAACTCCATACATAAAGATATTACATTTTGAGTTTTATGAAAAAGAGTCATTTATTATGCTCGTAGATACTTCGGTATATATATTCTTTATTACTGTATACATTTTGTTAACAATTCAAATAGTGTTGAATTCTTATTAATCTAGATATTGTTTAAATATATTGAAAATTAAAATATTAAGTAGATCATTTTAAAAATAAAAATTATTTTCAACAGTTATGAAAATATAATATTTTTAATTTCTAATTGGTGAAGGATAATAGTGATGGAACATAAATTCCTACATGGACAAGACTAATTGTCCCAATTATAAAAAAAAAAATCAAAATCAAAATAAAACAAATTATCTCATTACACCACGTTATCAACTACGTGGAGTTGGGGGCACTTGTTTGTGTTGCTAAAGAAGAGTTGTTCGTTTAGTACCTGAACAACATAAAATACAAAATCTTCATACCTATTTAGGGTGTTGTAATGAGGTCGTAGATTGTGGGAATTGGGGACACTTGGAGGTTTTCCACCATGCTTTATTGGTACCGGGCATTAGGATGTCTAAAGTCTTCAAATAAGCCTTTCAAAACAAAATTTGCTTGCATGCTTGTTAACATGAGGGATGGGTAGCAACTATCTATTCTGTTATAGATCAATATGGGGAATTAAAAGAAGACTTGACTCTTCAGTTGATTGATAAATACATGAATAAGAATGCAATGAAAGTCATATGTAGTGGTTTCTAAAAGAGTAACTACAATATAAAGAGATTAAAACAAGTGGTTTAAGCTGGGTGCAGTTTGGTGACATCAAATAATTTTTGACAAGGGATAGATCCAAATGTATATCAAATGTTAGATTTATCATTTCTTTCCTTTAGTGATAAAATCTAAAGCTATAGCGAAAGTCTTATAAAATTGGGTTATGGGTATTGTACACAAAAAAATCGATATTGCTACAAGGTAAAAGTTTAACTTAGGTTTTAGCTAAATTAGTGAGAAAATTTTCAATTATTGGAACTAAATTGATGACCAGTAGTGGATGCTAAATCAAATGCTTGTTTTGCCAGAATGACTAGATAAGAAGAGGATGAGCATTGCCGGAACAAAGGAATGAGTTTTGCTTCATGAAATGGAATATAAATTCATAGCACTGTTTGCCGGATTTGAAGTTAAATTGAAGCAAACTTCTTTAAGCATTGCATTGGGTATCAAGCTATATTTAAATAATATAAATGCAATGTGACGAGATTTGTAAGGGGATATCCGAGATAAATGTTTATGTCTCTAACAAATTCTAAGGAGAGGATGTGTGAGAAACTTATCGATAGCCTTTGGATTTATTTAATTCTAAGGAAATGATGTTGAGTTTATAAGTAGCTTAAATAATTAACCAATGCCATTCAAAAGGGGATTCAAAATTAGAATTCAATAAAGAAGAGGGTACACATTGTGTAAGAGTTGGGGTTTAAAAACACGATTTTAGCATTCATCTATGATAGAGACGTGATATTTGGAACTACTTGTTAGAGTTTAAAGCACATAGTTTTTACTCTCTTCATATTCGAGATCTCCTTAAATATGGTTAGGTGGTTTTGCAAATTTTAGGGGAAATATAAACAGTCGTGTGTAGGTATAGCCAACAGTAGTATTTATTGGGAAGGAATTTGGTATCATAAATAGAAATGGAAAAGGGGAGGACACCCCTTTCTTAGCAGGGGAAGAACCCTCCATATCCTCCCGAGGCTATAGTCGGTCTAACTCTTCAAATATCGGATCCAATGAAGAGGGATCCCGCACTAGCTCACCACACGACACAATGATGACGAGGATGGCCATTACATGTTTGAACTTGGAGAGAATTTGACACCTTAATGTAAGAACATATATCTCACTATATTGTTATTCAATTTGATTTTGAGGGGTTTTACCCTTTTGGATGTATTAGGTCTAAACAAGGGTTTTACTGTTGATATTAAAATGCAATTTATAAATTATCATTTTACTTGATCTATTATATTGATCCGGTGAAAATATTTTTTGTTTTCATTTTGCAGATAAAATACTCAATAAAATGGACGAAGGTAAGCATCTAGGAATCCATATTTGTTGGATTTTTCTTTTTATTAAACATGACGCAGGGGTTTCCTCTATCGGTGAAGGAGGGTTTTTGTTATTTCCCTCCCAAGGGTTCAAGTCTCCAAATAAGTGACATGTTATCGCCTCATGGGTGGGTACCCTCATACAAAGGGTTTTCATGCTTGTTTATTTAGGTCGGCTGGTCACACCCATAATGTGTGACAAGACATCCCACCTTTTAATAGGTGATTGCTTGTTGGCACACTAGAGTCTTAAGAGGCAACATGTAGAGACATGTTTTGAATTTTGAACATTGAGAGCCTTTTTTTATTCTTGAACATGTAGATATTTCTATGGATTCTTGAACATGTTTTGGATGAATTTTATTTTATTTGGTGAAGTTTTTGAATGTTGGGACCAAAAATCAAAGGATCTTGTAGCCACCAATTTTTTTTGTGGCTTAAAAAAGTACCAAGAGGCTGCAAGGATAGAAGTCGATGTGCTTCATGAAGTTGTAAAATAAGATAGAAATGGCACACAGTATGAAAGATTATCTTCTTCTTATGCTTTAATTTGCTGTGTTATTTTTACATGCATAATTTAATAAATGGCCAGTTTGGGTTACATGCATAATTTAATAAATGGGCAATTTGGGTTACATGCATAATTTAATAAATGGGCAGTTTGGGTCACATGCTAGGATGATTTCTTTATTCAAACCTATATTTTTAGAACTTGCAAATAGTTGCTTGAGATGTACGGCCCTTTCCCAATATAGTTGTGTGCAAAAATGCATGAATGGTTTTGCTATCGGAATCACACTTGCGTAGTCAGTATTTTGTAGAAATGTATACCTTCATTCTTTTTTTCTTTACAAGCACCCAAGAGTAGTCTGCATTAGGTATATGTGTATTTAAGTTTGTGGACGGATTTAGAAACAAGTATTTGAGAAGATGGGCCCAAGCTTATATATGATTTCCTACAGAAAAAAACAATTACAAACCATTTCCCGTTGATCTTGTAGGGGAGGTATGAAGAAAACGTTTGGAATATGTAGTATGTGTGTAGATGATACCCGCACTTATATCTTAGCTGACAATTTATGAGGCTAGATTGGGCCTTTGTAAGGGCTAATAACATATATATGGGATTTTTATCTCCTAATATTTCCATTGATCTATGGGGGATATGCATTAGTTGAAAATCCATCACACAGATCTAAACCCTGAAAATATATTTTTTGTTTCTTCGCACCATGTGAAGGTTCTAGATTGGAAGGTAGAATGTTGGTGTGTTGTTACTGAATATGATAGAATTTTTCATGGTTGGCATAACATATCCATGCCGATGAGTGCTAATCAGTTGATAATATTGGTTCATATTATAGTAGATACTAGATCCAACGAAAAACTAGTGTATCAAATAACATAATCTTTGTTTGTATTTGTATGCCTTCTAATGTTCACAATCATTAAGATCGGCATTACAACATGCATTTATGTCAAGGAATGAACTCTGATAACATGATTGTTGTTCAAAAGTGCGTGAAGGGATTTCCATATGACTTTAAAGGTTTCCAAAGTCAAGTGCTATAAAGTTCATCAATTTTGGAAGCACCACATTTCAAGATCAAGATCACACCTCAGTGGTCTCTACGCAACATTATCGGGCTCCTAGATTTATTTTGGGTGAGGTTAGAAAGATTCTTCTATGGTTTAGCCAACAATTTGAAAGGTCGTTCTATGGTTTAGACCAATGTCAATTCCATCATGTTGAATCTAAGCCCCTTTGTATTTACAATTTATATTTCTTGATAGGTCTTGGATGTAACTACCCTTGTGATATTTGGAATGTAGGGTGCACACTTGTGGAGCTCTGCTTGGTAAACATTTTAGACTAGTTTTTCTTATGTTTAAATGTTATCTAGATACATGCAGGAATAATATTTATGATACCCGCATTTTAAATTTTCAGAGTGAGTAATTTTTTTTAAACGCATGAAAACTTGGAACATCTTTCTATGATGGAAAGGGTCTTAGGGCCTTTGCCACATCATATGATTAAGAACTCAGAGTGCGTATTTTTATGTTTTCCAAGTAACTATCACCTCAACCATATTATTAGACATGCTATAAAATTCTATACACCTATGCTAACCCATAATTTTTAATGTCATTGTATCAACAATAGAAGATATCTGAAATATTTAATATTTTAGACATGGAACACGATTGGATTATCATGGAGGAGCATCCTCTAGATAGGGCATCAGAGCAGTGAGGAAGTTACTGAAACTTAGGGTATGCTTAGTGTATGGCTACCTAGATGCACATGGAACATCATCTTGAAATATTCTCATGATGATTTGTGATTTGTTGCACGTACTTGAGTCTAAGGTGTTACTATCATGTTTGCAGGATTTGATAATGCAACATGCAGACCACTCGGTGGGTCTATTTATAGACTTGTTGTAGGTCCTTCTCAAGTTTGAACCATCAGAATGACTGGAAGCTTCAGAGGCTTTGGAAGATCTTTTTTTCAATGAAGATTTGAGAATATTTGTCCGCCGGGCATAAAATTCGTGAGTATGCATGTGACTATTTGTGAGTTTTGATTTGTATTTGGAGCCTAAAGGCACTGTAAATGATTGTACAAACCACATCATGGAAATTCATTCTCTGTTTATGGAACATGTCTAGCTGGTCATGTATTATAATATGGATATTTTGGCAATGGTCAAGTAGTATAATGTGTATTGGTGATGCGGCATTTGAAACAAAATGAGACGTTATATCAGAAAACATAGTACATTAGAGAGTTGGTTGAAAAATGCACATGTATTAAAGAGATACATATTTATAAACCATGGAGGTGTTTCTTTAGGCTTGTTGCAGGGCCTTCTCAAGTTTGAACCCTTGGAACGCTTTGAAGCTTTAGAGACTTTGAGAATAATTTTTTAGAGAAGATTTGAATATATTGCGTAAAATTCTTACGGGTGTTCAGTTGTCCGTCTATAAATCTTATGATCGTATTTGGGGTTGAGTTACTTTGAGTGATTGTACACATTGCACGGTATGAAAATTCCTTCTCAGGTTCTGGAATTGTTGAATAGAATGCTTTGCAGTATTCATATACTATTTGAGAAGAAATAATTCCATATATATCACAAAACTTTGTACAATAGAGAGTTGGTTGAAATTGCACATGTATTATCGATAATATATATTTAAAAAATTGTCTTTGACCTTACAATAGTGCATATATTTTAAATTTTTCACTCTTATGGCTTGCCTTTGAGTATATGGGAAAGTATTACTGTTCACCTCAAAGGTCAGTATTACACTTTTATTGTGCTGTTCATTTTGCAGCAAGAGCTCTTCAACCTCTTCACAGGACAATGTCTTTGTTGTTACTGTAATTCTCAAAGTAGTTGCAAATTTTTTTAAAGAACAAGGAAAGCAATTTAAAATAATTAATTTTAAATCCCTCTTCAATTCTCTGTCTCACAGAAATTTACTGATCTCTAACATCCTGTTGATTTGGCAGTTGATCAGTTATTGGACCTTTTGACATCCTCGAGCCAGACAATTTATTTTTCAAATACAAAATTTTGGTATTATTGGGAGTTTCACATAAAACCCAAAACATTTCCCAACCTTGAATGGAATTCTCAACATCCTAGACATGGGGAAATGACACCGTCTGCAATTGACAGTGTGGCAGTCATCAAATCCTCTCAGTTTCTTTCTAAAAAGGTGGGTTGCTTGTTTATGCTCTTTTCATTCATCCTATTGAAACAGGTGTCTAGTATTATCTAATAGCAATGCTCCTTAATTTATGGTATGCAAAAATGGTCCTCATCCTTTGTGCCCAAACAACATAATTCTTTCCATTTAATTTATGGCAGTGAAAAAACATTACTCCTTGGGTAAAGTCTGGCATAACTAACTACTCTTTCCTATGTTGACATCAATCTTTGTAAACCCCTCCACCTTGTGGCCTGGTTTCAACTATTTGGAAAAAATTAAGGTCACAGAATCTAGTCCTAACAACAAAACATAGTTTTTGTTTGTTGTCTAACAACCAGGGAACATTCAACAAACTATTTCACCCGATCCACCAAATCTGGTCCCAACACAAAACATAGTTTTTGTGGGTTGTCTAACACCAAGAGAACATTCAAAAAACTATTTTACCTAGTCTACCAAAGGTTTCAATAGGCGACCAACAAACTAAACAACACTTTCCTTTCGAGTTTCAAATCTCTAATCATGCGAGTTGTTTTCCGACACTACAATCAACTAGTGGTCACCCACATTCATCCAGCATACCATACAAACAACAATGTTTTTCTCCAATCAACCAAAAGAAATGAACATATACAACGCTTTCAATTTCTTCCTCTTTGGTTTTTTGATGATTAAGTTTTAAGAATGCTTGGAACATGAAGAAACAACCATCTTCCTTGACATAACAGTAAGCATCAATACCAGCCACTAGACAGAAGCAATAACAAGCTTGTATAATTGGTAGCTGGCCACAAAAGTCTGCAGAAAACGAACCAAAATGATGACTTTTTAGCAACAATGTGCTATTTCATAATTATCAATTTCTTTAAGATAACAACAACATCATCTTCCAGCAGTGGTCTCTTTAATGTGTCATTTTAACTTTACATGAAAGAAACAACTAAGTACTCAGAAGTGGCAAATTCAATAACAATGGTAAGGAATGACCTCAAATAAGGAGAAATACAATGTCTGACAGTAGGAGTAGGAAAATCTCCACTTGGAAGAGTTTTTCTTGAAATATTTCCAAATCTTGACATTTTGCAATGAACAACAACAGAAAGTCAACTTTCACAACAATTGTAAAACCACACAAGTATCCAACATATGTAAAAAAAATGTTCCAAATACATAATAATTTTTGTTAGCACACACAAAAAAAGAAATCACCTCAACATTTTGTCAGCATCCTTTCATCGGCTACAGTGTCTATGTGGCAAAGCCATAAAACCTACGCTGTTGGGAGCGGGAGCGAGGAGCGGGAGTGGGAGCGAAAAGCGAAATTTTCAAAAGCTTCCGTTTCGGGAGCGTTTTTAATATAATATATATTTTAATATATTTTGATGCATATAAATTAAAAAAAACATGTATTATGCCAAATTAGCTATAGAAAACATCAAAACATAGATATTCATATAACCATTTAGTACACATTGATACAACATCATTCATTTAGGACATCTCAGAAGATTTTCTGGAATGACATAGCTATGGCAATGACCATTTGCAAGTGATGTCTTTAAATCCAATATCAAACTTGCAAAGATATTAAGTTATTGTTAAGATTTACTTTGTCAAACAAACTCTATGATTGAATTTTTGTAACAAAAGTTGAATTTTTGAAAGGGAAGTACAAATGTGTGGCCGATGGCATCAACTTTAAGACAATGCTGCATGTATTTGACCCTCATATGTCAATACCATTTTTCTCATATAACCAAACTGTATTAATTAGAATTTGATTAAAATTAACATGCAGACGGTTTTCTATTTTATACTTTTATCCCTTCTGAATAGAATATGAACTTTATTGATATTGCAAAGGTGCTTCTGAAAAGGCCCCTTTACCAGTGTACTGCCAAATTTTCCTTATTTATTTGTCCAATTTCTATAATGTCATTGTCTGATATATGATGTGAAGGTAAACCCAAGGCCATGGTTGACAGACAATGGGATAGGCCTTTTTGAAACTCCTGTAAAAGTGTTTTTTTTTCAAATATACTTCTTATTTTACTCATAAAACAGTTATGTACAAGGAGAACAAAATCTGTACAAGAAAATATAAGAATATACAGACATTGTAGCACCTATCTTATTGCAGTTACAGCTACAATAAATTCTTAATATGGAGTTATCAATTCACTTTTTTCATCTCTAATGAGCAAAACCCCTTCACCCTTGAGTTGGGCACAAAGCTCATCCATCCACAGCCCTTGAAAGGAAGAACAATGCCACCAGAGTCCTAAAAAACACACTTACAACACAATTTCCATAAAGAGAACATAACAACAATATGGATACAATGCCACAAGCCTTGATAAGGTGACTGATGAAAGAGTTAGTCCCCAAGAACAGTTGCTCTCCAATGAATGGTACCCTGGATCATTTCAGAGAACCTTTGCTATGCTAATTTCCAACATTGACAAGAAAACCGACACTCCCAAAGAATGCATTTGGCAGTTTCATCTTGGGGCGGAAAATGCATTTATCATCTGTGAAATTACTCTTCACCAACCTGGGGCACATAAAAGTTTTAAACGGTTTACCATGCGGGGCACATCAAATTGGTTACCACTGAGGGCATAGAATGAGTCCAAATGGAGTCCAATAGACTTTATTTGCCCAAATTAACCCTAGCCAATCCAGAAGAAAAAAAATAAAATAAAATAAAAATCAAGGAATCGCTCAGGAAGCGTTTTCGGGAGCGATTTTTTTGCCCGTGATCGCTCAGGAATCGATCCAGAAGCGTAGATTCCGGAGCGATTCTGGATCGATTCCTAAAATTCCAGGGAGCATTTTTTTCTCCAAGGAAACGCGAATTACAAAATCGATTCCGGGAGGAATCGCGATTCTGGAATCGATTCCTCATCGATTCCTTCCGGATCGCGAATTGGGATCGATTCGTGGGGGTGCAGAGTGATTCCCAACAGCGTAGCATAAAACATCCATACATTATATGATTCATCTGTATAGCTCATGAAATGAAAACGCAATTTCCCAGCACCAAAACTATAATAAAGAATACAAGCAACTGCAATAATTTAACACAAAAGAGCAACATTGGTGTCTGCAATAAATTAAGAAATGCAATTCTCCGTAGTTAAAACTTATAACTCAAGCACATCATCATTGATACCGCAGAAGCAATCCTTAGTGTATGGGTTCAACAAGTCAACACTAGTATTCAACCTCCAGCGTTTAGCTGCAATAAAGGCCATTGATTGATTCTATAGGTTTCTATAGGCAACCAACAAACTAAACAACACTTTCCTTTCGAGTTTCAACTCTCTAATCATGCGAGTTGTTTTCCAACACTACAATCAACTAGTGGTCACCCACATTCATCCAACATACCATACAAACAACAATGTTTTTCTCCAATCAACCAAAAGAAATGAACATATACAACGCTTTCAATTTCTTCCTCTTTGGTTTTTTGATGATTAAGTTTTAAGAATGCTTGGAACATGAAGAAACAACCATCTTCCTTGACATAACAGTAAGCATCAATAGCAGCCACTAGACAGAAGCAATAACAAGCTTGTATAATTGGTAGCTGGCCACAAAAGTCTGCAGAAAACGAACCAAAATGATGACTTTTTAGCAACAATGTGCTATTATCATAATTATCAATTTCTTTAAGATAAAAACAACATCATCTTCCAGCAGTGGTCTCTTTAATGTGTCATTTTAACTTTACATGAAAGAAACAACTAAGTACTCAGAAGTGGCAAATTCAATAACAATGGTAAGGAATGACCTCAAATAAGGAGAAATACTATGTCTGACAGTAGGAGTAGGAAAATCTCCACTTGGAAGAGTTTTTCTTGAAATATTTCCAAATCTTGACATTTTGCAATGAACAACAACAGAAAGTCAACTTTCACAACAATTGTAAAACCACACAAGTATCCAACATATGTAAAAAAATTGTTCCAAATACATAATAATTTTTGTTAGCACACACAAAAAAACAAATCACCTCAACATTTGTCAGCATCCTTTCATCGGCTACAGTGTCTATGTGGCAAAGCCATAAAACCTACGCTGTTGGGAGCGGGGAGCGAAGCGGGGAGCGAGGAGCGGGAGTGGGAGCGAAAAGTGAAATTTTCAAAAGCTTCCGTGTCGGGAGCGTTTTTAATATAATATATATTTTAATATATTTTGATGCATATAAATTAAAAAAAACATGTATTATGCCAAATTAGCTATAGAAAACATCAAAACATAGATATTCATATAACCATTTAGTACACATTGATACAACATCACTCATCTAGGACATCTCAGAAGATTTTCTGGAATGACATAGCTATGGCAATGACCATTTGCAAGTGATGTCTTTAAATCCAATATCAAACTTGCAAAGATATTAAGTTATTGTTAAGATTTACTTTGTCAAACAAACTCTATGATTGAATTTTTGTAACAAAAGTTGAAATTTTGTAAGGGAAGTACAAATGTGTAGCCGATGGCATCAACTTTAAGACAATGCTGCATGTATTTGACCCTCATATGTCAATACCATTTTTCTCATATAACCAAACTGTATTAATTAGAATTTGATTAAAATTAACATGCAGACGGTTTTCTATTTTATACTTTTATCCCTTCTGAATAGAATATGAACTTTATTGATATTGCAAAGGTGCTTCTGAAAAGGCCCCTTTACCAGTGTACTGCCAAATTTTCCTTATTTATTTGTCCAATTTCTATAATGTCATTGTCTGATATATGATGTGAAGGTAAACCCAAGGCCATGGTTGACAGACAAAGGGATAGACCTTTTTGAAACTCCTGTAAAAGTGTTTTTTTTTCAAATATACTTCTTATTTTACTCATAAAACAGTTATGTACAAGGAGAACAAAATCTGTACAAGAAAATATAAGAATCTACAGACATTGTAGCAGCTATCTTATTGCAGTTACAACTACAATAAATTCTGAATATGGAGTTATCAATTCACTTTTTTCATCTCTAATGAGCAACACCCCTTCACCCTTGAGTTGGGCACAAAGCTCATCCATCCACAGCCCTTGAAAGGAAGAACAATGCCACTAGAGTCCTCAAAAACACACTTACAACACAATTTCCATAAAGAGAACATAACAACAATATGGATACAATGCCACAAGCCTTGATAAGGTGACTGATGAAAGAGTTAGTCCCCAAGAACAGTTGCTCTCCAATGAATGGTACCCTGGATCATTTCAGAGAACCTTTGCTATGCTAATTTCCAACATTGACAAGAAAACTGACACTCCCAAAGAATGCATTTGGCAGCTTCATCTTGGGGCGGAAAATGCATTTATCATCTATGAAATTACTCTTCACCAACCTAGGGCACATAAAAGTTTTAAACGGTTTACCATGCGGGGCACATCAAATTGGTTACCACTGAGGGCATAGAATGAGTCCAAATGGAGTCCAATAGACTTTATTTGCCCAAATTAACCCTAGCCAATCCCGAAGAAAAAAAATAAAATAAAATAAAAATCAAGGAATCGCTCAGGAAGCGTTTTCGGGAGCGATGTTTTTGCCCGGGATCGCTCAGGAATCGATCCAGAAGCGTAGATTCCGGAGCGATTCTGGATCGATTCCTAAAATTCCAGGGAGCATTTTTTTCTCCAAGGAAGCGTGAATTACAAAATCGATTCCGGGAGGAATCGCGATTCTGGAATCGATTCCTCATCGATTCCTTCCCGATCGCGAATTGGGATCGATTCGTGGGGGTGCAGAGCGATTCCCAATAGCGTAGCATAAAACATCCATACATTATATGATTCATCTGTATAGCTCATGAAATGAAAACGCAATTTCCCAGCACCAAAACTATAATAAAGAATACAAGCAACTGCAATAATTTAACACAAAAGAGCAACATTGGTGTCTGCAATAAATTAAGAAATGCAATTCTCCATAGTTAAAACTTATAACTCAAGCACATCATCATTGATACCGCAGAAGCAATCCTTAGTGTATGGGTTCAACAAGTCAACACTAGTATTCAACCTCCAGCGTTTAGCTGCAATAAAGGCCATTGATTGATTCTCCTTAGGATGACTGACAAAGGTCTACCCATGATTACAATCAATGGCTAAAAACATAATCTATGGCAACAATATCCCCACAAAGTGGCAAAAAACATAATCCATGGCAACAATATCACCACCATTGATCTAGCTCTGACGCCTTGTTGATTGTATGAGACAGCACATAAAAAGAGAACTGATGAAGGAAAAGAAGGCAAATACGAACTTAGAAAAGAAGAGAAGGAGAATACGATGATTGATCAGTTCATTGATCATTATGAATTGATTGTCTTACATAAATCCACGCACAAAATTGATAACCACTTGAAAGGAAGAAGTGAAATAAATCTAATGAGACTTCAATTTATAAAACATTATTAACAAGTTCAACAAAATTTAATTACTCACTAACATTTGTTGCATACTAAAACTCAATCATAACCCTCATGTCTAATTAAATGACCATCATTTGTAATAGTTTTCACAGAGACAATTGCGTTTTTTACAGTTGACAGGGACTTGCAGCTTTGCTGCTATTAATCATGTTATATATATATCTATTCAATACAAAATAATTTAAATTTTAAACACCAAAGCTGATGCATTTCGGAAATTGGGGGCCACACAAGGGAGAGGTGGCAGAAGTGTTTGGCCTTCAAAGATGGGGAGTTAATTTGACTATTGGAATTTTGTTGGTGCTTTGAAGTTGTTGTGCGATTTGATAACCAGATGCTGCAATTCAATTCCAGAGTGGGAAACTATCTTTTTAAGTTTTGAAATCTGAGGCTATTGATTCACAGGAGATTTTGTTTTCCTAGTGCTAATCTCCGGAGTTTTGGGGATCCCTTATGACTCATATCCATGTTTGGCCATTATTTTGCATACACACAGTCTAAAGGGAAAGACATCAAACAGTGCTCCTGATCAAATAGTACCCACCTGACCAACCCGTTGACATGGAATACTATACTACGCTTCATGATTTGCTCAGGTGTCAAAAGTTCAGTCCTTTTATATTTGGATTCAAAACTTTTCGTGGACAAGAATATTCGGGGGAAGGGGGTGAGAGATTGGTTTTAATTTCTTCCATGACTTGCAGAGTTTTTTTCTTGACTTGACTTGTATAGGGACTTTTCTTGACGGATATGTTGCAAGATCACCCTTATTTGGTTTCCCTTCTGTTTTCCCGTGCTCATTGCGTGGATCTAGGTAAGGTTCTTTGTGACAATACACCAAATTTTTGGCAACAACTTTGCTGTAAATTCACAACCTGCTCTATCTCCACCAAGATAGGACATGGTTTTATGGACTTTGACACTTCATCACACTCGAAACTTCTCCACTTTACAGGTAAGTTAGGGATTGCAAATGGGTAAGACCTTGCATCCCACTTGAATTCGACACAGATGGCATCGTGACAATGTAGTTTCAACTCGTTGTTCTGTTCCTCCTTTTACTGGAGGTTGTTCAATCTCTGTCATGTCATGGATGGAAGTTCTAGGTATTGATGGAAAAATTTAAGTTAACCCCCTCACTATTTCAATTGGAAGACTTTGCAAGATCTCATTGGAAATATTTATTGCTACAGGGTTTGATGATTGAGTATGCCCTGTAGCTCATTGTTTCCTAAGTAGTCGATGAACTGGACCACAAATGGGGCATTCCATTTTGCGACAATGTTGGTGATGACGTAGAAAAGTCCAAGATCCATTGTAACATGGATAACGGCAATCTCTTTCATCGCATTGAGTTATGTGTGCCCGCAACTGTTCCGCTGTTTGACAATGGTGAGTTTGACATTGGCTTTCTGAAGCTAAACATTTACTAGCATGGCACAAAGAGAGTAGCCAACATTGTTGTTTGAGATATTGCAACCTACATACTTCGGCATCAAAAGTTTGGTTGGACATTTCTCGCAGTTAAAAGTATCTTCAACTAAATTTTCACCTCTTGTTTGAGATGTTGCAGGGAACATCGACCCATTCCAGAAACTTCTCGAGGAGGCTGATGTTGTTGAGTATGTCTTGAGCTAGTACTTGCTGTAGACCTTGGTTGTGTGGCTGTTGGTACTGTACCAAAGTTGGAACTTGAATTTTTTCCACAGACAACTCTTGCTTCCCTAACAAGCTTGTTTCCCGTCTAACTCGAGAAGCAATATCATTAAATTTTTTCCACAGACAACTCTTGCTTCCCTAACAAGCTTGTTTCCCGTCTAACTCGAGAAGCAATATCATTAAAACCATTATTAGATAAGACTTGCTGTCGCTCTTGAGGCAATAATGCATGTAGCTCCTTCAATGTTTTTAGATAGTTGTGGATTCATCTTATGGGAATTCAGTGAGTTATCATTCAATAATCGAGGTTGCTTACTCGGGTGGACTGAAACATCTTTTCTGACAACTCTTTTAGGATGTTTCCTTCTGAGGTGATTCAATGCTTCCTTGATATTCTACAAAGACTAATGATTTAGACTGATTTGATTGGGCGAATTGAAGTGAGTGCCATCAGGATCCATGGAGGATCCGGGTTCCCCTAAGCCTGGGTTGTTTCTTTCTGCTTTCCCTTTAGGAGGAGATTCAAAGCTCAATCCAAGTTCCAGTAAGCGGACATTATCTGAGACCAAAGTATTGAGTTGGGAGGATCAGAACCTCAAGGTCCTAGTCCTAATCATAAATCATGGGAATTGGAATTGATACTCCTACACCAAATCACGGGAATTGGAATTGATACTCCTACACCAAATGATACTAATAGCAGGATTAAATGATGGGAATTGGAATCGATACTCCTACATAATCAAATGATAGTAACAGAAGTGCAAACAATGAAGGTCCAGAGAATTCAATCACATATTTTTCCAAAAGGACTCTTAACCGGTTGTTGAGAAAGCTTTAAAAGAATTGTGCATGCATGAACAGGAGGGAGAACATGTCAAAGTCAAGAGGAACCTTGACTGTTTGGTGGGCAGGAAGAAACTGCTTCTGCATCTCTTGTCCACTCTGTACGCTCGGATAGGCGAAATTCCTACGTGGGGTTTATGCATCCTAAGCCTCAATATTGCATATGAATCTTGGGTTCGAATCAATTTGCAGAGATTGCTTGGAGTATGTGAATCTGCTTTAGGTTGGATTATGGATGTTTTGGGAATTTTGGTGTTGCTATATGCTTGTCTGTCATATTTTTTCGTATGGAGTATTTTCATAGTTGGAGAAGACATTCCTTTGAATATATAGAAGGGTTGAAAAAGGTGGCTTTTGTGTTAAGGTAGCTTCATGAGGGGGTTGTATTGAAATTGTCAATTTTAATTTTTGTATGAGATTTAATATGCAATTAACCATGTATACCAAATTTGTATTTCGTAACCATATGAAGGAAAGACTACATCATGCTAGGATTGTATTTGAAATTATCAATTTTAACTTTTGTACGAGACTTAATTTGCAATTAACCTTGTGTATAGAATTTATATTTCGTAACCATACGAAGAAAAGACTACAACGTGAGGGGATTGTATTTGAAATTATCAATTTTAAGTTTTGTATGAGATTTAATATGCAGTTAACCACGTATATCAAATTTGTATTTCGTAACCTATGAAGAAAAGACTACAATATTTTCCTCTCTGGAGCATCATTTCCTTGTTGTGGTTATGGGCAAGATGGACGCTTTAGTTAAATCATCTTTATAAAGTATGAGATATTTATAAGGGTTTTGACTTCCTGCACGTTGTTTCATTCATATACTTAAAAGAAATGGCATATAATTTACAAGTTCATTAATAACAGTACCGAATATTGTATTCCTCTTTTACTATAGACAGCCTGTTATTCTTGCAACTTATTTCGATGGCAATTTCAGTGTAGATTTTATTAGCAAAAGATACATGGCTGCGAGCCCACTAGGAGATGCAAAATATTGGACTCTGCTGTGGATGAGTCTAATTGAATATGGGTATGCTTCTCGTGTCAAGAGTATTGGCTCACACATTGACCGTAGATTGCCCTTGTCTCTCCTCCAGAACATTCAAAGACCATTGATCAACGGGGATGCTCCATGACATTCAAAGGGCAAAAATAGTCTATGGAATGCTATCTCTCCCAATCGTTAGCAAAAGATACATGGCTGCGAGGCTACTAGGAGATGCAATATATTGGACTCTATTGTGGATAAGTCTAATTGAATATGGGTATGCTTCTCGTGTCAAGAGTATTAGCTCACACATTGACCATAGATTGCCCTTGTGTCTCCTCCATAACATTCAAAGACCATTAATCAACGGGGATGCTCCATAACATTCAAAGACCATTGGGGCAAAAATAGTCTATGGAATGCTATCTCTCCTAATCATTTTCATGTATAGCTCAAAGTGTTGCTTCAATATTGCTGACTTATAGATGGACTTTTTACTAAAAATGCATGAGCAGTGGCATAGGTTGTATGACATTATTAAGATGTGATGCTCAGGACATCATCTTCTTTTGAAATTCTAGACTTGATTCCAATTCTCCTGCCATACAATGAATTTCCTCGAGTAGCTGTTTTCTTGGCTTGAAATGTGATTATCTATGCGTATTTGAATAGGCAAATGAGATAAGAACTACTGTGGAAGTCAACATTTTAGCTAAAGGCTCCTACAAAGGTATAAATTATTTACGCATGCCACAGAACACCATAGCATTAGGAGGCCAACAAGTAATTTTTATCTCTTCTAACAGCTTCCATGGTTCAAAAATGTTTCCCTACCCTGCAACAGAACTCTGAGCCTCAAAAAGTTTCCCTGCCCTACAACAGTGATCTAACAGAATTCTATTCTAATGACTCGTTACACACATTTCATGTACAGACTCAACCTATGGAAATAAATTAATTGTCCGTCATTCCTCACCACTGCGAAAGGAACCATGTCAAAATTATTTGCAAAAGCCCTTGTGTATCAAAGGGTTGTTGATTTCAAAAGATCTACTGGCTCTTTGTAGGCAACGAACTTCTAGGAAATGATATCTAGCTTTGTCTCTGAAGGCTTGTTCTATGCTGCTTGGGCCAAGAAGACTAAAGCTAGTGTCCACGTGGGGGGGGCTTACTGTGCCAGACTAGTAGGGCTTGTCTCTTAAGGCTTTCACTTAAAACAAATTAGAAGGACATTTTCGCACGCCGGAAACAATCTTTTTTATTTTGGATAACTTATACCTTTAAAGATTTCCAAGAGTATGTTTTGCATCCTCCAGATCACACCTCTAATTATAAAGCCAGGGGGACTGAATTGCAATGGATTTATGGAAAGAAAAGCATGTGATGTGGTGTAACAAATTGTATGAACACTAGAAGCAAACAAGGAACATGGTTGATTTAAGAATGTCCTCATAAAGATGCGGTATTCTCGGAAGTTAATTTTGAGACAAATTTTGTACTATAAATCTGTGTACTTTTGGAATATGATTATCCGAGTTTAGTGGAAATTTCTCATCTTCTTGAGCATGGGTTCTTCGGAACACCAATGTTCTAGACTCTCCACGAGCATATGAATCTGCCATTATATCTCTTTTTTCTTTTTCGTTTTCTTTTTTTCTCTTTTAGCAAAGGTCGAGCTATCTAACAACTTGTAGGAAATGGTAAGCCTTCTGGCACTGTCCTCCGCTAAATGAGAGTTATTTGTTTCTATGGTAATATTTACTGTAGGGTAGTAGTGAAAGTTCAAATGCATATGTTATGAAGAATTGTATTTCGTGAATGAGAAACAGATTACAACGAGACTTAAAATCCACTGAGCTGCCACCTTGCCAAACATAGCCAAGAAGGGTTCACACATCGACACAAGCCCTAGCAATAGAGAACTTCAATGTTGTTGAATATCTTCGATTTGCCACCTTTCCAAACATAGCCAAGAAGGGTTCACACATCGGCACAACCCTAGCAATAGAGAACTTCAATGTTCTTGAATATCTTCAATTTGATATTGTTTTGAACAACAAACTTTACCATTGGAAGATGGAATTTCTCCTAGTTAAAGAGGCTGGAGTCACTGTTGAAAGCAGACTGGCACCTTCTTTCTTTTCTAAATGGCACGTACAAAGAGAACGGAAAACTTTGTTGAGGTTTATGCCAAAAATTAGCAAGCTACCTTGCATTCCTAAGAAAACCATTTAACATGCAAAGGGAGTGTAGTGGTGCCTTAACTGTTAAAATATGGCTTAGCAACATCCATCCCAGCAAAAGAGATTTCAGATATCTAGCTTTCCAATATAATCCACATATCTTAAGGCCTGGGCCTGCCTTTTACTAAAATCAATCCACCTAAATTATGCTGTAATTATAAACCTAGGAAACTGAATTGCAATGGATTCATGCCTTAAAAAATAGCTGAGTAATTAATATCTTCTCATCGTACAGCATTCCACTAATACGATGCTTGAACTTATAATTACTTAAAAGTCATGGTTGACATGTGACAAAGTTGACAATCCTGCAAGTATTCCTGATCGGCCTTGAATATGCGTTAAAAGTTTGACTTCTAACTCTCCTATGATTTTCTTCCAATCCTAGGCTTAAACCTGAATTATTTTACATTAGCAAGTTCCTTTAGCATACACAGCAGGAAATCACTTGAATAAAAAAGTAGGCACCGACATATCAAATAAATGTGCTCTCATCTTGGACCTGTTATGAATTCCTTGCTTCCCATGGCAAGGATTGCTTTCTCCCGATTATCAATTCCAGCCCCAAGTCCCCAAGTCTCAAATTGGTAAATCATCACGGGTAAGATGGGAATTAAAATGGATAAAACATTGTTCGACATTCTCCACACGTAGGGAATGTGGAATATTTAAAGAACACCTTTCGAGATTATAATGAGAAATTGGAAGAGATCTTATCGGAGAGGAGAATATTGTTACTTTTGAGGCCATATCCAATCCAACTCCAAAAGAAAGATAGTCAGCCTGAAGAGAATATTGTTACTTTTGAGGCCATATCCAATCCAACTCCAAAAGAAAGATAGTCGGTATGAAGGACGTTGTTATGCCCAAGAAACGGAAGTAAAAAAATGCTTCGATTTTAGTGCTGCCTCCATATTTGTAAGAGATTCAGTGTTAGAAGCTAGAAGCTCCATATTTACAAGAGATTCAGAGATTCAGTGTTCGAAGCTAGAAGCGCGGGCCTCCTGTTCGATTTTAGTGTTAATATTGTTGGCCTCCATTTGTAAGAGATGGAAGGCTCCAAAAATTGGCGTATGCCGCTGTGAGTGGCCAACACACGGTATTCTTTAGTAAAAGGCGAAAGAATAGTTCGCTTTGTGTCGACCACACGGCTCCGTAATCTTCCCTGTACCATCTTCGCTTACCTATACTTCCTTCTTTCTCTATTACAAATGCGCCCATCAATGTGGGACATCATTTAACACCTTTCTACCATCCTATGCTATCATATACAGCTTTTACATATTTTTCCAAGGCGTTGCCTGCTCCTTCATGCTCACTCCACCCTTGGAACAGATAACCATTAGAATACAGTGAAATAAACATCCCTGCGCTGAACTACATTAGTTTAGAAAACGTATACAGTGAAATAGAGATGCCCGAGCTCATCTTCTGTAGGCAATTTAAAAAACAAACATTGTTAGATTAGCAAGTTTCCTTGGATCAAAACCACAATCCATGTTAATAAGGTTGGGATCAAAAACACAATTTATATTTCTGTTGAGTTTTATACATTCATCTTCATTTTCATGTGATAATTCAATTAATTGGTACAGAAACGTGAGAGCAGATGCAATGCATGATCTTTGCTCCAGCAATTTATTATATATATTTTCAAATCTTTGGTAGTTTGTGACAGCAGCAGCATATCAATATTATATTTTCAAATCATTTGTAATTTGTAATTTGTGACAGCAGCATATCAATCTTTTGTAAATTGGGCTATGCTTGACAACAACATATCCATGAGAGCTAATGAAGGAGACTCGTATTCCTTTATTTCATGGATAGTAGATATCCATGAACTGCTGAAGACACAACCTTGAGGCTTTAACAAGAGTTGTAGCAGAATGTAAAATAATGTTAGAATCGGCAAAATGGAAACAGCAATGATCCATCCATCCATCATCATGAACTGTTTAATCTTTGTTAAATACCTGACTGTAGCTAGCTGGGACTATTTAATTGTATTTACTATGCACCAGCATGCTTGACAACAACATATATCCATCCATCCATCATCATGAACTGTTTAATCTTTGTTAAATACCTGACTGTAGCTAGCTGGGACTGTTTCATTGTATTTACTATGCACCGGCATGCTTGACAACAACATATATCCATCCATCCATCATCATGAACTGTTTAATCTTTGTTAAATACCTGACTGTAGCTAGCTGGGACTATTTAATTGTATTTACTATGCACCCGCATGCTTGACAACAACATATATCCATGAGCTAATGAAGGAGATCCATATTGGATACAACAAGAGTTGCAGCAAAATGCAATTTACATTTAAAATAAGTAAGTGTTCGAATCGGTCAAACTGAAACTACTACCAATCATCATTATTAGTGTTACATCCCCTCTGATTGGAACTGTAACTGATTACTTCGTTAAATACATCCTTGGCAAACCTTGCCACTGTTAACTGTAACACTAACAAATACAAAAGTGAAGAGCAATACAACAAGAGTTGCATATGATGTAATTTACAAGTCAGAATCGGTCAAATTGAAACACCAATGTTCATAAATGAAAGGTTACTACTATCCATCATCATATTCATTGGTTTTACATCCTGATTGGAACTGTAACTGATCACTTTCTTAAATACAACATCCACTCCTGCTTGCTACTTACTTCCTTGGCAAACCCGGCCACTGTCAACTTTAACACTACCAAAACACAAGTGAAGAGAGAAATACAAGTTTTGGTCCGTCCACGCATTTTCTTTCATTCCTTCTCTATACAAAGCTTGCCACTGCAAAAACGGTTCAACTCTATCAAGTACAAAATATCGCATGCCACTATCATTATTAGTTTTTACTTTACTTTCTTGATAGAGCGAAGAAATAAACACAACCTTGAGGCTTTAACAAGAGTTGTAGCAGAATGTAAAATAAATGTTGGAATCGGCAAAATGGAAACAGCAATGATCCATCCATCCATCATCATGAACTGTTTAATCTTTGTTAAATACCTGACTGTAACTAGCTGTGACTATTTAATTGCATTTACTACGCACCAGCATGCTTGACAACAACATATCTACGAGAGCTAATGAAGGAGATCCATATTGGAGAGTAGATCCATGACATGAACTGAACTGAACTGAACTGTTGTGAAGATATAACAAGAGTTGCAGCAAAATGTAATTTACAAGTGTTGGAATCGGTCAAATTGAAACACTAACAACTGTCAACTGTAACACTAACAAAAACAAAAGTAAAGAGAGAAATACAAGGTTTGGACCGTGCAGGCGTTTTCTGTATAAAGCTTGCCACTGTTTAATTCTATGAAAGAGAGGAACTCGCTTGCCAGTGGGCAGGATTATTGATAGAGCGTAGAAATAATCATTTACAGACAGAGGAAATCGCCTACCACCGATGGAACGCGATCTGATTAGGATTTATTTACTTACTAGCATTACGTCTTTTTACGATGGAACGATCTGATTAGGATTTGTTTACTTACTATCATTACGTTTTTTTACGATGGAACGATCTGATTAGGATTACTATCATTACGTGTTTTCAAGTTTGTGTATGTTGGTTGGAGGCCGCGCGAATCATCTAAATATAATATTTATTATAACTTGTTATGTTTGTGTTGGTTGGAGGCCGCGCGAACGCGAGCCCCCGCTGCCACAAATTATGACGTGCACTCTCCTCAGTGGGAGATGCTAGGAAGACCCCCCTCCCAAGTGCAATGGAGGTGGCCTCTCTAGGCCATCGGCCTTCCTGATCACCGATTGACCCCGCCCAGGTAAGTATGTCTTCCTATCTTCCTCTTTCCTCTTTTGTACTCTCCCTCTTCCCCTCTTCCATCATCATCTTTTGCATGTGGGATAAATTCATCACATTATAGTCACTTTCACTCACTCAATTTTTATGTTCCATGTGACATTTTAATTATAATTGATGATTATTTTTTATGATGATTACGTCCCCGTAAGAAAAATGAGATGTGTCAAAATCTAATGTGTGGATTTGAATTCTGCTACGGGTTTCATTTCATTGATTGAAGGTCTAGTGAACTAAATCTTCGCTTACTTCTCGCCCCAAATTTCACAAATTAATATTTAGCAGTCGCTCATCCTACCTCTACTTTGTTTGCCTCCTCGATTTCACAGAGGATGGAATTTCATTTTTGTTGTGTGAAGGATTTATTATACTCTAAGGCAACAAAGGATTTTGGGCAGAGGAAGATTTAGTTCACTCCGTTGTAAATCATGACGCTGGCCACTTGTCATGTGTCAAAATCTAATGTGTGGATTTGAATTCTGCTGCGGGTTTCATTTCATTGATTGAAGGTCTCATTGTGTTGGACAATATGAGATATCCAACCGCCCTCAAGACTTTAAGCCTTTCTTCCTTTTGATTTGATTTCACCGTATACTGAGAAACCGAGAACACCCATTAACAAGTGAGGTTTTAAGTCATTGGTATTCTCTGAACTGAGCTACACGAAATGCATCATTCAAAGAACTCGACTTTTGCTACATTACTATCTCTTCCACATCTTCAAATAAAATACTTTAACCCGTCTCTCATCTGTATACCCCACACACCCATACTTTAAAGTGATTGATTCGTCGGGTTGGTTACGGGCTGCCTTCGCTACCAACCAACCCACCAACCAGGTTGTCCACTTTGAAGGTTCATTAAACTTTGTGCACCTATCCAAGAAGCAATCAAACAATATGGTTTGAATAAAATCTAGGAAATAGAAGCTCTAAAATCCTATCAGGCATGAACCTTCTCGAGGCAATTATATATTTACATTGCAGTCCATATGCACTGATGGGCCTTGGGAAGGCACACCGACCATCGATCTTCGTTGGACCACCATCGGAGCTACTTCAACCATGCACTCGTCCATGACAATTTCCTAAATAAAATATAACATGTCAATTTGCCTCCAGGATTTCCAGTTGCTTACCCTGCTTTAGGCATTTGCAGAGGACATTTATTTTTGCATATTAACACCAACAATCGCTTACTTCTCGGCCCAAATTTCACAAATTAATATTTAGCAGTCGATCATCCTACCTCTACTTTGTTTGCCTCCTCGATTTCACAGAGGATGGAATTTCATTTTTGTTGTGTGAAGGATTTATTATACTCTAAGGCAACAAAGGATTTTGGGCAGAGGAAGATTTAGTTCACTCCGTTGTAAAAATGCTTTGGGCTATATGACCTCCCCTTCTCAACTCAGGAAGAATTTAAAAATGCTTTGGGCTATATGACCTCCCCTTCTCAACTCAAGAAGAATTTAAAAATGCGAAGAAGAATTTAAAAATGCGAAGAAGAATTTATGACCTCCCCTTCTCAACTCAAGAAGAATTTAAAAATGATCTGGGCTGCGACCTCCCCTTCTCAACTCAAGAAGAATTTAAAACTGCTCTGGGATTTTTGACCATTTTGAGTCTCAACTCAAGAGTTTAAAAAATGCTCTGGGCTTTGACAATTTTGAATGAGATGAGGAAAAAATGCTCTAGGCTTTGACCATTTTGAATGAAATGAGGCTGAGGCTCTTCGTTTGCAAGTTTGAGCTTGGATCGAAAAGCTTTAATCAGATTAGGGTCTTAGTTTGCCTGTTCGATCTCAGTGTTAGAAGCTCGTAGCGCGGGCCTTAAGCTTGTTCAAATTTAGTGTTAATATTGTTGGCCTCGTGTTAGAAGCTAAAAGCACGGGCCTTAAGCCTGTTCGATCTCAATGTTAGCAGGAGTTGGAAGCGAGGGCCTTAAGCTTGTTCAGCCTGTTAGTTTCTAGTGTTAGTATTGTTCAGTGTTAAAAGCTAGAAGCGCGGGACTTAAGCCTGGTCGATTCTAGTGTTAATATTGTCCATTTGTAAGAGAGTTAATATTGTTCAGTCTTAATATTGTCCATTTGTAAGAGATGGAAGGCTCCAAAAATTGGCTTATGCCGCTCGATTTTAGTTTTAATAATGTTGGCCTCCATTTGTAAGAGATGGAAGGCTCCAAAAATTGTCGTATGCCACTGTGAGTGGCCAACACACGGTATTCTTTAGTAAAAGGCGAAAGAATAGTTCGCTTTGTGTCGACCACACGGCTCCGTAATCATCACTGTACCATCTTCGCTTACCTATACTTCCTTCTTTCTCTTTTACAAATGCGCCCATCAATGTGGGACAGCATTTAACATCTGTATACCATCATCCTATCCTATCCCTAACATCTGTATACCATCATCCTATCCTATCCCTATCATAGTAACAGGTTTTACATATTTTTCCAAGGCGTTGCCTACTCCTTCATGCTCACTCCACCCTATAATACAACGGATAACCATTAGAATACAGTGAAATAGAGATCCCTGCGCCGAACTATATTAGTTTAGAAAATGTATACGGTGAAATAGAGATGCCTGAGCTCATCTTCTGTAAGCAATGTAAAAAACAAACATTGTTAGATCAAAACCACAATCCATGTCCATGTTAACAAGGTTGGGATCAAAAACACAATTTATATTTATGTTATATTCATTTTCATGTGACAATTCACTTAGTTGGTACAGAAAAGAGAGAAGATGCAATGGATGATCTTTTCTCCAGCAATTTATTACAGATATTTTCAAATCTTTGGTAATTTGTGACAGCAGCAGCATATCAATGTTATATTTTCAAATCATTTGTAATTTGTGACAGTAGCATATCAATCTTTTGTAAATTGGGCTATTCTTGACAACAACATATCCATGAGAGCTAATGAAGGAGACTCATATTCCTTTATAAATGCTTGACAACAACATATCCAACATATCCATGAACTGCTGAAGATACAACCTTGAGGCTATAACAAGAGTAGAGTTGTAGCAAAATGTAAAATAAATGTTAGAATCAGTCAAATGGAAACAACAATGATCCATTAGTTGTAATAACATCCATCATCATGTTAAACATCCTGATTGGAACTGTAACTGTTTAATTTGTTAAATACCTGACTGTAACTAGCCGTGACTATTTAATTGTATTTACTATGCACGAGTTTGCTTGACAACAACATATCCATGAGCTAATGAAGGAGATCCATATTGAATAGTATATCCATAACTGAACTCAACTGTTGTGAAGATATCACAAGAGTTGCAACAAAATGTAGTTTACATGTAAAATAAGTGTAAATTGAAACACCAATGTTCATAAATGAAATAAGTGTATATCCATCATCATCGTATTCATTAGTTTTACATCCCGATTGGAGCTGTAACTCCTGCTTGCTACTTCCTTCGCAAACCCAACCACTGTAAACTGTAACACTAACCAAAACAAAACGGTCCATCCATCCATCATCATGTTAAATTTGGAACTGTAACTGTTTAATTTGTTAAATATCCGACTGTAACTAGTTGTGACTATTTAATTGTATTTACTATGCACGAGCATGCTTGACAACAACATATCCACGAGAGCTAATGAAGGAGATCCATATTGGATAGTAGATTCACAACATGAACTGAACTGAACTGTTGTGAAGATATAACAAGAGTTGCGGAGTCAAGGATACGGTGATCTCTTGGTGAGGATAGATGGATTTCATTCCATCCACCCGGGTTCAATTCTGTTGAGACATCTTCTGGCTTGGATGACCGGCTGACGGTTTCCGTGTGTGTTAGCTTTCCTTGATTCCTTCGGAATAGCAAGAGGGTGATTTTTCAGCTGAAAAAAAAAAAAAAAAAAAAAAACAAAAACAAAAACAAAAACCAAGAGTTGCAACAAAATGTAATTTACAAGTGTTGGAATCGGTCAAATTGAAACACTAATGCTCATAAATGAAATAACTGCCTTGAAGTTGCTATCCATCATATTCATCATTAGTTTTGCATACTGATTGGAACCGTAACTGATTACTTTGTTAAATACATCACTCCACTCCTGCTTGCTACTTGCACTGTCAACTGACACACTGACAAAAACAAAAGTAAAGAGAGAAATACAAGGTTTGGACCGTGCAGGCATTTTCTGTGTAAAGCTTGCCACTGAAAAAACACGGTTTAATTCTATGAAATAGAAGAACTCGCTTGCCAGTGGGAAAGATTATTGTTAGAGCGTAGAAATAATCATTTCCAGACAGAGGAAATCTCGCCTACCACCGATGGAACGATCTGATTAGGAATTATTTACTATCATTACGTTTTTTTTACGATGGAACGATCTGATTAGGATTTGCTATCATTACGTCTCTTTATGTTTGTGTGTGTGTTGGTTGGAGGCCGCGCGAACGCGAGCCCCCGCTGCCACAAATTATGACGTGCACTCTCCTCAGGGGGAGATGCTAGGAAGACCCCCCTCCCAAGTGCAATGGAGGTGGCCTCTCTAGGCCATCGGCCTTCCTCATCACCGATTGACCCCGCCCAGGTAAGTATGTCTTCCTATCCTCCTCCTTCCCCTTTTCTACTCTCCCTCTTCCCCTTTTCCATCCTCTTTTGCATGTGGGATAAATTCATCAAATTATAATCACTTTTACTCACTCTATTTTTCGTTCAACTCTATGCACCTACACAAAAGCAATAAAATAATATGGTTGGAACAAAATTTGAGAAAATAGAAGCTCTAAAATCCTATCAAGCATGAGCATTCCAAAGGACAATTAAATATTTATTATACAGCAATGCCCATGTATCGACGAGACTTGGGAAGGCCCACTGAACATTGATCTTTGTTGGACGACCATAACAGTAACAATGATCATTCATTCTTCAATGACAATTTCCCAAATGCTTCAAGTTCCAACATCAATTCTTCCCAATCCTTATTTGAAGTAGAGGCAAAAGTGGAAATCAAACCCTATCGATGTGAGATTGATGATGTTAAGATGAATCAATGAATGCAACAATTGTAAGTGTTTATTCCAATGTTCATAACATAGAAAATTAGCATAGTATATCATTTCCCAACTAACATTAGAGGGCCATGCCCAAAATTGGTAGGAAAGCCTCGCATAAGGTTGCTTAGGTTGGAGCATGATCCCCTAGTAACTAAGTGGGAGCTGTTCAAAATCCTCATTAAGTCTTAGTCTTACCCTATTAGGTATGAAGAGGATGAATGCATCCGTTCGCGTTACTTCCAATAGAAGAAAGAGTAGAGTGTACAAGAGTACGGCATTGAGTTCATAAAAAACAAGCCATTGTTTTGGGCATATGTCCCAAGAAATATGACGTACTCACCGAGTATCTGGGTGGTCTCCGTGGTCATTTAAGGAGGTAAGTGATGCTCTTTAAATGAAGTTGTCCAAGAATAGAATCTAGAGAATATGGTCAAGAATAAAGGACAACCATATGGTTCCAGACAGAAAGGTCACCAAGAGACTTTCAAGGAGGAGTCAAAATGTAAAGATAAGAGGACAACATCCATTGCACATCGGTGCAAGGATCCAAACAACCCCTTTAACCATTGTAGTCTCATTGGACATGCTGAAGATGGGTGTTGGAAGCTAAATCTACAGTTGAATTCAGAGAACTGGAAGAAAGAGGGAAAGAAGAAGAACATGCTAGTTGTGGATCAAGGAAACTAGGTTGAGAGTAGCTCAGATATAGATGAAAAGATTGTATGCACTACAATGTAGAAGGAAACTCAGCGTAACTATCCTCCATTCCAAGGAAGAGAAGGAGATGACTAAGCTTCTCGATATCAAGATCCAAGTCAAGAAGACAGAGGTGGATGCTTTTTATTTCCAATTTGTAGGCCAAACTCATAGAAAATTATCTAGTAACTAATCTCCGGATGGGTAAACAAGGATGCGGAGCTTAGGATCAATACGTGGTGTAAGATCAAATTTAATGCAAGTGCAAAGTATATTGATGAATTGGTGGTAGATGTAGCACCATTAGATGTGTGTGGTGTACTGTTTGGAATCCCCTACATCTACATGTGGAGATAATGTCTTTCATCATCAATGCATGCAAAGGTGAATCCAAGATCTCTTTGACAAGTGTTTTATAAGCCAATAAATTGATAAGTTCAAGTAGAAAGTTGTTGTTACTCTTCTTCAGGCATAATCATAAAGGAGATGGATTGGTAAATGTAAAGGAATCTCTAGAGTGGTCTATTAAAGAGAAGAAACATCGGTTAGAGGAGCTCTTGTAGGCTTATAAAAAATTGTTTCAAGAGCCTAAATGGTTACCACCTAAGCAAGAAGTTGAGAATGAGATACCTCTTTTGCCTAACTCCCCATTTCCGACATAGGGAACTCCCCATTTCCGACATAGGGCTATATAAACAAACCATATTGGAAGTGGATGAAGTGAATAAATAGTTGTAGCAGCGAGAAATTTGACCAAGAGCCTCACCTTGTAGGTCGCCTATAATCACATTACCCATGAAAGATGGGTCTTGGAGAATGTGTATTGACTACGGAGATTTGAATAAGATCTCGCATGAGATTCCTTACCCTCTACCTGGGATTGATGGCTTGCTAGATCAGTTTTCGCATGCCAAGTATTTCACCAAGTTGGATCTCAAATTGGGATGAGTAAAAGGAGAAGGCACCTAGAACACCACCTTCAAGATGAGACAAGGTCTATATGAATAGTTGTAATGCCTTCTCATGCATTCCCATGCCTGGTAAAAATACCATCAAGGGACAAGATGCATCAATCATGGTTTTTGAAGAGCTCCAGGTACACTTTGGGATACTAGGGAGCATCATCTTAGGTAGAGATACTAGATTTCTTAGTGCCTTTTGGAGCACACCTTGGGAGAATATGGACATCTCACACCAAGTTGAAGAGATGTACAACTTTCCATCCATAGACACGTGGGTAGATAGAAATAGTGAAGATGATATTGGTTCAGATTTTGAGGAAAACTAGTGGAAAACTCTCAATGTGTAGAAAAACATTGCAAGGTTGTGAGCCAAGCTTCAAAAGTGCTGACCCCAAAAATGGCCATTCAAGGCCTCAAATGAGCTCTAAAAGGTTCTATACACCAAATACCAAAGTGGGACCTACTCATAAAATGGACCTTACAAGCCAATAGCTCCATTTTTTCCACCCAAAAGGTATTAAAATATGCCATGTAGCTCATTGGAAATATTTATTGCTACAGGGTTTGATGATTGAGTATGCCCTGTAGCTCATTGTTTCCTAAGTAGTCAATGAACTGGACCACAAATGGGGCATTCCATTTTGCGACAATGTTGGTGATGACTTAGAAAAGTCCAAGATCCATTGTAACATGGATAAGGGCAATCTCTTTCATCGCATTGAGTTATGTGTGCCCGCAACTGTTCCGTTGTTTGACAATGGTGAGTTTGACATTGGCTTTCTGAAGCTAAACATTTACTAGCATGGCACAAAGAGAGTAGCCAACATTGTTGTTTGAGATATTGCAACCTACATACTTCGGAATCAAAAGTTTGGTTGGACCTTTCTTGCAGTTAAAAGTATATTCAACTAATTTTTCACCTCTTGTTTGAGATGTTGCAAGGGACATCGACCCATTCCAGAAACTTCTCAAGGAGGCTGATGTTGTTGAGTATGTCTTGAGCTAGTACTTGCTGTAGACCTTGGTTGTGTGGTTGTTGGTACTGTACCAAAGTTGGAACTTGAATTTTTTCCACAGACAACTCTTGCTTCCCTAACAAGCTTGCTTCCCGTCTAACTCAAGAAGCAATATCATTAAAACCATTATTAGATAAGACTTGCTATCGCTCTTGAGGCAATAATGCATGTAGCTCCTTCAATGTTTTTAGATAGTTGTGGATTCATCTTATGGGAATTCAGTGAGTTATCATTCAATAATCGAGGTTGCTTACTCGGGTGGACTGAAACATCTTTTCTGACAACTCTTTTAGGATGTTTCCTTCTGAGGTGATTCAATTCTTCCTTGATATTCTACAAAGACTAATAATTTAGACTGATTTGATTGGGCGAATTGAAGTGAGTGCCATCAGGATCCATGGAGGATCCGGGTTCCCCTAAGCCTGGGTTTTTATGGCAGTACAGGATCAGAAGGGCCCATCATGGGATGAACCCCTCCTATCCTAGGTTCGTAAAATATTTGGGATTGGACTCATCCATGGGATGAGCTATACCGAGCATCTGTTACCCTCCTCAAGCTCGTTAAAAAACAAAAGAGGTACTCATCAATCATGATGGGGAATAGGGATGATATTGTGTTCATTTTAGTTATGGCAGTACATAGTCTCTCTTGAACATGGCACTTAGTTGCATATGCATTCAATACTTGGGTAATCCGTTTGTCTCCGAGTCATGCTAATTCCATGAGTGTCGTCACTCCTTTGGGTCATCCGAAGAATGCTTCCATCATCAGTTGCATTAGGGGTTCGTATCATTCTGATCGTTTCAATACTGCCACGTCATGCCATGCCCATGTTCAAGAGATGTTCGTTATTCATCATCTACAGTCACTGTACCTTCTTTCATGTTGGTTTACCCTGAGCCAGTCTTACACATCACTCTACCGTCCGATTCACTCCAAACATCTGTGATCATGTTTCATGTCGATGATGGGGGATTCATCATGGCCCTCCGTTGACGCATTCATCCTCGTCGACTTCAACACATCATCCGAGGATAGAATCTAGAAACCAATCAGGTACCTTGGGCCTGCATGCCTCAATGACAGGTTACCTCGCTTTCAACATGAGTTTACATTATTCGCTCTTGATTGAAAGATCCCGTCGAGTGTTCGACCTCAACTCATTGATTCACACTCGATGGTATGTACTATGATACCTTGGGAATCATTGACATCAATGGCGATTTCCCTCGCGCTAGTTATCGTTATACATGAATGACCAGTAATCAAGTGGTTTCTACCATGTTCGACTCCAAGACATTGTAATCACATGGATAGATTCGTATCATTGCGGGTTCAGCTTGAAGACCCTGGGTTGTTTCCTATTTCCACCCAGGTTGCGATGGATATTGTTTGGGTCATATCACATGGATCCACTTTGTATTGGTCGTGGTTGTGTTATCATCTCATCATGGATCTACGATTGTGTCTAGTAGCCATGACTGTGTTCAGTCGGTCTTTACTACCATGGATATGCATTGTATTGGTCGGCATCCATGTTTTGAGTCATGTGAGACAGGGATCTCAGAGTCAGTTGTACTGCAGCAGCACCTTCGAACCAACAAGTACTTACCACCTACCTTGCAAAGCATATCACCTGTTTCGTTTTTCCAGCTTCATGCTTTGGGGGGCATTCTGTTACACCTAAATCTCGTCATCATGAGTCCTATGTTAACTCAGTGCCCTAATCCCTGAAGTTTCCCTGACCGAAATTCATCTAGAGCAAGTTGTTAATCCTTTATCAACATTCTCTAGTTAGGTCGGCGCGGCTTGTCTTCCAGCAAGATGCGCCTGACTAGGATCGTGACAGAATTCCATCTAGCAGCCTGCGCTAGTGGCTCAAGTTGCCTTCATGCAACCTGCGCTCGCCCCTGCTTGGCGCAAGCTGTCCTCATACAGCATGCGCCGGGGTTGGTTAAATTGGATGAATGGAACCATCGAGCGACTTCTCGAAGCTAGGTGAGGTGGAGGGTCATCCCTAACTTCTAGGTGAGCTAGCATTCGGTTCCCTAACCTAATGGCCAGATCCCTTCGTCCTCTCCCATCATTTCTCAACCTACTCTATCCACTTGGTCTTATAAATATGAAGCTCCTCCCCATTCCAAAGGGAGGAAGGTCTATAGCACTCTCATCCTGGTGGAATTGGCTTAGGTGATCCTTGCACATCCTTGGGAGTCCTACTTCATCCTTGGAGGCTCTGGTTTGCCTTGTTGGAAGGAAGGTTGCGACGTTAAGGCATAGGTTGTAACGTTCTTCTCTATTGTACTCTTTTTTCATTACAGTTATTATAATATCTTCCCATATATGTTATCGTGTTATTAACATATAGAGCTTACTTCCTTAACTATTAGCTTAGATCAATCATATGAAATATATGCTTTTACTGCTTGTTTGTGTCTACTTGTTCAACAGGGTTTTGTAGCTGCAGATCTGAAGGCTCTGGAGCATTGGATCAAGCAAGGAGCAAAGGTATCGTAAATCTCAGGTAAGATACTTGTTTATTGCTTTATGATTCTATTGATATAGGGAAGCTGATTCTATTTTGTACCTATTTGTTCTAGATCTAGTTATACTAGGGAGATTCGGTCTTTAAGTCCACTCAGGTAGATTTTCCGGAAAACACTTTCATATCTCAATTTACAAATGTTATTATACAACATAGAGTGTACATGTTTTATAACAATCTACTTAACAATTCAGAATGGAGAAATGGAACACAATGCAACGTACAACGCATGGAAACCCTAAGTGCCTTGCTCGACGTTGAACCATGTTGGATAGGCATCATGCATCATATATATTTATATTTTGAGTTAACCAGATTAAAGAGGGCAATAGGCGTGACGACGAGTGACAATTATCCATAATAGTTGATGGCTCTCGCAGCCATAGGGTTGAATTGTCTCAATAATAAAATGCTCGTTGCCTGCTCTATGAGGGAAGGGAGCCACGAATTTGTGAGGAAGCAACATTTATACACTACTTTTCCTAGTGGGTTGGGTAGGAATGCACCTAGAATTTTCCTAAAACTACTTTTACTCCACACGCCAAGTATTAATTAGTAATATATGCATGGAAACACGATGCCCCTCTCCTAAATGCGTCCTTGCTTTCCCTACTTATATCTCATTCCTCTTCTCCTTCGTTTGTTCTCTATTTGTCTTGCTTGGTTTCTTTATTTAATGAGTTTCTGCACTCCTTTTTTTGACGTTGTTGTAGCTTGTTTCCTCATTGTTATACAAGAGTTCGCGTATGTTGGCTCTCTAGTAGATACCGATTCTTACCTTAAAATGGTTATTGGTTGTTCTTTTTCATGCCTTTGGCTTATTGATATGCTCACTCACATGGAGTTGTGTAAGGCGATATTATGTGCACCTATTGTTGTTGTTGGGAAGTCGAGGAAACTTGTTGCTCTAGTGGATGAGCCATCTGTTGTTTTGACCTACCACGATGGTCCTCTGCTATCTAACAATGGGGTAATCCCTATCCATTTGATTTGGTATGGTAAATTCACCCTCGTTCAACTCTCCATTATGGGGGATATTGTGCAATCACTCGGGGAAAATACGCCAAATCAACCCTCTGCATCCACCTGGTGGAAGACCATCGAAAAGTACGAGGGTGTTTCCTCTGACAAGGATTCCCCCTCCAATGATTTAGTGCTCAGAAAGAAGAAGGTGGACCACGTCTATTCTTTTGGAAAATCAGTCCCAGTTGAAGCTGTTGTCAAGTCGAAAGCTCTGCCTCCACCAGAAAATAATGGTGGGAATGGTGTGTACTTGGTGCTTACATCCGAGGATGTTACCATGGAAGGGTTCTGCATCAGTTCTTGTGGATTCCATGCCAATGCCAGCCTCTTATCTCACCAGCAGTTAACTAGAAGTTGATCGATGGGGAAGGAGCAGAAGCATTGATAACTTACTCCATACGCATGGGTTTGGAAATCTACAAGCCAGGTCCCTGGGCAGTGCGCGTGGCCGTTTCATTGGCGGTTCTATGGTCCTCGGACTCCTCCTCTGGTGGCACAAAATAACGGGGGGAAGCTACAATTCCCATGGAATTCATGGAGAGAGTTTCCGTTGTCTGCTATGTGGGATCCGACTACCATATCTTGCAAGGAATTTGTGTAACCATTTTGTGATATTGTCGTCATTCTAAATGGCCCCTCAAATAGCGGATGAAAAAGCAGGCGTAAACACATCTAGGTGCAGGACACGCAACATCTAACCTATAGATGCTTCTTTTGAATATATATTCTTTATTCTTTATTAAGAATTTAACATTAATATTTTTTTATATACATACCATCTACATTATGAGCATAACAGTCAATTAATAAATTCTTGATGTACATCTCATGATTAAAATAGCAGTCTCATGATTAAAATAGTAGTGCCAGATAATTATACTATTTTCAATAAATGTTTTCCATCGTAACTTTGTTCTTCATCATTACTAAAATTAGATAAGATTTAACTCCATACATAAAGATATTACATTTTGAGTTTTATGAAAAAGAGTCATTTATTATGCTCGTAGATACTTCGGTATATATATTCTTTATTACTGTATACATTTTGTTAACAATTCAAATAGTGTTGAATTCTTATTAATCTAGATATTGTTTAAATATATTGAAAATTAAAATATTAAGTAGATCATTTTAAAAATAAAAATTATTTTCAACAGTTATGAAAATATAATATTTTTAATTTCTAATTGGTGAAGGATAATAGTGATGGAACATAAATTCCTACATGGACAAGACTAATTGTCCCAATTATAAAAAAAAAAATCAAAATCAAAATAAAACAAATTATCTCATTACACCACGTTATCAACTACGTGGAGTTGGGGGCACTTGTTTGTGTTGCTAAAGAAGAGTTGTTCGTTTAGTACCTGAACAACATAAAATACAAAATCTTCATACCTATTTAGGGTGTTGTAATGAGGTCGTAGATTGTGGGAATTGGGGACACTTGGAGGTTTTCCACCATGCTTTATTGGTACCGGGCATTAGGATGTCTAAAGTCTTCAAATAAGCCTTTCAAAACAAAATTTGCTTGCATGCTTGTTAACATGAGGGATGGGTAGCAACTATCTATTCTGTTATAGATCAATATGGGGAATTAAAAGAAGACTTGACTCTTCAGTTGATTGATAAATACATGAATAAGAATGCAATGAAAGTCATATGTAGTGGTTTCTAAAAGAGTAACTACAATATAAAGAGATTAAAACAAGTGGTTTAAGCTGGGTGCAGTTTGGTGACATCAAATAATTTTTGACAAGGGATAGATCCAAATGTATATCAAATGTTAGATTTATCATTTCTTTCCTTTAGTGATAAAATCTAAAGCTATAGCGAAAGTCTTATAAAATTGGGTTATGGGTATTGTACACAAAAAAATCGATATTGCTACAAGGTAAAAGTTTAACTTAGGTTTTAGCTAAATTAGTGAGAAAATTTTCAATTATTGGAACTAAATTGATGACCAGTAGTGGATGCTAAATCAAATGCTTGTTTTGCCAGAATGACTAGATAAGAAGAGGATGAGCATTGCCGGAACAAAGGAATGAGTTTTGCTTCATGAAATGGAATATAAATTCATAGCACTGTTTGCCGGATTTGAAGTTAAATTGAAGCAAACTTCTTTAAGCATTGCATTGGGTATCAAGCTATATTTAAATAATATAAATGCAATGTGACGAGATTTGTAAGGGGATATCCGAGATAAATGTTTATGTCTCTAACAAATTCTAAGGAGAGGATGTGTGAGAAACTTATCGATAGCCTTTGGATTTATTTAATTCTAAGGAAATGATGTTGAGTTTATAAGTAGCTTAAATAATTAACCAATGCCATTCAAAAGGGGATTCAAAATTAGAATTCAATAAAGAAGAGGGTACACATTGTGTAAGAGTTGGGGTTTAAAAACACGATTTTAGCATTCATCTATGATAGAGACGTGATATTTGGAACTACTTGTTAGAGTTTAAAGCACATAGTTTTTACTCTCTTCATATTCGAGATCTCCTTAAATATGGTTAGGTGGTTTTGCAAATTTTAGGGGAAATATAAACAGTCGTGTGTAGGTATAGCCAACAGTAGTATTTATTGGGAAGGAATTTGGTATCATAAATAGAAATGGAAAAGGGGAGGACACCCCTTTCTTAGCAGGGGAAGAACCCTCCATATCCTCCCGAGGCTATAGTCGGTCTAACTCTTCAAATATCGGATCCAATGAAGAGGGATCCCGCACTAGCTCACCACACGACACAATGATGACGAGGATGGCCATTACATGTTTGAACTTGGAGAGAATTTGACACCTTAATGTAAGAACATATATCTCACTATATTGTTATTCAATTTGATTTTGAGGGGTTTTACCCTTTTGGATGTATTAGGTCTAAACAAGGGTTTTACTGTTGATATTAAAATGCAATTTATAAATTATCATTTTACTTGATCTATTATATTGATCCGGTGAAAATATTTTTTGTTTTCATTTTGCAGATAAAATACTCAATAAAATGGACGAAGGTAAGCATCTAGGAATCCATATTTGTTGGATTTTTCTTTTTATTAAACATGACGCAGGGGTTTCCTCTATCGGTGAAGGAGGGTTTTTGTTATTTCCCTCCCAAGGGTTCAAGTCTCCAAATAAGTGACATGTTATCGCCTCATGGGTGGGTACCCTCATACAAAGGGTTTTCATGCTTGTTTATTTAGGTCGGCTGGTCACACCCATAATGTGTGACAAGACATCCCACCTTTTAATAGGTGATTGCTTGTTGGCACACTAGAGTCTTAAGAGGCAACATGTAGAGACATGTTTTGAATTTTGAACATTGAGAGCCTTTTTTTATTCTTGAACATGTAGATATTTCTATGGATTCTTGAACATGTTTTGGATGAATTTTATTTTATTTGGTGAAGTTTTTGAATGTTGGGACCAAAAATCAAAGGATCTTGTAGCCACCAATTTTTTTTGTGGCTTAAAAAAGTACCAAGAGGCTGCAAGGATAGAAGTCGATGTGCTTCATGAAGTTGTAAAATAAGATAGAAATGGCACACAGTATGAAAGATTATCTTCTTCTTATGCTTTAATTTGCTGTGTTATTTTTACATGCATAATTTAATAAATGGCCAGTTTGGGTTACATGCATAATTTAATAAATGGGCAATTTGGGTTACATGCATAATTTAATAAATGGGCAGTTTGGGTCACATGCTAGGATGATTTCTTTATTCAAACCTATATTTTTAGAACTTGCAAATAGTTGCTTGAGATGTACGGCCCTTTCCCAATATAGTTGTGTGCAAAAATGCATGAATGGTTTTGCTATCGGAATCACACTTGCGTAGTCAGTATTTTGTAGAAATGTATACCTTCATTCTTTTTTTCTTTACAAGCACCCAAGAGTAGTCTGCATTAGGTATATGTGTATTTAAGTTTGTGGACGGATTTAGAAACAAGTATTTGAGAAGATGGGCCCAAGCTTATATATGATTTCCTACAGAAAAAAACAATTACAAACCATTTCCCGTTGATCTTGTAGGGGAGGTATGAAGAAAACGTTTGGAATATGTAGTATGTGTGTAGATGATACCCGCACTTATATCTTAGCTGACAATTTATGAGGCTAGATTGGGCCTTTGTAAGGGCTAATAACATATATATGGGATTTTTATCTCCTAATATTTCCATTGATCTATGGGGGATATGCATTAGTTGAAAATCCATCACACAGATCTAAACCCTGAAAATATATTTTTTGTTTCTTCGCACCATGTGAAGGTTCTAGATTGGAAGGTAGAATGTTGGTGTGTTGTTACTGAATATGATAGAATTTTTCATGGTTGGCATAACATATCCATGCCGATGAGTGCTAATCAGTTGATAATATTGGTTCATATTATAGTAGATACTAGATCCAACGAAAAACTAGTGTATCAAATAACATAATCTTTGTTTGTATTTGTATGCCTTCTAATGTTCACAATCATTAAGATCGGCATTACAACATGCATTTATGTCAAGGAATGAACTCTGATAACATGATTGTTGTTCAAAAGTGCGTGAAGGGATTTCCATATGACTTTAAAGGTTTCCAAAGTCAAGTGCTATAAAGTTCATCAATTTTGGAAGCACCACATTTCAAGATCAAGATCACACCTCAGTGGTCTCTACGCAACATTATCGGGCTCCTAGATTTATTTTGGGTGAGGTTAGAAAGATTCTTCTATGGTTTAGCCAACAATTTGAAAGGTCGTTCTATGGTTTAGACCAATGTCAATTCCATCATGTTGAATCTAAGCCCCTTTGTATTTACAATTTATATTTCTTGATAGGTCTTGGATGTAACTACCCTTGTGATATTTGGAATGTAGGGTGCACACTTGTGGAGCTCTGCTTGGTAAACATTTTAGACTAGTTTTTCTTATGTTTAAATGTTATCTAGATACATGCAGGAATAATATTTATGATACCCGCATTTTAAATTTTCAGAGTGAGTAATTTTTTTTAAACGCATGAAAACTTGGAACATCTTTCTATGATGGAAAGGGTCTTAGGGCCTTTGCCACATCATATGATTAAGAACTCAGAGTGCGTATTTTTATGTTTTCCAAGTAACTATCACCTCAACCATATTATTAGACATGCTATAAAATTCTATACACCTATGCTAACCCATAATTTTTAATGTCATTGTATCAACAATAGAAGATATCTGAAATATTTAATATTTTAGACATGGAACACGATTGGATTATCATGGAGGAGCATCCTCTAGATAGGGCATCAGAGCAGTGAGGAAGTTACTGAAACTTAGGGTATGCTTAGTGTATGGCTACCTAGATGCACATGGAACATCATCTTGAAATATTCTCATGATGATTTGTGATTTGTTGCACGTACTTGAGTCTAAGGTGTTACTATCATGTTTGCAGGATTTGATAATGCAACATGCAGACCACTCGGTGGGTCTATTTATAGACTTGTTGTAGGTCCTTCTCAAGTTTGAACCATCAGAATGACTGGAAGCTTCAGAGGCTTTGGAAGATCTTTTTTTCAATGAAGATTTGAGAATATTTGTCCGCCGGGCATAAAATTCGTGAGTATGCATGTGACTATTTGTGAGTTTTGATTTGTATTTGGAGCCTAAAGGCACTGTAAATGATTGTACAAACCACATCATGGAAATTCATTCTCTGTTTATGGAACATGTCTAGCTGGTCATGTATTATAATATGGATATTTTGGCAATGGTCAAGTAGTATAATGTGTATTGGTGATGCGGCATTTGAAACAAAATGAGACGTTATATCAGAAAACATAGTACATTAGAGAGTTGGTTGAAAAATGCACATGTATTAAAGAGATACATATTTATAAACCATGGAGGTGTTTCTTTAGGCTTGTTGCAGGGCCTTCTCAAGTTTGAACCCTTGGAACGCTTTGAAGCTTTAGAGACTTTGAGAATAATTTTTTAGAGAAGATTTGAATATATTGCGTAAAATTCTTACGGGTGTTCAGTTGTCCGTCTATAAATCTTATGATCGTATTTGGGGTTGAGTTACTTTGAGTGATTGTACACATTGCACGGTATGAAAATTCCTTCTCAGGTTCTGGAATTGTTGAATAGAATGCTTTGCAGTATTCATATACTATTTGAGAAGAAATAATTCCATATATATCACAAAACTTTGTACAATAGAGAGTTGGTTGAAATTGCACATGTATTATCGATAATATATATTTAAAAAATTGTCTTTGACCTTACAATAGTGCATATATTTTAAATTTTTCACTCTTATGGCTTGCCTTTGAGTATATGGGAAAGTATTACTGTTCACCTCAAAGGTCAGTATTACACTTTTATTGTGCTGTTCATTTTGCAGCAAGAGCTCTTCAACCTCTTCACAGGACAATGTCTTTGTTGTTACTGTAATTCTCAAAGTAGTTGCAAATTTTTTTAAAGAACAAGGAAAGCAATTTAAAATAATTAATTTTAAATCCCTCTTCAATTCTCTGTCTCACAGAAATTTACTGATCTCTAACATCCTGTTGATTTGGCAGTTGATCAGTTATTGGACCTTTTGACATCCTCGAGCCAGACAATTTATTTTTCAAATACAAAATTTTGGTATTATTGGGAGTTTCACATAAAACCCAAAACATTTCCCAACCTTGAATGGAATTCTCAACATCCTAGACATGGGGAAATGACACCGTCTGCAATTGACAGTGTGGCAGTCATCAAATCCTCTCAGTTTCTTTCTAAAAAGGTGGGTTGCTTGTTTATGCTCTTTTCATTCATCCTATTGAAACAGGTGTCTAGTATTATCTAATAGCAATGCTCCTTAATTTATGGTATGCAAAAATGGTCCTCATCCTTTGTGCCCAAACAACATAATTCTTTCCATTTAATTTATGGCAGTGAAAAAACATTACTCCTTGGGTAAAGTCTGGCATAACTAACTACTCTTTCCTATGTTGACATCAATCTTTGTAAACCCCTCCACCTTGTGGCCTGGTTTCAACTATTTGGAAAAAATTAAGGTCACAGAATCTAGTCCTAACAACAAAACATAGTTTTTGTTTGTTGTCTAACAACCAGGGAACATTCAACAAACTATTTCACCCGATCCACCAAATCTGGTCCCAACACAAAACATAGTTTTTGTGGGTTGTCTAACACCAAGAGAACATTCAAAAAACTATTTTACCTAGTCTACCAAAGGTTTCAATAGGCGACCAACAAACTAAACAACACTTTCCTTTCGAGTTTCAAATCTCTAATCATGCGAGTTGTTTTCCGACACTACAATCAACTAGTGGTCACCCACATTCATCCAGCATACCATACAAACAACAATGTTTTTCTCCAATCAACCAAAAGAAATGAACATATACAACGCTTTCAATTTCTTCCTCTTTGGTTTTTTGATGATTAAGTTTTAAGAATGCTTGGAACATGAAGAAACAACCATCTTCCTTGACATAACAGTAAGCATCAATAGCAGCCACTAGACAGAAGCAATAACAAGCTTGTATAATTGGTAGCTGGCCACAAAAGTCTGCAGAAAACGAACCAAAATGATGACTTTTTAGCAACAATGTGCTATTTCATAATTATCAATTTCTTTAAGATAACAACAACATCATCTTCCAGCAGTGGTCTCTTTAATGTGTCATTTTAACTTTACATGAAAGAAACAACTAAGTACTCAGAAGTGGCAAATTCAATAACAATGGTAAGGAATGACCTCAAATAAGGAGAAATACAATGTCTGACAGTAGGAGTAGGAAAATCTCCACTTGGAAGAGTTTTTCTTGAAATATTTCCAAATCTTGACATTTTGCAATGAACAACAACAGAAAGTCAACTTTCACAACAATTGTAAAACCACACAAGTATCCAACATATGTAAAAAAAAATGTTCCAAATACATAATAATTTTTGTTAGCACACACAAAAAAAGAAATCACCTCAACATTTTGTCAGCATCCTTTCATCGGCTACAGTGTCTATGTGGCAAAGCCATAAAACCTACGCTGTTGGGAGCGGGAGCGAGGAGCGGGAGTGGGAGCGAAAAGCGAAATTTTCAAAAGCTTCCGTTTCGGGAGCGTTTTTAATATAATATATATTTTAATATATTTTGATGCATATAAATTAAAAAAAACATGTATTATGCCAAATTAGCTATAGAAAACATCAAAACATAGATATTCATATAACCATTTAGTACACATTGATACAACATCATTCATTTTGGACATCTCAGAAGATTTTCTGGAATGACATAGCTATGGCAATGACCATTTGCAAGTGATGTCTTTAAATCCAATATCAAACTTGCAAAGATATTAAGTTATTGTTAAGATTTACTTTGTCAAACAAACTCTATGATTGAATTTTTGTAACAAAAGTTGAATTTTTGAAAGGGAAGTACAAATGTGTGGCCGATGGCATCAACTTTAAGACAATGCTGCATGTATTTGACCCTCATATGTCAATACCATTTTTCTCATATAACCAAACTGTATTAATTAGAATTTGATTAAAATTAACATGCAGACGGTTTTCTATTTTATACTTTTATCCCTTCTGAATAGAATATGAACTTTATTGATATTGCAAAGGTGCTTCTGAAAAGGCCCCTTTACCAGTGTACTGCCAAATTTTCCTTATTTATTTGTCCAATTTCTATAATGTCATTGTCTGATATATGATGTGAAGGTAAACCCAAGGCCATGGTTGACAGACAATGGGATAGGCCTTTTTGAAACTCCTGTAAAAGTGTTTTTTTTTCAAATATACTTCTTATTTTACTCATAAAACAGTTATGTACAAGGAGAACAAAATCTGTACAAGAAAATATAAGAATATACAGACATTGTAGCACCTATCTTATTGCAGTTACAGCTACAATAAATTCTTAATATGGAGTTATCAATTCACTTTTTTCATCTCTAATGAGCAAAACCCCTTCACCCTTGAGTTGGGCACAAAGCTCATCCATCCACAGCCCTTGAAAGGAAGAACAATGCCACCAGAGTCCTAAAAAACACACTTACAACACAATTTCCATAAAGAGAACATAACAACAATATGGATACAATGCCACAAGCCTTGATAAGGTGACTGATGAAAGAGTTAGTCCCCAAGAACAGTTGCTCTCCAATGAATGGTACCCTGGATCATTTCAGAGAACCTTTGCTATGCTAATTTCCAACATTGACAAGAAAACCGACACTCCCAAAGAATGCATTTGGCAGTTTCATCTTGGGGCGGAAAATGCATTTATCATCTGTGAAATTACTCTTCACCAACCTGGGGCACATAAAAGTTTTAAACGGTTTACCATGCGGGGCACATCAAATTGGTTACCACTGAGGGCATAGAATGAGTCCAAATGGAGTCCAATAGACTTTATTTGCCCAAATTAACCCTAGCCAATCCAGAAGAAAAAAAATAAAATAAAATAAAAATCAAGGAATCGCTCAGGAAGCGTTTTCGGGAGCGATTTTTTTGCCCGTGATCGCTCAGGAATCGATCCAGAAGCGTAGATTCCGGAGCGATTCTGGATCGATTCCTAAAATTCCAGGGAGCATTTTTTTCTCCAAGGAAACGCGAATTACAAAATCGATTCCGGGAGGAATCGCGATTCTGGAATCGATTCCTCATCGATTCCTTCCGGATCGCGAATTGGGATCGATTCGTGGGGGTGCAGAGTGATTCCCAACAGCGTAGCATAAAACATCCATACATTATATGATTCATCTGTATAGCTCATGAAATGAAAACGCAATTTCCCAGCACCAAAACTATAATAAAGAATACAAGCAACTGCAATAATTTAACACAAAAGAGCAACATTGGTGTCTGCAATAAATTAAGAAATGCAATTCTCCGTAGTTAAAACTTATAACTCAAGCACATCATCATTGATACCGCAGAAGCAATCCTTAGTGTATGGGTTCAACAAGTCAACACTAGTATTCAACCTCCAGCGTTTAGCTGCAATAAAGGCCATTGATTGATTCTATAGGTTTCTATAGGCAACCAACAAACTAAACAACACTTTCCTTTCGAGTTTCAACTCTCTAATCATGCGAGTTGTTTTCCAACACTACAATCAACTAGTGGTCACCCACATTCATCCAACATACCATACAAACAACAATGTTTTTCTCCAATCAACCAAAAGAAATGAACATATACAACGCTTTCAATTTCTTCCTCTTTGGTTTTTTGATGATTAAGTTTTAAGAATGCTTGGAACATGAAGAAACAACCATCTTCCTTGACATAACAGTAAGCATCAATAGCAGCCACTAGACAGAAGCAATAACAAGCTTGTATAATTGGTAGCTGGCCACAAAAGTCTGCAGAAAACGAACCAAAATGATGACTTTTTAGCAACAATGTGCTATTATCATAATTATCAATTTCTTTAAGATAAAAACAACATCATCTTCCAGCAGTGGTCTCTTTAATGTGTCATTTTAACTTTACATGAAAGAAACAACTAAGTACTCAGAAGTGGCAAATTCAATAACAATGGTAAGGAATGACCTCAAATAAGGAGAAATACTATGTCTGACAGTAGGAGTAGGAAAATCTCCACTTGGAAGAGTTTTTCTTGAAATATTTCCAAATCTTGACATTTTGCAATGAACAACAACAGAAAGTCAACTTTCACAACAATTGTAAAACCACACAAGTATCCAACATATGTAAAAAAATTGTTCCAAATACATAATAATTTTTGTTAGCACACACAAAAAAACAAATCACCTCAACATTTGTCAGCATCCTTTCATCGGCTACAGTGTCTATGTGGCAAAGCCATAAAACCTACGCTGTTGGGAGCGGGAGCGAAGCGGGGAGCGAGGAGCGGGAGTGGGAGCGAAAAGTGAAATTTTCAAAAGCTTCCGTGTCGGGAGCGTTTTTAATATAATATATATTTTAATATATTTTGATGCATATAAATTAAAAAAAACATGTATTATGCCGAATTAGCTATAGAAAACATCAAAACATAGATATTCATATAACCATTTAGTACACATTGATACAACATCACTCATCTAGGACATCTCAGAAGATTTTCTGGAATGACATAGCTATGGCAATGACCATTTGCAAGTGATGTCTTTAAATCCAATATCAAACTTGCAAAGATATTAAGTTATTGTTAAGATTTACTTTGTCAAACAAACTCTATGATTGAATTTTTGTAACAAAAGTTGAAATTTTGTAAGGGAAGTACAAATGTGTAGCCGATGGCATCAACTTTAAGACAATGCTGCATGTATTTGACCCTCATATGTCAATACCATTTTTCTCATATAACCAAACTGTATTAATTAGAATTTGATTAAAATTAACATGCAGACGGTTTTCTATTTTATACTTTTATCCCTTCTGAATAGAATATGAACTTTATTGATATTGCAAAGGTGCTTCTGAAAAGGCCCCTTTACCAGTGTACTGCCAAATTTTCCTTATTTATTTGTCCAATTTCTATAATGTCATTGTCTGATATATGATGTGAAGGTAAACCCAAGGCCATGGTTGACAGACAAAGGGATAGACCTTTTTGAAACTCCTGTAAAAGTGTTTTTTTTTCAAATATACTTCTTATTTTACTCATAAAACAGTTATGTACAAGGAGAACAAAATCTGTACAAGAAAATATAAGAATCTACAGACATTGTAGCAGCTATCTTATTGCAGTTACAACTACAATAAATTCTGAATATGGAGTTATCAATTCACTTTTTTCATCTCTAATGAGCAACACCCCTTCACCCTTGAGTTGGGCACAAAGCTCATCCATCCACAGCCCTTGAAAGGAAGAACAATGCCACTAGAGTCCTCAAAAACACACTTACAACACAATTTCCATAAAGAGAACATAACAACAATATGGATACAATGCCACAAGCCTTGATAAGGTGACTGATGAAAGAGTTAGTCCCCAAGAACAGTTGCTCTCCAATGAATGGTACCCTGGATCATTTCAGAGAACCTTTGCTATGCTAATTTCCAACATTGACAAGAAAACTGACACTCCCAAAGAATGCATTTGGCAGCTTCATCTTGGGGCGGAAAATGCATTTATCATCTATGAAATTACTCTTCACCAACCTAGGGCACATAAAAGTTTTAAACGGTTTACCATGCGGGGCACATCAAATTGGTTACCACTGAGGGCATAGAATGAGTCCAAATGGAGTCCAATAGACTTTATTTGCCCAAATTAACCCTAGCCAATCCCGAAGAAAAAAAATAAAATAAAATAAAAATCAAGGAATCGCTCAGGAAGCGTTTTCGGGAGCGATGTTTTTGCCCGGGATCGCTCAGGAATCGATCCAGAAGCGTAGATTCCGGAGCGATTCTGGATCGATTCCTAAAATTCCAGGGAGCATTTTTTTCTCCAAGGAAGCGTGAATTACAAAATCGATTCCGGGAGGAATCGCGATTCTGGAATCAATTCCTCATCGATTCCTTCCCGATCGCGAATTGGGATCGATTCGTGGGGGTGCAGAGCGATTCCCAATAGCGTAGCATAAAACATCCATACATTATATGATTCATCTGTATAGCTCATGAAATGAAAACGCAATTTCCCAGCACCAAAACTATAATAAAGAATACAAGCAACTGCAATAATTTAACACAAAAGAGCAACATTGGTGTCTGCAATAAATTAAGAAATGCAATTCTCCATAGTTAAAACTTATAACTCAAGCACATCATCATTGATACCGCAGAAGCAATCCTTAGTGTATGGGTTCAACAAGTCAACACTAGTATTCAACCTCCAGCGTTTAGCTGCAATAAAGGCCATTGATTGATTCTCCTTAGGATGACTGACAAAGGTCTACCCATGATTACAATCAATGGCTAAAAACATAATCTATGGCAACAATATCCCCACAAAGTGGCAAAAAACATAATCCATGGCAACAATATCACCACCATTGATCTAGCTCTGACGCCTTGTTGATTGTATGAGACAGCACATAAAAAGAGAACTGATGAAGGAAAAGAAGGCAAATACGAACTTAGAAAAGAAGAGAAGGAGAATACGATGATTGATCAGTTCATTGATCATTATGAATTGATTGTCTTACATAAATCCACGCACAAAATTGATAACCACTTGAAAGGAAGAAGTGAAATAAATCTAATGAGACTTCAATTTATAAAACATTATTAACAAGTTCAACAAAATTTAATTACTCACTAACATTTGTTGCATACTAAAACTCAATCATAACCCTCATGTCTAATTAAATGACCATCATTTGTAATAGTTTTCACAGAGACAATTGCGTTTTTTACAGTTGACAGGGACTTGCAGCTTTGCTGCTATTAATCATGTTATATATATATCTATTCAATACAAAATAATTTAAATTTTAAACACCAAAGCTGATGCATTTCGGAAATTGGGGGCCACACAAGGGAGAGGTGGCAGAAGTGTTTGGCCTTCAAAGATGGGGAGTTAATTTGACTATTGGAATTTTGTTGGTGCTTTGAAGTTGTTGTGCGATTTGATAACCAGATGCTGCAATTCAATTCCAGAGTGGGAAACTATCTTTTTAAGTTTTGAAATCTGAGGCTATTGATTCACAGGAGATTTTGTTTTCCTAGTGCTAATCTCCGGAGTTTTGGGGATCCCTTATGACTCATATCCATGTTTGGCCATTATTTTGCATACACACAGTCTAAAGGGAAAGACATCAAACAGTGCTCCTGATCAAATAGTACCCACCTGACCAACCCGTTGACATGGAATACTATACTACGCTTCATGATTTGCTCAGGTGTCAAAAGTTCAGTCCTTTTATATTTGGATTCAAAACTTTTCGTGGACAAGAATATTCGGGGGAAGGGGGTGAGAGATTGGTTTTAATTTCTTCCATGACTTGCAGAGTTTTTTTCTTGACTTGACTTGTATAGGGACTTTTCTTGACGGATATGTTGCAAGATCACCCTTATTTGGTTTCCCTTCTGTTTTCCCGTGCTCATTGCGTGGATCTAGGTAAGGTTCTTTGTGACAATACACCAAATTTTTGGCAACAACTTTGCTGTAAATTCACAACCTGCTCTATCTCCACCAAGATAGGACATGGTTTTATGGACTTTGACACTTCATCACACTCGAAACTTCTCCACTTTACAGGTAAGTTAGGGATTGCAAATGGGTAAGACCTTGCATCCCACTTGAATTCGACACAGATGGCATCGTGACAATGTAGTTTCAACTCGTTGTTCTGTTCCTCCTTTTACTGGAGGTTGTTCAATCTCTGTCATGTCATGGATGGAAGTTCTAGGTATTGATGGAAAAATTTAAGTTAACCCCCTCACTATTTCAATTGGAAGACTTTGCAAGATCTCATTGGAAATATTTATTGCTACAGGGTTTGATGATTGAGTATGCCCTGTAGCTCATTGTTTCCTAAGTAGTCGATGAACTGGACCACAAATGGGGCATTCCATTTTGCGACAATGTTGGTGATGACGTAGAAAAGTCCAAGATCCATTGTAACATGGATAACGGCAATCTCTTTCATCGCATTGAGTTATGTGTGCCCGCAACTGTTCCGCTGTTTGACAATGGTGAGTTTGACATTGGCTTTCTGAAGCTAAACATTTACTAGCATGGCACAAAGAGAGTAGCCAACATTGTTGTTTGAGATATTGCAACCTACATACTTCGGCATCAAAAGTTTGGTTGGACATTTCTCGCAGTTAAAAGTATCTTCAACTAAATTTTCACCTCTTGTTTGAGATGTTGCAGGGAACATCGACCCATTCCAGAAACTTCTCGAGGAGGCTGATGTTGTTGAGTATGTCTTGAGCTAGTACTTGCTGTAGACCTTGGTTGTGTGGCTGTTGGTACTGTACCAAAGTTGGAACTTGAATTTTTTCCACAGACAACTCTTGCTTCCCTAACAAGCTTGTTTCCCGTCTAACTCGAGAAGCAATATCATTAAATTTTTTCCACAGACAACTCTTGCTTCCCTAACAAGCTTGTTTCCCGTCTAACTCGAGAAGCAATATCATTAAAACCATTATTAGATAAGACTTGCTGTCGCTCTTGAGGCAATAATGCATGTAGCTCCTTCAATGTTTTTAGATAGTTGTGGATTCATCTTATGGGAATTCAGTGAGTTATCATTCAATAATCGAGGTTGCTTACTCGGGTGGACTGAAACATCTTTTCTGACAACTCTTTTAGGATGTTTCCTTCTGAGGTGATTCAATGCTTCCTTGATATTCTACAAAGACTAATGATTTAGACTGATTTGATTGGGCGAATTGAAGTGAGTGCCATCAGGATCCATGGAGGATCCGGGTTCCCCTAAGCCTGGGTTGTTTCTTTCTGCTTTCCCTTTAGGAGGAGATTCAAAGCTCAATCCAAGTTCCAGTAAGCGGACATTATCTGAGACCAAAGTATTGAGTTGGGAGGATCAGAACCTCAAGGTCCTAGTCCTAATCATAAATCATGGGAATTGGAATTGATACTCCTACACCAAATCACGGGAATTGGAATTGATACTCCTACACCAAATGATACTAATAGCAGGATTAAATGATGGGAATTGGAATCGATACTCCTACATAATCAAATGATAGTAACAGAAGTGCAAACAATGAAGGTCCAGAGAATTCAATCACATATTTTTCCAAAAGGACTCTTAACCGGTTGTTGAGAAAGCTTTAAAAGAATTGTGCATGCATGAACAGGAGGGAGAACATGTCAAAGTCAAGAGGAACCTTGACTGTTTGGTGGGCAGGAAGAAACTGCTTCTGCATCTCTTGTCCACTCTGTACGCTCGGATAGGCGAAATTCCTACGTGGGGTTTATGCATCCTAAGCCTCAATATTGCATATGAATCTTGGGTTCGAATCAATTTGCAGAGATTGCTTGGAGTATGTGAATCTGCTTTAGGTTGGATTATGGATGTTTTGGGAATTTTGGTGTTGCTATATGCTTGTCTGTCATATTTTTTCGTATGGAGTATTTTCATAGTTGGAGAAGACATTCCTTTGAATATATAGAAGGGTTGAAAAAGGTGGCTTTTGTGTTAAGGTAGCTTCATGAGGGGGTTGTATTGAAATTGTCAATTTTAATTTTTGTATGAGATTTAATATGCAATTAACCATGTATACCAAATTTGTATTTCGTAACCATATGAAGGAAAGACTACATCATGCTAGGATTGTATTTGAAATTATCAATTTTAACTTTTGTACGAGACTTAATTTGCAATTAACCTTGTGTATAGAATTTATATTTCGTAACCATACGAAGAAAAGACTACAACGTGAGGGGATTGTATTTGAAATTATCAATTTTAAGTTTTGTATGAGATTTAATATGCAGTTAACCACGTATATCAAATTTGTATTTCGTAACCTATGAAGAAAAGACTACAATATTTTCCTCTCTGGAGCATCATTTCCTTGTTGTGGTTATGGGCAAGATGGACGCTTTAGTTAAATCATCTTTATAAAGTATGAGATATTTATAAGGGTTTTGACTTCCTGCACGTTGTTTCATTCATATACTTAAAAGAAATGGCATATAATTTACAAGTTCATTAATAACAGTACCGAATATTGTATTCCTCTTTTACTATAGACAGCCTGTTATTCTTGCAACTTATTTCGATGGCAATTTCAGTGTAGATTTTATTAGCAAAAGATACATGGCTGCGAGCCCACTAGGAGATGCAAAATATTGGACTCTGCTGTGGATGAGTCTAATTGAATATGGGTATGCTTCTCGTGTCAAGAGTATTGGCTCACACATTGACCGTAGATTGCCCTTGTCTCTCCTCCATAACATTCAAAGACCATTGATCAACGGGGATGCTCCATGACATTCAAAGGGCAAAAATAGTCTATGGAATGCTATCTCTCCCAATCGTTAGCAAAAGATACATGGCTGCGAGGCTACTAGGAGATGCAATATATTGGACTCTATTGTGGATAAGTCTAATTGAATATGGGTATGCTTCTCGTGTCAAGAGTATTAGCTCACACATTGACCATAGATTGCCCTTGTGTCTCCTCCATAACATTCAAAGACCATTAATCAACGGGGATGCTCCATAACATTCAAAGACCATTGGGGCAAAAATAGTCTATGGAATGCTATCTCTCCTAATCATTTTCATGTATAGCTCAAAGTGTTGCTTCAATATTGCTGACTTATAGATGGACTTTTTACTAAAAATGCATGAGCAGTGGCATAGGTTGTATGACATTATTAAGATGTGATGCTCAGGACATCATCTTCTTTTGAAATTCTAGACTTGATTCCAATTCTCCTGCCATACAATGAATTTCCTCGAGTAGCTGTTTTCTTGGCTTGAAATGTGATTATCTATGCGTATTTGAATAGGCAAATGAGATAAGAACTACTGTGGAAGTCAACATTTTAGCTAAAGGCTCCTACAAAGGTATAAATTATTTACGCATGCCACAGAACACCATAGCATTAGGAGGCCAACAAGTAATTTTTATCTCTTCTAACAGCTTCCATGGTTCAAAAATGTTTCCCTACCCTGCAACAGAACTCTGAGCCTCAAAAAGTTTCCCTGCCCTACAACAGTGATCTAACAGAATTCTATTCTAATGACTCGTTACACACATTTCATGTACAGACTCAACCTATGGAAATAAATTAATTGTCCGTCATTCCTCACCACTGCGAAAGGAACCATGTCAAAATTATTTGCAAAAGCCCTTGTGTATCAAAGGGTTGTTGATTTCAAAAGATCTACTGGCTCTTTGTAGGCAACGAACTTCTAGGAAATGATATCTAGCTTTGTCTCTGAAGGCTTGTTCTATGCTGCTTGGGCCAAGAAGACTAAAGCTAGTGTCCACGTGGGGGGGGCTTACTGTGCCAGACTAGTAGGGCTTGTCTCTTAAGGCTTTCACTTAAAACAAATTAGAAGGACATTTTCGCACGCCGGAAACAATCTTTTTTATTTTGGATAACTTATACCTTTAAAGATTTCCAAGAGTATGTTTTGCATCCTCCAGATCACACCTCTAATTATAAAGCCAGGGGGACTGAATTGCAATGGATTTATGGAAAGAAAAGCATGTGATGTGGTGTAACAAATTGTATGAACACTAGAAGCAAACAAGGAACATGGTTGATTTAAGAATGTCCTCATAAAGATGCGGTATTCTCGGAAGTTAATTTTGAGACAAATTTTGTACTATAAATCTGTGTACTTTTGGAATATGATTATCCGAGTTTAGTGGAAATTTCTCATCTTCTTGAGCATGGGTTCTTCGGAACACCAATGTTCTAGACTCTCCACGAGCATATGAATCTGCCATTATATCTCTTTTTTCTTTTTCGTTTTCTTTTTTTCTCTTTTAGCAAAGGTCGAGCTATCTAACAACTTGTAGGAAATGGTAAGCCTTCTGGCACTGTCCTCCGCTAAATGAGAGTTATTTGTTTCTATGGTAATATTTACTGTAGGGTAGTAGTGAAAGTTCAAATGCATATGTTATGAAGAATTGTATTTCGTGAATGAGAAACAGATTACAACGAGACTTAAAATCCACTGAGCTGCCACCTTGCCAAACATAGCCAAGAAGGGTTCACACATCGACACAAGCCCTAGCAATAGAGAACTTCAATGTTGTTGAATATCTTCGATTTGCCACCTTTCCAAACATAGCCAAGAAGGGTTCACACATCGGCACAACCCTAGCAATAGAGAACTTCAATGTTCTTGAATATCTTCAATTTGATATTGTTTTGAACAACAAACTTTACCATTGGAAGATGGAATTTCTCCTAGTTAAAGAGGCTGGAGTCACTGTTGAAAGCAGACTGGCACCTTCTTTCTTTTCTAAATGGCACGTACAAAGAGAACGGAAAACTTTGTTGAGGTTTATGCCAAAAATTAGCAAGCTACCTTGCATTCCTAAGAAAACCATTTAACATGCAAAGGGAGTGTAGTGGTGCCTTAACTGTTAAAATATGGCTTAGCAACATCCATCCCAGCAAAAGAGATTTCAGATATCTAGCTTTCCAATATAATCCACATATCTTAAGGCCTGGGCCTGCCTTTTACTAAAATCAATCCACCTAAATTATGCTGTAATTATAAACCTAGGAAACTGAATTGCAATGGATTCATGCCTTAAAAAATAGCTGAGTAATTAATATCTTCTCATCGTACAGCATTCCACTAATACGATGCTTGAACTTATAATTACTTAAAAGTCATGGTTGACATGTGACAAAGTTGACAATCCTGCAAGTATTCCTGATCGGCCTTGAATATGCGTTAAAAGTTTGACTTCTAACTCTCCTATGATTTTCTTCCAATCCTAGGCTTAAACCTGAATTATTTTACATTAGCAAGTTCCTTTAGCATACACAGCAGGAAATCACTTGAATAAAAAAGTAGGCACCGACATATCAAATAAATGTGCTCTCATCTTGGACCTGTTATGAATTCCTTGCTTCCCATGGCAAGGATTGCTTTCTCCCGATTATCAATTCCAGCCCCAAGTCCCCAAGTCTCAAATTGGTAAATCATCACGGGTAAGATGGGAATTAAAATGGATAAAACATTGTTCGACATTCTCCACACGTAGGGAATGTGGAATATTTAAAGAACACCTTTCGAGATTATAATGAGAAATTGGAAGAGATCTTATCGGAGAGGAGAATATTGTTACTTTTGAGGCCATATCCAATCCAACTCCAAAAGAAAGATAGTCAGCCTGAAGAGAATATTGTTACTTTTGAGGCCATATCCAATCCAACTCCAAAAGAAAGATAGTCGGTATGAAGGACGTTGTTAAGGCCAAGAAACGGAAGTAAAAAAATGCTTCGATTTTAGTGCTGCCTCCATATTTGTAAGAGATTCAGTGTTAGAAGCTAGAAGCTCCATATTTACAAGAGATTCAGAGATTCAGTGTTCGAAGCTAGAAGCGCGGGCCTCCTGTTCGATTTTAGTGTTAATATTGTTGGCCTCCATTTGTAAGAGATGGAAGGCTCCAAAAATTGGCGTATGCCGCTGTGAGTGGCCAACACACGGTATTCTTTAGTAAAAGGCGAAAGAATAGTTCGCTTTGTGTCGACCACACGGCTCCGTAATCTTCCCTGTACCATCTTCGCTTACCTATACTTCCTTCTTTCTCTATTACAAATGCGCCCATCAATGTGGGACATCATTTAACACCTTTCTACCATCCTATGCTATCATATACAGCTTTTACATATTTTTCCAAGGCGTTGCCTGCTCCTTCATGCTCACTCCACCCTTGGAACAGATAACCATTAGAATACAGTGAAATAAACATCCCTGCGCTGAACTACATTAGTTTAGAAAACGTATACAGTGAAATAGAGATGCCCGAGCTCATCTTCTGTAGGCAATTTAAAAAACAAACATTGTTAGATTAGCAAGTTTCCTTGGATCAAAACCACAATCCATGTTAATAAGGTTGGGATCAAAAACACAATTTATATTTCTGTTGAGTTTTATACATTCATCTTCATTTTCATGTGATAATTCAATTAATTGGTACAGAAACGTGAGAGCAGATGCAATGCATGATCTTTGCTCCAGCAATTTATTATATATATTTTCAAATCTTTGGTAGTTTGTGACAGCAGCAGCATATCAATATTATATTTTCAAATCATTTGTAATTTGTAATTTGTGACAGCAGCATATCAATCTTTTGTAAATTGGGCTATGCTTGACAACAACATATCCATGAGAGCTAATGAAGGAGACTCGTATTCCTTTATTTCATGGATAGTAGATATCCATGAACTGCTGAAGACACAACCTTGAGGCTTTAACAAGAGTTGTAGCAGAATGTAAAATAATGTTAGAATCGGCAAAATGGAAACAGCAATGATCCATCCATCCATCATCATGAACTGTTTAATCTTTGTTAAATACCTGACTGTAGCTAGCTGGGACTATTTAATTGTATTTACTATGCACCAGCATGCTTGACAACAACATATATCCATCCATCCATCATCATGAACTGTTTAATCTTTGTTAAATACCTGACTGTAGCTAGCTGGGACTGTTTCATTGTATTTACTATGCACCGGCATGCTTGACAACCACATATATCCATCCATCCATCATCATGAACTGTTTAATCTTTGTTAAATACCTGACTGTAGCTAGCTGGGACTATTTAATTGTATTTACTATGCACCCGCATGCTTGACAACAACATATATCCATGAGCTAATGAAGGAGATCCATATTGGATACAACAAGAGTTGCAGCAAAATGCAATTTACATTTAAAATAAGTAAGTGTTCGAATCGGTCAAACTGAAACTACTACCAATCATCATTATTAGTGTTACATCCCCTCTGATTGGAACTGTAACTGATTACTTCGTTAAATACATCCTTGGCAAACCTTGCCACTGTTAACTGTAACACTAACAAATACAAAAGTGAAGAGCAATACAACAAGAGTTGCATATGATGTAATTTACAAGTCAGAATCGGTCAAATTGAAACACCAATGTTCATAAATGAAAGGTTACTACTATCCATCATCATATTCATTGGTTTTACATCCTGATTGGAACTGTAACTGATCACTTTCTTAAATACAACATCCACTCCTGCTTGCTACTTACTTCCTTGGCAAACCCGGCCACTGTCAACTTTAACACTACCAAAACACAAGTGAAGAGAGAAATACAAGTTTTGGTCCGTCCACGCATTTTCTTTCATTCCTTCTCTATACAAAGCTTGCCACTGCAAAAACGGTTCAACTCTATCAAGTACAAAATATCGCATGCCACTATCATTATTAGTTTTTACTTTACTTTCTTGATAGAGCGAAGAAATAAACACAACCTTGAGGCTTTAACAAGAGTTGTAGCAGAATGTAAAATAAATGTTGGAATCGGCAAAATGGAAACAGCAATGATCCATCCATCCATCATCATGAACTGTTTAATCTTTGTTAAATACCTGACTGTAACTAGCTGTGACTATTTAATTGCATTTACTACGCACCAGCATGCTTGACAACAACATATCTACGAGAGCTAATGAAGGAGATCCATATTGGAGAGTAGATCCATGACATGAACTGAACTGAACTGAACTGTTGTGAAGATATAACAAGAGTTGCAGCAAAATGTAATTTACAAGTGTTGGAATCGGTCAAATTGAAACACTAACAACTGTCAACTGTAACACTAACAAAAACAAAAGTAAAGAGAGAAATACAAGGTTTGGACCGTGCAGGCGTTTTCTGTATAAAGCTTGCCACTGTTTAATTCTATGAAAGAGAGGAACTCGCTTGCCAGTGGGCAGGATTATTGATAGAGCGTAGAAATAATCATTTACAGACAGAGGAAATCGCCTACCACCGATGGAACGCGATCTGATTAGGATTTATTTACTTACTAGCATTACGTCTTTTTACGATGGAACGATCTGATTAGGATTTATTTACTTACTATCATTACGTTTTTTTACGATGGAACGATCTGATTAGGATTACTATCATTACGTGTTTTCAAGTTTGTGTATGTTGGTTGGAGGCCGCGCGAATCATCTAAATATAATATTTATTATAACTTGTTATGTTTGTGTTGGTTGGAGGCCGCGCGAACGCGAGCCCCCGCTGCCACAAATTATGACGTGCACTCTCCTCAGTGGGAGATGCTAGGAAGACCCCCCTCCCAAGTGCAATGGAGGTGGCCTCTCTAGGCCATCGGCCTTCCTGATCACCGATTGACCCCGCCCAGGTAAGTATGTCTTCCTATCTTCCTCTTTCCTCTTTTGTACTCTCCCTCTTCCCCTCTTCCATCATCATCTTTTGCATGTGGGATAAATTCATCACATTATAGTCACTTTCACTCACTCAATTTTTATGTTCCATGTGACATTTTAATTATAATTGATGATTATTTTTTATGATGATTACGTCCCCGTAAGAAAAATGAGATGTGTCAAAATCTAATGTGTGGATTTGAATTCTGCTACGGGTTTCATTTCATTGATTGAAGGTCTAGTGAACTAAATCTTCGCTTACTTCTCGCCCCAAATTTCACAAATTAATATTTAGCAGTCGCTCATCCTACCTCTACTTTGTTTGCCTCCTCGATTTCACAGAGGATGGAATTTCATTTTTGTTGTGTGAAGGATTTATTATACTCTAAGGCAACAAAGGATTTTGGGCAGAGGAAGATTTAGTTCACTCCGTTGTAAATCATGACGCTGGCCACTTGTCATGTGTCAAAATCTAATGTGTGGATTTGAATTCTGCTGCGGGTTTCATTTCATTGATTGAAGGTCTCATTGTGTTGGACAATATGAGATATCCAACCGCCCTCAAGACTTTAAGCCTTTCTTCCTTTTGATTTGATTTCACCGTATACTGAGAAACCGAGAACACCCATTAACAAGTGAGGTTTTAAGTCATTGGTATTCTCTGAACTGAGCTACACGAAATGCATCATTCAAAGAACTCGACTTTTGCTACATTACTATCTCTTCCACATCTTCAAATAAAATACTTTAACCCGTCTCTCATCTGTATACCCCACACACCCATACTTTAAAGTGATTGATTCGTCGGGTTGGTTACGGGCTGCCTTCGCTACCAACCAACCCACCAACCAGGTTGTCCACTTTGAAGGTTCATTAAACTTTGTGCACCTATCCAAGAAGCAATCAAACAATATGGTTTGAATAAAATCTAGGAAATAGAAGCTCTAAAATCCTATCAGGCATGAACCTTCTCGAGGCAATTATATATTTACATTGCAGTCCATATGCACTGATGGGCCTTGGGAAGGCACACCGACCATCGATCTTCGTTGGACCACCATCGGAGCTACTTCAACCATGCACTCGTCCATGACAATTTCCTAAATAAAATATAACATGTCAATTTGCCTCCAGGATTTCCAGTTGCTTACCCTGCTTTAGGCATTTGCAGAGGACATTTATTTTTGCATATTAACACCAACAATCGCTTACTTCTCGGCCCAAATTTCACAAATTAATATTTAGCAGTCGATCATCCTACCTCTACTTTGTTTGCCTCCTCGATTTCACAGAGGATGGAATTTCATTTTTGTTGTGTGAAGGATTTATTATACTCTAAGGCAACAAAGGATTTTGGGCAGAGGAAGATTTAGTTCACTCCGTTGTAAAAATGCTTTGGGCTATATGACCTCCCCTTCTCAACTCAGGAAGAATTTAAAAATGCTTTGGGCTATATGACCTCCCCTTCTCAACTCAAGAAGAATTTAAAAATGCGAAGAAGAATTTAAAAATGCGAAGAAGAATTTATGACCTCCCCTTCTCAACTCAAGAAGAATTTAAAAATGATCTGGGCTGCGACCTCCCCTTCTCAACTCAAGAAGAATTTAAAACTGCTCTGGGATTTTTGACCATTTTGAGTCTCAACTCAAGAGTTTAAAAAATGCTCTGGGCTTTGACAATTTTGAATGAGATGAGGAAAAAATGCTCTAGGCTTTGACCATTTTGAATGAAATGAGGCTGAGGCTCTTCGTTTGCAAGTTTGAGCTTGGATCGAAAAGCTTTAATCAGATTAGGGTCTTAGTTTGCCTGTTCGATCTCAGTGTTAGAAGCTCGTAGCGCGGGCCTTAAGCTTGTTCAAATTTAGTGTTAATATTGTTGGCCTCGTGTTAGAAGCTAAAAGCACGGGCCTTAAGCCTGTTCGATCTCAATGTTAGCAGGAGTTGGAAGCGAGGGCCTTAAGCTTGTTCAGCCTGTTAGTTTCTAGTGTTAGTATTGTTCAGTGTTAAAAGCTAGAAGCGCGGGACTTAAGCCTGGTCGATTCTAGTGTTAATATTGTCCATTTGTAAGAGAGTTAATATTGTTCAGTCTTAATATTGTCCATTTGTAAGAGATGGAAGGCTCCAAAAATTGGCTTATGCCGCTCGATTTTAGTTTTAATAATGTTGGCCTCCATTTGTAAGAGATGGAAGGCTCCAAAAATTGTCGTATGCCACTGTGAGTGGCCAACACACGGTATTCTTTAGTAAAAGGCGAAAGAATAGTTCGCTTTGTGTCGACCACACGGCTCCGTAATCATCACTGTACCATCTTCGCTTACCTATACTTCCTTCTTTCTCTTTTACAAATGCGCCCATCAATGTGGGACAGCATTTAACATCTGTATACCATCATCCTATCCTATCCCTAACATCTGTATACCATCATCCTATCCTATCCCTATCATAGTAACAGGTTTTACATATTTTTCCAAGGCGTTGCCTACTCCTTCATGCTCACTCCACCCTATAATACAACGGATAACCATTAGAATACAGTGAAATAGAGATCCCTGCGCCGAACTATATTAGTTTAGAAAATGTATACGGTGAAATAGAGATGCCTGAGCTCATCTTCTGTAAGCAATGTAAAAAACAAACATTGTTAGATCAAAACCACAATCCATGTCCATGTTAACAAGGTTGGGATCAAAAACACAATTTATATTTATGTTATATTCATTTTCATGTGACAATTCACTTAGTTGGTACAGAAAAGAGAGAAGATGCAATGGATGATCTTTTCTCCAGCAATTTATTACAGATATTTTCAAATCTTTGGTAATTTGTGACAGCAGCAGCATATCAATGTTATATTTTCAAATCATTTGTAATTTGTGACAGTAGCATATCAATCTTTTGTAAATTGGGCTATTCTTGACAACAACATATCCATGAGAGCTAATGAAGGAGACTCATATTCCTTTATAAATGCTTGACAACAACATATCCAACATATCCATGAACTGCTGAAGATACAACCTTGAGGCTATAACAAGAGTAGAGTTGTAGCAAAATGTAAAATAAATGTTAGAATCAGTCAAATGGAAACAACAATGATCCATTAGTTGTAATAACATCCATCATCATGTTAAACATCCTGATTGGAACTGTAACTGTTTAATTTGTTAAATACCTGACTGTAACTAGCCGTGACTATTTAATTGTATTTACTATGCACGAGTTCGCTTGACAACAACATATCCATGAGCTAATGAAGGAGATCCATATTGAATAGTATATCCATAACTGAACTCAACTGTTGTGAAGATATCACAAGAGTTGCAACAAAATGTAGTTTACATGTAAAATAAGTGTAAATTGAAACACCAATGTTCATAAATGAAATAAGTGTATATCCATCATCATCGTATTCATTAGTTTTACATCCCGATTGGAGCTGTAACTCCTGCTTGCTACTTCCTTCGCAAACCCAACCACTGTAAACTGTAACACTAACCAAAACAAAACGGTCCATCCATCCATCATCATGTTAAATTTGGAACTGTAACTGTTTAATTTGTTAAATATCCGACTGTAACTAGTTGTGACTATTTAATTGTATTTACTATGCACGAGCATGCTTGACAACAACATATCCACGAGAGCTAATGAAGGAGATCCATATTGGATAGTAGATTCACAACATGAACTGAACTGAACTGTTGTGAAGATATAACAAGAGTTGCGGAGTCAAGGATACGGTGATCTCTTGGTGAGGATAGATGGATTTCATTCCATCCACCCGGGTTCAATTCTGTTGAGACATCTTCTGGCTTGGATGACCGGCTGACGGTTTCCGTGTGTGTTAGCTTTCCTTGATTCCTTCGGAATAGCAAGAGGGTGATTTTTCAGCTGAAAAAAAACAAAAAAAAAAAAAACAAAAACAAAAACCAAGAGTTGCAACAAAATGTAATTTACAAGTGTTGGAATCGGTCAAATTGAAACACTAATGCTCATAAATGAAATAACTGCCTTGAAGTTGCTATCCATCATATTCATCATTAGTTTTGCATACTGATTGGAACCGTAACTGATTACTTTGTTAAATACATCACTCCACTCCTGCTTGCTACTTGCACTGTCAACTGACACACTGACAAAAACAAAAGTAAAGAGAGAAATACAAGGTTTGGACCGTGCAGGCATTTTCTGTGTAAAGCTTGCCACTGAAAAAACACGGTTTAATTCTATGAAATAGAAGAACTCGCTTGCCAGTGGGAAAGATTATTGTTAGAGCGTAGAAATAATCATTTCCAGACAGAGGAAATCTCGCCTACCACCGATGGAACGATCTGATTAGGAATTATTTACTATCATTACGTTTTTTTTACGATGGAACGATCTGATTAGGATTTGCTATCATTACGTCTCTTTATGTTTGTGTGTGTGTTGGTTGGAGGCCGCGCGAACGCGAGCCCCCGCTGCCACAAATTATGACGTGCACTCTCCTCAGGGGGAGATGCTAGGAAGACCCCCCTCCCAAGTGCAATGGAGGTGGCCTCTCTAGGCCATCGGCCTTCCTCATCACCGATTGACCCCGCCCAGGTAAGTATGTCTTCCTATCCTCCTCCTTCCCCTTTTCTACTCTCCCTCTTCCCCTTTTCCATCCTCTTTTGCATGTGGGATAAATTCATCAAATTATAATCACTTTTACTCACTCTATTTTTTGTTCAACTCTATGCACCTACACAAAAGCAATAAAATAATATGGTTGGAACAAAATTTGAGAAAATAGAAGCTCTAAAATCCTATCAAGCATGAGCATTCCAAAGGACAATTAAATATTTATTATACAGCAATGCCCATGTATCGACGAGACTTGGGAAGGCCCACTGAACATTGATCTTTGTTGGACGACCATAACAGTAACAATGATCATTCATTCTTCAATGACAATTTCCCAAATGCTTCAAGTTCCAACATCAATTCTTCCCAATCCTTATTTGAAGTAGAGGCAAAAGTGGAAATCAAACCCTATCGATGTGAGATTGATGATGTTAAGATGAATCAATGAATGCAACAATTGTAAGTGTTTATTCCAATGTTCATAACATAGAAAATTAGCATAGTATATCATTTCCCAACTAACATTAGAGGGCCATGCCCAAAATTGGTAGGAAAGCCTCGCATAAGGTTGCTTAGGTTGGAGCATGATCCCCTAGTAACTAAGTGGGAGATGTTCAAAATCCTCATTAAGTCTTAGTCTTACCCTATTAGGTATGAAGAGGATGAATGCATCCGTTCGCGTTACTTCCAATAGAAGAAAGAGTAGAGTGTACAAGAGTACGGCATTGAGTTCATAAAAAACAAGCCATTGTTTTGGGCATATGTCCCAAGAAATATGACGTACTCACCGAGTATCTGGGTGGTCTCCGTGGTCATTTAAGGAGGTAAGTGATGCTCTTTAAATGAAGTTGTCCAAGAATAGAATCTAGAGAATATGGTCAAGAATAAAGGACAACCATATGGTTCCAGACAGAAAGGTCACCAAGAGACTTTCAAGGAGGAGTCAAAATGTAAAGATAAGAGGACAACATCCATTGCACATCGGTGCAAGGATCCAAACAACCCCTTTAACCATTGTAGTCTCATTGGACATGCTGAAGATGGGTGTTGGAAGCTAAATCTACAGTTGAATTCAGAGAACTGGAAGAAAGAGGGAAAGAAGAAGAACATGCTAGTTGTGGATCAAGGAAACTAGGTTGAGAGTAGCTCAGATATAGATGAAAAGATTGTATGCACTACAATGTAGAAGGAAACTCAGCGTAACTATCCTCCATTCCAAGGAAGAGAAGGAGATGACTAAGCTTCTCGATATCAAGATCCAAGTCAAGAAGACAGAGGTGGATGCTTTTTATTTCCAATTTGTAGGCCAAACTCATAGAAAATTATCTAGTAACTAATCTCCGGATGGGTAAACAAGGATGCGGAGCTTAGGATCAATACGTGGTGTAAGATCAAATTTAATGCAAGTGCAAAGTATATTGATGAATTGGTGGTAGATGTAGCACCATTAGATGTGTGTGGTGTACTGTTTGGAATCCCCTACATCTACATGTGGAGATAATGTCTTTCATCATCAATGCATGCAAAGGTGAATCCAAGATCTCTTTGACAAGTGTTTTATAAGCCAATAAATTGATAAGTTCAAGTAGAAAGTTGTTGTTACTCTTCTTCAGGCATAATCATAAAGGAGATGGATTGGTAAATGTAAAGGCATCTCTAGAGTGGTTTATTAAAGAGAAGAAACATCGGTTAGAGGAGCTCTTGTAGGCGTATAAAAAATTGTTTCAAGAGCCTAAATGGTTACCACCTAAGCAAGAAGTTGAGAATGAGATACCTCTTTTGCCTAACTCCCCATTTCCGACATAGGGAACTCCCCATTTCCGACATAGGGCTATATAAACAAACCATATTGGAAGTGGATGAAGTGAATAAATAGTTGTAGCAGCGAGAAATTTGACCAAGAGCCTCACCTTGTAGGTCGCCTATAATCACATTACCCATGAAAGATGGGTCTTGGAGAATGTGTATTGACTACGGAGATTTGAATAAGATCTCGCATGAGATTCCTTACCCTCTACCTGGGATTGATGGCTTGCTAGATCAGTTTTCGCATGCCAAGTATTTCACCAAGTTGGATCTCAAATTGGGATGAGTAAAAGGAGAAGGCACCTAGAACACCACCTTCAAGATGAGACAAGGTCTATATGAATAGTTGTAATGCCTTCTCATGCATTCCCATGCCTGGTAAAAATACCATCAAGGGACAAGATGCATCAATCATGGTTTTTGAAGAGCTCCAGGTACACTTTGGGATACTAGGGAGCATCATCTTAGGTAGAGATACTAGATTTCTTAGTGCCTTTTGGAGCACACCTTGGGAGAATATGGACATCTCACACCAAGTTGAAGAGATGTACAACTTTCCATCCATAGACACGTGGGTAGATAGAAATAGTGAAGATGATATTGGTTCAGATTTTGAGGAAAACTAGTGGAAAACTCTCAATGTGTAGAAAAACATTGCAAGGTTGTGAGCCAAGCTTCAAAAGTGCTGACCCCAAAAATGGCCATTCAAGGCCTCAAATGAGCTCTAAAAGGTTCTATACACCAAATACCAAAGTGGGACCTACTCATAAAATGGACCTTACAAGCCAATAGCTCCATTTTTTCCACCCAAAAGGTATTAAAATATGCCATGTAGCTCATTGGAAATATTTATTGCTACAGGGTTTGATGATTGAGTATGCCCTGTAGCTCATTGTTTCCTAAGTAGTCAATGAACTGGACCACAAATGGGGCATTCCATTTTGCGACAATGTTGGTGATGACTTAGAAAAGTCCAAGATCCATTGTAACATGGATAAGGGCAATCTCTTTCATCGCATTGAGTTATGTGTGCCCGCAACTGTTCCGTTGTTTGACAATGGTGAGTTTGACATTGGCTTTCTGAAGCTAAACATTTACTAGCATGGCACAAAGAGAGTAGCCAACATTGTTGTTTGAGATATTGCAACCTACATACTTCGGAATCAAAAGTTTGGTTGGACCTTTCTCGCAGTTAAAAGTATATTCAACTAATTTTTCACCTCTTGTTTGAGATGTTGCAAGGGACATCGACCCATTCCAGAAACTTCTCAAGGAGGCTGATGTTGTTGAGTATGTCTTGAGCTAGTACTTGCTATAGACCTTGGTTGTGTGGTTGTTGGTACTGTACCAAAGTTGGAACTTGAATTTTTTCCACAGACAACTCTTGCTTCCCTAACAAGCTTGCTTCCCGTCTAACTCAAGAAGCAATATCATTAAAACCATTATTAGATAAGACTTGCTATCGCTCTTGAGGCAATAATGCATGTAGCTCCTTCAATGTTTTTAGATAGTTGTGGATTCATCTTATGGGAATTCAGTGAGTTATCATTCAATAATCGAGGTTGCTTACTCGGGTGGACTGAAACATCTTTTCTGACAACTCTTTTAGGATGTTTCCTTCTGAGGTGATTCAATTCTTCCTTGATATTCTACAAAGACTAATAATTTAGACTGATTTGATTGGGCGAATTGAAGTGAGTGCCATCAGGATCCATGGAGGATCCGGGTTCCCCTAAGCCTGGGTTTTTATGGCAGTACAGGATCAGAAGGGCCCATCATGGGATGAACCCCTCCTATCCTAGGTTCGTAAAATATTTGGGATTGGACTCATCCATGGGATGAGCTATACCGAGCATCTGTTACCCTCCTCAAGCTCGTTAAAAAACAAAAGAGGTACTCATCAATCATGATGGGGAATAGGGATGATATTGTGTTCATTTTAGTTATGGCAGTACATAGTCTCTCTTGAACATGGCACTTAGTTGCATATGCATTCAATACTTGGGTAATCCGTTTGTCTCCGAGTCATGCTAATTCCATGAGTGTCGTCACTCCTTTGGGTCATCCGAAGAATGCTTCCATCATCAGTTGCATTAGGGGTTCGTATCATTCTGATCGTTTCAATACTGCCACGTCATGCCATGCCCATGTTCAAGAGATGTTCGTTATTCATCATCTACAGTCACTGTACCTTCTTTCATGTTGGTTTACCCTGAGCCAGTCTTACACATCACTCTACCGTCCGATTCACTCCAAACATCTGTGATCATGTTTCATGTCGATGATGGGGGATTCATCATGGCCCTCCGTTGACGCATTCATCCTCGTCGACTTCAACACATCATCCGAGGATAGAATCTAGAAACCAATCAGGTACCTTGGGCCTGCATGCCTCAATGACAGGTTACCTCGCTTTCAACATGAGTTTACATTATTCGCTCTTGATTGAAAGATCCCGTCGAGTGTTCGACCTCAACTCATTGATTCACACTCGATGGTATGTACTATGATACCTTGGGAATCATTGACATCAATGGCGATTTCCCTCGCGCTAGTTATCGTTATACATGAATGACCAGTAATCAAGTGGTTTCTACCATGTTCGACTCCAAGACATTGTAATCACATGGATAGATTCGTATCATTGCGGGTTCAGCTTGAAGACCCTGGGTTGTTTCCTATTTCCACCCAGGTTGCGATGGATATTGTTTGGGTCATATCACATGGATCCACTTTGTATTGGTCGTGGTTGTGTTATCATCTCATCATGGATCTACGATTGTGTCTAGTAGCCATGACTGTGTTCAGTCGGTCTTTACTACCATGGATATGCATTGTATTGGTCGGCATCCATGTTTTGAGTCATGTGAGACAGGGATCTCAGAGTCAGTTGTACTGCAGCAGCACCTTCGAACCAACAAGTACTTACCACCTACCTTGCAAAGCATATCACCTGTTTCGTTTTTCCAGCTTCATGCTTTGGGGGGCATTCTGTTACACCTAAATCTCGTCATCATGAGTCCTATGTTAACTCAGTGCCCTAATCCCTGAAGTTTCCCTGACCGAAATTCATCTAGAGCAAGTTGTTAATCCTTTATCAACATTCTCTAGTTAGGTCGGCGCGGCTTGTCTTCCAGCAAGATGCGCCTGACTAGGATCGTGACAGAATTCCATCTAGCAGCCTGCGCTAGTGGCTCAAGTTGCCTTCATGCAACCTGCGCTCGCCCCTGCTTGGCGCAAGCTGTCCTCATACAGCATGCGCCGGGGTTGGTTAAATTGGATGAATGGAACCATCGAGCGACTTCTCGAAGCTAGGTGAGGTGGAGGGTCATCCCTAACTTCTAGGTGAGCTAGCATTCGGTTCCCTAACCTAATGGCCAGATCCCTTCGTCCTCTCCCATCATTTCTCAACCTACTCTATCCACTTGGTCTTATAAATATGAATCTCCTCCCCATTCCAAAGGGAGGAAGGTCTATAGCACTCTCATCCTGGTGGAATTGGCTTAGGTGATCCTTGCACATCCTTGGGAGTCCTACTTCATCCTTGGAGGCTCTGGTTTGCCTTGTTGGAAGGAAGGTTGCGACGTTAAGGCATAGGTTGTAACGTTCTTCTCTATTGTACTCTTTTTTCATTACAGTTATTATAATATCTTCCCATATATGTTATCGTGTTATTAACATATAGAGCTTACTTCCTTAACTATTAGCTTAGATCAATCATATGAAATATATGCTTTTACTGCTTGTTTGTGTCTACTTGTTCAACAGGGTTTTGTAGCTGCAGATCTGAAGGCTCTGGAGCATTGGATCAAGCAAGGAGCAAAGGTATCGTAAATCTCAGGTAAGATACTTGTTTATTGCTTTATGATTCTATTGATATAGGGAAGCTGATTCTATTTTGTACCTATTTGTTCTAGATCTAGTTATACTAGGGAGATTCGGTCTTTAAGTCCACTCAGGTAGATTTTCCGGAAAACACTTTCATATCTCAATTTACAAATGTTATTATACAACATAGAGTGTACATGTTTTATAACAATCTACTTAACAATTCAGAATGGAGAAATGGAACACAATGCAACGTACAACGCATGGAAACCCTAAGTGCCTTGCTCGACGTTGAACCATGTTGGATAGGCATCATGCATCATATATATTTATATTTTGAGTTAACCAGATTAAAGAGGGCAATAGGCGTGACGACGAGTGACAATTATCCATAATAGTTGATGGCTCTCGCAGCCATAGGGTTGAATTGTCTCAATAATAAAATGCTCGTTGCCTGCTCTATGAGGGAAGGGAGCCACGAATTTGTGAGGAAGCAACATTTATACACTACTTTTCCTAGTGGGTTGGGTAGGAATGCACCTAGAATTTTCCTAAAACTACTTTTACTCCACACGCCAAGTATTAATTAGTAATATATGCATGGAAACACGATGCCCCTCTCCTAAATGCGTCCTTGCTTTCCCTACTTATATCTCATTCCTCTTCTCCTTCGTTTGTTCTCTATTTGTCTTGCTTGGTTTCTTTATTTAATGAGTTTCTGCACTCCTTTTTTTGACGTTGTTGTAGCTTGTTTCCTCATTGTTATACAAGAGTTCGCGTATGTTGGCTCTCTAGTAGATACCGATTCTTACCTTAAAATGGTTATTGGTTGTTCTTTTTCATGCCTTTGGCTTATTGATATGCTCACTCACATGGAGTTGTGTAAGGCGATATTATGTGCACCTATTGTTGTTGTTGGGAAGTCGAGGAAACTTGTTGCTCTAGTGGATGAGCCATCTGTTGTTTTGACCTACCACGATGGTCCTCTGCTATCTAACAATGGGGTAATCCCTATCCATTTGATTTGGTATGGTAAATTCACCCTCGTTCAACTCTCCATTATGGGGGATATTGTGCAATCACTCGGGGAAAATACGCCAAATCAACCCTCTGCATCCACCTGGTGGAAGACCATCGAAAAGTACGAGGGTGTTTCCTCTGACAAGGATTCCCCCTCCAATGATTTAGTGCTCAGAAAGAAGAAGGTGGACCACGTCTATTCTTTTGGAAAATCAGTCCCAGTTGAAGCTGTTGTCAAGTCGAAAGCTCTGCCTCCACCAAAAAATAATGGTGGGAATGGTGTGTACTTGGTGCTTACATCCGAGGATGTTACCGTGGAAGGGTTCTGCATCAGTTCTTGTGGATTCCATGCCAATGCCAGCCTCTTATCTCACCAGCAGTTAACTAGAAGTTGATCGATGGGGAAGGAGCAGAAGCATTGATAACTTACTCCATACGCATGGGTTTGGAAATCTACAAGCCAGGTCCCTGGGCAGTGCGCGTGGCCGTTTCATTGGCGGTTCTATGGTCCTCGGACTCCTCCTCTGGTGGCACAAAATAACGGGGGGAAGCTACAATTCCCATGGAATTCATGGAGAGAGTTTCCGTTGTCTGCTATGTGGGATCCGACTACCATATCTTGCAAGGAATTTGTGTAACCATTTTGTGATATTGTCGTCATTCTAAATGGCCCCTCAAATAGCGGATGAAAAAGCAGGCGTAAACACATCTAGGTGCAGGACACGCAACATCTAACCTATAGATGCTTCTTTTGAATATATATTCTTTATTCTTTATTAAGAATTTAACATTAATATTTTTTTATATACATCCCATCTACATTATGAGCATAACAGTCAATTAATAAATTCTTGATGTACATCTCATGATTAAAATAGCAGTCTCATGATTAAAATAGTAGTGCGGATAATTATACTATTTTCAATAAATGTTTTCCATCGTAACTTTGTTCTTCATCATTACTAAAATTAGATAAGATTTAACTCCATACATAAAGATATTACATTTTGAGTTTTATGAAAAAGAGTCATTTATTATGCTCGTAGATACTTCGGTATATATATTCTTTATTACTGTATACATTTTGTTAAGAATTCAAATAGTGTTGAATTCTTATTAATCTAGATATTGTTTAAATATATTGAAAATTAAAATATTAAGTAGATCATTTTAAAAATAAAAATTATTTTCAACAGTTATGAAAATATAATATTTTGAATTTCTAATTGGTGAAGGATAATAGTGATGGAACATAAATTCCTACATGGACAAGACTAATTGTCCCAATTATAAAAAAAAAAATCAAAATCAAAATAAAACAAATTATCTCATTACACCACGTTATCAACTACGTGGAGTTGGGGGCACTTGTTTGTGTTGCTAAAGAAGAGTTGTTCGTTTAGTACCTGAACAACATAAAATACAAAATCTTCATACCTATTTAGGGTGTTGTAATGAGGTCGTAGATTGTGGGAATTGGGGACACTTGGAGGTTTTCCACCATGCTTTATTGGTACCGGGCATTAGGATGTCTAAAGTCTTCAAATAAGCCTTTCAAAACAAAATTTGCTTGCATGCTTGTTAACATGAGGGATGGGTAGCAACTATCTATTCTGTTATAGATCAATATGGGGAATTAAAAGAAGACTTGACTCTTCAGTTGATTGATAAATACATGAATAAGAATGCAATGAAAGTCATATGTAGTGGTTTCTAAAAGAGTAACTACAATATAAAGAGATTAAAACAAGTGGTTTAAGCTGGGTGCAGTTTGGTGACATCAAATAATTTTTGACAAGGGATAGATCCAAATGTATATCAAATGTTAGATTTATCATTTCTTTCCTTTAGTGATAAAATCTAAAGCTATAGCGAAAGTCTTATAAAATTGGGTTATGGGTATTGTACACAAAAAAATCGATATTGCTACAAGGTAAAAGTTTAACTTAGGTTTTAGCTAAATTAGTGAGAAAATTTTCAATTATTGGAACTAAATTGATGACCAGTAGTGGATGCTAAATCAAATGCTTGTTTTGCCAGAATGACTAGATAAGAAGAGGATGAGCATTGCCGGAACAAAGGAATGAGTTTTGCTTCATGAAATGGAATATAAATTCATAGCACTGTTTGCCGGATTTGAAGTTAAATTGAAGCAAACTTCTTTAAGCATTGCATTGGGTATCAAGCTATATTTAAATAATATAAATGCAATGTGACGAGATTTGTAAGGGGATATCCGAGATAAATGTTTATGTCTCTAACAAATTCTAAGGAGAGGATGTGTGAGAAACTTATCGATAGCCTTTGGATTTATTTAATTCTAAGGAAATGATGTTGAGTTTATAAGTAGCTTAAATAATTAACCAATGCCATTCAAAAGGGGATTCAAAATTAGAATTCAATAAAGAAGAGGGTACGCATTGTGTAAGAGTTAGGGTTTAAAAACACGATTTTAGCATTCATCTATGATAGAGACGTGATATTTGGAACTACTTGTTAGAGTTTAAAGCACATAGTTTTTACTCTCTTCATATTCGAGATCTCCTTAAATATGGTTAGGTGGTTTTGCAAATTTTAGGGGAAATATAAACAGTCATGTGTAGGTATAGCCAACAGTAGTATTTATTGGGAAGGAATTTGGTATCATAAATAGAAATGGAAAAGGGGAGGACACCCCTTTCTTAGCAGGGGAAGAACCCTCCATATCCTCCCGAGGCTATAGTCGGTCTAACTCTTCAAATATCGGATCCAATTAAGAGTGATCCCGCACTAGCTCACCACACGACACAATGATGACGAGGATGGCCATTACATGTTTGAACTTGGAGAGAATTTGACACCTTAATGTAAGAACATATATCTCACTATATTGTTATTCAATTTGATTTTGAGGGGTTTTACCCTTTTGGATGTATTAGGTCTAAACAAGGGTTTTACTGTTGATATTAAAATGCAATTTATAAATTATCATTTTACTTGATCTATTATATTGATCCGGTGAAAATATTTTTTGTTTTCATTTTGCAGATAAAATACTCAATAAAATGGACGAAGGTAAGCATCTAGGAATCCATATTTGTTGGATTTTTCTTTTTATTAAACATGACGCAGGGGTTTCCTCTATCGGTGAAGGAGGGTTTTTGTTATTTCCCTCCCAAGGGTTCAAGTCTCCAAATAAGTGACATGTTATCGCCTCATGGGTGGGTACCCTCATACAAAGGGTTTTCATGCTTGTTTATTTAGGTCGGCTGGTCACACCCATAATGTGTGACAAGACATCCCACCTTTTAATAGGTGATTGCTTGTTGGCACACTAGAGTCTTAAGAGGCAACATGTAGAGACATGTTTTGAATTTTGAACATTGAGAGCCTTTTTTTATTCTTGAACATGTAGATATTTCTATGGATTCTTGAACGTGTTTTGGATGAATTTTATTTTATTTGGTGAAGTTTTTGAATGTTGGGACCAAAAATCAAAGGATCTTGTAGCCACCAATTTTTTTTGTGGCTTAAAAAAGTACCAAGAGGCTGCAAGGATAGAAGTCGATGTGCTTCATGAAGTTGTAAAATAAGATAGAAATGGCACACAGTATGAAAGATTATCTTCTTCTTATGCTTTAATTTGCTGTGTTATTTTTACATGCATAATTTAATAAATGGCCAGTTTGGGTTACATGCATAATTTAATAAATGGGCAATTTGGGTTACATGCATAATTTAATAAATGGGCAGTTTGGGTCACATGCTAGGATGATTTCTTTATTCAAACCTATATTTTTAGAACTTGCAAATAGTTGCTTGAGATGTACGGCCCTTTCCCAATATAGTTGTGTGCAAAAATGCATGAATGGTTTTGCTATCGGAATCACACTTGCGTAGTCAGTATTTTGTAGAAATGTATACCTTCATTCTTTTTTTCTTTACAAGCACCCAAGAGTAGTCTGCATTAGGTATATGTGTATTTAAGTTTGTGGACGGATTTAGAAACAAGTATTTGAGAAGATGGGCCCAAGCTTATATATGATTTCCTACAGAAAAAAACAATTACAAACCATTTCCCGTTGATCTTGTAGGGGAGGTATGAAGAAAACGTTTGGAATATGTAGTATGTGTGTAGATGATACCCGCACTTATATCTTAGCTGACAATTTATGAGGCTAGATTGGGCCTTTGTAAGGGCTAATAACATATATATGGGATTTTTATCTCCTAATATTTCCATTGATCTATGGGGGATATGCATTAGTTGAAAATCCATCACACAGATCTAAACCCTGAAAATATATTTTTTGTTTCTTCGCACCATGTGAAGGTTCTAGATTGGAAGGTAGAATGTTGGTGTGTTGTTACTGAATATGATAGAATTTTTCATGGTTGGCATAACATATCCATGCCGATGAGTGCTAATCAGTTGATAATATTGGTTCATATTATAGTAGATACTAGATCCAACGAAAAACTAGTGTATCAAATAACATAATCTTTGTTTGTATTTGTATGCCTTCTAATGTTCACAATCATTAAGATCGGCATTACAACATGCATTTATGTCAAGGAATGAACTCTGATAACATGATTGTTGTTCAAAAGTGCGTGAAGGGATTTCCATATGACTTTAAAGGTTTCCAAAGTCAAGTGCTATAAAGTTCATCAATTTTGGAAGCACCACATTTCAAGATCAAGATCACACCTCAGTGGTCTCTACGCGACATTATCGGGCTCCTAGATTTATTTTGGGTGAGGTTAGAAAGATTCTTCTATGGTTTAGCCAACAATTTGAAAGGTCGTTCTATGGTTTAGACCAATGTCAATTCCATCATGTTGAATCTAAGCCCCTTTGTATTTACAATTTATATTTCTTGATAGGTCTTGGATGTAACTACCCTTGTGATATTTGGAATGTAGGGTGCACACTTGTGGAGCTCTGCTTGGTAAACATTTTAGACTAGTTTTTCTTATGTTTAAATGTTATCTAGATACATGCAGGAATAATATTTATGATACCCGCATTTTAAATTTTCAGAGTGAGTAATTTTTTTTAAACGCATGAAAACTTGGAACATCTTTCTATGATGGAAAGGGTCTTAGGGCCTTTGCCACATCATATGATTAAGAACTCAGAGTGCGTATTTTTATGTTTTCCAAGTAACTATCACCTCAACCATATTATTAGACATGCTATAAAATTCTATACACCTATGCTAACCCATAATTTTTAATGTCATTGTGTCAACAATAGAAGATATCTGAAATATTTAATATTTTAGACATGGAACACGATTGGATTATCATGGAGGAGCATCCTCTAGATAGGGCATCAGAGCAGTGAGGAAGTTACTGAAACTTAGGGTATGCTTAGTGTATGGCTACCTAGATGCACATGGAACATCATCTTGAAATATTCTCATGATGATTTGTGATTTGTTGCACGTACTTGAGTCTAAGGTGTTACTATCATGTTTGCAGGATTTGATAATGCAACATGCAGACCACTCGGTGGGTCTATTTATAGACTTGTTGTAGGTCCTTCTCAAGTTTGAACCATCAGAATGACTGGAAGCTTCAGAGGCTTTGGAAGATCTTTTTTTCAATGAAGATTTGAGAATATTTGTCCGCCGGGCATAAAATTCGTGAGTATGCATGTGACTATTTGTGAGTTTTGATTTGTATTTGGAGCCTAAAGGCACTGTAAATGATTGTACAAACCACATCATGGAAATTCATTCTCTGTTTATGGAACATGTCTAGCTGGTCATGTATTATAATATGGATATTTTGGCAATGGTCAAGTAGTATAATGTGTATTGGTGATGCGGCATTTGAAACAAAATGAGACGTTATATCAGAAAACATAGTACATTAGAGAGTTGGTTGAAAAATGCACATGTATTAAAGAGATACATATTTATAAACCATGGAGGTGTTTCTTTAGGCTTGTTGCAGGGCCTTCTCAAGTTTGAACCCTTGGAACGCTTTGAAGCTTTAGAGACTTTGAGAATAATTTTTTAGAGAAGATTTGAATATATTGCGTAAAATTCTTACGGGTGTTCAGTTGTCCGTCTATAAATCTTATGATCGTATTTGGGGTTGAGTTACTTTGAGTGATTGTACACATTGCACGGTATGAAAATTCCTTCTCAGGTTCTGGAATTGTTGAATAGAATGCTTTGCAGTATTCATATACTATTTGAGAAGAAATAATTCCATATATATCACAAAACTTTGTACAATAGAGAGTTGGTTGAAATTGCACATGTATTATCGATAATATATATTTAAAAAATTGTCTTTGACCTTACAATAGTGCATATATTTTAAATTTTTCACTCTTATGGCTTGCCTTTGAGTATATGGGAAAGTATTACTGTTCACCTCAAAGGTCAGTATTACACTTTTATTGTGCTGTTCATTTTGCAGCAAGAGCTCTTCAACCTCTTCACAGGACAATGTCTTTGTTGTTACTGTAATTATCAAAGTAGTTGCAAATTTTTTTAAAGAACAAGGAAAGCAATTTAAAATAATTAATTTTAAATCCCTCTTCAATTCTCTGTCTCACAGAAATTTACTGATCTCTAACATCCTGTTGATTTGGCAGTTGATCAGTTATTGGACCTTTTGACATCCTCGAGCCAGACAATTTATTTTTCAAATACAAAATTTTGGTATTATTGGGAGTTTCACATAAAACCCAAAACATTTCCCAACCTTGAATGGAATTCTCAACATCCTAGACATGGGGAAATGACACCGTCTGCAATTGACAGTGTGGCAGTCATCAAATCCTCTCAGTTTCTTTCTAAAAAGGTGGGTTGCTTGTTTATGCTCTTTTCATTCATCCTATTGAAACAGGTGTCTAGTATTATCTAATAGCAATGCTCCTTAATTTATGGTATGCAAAAATGGTCCTCATCCTTTGTGCCCAAACAACATAATTCTTTCCATTTAATTTATGGCAGTGAAAAAACATTACTCCTTGGGTAAAGTCTGGCATAACTAACTACTCTTTCCTATGTTGACATCAATCTTTGTAAACCCCTCCACCTTGTGGCCTGGTTTCAACTATTTGGAAAAAATTAAGGTCACAGAATCTAGTCCTAACAACAAAACATAGTTTTTGTTTGTTGTCTAACAACCAGGGAACATTCAACAAACTATTTCACCCGATCCACCAAATCTGGTCCCAACACAAAACATAGTTTTTGTGGGTTGTCTAACACCAAGAGAACATTCAAAAAACTATTTTACCTAGTCTACCAAAGGTTTCAATAGGCGACCAACAAACTAAACAACACTTTCCTTTCGAGTTTCAAATCTCTAATCATGCGAGTTGTTTTCCGACACTACAATCAACTAGTGGTCACCCACATTCATCCAGCATACCATACAAACAACAATGTTTTTCTCCAATCAACCAAAAGAAATGAACATATACAACGCTTTCAATTTCTTCCTCTTTGGTTTTTTGATGATTAAGTTTTAAGAATGCTTGGAACATGAAGAAACAACCATCTTCCTTGACATAACAGTAAGCATCAATAGCAGCCACTAGACAGAAGCAATAACAAGCTTGTATAATTGGTAGCTGGCCACAAAAGTCTGCAGAAAACGAACCAAAATGATGACTTTTTAGCAACAATGTGCTATTTCATAATTATCAATTTCTTTAAGATAACAACAACATCATCTTCCAGCAGTGGTCTCTTTAATGTGTCATTTTAACTTTACATGAAAGACACAACTAAGTACTCAGAAGTGGCAAATTCAATAACAATGGTAAGGAATGACCTCAAATAAGGAGAAATACAATGTCTGACAGTAGGAGTAGGAAAATCTCCACTTGGAAGAGTTTTTCTTGAAATATTTCCAAATCTTGACATTTTGCAATGAACAACAACAGAAAGTCAACTTTCACAACAATTGTAAAACCACACAAGTATCCAACATATGTAAAAAAAATGTTCCAAATACATAATAATTTTTGTTAGCACACACAAAAAAAGAAATCACCTCAACATTTTGTCAGCATCCTTTCATCGGCTACAGTGTCTATGTGGCAAAGCCATAAAACCTACGCTGTTGGGAGCGGGAGCGAGGAGCGGGAGTGGGAGCGAAAAGCGAAATTTTCAAAAGCTTCCGTTTCGGGAGCGTTTTTAATATAATATATATTTTAATATATTTTGATGCATATAAATTAAAAAAAACATGTATTATGCCAAATTAGCTATAGAAAACATCAAAACATAGATATTCATATAACCATTTAGTACACATTGATACAACATCATTCATTTAGGACATCTCAGAAGATTTTCTGGAATGACATAGCTATGGCAATGACCATTTGCAAGTGATGTCTTTAAATCCAATATCAAACTTGCAAAGATATTAAGTTATTGTTAAGATTTACTTTGTCAAACAAACTCTATGATTGAATTTTTGTAACAAAAGTTGAATTTTTGTAAGGGAAGTACAAATGTGTGGCCGATGGCATCAACTTTAAGACAATGCTGCATGTATTTGACCCTCATATGTCAATACCATTTTTCTCATATAACCAAACTGTATTAATTAGAATTTGATTAAAATTAACATGCAGACGGTTTTCTATTTTATACTTTTATCCCTTCTGAATAGAATATGAACTTTATTGATATTGCAAAGGTGCTTCTGAAAAGGCCCCTTTACCAGTGTACTGCCAAATTTTCCTTATTTATTTGTCCAATTTCTATAATGTCATTGTCTGATATATGATGTGAAGGTAAACCCAAGGCCATGGTTGACAGACAATGGGATAGGCCTTTTTGAAACTCCTGTAAAAGTGTTTTTTTTCAAATATACTTCTTATTTTACTCATAAAACAGTTATGTACAAGGAGAACAAAATCTGTACAAGAAAAGATAAGAATATACAGACATTGTAGCACCTATCTTATTGCAGTTACAGCTACAATAAATTCTTAATATGGAGTTATCAATTCACTTTTTTCATCTCTAATGAGCAAAACCCCTTCACCCTTGAGTTGGGCACAAAGCTCATCCATCCACAGCCCTTGAAAGGAAGAACAATGCCACCAGAGTCCTAAAAAACACACTTACAACACAATTTCCATAAAGAGAACATAACAACAATATGGATACAATGCCACAAGCCTTGATAAGGTGACTGATGAAAGAGTTAGTCCCCAAGAACAGTTGCTCTCCAATGAATGGTACCCTGGATCATTTCAGAGAACCTTTGCTATGCTAATTTCCAACATTGACAAGAAAACCGACACTCCCAAAGAATGCATTTGGCAGCTTCATCTTGGGGCGGAAAATGCATTTATCATCTGTGAAATTACTCTTCACCAACCTGGGGCACATAAAAGTTTTAAACGGTTTACCATGCGGGGCACATCAAATTGGTTACCACTGAGGGCATAGAATGAGTCCAAATGGAGTCCAATAGACTTTATTTGCCCAAATTAACCCTAGCCAATCCAGAAGAAAAAAAATAAAATAAAATAAAAATCAAGGAATCGCTCAGGAAGCGTTTTCGAGAGCGATTTTTTTGCCCGGGATCGCTCAGGAATCGATCCAGAAGCGTAGATTCCGGAGCGATTCTGGATCGATTCCTAAAATTCCAGGGAGCATTTTTTTCTCCAAGGAAACGCGAATTACAAAATCGATTCCGGGAGGAATCGCGATTCTGGAATCGATTCCTCATCGATTCCTTCCGGATCGCGAATTGGGATCGATTCGTGGGGGTGCAGAGTGATTCCCAACAGCGTAGCATAAAACATCCATACATTATATGATTCATCTGTATAGCTCATGAAATGAAAACGCAATTTCCCAGCACCAAAACTATAATAAAGAATACAAGCAACTGCAATAATTTAACACAAAAGAGCAACATTGGTGTCTGCAATAAATTAAGAAATGCAATTCTCCGTAGTTAAAACTTATAACTCAAGCACATCATCATTGATACCGCAGAAGCAATCCTTAGTGTATGGGTTCAACAAGTCAACACTAGTATTCAACCTCCAGCGTTTAGCTGCAATAAAGGCCATTGATTGATTCTATAGGTTTCTATAGGCAACCAACAAACTAAACAACACTTTCCTTTCGAGTTTCAACTCTCTAATCATGCGAGTTGTTTTCCAACACTACAATCAACTAGTGGTCACCCACATTCATCCAACATACCATACAAACAACAATGTTTTTCTCCAATCAACCAAAAGAAATGAACATATACAACGCTTTCAATTTCTTCCTCTTTGGTTTTTTGATGATTAAGTTTTAAGAATGCTTGGAACATGAAGAAACAACCATCTTCCTTGACATAACAGTAAGCATCAATAGCAGCCACTAGACAGAAGCAATAACAAGCTTGTATAATTGGTAGCTGGCCACAAAAGTCTACAGAAAACGAACCAAAATGATGACTTTTTAGCAACAATGTGCTATTATCATAATTATCAATTTCTTTAAGATAAAAACAACATCATCTTCCAGCAGTGGTCTCTTTAATGTGTCATTTTAACTTTACATGAAAGAAACAACTAAGTACTCAGAAGTGGCAAATTCAATAACAATGGTAAGGAATGACCTCAAATAAGGAGAAATACTATGTCTGACAGTAGGAGTAGGAAAATCTCCACTTGGAAGAGTTTTTCTTGAAATATTTCCAAATCTTGACATTTTGCAATGAACAACAACAGAAAGTCAACTTTCACAACAATTGTAAAACCACACAAGTATCCAACATATGTAAAAAAATTGTTCCAAATACATAATAATTTTTGTTAGCACACACAAAAAAACAAATCACCTCAACATTTGTCAGCATCCTTTCATCGGCTACAGTGTCTATGTGGCAAAGCCATAAAACCTACGCTGTTGGGAGCGGGAGCGAAGCGGGGAGCGAGGAGCGGGAGTGGGAGCGAAAAGTGAAATTTTCAAAAGCTTCCGTGTCGGGAGCGTTTTTAATATAATATATATTTTAATATATTTTGATGCATATAAATTAAAAAAAACATGTATTATGCCAAATTAGCTATAGAAAACATCAAAACATAGATATTCATATAACCATTTAGTACACATTGATACAACATCACTCATCTAGGACATCTCAGAAGATTTTCTGGAATGACATAGCTATGGCAATGACCATTTGCAAGTGATGTCTTTAAATCCAATATCAAACTTGCAAAGATATTAAGTTATTGTTAAGATTTACTTTGTCAAACAAACTCTATGATTGAATTTTTGTAACAAAAGTTGAATTTTTGTAAGGGAAGTACAAATGTGTGGCCGATGGCATCAACTTTAAGACAATGCTGCATGTATTTGACCCTCATATGTCAATACCATTTTTCTCATATAACCAAACTGTATTAATTAGAATTTGATTAAAATTAACATGCAGACGGTTTTCTATTTTATACTTTTATCCCTTCTGAATAGAATATGAACTTTATTGATATTGCAAAGGTGCTTCTGAAAAGGCCCCTTTACCAGTGTACTGCCAAATTTTCCTTATTTATTTGTCCAATTTCTATAATGTCATTGTCTGATATATGATGTGAAGGTAAACCCAAGGCCATGGTTGACAGACAATGGGATAGGCCTTTTTGAAACTCCTGTAAAAGTGTTTTTTTTCAAATATACTTCTTATTTTACTCATAAAACAGTTATGTACAAGGAGAACAAAATCTGTACAAGAAAAGATAAGAATATACAGACATTGTAGCACCTATCTTATTGCAGTTACAGCTACAATAAATTCTTAATATGGAGTTATCAATTCACTTTTTTCATCTCTAATGAGCAAAACCCCTTCACCCTTGAGTTGGGCACAAAGCTCATCCATCCACAGCCCTTGAAAGGAAGAACAATGCCACCAGAGTCCTAAAAAACACACTTACAACACAATTTCCATAAAGAGAACATAACAACAATATGGATACAATGCCACAAGCCTTGATAAGGTGACTGATGAAAGAGTTAGTCCCCAAGAACAGTTGCTCTCCAATGAATGGTACCCTGGATCATTTCAGAGAACCTTTGCTATGCTAATTTCCAACATTGACAAGAAAACCGACACTCCCAAAGAATGCATTTGGCAGCTTCATCTTGGGGCGGAAAATGCATTTATCATCTGTGAAATTACTCTTCACCAACCTGGGGCACATAAAAGTTTTAAACGGTTTACCATGCGGGGCACATCAAATTGGTTACCACTGAGGGCATAGAATGAGTCCAAATGGAGTCCAATAGACTTTATTTGCCCAAATTAACCCTAGCCAATCCAGAAGAAAAAAAATAAAATAAAATAAAAATCAAGGAATCGCTCAGGAAGCGTTTTCGAGAGCGATTTGTTTGCCCGGGATCGCTCAGGAATCGATCCAGAAGCGTAGATTCCGGAGCGATTCTGGATCGATTCCTAAAATTCCAGGGAGCATTTTTTTCTCCAAGGAAACGCGAATTACAAAATCGATTCCGGGAGGAATCGCGATTCTGGAATCGATTCCTCATCGATTCCTTCCGGATCGCGAATTGGGATCGATTCGTGGGGGTGCAGAGTGATTCCCAACAGCGTAGCATAAAACATCCATACATTATATGATTCATCTGTATAGCTCATGAAATGAAAACGCAATTTCCCAGCACCAAAACTATAATAAAGAATACAAGCAACTGCAATAATTTAACACAAAAGAGCAACATTGGTGTCTGCAATAAATTAAGAAATGCAATTCTCCGTAGTTAAAACTTATAACTCAAGCACATCATCATTGATACCGCAGAAGCAATCCTTAGTGTATGGGTTCAACAAGTCAACACTAGTATTCAACCTCCAGCGTTTAGCTGCAATAAAGGCCATTGATTGATTCTATAGGTTTCTATAGGCAACCAACAAACTAAACAACACTTTCCTTTCGAGTTTCAACTCTCTAATCATGCGAGTTGTTTTCCAACACTACAATCAACTAGTGGTCACCCACATTCATCCAACATACCATACAAACAACAATGCTTTTCTCCAATCAACCAAAAGAAATGAACATATACAACGCTTTCAATTTCTTCCTCTTTGGTTTTTTGATGATTAAGTTTTAAGAATGCTTGGAACATGAAGAAACAACCATCTTCCTTGACATAACAGTAAGCATCAATAGCAGCCACTAGACAGAAGCAATAACAAGCTTGTATAATTGGTAGCTGGCCACAAAAGTCTGCAGAAAACGAACCAAAATGATGACTTTTTAGCAACAATGTGCTATTATCATAATTATCAATTTCTTTAAGATAAAAACAACATCATCTTCCAGCAGTGGTCTCTTTAATGTGTCATTTTAACTTTACATGAAAGAAACAACTAAGTACTCAGAAGTGGCAAATTCAATAACAATGGTAAGGAATGACCTCAAATAAGGAGAAATACTATGTCTGACAGTAGGAGTAGGAAAATCTCCACTTGGAAGAGTTTTTCTTGAAATATTTCCAAATCTTGACATTTTGCAATGAACAACAACAGAAAGTCAACTTTCACAACAATTGTAAAACCACACAAGTATCCAACATATGTAAAAAAATTGTTCCAAATACATAATAATTTTTGTTAGCACACACAAAAAAACAAATCACCTCAACATTTGTCAGCATCCTTTCATCGGCTACAGTGTCTATGTGGCAAAGCCATAAAACCTACGCTGTTGGGAGCGGGGAGCGAAGCGGGGAGCGAGGAGCGGGAGTGGGAGCGAAAAGTGAAATTTTCAAAAGCTTCCGTGTCGGGAGCGTTTTTAATATAATATATATTTTAATATATTTTGATGCATATAAATTAAAAAAAACATGTATTATGCCAAATTAGCTATAGAAAACATCAAAACATAGATATTCATATAACCATTTAGTACACATTGATACAACATCACTCATCTAGGACATCTCAGAAGATTTTCTGGAATGACATAGCTATGGCAATGACCATTTGCAAGTGATGTCTTTAAATCCAATATCAAACTTGCAAAGATATTAAGTTATTGTTAAGATTTACTTTGTCAAACAAACTCTATGATTGAATTTTTGTAACAAAAGTTGAATTTTTGTAAGGGAAGTACAAATGTGTGGCCGATGGCATCAACTTTAAGACAATGCTGCATGTATTTGACCCTCATATGTCAATACCATTTTTCTCATATAACCAAACTGTATTAATTAGAATTTGATTAAAATTAACATGCAGACGGTTTTCTATTTTATACTTTTATCCCTTCTGAATAGAATATGAACTTTATTGATATTGCAAAGGTGCTTCTGAAAAGGCCCCTTTACCAGTGTACTGCCAAATTTTCCTTATTTATTTGTCCAATTTCTATAATGTCATTGTCTGATATATGATGTGAAGGTAAACCCAAGGCCATGGTTGACAGACAATGGGATAGGCCTTTTTGAAACTCCTGTAAAAGTGTTTTTTTTTCAAATATACTTCTTATTTTACTCATAAAACAGTTATGTACAAGGAGAACAAAATCTGTACAAGAAAAGATAAGAATATACAGACATTGTAGCACCTATCTTATTGCAGTTACAGCTACAATAAATTCTTAATATGGAGTTATCAATTCACTTTTTTCATCTCTAATGAGCAAAACCCCTTCACCCTTGAGTTGGGCACAAAGCTCATCCATCCACAGCCCTTGAAAGGAAGAACAATGCCACCAGAGTCCTAAAAAACACACTTACAACACAATTTCCATAAAGAGAACATAACAACAATATGGATACAATGCCACAAGCCTTGATAAGGTGACTGATGAAAGAGTTAGTCCCCAAGAACAGTTGCTCTCCAATGAATGGTACCCTGGATCATTTCAGAGAACCTTTGCTATGCTAATTTCCAACATTGACAAGAAAACCGACACTCCCAAAGAATGCATTTGGCAGCTTCATCTTGGGGCGGAAAATGCATTTATCATCTGTGAAATTACTCTTCACCAACCTGGGGCACATAAAAGTTTTAAACGGTTTACCATGCGGGGCACATCAAATTGGTTACCACTGAGGGCATAGAATGAGTCCAAATGGAGTCCAATAGACTTTATTTGCCCAAATTAACCCTAGCCAATCCAGAAGAAAAAAAATAAAATAAAATAAAAATCAAGGAATCGCTCAGGAAGCGTTTTCGAGAGCGATTTTTTTGCCCGGGATCGCTCAGGAATCGATCCAGAAGCGTAGATTCCGGAGCGATTCTGGATCGATTCCTAAAATTCCAGGGAGCATTTTTTTCTCCAAGGAAACGCGAATTACAAAATCGATTCCGGGAGGAATCGCGATTCTGGAATCGATTCCTCATCGATTCCTTCCGGATCGCGAATTGGGATCGATTCGTGGGGGTGCAGAGTGATTCCCAACAGCGTAGCATAAAACATCCATACATTATATGATTCATCTGTATAGCTCATGAAATGAAAACGCAATTTCCCAGCACCAAAACTATAATAAAGAATACAAGCAACTGCAATAATTTAACACAAAAGAGCAACATTGGTGTCTGCAATAAATTAAGAAATGCAATTCTCCGTAGTTAAAACTTATAACTCAAGCACATCATCATTGATACCGCAGAAGCAATCCTTAGTGTATGGGTTCAACAAGTCAACACTAGTATTCAACCTCCAGCGTTTAGCTGCAATAAAGGCCATTGATTGATTCTATAGGTTTCTATAGGCAACCAACAAACTAAACAACACTTTCCTTTCGAGTTTCAACTCTCTAATCATGCGAGTTGTTTTCCAACACTACAATCAACTAGTGGTCACCCACATTCATCCAACATACCATACAAACAACAATGCTTTTCTCCAATCAACCAAAAGAAATGAACATATACAACGCTTTCAATTTCTTCCTCTTTGGTTTTTTGATGATTAAGTTTTAAGAATGCTTGGAACATGAAGAAACAACCATCTTCCTTGACATAACAGTAAGCATCAATAGCAGCCACTAGACAGAAGCAATAACAAGCTTGTATAATTGGTAGCTGGCCACAAAAGTCTGCAGAAAACGAACCAAAATGATGACTTTTTAGCAACAATGTGCTATTATCATAATTATCAATTTCTTTAAGATAAAAACAACATCATCTTCCAGCAGTGGTCTCTTTAATGTGTCATTTTAACTTTACATGAAAGAAACAACTAAGTACTCAGAAGTGGCAAATTCAATAACAATGGTAAGGAATGACCTCAAATAAGGAGAAATACTATGTCTGACAGTAGGAGTAGGAAAATCTCCACTTGGAAGAGTTTTTCTTGAAATATTTCCAAATCTTGACATTTTGCAATGAACAACAACAGAAAGTCAACTTTCACAACAATTGTAAAACCACACAAGTATCCAACATATGTAAAAAAATTGTTCCAAATACATAATAATTTTTGTTAGCACACACAAAAAAACAAATCACCTCAACATTTGTCAGCATCCTTTCATCGGCTACAGTGTCTATGTGGCAAAGCCATAAAACCTACGCTGTTGGGAGCGGGAGCGAAGCGGGGAGCGAGGAGCGGGAGTGGGAGCGAAAAGTGAAATTTTCAAAAGCTTCCGTGTCGGGAGCGTTTTTAATATAATATATATTTTAATATATTTTGATGCATATAAATTAAAAAAAACATGTATTATGCCAAATTAGCTATAGAAAACATCAAAACATAGATATTCATATAACCATTTAGTACACATTGATACAACATCACTCATCTAGGACATCTCAGAAGATTTTCTGGAATGACATAGCTATGGCAATGACCATTTGCAAGTGATGTCTTTAAATCCAATATCAAACTTGCAAAGATATTAAGTTATTGTTAAGATTTACTTTGTCAAACAAACTCTATGATTGAATTTTTGTAACAAAAGTTGAATTTTTGTAAGGGAAGTACAAATGTGTGGCCGATGGCATCAACTTTAAGACAATGCTGCATGTATTTGACCCTCATATGTCAATACCATTTTTCTCATATAACCAAACTGTATTAATTAGAATTTGATTAAAATTAACATGCAGACGGTTTTCTATTTTATACTTTTATCCCTTCTGAATAGAATATGAACTTTATTGATATTGCAAAGGTGCTTCTGAAAAGGCCCCTTTACCAGTGTACTGCCAAATTTTCCTTATTTATTTGTCCAATTTCTATAATGTCATTGTCTGATATATGATGTGAAGGTAAACCCAAGGCCATGGTTGACAGACAATGGGATAGGCCTTTTTGAAACTCCTGTAAAAGTGTTTTTTTTCAAATATACTTCTTATTTTACTCATAAAACAGTTATGTACAAGGAGAACAAAATCTGTACAAGAAAAGATAAGAATATACAGACATTGTAGCACCTATCTTATTGCAGTTACAGCTACAATAAATTCTTAATATGGAGTTATCAATTCACTTTTTTCATCTCTAATGAGCAAAACCCCTTCACCCTTGAGTTGGGCACAAAGCTCATCCATCCACAGCCCTTGAAAGGAAGAACAATGCCACCAGAGTCCTAAAAAACACACTTACAACACAATTTCCATAAAGAGAACATAACAACAATATGGATACAATGCCACAAGCCTTGATAAGGTGACTGATGAAAGAGTTAGTCCCCAAGAACAGTTGCTCTCCAATGAATGGTACCCTGGATCATTTCAGAGAACCTTTGCTATGCTAATTTCCAACATTGACAAGAAAACCGACACTCCCAAAGAATGCATTTGGCAGCTTCATCTTGGGGCGGAAAATGCATTTATCATCTGTGAAATTACTCTTCACCAACCTGGGGCACATAAAAGTTTTAAACGGTTTACCATGTGGGGCACATCAAATTGGTTACCACTGAGGGCATAGAATGAGTCCAAATGGAGTCCAATAGACTTTATTTGCCCAAATTAACCCTAGCCAATCCAGAAGAAAAAAAATAAAATAAAATAAAAATCAAGGAATCGCTCAGGAAGCGTTTTCGAGAGCGATTTTTTTGCCCGGGATCGCTTAGGAATCGATCCAGAAGCGTAGATTCCGGAGCGATTCTGGATCGATTCCTAAAATTCCAGGGAGCATTTTTTTCTCCAAGGAAACGCGAATTACAAAATCGATTCCGGGAGGAATCGCGATTCTGGAATCGATTCCTCATCGATTCCTTCCGGATCGCGAATTGGGATCGATTCGTGGGGGTGCAGAGTGATTCCCAACAGCGTAGCATAAAACATCCATACATTATATGATTCATCTGTATAGCTCATGAAATGAAAACGCAATTTCCCAGCACCAAAACTATAATAAAGAATACAAGCAACTGCAATAATTTAACACAAAAGAGCAACATTGGTGTCTGCAATAAATTAAGAAATGCAATTCTCCGTAGTTAAAACTTATAACTCAAGCACATCATCATTGATACCGCAGAAGCAATCCTTAGTGTATGGGTTCAACAAGTCAACACTAGTATTCAACCTCCAGCGTTTAGCTGCAATAAAGGCCATTGATTGATTCTATAGGTTTCTATAGGCAACCAACAAACTAAACAACACTTTCCTTTCGAGTTTCAACTCTCTAATCATGCGAGTTGTTTTCCAACACTACAATCAACTAGTGGTCACCCACATTCATCCAACATACCATACAAACAACAATGTTTTTCTCCAATCAACCAAAAGAAATGAACATATACAACGCTTTCAATTTCTTCCTCTTTGGTTTTTTGATGATTAAGTTTTAAGAATGCTTGGAACATGAAGAAACAACCATCTTCCTTGACATAACAGTAAGCATCAATAGCAGCCACTAGACAGAAGCAATAACAAGCTTGTATAATTGGTAGCTGGCCACAAAAGTCTGCAGAAAACGAACCAAAATGATGACTTTTTAGCAACAATGTGCTATTATCATAATTATCAATTTCTTTAAGATAAAAACAACATCATCTTCCAGCAGTGGTCTCTTTAATGTGTCATTTTAACTTTACATGAAAGAAACAACTAAGTACTCAGAAGTGGCAAATTCAATAACAATGGTAAGGAATGACCTCAAATAAGGAGAAATACTATGTCTGACAGTAGGAGTAGGAAAATCTCCACTTGGAAGAGTTTTTCTTGAAATATTTCCAAATCTTGACATTTTGCAATGAACAACAACAGAAAGTCAACTTTCACAACAATTGTAAAACCACACAAGTATCCAACATATGTAAAAAAATTGTTCCAAATACATAATAATTTTTGTTAGCACACACAAAAAAACAAATCACCTCAACATTTGTCAGCATCCTTTCATCGGCTACAGTGTCTATGTGGCAAAGCCATAAAACCTACGCTGTTGGGAGCGGGAGCGAAGCGGGGAGCGAGGAGCGGGAGTGGGAGCGAAAAGTGAAATTTTCAAAAGCTTCCGTGTCGGGAGCGTTTTTAATATAATATATATTTTAATATATTTTGATGCATATAAATTAAAAAAAACATGTATTATGCCAAATTAGCTATAGAAAACATCAAAACATAGATATTCATATAACCATTTAGTACACATTGATACAACATCACTCATCTAGGACATCTCAGAAGATTTTCTGGAATGACATAGCTATGGCAATGACCATTTGCAAGTGATGTCTTTAAATCCAATATCAAACTTGCAAAGATATTAAGTTATTGTTAAGATTTACTTTGTCAAACAAACTCTATGATTGAATTTTTGTAACAAAAGTTGAAATTTTGTAAGGGAAGTACAAATGTGTAGCCGATGGCATCAACTTTAAGACAATGCTGCATGTATTTGACCCTCATATGTCAATACCATTTTTCTCATATAACCAAACTGTATTAATTAGAATTTGATTAAAATTAACATGCAGACGGTTTTCTATTTTATACTTTTATCCCTTCTGAATAGAATATGAACTTTATTGATATTGCAAAGGTGCTTCTGAAAAGGCCCCTTTACCAGTGTACTGCCAAATTTTCCTTATTTATTTGTCCAATTTCTATAATGTCATTGTCTGATATATGATGTGAAGGTAAACCCAAGGCCATGGTTGACAGACAAAGGGATAGACCTTTTTGAAACTCCTGTAAAAGTGTTTTTTTTTCAAATATACTTCTTATTTTACTCATAAAACAGTTATGTACAAGGAGAACAAAATCTGTACAAGAAAATATAAGAATCTACAGACATTGTAGCAGCTATCTTATTGCAGTTACAACTACAATAAATTCTGAATATGGAGTTATCAATTCACTTTTTTCATCTCTAATGAGCAACACCCCTTCACCCTTGAGTTGGGCACAAAGCTCATCCATCCACAGCCCTTGAAAGGAAGAACAATGCCACTAGAGTCCTCAAAAACACACTTACAACACAATTTCCATAAAGAGAACATAACAACAATATGGATACAATGCCACAAGCCTTGATAAGGTGACTGATGAAAGAGTTAGTCCCCAAGAACAGTTGCTCTCCAATGAATGGTACCCTGGATCATTTCAGAGAACCTTTGCTATGCTAATTTCCAACATTGACAAGAAAACTGACACTCCCAAAGAATGCATTTGGCAGCTTCATCTTGGGGCGGAAAATGCATTTATCATCTATGAAATTACTCTTCACCAACCTAGGGCACATAAAAGTTTTAAACGGTTTACCATGCGGGGCACATCAAATTGGTTACCACTGAGGGCATAGAATGAGTCCAAATGGAGTCCAATAGACTTTATTTGCCCAAATTAACCCTAGCCAATCCCGAAGAAAAAAAATAAAATAAAATAAAAATCAAGGAATCGCTCAGGAAGCGTTTTCGGGAGCGATGTTTTTGCCCGGGATCGCTCAGGAATCGATCCAGAAGCGTAGATTCCGGAGCGATTCTGGATCGATTCCTAAAATTCCAGGGAGCATTTTTTTCTCCAAGGAAGCGTGAATTACAAAATCGATTCCGGGAGGAATCGCGATTCTGGAATCGATTCCTCATCGATTCCTTCCCGATCGCGAATTGGGATCGATTCGTGGGGGTGCAGAGCGATTCCCAATAGCGTAGCATAAAACATCCATACATTATATGATTCATCTGTATAGCTCATGAAATGAAAACGCAATTTCCCAGCACCAAAACTATAATAAAGAATACAAGCAACTGCAATAATTTAACACAAAAGAGCAACATTGGTGTCTGCAATAAATTAAGAAATGCAATTCTCCATAGTTAAAACTTATAACTCAAGCACATCATCATTGATACCGCAGAAGCAATCCTTAGTGTATGGGTTCAACAAGTCAACACTAGTATTCAACCTCCAGCGTTTAGCTGCAATAAAGGCCATTGATTGATTCTCCTTAGGATGACTGACAAAGGTCTACCCATGATTACAATCAATGGCTAAAAACATAATCTATGGCAACAATATCCCCACAAAGTGGCAAAAAACATAATCCATGGCAACAATATCACCACCATTGATCTAGCTCTGACGCCTTGTTGATTGTATGAGACAGCACATAAAAAGAGATCTGATGAAGGAAAAGAAGGCAAATACGAACTTAGAAAAGAAGAGAAGGAGAATACGATGATTGATCAGTTCATTGATCATTATGAATTGATTGTCTTACATAAATCCACGCACAAAATTGATAACCACTTGAAAGGAAGAAGTGAAATAAATCTAATGAGACTTCAATTTATAAAACATTATTAACAAGTTCAACAAAATTTAATTACTCACTAACATTTGTTGCATACTAAAACTCAATCATAACCCTCATGTCTAATTAAATGACCATCATTTGTAATAGTTTTCACAGAGACAATTGCGTTTTTTACAGTTGACAGGGACTTGCAGCTTTGCTGCTATTAATCATGTTATATATATATCTATTCAATACAAAATAATTTAAATTTTAAACACCAAAGCTGATGCATTTCGGAAATTGGGGGCCACACAAGGGAGAGGTGGCAGAAGTGTTTGGCCTTCAAAGATGGGGAGTTAATTTGACTATTGGAATTTTGTTGGTGCTTTGAAGTTGTTGTGCGATTTGATAACCAGATGCTGCAATTCAATTCCAGAGTGGGAAACTATCTTTTTAAGTTTTGAAATCTGAGGCTATTGATTCACAGGAGATTTTGTTTTCCTAGTGCTAATCTCCGGAGTTTTGGGGATCCCTTATGACTCATATCCATGTTTGGCCATTATTTTGCATACACACAGTCTAAAGGGAAAGACATCAAACAGTGCTCCTGATCAAATAGTACCCACCTGACCAACCCGTTGACATGGAATACTATACTACGCTTCATGATTTGCTCAGGTGTCAAAAGTTCAGTCCTTTTATATTTGGATTCAAAACTTTTCGTGGACAAGAATATTCGGGGGAAGGGGGTGAGAGATTGGTTTTAATTTCTTCCATGACTTGCAGAGTTTTTTTCTTGACTTGACTTGTATAGGGACTTTTCTTGACGGATATGTTGCAAGATCACCCTTATTTGGTTTCCCTTCTGTTTTCCCGTGCTCATTGCGTGGATCTAGGTAAGGTTCTTTGTGACAATACACCAAATTTTTGGCAACAACTTTGCTGTAAATTCACAACCTGCTCTATCTCCACCAAGATAGGACATGGTTTTATGGACTTTGACACTTCATCACACTCGAAACTTCTCCACTTTACAGGTAAGTTAGGGATTGCAAATGGGTAAGACCTTGCATCCCACTTGAATTCGACACAGATGGCATCGTGACAATGTAGTTTCAACTCGTTGTTCTGTTCCTCCTTTTACTGGAGGTTGTTCAATCTCTGTCATGTCATGGATGGAAGTTCTAGGTATTGATGGAAAAATTTAAGTTAACCCCCTCACTATTTCAATTGGAAGACTTTGCAAGATCTCATTGGAAATATTTATTGCTACAGGGTTTGATGATTGAGTATGCCCTGTAGCTCATTGTTTCCTAAGTAGTCGATGAACTGGACCACAAATGGGGCATTCCATTTTGCGACAATGTTGGTGATGACGTAGAAAAGTCCAAGATCCATTGTAACATGGATAACGGCAATCTCTTTCATCGCATTGAGTTATGTGTGCCCGCAACTGTTCCGCTGTTTGACAATGGTGAGTTTGACATTGGCTTTCTGAAGCTAAACATTTACTAGCATGGCACAAAGAGAGTAGCCAACATTGTTGTTTGAGATATTGCAACCTACATACTTCGGCATCAAAAGTTTGGTTGGACATTTCTCGCAGTTAAAAGTATCTTCAACTAAATTTTCACCTCTTGTTTGAGATGTTGCAGGGAACATCGACCCATTCCAGAAACTTCTCGAGGAGGCTGATGTTGTTGAGTATGTCTTGAGCTAGTACTTGCTGTAGACCTTGGTTGTGTGGCTGTTGGTACTGTACCAAAGTTGGAACTTGAATTTTTTCCACAGACAACTCTTGCTTCCCTAACAAGCTTGTTTCCCGTCTAACTCGAGAAGCAATATCATTAAATTTTTTCCACAGACAACCCTTGCTTCCCTAACAAGCTTGTTTCCCGTCTAACTCGAGAAGCAATATCATTAAAACCATTATTAGATAAGACTTGCTGTCGCTCTTGAGGCAATAATGCATGTAGCTCCTTCAATGTTTTTAGATAGTTGTGGATTCATCTTATGGGAATTCAGTGAGTTATCATTCAATAATCGAGGTTGCTTACTCGGGTGGACTGAAACATCTTTTCTGACAACTCTTTTAGGATGTTTCCTTCTGAGGTGATTCAATGCTTCCTTGATATTCTACAAAGACTAATGATTTAGACTGATTTGATTGGGCGAATTGAAGTGAGTGCCATCAGGATCCATGGAGGATCCGGGTTCCCCTAAGCCTGGGTTGTTTCTTTCTGCTTTCCCTTTAGGAGGAGATTCAAAGCTCAATCCAAGTTCCAGTAAGCGGACATTATCTGAGACCAAAGTATTGAGTTGGGAGGATCAGAACCTCAAGGTCCTAGTCCTAATCATAAATCATGGGAATTGGAATTGATACTCCTACACCAAATCACGGGAATTGGAATTGATACTCCTACACCAAATGATACTAATAGCAGGATTAAATGATGGGAATTGGAATCGATACTCCTACATAATCAAATGATAGTAACAGAAGTGCAAACAATGAAGGTCCAGAGAATTCAATCACATATTTTTCCAAAAGGACTCTTAACCGGTTGTTGAGAAAGCTTTAAAAGAATTGTGCATGCATGAACAGGAGGGAGAACATGTCAAAGTCAAGAGGAACCTTGACTGTTTGGTGGGCAGGAAGAAACTGCTTCTGCATCTCTTGTCCACTCTGTACGCTCGGATAGGCGAAATTCCTACGTGGGGTTTATGCATCCTAAGCCTCAATATTGCATATGAATCTTGGGTTCGAATCAATTTGCAGAGATTGCTTGGAGTATGTGAATCTGCTTTAGGTTGGATTATGGATGTTTTGGGAATTTTGGTGTTGCTATATGCTTGTCTGTCATATTTTTTCGTATGGAGTATTTTCATAGTTGGAGAAGACATTCCTTTGAATATATAGAAGGGTTGAAAAAGGTGGCTTTTGTGTTAAGGTAGCTTCATGAGGGGGTTGTATTGAAATTGTCAATTTTAATTTTTGTATGAGATTTAATATGCAATTAACCATGTATACCAAATTTGTATTTCGTAACCATATGAAGGAAAGACTACATCATGCTAGGATTGTATTTGAAATTATCAATTTTAACTTTTGTACGAGACTTAATTTGCAATTAACCTTGTGTATAGAATTTATATTTCGTAACCATACGAAGAAAAGACTACAACGTGAGGGGATTGTATTTGAAATTATCAATTTTAAGTTTTGTATGAGATTTAATATGCAGTTAACCACGTATATCAAATTTGTATTTCGTAACCTATGAAGAAAAGACTACAATATTTTCCTCTCTGGAGCATCATTTCCTTGTTGTGGTTATGGGCAAGATGGACGCTTTAGTTAAATCATCTTTATAAAGTATGAGATATTTATAAGGGTTTTGACTTCCTGCACGTTGTTTCATTCATATACTTAAAAGAAATGGCATATAATTTACAAGTTCATTAATAACAGTACCGAATATTGTATTCCTCTTTTACTATAGACAGCCTGTTATTCTTGCAACTTATTTCGATGGCAATTTCAGTGTAGATTTTATTAGCAAAAGATACATGGCTGCGAGCCCACTAGGAGATGCAAAATATTGGACTCTGCTGTGGATGAGTCTAATTGAATATGGGTATGCTTCTCGTGTCAAGAGTATTGGCTCACACATTGACCGTAGATTGCCCTTGTCTCTCCTCCAGAACATTCAAAGACCATTGATCAACGGGGATGCTCCATGACATTCAAAGGGCAAAAATAGTCTATGGAATGCTATCTCTCCCAATCGTTAGCAAAAGATACATGGCTGCGAGGCTACTAGGAGATGCAATATATTGGACTCTATTGTGGATAAGTCTAATTGAATATGGGTATGCTTCTCGTGTCAAGAGTATTAGCTCACACATTGACCATAGATTGCCCTTGTGTCTCCTCCATAACATTCAAAGACCATTAATCAACGGGGATGCTCCATAACATTCAAAGACCATTGGGGCAAAAATAGTCTATGGAATGCTATCTCTCCTAATCATTTTCATGTATAGCTCAAAGTGTTGCTTCAATATTGCTGACTTATAGATGGACTTTTTACTAAAAATGCATGAGCAGTGGCATAGGTTGTATGACATTATTAAGATGTGATGCTCAGGACATCATCTTCTTTTGAAATTCTAGACTTGATTCCAATTCTCCTGCCATACAATGAATTTCCTCGAGTAGCTGTTTTCTTGGCTTGAAATGTGATTATCTATGCGTATTTGAATAGGCAAATGAGATAAGAACTACTGTGGAAGTCAACATTTTAGCTAAAGGCTCCTACAAAGGTATAAATTATTTACGCATGCCACAGAACACCATAGCATTAGGAGGCCAACAAGTAATTTTTATCTCTTCTAACAGCTTCCATGGTTCAAAAATGTTTCCCTACCCTGCAACAGAACTCTGAGCCTCAAAAAGTTTCCCTGCCCTACAACAGTGATCTAACAGAATTCTATTCTAATGACTCGTTACACACATTTCATGTACAGACTCAACCTATGGAAATAAATTAATTGTCCGTCATTCCTCACCACTGCGAAAGGAACCATGTCAAAATTATTTGCAAAAGCCCTTGTGTATCAAAGGGTTGTTGATTTCAAAAGATCTACTGGCTCTTTGTAGGCAACGAACTTCTAGGAAATGATATCTAGCTTTGTCTCTGAAGGCTTGTTCTATGCTGCTTGGGCCAAGAAGACTAAAGCTAGTGTCCACGTGGGGGGGGCTTACTGTGCCAGACTAGTAGGGCTTGTCTCTTAAGGCTTTCACTTAAAACAAATTAGAAGGACATTTTCGCACGCCGGAAACAATCTTTTTTATTTTGGATAACTTATACCTTTAAAGATTTCCAAGAGTATGTTTTGCATCCTCCAGATCACACCTCTAATTATAAAGCCAGGGGGACTGAATTGCAATGGATTTATGGAAAGAAAAGCATGTGATGTGGTGTAACAAATTGTATGAACACTAGAAGCAAACAAGGAACATGGTTGATTTAAGAATGTCCTCATAAAGATGCGGTATTCTCGGAAGTTAATTTTGAGACAAATTTTGTACTATAAATCTGTGTACTTTTGGAATATGATTATCCGAGTTTAGTGGAAATTTCTCATCTTCTTGAGCATGGGTTCTTCGGAACACCAATGTTCTAGACTCTCCACGAGCATATGAATCTGCCATTATATCTCTTTTTTCTTTTTCGTTTTCTTTTTTTCTCTTTTAGCAAAGGTCGAGCTATCTAACAACTTGTAGGAAATGGTAAGCCTTCTGGCACTGTCCTCCGCTAAATGAGAGTTATTTGTTTCTATGGTAATATTTACTGTAGGGTAGTAGTGAAAGTTCAAATGCATATGTTATGAAGAATTGTATTTCGTGAATGAGAAACAGATTACAACGAGACTTAAAATCCACTGAGCTGCCACCTTGCCAAACATAGCCAAGAAGGGTTCACACATCGACACAAGCCCTAGCAATAGAGAACTTCAATGTTGTTGAATATCTTCGATTTGCCACCTTTCCAAACATAGCCAAGAAGGGTTCACACATCGGCACAACCCTAGCAATAGAGAACTTCAATGTTCTTGAATATCTTCAATTTGATATTGTTTTGAACAACAAACTTTACCATTGGAAGATGGAATTTCTCCTAGTTAAAGAGGCTGGAGTCACTGTTGAAAGCAGACTGGCACCTTCTTTCTTTTCTAAATGGCACCTACAAAGAGAACGGAAAACTTTGTTGAGGTTTATGCCAAAAATTAGCAAGCTACCTTGCATTCCTAAGAAAACCATTTAACATGCAAAGGGAGTGTAGTGGTGCCTTAACTGTTAAAATATGGCTTAGCAACATCCATCCCAGCAAAAGAGATTTCAGATATCTAGCTTTCCAATATAATCCACATATCTTAAGGCCTGGGCCTGCCTTTTACTAAAATCAATCCACCTAAATTATGCTGTAATTATAAACCTAGGAAACTGAATTGCAATGGATTCATGCCTTAAAAAATAGCTGAGTAATTAATATCTTCTCATCGTACAGCATTCCACTAATACGATGCTTGAACTTATAATTACTTAAAAGTCATGGTTGACATGTGACAAAGTTGACAATCCTGCAAGTATTCCTGATCGGCCTTGAATATGCGTTAAAAGTTTGACTTCTAACTCTCCTATGATTTTCTTCCAATCCTAGGCTTAAACCTGAATTATTTTACATTAGCAAGTTCCTTTAGCATACACAGCAGGAAATCACTTGAATAAAAAAGTAGGCACCGACATATCAAATAAATGTGCTCTCATCTTGGACCTGTTATGAATTCCTTGCTTCCCATGGCAAGGATTGCTTTCTCCCGATTATCAATTCCAGCCCCAAGTCCCCAAGTCTCAAATTGGTAAATCATCACGGGTAAGATGGGAATTAAAATGGATAAAACATTGTTCGACATTCTCCACACGTAGGGAATGTGGAATATTTAAAGAACACCTTTCGAGATTATAATGAGAAATTGGAAGAGATCTTATCGGAGAGGAGAATATTGTTACTTTTGAGGCCATATCCAATCCAACTCCAAAAGAAAGATAGTCAGCCTGAAGAGAATATTGTTACTTTTGAGGCCATATCCAATCCAACTCCAAAAGAAAGATAGTCGGTATGAAGGACGTTGTTATGCCCAAGAAACGGAAGTAAAAAAATGCTTCGATTTTAGTGCTGCCTCCATATTTGTAAGAGATTCAGTGTTAGAAGCTAGAAGCTCCATATTTACAAGAGATTCAGAGATTCAGTGTTCGAAGCTAGAAGCGCGGGCCTCCTGTTCGATTTTAGTGTTAATATTGTTGGCCTCCATTTGTAAGAGATGGAAGGCTCCAAAAATTGGCGTATGCCGCTGTGAGTGGCCAACACACGGTATTCTTTAGTAAAAGGCGAAAGAATAGTTCGCTTTGTGTCGACCACACGGCTCCGTAATCTTCCCTGTACCATCTTCGCTTACCTATACTTCCTTCTTTCTCTATTACAAATGCGCCCATCAATGTGGGACATCATTTAACACCTTTCTACCATCCTATGCTATCATATACAGCTTTTACATATTTTTCCAAGGCGTTGCCTGCTCCTTCATGCTCACTCCACCCTTGGAACAGATAACCATTAGAATACAGTGAAATAAACATCCCTGCGCTGAACTACATTAGTTTAGAAAACGTATACAGTGAAATAGAGATGCCCGAGCTCATCTTCTGTAGGCAATTTAAAAAACAAACATTGTTAGATTAGCAAGTTTCCTTGGATCAAAACCACAATCCATGTTAATAAGGTTGGGATCAAAAACACAATTTATATTTCTGTTGAGTTTTATACATTCATCTTCATTTTCATGTGATAATTCAATTAATTGGTACAGAAACGTGAGAGCAGATGCAATGCATGATCTTTGCTCCAGCAATTTATTATATATATTTTCAAATCTTTGGTAGTTTGTGACAGCAGCAGCATATCAATATTATATTTTCAAATCATTTGTAATTTGTAATTTGTGACAGCAGCATATCAATCTTTTGTAAATTGGGCTATGCTTGACAACAACATATCCATGAGAGCTAATGAAGGAGACTCGTATTCCTTTATTTCATGGATAGTAGATATCCATGAACTGCTGAAGACACAACCTTGAGGCTTTAACAAGAGTTGTAGCAGAATGTAAAATAATGTTAGAATCGGCAAAATGGAAACAGCAATGATCCATCCATCCATCATCATGAACTGTTTAATCTTTGTTAAATACCTGACTGTAGCTAGCTGGGACTATTTAATTGTATTTACTATGCACCAGCATGCTTGACAACAACATATATCCATCCATCCATCATCATGAACTGTTTAATCTTTGTTAAATACCTGACTGTAGCTAGCTGGGACTGTTTCATTGTATTTACTATGCACCGGCATGCTTGACAACGACATATATCCATCCATCCATCATCATGAACTGTTTAATCTTTGTTAAATACCTGACTGTAGCTAGCTGGGACTATTTAATTGTATTTACTATGCACCCGCATGCTTGACAACAACATATATCCATGAGCTAATGAAGGAGATCCATATTGGATACAACAAGAGTTGCAGCAAAATGCAATTTACATTTAAAATAAGTAAGTGTTCGAATCGGTCAAACTGAAACTACTACCAATCATCATTATTAGTGTTACATCCCCTCTGATTGGAACTGTAACTGATTACTTCGTTAAATACATCCTTGGCAAACCTTGCCACTGTTAACTGTAACACTAACAAATACAAAAGTGAAGAGCAATACAACAAGAGTTGCATATGATGTAATTTACAAGTCAGAATCGGTCAAATTGAAACACCAATGTTCATAAATGAAAGGTTACTATCCATCATCATATTCATTGGTTTTACATCCTGATTGGAACTGTAACTGATTGAAGGTCTAGTGAACTAAATCTTCACTTACTTCTCGCCCCAAATTTCACAAATTAATATTTAGCAGTCGCTCATCCTACCTCTACTTTGTTTGCCTCCTCGATTTCACAGAGGATGGAATTTCATTTTTGTTGTGTGAAGGATTTATTATACTCTAAGGCAACAAAGGATTTTGGGCAGAGGAAGATTTAGTTCACTCCGTTGTAAATCATGACGCTGGCCACTTGTCATGTGTCAAAATCTAATGTGTGGATTTGAATTCTGCTGCGGGTTTCATTTCATTGATTGAAGGTCTCATTGTGTTGGACAATATGAGATATCCAACCGCCCTCAAGACTTTAAGCCTTTCTTCCTTTTGATTTGATTTCACCGTATACTGAGAAACCGAGAACACCCATTAACAAGTGAGGTTTTAAGTCATTGGTATTCTCTGAACTGAGCTACACGAAATGCATCATTCAAAGAACTCGACTTTTTCTACATTACTATCTCTTCCACATCTTCAAATAAAATACTTTAACCCGTCTCTCATCTGTATACCCCACACACCCATACTTTAAAGTGATTGATTCGTCGGGTTGGTTACGGGCTGCCTTCGCTACCAACCAACCCACCAACCAGGTTGTCCACTTTGAAGGTTCATTAAACTTTGTGCACCTATCCAAGAAGCAATCAAACAATATGGTTTGAATAAAATCTAGGAAATAGAAGCTCTAAAATCCTATCAGGCATGAACCTTCTCGAGGCAATTATATATTTACATTGCAGTCCATATGCACTGATGGGCCTTGGGAAGGCACACCGACCATCGATCTTCGTTGGACCACCATCGGAGCTACTTCAACCATGCACTCGTCCATGACAATTTCCTAAATAAAATATAACATGTCAATTTGCCTCCAGGATTTCCAGTTGCTTACCCTGCTTTAGGCATTTGCAGAGGACATTTATTTTTGCATATTAACACCAACAATCGCTTACTTCTCGGCCCAAATTTCACAAATTAATATTTAGCAGTCGATCATCCTACCTCTACTTTGTTTGCCTCCTCGATTTCACAGAGGATCGAATTTCATTTTTGTTGTGTGAAGGATTTATTATACTATAAGGCAACAAAGGATTTTGGGCAGAGGAAGATTTAGTTCACTCCGTTGTAAAAATGCTTTGGGCTATATGACCTCCCCTTCTCAACTCATGAAGAATTTAAAAATGCTTTGGGCTATATGACCTCCCCTTCTCAACTCAAGAAGAATTTAAAAATGCGAAGAAGAATTTAAAAATGCGAAGAAGAATTTATGACCTCCCCTTCTCAACTCAAGAAGAATTTAAAAATGATCTGGGCTGCGACCTCCCCTTCTCAACTCAAGAAGAATTTAAAACTGCTCTGGGATTTTTGACCATTTTGAGTCTCAACTCAAGAGTTTAAAAAATGCTCTGGGCTTTGACAATTTTGAATGAGATGAGGAAAAAATGCTCTAGGCTTTGACCATTTTGAATGAAATGAGGCTGAGGCTCTTCGTTTGCAAGTTTGAGCTTGGATCGAAAAGCTTTAATCAGATTAGGGTCTTAGTTTGCCTGTTCGATCTCAGTGTTAGAAGCTCGTAGCGCGGGCCTTAAGCTTGTTCAAATTTAGTGTTAATATTGTTGGCCTCGTGTTAGAAGCTAAAAGCACGGGCCTTAAGCCTGTTCGATCTCAATGTTAGCAGGAGTTGGAAGCGAGGGCCTTAAGCTTGTTCAGCCTGTTAGTTTCTAGTGTTAGTATTGTTCAGTGTTAAAAGCTAGAAGCGCGGGACTTAAGCCTGGTCGACTCTAGTGTTAATATTGTCCATTTGTAAGAGAGTTAATATTGTTCAGTCTTAATATTGTCCATTTGTAAGAGATGGAAGGCTCCAAAAATTGGCTTATGCCGCTCGATTTTAGTTTTAATAATGTTGGCCTCCATTTGTAAGAGATGGAAGGCTCCAAAAATTGTCGTATGCCACTGTGAGTGGCCAACACACGGTATTCTTTAGTAAAAGGCGAAAGAATAGTTCGCTTTGTGTCGACCACACGGCTCCGTAATCATCACTGTACCATCTTCGCTTACCTATACTTCCTTCTTTCTCTTTTACAAATGCGCCCATCAATGTGGGACAGCATTTAACATCTGTATACCATCATCCTATCCTATCCCTAACATCTGTATACCATCATCCTATCCTATCCCTATCATAGTAACAGGTTTTACATATTTTTCCAAGGCGTTGCCTACTCCTTCATGCTCACTCCACCCTATAATACAACGGATAACCATTAGAATACAGTGAAATAGAGATCCCTGCGCCGAACTATATTAGTTTAGAAAATGTATACGGTGAAATAGAGATGCCTGAGCTCATCTTCTGTAAGCAATGTAAAAAACAAACATTGTTAGATCAAAACCACAATCCATGTCCATGTTAACAAGGTTGGGATCAAAAACATAATTTATATTTATGTTATATTCATTTTCATGTGACAATTCACTTAGTTGGTACAGAAAAGAGAGAAGATGCAATGGATGATCTTTTCTCCAGCAATTTATTACAGATATTTTCAAATCTTTGGTAATTTGTGACAGCAGCAGCATATCAATGTTATATTTTCAAATCATTTGTAATTTGTGACAGTAGCATATCAATCTTTTGTAAATTGGGCTATTCTTGACAACAACATATCCATGAGAGCTAATGAAGGAGACTCATATTCCTTTATAAATGCTTGACAACAACATATCCAACATATCCATGAACTGCTGAAGATACAACCTTGAGGCTATAACAAGAGTAGAGTTGTAGCAAAATGTAAAATAAATGTTAGAATCAGTCAAATGGAAACAACAATGATCCATTAGTTGTAATAACATCCATCATCATGTTAAACATCCTGATTGGAACTGTAACTGTTTAATTTGTTAAATACTTGACTGTAACTAGCCGTGACTATTTAATTGTATTTACTATGCATGAGTTTGCTTGACAACAACATATCCATGAGCTAATGAAGGAGATCCATATTGAATAGTATATCCATAACTGAACTCAACTGTTGTGAAGATATCACAAGAGTTGCAACAAAATGTAGTTTACATGTAAAATAAGTGTAAATTGAAACACCAATGTTCATAAATGAAATAAGTGTATATCCATCATCATCGTATTCATTAGTTTTACATCCCGATTGGAGCTATAACTCCTGCTTGCTACTTCCTTCGCAAACCCAACCATTGTAAACTGTAACACTAACCAAAACAAAACGGTCCATCCATCCATCATCATGTTAAATTTGGAACTGTAACTGTTTAATTTGTTAAATATCCGACTGTAACTAGTTGTGACTATTTAATTGTATTTACTATGCACGAGCATGCTTGACAACAACATATCCACGAGAGCTAATGAAGGATATCCATATTGGATAGTAGATTCACAACATGAACTGAACTGAACTGTTGTGAAGATATAACAAGAGTTGCGGAGTCAAGGATACGGTGATCTCTTGGTGAGGATAGATGGATTTCATTCCATCCACCCGGGTTCAATTCTGTTGAGACATCTTCTGGCGTGGATGACCGGCTGACGGTTTCCGTGTGTGTTAGCTTTCCTTGATTCCTTCGGAATAGCAAGAGGGTGATTTTTCAGCTGAAAAAAAAAAAAAAAAAAAACAAAAACAATAACAAAAACCAAGAGTTGCAACAAAATGTAATTTACAAGTGTTGGAATCGGTCAAATTGAAACACTAATGCTCATAAATGAAATAACTGCCTTGAAGTTGCTATCCATCATATTCATCATTAGTTTTGCATACTGATTGGAACCGTAACTGATTACTTTGTTAAATACATCACTCCACTCCTGCTTGCTACTTGCACTGTCAACTGACACACTGACAAAAACAAAAGTAAAGAGAGAAATACAAGGTTTGGACCGTGCAGGCATTTTCTGTGTAAAGCTTGCCACTGAAAAAACACGGTTTAATTCTATGAAATAGAAGAACTCGCTTGCCAGTGGGAAAGATTATTGTTAGAGCGTAGAAATAATCATTTCCAGATAGAGGAAATCTCGCCTACCACCGATGGAACGATTTGATTAGGAATTATTTACTATAATTACGTTTTTTTTACGATGGAACGATCTGATTAGGATTTGCTATCATTACGTCTCTTTATGTTTGTGTGTGTGTTGGTTGGAGGCCGCGCGAACGCGAGCCCCCGCTGCCACAAATTATGACGTGCACTCTCCTCAGGGGGAGATGCTAGGAAGACCCCCCTCCCAAGTGCAATGGAGGTGGCCTCTCTAGGCCATCGGCCTTCCTCATCACCGATTGACCCCGCCCAGGTAAGTATGTCTTCCTATCCTCCTCCTTCCCCTTTTCTACTCTCCCTCTTCCCCTTTTCCATCCTCTTTTGCATGTGGGATAAATTCATCAAATTATAATCACTTTTACTCACTCTATTTTTCGTTCAACTCTATGCACCTACACAAAAGCAATAAAATAATATGGTTGGAACAAAATTTGAGAAAATAGAAGCTCTAAAATCCTATCAAGCATGAGCATTCCAAAGGACAATTAAATATTTATTATACAGCAATGCCCATGTATCGACGAGACTTGGGAAGGCCCACTGAACATTGATCTTTGTTGGACGACCATAACAGTAACAATGATCATTCATTCTTCAATGACAATTTCCCAAATGCTTCAAGTTCCAACATCAATTCTTCCCAATCCTTATTTGAAGTAGAGGCAAAAGTGGAAATCAAACCCTATCGATGTGAGATTGATGATGTTAAGATGAATCAATGAATGCAACAATTGTAAGTGTTTATTCCAATGTTCATAACATAGAAAATTAGCATAGTATATCATTTCCCAACTAACATTAGAGGGCCATGCCCAAAATTGGTAGGAAAGCCTCGCATAAGGTTGCTTAGGTTGGAGCATGATCCCCTAGTAACTAAGTGGGAGCTGTTCAAAATCCTCATTAAGTCTTAGTCTTACCCTATTAGGTATGAAGAGGATGAATGCATCCGTTCGCGTTACGTCCAATAGAAGAAAGAGTAGAGTGTACAAGAGTACGGCATTGAGTTCATAAAAAACAAGCCATTGTTTTGGGCATATGTCCCAAGAAATATGACGTACTCACCGAGTATCTGGGTGGTCTCCGTGGTCATTTAAGGAGGTAAGTGATGCTCTTTAAATGAAGTTGTCCAAGAATAGAATCTAGAGAATATGGTCAAGAATAAAGGACAACCATATGGTTCCAGACAGAAAGGTCACCAAGAGACTTTCAAGGAGGAGTCAAAATGTAAAGATAAGAGGACAACATCCATTGCACATCGGTGCAATGATCCAAACAACCCCTTTAACCATTGTAGTCTCATTGGACATGCTGAAGATGGGTGTGGGAAGCTAAATCTACAGTTGAATTCAGAGAACTGGAAGAAAGAGGGAAAGAAGAAGAACATGCTAGTTGTGGATCAAGGCAACTAGGTTGAGAGTAGCTCAGATATAGATGAAAATATTGTATGCACTACAATGTAGAAGGACACTCAGCGTAACTATCCTCCATTCCAAGGAAGAGAAGGAGATGACTAAGCTTCTCGATATCAAGATCCAAGTCAAGAAGACAGAGGTGGATGCTTTTTATTTCCAATTTGTAGGCCAAACTCATAGAAAATTATCTAGTAACTAATCTCGGGATGGGTAAACAAGGATGCAGAGCTTAGGATCAATACGTGGTGTAAGATCAAATTTAATGCAAGTGCAAAGTATATTGATGAATTGGTGGCAGATGTAGCACCATTAGATGTGTGTGGTGTACTGTTTGGAATCCCCTACATCTACATGTGGAGATAATGTCTTTCATCATCAATGCATGCAAAGGTGAATCCAAGATCTCTTTGACAAGTGTTTTATAAGCCAATAAATTGATAAGTTCAAGTAGAAAGTTTTTGTTACTCTTCTTCAGGCATAATCATAAAGGAGATGGATTGGTAAATGTAAAGGCATCTCTAGAGTGGTCTATTAAAGAGAAGAAACATCGGTTAGAGGAGCTCTTGCAGGCGTATAAAAAATTGTTTCAAGAGAATAAATGGTTACCACCTAAGCAAGAAGTTGAGAATGAGATACCTCTTTTGCCTAACTCCCCATTTCCGACATAGGGAACTCCCCATTTCCGACATAGGGCTATATAAACAAACCATATTGGAAGTGGATGAAGTGAATAAATAGTTGTAGCAGCGAGAAATTTGACCAAGAGCCTCACCTTGTAGGTCGCCTATAATCACATTACCCATGAAAGATGGGTCTTGGAGAATGTGTATTGACTACGAAGATTTGAATAAGATATCGCATGAGATTCCTTACCCTCTACCTGGGATTGATGGCTTGCTAGATCAGTTTTCGCATGCCAAGTATTTCACCAAGTTGGATCTCAAATTGGGATGAGTAAAAGGAGAAGGCACCTAGAACACCACCTTCAAGATGAGACAAGGTCTATATGAATAGTTGTAATGCCTTCTCATGCATTCCCATGCCTGGTAAAAATACCATCAAGGGACAAGATGCATCAATCATGGTTTTTGAAGAGCTCCAGGTACACTTTGGGATACTAGGGAGCATCATCTTAGGTAGAGATACTAGATTTCTTAGTGCCTTTTGGAGCACACCTTGGGAGAATATGGACATCTCACACCAAGTTGAAGAGATGTACAACTTCCCATCCATAGACACGTGGGTAGATAGAAATAGTGAAGATGATATTGGTTCAGATTTTGAGGAAAACTAGTGGAAAACTCTCAATGTGAAGAAAAACATCGCAAGGTTGTGAGCCAAGCTTCAAAAGTGCCGACCCCAAAAATTGCCATTCAAGGCCTCAAATGAGCTCTAAAAGATTCTATACACCAAATACCAAAGTGGGACCTACTCATAAAATGGACCTTACAAGCCAATAGCTCCATTTTTTCCACCCAAAAGGTATTAAAATATGCCCTGTAGCTCATTGGAAATATTTATTGCTACAGGGTTTGATGATTGAGTATGCCCTGTAGCTCATTGTTTCCTAAGTAGTCGATGAACTGGACCACAAATGGGGCATTCCATTTTGCGACAATGTTGGTGATGACTTAGAAAAGTCCAAGATCCATTGTAACATGGATAAGGGCAATCTCTTTCATCGCATTGAGTTATGTGTGCCCGCAACTGTTCCGTTGTTTGACAATGGTGAGTTTGACATTGGCTTTCTGAAGCTAAACATTTACTAGCATGGCACAAAGAGAGTAGCCAACATTGTTGTTTGAGATATTGCAACCTACATACTTCGGAATCAAAAGTTTGGTTGGACCTTTCTCGCAGTTAAAAGTATATTCAACTAATTTTTCACCTCTTGTTTGAGATGTTGCAAGGGACATCGACCCATTCCAGAAAATTCTCAAGGAGGCTGATGTTGTTGAGTATGTCTTGAGCTAGTACTTGCTGTAGACCTTGGTTGTGTGGTTGTTGGTACTGTACCAAAGTTGGAACTTGAATTTTTTCCACAGACAACTCTTGCTTCCCTAACAAGCTTGCTTCCCGTCTAACTCAAGAAGCAATATCATTAAAACCATTATTAGGTAAGACTTGCTATCGCTCTTGAGGCAATAATGCATGTAGCTCCTTCAATGTTTTTAGATAGTTGTGGATTCATCTTATGGGAATTCAGTGAGTTATCATTCAATAATCGAGGTTGCTTACTCGGGTGGACTGAAACATCTTTTCTGACAACTCTTTTAGGATGTTTCCTTCTGAGGTGATTCAATTCTTCCTTGATATTCTACAAAGACTAATGATTTAGACTGATTTGATTGGGCGAATTGAAGTGAGTGCCATCAGGATCCATGGAGGATCCGGGTTCCCCTAAGCCTGGGTTTTTATGGCAGTACAGGATCAGAAGGGCCCATCATGGGATGAACCCCTCCTATCCTAGGTTCGTAAAATATTTGGGATTGGACTCATCCATGGGATGAGCTATACCGAGCATCTGTTACCCTCCTCAAGCTCGTTAAAAAACAAAAGAGGTACTCATCAATCATGATGGGGAATAGGGATGATATTGTGTTCATTTTAGTTATGGCAGTACATAGTCTCTCTTGAACATGGCACTTAGTTGCATATGCATTCAATACTTGGGTAATCCGTTTGTCTCCGAGTCATGCTAATTCCATGAGTGTCGTCACTCCTTTGGGTCATCCGAAGAATGCTTCCATCATCAGTTGCATTAGGGGTTCGTATCATTCTCATCGTTTCAATACTGCCACGTCATGCCATGCCCATGTTCAAGAGATGTTCGTTATTCATCATCTACAGTCACTGTACCTTCTTTCATGTTAGTTTACCCTGAGCCAGTCTTACACATCACTCTACCGTCCGATTCACTCCAAACATCTGTGATCGTGTTTCATGTCGATGATGGGGGATTCATCATGGCCCTCCTTTGACGCATTCATCCTCGTCGACTTCAACACATCATCCGAGGATAGAATCTAGAAACCAATCAGGTACCTTGGGCCTGCATGCCTCAATGACAGGTTACCTCGCTTTCAACATGAGTTTACATTATTCGCTCTTGATTGAAAGATCCCGTCGAGTGTTCGACCTCAACTCCTTGATTCACACTCGATGGTATGTACTATGATACCTTGGGAATCATTGACATCAATGGAGATTTCCCTCGTGCTAGTTATCGTTATACATGAATGACCAGTAATCAAGTGGTTTCTACCATGTTCGACTCCAAGACATTGTAATCACATGGATAGATTCGTATCATTGCGGGTTCAGCTTGAAGACCCTGGGTTGTTTCCTATTTCCACCCAGGTTGCGATGGAGATTGTTTGGGTCATATCACATGGATCCACTTTGTATTGGTCGTGGTTGTGTTATCATCTCATCATGGATCTACGATTGTGTCTAGTAGCCATGATTGTGTTCAGTCGGTCTTTACTACCATGGATATGCATTGTATTGGTCGGCATCCATGTTTTGAGTCATGTGAGACAGGGATCTCAGAGTCAGTTGTACTGCAGCAGCACCTTCGAACCAACAAGTACTTACCACCTACCTTGCAAAGCATATCACCTGTTTCGTTTTTCCAGCTTCATGCTTTGGGGGGCATTCTGTTACACCTAAATCTCGTCATCATGAGTCCTATGTTAACTCAGTGCCCTAATCCCTGAAGTTTCCCTGACCGGAATTCATCTAGAGCAAGTTGTTAATCCTTTATCAACATTCTCTAGTTAGGTTGGCGCGGCTTGTCTTCCAGCAAGATGCGCCTGACTAGGATCGTGACAGAATTCCATCTAGCAGCCTGCGCTAGTGGCTCAAGTTTCCTTCATGCAACCTGCGCTCGCCCCTGCTTGGCGCAAACTGTCCTCATACAGCATGCGCCGGGGTTGGTTAAATTGGATGAATGGAACCATCGAGCGACTTCTCGAAGCTAGGTGAGGTGGAGGGTCATCCCTAACTTCTAGGTGAGCTAGCATTCGGTTCCCTAACCTAATGGCCAGATCCCTTCGTCCTCTCCCATCATTTCTCAACCTACTCTATCCACTTGGTCTTATAAATATGAAGCTCCTCCCCATTCCAAAGGGAGGAAGGTCTATAGCACTCTCATCCTGGTGGAATTGGCTTAGGTGATCCTTGCACATCCTTGGGAGTCCTACTTCATCCTTGGAGGCTCTGGTTTGCCTTGTTGGAAGGAAGGTTGCGACATTAAGGCATAGGTTGTAACGTTCTTCTCTATTGTACTCTTTTTTCATTACAGTTATTATAATATCTTCCCATATATGTTATCGTGTTATTAACATATAGAGCTTACTTCCTTAACTATTAGCTTAGATCAATCATATGAAATATATGCTTTTACTGCTTGTTTGTGTCTACTTGTTCAACAGGGTTTTGTAGCTGCAGATCTGAAGGCTCTAGAGCATTGGATCAAGCAAGGAGCAAAGGTATCGTAAATCTCAGGTAAGATACTTGTTTATTGCTTTATGATTCTATTGATATAGGGAAGCTGATTCTATTTTGTACCTATTTGTTCTAGATCTAGTTATACTAGGGAGATTCGGTCTTTAAGTCCACTCAGGTAGATTGTCCGGAAAACACTTTCATATCTCAATTTACAAATGTTATTATACAACATAGAGTGTACATGTTTTATAACAATCTACTTAACAATTCAGAATGGAGAAATGGAACACAATGCAACGTACAACGCATGGAAACCCTAAGTGCCTTGCTCGACGTTGAACCGTGTTGGATAGGCATCATGCATCATATATATTTATATTTTGAGTTAACCAGATTAAAGAGGGCAATAGGCGTGACGACGAGTGACAATTATCCATAATATTTGATGGCTCTCGTAGCCATAGGGTTGAATTGTCTCAATAATAAAATGCTCGTTGCCTGCTCTATGAGGGAAGGGAGCCACGAATTTGTGAGGAAGCAACATTTATACACTACTTTTCCTAGTGGGTTGGGTAGGAATGCACCTAGAATTTTCCTAAAACTACTTTTACTCCACACGCCAAGTATTAATTAGTAATATATGCATGGAAACACGATGCCCCTCTCCTAAATGCGTCCTTGCTTTCCCTACTTATATCTCATTCCTCTTCTCCTTCGTTTGTTCTCTATTTGTCTTGCTTGGTTTCTTTATTTAATGAGTTTCTGCACTCCTTTTTTTGACGTTGTTGTAGCTTGTTTCCTCATTGTTATACAAGAGTTCGCGTATGTTGGCTCTCTAGTAGATACCGATTCTTACCTTAAAATGGTTATTGGTTGTTCTTTTTCATGCCTTTGGCTAATTGATATGCTCACTCACATGGAGTTGTGTAAGGCGATATTATGTGCACCTATTGTTGTTGTTGGGAAGTCGAGGAAACTTGTTGCTCTAGTGGATGAGCCATCTGTTGTTTTGACCTACCACGATGGTCCTCTGCTATCTAACAATGGGGTAATCCCTATCCATTTGATTTGGTATGGTAAATTCACCCTCGTTCAACTCTCCATTATGGGGGATATTGTGCAATCTCTCGGGGAAAATACGCCAAATCAACCCTCTGCATCCACCTAGTGGAAGACCATCGAAAAGTACGAGGGTGTTTCCTCTGACAAGGATTCCCCCCCCAATGATTTAGTGCTCAGAAAGAAGAAGGTGGACCACGTCTATTCTTTTGGAAAATCAGTCCCAGTTGAAGCTGTTGTCAAGTCGAAAGCTCTGCCTCCACCAGAAAATAATGGTGGGAATGGTGTGTACTTGGTGCTTACATCCGAGGATGTTACCGTGGAAGGGTTCTGCATCAGTTCTTGTGGATTCCATGCCAATGCCAGCCTCTTATCTCACCAGCAGTTAACTAGAAGTTGATCGATGGGGAAGGAGCAGAAGCATTGATAACTTACTCCATACGCATGGGTTTGGAAATCTACAAGCCAGGTCCCTGGGAAGTGCGCGTGGCCGTTTCATTGGCGGTTCTATGGTCCTCGGACTCCTCCTCTGGTGGCACAAAATAACGGGGGGAAGCTACAATTCCCATGGAATTCATGGAGAGAGTTTCCGTTGTCTGCTATGTGGGATCCGACTACCATATCTTGCAAGGAATTTGTGTAACCATTTTGTGATATTGTCGTCATTCTAAATGGCCCCTCAAATAGCGGATGAAAAAGCAGGCGTAAACACATCTAGGTGCAGGACACGCAACATCTAACCTATAGATGCTTCTTTTGAATATATATTCTTTATTCTTTATTAAGAATTTAACATTAATATTTTTTTATATACATCCCATCTACATTATGAGCATAACAGTCAATTAATAAATTCTTGATGTACATCTCATGATTAAAATAGCAGTCTCATGATTAAAATAGTAGTGCCAGATAATTATACTATTTTCAATAAATGTTTTCCATCGTAACTTTGTTCTTCATCATTACTAAAATTAGATAAGATTTAACTCCATACATAAAGATATTACATTTTGAGTTTTATGAAAAAGAGTCATTTATTATGCTCGTAGATACTTCGGTATATATATTCTTTATTACTGTATACATTTAGTTAAGAATTCAAATAGTGTTGAATTCTTATTAATCTAGATATTGTTTATATAGATTCTTAAAAGTTTTTAAATATATTGAAAATTAAAATATTAAGTAGATCATTTTAAAAATAAAAATTATTTTCAACAGTTATGAAAATATAATATTTTGAATTTCTAATTGGTGAAGGATAATAGTGATGGAACATAAATTCCTACATGGACAAGACTAATTGTCCCAATTATAAAAAAAAAAAATCAAAATCAAAATAAAACAAATTATCTCATTACACCATGTTATCAACTACGTGGAGTTGGGGGCACTTGTTTGTGTTGCTAAAGAAGAGTTGTTCGTTTAGTACCTGAACAACATAAAATACAAAATCTTCATACCTATTTAGGGTGTTGTAATGAGGTCGTAGATTGTGGGAATTGGGGACACTTGGAGGTTTTCCACCATGCTTTATTGGTACCCGGGCATTAGGATGTCTAAAGTCTTCAAATAAGCCTTTCAAAACAAAATTTGCTTGCATGCTTGTTAACATGAGGGATGGGTAGCAACTATCTATTCTGTTATAGATCAATATGGGGAATTAAAAGAAGACTTGACTCTTCAGTTGATTGATAAATACATGAATAAGAATGCAATGAAAGTCATATGTAGTGGTTTCTAAAAGAGTAACTACAATATAAAGAGATTAAAACAAGTGGTTTAAGCTGGGTGCAGTTTGGTGACATCAAATAATTTTTGACAAGGGATAGATCCAAATGTATATCAAATGTTAGATTTATCATTTCTTTCCTTTAGTGATAAAATCTAAAGCTATAGCGAAAGTCTTATAAAATTGGGTTATGGGTATTGTACACAAAAAAATCGATATTGCTACAAGGTAAAAGTTTAACTTAGGTTTTAGCTAAATTAGTGAGAATATTTCCAATTATTGGAACTAAATTGATGACCAGTAGTGGATGCTAAATCAAATGCTTGTTTTGCCAGAATGACTAGATAAGAAGAGGATGAGCATTGCCGGAACAAAGGAATGAGTTTTGCTTCATGAAATGGAATATAAATTCATAGCACTGTTTGCCGGATTTGAAGTTAAATTGAAGCAAACTTCTTTAAGCATTGCATTGGGTATCAAGCTATATTTAAATAATATAAATGCAATGTGACGAGATTTGTAAGGGGATATCCGAGATAAATGTTTATGTCTCTAACAAATTCTAAGGAGAGGATGTGTGAGAAACTTATCGATAGCCTTTGGATTTATTTAATTCTAAGGAAATGATGTTGAGTTTATAAGTAGCTTAAATAATTAACCAATGCCATTCAAAAGGGGATTCAAAATTAGAATTCAATAAAGAAGAGGGTACGCATTGTGTAAGAGTTAGGGTTTAAAAACACGATTTTAGCATTCATCTATGATAGAGACGTGATATTTGGAACTACTTGTTAGAGTTTAAAGCACATAGTTTTTACTCTCTTCATATTCGAGATCTCCTTAAATATGGTTAGGTGGTTTTGCAAATTTTAGGGGAAATATAAACAGTCATGTGTAGGTATAGCCAACAGTAGTATTTATTGGGAAGGAATTTGGTATCATAAATAGAAATGGAAAAGGGGAGGACACCCCTTTCTTAGCAGGGGAAGAACCCTCCATATCCTCCCGAGGCTATAGTCGGTCTAACTCTTCAAATATCGGATCCAATTAAGAGTGATCCCGCACTAGCTCACCACACGACACAATGATGACGAGGATGGCCATTACATGTTTGAACTTGGAGAGAATTTGACACCTTAATGTAAGAACATATATCTCACTATATTGTTATTCAATTTGATTTTGAGGGGTTTTACCCTTTTGGATGTATTAGGTCTAAACAAGGGTTTTACTGTTGATATTAAAATGCAATTTATAAATTATCATTTTACTTGATCTATTATATTGATCCGGTGAAAATATTTTTTGTTTTCATTTTGCAGATAAAATACTCAATAAAATGGACGAAGGTAAGCATCTAGGAATCCATATTTGTTGGATTTTTCTTTTTATTAAACATGACGCAGGGGTTTCCTCTATCGGTGAAGGAGGGTTTTTGTTATTTCCCTCCCAAGGGTTCAAGTCTCCAAATAAGTGACATGTTATCGCCTCATGGGTGGGTACCCTCATACAAAGGGTTTTCATGCTTGTTTATTTAGGTCGGCTGGTCACACCCATAATGTGTGACAAGACATCCCACCTTTTAATAGGTGATTGCTTGTTGGCACACTAGAGTCTTAAGAGGCAACATGTAGAGACATGTTTTGAATTTTGAACATTGAGAGCCTTTTTTTATTCTTGAACATGTAGATATTTCTATGGATTCTTGAACGTGTTTTGGATGAATTTTATTTTATTTGGTGAAGTTTTTGAATGTTGGGACCAAAAATCAAAGGATCTTGTAGCCACCAATTTTTTTTGTGGCTTAAAAAAGTACCAAGAGGCTGCAAGGATAGAAGTCGATGTGCTTCATGAAGTTGTAAAATAAGATAGAAATGGCACACAGTATGAAAGATTATCTTCTTCTTATGCTTTAATTTGCTGTGTTATTTTTACATGCATAATTTAATAAATGGCCAGTTTGGGTTACATGCATAATTTAATAAATGGGCAATTTGGGTTACATGCATAATTTAATAAATGGGCAGTTTGGGTCACATGCTAGGATGATTTCTTTATTCAAACCTATATTTTTAGAACTTGCAAATAGTTGCTTGAGATGTACGGCCCTTTCCCAATATAGTTGTGTGCAAAAATGCATGAATGGTTTTGCTATCGGAATCACACTTGCGTAGTCAGTATTTTGTAGAAATGTATACCTTCATTCTTTTTTTCTTTACAAGCACCCAAGAGTAGTCTGCATTAGGTATATGTGTATTTAAGTTTGTGGACGGATTTAGAAACAAGTATTTGAGAAGATGGGCCCAAGCTTATATATGATTTCCTACAGAAAAAAACAATTACAAACCATTTCCCGTTGATCTTGTAGGGGAGGTATGAAGAAAACGTTTGGAATATGTAGTATGTGTGTAGATGATACCCGCACTTATATCTTAGCTGACAATTTATGAGGCTAGATTGGGCCTTTGTAAGGGCTAATAACATATATATGGGATTTTTATCTCCTAATATTTCCATTGATCTATGGGGGATATGCATTAGTTGAAAATCCATCACACAGATCTAAACCCTGAAAATATATTTTTTGTTTCTTCGCACCATGTGAAGGTTCTAGATTGGAAGGTAGAATGTTGGTGTGTTGTTACTGAATATGATAGAATTTTTCATGGTTGGCATAACATATCCATGCCGATGAGTGCTAATCAGTTGATAATATTGGTTCATATTATAGTAGATACTAGATCCAACGAAAAACTAGTGTATCAAATAACATAATCTTTGTTTGTATTTGTATGCCTTCTAATGTTCACAATCATTAAGATCGGCATTACAACATGCATTTATGTCAAGGAATGAACTCTGATAACATGATTGTTGTTCAAAAGTGCGTGAAGGGATTTCCATATGACTTTAAAGGTTTCCAAAGTCAAGTGCTATAAAGTTCATCAATTTTGGAAGCACCACATTTCAAGATCAAGTACACACCTCAGTGGTCTCTACGCGACATTATCGGGCTCCTAGATTTATTTTGGGTGAGGTTAGAAAGATTCTTCTATGGTTTAGCCAACAATTTGAAAGGTCGTTCTATGGTTTAGACCAATGTCAATTCCATCATGTTGAATCTAAGCCCCTTTGTATTTACAATTTATATTTCTTGATAGGTCTTGGATGTAACTACCCTTGTGATATTTGGAATGTAGGGTGCACACTTGTGGAGCTCTGCTTGGTAAACATTTTAGACTAGTTTTTCTTATGTTTAAATGTTATCTAGATACATGCAGGAATAATATTTATGATACCCGCATTTTAAATTTTCAGAGTGAGTAATTTTTTTTAAACGCATGAAAACTTGGAACATCTTTCTATGATGGAAAGGGTCTTAGGGCCTTTGCCACATCATATGATTAAGAACTCAGAGTGCGTATTTTTATGTTTTCCAAGTAACTATCACCTCAACCATATTATTAGACATGCTATAAAATTCTATACACCTATGCTAACCCATAATTTTTAATGTCATTGTGTCAACAATAGAAGATATCTGAAATATTTAATATTTTAGACATGGAACACGATTGGATTATCATGGAGGAGCATCCTCTAGATAGGGCATCAGAGCAGTGAGGAAGTTACTGAAACTTAGGGTATGCTTAGTGTATGGCTACCTAGATGCACATGGAACATCATCTTGAAATATTCTCATGATGATTTGTGATTTGTTGCACGTACTTGAGTCTAAGGTGTTACTATCATGTTTGCAGGATTTGATAATGCAACATGCAGACCACTCGGTGGGTCTATTTATAGACTTGTTGTAGGTCCTTCTCAAGTTTGAACCATCAGAATGACTGGAAGCTTCAGAGGCTTTGGAAGATCTTTTTTTCAATGAAGATTTGAGAATATTTGTCCGCCGGGCATAAAATTCGTGAGTATGCATGTGACTATTTGTGAGTTTTGATTTGTATTTGGAGCCTAAAGGCACTGTAAATGATTGTACAAACCACATCATGGAAATTCATTCTCTGTTTATGGAACATGTCTAGCTGGTCATGTATTATAATATGGATATTTTGGCAATGGTCAAGTAGTATAATGTGTATTGGTGATGCGGCATTTGAAACAAAATGAGACGTTATATCAGAAAACATAGTACATTAGAGAGTTGGTTGAAAAATGCACATGTATTAAAGAGATACATATTTATAAACCATGGAGGTGTTTCTTTAGGCTTGTTGCAGGGCCTTCTCAAGTTTGAACCCTTGGAACGCTTTGAAGCTTTAGAGACTTTGAGAATAATTTTTTAGAGAAGATTTGAATATATTGCGTAAAATTCTTACGGGTGTTCAGTTGTCCGTCTATAAATCTTATGATCGTATTTGGGGTTGAGTTACTTTGAGTGATTGTACACATTGCACGGTATGAAAATTCCTTCTCAGGTTCTGGAATTGTTGAATAGAATGCTTTGCAGTATTCATATACTATTTGAGAAGAAATAATTCCATATATATCACAAAACTTTGTACAATAGAGAGTTGGTTGAAATTGCACATGTATTATCGATAATATATATTTAAAAAATTGTCTTTGACCTTACAATAGTGCATATATTTTAAATTTTTCACTCTTATGGCTTGCCTTTGAGTATATGGGAAAGTATTACTGTTCACCTCAAAGGTCAGTATTACACTTTTATTGTGCTGTTCATTTTGCAGCAAGAGCTCTTCAACCTCTTCACAGGACAATGTCTTTGTTGTTACTGTAATTATCAAAGTAGTTGCAAATTTTTTTAAAGAACAAGGAAAGCAATTTAAAATAATTAATTTTAAATCCCTCTTCAATTCTCTGTCTCATAGAAATTTACTGATCTCTAACATCCTGTTGATTTGGCAGTTGATCAGTTATTGGACCTTTTGACATCCTCGAGCCAGACAATTTATTTTTCAAATACAAATTTTGGTATTATTGGGAGTTTCACATAAAACCCAAAACATTTCCCAACCTTGAATGGAATTCTCAACATCCTAGACATGGGGAAATGACACCGTCTGCAATTGACAGTGTGGCAGTCATCAAATCCTCTCAGTTTCTTTCTAAAAAGGTGGGTTGCTTGTTTATGCTCTTTTCATTCATCCTATTGAAACAGGTGTCTAGTATTATCTAATAGCAATGCTCCTTAATTTATGGTATGCAAAAATGGTCCTCATCCTTTGTGCCCAAACAACATAATTCTTTCCATTTAATTTATGGCAGTGAAAAAACATTACTCCTTGGGTAAAGTCTGGCATAACTAACTACTCTTTCCTATGTTGACATCAATCTTTGTAAACCCCTCCACCTTGTGGCCTGGTTTCAACTATTTGGAAAAAATTAAGGTCACAGAATCTAGTCCTAACAACAAAACATAGTTTTTGTTTGTTGTCTAACAACCAGGGAACATTCAACAAACTATTTCACCCGATCCACCAAATCTGGTCCCAACACAAAACATAGTTTTTGTGGGTTGTCTAACACCAAGAGAACATTCAAAAAACTATTTTACCTAGTCTACCAAAGGTTTCAATAGGCGACCAACAAACTAAACAACACTTTCCTTTCGAGTTTCAAATCTCTAATCATGCGAGTTGTTTTCCGACACTACAATCAACTAGTGGTCACCCACATTCATCCAGCATACCATACAAACAACAATGTTTTTCTCCAATCAACCAAAAGAAATGAACATATACAACGCTTTCAATTTCTTCCTCTTTGGTTTTTTGATGATTAAGTTTTAAGAATGCTTGGAACATGAAGAAACAACCATCTCCCTTGACATAACAGTAAGCATCAATAGCAGCCACTAGACAGAAGCAATAACAAGCTTGTATAATTGGTAGCTGGCCACAAAAGTCTGCAGAAAACGAACCAAAATGATGACTTTTTAGCAACAATGTGCTATTTCATAATTATCAATTTCTTTAAGATAACAACAACATCATCTTCCAGCAGTGGTCTCTTTAATGTGTCATTTTAACTTTACATGAAAGACACAACTAAGTACTCAGAAGTGGCAAATTCAATAACAATGGTAAGGAATGACCTCAAATAAGGAGAAATACAATGTCTGACAGTAGGAGTAGGAAAATCTCCACTTGGAAGAGTTTTTCTTGAAATATTTCCAAATCTTGACATTTTGCAATGAACAACAACAGAAAGTCAACTTTCACAACAATTGTAAAACCACACAAGTATCCAACATATGTAAAAAAAATGTTCCAAATACATAATAATTTTTGTTAGCACACACAAAAAAAGAAATCACCTCAACATTTTGTCAGCATCCTTTCATCGGCTACAGTGTCTATGTGGCAAAGCCATAAAACCTACGCTGTTGGGAGCGGGAGCGAGGAGCGGGAGTGGGAGCGAAAAGCGAAATTTTCAAAAGCTTCCGTTTCGGGAGCGTTTTTAATATAATATATATTTTAATATATTTTGATGCATATAAATTAAAAAAAACATGTATTATGCCAAATTAGCTATAGAAAACATCAAAACATAGATATTCATATAACCATTTAGTACACATTGATACAACATCATTCATTTAGGACATCTCAGAAGATTTTCTGGAATGACATAGCTATGGCAATGACCATTTGCAAGTGATGTCTTTAAATCCAATATCAAACTTGCAAAGATATTAAGTTATTGTTAAGATTTACTTTGTCAAACAAACTCTATGATTGAATTTTTGTAACAAAAGTTGAATTTTTGTAAGGGAAGTACAAATGTGTGGCCGATGGCATCAACTTTAAGACAATGCTGCATGTATTTGACCCTCATATGTCAATACCATTTTTCTCATATAACCAAACTGTATTAATTAGAATTTGATTAAAATTAACATGCAGACGGTTTTCTATTTTATACTTTTATCCCTTCTGAATAGAATATGAACTTTATTGATATTGCAAAGGTGCTTCTGAAAAGGCCCCTTTACCAGTGTACTGCCAAATTTTCCTTATTTATTTGTCCAATTTCTATAATGTCATTGTCTGATATATGATGTGAAGGTAAACCCAAGGCCATGGTTGACAGACAATGGGATAGGCCTTTTTGAAACTCCTGTAAAAGTGTTTTTTTTCAAATATACTTCTTATTTTACTCATAAAACAGTTATGTACAAGGAGAACAAAATCTGTACAAGAAAAGATAAGAATATACAGACATTGTAGCACCTATCTTATTGCAGTTACAGCTACAATAAATTCTTAATATGGAGTTATCAATTCACTTTTTTCATCTCTAATGAGCAAAACCCCTTCACCCTTGAGTTGGGCACAAAGCTCATCCATCCACAGCCCTTGAAAGGAAGAACAATGCCACCAGAGTCCTAAAAAACACACTTACAACACAATTTCCATAAAGAGAACATAACAACAATATGGATACAATGCCACAAGCCTTGATAAGGTGACTGATGAAAGAGTTAGTCCCCAAGAACAGTTGCTCTCCAATGAATGGTACCCTGGATCATTTCAGAGAACCTTTGCTATGCTAATTTCCAACATTGACAAGAAAACCGACACTCCCAAAGAATGCATTTGGCAGCTTCATCTTGGGGCGGAAAATGCATTTATCATCTGTGAAATTACTCTTCACCAACCTGGGGCACATAAAAGTTTTAAACGGTTTACCATGCGGGGCACATCAAATTGGTTACCACTGAGGGCATAGAATGAGTCCAAATGGAGTCCAATAGACTTTATTTTCCCAAATTAACCCTAGCCAATCCAGAAGAAAAAAAATAAAATAAAATAAAAATCAAGGAATCGCTCAGGAAGCGTTTTCGAGAGCGATTTTTTTGCCCGGGATCGCTCAGGAATCGATCCAGAAGCGTAGATTCCGGAGCGATTCTGGATCGATTCCTAAAATTCCAGGGAGCATTTTTTTCTCCAAGGAAACGCGAATTACAAAATCGATTCCGGGAGGAATCGCGATTCTGGAATCGATTCCTCATCGATTCCTTCCGGATCGCGAATTGGGATCGATTCGTGGGGGTGCAGAGTGATTCCCAACAGCGTAGCATAAAACATCCATACATTATATGATTCATCTGTATAGCTCATGAAATGAAAACGCAATTTCCCAGCACCAAAACTATAATAAAGAATACAAGCAACTGCAATAATTTAACACAAAAGAGCAACATTGGTGTCTGCAATAAATTAAGAAATGCAATTCTCCGTAGTTAAAACTTATAACTCAAGCACATCATCATTGATACCGCAGAAGCAATCCTTAGTGTATGGGTTCAACAAGTCAACACTAGTATTCAACCTCCAGCGTTTAGCTGCAATAAAGGCCATTGATTGATTCTATAGGTTTCTATAGGCAACCAACAAACTAAACAACACTTTCCTTTCGAGTTTCAACTCTCTAATCATGCGAGTTGTTTTCCAACACTACAATCAACTAGTGGTCACCCACATTCATCCAACATACCATACAAACAACAATGCTTTTCTCCAATCAACCAAAAGAAATGAACATATACAACGCTTTCAATTTCTTCCTCTTTGGTTTTTTGATGATTAAGTTTTAAGAATGCTTGGAACATGAAGAAACAACCATCTTCCTTGACATAACAGTAAGCATCAATAGCAGCCACTAGACAGAAGCAATAACAAGCTTGTATAATTGGTAGCTGGCCACAAAAGTCTGCAGAAAACGAACCAAAATGATGACTTTTTAGCAACAATGTGCTATTATCATAATTATCAATTTCTTTAAGATAAAAACAACATCATCTTCCAGCAGTGGTCTCTTTAATGTGTCATTTTAACTTTACATGAAAGAAACAACTAAGTACTCAGAAGTGGCAAATTCAATAACAATGGTAAGGAATGACCTCAAATAAGGAGAAATACTATGTCTGACAGTAGGAGTAGGAAAATCTCCACTTGGAAGAGTTTTTCTTGAAATATTTCCAAATCTTGACATTTTGCAATGAACAACAACAGAAAGTCAACTTTCACAACAATTGTAAAACCACACAAGTATCCAACATATGTAAAAAAATTGTTCCAAATACATAATAATTTTTGTTAGCACACACAAAAAAACAAATCACCTCAACATTTGTCAGCATCCTTTCATCGGCTACAGTGTCTATGTGGCAAAGCCATAAAACCTACGCTGTTGGGAGCGGGAGCGAAGCGGGGAGCGAGGAGCGGGAGTGGGAGCGAAAAGTGAAATTTTCAAAAGCTTCCGTGTCGGGAGCGTTTTTAATATAATATATATTTTAATATATTTTGATGCATATAAATTAAAAAAAACATGTATTATGCCAAATTAGCTATAGAAAACATCAAAACATAGATATTCATATAACCATTTAGTACACATTGATACAACATCACTCATCTAGGACATCTCAGAAGATTTTCTGGAATGACATAGCTATGGCAATGACCATTTGCAAGTGATGTCTTTAAATCCAATATCAAACTTGCAAAGATATTAAGTTATTGTTAAGATTTACTTTGTCAAACAAACTCTATGATTGAATTTTTGTAACAAAAGTTGAATTTTTGTAAGGGAAGTACAAATGTGTGGCCGATGGCATCAACTTTAAGACAATGCTGCATGTATTTGACCCTCATATGTCAATACCATTTTTCTCATATAACCAAACTGTATTAATTAGAATTTGATTAAAATTAACATGCAGACGGTTTTCTATTTTATACTTTTATCCCTTCTGAATAGAATATGAACTTTATTGATATTGCAAAGGTGCTTCTGAAAAGGCCCCTTTACCAGTGTACTGCCAAATTTTCCTTATTTATTTGTCCAATTTCTATAATGTCATTGTTTGATATATGATGTGAAGGTAAACCCAAGGCCATGGTTGACAGACAATGGGATAGGCCTTTTTGAAACTCCTGTAAAAGTGTTTTTTTTCAAATATACTTCTTATTTTACTCATAAAACAGTTATGTACAAGGAGAACAAAATCTGTACAAGAAAAGATAAGAATATACAGACATTGTAGCACCTATCTTATTGCAGTTACAGCTACAATAAATTCTTAATATGGAGTTATCAATTCACTTTTTTCATCTCTAATGAGCAAAACCCCTTCACCCTTGAGTTGGGCACAAAGCTCATCCATCCACAGCCCTTGAAAGGAAGAACAATGCCACCAGAGTCCTAAAAAACACACTTACAACACAATTTCCATAAAGAGAACATAACAACAATATGGATACAATGCCACAAGCCTTGATAAGGTGACTGATGAAAGAGTTAGTCCCCAAGAACAGTTGCTCTCCAATGAATGGTACCCTGGATCATTTCAGAGAACCTTTGCTATGCTAATTTCCAACATTGACAAGAAAACCGACACTCCCAAAGAATGCATTTGGCAGCTTCATCTTGGGGCGGAAAATGCATTTATCATCTGTGAAATTACTCTTCACCAACCTGGGGCACATAAAAGTTTTAAACGGTTTACCATGCGGGGCACATCAAATTGGTTACCACTGAGGGCATAGAATGAGTCCAAATGGAGTCCAATAGACTTTATTTGCCCAAATTAACCCTAGCCAATCCAGAAGAAAAAAAATAAAATAAAATAAAAATCAAGGAATCGCTCAGGAAGCGTTTTCGAGAGCGATTTTTTTGCCCGGGATCGCTCAGGAATCGATCCAGAAGCGTAGATTCCGGAGCGATTCTGGATCGATTCCTAAAATTCCAGGGAGCATTTTTTTCTCCAAGGAAACGCGAATTACAAAATCGATTCCGGGAGGAATCGCGATTCTGGAATCGATTCCTCATCGATTCCTTCCGGATCGCGAATTGGGATCGATTCGTGGGGGTGCAGAGTGATTCCCAACAGCGTAGCATAAAACATCCATACATTATATGATTCATCTGTATAGCTCATGAAATGAAAACGCAATTTCCCAGCACCAAAACTATAATAAAGAATACAAGCAACTGCAATAATTTAACACAAAAGAGCAACATTGGTGTCTGCAATAAATTAAGAAATGCAATTCTCCGTAGTTAAAACTTATAACTCAAGCACATCATCATTGATACCGCAGAAGCAATCCTTAGTGTATGGGTTCAACAAGTCAACACTAGTATTCAACCTCCAGCGTTTAGCTGCAATAAAGGCCATTGATTGATTCTATAGGTTTCTATAGGCAACCAACAAACTAAACAACACTTTCCTTTCGAGTTTCAACTCTCTAATCATGCGAGTTGTTTTCCAACACTACAATCAACTAGTGGTCACCCACATTCATCCAACATACCATACAAACAACAATGCTTTTCTCCAATCAACCAAAAGAAATGAACATATACAACGCTTTCAATTTCTTCCTCTTTGGTTTTTTGATGATTAAGTTTTAAGAATGCTTGGAACATGAAGAAACAACCATCTTCCTTGACATAACAGTAAGCATCAATAGCAGCCACTAGACAGAAGCAATAACAAGCTTGTATAATTGGTAGCTGGCCACAAAAGTCTGCAGAAAACGAACCAAAATGATGACTTTTTAGCAACAATGTGCTATTATCATAATTATCAATTTCTTTAAGATAAAAACAACATCATCTTCCAGCAGTGGTCTCTTTAATGTGTCATTTTAACTTTACATGAAAGAAACAACTAAGTACTCAGAAGTGGCAAATTCAATAACAATGGTAAGGAATGACCTCAAATAAGGAGAAATACTATGTCTGACAGTAGGAGTAGGAAAATCTCCACTTGGAAGAGTTTTTCTTGAAATATTTCCAAATCTTGACATTTTGCAATGAACAACAACAGAAAGTCAACTTTCACAACAATTGTAAAACCACACAAGTATCCAACATATGTAAAAAAATTGTTCCAAATACATAATAATTTTTGTTAGCACACACAAAAAAACAAATCACCTCAACATTTGTCAGCATCCTTTCATCGGCTACAGTGTCTATGTGGCAAAGCCATAAAACCTACGCTGTTGGGAGCGGGAGCGAAGCGGGGAGCGAGGAGCGGGAGTGGGAGCGAAAAGTGAAATTTTCAAAAGCTTCCGTGTCGGGAGCGTTTTTAATATAATATATATTTTAATATATTTTGATGCATATAAATTAAAAAAAACATGTATTATGCCAAATTAGCTATAGAAAACATCAAAACATAGATATTCATATAACCATTTAGTACACATTGATACAACATCACTCATCTAGGACATCTCAGAAGATTTTCTGGAATGACATAGCTATGGCAATGACCATTTGCAAGTGATGTCTTTAAATCCAATATCAAACTTGCAAAGATATTAAGTTATTGTTAAGATTTACTTTGTCAAACAAACTCTATGATTGAATTTTTGTAACAAAAGTTGAATTTTTGTAAGGGAAGTACAAATGTGTGGCCGATGGCATCAACTTTAAGACAATGCTGCATGTATTTGACCCTCATATGTCAATACCATTTTTCTCATATAACCAAACTGTATTAATTAGAATTTGATTAAAATTAACATGCAGACGGTTTTCTATTTTATACTTTTATCCCTTCTGAATAGAATATGAACTTTATTGATATTGCAAAGGTGCTTCTGAAAAGGCCCCTTTACCAGTGTACTGCCAAATTTTCCTTATTTATTTGTCCAATTTCTATAATTTCATTGTCTGATATATGATGTGAAGGTAAACCCAAGGCCATGGTTGACAGACAATGGGATAGGCCTTTTTGAAACTCCTGTAAAAGTGTTTTTTTTTCAAATATACTTCTTATTTTACTCATAAAACAGTTATGTACAAGGAGAACAAAATCTGTACAAGAAAAGATAAGAATATACAGACATTGTAGCACCTATCTTATTGCAGTTACAGCTACAATAAATTCTTAATATGGAGTTATCAATTCACTTTTTTCATCTCTAATGAGCAAAACCCCTTCACCCTTGAGTTGGGCACAAAGCTCATCCATCCACAGCCCTTGAAAGGAAGAACAATGCCACCAGAGTCCTAAAAAACACACTTACAACACAATTTCCATAAAGAGAACATAACAACAATATGGATACAATGCCACAAGCCTTGATAAGGTGACTGATGAAAGAGTTAGTCCCCAAGAACAGTTGCTCTCCAATGAATGGTACCCTGGATCATTTCAGAGAACCTTTGCTATGCTAATTTCCAACATTGACAAGAAAACCGACACTCCCAAAGAATGCATTTGGCAGCTTCATCTTGGGGCGGAAAATGCATTTATCATCTGTGAAATTACTCTTCACCAACCTGGGGCACATAAAAGTTTTAAACGGTTTACCATGCGGGGCACATCAAATTGGTTACCACTGAGGGCATAGAATGAGTCCAAATGGAGTCCAATAGACTTTATTTGCCCAAATTAACCCTAGCCAATCCAGAAGAAAAAAAATAAAATAAAATAAAAATCAAGGAATCGCTCAGGAAGCGTTTTCGAGAGCGATTTTTTTGCCCGGGATCGCTCAGGAATCGATCCAGAAGCGTAGATTCCGGAGCGATTCTGGATCGATTCCTAAAATTCCAGGGAGCATTTTTTTCTCCAAGGAAACGCGAATTACAAAATCGATTCCGGGAGGAATCGCGATTCTGGAATCGATTCCTCATCGATTCCTTCCGGATCGCGAATTGGGATCGATTCGTGGGGGTGCAGAGTGATTCCCAACAGCGTAGCATAAAACATCCATACATTATATGATTCATCTGTATAGCTCATGAAATGAAAACGCAATTTCCCAGCACCAAAACTATAATAAAGAATACAAGCAACTGCAATAATTTAACACAAAAGAGCAACATTGGTGTCTGCAATAAATTAAGAAATGCAATTCTCCGTAGTTAAAACTTATAACTCAAGCACATCATCATTGATACCGCAGAAGCAATCCTTAGTGTATGGGTTCAACAAGTCAACACTAGTATTCAACCTCCAGCGTTTAGCTGCAATAAAGGCCATTGATTGATTCTATAGGTTTCTATAGGCAACCAACAAACTAAACAACACTTTCCTTTCGAGTTTCAACTCTCTAATCATGCGAGTTGTTTTCCAACACTACAATCAACTAGTGGTCACCCACATTCATCCAACATACCATACAAACAACAATGCTTTTCTCCAATCAACCAAAAGAAATGAACATATACAACGCTTTCAATTTCTTCCTCTTTGGTTTTTTGATGATTAAGTTTTAAGAATGCTTGGAACATGAAGAAACAACCATCTTCCTTGACATAACAGTAAGCATCAATAGCAGCCACTAGACAGAAGCAATAACAAGCTTGTATAATTGGTAGCTGGCCACAAAAGTCTGCAGAAAACGAACCAAAATGATGACTTTTTAGCAACAATGTGCTATTATCATAATTATCAATTTCTTTAAGATAAAAACAACATCATCTTCCAGCAGTGGTCTCTTTAATGTGTCATTTTAACTTTACATGAAAGAAACAACTAAGTACTCAGAAGTGGCAAATTCAATAACAATGGTAAGGAATGACCTCAAATAAGGAGAAATACTATGTCTGACAGTAGGAGTAGGAAAATCTCCACTTGGAAGAGTTTTTCTTGAAATATTTCCAAATCTTGACATTTTGCAATGAACAACAACAGAAAGTCAACTTTCACAACAATTGTAAAACCACACAAGTATCCAACATATGTAAAAAAATTGTTCCAAATACATAATAATTTTTGTTAGCACACACAAAAAAACAAATCACCTCAACATTTGTCAGCATCCTTTCATCGACTACAGTGTCTATGTGGCAAAGCCATAAAACCTACGCTGTTGGGAGCGGGAGCGAAGCGGGGAGCGAGGAGCGGGAGTGGGAGCGAAAAGTGAAATTTTCAAAAGCTTCCGTGTCGGGAGCGTTTTTAATATAATATATATTTTAATATATTTTGATGCATATAAATTAAAAAAAACATGTATTATGCCAAATTAGCTATAGAAAACATCAAAACATAGATATTCATATAACCATTTAGTACACATTGATACAACATCACTCATCTAGGACATCTCAGAAGATTTTCTGGAATGACATAGCTATGGCAATGACCATTTGCAAGTGATGTCTTTAAATCCAATATCAAACTTGCAAAGATATTAAGTTATTGTTAAGATTTACTTTGTCAAACAAACTCTATGATTGAATTTTTGTAACAAAAGTTGAATTTTTGTAAGGGAAGTACAAATGTGTGGCCGATGGCATCAACTTTAAGACAATGCTGCATGTATTTGACCCTCATATGTCAATACCATTTTTCTCATATAACCAAACTGTATTAATTAGAATTTGATTAAAATTAACATGCAGACGGTTTTCTATTTTATACTTTTATCCCTTCTGAATAGAATATGAACTTTATTGATATTGCAAAGGTGCTTCTGAAAAGGCCCCTTTACCAGTGTACTGCCAAATTTTCCTTATTTATTTGTCCAATTTCTATAATGTCATTGTCTGATATATGATGTGAAGGTAAACCCAAGGCCATGGTTGACAGACAATGGGATAGGCCTTTTTGAAACTCCTGTAAAAGTGTTTTTTTTCAAATATACTTCTTATTTTACTCATAAAACAGTTATGTACAAGGAGAACAAAATCTGTACAAGAAAAGATAAGAATATACAGACATTGTAGCACCTATCTTATTGCAGTTACAGCTACAATAAATTCTTAATATGGAGTTATCAATTCACTTTTTTCATCTCTAATGAGCAAAACCCCTTCACCCTTGAGTTGGGCACAAAGCTCATCCATCCACAGCCCTTGAAAGGAAGAACAATGCCACCAGAGTCCTAAAAAACACACTTACAACACAATTTCCATAAAGAGAACATAACAACAATATGGATACAATGCCACAAGCCTTGATAAGGTGACTGATGAAAGAGTTAGTCCCCAAGAACAGTTGCTCTCCAATGAATGGTACCCTGGATCATTTCAGAGAACCTTTGCTATGCTAATTTCCAACATTGACAAGAAAACCGACACTCCCAAAGAATGCATTTGGCAGCTTCATCTTGGGGCGGAAAATGCATTTATCATCTGTGAAATTACTCTTCACCAACCTGGGGCACATAAAAGTTTTAAACGGTTTACCATGCGGGGCACATCAAATTGGTTACCACTGAGGGCATAGAATGAGTCCAAATGGAGTCCAATAGACTTTATTTGCCCAAATTAACCCTAGCCAATCCAGAAGAAAAAAAATAAAATAAAATAAAAATCAAGGAATCGCTCAGGAAGCGTTTTCGAGAGCGATTTTTTTGCCCGGGATCGCTCAGGAATCGATCCAGAAGCGTAGATTCCGGAGCGATTCTGGATCGATTCCTAAAATTCCAGGGAGCATTTTTTTCTCCAAGGAAACGCGAATTACAAAATCGATTCCGGGAGGAATCGCGATTCTGGAATCGATTCCTCATCGATTCCTTCCGAATCGCGAATTGGGATCGATTCGTGGGGGTGCAGAGTGATTCCCAACAGCGTAGCATAAAACATCCATACATTATATGATTCATCTGTATAGCTCATGAAATGAAAACGCAATTTCCCAGCACCAAAACTATAATAAAGAATACAAGCAACTGCAATAATTTAACACAAAAGAGCAACATTGGTGTCTGCAATAAATTAAGAAATGCAATTCTCCGTAGTTAAAACTTATAACTCAAGCACATCATCATTGATACCGCAGAAGCAATCCTTAGTGTATGGGTTCAACAAGTCAACACTAGTATTCAACCTCCAGCGTTTAGCTGCAATAAAGGCCATTGATTGATTCTATAGGTTTCTATAGGCAACCAACAAACTAAACAACACTTTCCTTTCGAGTTTCAACTCTCTAATCATGCGAGTTGTTTTCCAACACTACAATCAACTAGTGGTCACCCACATTCATCCAACATACCATACAAACAACAATGCTTTTCTCCAATCAACCAAAAGAAATGAACATATACAACGCTTTCAATTTCTTCCTCTTTGGTTTTTTGATGATTAAGTTTTAAGAATGCTTGGAACATGAAGAAACAACCATCTTCCTTGACATAACAGTAAGCATCAATAGCAGCCACTAGACAGAAGCAATAACAAGCTTGTATAATTGGTAGCTGGCCACAAAAGTCTGCAGAAAACGAACCAAAATGATGACTTTTTAGCAACAATGTGCTATTATCATAATTATCAATTTCTTTAAGATAAAAACAACATCATCTTCCAGCAGTGGTCTCTTTAATGTGTCATTTTAACTTTACATGAAAGAAACAACTAAGTACTCAGAAGTGGCAAATTCAATAACAATGGTAAGGAATGACCTCAAATAAGGAGAAATACTATGTCTGACAGTAGGAGTAGGAAAATCTCCACTTGGAAGAGTTTTTCTTGAAATATTTCCAAATCTTGACATTTTGCAATGAACAACAACAGAAAGTCAACTTTCACAACAATTGTAAAACCACACAAGTATCCAACATATGTAAAAAAATTGTTCCAAATACATAATAATTTTTGTTAGCACACACAAAAAAACAAATCACCTCAACATTTGTCAGCATCCTTTCATCGGCTACAGTGTCTATGTGGCAAAGCCATAAAACCTACGCTGTTGGGAGCGGGAGCGAAGCGGGGAGCGAGGAGCGGGAGTGGGAGCGAAAAGTGAAATTTTCAAAAGCTTCCGTGTCGGGAGCGTTTTTAATATAATATATATTTTAATATATTTTGATGCATATAAATTAAAAAAAACATGTATTATGCCAAATTAGCTATAGAAAACATCAAAACATAGATATTCATATAACCATTTAGTACACATTGATACAACATCACTCATCTAGGACATCTCAGAAGATTTTCTGGAATGACATAGCTATGGCAATGACCATTTGCAAGTGATGTCTTTAAATCCAATATCAAACTTGCAAAGATATTAAGTTATTGTTAAGATTTACTTTGTCAAACAAACTCTATGATTGAATTTTTGTAACAAAAGTTGAATTTTTGTAAGGGAAGTACAAATGTGTGGCCGATGGCATCAACTTTATGACAATGCTGCATGTATTTGACCCTCATATGTCAATACCATTTTTCTCATATAACCAAACTGTATTAATTAGAATTTGATTAAAATTAACATGCAGACGGTTTTCTATTTTATACTTTTATCCCTTCTGAATAGAATATGAACTTTATTGATATTGCAAAGGTGCTTCTGAAAAGGCCCCTTTACCAGTGTACTGCCAAATTTTCCTTATTTATTTGTCCAATTTCTATAATGTCATTGTCTGATATATGATGTGAAGGTAAACCCAAGGCCATGGTTGACAGACAATGGGATAGGCCTTTTTGAAACTCCTGTAAAAGTGTTTTTTTTCAAATATACTTCTTATTTTACTCATAAAACAGTTATGTACAAGGAGAACAAAATCTGTACAAGAAAAGATAAGAATATACAGACATTGTAGCACCTATCTTATTGCAGTTACAGCTACAATAAATTCTTAATATGGAGTTATCAATTCACTTTTTTCATCTCTAATGAGCAAAACCCCTTCACCCTTGAGTTGGGCACAAAGCTCATCCATCCACAGCCCTTGAAAGGAAGAACAATGCCACCAGAGTCCTAAAAAACACACTTACAACACAATTTCCATAAAGAGAACATAACAACAATATGGATACAATGCCACAAGCCTTGATAAGGTGACTGATGAAAGAGTTAGTCCCCAAGAACAGTTGCTCTCCAATGAATGGTACCCTGGATCATTTCAGAGAACCTTTGCTATGCTAATTTCCAACATTGACAAGAAAACCGACACTCCCAAAGAATGCATTTGGCAGCTTCATCTTGGGGCGGAAAATGCATTTATCATCTGTGAAATTACTCTTCACCAACCTGGGGCACATAAAAGTTTTAAACGGTTTACCATGCGGGGCACATCAAATTGGTTACCACTGAGGGCATAGAATGAGTCCAAATGGAGTCCAATAGACTTTATTTGCCCAAATTAACCCTAGCCAATCCAGAAGAAAAAAAATAAAATAAAATAAAAATCAAGGAATCGCTCAGGAAGCGTTTTCGAGAGCGATTTTTTTGCCCGGGATCGCTCAGGAATCGATCCAGAAGCGTAGATTCCGGAGCGATTCTGGATCGATTCCTAAAATTCCAGGGAGCATTTTTTTCTCCAAGGAAACGCGAATTACAAAATCGATTCCGGGAGGAATCGCGATTCTGGAATCGATTCCTCATCGATTCCTTCCGGATCGCGAATTGGGATCGATTCGTGGGGGTGCAGAGTGATTCCCAACAGCGTAGCATAAAACATCCATACATTATATGATTCATCTGTATAGCTCATGAAATGAAAACGCAATTTCCCAGCACCAAAACTATAATAAAGAATACAAGCAACTGCAATAATTTAACACAAAAGAGCAACATTGGTGTCTGCAATAAATTAAGAAATGCAATTCTCCGTAGTTAAAACTTATAACTCAAGCACATCATCATTGATACCGCAGAAGCAATCCTTAGTGTATGGGTTCAACAAGTCAACACTAGTATTCAACCTCCAGCGTTTAGCTGCAATAAAGGCCATTGATTGATTCTATAGGTTTCTATAGGCAACCAACAAACTAAACAACACTTTCCTTTCGAGTTTCAACTCTCTAATCATGCGAGTTGTTTTCCAACACTACAATCAACTAGTGGTCACCCACATTCATCCAACATACCATACAAACAACAATGTTTTTCTCCAATCAACCAAAAGAAATGAACATATACAACGCTTTCAATTTCTTCCTCTTTGGTTTTTTGATGATTAAGTTTTAAGAATGCTTGGAACATGAAGAAACAACCATCTTCCTTGACATAACAGTAAGCATCAATAGCAGCCACTAGACAGAAGCAATAACAAGCTTGTATAATTGGTAGCTGGCCACAAAAGTCTGCAGAAAACGAACCAAAATGATGACTTTTTAGCAACAATGTGCTATTATCATAATTATCAATTTCTTTAAGATAAAAACAACATCATCTTCCAGCAGTGGTCTCTTTAATGTGTCATTTTAACTTTACATGAAAGAAACAACTAAGTACTCAGAAGTGGCAAATTCAATAACAATGGTAAGGAATGACCTCAAATAAGGAGAAATACTATGTCTGACAGTAGGAGTAGGAAAATCTCCACTTGGAAGAGTTTTTCTTGAAATATTTCCAAATCTTGACATTTTGCAATGAACAACAACAGAAAGTCAACTTTCACAACAATTGTAAAACCACACAAGTATCCAACATATGTAAAAAAATTGTTCCAAATACATAATAATTTTTGTTAGCACACACAAAAAAACAAATCACCTCAACATTTGTCAGCATCCTTTCATCGGCTACAGTGTCTATGTGGCAAAGCCATAAAACCTACGCTGTTGGGAGCGGGAGCGAAGCGGGGAGCGAGGAGCGGGAGTGGGAGCGAAAAGTGAAATTTTCAAAAGCTTCCGTGTCGGGAGCGTTTTTAATATAATATATATTTTAATATATTTTGATGCATATAAATTAAAAAAAACATGTATTATGCCAAATTAGCTATAGAAAACATCAAAACATAGATATTCATATAACCATTTAGTACACATTGATACAACATCACTCATCTAGGACATCTCAGAAGATTTTCTGGAATGACATAGCTATGGCAATGACCATTTGCAAGTGATGTCTTTAAATCCAATATCAAACTTGCAAAGATATTAAGTTATTGTTAAGATTTACTTTGTCAAACAAACTCTATGATTGAATTTTTGTAACAAAAGTTGAAATTTTGTAAGGGAAGTACAAATGTGTAGCCGATGGCATCAACTTTAAGACAATGCTGCATGTATTTGACCCTCATATGTCAATACCATTTTTCTCATATAACCAAACTGTATTAATTAGAATTTGATTAAAATTAACATGCAGACGGTTTTCTATTTTATACTTTTATCCCTTCTGAATAGAATATGAACTTTATTGATATTGCAAAGGTGCTTCTGAAAAGGCCCCTTTACCAGTGTACTGCCAAATTTTCCTTATTTATTTGTCCAATTTCTATAATGTCATTGTCTGATATATGATGTGAAGGTAAACCCAAGGCCATGGTTGACAGACAAAGGGATAGACCTTTTTGAAACTCCTGTAAAAGTGTTTTTTTTTCAAATATACTTCTTATTTTACTCATAAAACAGTTATGTACAAGGAGAACAAAATCTGTACAAGAAAATATAAGAATCTACAGACATTGTAGCAGCTATCTTATTGCAGTTACAACTACAATAAATTCTGAATATGGAGTTATCAATTCACTTTTTTCATCTCTAATGAGCAACACCCCTTCACCCTTGAGTTGGGCACAAAGCTCATCCATCCACAGCCCTTGAAAGGAAGAACAATGCCACTAGAGTCCTCAAAAACACACTTACAACACAATTTCCATAAAGAGAACATAACAACAATATGGATACAATGCCACAAGCCTTGATAAGGTGACTGATGAAAGAGTTAGTCCCCAAGAACAGTTGCTCTCCAATGAATGGTACCCTGGATCATTTCAGAGAACCTTTGCTATGCTAATTTCCAACATTGACAAGAAAACTGACACTCCCAAAGAATGCATTTGGCAGCTTCATCTTGGGGCGGAAAATGCATTTATCATCTATGAAATTACTCTTCACCAACCTAGGGCACATAAAAGTTTTAAACGGTTTACCATGCGGGGCACATCAAATTGGTTACCACTGAGGGCATAGAATGAGTCCAAATGGAGTCCAATAGACTTTATTTGCCCAAATTAACCCTAGCCAATCCCGAAGAAAAAAAATAAAATAAAATAAAAATCAAGGAATCGCTCAGGAAGCGTTTTCGGGAGCGATGTTTTTGCCCGGGATCGCTCAGGAATCGATCCAGAAGCGTAGATTCCGGAGCGATTCTGGATCGATTCCTAAAATTCCAGGGAGCATTTTTTTCTCCAAGGAAGCGTGAATTACAAAATCGATTCCGGGAGGAATCGCGATTCTGGAATCGATTCCTCATCGATTCCTTCCCGATCGCGAATTGGGATCGATTCGTGGGGGTGCAGAGCGATTCCCAATAGCGTAGCATAAAACATCCATACATTATATGATTCATCTGTATAGCTCATGAAATGAAAACGCAATTTCCCAGCACCAAAACTATAATAAAGAATACAAGCAACTGCAATAATTTAACACAAAAGAGCAACATTGGTGTCTGCAATAAATTAAGAAATGCAATTCTCCATAGTTAAAACTTATAACTCAAGCACATCATCATTGATACCGCAGAAGCAATCCTTAGTGTATGGGTTCAACAAGTCAACACTAGTATTCAACCTCCAGCGTTTAGCTGCAATAAAGGCCATTGATTGATTCTCCTTAGGATGACTGACAAAGGTCTACCCATGATTACAATCAATGGCTAAAAACATAATCTATGGCAACAATATCCCCACAAAGTGGCAAAAAACATAATCCATGGCAACAATATCACCACCATTGATCTAGCTCTGACGCCTTGTTGATTGTATGAGACAGCACATAAAAAGAGAACTGATGAAGGAAAAGAAGGCAAATACGAACTTAGAAAAGAAGAGAAGGAGAATACGATGATTGATCAGTTCATTGATCATTATGAATTGATTGTCTTACATAAATCCACGCACAAAATTGATAACCACTTGAAAGGAAGAAGTGAAATAAATCTAATGAGACTTCAATTTATAAAACATTATTAACAAGTTCAACAAAATTTAATTACTCACTAACATTTGTTGCATACTAAAACTCAATCATAACCCTCATGTCTAATTAAATGACCATCATTTGTAATAGTTTTCACAGAGACAATTGCGTTTTTTACAGTTGACAGGGACTTGCAGCTTTGCTGCTATTAATCATGTTATATATATATCTATTCAATACAAAATAATTTAAATTTTAAACACCAAAGCTGATGCATTTCGGAAATTGGGGGCCACACAAGGGAGAGGTGGCAGAAGTGTTTGGCCTTCAAAGATGGGGAGTTAATTTGACTATTGGAATTTTGTTGGTGCTTTGAAGTTGTTGTGCGATTTGATAACCAGATGCTGCAATTCAATTCCAGAGTGGGAAACTATCTTTTTAAGTTTTGAAATCTGAGGCTATTGATTCACAGGAGATTTTGTTTTCCTAGTGCTAATCTCCGGAGTTTTGGGGATCCCTTATGACTCATATCCATGTTTGGCCATTATTTTGCATACACACAGTCTAAAGGGAAAGACATCAAACAGTGCTCCTGATCAAATAGTACCCACCTGACCAACCCGTTGACATGGAATACTATACTACGCTTCATGATTTGCTCAGGTGTCAAAAGTTCAGTCCTTTTATATTTGGATTCAAAACTTTTCGTGGACAAGAATATTCGGGGGAAGGGGGTGAGAGATTGGTTTTAATTTCTTCCATGACTTGCAGAGTTTTTTTCTTGACTTGACTTGTATAGGGACTTTTCTTGACGGATATGTTGCAAGATCACCCTTATTTGGTTTCCCTTCTGTTTTCCCGTGCTCATTGCGTGGATCTAGGTAAGGTTCTTTGTGACAATACACCAAATTTTTGGCAACAACTTTGCTGTAAATTCACAACCTGCTCTATCTCCACCAAGATAGGACATGGTTTTATGGACTTTGACACTTCATCACACTCGAAACTTCTCCACTTTACAGGTAAGTTAGGGATTGCAAATGGGTAAGACCTTGCATCCCACTTGAATTCGACACAGATGGCATCGTGACAATGTAGTTTCAACTCGTTGTTCTGTTCCTCCTTTTACTGGAGGTTGTTCAATCTCTGTCATGTCATGGATGGAAGTTCTAGGTATTGATGGAAAAATTTAAGTTAACCCCCTCACTATTTCAATTGGAAGACTTTGCAAGATCTCATTGGAAATATTTATTGCTACAGGGTTTGATGATTGAGTATGCCCTGTAGCTCATTGTTTCCTAAGTAGTCGATGAACTGGACCACAAATGGGGCATTCCATTTTGCGACAATGTTGGTGATGACGTAGAAAAGTCCAAGATCCATTGTAACATGGATAACGGCAATCTCTTTCATCGCATTGAGTTATGTGTGCCCGCAACTGTTCCGCTGTTTGACAATGGTGAGTTTGACATTGGCTTTCTGAAGCTAAACATTTACTAGCATGGCACAAAGAGAGTAGCCAACATTGTTGTTTGAGATATTGCAACCTACATACTTCGGCATCAAAAGTTTGGTTGGACATTTCTCGCAGTTAAAAGTATCTTCAACTAAATTTTCACCTCTTGTTTGAGATGTTGCAGGGAACATCGACCCATTCCAGAAACTTCTCGAGGAGGCTGATGTTGTTGAGTATGTCTTGAGCTAGTACTTGCTGTAGACCTTGGTTGTGTGGCTGTTGGTACTGTACCAAAGTTGGAACTTGAATTTTTTCCACAGACAACTCTTGCTTCCCTAACAAGCTTGTTTCCCGTCTAACTCGAGAAGCAATATCATTAAATTTTTTCCACAGACAACCCTTGCTTCCCTAACAAGCTTGTTTCCCGTCTAACTCGAGAAGCAATATCATTAAAACCATTATTAGATAAGACTTGCTGTCGCTCTTGAGGCAATAATGCATGTAGCTCCTTCAATGTTTTTAGATAGTTGTGGATTCATCTTATGGGAATTCAGTGAGTTATCATTCAATAATCGAGGTTGCTTACTCGGGTGGACTGAAACATCTTTTCTGACAACTCTTTTAGGATGTTTCCTTCTGAGGTGATTCAATGCTTCCTTGATATTCTACAAAGACTAATGATTTAGACTGATTTGATTGGGCGAATTGAAGTGAGTGCCATCAGGATCCATGGAGGATCCGGGTTCCCCTAAGCCTGGGTTGTTTCTTTCTGCTTTCCCTTTAGGAGGAGATTCAAAGCTCAATCCAAGTTCCAGTAAGCGGACATTATCTGAGACCAAAGTATTGAGTTGGGAGGATCAGAACCTCAAGGTCCTAGTCCTAATCATAAATCATGGGAATTGGAATTGATACTCCTACACCAAATCACGGGAATTGGAATTGATACTCCTACACCAAATGATACTAATAGCAGGATTAAATGATGGGAATTGGAATCGATACTCCTACATAATCAAATGATAGTAACAGAAGTGCAAACAATGAAGGTCCAGAGAATTCAATCACATATTTTTCCAAAAGGACTCTTAACCGGTTGTTGAGAAAGCTTTAAAAGAATTGTGCATGCATGAACAGGAGGGAGAACATGTCAAAGTCAAGAGGAACCTTGACTGTTTGGTGGGCAGGAAGAAACTGCTTCTGCATCTCTTGTCCACTCTGTACGCTCGGATAGGCGAAATTCCTACGTGGGGTTTATGCATCCTAAGCCTCAATATTGCATATGAATCTTGGGTTCGAATCAATTTGCAGAGATTGCTTGGAGTATGTGAATCTGCTTTAGGTTGGATTATGGATGTTTTGGGAATTTTGGTGTTGCTATATGCTTGTCTGTCATATTTTTTCGTATGGAGTATTTTCATAGTTGGAGAAGACATTCCTTTGAATATATAGAAGGGTTGAAAAAGGTGGCTTTTGTGTTAAGGTAGCTTCATGAGGGGGTTGTATTGAAATTGTCAATTTTAATTTTTGTATGAGATTTAATATGCAATTAACCATGTATACCAAATTTGTATTTCGTAACCATATGAAGGAAAGACTACATCATGCTAGGATTGTATTTGAAATTATCAATTTTAACTTTTGTACGAGACTTAATTTGCAATTAACCTTGTGTATAGAATTTATATTTCGTAACCATACGAAGAAAAGACTACAACGTGAGGGGATTGTATTTGAAATTATCAATTTTAAGTTTTGTATGAGATTTAATATGCAGTTAACCACGTATATCAAATTTGTATTTCGTAACCTATGAAGAAAAGACTACAATATTTTCCTCTCTGGAGCATCATTTCCTTGTTGTGGTTATGGGCAAGATGGACGCTTTAGTTAAATCATCTTTATAAAGTATGAGATATTTATAAGGGTTTTGACTTCCTGCACGTTGTTTCATTCATATACTTAAAAGAAATGGCATATAATTTACAAGTTCATTAATAACAGTACCGAATATTGTATTCCTCTTTTACTATAGACAGCCTGTTATTCTTGCAACTTATTTCGATGGCAATTTCAGTGTAGATTTTATTAGCAAAAGATACATGGCTGCGAGCCCACTAGGAGATGCAAAATATTGGACTCTGCTGTGGATGAGTCTAATTGAATATGGGTATGCTTCTCGTGTCAAGAGTATTGGCTCACACATTGACCGTAGATTGCCCTTGTCTCTCCTCCAGAACATTCAAAGACCATTGATCAACGGGGATGCTCCATGACATTCAAAGGGCAAAAATAGTCTATGGAATGCTATCTCTCCCAATCGTTAGCAAAAGATACATGGCTGCGAGGCTACTAGGAGATGCAATATATTGGACTCTATTGTGGATAAGTCTAATTGAATATGGGTATGCTTCTCGTGTCAAGAGTATTAGCTCACACATTGACCATAGATTGCCCTTGTGTCTCCTCCATAACATTCAAAGACCATTAATCAACGGGGATGCTCCATAACATTCAAAGACCATTGGGGCAAAAATAGTCTATGGAATGCTATCTCTCCTAATCATTTTCATGTATAGCTCAAAGTGTTGCTTCAATATTGCTGACTTATAGATGGACTTTTTACTAAAAATGCATGAGCAGTGGCATAGGTTGTATGACATTATTAAGATGTGATGCTCAGGACATCATCTTCTTTTGAAATTCTAGACTTGATTCCAATTCTCCTGCCATACAATGAATTTCCTCGAGTAGCTGTTTTCTTGGCTTGAAATGTGATTATCTATGCGTATTTGAATAGGCAAATGAGATAAGAACTACTGTGGAAGTCAACATTTTAGCTAAAGGCTCCTACAAAGGTATAAATTATTTACGCATGCCACAGAACACCATAGCATTAGGAGGCCAACAAGTAATTTTTATCTCTTCTAACAGCTTCCATGGTTCAAAAATGTTTCCCTACCCTGCAACAGAACTCTGAGCCTCAAAAAGTTTCCCTGCCCTACAACAGTGATCTAACAGAATTCTATTCTAATGACTCGTTACACACATTTCATGTACAGACTCAACCTATGGAAATAAATTAATTGTCCGTCATTCCTCACCACTGCGAAAGGAACCATGTCAAAATTATTTGCAAAAGCCCTTGTGTATCAAAGGGTTGTTGATTTCAAAAGATCTACTGGCTCTTTGTAGGCAACGAACTTCTAGGAAATGATATCTAGCTTTGTCTCTGAAGGCTTGTTCTATGCTGCTTGGGCCAAGAAGACTAAAGCTAGTGTCCACGTGGGGGGGGCTTACTGTGCCAGACTAGTAGGGCTTGTCTCTTAAGGCTTTCACTTAAAACAAATTAGAAGGACATTTTCGCACGCCGGAAACAATCTTTTTTATTTTGGATAACTTATACCTTTAAAGATTTCCAAGAGTATGTTTTGCATCCTCCAGATCACACCTCTAATTATAAAGCCAGGGGGACTGAATTGCAATGGATTTATGGAAAGAAAAGCATGTGATGTGGTGTAACAAATTGTATGAACACTAGAAGCAAACAAGGAACATGGTTGATTTAAGAATGTCCTCATAAAGATGCGGTATTCTCGGAAGTTAATTTTGAGACAAATTTTGTACTATAAATCTGTGTACTTTTGGAATATGATTATCCGAGTTTAGTGGAAATTTCTCATCTTCTTGAGCATGGGTTCTTCGGAACACCAATGTTCTAGACTCTCCACGAGCATATGAATCTGCCATTATATCTCTTTTTTCTTTTTCGTTTTCTTTTTTTCTCTTTTAGCAAAGGTCGAGCTATCTAACAACTTGTAGGAAATGGTAAGCCTTCTGGCACTGTCCTCCGCTAAATGAGAGTTATTTGTTTCTATGGTAATATTTACTGTAGGGTAGTAGTGAAAGTTCAAATGCATATGTTATGAAGAATTGTATTTCGTGAATGAGAAACAGATTACAACGAGACTTAAAATCCACTGAGCTGCCACCTTGCCAAACATAGCCAAGAAGGGTTCACACATCGACACAAGCCCTAGCAATAGAGAACTTCAATGTTGTTGAATATCTTCGATTTGCCACCTTTCCAAACATAGCCAAGAAGGGTTCACACATCGGCACAACCCTAGCAATAGAGAACTTCAATGTTCTTGAATATCTTCAATTTGATATTGTTTTGAACAACAAACTTTACCATTGGAAGATGGAATTTCTCCTAGTTAAAGAGGCTGGAGTCACTGTTGAAAGCAGACTGGCACCTTCTTTCTTTTCTAAATGGCACCTACAAAGAGAACGGAAAACTTTGTTGAGGTTTATGCCAAAAATTAGCAAGCTACCTTGCATTCCTAAGAAAACCATTTAACATGCAAAGGGAGTGTAGTGGTGCCTTAACTGTTAAAATATGGCTTAGCAACATCCATCCCAGCAAAAGAGATTTCAGATATCTAGCTTTCCAATATAATCCACATATCTTAAGGCCTGGGCCTGCCTTTTACTAAAATCAATCCACCTAAATTATGCTGTAATTATAAACCTAGGAAACTGAATTGCAATGGATTCATGCCTTAAAAAATAGCTGAGTAATTAATATCTTCTCATCGTACAGCATTCCACTAATACGATGCTTGAACTTATAATTACTTAAAAGTCATGGTTGACATGTGACAAAGTTGACAATCCTGCAAGTATTCCTGATCGGCCTTGAATATGCGTTAAAAGTTTGACTTCTAACTCTCCTATGATTTTCTTCCAATCCTAGGCTTAAACCTGAATTATTTTACATTAGCAGGTTCCTTTAGCATACACAGCAGGAAATCACTTGAATAAAAAAGTAGGCACCGACATATCAAATAAATGTGCTCTCATCTTGGACCTGTTATGAATTCCTTGCTTCCCATGGCAAGGATTGCTTTCTCCCGATTATCAATTCCAGCCCCAAGTCCCCAAGTCTCAAATTGGTAAATCATCACGGGTAAGATGGGAATTAAAATGGATAAAACATTGTTCGACATTCTCCACACGTAGGGAATGTGGAATATTTAAAGAACACCTTTCGAGATTATAATGAGAAATTGGAAGAGATCTTATCGGAGAGGAGAATATTGTTACTTTTGAGGCCATATCCAATCCAACTCCAAAAGAAAGATAGTCAGCCTGAAGAGAATATTGTTACTTTTGAGGCCATATCCAATCCAACTCCAAAGAAAGATAGTCGGTATGAAGGACGTTGTTATGCCCAAGAAACGGAAGTAAAAAAATGCTTCGATTTTAGTGCTGCCTCCATATTTGTAAGAGATTCAGTGTTAGAAGCTAGAAGCTCCATATTTACAAGAGATTCAGAGATTCAGTGTTCGAAGCTAGAAGCGCGGGCCTCCTGTTCGATTTTAGTGTTAATATTGTTGGCCTCCATTTGTAAGAGATGGAAGGCTCCAAAAATTGGCGTATGCCGCTGTGAGTGGCCAACACACGGTATTCTTTAGTAAAAGGCGAAAGAATAGTTCGCTTTGTGTCGACCACACGGCTCCGTAATCTTCCCTGTACCATCTTCGCTTACCTATACTTCCTTCTTTCTCTATTACAAATGCGCCCATCAATGTGGGACATCATTTAACACCTTTCTACCATCCTATGCTATCATATACAGCTTTTACATATTTTTCCAAGGCGTTGCCTGCTCCTTCATGCTCACTCCACCCTTGGAACAGATAACCATTAGAATACAGTGAAATAAACATCCCTGCGCTGAACTACATTAGTTTAGAAAACGTATACAGTGAAATAGAGATGCCCGAGCTCATCTTCTGTAGGCAATTTAAAAAACAAACATTGTTAGATTAGCAAGTTTCCTTGGATCAAAACCACAATCCATGTTAATAAGGTTGGGATCAAAAACACAATTTATATTTCTGTTGAGTTTTATACATTCATCTTCATTTTCATGTGATAATTCAATTAATTGGTACAGAAACGTGAGAGCAGATGCAATGCATGATCTTTGCTCCAGCAATTTATTATATATATTTTCAAATCTTTGGTAGTTTGTGACAGCAGCAGCATATCAATATTATATTTTCAAATCATTTGTAATTTGTAATTTGTGACAGCAGCATATCAATCTTTTGTAAATTGGGCTATGCTTGACAACAACATATCCATGAGAGCTAATGAAGGAGACTCGTATTCCTTTATTTCATGGATAGTAGATATCCATGAACTGCTGAAGACACAACCTTGAGGCTTTAACAAGAGTTGTAGCAGAATGTAAAATAATGTTAGAATCGGCAAAATGGAAACAGCAATGATCCATCCATCCATCATCATGAACTGTTTAATCTTTGTTAAATACCTGACTGTAGCTAGCTGGGACTATTTAATTGTATTTACTATGCACCAGCATGCTTGACAACAACATATATCCATCCATCCATCATCATGAACTGTTTAATCTTTGTTAAATACCTGACTGTAGCTAGCTGGGACTGTTTCATTGTATTTACTATGCACCGGCATGCTTGACAACGACATATATCCATCCATCCATCATCATGAACTGTTTAATCTTTGTTAAATACCTGACTGTAGCTAGCTGGGACTATTTAATTGTATTTACTATGCACCCGCATGCTTGACAACAACATATATCCATGAGCTAATGAAGGAGATCCATATTGGATACAACAAGAGTTGCAGCAAAATGCAATTTACATTTAAAATAAGTAAGTGTTCGAATCGGTCAAACTGAAACTACTACCAATCATCATTATTAGTGTTACATCCCCTCTGATTGGAACTGTAACTGATTACTTCGTTAAATACATCCTTGGCAAACCTTGCCACTGTTAACTGTAACACTAACAAATACAAAAGTGAAGAGCAATACAACAAGAGTTGCATATGATGTAATTTACAAGTCAGAATCGGTCAAATTGAAACACCAATGTTCATAAATGAAAGGTTACTATCCATCATCATATTCATTGGTTTTACATCCTGATTGGAACTGTAACTGATTGAAGGTCTAGTGAACTAAATCTTCACTTACTTCTCGCCCCAAATTTCACAAATTAATATTTAGCAGTCGCTCATCCTACCTCTACTTTGTTTGCCTCCTCGATTTCACAGAGGATGGAATTTCATTTTTGTTGTGTGAAGGATTTATTATACTCTAAGGCAACAAAGGATTTTGGGCAGAGGAAGATTTAGTTCACTCCGTTGTAAATCATGACGCTGGCCACTTGTCATGTGTCAAAATCTAATGTGTGGATTTGAATTCTGCTGCGGGTTTCATTTCATTGATTGAAGGTCTCATTGTGTTGGACAATATGAGATATCCAACCGCCCTCAAGACTTTAAGCCTTTCTTCCTTTTGATTTGATTTCACCGTATACTGAGAAACCGAGAACACCCATTAACAAGTGAGGTTTTAAGTCATTGGTATTCTCTGAACTGAGCTACACGAAATGCATCATTCAAAGAACTCGACTTTTTCTACATTACTATCTCTTCCACATCTTCAAATAAAATACTTTAACCCGTCTCTCATCTGTATACCCCACACACCCATACTTTAAAGTGATTGATTCGTCGGGTTGGTTACGGGCTGCCTTCGCTACCAACCAACCCACCAACCAGGTTGTCCACTTTGAAGGTTCATTAAACTTTGTGCACCTATCCAAGAAGCAATCAAACAATATGGTTTGAATAAAATCTAGGAAATAGAAGCTCTAAAATCCTATCAGGCATGAACCTTCTCGAGGCAATTATATATTTACATTGCAGTCCATATGCACTGATGGGCCTTGGGAAGGCACACCGACCATCGATCTTCGTTGGACCACCATCGGAGCTACTTCAACCATGCACTCGTCCATGACAATTTCCTAAATAAAATATAACATGTCAATTTGCCTCCAGGATTTCCAGTTGCTTACCCTGCTTTAGGCATTTGCAGAGGACATTTATTTTTGCATATTAACACCAACAATCGCTTACTTCTCGGCCCAAATTTCACAAATTAATATTTAGCAGTCGATCATCCTACCTCTACTTTGTTTGCCTCCTCGATTTCACAGAGGATCGAATTTCATTTTTGTTGTGTGAAGGATTTATTATACTATAAGGCAACAAAGGATTTTGGGCAGAGGAAGATTTAGTTCACTCCGTTGTAAAAATGCTTTGGGCTATATGACCTCCCCTTCTCAACTCATGAAGAATTTAAAAATGCTTTGGGCTATATGACCTCCCCTTCTCAACTCAAGAAGAATTTAAAAATGCGAAGAAGAATTTAAAAATGCGAAGAAGAATTTATGACCTCCCCTTCTCAACTCAAGAAGAATTTAAAAATGATCTGGGCTGCGACCTCCCCTTCTCAACTCAAGAAGAATTTAAAACTGCTCTGGGATTTTTGACCATTTTGAGTCTCAACTCAAGAGTTTAAAAAATGCTCTGGGCTTTGACAATTTTGAATGAGATGAGGAAAAAATGCTCTAGGCTTTGACCATTTTGAATGAAATGAGGCTGAGGCTCTTCGTTTGCAAGTTTGAGCTTGGATCGAAAAGCTTTAATCAGATTAGGGTCTTAGTTTGCCTGTTCGATCTCAGTGTTAGAAGCTCGTAGCGCGGGCCTTAAGCTTGTTCAAATTTAGTGTTAATATTGTTGGCCTCGTGTTAGAAGCTAAAAGCACGGGCCTTAAGCCTGTTCGATCTCAATGTTAGCAGGAGTTGGAAGCGAGGGCCTTAAGCTTGTTCAGCCTGTTAGTTTCTAGTGTTAGTATTGTTCAGTGTTAAAAGCTAGAAGCGCGGGACTTAAGCCTGGTCGACTCTAGTGTTAATATTGTCCATTTGTAAGAGAGTTAATATTGTTCAGTCTTAATATTGTCCATTTGTAAGAGATGGAAGGCTCCAAAAATTGGCTTATGCCGCTCGATTTTAGTTTTAATAATGTTGGCCTCCATTTGTAAGAGATGGAAGGCTCCAAAAATTGTCGTATGCCACTGTGAGTGGCCAACACACGGTATTCTTTAGTAAAAGGCGAAAGAATAGTTCGCTTTGTGTCGACCACACGGCTCCGTAATCATCACTGTACCATCTTCGCTTACCTATACTTCCTTCTTTCTCTTTTACAAATGCGCCCATCAATGTGGGACAGCATTTAACATCTGTATACCATCATCCTATCCTATCCCTAACATCTGTATACCATCATCCTATCCTATCCCTATCATAGTAACAGGTTTTACATATTTTTCCAAGGCGTTGCCTACTCCTTCATGCTCACTCCACCCTATAATACAACGGATAACCATTAGAATACAGTGAAATAGAGATCCCTGCGCCGAACTATATTAGTTTAGAAAATGTATACGGTGAAATAGAGATGCCTGAGCTCATCTTCTGTAAGCAATGTAAAAAACAAACATTGTTAGATCAAAACCACAATCCATGTCCATGTTAACAAGGTTGGGATCAAAAACATAATTTATATTTATGTTATATTCATTTTCATGTGACAATTCACTTAGTTGGTACAGAAAAGAGAGAAGATGCAATGGATGATCTTTTCTCCAGCAATTTATTACAGATATTTTCAAATCTTTGGTAATTTGTGACAGCAGCAGCATATCAATGTTATATTTTCAAATCATTTGTAATTTGTGACAGTAGCATATCAATCTTTTGTAAATTGGGCTATTCTTGACAACAACATATCCATGAGAGCTAATGAAGGAGACTCATATTCCTTTATAAATGCTTGACAACAACATATCCAACATATCCATGAACTGCTGAAGATACAACCTTGAGGCTATAACAAGAGTAGAGTTGTAGCAAAATGTAAAATAAATGTTAGAATCAGTCAAATGGAAACAACAATGATCCATTAGTTGTAATAACATCCATCATCATGTTAAACATCCTGATTGGAACTGTAACTGTTTAATTTGTTAAATACTTGACTGTAACTAGCCGTGACTATTTAATTGTATTTACTATGCATGAGTTTGCTTGACAACAACATATCCATGAGCTAATGAAGGAGATCCATATTGAATAGTATATCCATAACTGAACTCAACTGTTGTGAAGATATCACAAGAGTTGCAACAAAATGTAGTTTACATGTAAAATAAGTGTAAATTGAAACACCAATGTTCATAAATGAAATAAGTGTATATCCATCATCATCGTATTCATTAGTTTTACATCCCGATTGGAGCTATAACTCCTGCTTGCTACTTCCTTCGCAAACCCAACCATTGTAAACTGTAACACTAACCAAAACAAAACGGTCCATCCATCCATCATCATGTTAAATTTGGAACTGTAACTGTTTAATTTGTTAAATATCCGACTGTAACTAGTTGTGACTATTTAATTGTATTTACTATGCACGAGCATGCTTGACAACAACATATCCACGAGAGCTAATGAAGGATATCCATATTGGATAGTAGATTCACAACATGAACTGAACTGAACTGTTGTGAAGATATAACAAGAGTTGCGGAGTCAAGGATACGGTGATCTCTTGGTGAGGATAGATGGATTTCATTCCATCCACCCGGGTTCAATTCTGTTGAGACATCTTCTGGCGTGGATGACCGGCTGACGGTTTCCGTGTGTGTTAGCTTTCCTTGATTCCTTCGGAATAGCAAGAGGGTGATTTTTCAGCTGAAAAAAAAAAAAAAAAAAAAACAAAAACAATAACAAAAACCAAGAGTTGCAACAAAATGTAATTTACAAGTGTTGGAATCGGTCAAATTGAAACACTAATGCTCATAAATGAAATAACTGCCTTGAAGTTGCTATCCATCATATTCATCATTAGTTTTGCATACTGATTGGAACCGTAACTGATTACTTTGTTAAATACATCACTCCACTCCTGCTTGCTACTTGCACTGTCAACTGACACACTGACAAAAACAAAAGTAAAGAGAGAAATACAAGGTTTGGACCGTGCAGGCATTTTCTGTGTAAAGCTTGCCACTGAAAAAACACGGTTTAATTCTATGAAATAGAAGAACTCGCTTGCCAGTGGGAAAGATTATTGTTAGAGCGTAGAAATAATCATTTCCAGATAGAGGAAATCTCGCCTACCACCGATGGAACGATTTGATTAGGAATTATTTACTATAATTACGTTTTTTTTACGATGGAACGATCTGATTAGGATTTGCTATCATTACGTCTCTTTATGTTTGTGTGTGTGTTGGTTGGAGGCCGCGCGAACGCGAGCCCCCGCTGCCACAAATTATGACGTGCACTCTCCTCAGGGGGAGATGCTAGGAAGACCCCCCTCCCAAGTGCAATGGAGGTGGCCTCTCTAGGCCATCGGCCTTCCTCATCACCGATTGACCCCGCCCAGGTAAGTATGTCTTCCTATCCTCCTCCTTCCCCTTTTCTACTCTCCCTCTTCCCCTTTTCCATCCTCTTTTGCATGTGGGATAAATTCATCAAATTATAATCACTTTTACTCACTCTATTTTTCGTTCAACTCTATGCACCTACACAAAAGCAATAAAATAATATGGTTGGAACAAAATTTGAGAAAATAGAAGCTCTAAAATCCTATCAAGCATGAGCATTCCAAAGGACAATTAAATATTTATTATACAGCAATGCCCATGTATCGACGAGACTTGGGAAGGCCCACTGAACATTGATCTTTGTTGGACGACCATAACAGTAACAATGATCATTCATTCTTCAATGACAATTTCCCAAATGCTTCAAGTTCCAACATCAATTCTTCCCAATCCTTATTTGAAGTAGAGGCAAAAGTGGAAATCAAACCCTATCGATGTGAGATTGATGATGTTAAGATGAATCAATGAATGCAACAATTGTAAGTGTTTATTCCAATGTTCATAACATAGAAAATTAGCATAGTATATCATTTCCCAACTAACATTAGAGGGCCATGCCCAAAATTGGTAGGAAAGCCTCGCATAAGGTTGCTTAGGTTGGAGCATGATCCCCTAGTAACTAAGTGGGAGCTGTTCAAAATCCTCATTAAGTCTTAGTCTTACCCTATTAGGTATGAAGAGGATGAATGCATCCGTTCGCGTTACGTCCAATAGAAGAAAGAGTAGAGTGTACAAGAGTACGGCATTGAGTTCATAAAAAACAAGCCATTGTTTTGGGCATATGTCCCAAGAAATATGACGTACTCACCGAGTATCTGGGTGGTCTCCGTGGTCATTTAAGGAGGTAAGTGATGCTCTTTAAATGAAGTTGTCCAAGAATAGAATCTAGAGAATATGGTCAAGAATAAAGGACAACCATATGGTTCCAGACAGAAAGGTCACCAAGAGACTTTCAAGGAGGAGTCAAAATGTAAAGATAAGAGGACAACATCCATTGCACATCGGTGCAATGATCCAAACAACCCCTTTAACCATTGTAGTCTCATTGGACATGCTGAAGATGGGTGTTGGAAGCTAAATCTACAGTTGAATTCAGAGAACTGGAAGAAAGAGGGAAAGAAGAAGAACATGCTAGTTGTGGATCAAGGCAACTAGGTTGAGAGTAGCTCAGATATAGATGAAAATATTGTATGCACTACAATGTAGAAGGACACTCAGCGTAACTATCCTCCATTCCAAGGAAGAGAAGGAGATGACTAAGCTTCTCGATATCAAGATCCAAGTCAAGAAGACAGAGGTGGATGCTTTTTATTTCCAATTTGTAGGCCAAACTCATAGAAAATTATCTAGTAACTAATCTCGGGATGGGTAAACAAGGATGCAGAGCTTAGGATCAATACGTGGTGTAAGATCAAATTTAATGCAAGTGCAAAGTATATTGATGAATTGGTGGCAGATGTAGCACCATTAGATGTGTGTGGTGTACTGTTTGGAATCCCCTACATCTACATGTGGAGATAATGTCTTTCATCATCAATGCATGCAAAGGTGAATCCAAGATCTCTTTGACAAGTGTTTTATAAGCCAATAAATTGATAAGTTCAAGTAGAAAGTTTTTGTTACTCTTCTTCAGGCATAATCATAAAGGAGATGGATTGGTAAATGTAAAGGCATCTCTAGAGTGGTCTATTAAAGAGAAGAAACATCGGTTAGAGGAGCTCTTGCAGGCGTATAAAAAATTGTTTCAAGAGAATAAATGGTTACCACCTAAGCAAGAAGTTGAGAATGAGATACCTCTTTTGCCTAACTCCCCATTTCCGACATAGGGAACTCCCCATTTCCGACATAGGGCTATATAAACAAACCATATTGGAAGTGGATGAAGTGAATAAATAGTTGTAGCAGCGAGAAATTTGACCAAGAGCCTCACCTTGTAGGTCGCCTATAATCACATTACCCATGAAAGATGGGTCTTGGAGAATGTGTATTGACTACGAAGATTTGAATAAGATATCGCATGAGATTCCTTACCCTCTACCTGGGATTGATGGCTTGCTAGATCAGTTTTCGCATGCCAAGTATTTCACCAAGTTGGATCTCAAATTGGGATGAGTAAAAGGAGAAGGCACCTAGAACACCACCTTCAAGATGAGACAAGGTCTATATGAATAGTTGTAATGCCTTCTCATGCATTCCCATGCCTGGTAAAAATACCATCAAGGGACAAGATGCATCAATCATGGTTTTTGAAGAGCTCCAGGTACACTTTGGGATACTAGGGAGCATCATCTTAGGTAGAGATACTAGATTTCTTAGTGCCTTTTGGAGCACACCTTGGGAGAATATGGACATCTCACACCAAGTTGAAGAGATGTACAACTTCCCATCCATAGACACGTGGGTAGATAGAAATAGTGAAGATGATATTGGTTCAGATTTTGAGGAAAACTAGTGGAAAACTCTCAATGTGAAGAAAAACATCGCAAGGTTGTGAGCCAAGCTTCAAAAGTGCCGACCCCAAAAATTGCCATTCAAGGCCTCAAATGAGCTCTAAAAGATTCTATACACCAAATACCAAAGTGGGACCTACTCATAAAATGGACCTTACAAGCCAATAGCTCCATTTTTTCCACCCAAAAGGTATTAAAATATGCCCTGTAGCTCATTGGAAATATTTATTGCTACAGGGTTTGATGATTGAGTATGCCCTGTAGCTCATTGTTTCCTAAGTAGTCGATGAACTGGACCACAAATGGGGCATTCCATTTTGCGACAATGTTGGTGATGACTTAGAAAAGTCCAAGATCCATTGTAACATGGATAAGGGCAATCTCTTTCATCGCATTGAGTTATGTGTGCCCGCAACTGTTCCGTTGTTTGACAATGGTGAGTTTGACATTGGCTTTCTGAAGCTAAACATTTACTAGCATGGCACAAAGAGAGTAGCCAACATTGTTGTTTGAGATATTGCAACCTACATACTTCGGAATCAAAAGTTTGGTTGGACCTTTCTCGCAGTTAAAAGTATATTCAACTAATTTTTCACCTCTTGTTTGAGATGTTGCAAGGGACATCGACCCATTCCAGAAAATTCTCAAGGAGGCTGATGTTGTTGAGTATGTCTTGAGCTAGTACTTGCTGTAGACCTTGGTTGTGTGGTTGTTGGTACTGTACCAAAGTTGGAACTTGAATTTTTTCCACAGACAACTCTTGCTTCCCTAACAAGCTTGCTTCCCGTCTAACTCAAGAAGCAATATCATTAAAACCATTATTAGGTAAGACTTGCTATCGCTCTTGAGGCAATAATGCATGTAGCTCCTTCAATGTTTTTAGATAGTTGTGGATTCATCTTATGGGAATTCAGTGAGTTATCATTCAATAATCGAGGTTGCTTACTCGGGTGGACTGAAACATCTTTTCTGACAACTCTTTTAGGATGTTTCCTTCTGAGGTGATTCAATTCTTCCTTGATATTCTACAAAGACTAATGATTTAGACTGATTTGATTGGGCGAATTGAAGTGAGTGCCATCAGGATCCATGGAGGATCCGGGTTCCCCTAAGCCTGGGTTTTTATGGCAGTACAGGATCAGAAGGGCCCATCATGGGATGAACCCCTCCTATCCTAGGTTCGTAAAATATTTGGGATTGGACTCATCCATGGGATGAGCTATACCGAGCATCTGTTACCCTCCTCAAGCTCGTTAAAAAACAAAAGAGGTACTCATCAATCATGATGGGGAATAGGGATGATATTGTGTTCATTTTAGTTATGGCAGTACATAGTCTCTCTTGAACATGGCACTTAGTTGCATATGCATTCAATACTTGGGTAATCCGTTTGTCTCCGAGTCATGCTAATTCCATGAGTGTCGTCACTCCTTTGGGTCATCCGAAGAATGCTTCCATCATCAGTTGCATTAGGGGTTCGTATCATTCTCATCGTTTCAATACTGCCACGTCATGCCATGCCCATGTTCAAGAGATGTTCGTTATTCATCATCTACAGTCACTGTACCTTCTTTCATGTTGGTTTACCCTGAGCCAGTCTTACACATCACTCTACCGTCCGATTCACTCCAAACATCTGTGATCGTGTTTCATGTCGATGATGGGGGATTCATCATGGCCCTCCTTTGACGCATTCATCCTCGTCGACTTCAACACATCATCCGAGGATAGAATCTAGAAACCAATCAGGTACCTTGGGCCTGCATGCCTCAATGACAGGTTACCTCGCTTTCAACATGAGTTTACATTATTCGCTCTTGATTGAAAGATCCCGTCGAGTGTTCGACCTCAACTCATTGATTCACACTCGATGGTATGTACTATGATACCTTGGGAATCATTGACATCAATGGCGATTTCCCTCGCGCTAGTTATCGTTATACATGAATGACCAGTAATCAAGTGGTTTCTACCATGTTCGACTCCAAGACATTGTAATCACATGGATAGATTCGTATCATTGCGGGTTCAGCTTGAAGACCCTGGGTTGTTTCCTATTTCCACCCAGGTTGCGATGGAGATTGTTTGGGTCATATCACATGGATCCACTTTGTATTGGTCATGGTTGTGTTATCATCTCATCATGGATCTACGATTGTGTCTAGTAGCCATGATTGTGTTCAGTCGGTCTTTACTACCATGGATATGCATTGTATTGGTCGGCATCCATGTTTTGAGTCATGTGAGACGAGGATCTCAGAGTCAGTTGTACTGCAGCAGCACCTTCGAACCAACAAGTAATTACCACCTACCTTGCAAAGCATATCACCTGTTTCGTTTTTCCAGCTTCATGCTTTGGGGGGCATTCTGTTACACCTAAATCTCGTTATCATGAGTCCTATGTTAACTCAGTGCCCTAATCCCTGAAGTTTCCCTGACCGGAATTCATCTAGAGCAAGTTGTTAATCCTTTATCAACATTCTCTAGTTAGGTCGGCGCGGCTTGTCTTCCAGCAAGATGCGCCTGACTAGGATCGTGACAGAATTCCATCTAGCAGCCTGCGCTAGTGGCTCAAGTTGCCTTCATGCAACCTGCGCTCGCCCCTGCTTGGCGCAAGCTGTCCTCATACAGCATGCGCCGGGGTTGGTTAAATTGGATGAATGGAACCATCGAGCGACTTCTCAAAGCTAGGTGAGGTGGAGGGTCATCCCTAACTTCTAGGTGAGCTAGCATTCGGTTCCCTAACCTAATGGCCAGATCCCTTCGTCCTCTCCCATCATTTCTCAACCTACTCTATCCACTTGGTCTTATAAATATGAAGCTCCTCCCCATTCCAAAGGGAGGAAGGTCTATAGCACTCTCATCCTGGTGGAATTGGCTTAGGTGATCCTTGCACATCCTTGGGAGTCCTACTTCATCCTTGGAGGCTCTGGTTTGCCTTGTTGGAAGGAAGGTTGCGACGTTAAGGCATAGGTTGTAACGTTCTTCTCTATTGTACTCTTTTTTCATTACCGTTATTATAATATCTTCCCATATATGTTATCGTGTTATTAACATATAGAGCTTACTTCCTTAACTATTAGTTTAGATCAATCATATGAAATATATGCTTTTACTGCTTGTTTGTGTCTACTTGTTCAACAGGGTTTTGTAGCTGCAGATCTAAAGGCTCTGGAGCATTGGATCAAGCAAGGAGCAAAGGTATCGTAAATCTCAGGTAAGATACTTGTTTATTGCTTTATGATTCTATTGATATAGGGAAGCTGATTCTATTTTGTACCTATTTGTTCTAGATCTAGTTATACTAGGGAGATTCGGTCTTTAAGTCCACTCAGGTAGATTGTCCGGAAAACACTTTCATATCTCAATTTACAAATGTTATTATACAACATAGAGTGTACATGTTTTATAACAATCTACTTAACAATTCAGAATGGAGAAATGGAACACAATGCAACGTACAACGCATGGAAACCCTAAGTGCCTTGCTCGACGTTGAACCGTGTTGGATAGGCATCATGCATCATATATATTTATATTTTGAGTTAACCAGATTAAAGAGGGCAATAGGCGTGACGACGAGTGACAATTATCCATAATAGTTGATGGCTCTCGCAGCCATAGGGTTGAATTGTCTCAATAATAAAATGCTCGTTGCCTGCTCTATGAGGGAAGGGAGCCACGAATTTGTGAGGAAGCAACATTTATACACTACTTTTCCTAGTGGGTTGGGTAGGAATGCACCTAGAATTTTCCTAAAACTACTTTTACTCCACACGCCAAGTATTAATTAGTAATATATGCATGGAAACACGATGCCCCTCTCCTAAATGCGTCCTTGCTTTCCCTACTTATATCTCATTCCTCTTCTCCTTCGTTTGTTCTCTATTTGTCTTGCTTGGTTTCTTTATTTAATGAGTTTCTGCACTCCTTTTTTTGACGTTGTTGTAGCTTGTTTCCTCATTGTTATACAAGAGTTCGCGTATGTTGGCTCTCTAGTAGATACCGATTCTTACCTTAAAATGGTTATTGGTTGTTCTTTTTCATGCCTTTGGCTTATTGATATGCTCACTCACATGGAGTTGTGTAAGGCGATATTATGTGCACCTATTGTTGTTGTTGGGAAGTCGAGGAAACTTGTTGCTCTAGTGGATGAGCCATCTGTTGTTTTGACCTACCACGATGGTCCTCTGCTATCTAACAATGGGGTAATCCCTATCCATTTGATTTGGTATGGTAAATTCACCCTCGTTCAACTCTCCATTATGGGGGATATTGTGCAATCTCTCGGGGAAAATACGCCAAATCAACCCTCTGCATCCACCTGGTGGAAGACCATCGAAAAGTACGAGGGTGCTTCCTCTGACAAGGATTCCCCCTCCAATGATTTAGTGCTCAGAAAGAAGAAGGTGGACCACGTCTATTCTTTTGGAAAATCAGTCCCAGTTGAAGCTGTTGTCAAGTCGAAAGCTCTGCCTCCACCAGAAAATAATGGTGGGAATGGTGTGTACTTGGTGCTTACATCCGAGGATGTTACCGTGGAAGGGTTCTGCATCAGTTCTTGTGGATTTCATGCCAATCCCAGCCTCTTATCTCACCAGCAGTTAACTAGAAGTTGATCGATGGGGAAGGAGCAGAAGCATTGATAACTTACTCCATACGCATGGGTTTGGAAATCTACAAGCCAGTTCCCTGGGCAGTGCGCGTGGCCGTTTCATTGGCGGTTCTATGGTCCTCGGACTCCTCCTCTGGTGGCACAAAATAACGGGGGGAAGCTACAATTCCCATGGAATTCATGGAGAGAGTTTCCGTTGTCTGCTATGTGGGATCCGACTACCATATCTTGCAAGGAATTTGTGTAACCATTTTGTGATATTGTCGTCATTTTAAATGGCCCCTCAAATAGCGGATGAAAAAGCAGGCGTAAACACATCTAGGTGCACGACACGCAACATCTAACCTATAGATGCTTCTTTTGAATATATATTCTTTATTCTTTATTAAGAATTTAACATTAATATTTTTTTATATACATCCCATCTACATTATGAGCATAACAGTCAATTAATAAATTCTTGATGTACATCTCATGATTAAAATAGCAGTCTCATGATTAAAATAGTAGTGCCAGATAATTATACTATTTTCAATAAATGTTTTCCATCGTAACTTTGTTCTTCATCATTACTAAAATTAGATAAGATTTAACTCCATACATAAAGATATTACATTTTGAGTTTTATGAAAAAGAGTCATTTATTATGCTCGTAGATACTTCGGTATATATATTCTTTATTACTGTATACATTTAGTTAAGAATTCAAATAGTGTTGAATTCTTATTAATCTAGATATTGTTTATATAGATTCTTAAAAGTTTTTAAATATATTGAAAATTATAATATTAAGTAGATCATTTTAAAAATAAAAATTATTTTCAACAGTTATGAAAATATAATATTTTGAATTTCTAATTGGTGAAGGATAATAGTCATGGAACATAAATTCCTACATGGACAAGACTAATTGTCCCATTATAAAAAAAAAAATCAAAATCAAAATAAAACAAATTATCTCATTACACCACGTTATCAACTACGTGGAGTTGGGGGCACTTGTTTGTGTTGCTAAAGAAGAGTTGTTCGTTTAGTACCTGAACAACATAAAATACAAAATCTTCATACCTATTTAGGGTGTTGTAATGAGGTCGTAGATTGTGGGAATTGGGGACACTTGGAGGTTTTCCACCATGCTTTATTGGTACCGGGCATTAGGATGTCTAAAGTCTTCAAATAAGCCTTTCAAAACAAAATTTGCTTGCATGCTTGTTAACATGAGGGATGGGTAGCAACTATCTATTCTGTTATAGATCAATATGGGGAATTAAAAGAAGACTTGACTCTTCAGTTGATTGATAAATACATGAATAAGAATGCAATGAAAGTCATATGTAGTGGTTTCTAAAAGAGTAACTACAATATAAAGAGATTAAAACAAGTGGTTTAAGCTGGGTGCAGTTTGGTGACATCAAATAATTTTTGACAAGGGATAGATCCAAATGTATATCAAATGTTAGATTTATCATTTCTTTCCTTTAGTGATAAAATCTAAAGCTATAGCGAAAGTCTTATAAAATTGGGTTATGGGTATTGTACACAAAAAAATCGATATTGCTACAAGGTAAAAGTTTAACTTAGGTTTTAGCTAAATTAGTGAGAAAATTTTCAATTATTGGAACTAAATTGATGACCAGTAGTGGATGCTAAATCAAATGCTTGTTTTGCCAGAATGACTAGATAAGAAGAGGATGAGCATTGCCGGAACAAAGGAATGAGTTTTGCTTCATGAAATGGAATATAAATTCATAGCACTGTTTGCCGGACTTGAAGTTAAATTGAAGCAAACTTCTTTAAGCATTGCATTGGGTATCAAACTATATTTAAATAATATAAATGCAATGTGACGAGATTTGTAAGGGGATATCCGAGATAAATGTTTATGTCTCTAACAAATTCTAAGGAGAGGATGTGTGAGAAACTTATCGATAGCCTTTGGATTTATTTAATTCTAAGGAAATGATGTTGATTTTATAAGTAGCTTAAATAATTAAACAATGCCATTCAAAAGGGGATTCAAAATTAGAATTCAATAAAGAAGAGGGTACATATTGTGTAAGAGTTAGGGTTTAAAAACACGATTTTAGCATTCATCTATGATAGAGACGTGATATTTGGAACTACTTGTTAGAGTTTAAAGCACATAGTTTTTACTCTCTTCATATTCGAGATCTCCTTAAATATGGTTAGGTGGTTTTGCAAATTTTAGGGGAAATATAAACAGTCGTGTGTAGGTATAGCCAACAGTAGTATTTATTGGGAAGGAATTTGGTATCATAAATAGAAATGGAAAAGGGGAGGACACCCCTTTCTTAGCAGGGGAAGAACCCTCCATATCCTCCCGAGGCTATAGTCGGTCTAACTCTTCAAATATCGGATCCAATGAAGAGGGATCCCGCACTAGCTCACCACACGACACAATGATGACGAGGATGGCCATTACATGTTTGAACTTGGAGAGAATTTGACACCTTAATGTAAGAACATATATCTCACTATATTGTTATTCAATTTGATTTTGAGGGGGTTTACCCTTTTGGATGTATTAGGTCTAAACAAGGGTTTTACTGTTGATATTAAAATGCAATTTATAAATTATCATTTTACTTGATCTATTATATTGATCCGGTGAAAATAGTTTTTGTTTTCATTTTGCAGATAAAATACTCAATAAAATGGACGAAGGTAAGCATCTAGGAGTCCATATTTGTTGGATTTTTCTTTTTATTAAACATGACGCAGGGGTTTCCTCTATCGGTGAAGGAGGGTTTTTGTTATTTCCCTCCCAAGGGTTCAAGTCTCCAAATAAGTGACATGTTATCGCCTCATGGGTGGGTACCCTCATACAAAGGGTTTTCATGCTTGTTTATTTAGGTCGGCTGGTCACACCCATAATGTGTGACAAGACATCCCACCTTTTAATAGGTGATTGCTTGTTGGCACACTAGAGTCTTAAGAGGCAACATGTAGAGACATGTTTTGAATTTTGAACATTGAGAGCCTTTTTTTATTCTTGAACATGTAGATATTTCTATGGATTCTTGAACATGTTTTGGATGAATTTTATTTTATTTGGTGAAGTTTTTGAATGTTGGGACCAAAAATCAAAGGATCTTGTAGCCACCAATTTTTTGTGTGGCTTAAAAAAGTACCAAGAGGCTGCAAGGATAGAAGTCGATGTGCTTCATGAAGTTGTAAAATAAGATAGAAATGGCACACAGTATGAAAGATTATCTTCTTCTTATGCTTTATTTTGCTGTGTTATTTTTACATGCATAATTTAATAAATGGCCAGTTTGGGTTACATGCATAATTTAATAAATGGGCAATTTGGGTTACATGCATAATTTAATAAATGGGCAGTTTGGGTCACATGCTAGGATGATTTCTTTATTCAAACCTATATTTTTAGAACTTGCAAATAGTTGCTTGAGATGTACGGCCCTTTCCCAATATAGTTGTGTGCAAAAATGCATGAATGGTTTTGCTATCGGAATCACACTTGCGTAGTCAGTATTTTGTAGAAATGTATACCTTCATTCTTTTTTTCTTTACAAGCACCCAAGAGTAGTCTGCATTAGGTATATGTGTATTTAAGTTTGTGGACGGATTTAGAAACAAGTATTTGAGAAGATGGGCCCAAGCTTATATATGATTTCCTACAGAAAAAAACAATTACAAACCATTTCCCGTTGATCTTGTAGGGGAGGTATGAAGAAAACGTTTGGAATATGTAGTATGTGTGTAGATGATACCCGCACTTATATCTTAGCTGACAATTTATGAGGCTAGATTGGGCCTTTGTAAGGGCTAATAACATATATATGGGATTTTTATCTCCTAATATTTCCATTGATCTATGGGGGATATGCATTAGTTGAAAATCCATCACACAGATCTAAACCCTGAAAATATATTTTTTGTTTCTTCGCACCATGTGAAGGTTCTAGATTGGAAGGTAGAATGTTGGTGTGTTGTTACTGAATATGATAGAATTTTTCATGGTTGGCATAACATATCCATGCCGATGAGTGCTAATCAGTTGATAATATTGGTTCATATTATAGTAGATACTAGATCCAACGAAAAACTAGTGTATCAAATAACATAATCTTTGTTTGTATTTGTATGCCTTCTAATGTTCACAATCATTAAGATCGGCATTACAACATGCATTTATGTCAAGGAATGAACTCTGATAACATGATTGTTGTTCAAAAGTGCGTGAAGGGATTTCCATATGACTTTAAAGGTTTCCAAAGTCAAGTGCTATAAAGTTCATCAATTTTGGAAGCACCACATTTCAAGATCAAGATCACACCTCAGTGGTCTCTACGCAACATTATCGGGCTCCTAGATTTATTTTGGGTGAGGTTAGAAAGATTCTTCTATGGTTTAGCCAACAATTTGAAAGGTCGTTCTATGGTTTAGACCAATGTCAATTCCATCATGTTGAATCTAAGCCCCTTTGTATTTACAATTTATATTTCTTGATAGGTCTTGGATGTAACTACCCTTGTGATATTTGGAATGTAGGGTGCACACTTGTGGAGCTCTGCTTGGTAAACATTTTAGACTAGTTTTTCTTATGTTTAAATGTTATCTAGATACATGCAGGAATAATATTTATGATACCCGCATTTTAAATTTTCAGAGTGAGTAATTTTTTTTAAACGCATGAAAACTTGGAACATCTTTCTATGATGGAAAGGGTCTTAGGGCCTTTGCCACATCATATGATTAAGAACTCAGAGTGCGTATTTTTATGTTTTCCAAGTAACTATCACCTCAACCATATTATTAGACATGCTATAAAATTCTATACACCTATGCTAACCCATAATTTTTAATGTCATTGTGTCAACAATAGAAGATATCTGAAATATTTAATATTTTAGACATGGAACACGATTGGATTATCATGGAGGAGCATCCTCTAGATAGGGCATCAGAGCAGTGAGGAAGTTACTGAAACTTAGGGTATGCTTAGTGTATGGCTACCTAGATGCACATGGAACATCATCTTGAAATATTCTCATGATGATTTGTGATTTGTTGCACGTACTTGAGTCTAAGGTGTTACTATCATGTTTGCAGGATTTGATAATGCAACATGCAGACCACTCGGTGGGTCTATTTATAGACTTGTTGTAGGTCCTTCTCAAGTTTGAACCATCAGAATGCCTGGAAGCTTCAGAGGCTTTGGAAGATCTTTTTTTCAATGAAGATTTGAGAATATTTGTCCGCCGGGCATAAAATTCGTGAGTATGCATGTGACTATTTGTGAGTTTTGATTTGTATTTGGAGCCTAAAGGCACTGTAAATGATTGTACAAACCACATCATGGAAATTCATTCTCTGTTTATGGAACATGTCTAGCTGGTCATGTATTATAATATGGATATTTTGGCAATGGTCAAGTAGTATAATGTGTATTGGTGATGCGGCATTTGAAACAAAATGAGACGTTATATCAGAAAACATAGTACATTAGAGAGTTGGTTGAAAAATGCACATGTATTAAAGAGATACATATTTATAAACCATGGAGGTGTTTCTTTAGGCATGTTGCAGGGCCTTCTCAAGTTTGAACCCTTGGAACGCTTTGAAACTTTAGAGACTTTGAGAATAATTTTTTAGAGAAGATTTGAATATATTGCGTAAAATTCTTACGAGTGTTCGGTTGTCCGTCTATAAATCTTATGATCGTATTTGGGGTTGAGTTACTTTGAGTGATTGTACACATTGCACGGTATGAAAATTCCTTCTCAGGTTCTGGAATTGTTGAATAGAATGCTTTGCAGTATTCATATACTATTTGAGAAGAAATAATTCCATATATATCACAAAACTTTGTACAATAGAGAGTTGGTTGAAATTGCACATGTATTATCGATAATATATATTTAAAAAATTGTCTTTGACCTTACAATAGTGCATATATTTTAAATTTTTCACTCTTATGGCTTGCCTTTGAGTATATGGGAAAGTATTACTGTTCACCTCAAAGGTCAGTATTACACTTTTATTGTGCTGTTCATTTTGCAGCAAGAGCTCTTCAACCTCTTCACAGGACAATGTCTTTGTTGTTACTGTAATTCTCAAAGTAGTTGCAAATTTTTTTAAAGAACAAGGAAAGCAATTTAAAATAATTAATTTTAAATCCCTCTTCAATTCTCTGTCTCACAGAAATTTACTGATCTCTAACATCCTGTTGATTTGGCAGTTGATCAGTTATTGGACCTTTTGACATCCTCGAGCCAGACAATTTATTTTTCAAATACAAAATTTTGGTATTATTGGGAGTTTCACATAAAACCCAAAACATTTCCCAACCTTGAATGGAATTCTCAACATCCTAGACATGGGGAAATGACACCGTCTGCAATTGACAGTGTGGCAGTCATCAAATCCTCTCAGTTTCTTTCTAAAAAGGTGGGTTGCTTGTTTATGCTCTTTTCATTCATCCTATTGAAACAGGTGTCTAGTATTATCTAATAGCAATGCTCCTTAATTTATGGTATGCAAAAATGGTCCTCATCCCTTGTGCCCAAACAACATAATTCTTTCCATTTAATTTATGGCAGTGAAAAAACATTACTCCTTGGGTAAAGTCTGGCATAACTAACTACTCTTTCCTATGTTGACATCAATCTTTGTAAACCCCTCCACCTTGTGGCCTGGTTTCAACTATTTGGAAAAAATTAAGGTCACAGAATCTAGTCCTAACAACAAAACATAGTTTTTGTTTGTTGTCTAACAACCAGGGAACATTCAACAAACTATTTCACCCGACCCACCAAATCTGGTCCCAACACAAAACATAGTTTTTGTGGGTTGTCTAACACCAAGAGAACATTAAAAAAACTATTTTACCTAGTCTACCAAAGGTTTCAATAGGCGACCAACAAACTAAACAACACTTTCCTTTCGAGTTTCAAATCTCTAATCATGCGAGTTGTTTTCCGACACTACAATCAACTAGTGGTCACCCACATTCATCCAGCATACCATACAAACAGCAATGTCCCCAAGAACAGTTGCTCTCCAATGAATGGTACCCTGGATCATTTCAGAGAACCTTTGCTATGCTAATTTCCAACATTGACAAGAAAACTGACACTCCCAAAGAATGCATTTGGCAGCTTCATCTTGGGGCGGAAAATGCATTTATCATCTATGAAATTACTCTTCACCAACCTAGGGCACATAAAAGTTTTAAATGGTTTACCATGCGGGGCACATCAAATTGGTTACCACCGAGGGCATAGAATGAGTCCAAATGGAGTCCAATAGACTTTATTTGCCCAAATTAACCCTAGCCAATCCCGAAGAAAAAAAATAAAATAAAATAAAAATCAAGGAATCGCTCAGGAAGCGTTTTCGGGAGCGATGTTTTTGCCCGGGATCGCTCAGGAATCGATCCAGAAGCGTAGATTCCGGAGCGATTCTGGATCGATTCCTAAAATTCCAGGGAGCATTTTTTTCTCCAAGGAAGCGTGAATTACAAAATCGATTCCGGGAGGAATCGCGATTCTGGAATCGATTCCTCATCGATTCCTTCCAGATCGCGAATTGGGATCGATTCGTGGGGGTGCAGAGCGATTCCCAATAGCGTAGCATAAAACATCCATACATTATATGATTCATCTGTATAGCTCATGAAATGAAAACGCAATTTCCCAGCACCAAAACTATAATAAAGAATACAAGCAACTGCAATAATTTAACACAAAAGAGCAACATTGGTGTCTGCAATAAATTAAGAAATGCAATTCTCCATAGTTAAAACTTATAACTCAAGCACATCATCATTGATACCGCAGAAGCAATCCTTAGTGTATGGGTTCAACAAGTCAACACTAGTATTCAACCTCCAGCGTTTAGCTGCAATAAAGGCCATTGATTGATTCTCCTTAGGATGACTGACAAAGGTCTACCCATGATTACAATCAATGGCTAAAAACATAATCTATGGCAACAATATCCCCACAAAGTGGCAAAAAACATAATCCATGGCAACAATATCACCACCATTGATCTAGCTCTGACGCCTTGTTGATTGTATGAGACAGCACATAAAAAGAGAACTGATGAAGGAAAAGAAGGCAAATACGAACTTAGAAAAGAAGAGAAGGAGAATACGATGATTGATCAGTTCATTGATCATTATGAATTGATTGTCTTACATAAATCCACACACAAAATTGATAACCACTTGAAAGGAAGAAGTGAAATAAATCTAATGAGACTTCAATTTATAAAACATTATTAACAAGTTCAACAAAATTTAATTACTCACTAACATTTGTTGCATACTAAAACTCAATCATAACCCTCATGTCTAATTAAATGACCATCATTTGTAATAGTTTTCACAGAGACAATTGCATTTTTTACAGTTGACAGGGACTTGCAGCTTTGCTGCTATTAATCATGTTATATATATATCTATTCAATACAAAATAATTTAAATTTTAAACACCAAAGCTGATGCATTTCGGAAATTGGGGGCCACACAAGGGAGAGGTGGCAGAAGTGTTTGGCCTTCAAAGATGGGGAGTTAATTTGACTATTGGAATTTTGTTGGTGCTTTGAAGTTGTTGTGCGATTTGATAACCAGATGCTGCAATTCAATTCCAGAGTGGGAAACTATCTTTTTAAGTTTTGAAATCTGAGGCTATTGATTCACAGGAGATTTTGTTTTCCTAGTGCTAATCTCCGGAGTTTTGGGGATCCCTTATGACTCATATCCATGTTTGGCCATTATTTTGCATACACACAGTCTAAAGGGAAAGACATCAAACAGTGCTCCTGATCAAATAGTACCCACCTGACCAACCCGTTGACATGGAATACTATACTACGCTTCATGATTTGCTCAGGTGTCAAAAGTTCAGTCCTTTTATATTTGGATTCAAAACTTTTCGTGGACAAGAATATTCGGGGGAAGGGGGTGAGAGATTGGTTTTAATTTCTTCCATGACTTGCAGAGTTTTTTTCTTGACTTGACTTGTATAGGGACTTTTCTTGACGGATATGTTGCAAGATCACCCTTATTTGGTTTCCCTTCTGTTTTCCCGTGCTCATTGCGTGGAGCTAGGTAAGTTTCTTTGTGACAATACACCAAATTTTTGGCAACAACTTTGCTGTAAATTCACAACCTGCTCTATCTCCACCAAGATAGGACATGGTTTTATGGACTTTGACACTTCATCACACTCGAAACTTCTCCACTTTACAGGTAAGTTAGGGATTGCAAATGGGTAAGACCTTGCATCCCACTTGAATTCGACACAGATGGCATCGTGACAATGTAGTTTCAACTCGTTGTTCTGTTCCTCCTTTTACTGGAGGTTGTTCAATCTCTATCATGTCATGGATGGAAGTTCTAGGTCTTGATGGAAAAATTTAAGTTAACCCCCTCACTATTTCAATTGGAAGACTTTGCAAGATCTCATTGGAAATATTTATTGCTACAGGGTTTGATGATTGAGTATGCCCTGTAGCTCATTGTTTCCTAAGTAGTCGATGAACTGGACCACAAATGGGGCATTCCATTTTGCGACAATGTTGGTGATGACGTAGAAAAGTCCAAGATCCATTGTAACATGGATAACGGCAATCTCTTTCATCGCATTGAGTTATGTGTGCCCGCAACTGTTCCGCTGTTTGATAATGGTGAGTTTGACATTGGCTTTCTGAAGCTAAACATTTACTAGCATGGCACAAAGAGAGTAGCCAACATTGTTGTTTGAGATATTGCAACCTACATACTTCGGCATCAAAAGTTTGGTTGGACATTTCTCGCAGTTAAAAGTATCTTCAACTAAATTTTCACCTCTTGTTTGAGATGTTGCAGGGAACATCGACCCATTCCAGAAACTTCTCGAGGAGGCTGATGTTGTTGAGTATGTATTGAGCTAGTACTTGCTGTAGACCTTGGTTGTGTGGTTGTTGGTACTGTACCAAAGTTGGAACTTGAATTTTTTCCACAGACAACTCTTGCTTCCCTAACAAGCTTGTTTCCCATCTAACTCGAGAAGCAATATCATTAAATTTTTTCCACAGACAACTCTTGCTTCCCTAACAAGCTTGTTTCCCGTCTAACTCGAGAAGCAATATCATTAAAACCATTATTAGATAAGACTTGCTGTCGCTCTTGAGGCAATAATGCATGTAGCTCCTTCAATGTTTTTAGATAGTTGTGGATTCATCTTATGGGAATTCAGTGAGTTATCATTCAATAATCGAGGTTGCTTACTCGAGTGGACTGAAACATCTTTTCTGACAACTCTTTTAGGATGTTTCCTTCTGAGGTGATTCAATGCTTCCTTGATATTCTACAAAGACTAATGATTTAGACTGATTTGATTGGGCGAATTGAAGTGAGTGCCATCAGGATCCATGGAGGATCCGGGTTCCCCTAAGCCTGGGTTGTTTCTTTCTTCTTTCCCTTTAGGAGGAGATTCAAAGCTCAATCCAAGTTCCAGTAAGCGGACATTATCTGAGACCAAAGTATTGAGTTGGGAGGATCAGAACCTCAAGGTCCTAGTCCTAATCATAAATCATGGGAATTGGAATTGATACTCCTACACCAAATCACGGGAATTGGAATTGATACTCCTACACCAAATGATACTAATAGCAGGATTAAATGATGGGAATTGGAATCGATACTCCTACATAATCAAATGATAGTAACAGAAGTGCAAACAATGAAGGTCCAGAGAATTCAATCACATATTTTTCCAAAAGGACTCTTAACCGGTTGTTGAGAAAGCTTTACAAGAATTGTGCATGCATGAACAGGAGGGAGAACATGTCAAAGTCAAGAGGAACCTTGACTGTTTGGTGGGCAGGAAGAAATTGCTTCTGCATCTCTTGTCCACTCTGTACGCTCGGATAGGCGAGATTCCTACATGGGTTTTATGCATCCTAAGCCTCAATATTGCATATGAATCTTGGGTTCGAATCAATTTGCAGAGATTGCTTGGAGTATGTGAATCTGCTTTAGGTTGGATTATGGATGTTTTGGGAATTTTGGTGTTGCTATATGCTTGTCTGTCATATTTTTTCGTATGGAGTATTTTCATAGTTGGAGAAGACATTCCTTTGAATATATAGAAGGGTTGAAAAAGGTGGCTTTTGTGTTAAGGTAGCTTCATGAGGGGGTTGTATTGAAATTGTCAATTTTAATTTTTGTATGAGATTTAATATGCAATTAACCATGTATACCAAATTTGTATTTCGTAACCATATGAAGGAAAGACTACATCATGCTAGGATTGTATTTGAAATTATCAATTTTAACTTTTGTACGAGACTTAATTTGCAATTAACCTTGTGTATAGAATTTATATTTCGTAACCATACGAAGAAAAGACTACAACGTGAGGGGATTGTATTTGAAATTATCAATTTTAGGTTTTGTATGAGATTTAATATGCAGTTAACCACGTATATCAAATTTGTATTTCGTAACCTATGAAGAAAACACTACAATATTTTCCTCTCTAGAGCATCATTTCCTTGTTGTGGTTATGGGCAAGATGGACGCTTTAGTTAAATCATCTTTATAAAGTATGAGATATTTATAAGGGTTTTGACTTCCTGCACGTTGTTTCATTCATATACTTAAAAGAAATGGCATATAATTTACAAGTTCATTAATAACAGTACCGAATATTGTATTCCTCTTTTACTATAGACAGCCTGTTATTCTTGCAACTTATTTCGATGGCAATTTCAGTGTAGATTTTATTAGCAAAAGATACATGGCTGCGAGCCCACTAGGAGATGCAAAATATTGGACTCTGCTGTGGATGAGTCTAATTGAATATGGGTATGCTTCTCGTGTCAAGAGTATTGGCTCACACATTGACCGTAGATTGCCCTTGTCTCTCCTCCATAACATTCAAAGACCATTGATCAACGGGGATGCTCCATGACATTCAAAGGGCAAAAATAGTCTATGGAATGCTATCTCTCCCAATCGTTAGCAAAAGATACATGGCTGCGAGGCTACTAGGAGATGCAATATATTGGACTCTATTGTGGATAAGTCTAATTGAATATGGGTATGCTTCTCGTGTCAAGAGTATTAGCTCACACATTGACCATAGATTGCTCTTGTGTCTCCTCCATAACATTCAAAGACCATTAATCAACGGGGATGCTCCATAACATTCAAAGACCATTGGGGCAAAAATAGTCTCTGGAATGCTATCTCTCCTAATCATTTTCATGTATAGCTCAAAGTGTTGCTTCAATATTGCTGACTTATAGATGGCCTTTTTACTAAAAATGCATGAGCAGTGGCATAGGTTGTATGACATTATTAAGATGTGATGCTCAGGACATCATCTTCTTTTGAAATTCTAGACTTGATTCCAATTCTCCTGCCATACAATGAATTTCCTCGAGTAGCTGTTTTCTTGGCTTGAAATGTGATTATCTATGCGTATTTGAATAGGCAAATGAGATAAGAACTACTGTGGAAGTCAACATTTTAGCTAAAGGCTCCTACAAAGGTATAAATTATTTACGCATGCCACAGAACACCATAGCATTAGGAGGCCAACAAGTAATTTTTATCTCTTCTAACAGCTTCCATGGTTCAAAAATGTTTCCCTACCCTGCAACAGAACTCTGAGCCTCAAAAAGTTTCCCTGCCCTACAACAGTGATCTAACATAATTCTATTCTAATGACTCGTTACACACATTTCATGTACAGACTCAACCTATGGAAATAATTAATTGTCTGTCATTCCTCACCACTGCGAAAGGAACCATGTCAAAATTATTTGCAAAAGCCCTTGTGTATCAAAGGGTTGTTGATTTCAAAAGATCTGCTGGCTCTTTGTAGGCAACGAACTTCTAGGAAATGATATCTAGCTTTGTCTCTGAAGGCTTGTTCTATGCTGCTTGGGCCAAGAAGACTAAAGCTAGTGTCCACGTGGGGGGGGCTTACTGTGCCAGACTAGTAGGGCTTGTCTCTTAAGGCTTTCACTTAAAACAAATTAGAAGGACATTTTCGCACGCCGGAAACAATCTTTTTTATTTTGGATAACTTATACCTTTAAAGATTTCCAAGAGGATGTTTTGCATCCTCCAGATCACACCTCTAATTATAAAGCCAGGGGGACTGAATTGCAATGGATTTATGGAAAGAAAAGCATGTGATGTGGTGTAACAAATTGTATGAACACTAGAAGCAAACAAGGAACATGGTTGATTTAAGAATGTCCTCATAAAGATGCGGTATTCTTGGAAGTTAATTTTGAGACAAATTTTGTACTATAAATCTGTGTACTTTTGGAATATGATTATCCGAGTTTAGTGGAAATTTCTCATCTTCTTGAGCATGGGTTCTTCGGAACACCAATGTTCTAGACTCTCCACGAGCATATGAATCTGCCATTATATCTCTTTTTTCTTTTTCGTTTTCTTTTTTTCTCTTTTAGCAAAGGTCGAGCTATCTAACAACTTGTAGGAAATGGTAAGCCTTCTGGCACTGTCCTCCGCTAAATGAGAGTTATTTGTTTCTATGGTAATATTTACTGTAGGGTAGTAGTGAAAGTTCAAATGCATATGTTATGAAGAATTGTATTTCGTGAATGAGAAACAGATTACAACGAGACTTAAAATCCACTGAGCTGCCACCTTGCCAAACATAGCCAAGAAGGGTTCACACATCGACACAAGCCCTAGCAATAGAGAACTTCAATGTTGTTGAATATCTTCGATTTGCCACCTTTCCAAACATCGCCAAGAAGGGTTCACACATCGGCACAACCCTAGCAATAGAGAACTTCAATGTTCTTGAATATCTTCAATTTGATATTGTTTTGAACAACAAACTTTACCATTGGAAGATGGAATTTCTCCTAGTTAAAGAGGCTGGAGTCACTGTTGAAAGCAGACTGGCACCTTATTTCTTTTCTAAATGGCACCTACAAAGAGAACGGAAAACTTTGTTGAGGTTTATGCCAAAAATTAGAAAGCTACCTTGCATTCCTAAGAAAACCATTTAACATGCAAAGGGAGTGTAGTGGTGCCTTAACTGTTAAAATATGGCTTAGCAACATCCATCCCAGCAAAAGAGATTTCAGATATCTAGCTTTCCAATATAATCCACCTATCTTAAGGCCTGGGCCTGCCTTTTACTAAAATCAATCCACCTAAATTATGCTGTAATTATAAACCTAGGAAACTGAATTGCAATGGATTCATGCCTTAAAAAAAAAAAATAGCTGAGTAATTAATATCTTCTCATCGTACAGCATTCCACTAATACGATGCTTGAACTTATAATTACTTAAAAGTCATGGTTGACATGTGACAAAGTTGACAATCCTGCAAGTATTCCTGATCGGCCTTGAATATGCGTTAAAAGTTTGACTTCTAACTTTCCTATGATTTTCTTAAACCTGAATTATTTTACATTAGCAAGTTCCTTTAGCATACACAGCAGGAAATCACTTGAATAAAAAAGTAGGCACCGACATATCAAATAAATGTGTTCTCATCTTGGACCTGTTATGAATTCCTTGCTTCCCATGGCAAGGATTGTTCGACATTCTCCACACGTAGGGAATGTGGAATGTGGATAAAACATTGTTCGACATTCTCCACACGTAGGGAATGTGGAATATTTAAAGAACACCTTTCGAGATTATAATGAGAAATTGGAAGAGATCTTATCGGAGAATAGTCAGTATGAAGAGAATATTGTTACTTTTGAGGCCATATCCAATCCAACTCCAAAAGAAAGATAGTCAGTATGAAGGACGTTGTTATGCCCAAGAAACGGAAGTAAAAAAATGCTTCGATTTTAGTGTTAGAAGCTAGAAGCTCCATATTTACAAGAGATTCAGAGATTCAGTGTTAGAAGCTAGAAGCGCGGGCCTCCTGTTCGATTTTAGTGTTAATATAGAAGGCTCCAAAAATTGGCGTATGCCGCGTAAAAGGCGAAAGAATTGCTCGCTTTGTGTCGACCACACGGCTCCGTAATCTTCCCTGTACCATCTTCGCTTACCTATACTTCCTTCTTTCTCTATTACAAATGCGCCCATCAATGTGGGACATCATTTAACACCTTTTACATATTTTTCCAAGGCATACAACTATCATATACAGCTTTTACATATTTTTCCAAGGCATACAACCATTAGAATACAGTGAAATAAACATCCCTGCGCTAAACTACATTAGTTTAGAAAACGTATACAGTGAAATAGAGATGCCCGAGCTCATCTTCTGTAGGCAATTTAAAAAACAAACATTGTTAGATTAGCAAGTTTCCTTGGATCAAAACCACAATCCATGTTAATAAGGTTGGGATCAAAAACACAATTTATATTTCTGTTGAGTTTTATACATTCATCTTCATTTTCATGTGATAATTCAATTAATTGGTACAGAAACGTGAGAGAAGATGCAATGCATGATCTTTGCTCCAGCAATTTATTATATATATTTTCAAATCTTTGGTAGTTTGTGACAGCAGCAGCATATCAATATTATATTTTCAAATCACTTGTAATTTGTAATTTGTGATAGCAGCATATCAATCTTTTGTAAATTGGGCTATGCTTGACAACAACATATCCATGAGAGCTAATGAAGGAGACTCGTATTCCTTTATTTCATGGATAGTAGATATCCATGAACTGCTGAACACACAACCTTGAGGCTTTAACAAGAGTTGTAGCAGAATCGGCAAAATGGAAACAGCAATGATCCATCCATCCATCATCACGAACTGTTTAATCTTTGTTAAATACCTGACTGTAGCTAGCTGGGACTATTTAATTGTATTTACTATGCACCAGCATGCTTGACAACAACATATATCCATCCATCCATCATCATGAACTGTTTAATCTTTGTTAAATACCTGACTGTAGCTAGCTGGGACTGTTTCATTGTATTTACTATGCACCGACATGCTTGACAACAACATATATCCATCCATCCATCATCATGAACTGTTTAATCTTTGTTAAATACCTGACTGTAGCAAGCTGGGACTATTTAATTGTATTTACTATGCACCCGCATGCTTGACAACAACATATATCCATGAGCTAATGAAGGAGATCCATATTGGATACAACAAGAGTTGCAGCAAAATGCAATTTACATTTAAAATAAGTAAGTGTTCGAATCGGTCAAACTGAAACTACTACCAATCATCATTATTAGTGTTACATCCCCTCTGATTGGAACTGTAACTGATTACTTCGTTAAATACATCCTTGGCAAACCTTGCCACTGTTAACTTGTTAACTGTAACACTAACAAATACAAAAGTGAAGAGCAATACAAAAGAATAAAGAATAAAGAATATATATGGGATGTGTATAAAAAAATATTAATGTTAAATTCTTAATAAAGAATAAAGAATATATATTCAAAAGAAGCATCTGTAGGTTAGATGTTGCGTGTCCTGCACCTAGATGTGTTTACGCCTGCTTTTTCATCCGCTATTTGAGGGGCCATTTAGAATGACGACAATATCACAAAATGGTTACACAAATTCCTTGCAAGATATGGTAGTCGGATCCCACATAGCAGACAACGGAAACTCTCGCCATGAATTCCATGGGAATTGTAGCTTCCCCCCGTTATTTTGTGCCACCAGAGGAGGAGTCCGAGGACCATAGAACCGCCAATGAAATGGCCACGCGCACTGCCCAGGGAACTGGCTTGTAGATTTCCAAACCCATGCGTATGGAGTGAGTTATCAATGCTTCTGCTCCTTCCCCATCGATCAACTTCTAGTTCACTGCTGGTGCGATAAGAGGCTGTCATTGGCATGGAATCCATAAGAACTGATGCAGAACCCTTCCACGGTAACATCCTCGGATGTAAGCACCAAGTACACACCATTCCCACCATTATTTTCTGGTGGAGGCAGAGCTTTCGACTTGACAACAGCTTCAACTGGGACTGATTTTCCAAAAGAATAGACGTGGTCCACCTTCTTCTTTCTGAGCACTAAATCATTGGAGGGAGAATCCTTGTCAGAGGAAACACCCTCATACTTTTCGATGGTCTTCCACCAGGTGGATGCAGAGGGTTGATTTGGCGTATTTTCCCCGAGAGATTGCACAATATCCCCCAAAATGGAGAGTTGAACGAGGGTGAATTTACCATACCAAATCAAATGGATAGGGATTACCCCATTGTTAGATAGCAAAGGACCATCGTGGTAGGTCAAAACAACAGATGGCTCTTCCACTAGAGAAACAAGTTTCCTCGACTTCCCAACAACAACAATAGGTGCACATAATATTGCCTTACACAACTCCATGTGAGTGAGCATAACAATAAGCCAAAGGCATGAAAAAGAACAACCAATAACCATTTTAAGGTAAGAATTGGAATCTACTAGAGAGCCAACATACGCGAACTCTTGTATAACAATGAGGAAACAAGCTACAACAACGTCAAAAAAAGGAGTGCAGAAACTCATTAAATAAAGAAACCAAGCAAGACAAATAGAGAACAAACGAAGGAGAAGAGGAATGAGATATAAGTAGGGAAAGCAAGGACGCATTTAGGAGAGGGGCATCGTGTTTCCATGCATATATTACTAATTAATACTTGGCGTGTGGAGTAAAAGTAGTTTTAGGAAAATTCCAGGTGCATTCCTACCCAACCCACTGGGAAAAGTAGTGTATAAATGTTGCTTCCTCACAAATTCGTGGCTCCCTTCCCTCATAGAGAAGGAAACAAGCATTTTATTATTGAGACAATTCAACCCTATGGCTGCGAGAGCCATCAACTATTATGGATAATTGTCACTCGTCGTCACGCCTATTGCCCTCTTTAATCTGGTTAACTCAAATATAAATATATATGATGCATGATGCCTATCCAACACGGATCAACGTCGAGCAAGGCACTTAGGGTTTCCATGCGTTGTACTTTGCATTGTGTTCCATTTCTCCATTCTGAATTGTTAAGTAGATTGTTATAAAACATGTACACTCTATGTTGTATAATAACATTTGTAAATTGAGATATGAAAGTGTTTTCCGGACAATCTACCTGAGTGGACTTAAAGACCAGATCTCCCTAGTATAACTAGATCTAGAACAAATAGGTACAAAATAGAATCAACTTCTCTATATCAATAGAATCATAAAGTAATAAACAAATATCTTACCTGAGATTTACGATACCTTTGCTCCTTGCTTGATCCAATGCTCCAGAGCCTTCAGATCTGCAGGTACAAAACCCTGTTGAACAAGTAGACACAAACAAGCAGTAAAAGCATATATTTCATATGATTGATCTAAGCTAATAGTTAAGGAAGTAAGCTCTATATGTTAATAACACGATAACATATATGGGAAGATATTATAATAACTGTAATGAAAAAAGAGTACAATAGAGAAGAACGTTACAACCTATGCCTTAACGTCGCAACCTTCCTTCCAGCAAGGCAAACCAGAGCCTCCAAGGATGAAGTAGGACTCCCAAGGATGTGCAAGGATCACCTAAGCCAATTCCACCAGGATGAGAGTGCTATAGACCTTCCTCCCTTTGGAATGGGGAGGAGCTTCATATTTATAAGACCAAGTGGATAGAGTAGGTTGAGAAATGATGGGAGAGGACGAAGGGATCTTGCCATTAGGTTAGGGAACCGAATGCTAGCTCACCTAGAAGTTAGGGATGACCCTCCACCTCACCTAGCTTCGAGAAGTCGCTCGATGGTTCCATTCATCCAATTTAACCAACCCCGGCGCATGCTGTATGAGGACAGCTTGCGCCAAGTAGGGGCGAGCGCAGGTTGCATGAAGGCAACCTGAGCCACTAGCGCAGGCTGCTAGATGGAATTCTGTGACGATCCTAGTCAGGTGCATCTTGCTGGAAGACAAGCCGCACCGACCTAACTAGAGAATGTGGATAAAGGATTAACATCTTGCTCTAGATGAATTCCGGTCAAGGAAACTTCAGGGATTAGGGCACTGAGTTAACATAGGACTCATGATGACGAGATTTAGGTGTAACAGAATGCCCCCCAAAGCATGAAGCTGGAAAAACGAAACAGGTGATATGCTTTGCAAGATAGGTGGTAAGTACTTGTTGGTTCGAAGGTGCTGCTGCAGTACAACTGACTCTGAGATCCCTGTCTCACATGACTCACAACCTGGATGCCGACCAATACAATGCATATCCATGGTAGTAAAGACCGGATGAACACAATCATGGCTACTAGACACAATCGTAGATCCATGATGAGATGATAACACAACCACAACCAATACAAAGTGGATCCATGTGATATGACCCAAACAATCTCCATCGCAACCTGGGTGGAAATAGGAAACAACCCAGGGTCTTCAAGCTGAACCCGCAATGATACGAATCTATCCATGTGATTACAATGTCTTGGAGTCGAACATGGTAGAAACCACTTGATTACTGGTCATTCATGTATAACGATAACTAGCGCGAGGGAAATCGCCATTGATGTCAATGATTCCCAAGGTATCATAGTACATACCATCGAGTGTGAATCAATGAGTTGAGGTCGAACACTCGACGGGATCTTTCAACCAAGAGCAAATAATGTAAACTCATGTTGAAAGCGAGGTAACCTGTCATTGAGGCATGCAGGCCCAAGGTACTTGATTGGTTTCTAGATTCTATCCTCGGATGATGTGTTGAAGTCGACGAGGATGAATGCGTCAAAGGAGGGCCATGATGAATCCCCCATTATCGACATGAAACACGATCACAGATGTTTGGAGTGAATCAGACGGTAGAGTGATGTGTAAGACTGACTCAGGGTAAACCAACATGAAAGAAGGTACATTGACTGTAGATGATGAATAACGAACATCTCTTGAACATGGGCATGGCATGACGTGGCAGTATTGAAACGATGAGAATGATACGAACCCCTAATGCAACTGATGATGGAAGCATTCTTCGGATGACCCAAAGGAGTGACGACACTCATGGAATTAGCATGACTCGGAGACAAACGGATTACCCAAGTATTGAATGCATATGCAACTAAGTGCCATGTTCAAGAGAGACTATGTACTGCCATAACTAAAATGAACACAATCTCATCCCTATTCCCCATCATGATTGATGAGTACCTCTTTTGTTTTTTAACGAGCTTGAGGAGGGTAACAGATGCTCAGTATAGCTCATCCCATGGATGAGTCCAATCCCAAATATTTTACGAACCTAGGATAGGAGGGGTTCATCCCATGATGGGCCCTTCTGATCCTGTACTGCCATAAAAACCCAGGCTTAGGGGAACCCGGATCCTCCATGGATCCTGATGGCACTCACTTCAATTCGCCCAATCAAATCAGTCTAAATTATTAGTCTTTGTAGAATATCAAGGAAGCATTGAATCACCTCAAAAGGAAACATCCTAAAAGAGTTGTCAGAAAAGATGTTTCAGTCCACCCGAGTAAGCAACCTCGATTATTGAATGATAACTCACTGAATTCCCATAAGATGAATCCACAACTATCTAAAAACATTGAAGGAGCTACATGCATTATTGCCTCAAGAGCGATAGCAAGTCTTATCTAATAATGGTTTTAATGATATTGCTTCTTGAGTTAGACGGGAAGCAAGCTTGTTAGGGAAGCAAGAGTTGTCTGTGGAAAAAATTCAAGTTCCAACTTTGGTACAGTACCAACAACCACACAACCAAGGTCTACAACAAGTACTCACTCAAGACATACTCAACAACATCAACCTCCTTGAGAAGTTTCTGGAATGGGTTGATGTCCCTTGCAACATCTCAAACAAGAGGTGAAAAATTAGTTGAATATACTTTTAACTACGAGAAAGGTCCAACCAAAATTTTGATTCCGAAGTATGTAGGTTGCAATATCTCAAACAACAATGTTGGCTACTCTCTTTGTGCCATGCTAGTAAATGTTTAGCTTCAGAAAGCCAATGTCAAACTCACCATTGTCAAACAGCGGAACAGTTGCGGGCACACATAACTCAATGCGATGAAAGAGATTGCCCTTATCCATGTTACAATGGATCTTGGACTTTTCTAAGTCATCACCAACATTGTCGCAAAATGGAATGCCCCATTTGTGGTCCAGTTCATCGACTATTTAGGAAACAATGAGCTACAGGGCATACTCAATCATCAAACCCTGTAGCAATAAATATTTCCAATGAGCTACAGGGCATACTCAATCAACAAACCCTGTAGCAATAAATATTTCCAATGAGCTACAGGGCATATTTTAATACCTTTTGGGTGGAAAAAATGGAGCTATTGGCTTGTAAGGTCCATTTTATGAGTAGGTCCCACTTTGGTATTTGGTGTATAGAATCTTTTAGAGCTCATTTGAGGCCTTGAATGGCCATTTTTGGGGTCAGCACTTTTGAAGCTTGGCTCACAACCTTGCGATGTTTTTCTACACATTGAGAGTTTTCCACTAGTTTTCCTCAAAATCTGAACCAATATCATCTTCACTATTTCTATCTACCCACGTGTCTATGGATGGAAAGTTGTACATCTCTTCAACTTGGTGTGAGATGTCCATATTCTCCCAAGGTGTGCTCCAAAAGGCACTAAGAAATCTAGTATCTCTACCTAAGATGATGCTCCCTAGTATCCCAAAGTGTACCTGGAGCTCTTCAAAAACCATGATTGATGCATCTTGTCCCTTGATGGTATTTTTACCAGGCATGGGAATGCATGAGAAGGCATTAAAACTATTCATATAGACCTTGTCTCATCTTGAAGGTGGTGTTCTAGGTGCCTTCTCCTTTTACTCATCCCAATTTGAGATCCAACTTGGTGAAATACTTGGCATGCGAAAACTGATCTAGCAAGCCATCAATCCCAGGTAGAGGGTAAGGAATCTCATGCGAGATCTTATTCAAATCTCCGTAGTCAATACACATTCTCCAAGACCCATCTTTCATGGGTAATGTGATTATAGGCGACCTACAAGGTGAGGCTCTTGGTCAAATTTCTCGCTGCTACAACTATTTATTCACTTCATCCACTTCCAATATGGTTTGTTTATATAGCCCTATGTCGGAAATGGGGAGTTCCCTATGTCGGAAATGGGGATTTAGGCAAAAGAGGTATCTCATTCTCAACTTCTTGCTTAGGTGGTAACCATTTAGGCTCTTGAAACAATTTTTTATACGCCTGCAAGAGCTCCTCTAACCGATGTTTCTTCTCTTTAATAGACCACTCTAGAGATGCCTTTACATTTACCAATCCATCTCCTTTATGATTATGCCTGAAGAAGAGTAACAAAAACTTTCTACTTGAACTTATCAATTTATTGGCTTATAAAACACTTGTCAAAGAGATCTTGGATTCACCTTTGCATGCATTGATGATGAAAGACATTATCTCCACATGTACATGTAGGGGATTCCAAACAGTACACCACACACATCTAATGGTGCTACATCTACCACCAATTCATCAATATACTTTGCACTTGCATTAAATTTGATCTTACACCACGTATTGATCCTAAGCTCCGCATCCTTGTTTACCCATCCCGAGATTAGTTACTAGATAATTTTCTATGAGTTTGGCCTACAAATTGGAATTAAAAAGCATCCACCTCTGTCTTCTTGACTTGGATCTTGATATCGAGAAGCTTAGTCATCTCCTTCTCTTCCTTGGAATGGAGGATAGTTACGCTGAGTGTCCTTCTACATTGTAGTGCATACAATCTTTTCATCTATATCTGAGCTACTCTCAACCTAGTTGCCTTTATCCACAACTAGCATGTTCTTCTTCTTTCCCTCTTTCTTCTAGTTCTCTGAATTCAACTGTAGATTTAGCTTCCAACACCCATCTTCAGCATATCCAATGAGACTACAATGGTTAAAGGGGTTGTTTGGATCCTTGCACCGATGTGCAATGGATGTTGTCCTCTTATCTTTACATTTTGACTCCTCCTTGAAAGTGTCTTGGTGACCTTTCTGTCTGGAACCATATGGTTGTCCTTTATTCTTGACCATATTCTCTAGATTCTATTCTTGGACAACTTCATTTAAAGAGCATCACTTAGCTCCTTAAATGACCACGGAGACCACCCAGATACTCGGTGAGTACGTCAGATTTCTTGGGACATATGCCCAAAACAATGGCTTGTTTTTTATGAACTCAATGCCGTACTCTTGTACACTCTACTCTTTCTTCTATTGGAAGTAACGCGAACGGATGCATTCATCCTCTTCATACCTAATAGGGTAAGACTGAGACTTAATGAGGATTTTGAACAGCTCCCACTTAGTTACTAGGGGATCATGCGCCAACCTAAGCAACCTTATGCGAGGCTTTCCTACCAATTTTGGGCATGGCCCTCTAATGTTAGTTGGGAAATGATATACTATGCTAATTTTCTATGTTATGAACATTGGAATAAACACTTACAATTGTTGCATTCATTGATTCATCTTAGCATCATCAATCTCACATCGATAGGGTTTGATTTCCACTTTTGCCTCTACTTCAAATAAGGATTGGGAAGAATTGATGTTGGAACTTCATGCATTTGGGAAATTGTCATTGAAGAATGAATGATCATTGTCACTGCTATGGTCGTCCAACAAAGATCAATGTTCAGTGGGCCTTCCCAAGTCTCGTCGATACATGGGCATTGTTGTATAATAAATATTTAATTGTCCTTTGGAATGCTCATGCTTGATAGGATTTTAGAGCTTCTATTTTCTCAAATTTTGTTCCAACCATATTATTTTATTGCTTTTGTGTAGGTGCATAGAGTTGAACGAAAAATAGAGTGATTAAAAGTGATTATAATTTGATGAATTTATCCCACATGCAAAAGAGGATGGAAAAGGGGAAGAGGGAGAGTAGAAAAGGGGAAGGAGGAGGATAGGAAGAAATACTTACCTTGGCAGGGTCAATCGGTGATCAGGAAGGCCGATGGCCTAGAGAGGCCATCTCCATTGCACTTGGGAGGGGGGTCTTCCTAGCATCTCCCCCTGAGGAGAGTGCACGTCATAATTTGTGGCAGCGGGGGCTCGCGTTCGCGCGGCCTCCAACCAACACACACACGAACATAAAGAGACGTAATGATAGTAAATCCTAATCAGATCGTTCCATCATAAAAAATACGTAATGATAGTAAATAAGTCCTAATCAGATCGTTCCATCGGTGGTAGGCGAGATTTCCTCTGTCTGGAAATGATTATTTCTACGCTCTAACAATAATCTTTCCCACTGGCAAGCGAGTTCTTCTATTTCATAGAATTAAACCGTGTTTTTTCAGTGGCAAGCTTTACACAGAAAATGCCTGCACGGTCCAAACCTTGTATTTCTCTCTTTACTTTTGTTTTTGTCAGTGTGTCAGTTGACAGTGCAAGTAGCAAGCAGGAGTGGAGTGATGTATTTAACAAAGTAATCAGTTACGGTTCCAATCAGTATGCAAAACTAATGATGAATATGATGGATAGCAACTTCAAGGCAGTTATTTCATTTATGAGCATTGGTGTTTCAATTTGACCGATTCCAACACTTGTAAATTACATTTTGCTGCAACTCTTGGTTTTTGTTTTTGTTTTTCAGCTGAAAAATCACCCTCTTGCTATTCCGAAGGAATCAAGGAAAGCTAACACACACGGAAACCGTCAGCCGGTCATCCAAGCGCAGAAGATGTCTCAAGAGAATTGAACCCGGGTGGATGGAATGAAATCCATCTATCCTCACCAAGAGATCACCGTATCCTTGACTCCGCAACTCTTGTTATATCTTCACAACAGTTCATGTTGTGAATCTACTATCCTATATGGATCTCCTTCATTAGCTCTCGTGGATATGTTGTTGTCAAGCATGCTCGTGCATAGTAAATACAATTAAATAGTCACAGCTAGTTACTGTCGGAAATTTAACAAATTAAACAGTTACAGTTCCAAATTTAACATGATGATGGATTGATGGACCATTTTGTTTTTGTTAGTGTTACAGTTGACAGTGGTTGGGTTTGCGAAGGAAGTAGCAAGCAGGAGTTACAGATCCAATCGGGATGTAAAACTAATGAATACGATGATGATGGATATACACTTATTTCATTTATGAACATTGGTGTTTCAATTTACACTTATTTTACATGTAAACTACATTTTGTTGCAACTCTTGTGATATCTTCACAACAGTTGAGTTCAGTTATGGATATACTATTCAATATGGATCTCCTTCATTAGCTCATGGATATGTTGTTGTCAAGCAAACTCGTGCATAGTAAATACAATTAAATAGTCATGGCTAGTTACAGTCAGGTATTTAACAAATTAAACAGTTACAGTTCCAATCAGCATGTTTAACATGATGATGGATGTTATTACAATTAATGGATCATTGTTGTTTCCATTTGACTGATTCTAACATTTATTTTACATTTTCCCACAACTCTACTCTTGTTATATCCTCAAGGTTGTATCTTCAGCAGTTCATAGATATGTTAGATATGTTGTTGTCAAGCATTTATAAAGGAATATGATAAAGGAATATGAGTCTCCTTCATTAGCTCTCATGGATATGTTGTTGTCAAGAATAGCCCAATTTACAAAAGATTGATATGCTACTGTCACAAATTACAAATGATTTGAAAATATAACATTGATATGCTGCTGCTGTCACAAACTACCAAAGATTTGAAAATATCTGTAATAAATTGCTGGAGAAAAGATCATCCATTTCATCTTCTGTCTTTTCTGTACCAACTAAGTGAATTGTCACATGAAAATGAATATAACATAAATATAAATTGTGTTTTTTATCCCAACCTTGTTAACATGGACATGGATTGTGGTTTTGATCTAACAATGTTTGTTTTTTACATTGCTTACAGAAGATGAGCTCAGGTATCTCTATTTCACCGTATACATTTTCTAAACTAATATAGTTCTGCGCAGGGATCTCTATTTCACTGTATTCTAATGGTTATCCGTTGTATTATAGGGTGGAGTGAGCATGAAGGAGTAGGCAACGCCTTGGAAAAATATGTAAAACCTGTTACTATGATAGGGATAGGATAGGATGATGGTATACAGATGTTAGGGATAGGATAGGATGATGGTATACAGATGTTAAATGCTGTCCCACATTGATGGGCGCATTTGTAAAAGAGAAAGAAGGAAGTATAGGTAAGCAAAGATGGTACAGTGATGATTACGGAGCCGTGTGGTCGACACAAAGCGAACTATTCTTTCGCCTTTTACGAAAGAATACCGTGTGTTGGCCACTCACAGTGGCATACGCCAATTTTTGGAGCCTTCCATCTCTTACAAATGGAGGCCAACAATATTAAAACTAAAATCGAGCGGCATAAGCCAATTTTTGGATCCTTCCATCTCTTACAAATGGACAATATTAAGACTGAACAATATTAACTCTCTTACAAATGGACAATATTAACACTAGAATCGACCAGGCTTAAGTCCCGCGCTTATAGCTTTTAACACTGAACAATACTAACACTAGAAACGAACAGGCTGAACAAGCTTAAGGCCCTCGCTTCCAACTCCTGCTAACATTGAGATGGAACAGGCTTAAGGCCCGTGCTTTTAGCTTCTAACATGAGGCCAACAATACTAACATTAAATTTGAACAAGCTTAAGGCCCGCGCTTCGAGCTTCTAACACTTAGATCGAACAGGCAAACTAAGACCGTAATCTGATTAAAGCTTTTCGATCCAAGCTCAAACTTGCAAACGAAGAGCCTCAGCCTCATTTCATTCAAAATGGTCAAAGCCTAGAGCATTTTATCCTCATCTCATTCAAAATTGTCAAAGCCCAGAGCATTTTTTAAACTCTTGAGTTGAGACTCAAAATGGTCAAAAATCCCAGAGCAGTTTTAAATTCTTCTTGAGTTGAGAAGGGGAGGTCGCAGCCCAGATCATTTTTAAATTCTTCTTGAGTTGAGAAGGGGAGGTCATATAGCCGAGAGCATTTTTAAATTCTTCTTTGCATTTTTAAATTCTTCTTGAGTTGAGAAGGGGAGGTCATATATCCCAAAGCATTTTTAAATTCTTCCTGAGTTGAGAAGGGGAGGTCATATAGCCCAAAGCATTTTTAAATTTTTCCTGAGTTGAGAAGGGGAGGTCATAGGAGGTGACTATTTCAATTTGGTGTGTGAATTTAGGAGGTGACTATTTCAATTTGGTGTGTGAATTTTGGTGTTGGACTTTATGGTTTTCTTAGGAATGCAAGGTAGCTGTTTGGTGTGTGAATTTTGGTATTGGACTTTATGGTTTTCTTAGGAATGCAAGGTAGCTGTTAGGAATTCTTGAGTTGAGAAGGGGAGGTCATAGGATTTATTGAAAATGGTAACTTTCAATTTTCCTGTGTGAATTTTGGTAGTGGACTTATACCCATGATTGCACATGTAGACAACAGTGTCATTCGCTTTTGAAAATATTTAAGGGTGAAGGTGTAGATGTGTTAGAGACTACTTTAAGTGCTCATTTTGAATTTACTCTCTTTTGTCCTTTCGTTTGGCTGGCTTGTGCCGTCCACAACTAAGTTGTTTCACATAGCTTGTGCCTCCAATGGCTGGACAAAATCAAAATGCCTAAAATTTCCACAACCTAAACGCATATTGAAATAAGTACATTAAGAGTACCATACTAGAAAACAAGATTTAGATATGAGTTTGCATCTAGTTGGTTTTCATGCATGTACTTGTTATCGATTATTAGACTTGCGCAAACGTGTGTATTCATGGCTCTTGTTTGTCTTCCAGTGCAAAAAAATTTGATTCAAACTATTGACCTTTTTGTTTGAGAAGCATGTTTTTGACTTCCCTTTCTTGGGCATAGAAAGGTCCTTCATACTGACTATCTTTTAATTGGAGTTGGATTTGTACAGACTATATTTCAATTGGAGTTGGATTTGGATTGGATATGGCCCCGTAAGTATCAATATCCTCATCTCTTAATGTTGGATAAGATCTCTTCCAATTTCTCATTATAATCTCTACAAGCATTCTTTAAATAATTCTACATTCCCTACTCGTGGAGAACGGAGAATGTCGAACATTGTTTTATCCATCTTTAATTCCCATCTTACCCATGACGATTTACCAATTTGATATTTGGGGCTGGAATTGATAATCGGGAGAAAGCAATCCTGGCCCTAGAAAGCAAGGATTTCATAACATGACCCAGATGAGAGCACATTTATTTGATATGTTGGTGCCTACTTTTTACCAAAGTGATTTCCTGCTAAAGAAAGTTGCTAATCTAATATAATTCAGCAGGTTTAAGCCTAGCATTTGAATAAAATCATAGGAGAGTTAGAAGGCAAACTTTTAAGGCATAAATACCATATGCAATTCGCATTCAAGCCAGCTCGGGAATACTTGCAGGGTTGTCAATTCGCTGACTTTTAAGTAATTATAAGTTCAAGCATCGTATTAGCGGAATGCTATACGATGAGAAGATATTAATTATTCAACTATTTTCTAAGGCATAAATCCATTGCAATTCAGTTTACTAGGTTTATAATTACAGCATCATAATTTAGGTAGATTGATTTTAAGGCATAAATCCAAGGTTTATAATTACAACAACATAATTTAGGTAGATTGATTTTAAGGCATAAATCCAAGGTGTATAATTACAGCAGCATAATTTAGGTAGATTGATTTTACTAAAAGGTAGGCCTCAGGGTGGAGGGGTTTACAAAGGCTGATGTCAATTAGGGAAAGAGTTGTTAGTTATGCCAAACCTTACCCAAGGAGTAATGCATTTTTACTACCATAAATCAAATGGAAAGAACTATATTGTTTGGGAAGAAACGATGAAGATCGTTCTTACCACAAATTAAGGAGTATTGCTATTAGATCAGACTAGACACCTGTTTCAATACGATGAATGAAAAGAGAATAAACAAGCAACCCACCTTTTTAGAAAGAAACATAGAAGCTTTGATGACTGCCACACTGTCAATTGCAAACGGTGTCATTTACCCATGTCGAGGATGTTGAGAATGGTCTTCAAGGTTGGGAAATGTCTTAGGTTTTATGTGAAACTCCAATAATACCAAAATTTTGTATTTGAAAAATAATTTGTATAGCTCGAGAATGTCAGAAGGTCCAATAACTGATCAGGTGACAAATCGAGGATCTCAGAAGGTCCAATAACTGATCAAGTGACAAATCAACAGGATGTTAGAGATTAGTAAATTTATGTGGGACAGAGGATTTAAGAGGGAGTTGACATTAATTATTTTATATAGTTTGCTTTGTTCTTTTAAAAATTTTACAACTACTTTGAGAAATACAGTAACAACATAGTCCTTGTCCTTTAAAGAGCTTGAAGAGCTCTTGTTGGAAAATGATCAGCGCACTAATAGTGTAGAATAAAAATGTAATACCAACCTTTGAGGTGAACAATAGTACATTGATACTTTCTCAAATACTGAAATCCAAGCCATAAGAGTGAAAAATATAAATATATGCACTATTTTAAGGTCAAATACAAAATTTTAAATATATATGATTGATAATACATGTGCAATTTCAACCAGCTCTCTAATTTCAAAGTTTTGTGATATAAGGAATTATTTCTTCTCAAATACTTCAAAGTATTCTGGTCAACAATTCCAAAAGCTGATAAGGAATTTGCATAATGTGCAATGTGTACAATCATTCACGATAACTCAACCCCAAATACAATCATAAGATTCATAGATGGACAACCGAACAGCAGTCAAGTGCATACCCATGAATTTTATGCAGTATATTCAAATCTTCTCTAAAACATGATTCTCAAAGCCTTCAAAGCATCAAAGCGTTCCGAGGGTTCAAACCTGAGAAGGCCCTTCAACAAGCCTCAAAAAACACCTCCATTGTTCAGAAATATATATCTCTTTTATACATGTGCATTTTCAACCAACTCTCTATTGTACTCTGTTTTCTTATATAAGTTCTCATTTTGTTTCAAACATCGCATGACCATTACACATTATACTACTTGACCATTACCAAAAGCTCCATATTATAATACAAGACCAGCTAGACAAGTGCCATAAGAAGATAAGGGATTTCCATGATGTGGTGTGTACAATCATTTACAGTTCCTTTAGGCTCCAAATACAATCCAAAACTCACAGATAATCACATGCATACTCAGTAATTGTATGCCCTACAGACAAATCTTCTCAAATATTCTCTAAAAAAGGATGTCTCATAGCCTCTGAAGCTTCCAAGCATTCTGATGGTTCAAACTTGAGAAGGCCGTGCAACAAGTCTACTGAGTGGTCTGCATGTTTGGATTATCAAATCCTGCAAACATGATAGTAACACGTTAGACTCAAGTACGTGAAACAAATCACAAATCATCACAAGAAGATTTCAAGATGATGTTCCATGTGCATCTAGTTAGTTAACAATAAGAATACCCTAAGTTTCAGTGACTTCCTCACTGCTCTGATGCTATGCCTAGAGGATGCTCCTCCATGCCAATCCAATCGTGTTCCGTGTCTAAAATATTTCAGATATATCCTACTGATACATAAAAAATTACCAATCGTGTTCCATGTCTAAAATATTCCAGATATATCCTACTGATACATTAAAAATTACGGTTTAGCATAGGTATATTGAATTTTATAGCATGTCTAATAATCTGATTGAGGTGGTAGTTCCTTGGGAAAAATAAAAATACTCACTCTGCTTTCTTAATCAGATGATGTGGCAAGGCCCTAAGACCCCTTCCATCATAGCAAGATGTTCCAAGATTTCATGGGTTTGAAAAGAGGTCTCACCCTGAAACTTTAAAAAGTAGGTAGCATAAATATCATTCTTGCAGGTATCTAGATAACATTAAAACACGGGCAAAACTAGTCAAAAAAGTTCACCGAGTAGAGCTCCACAAGTATGCACCCTGCACTCCAAATATCACAAGGGTAGTTACATCCAAGACCTATCAAGAAACATAAATTGTAAATACAAAGGGCCTTAGATTCAACATGATGGAATTGACATTGGCCTAAACCACATAACAAACTTTCAAATTGCTAGCTAAACCATATAACAATCTTTCTAAGCTCACCCAAAATAACTCTTGGAGCTCAATAATGTTGCATAGAGACCACTGAGGAGTGATCTTGATCTTCAAATGTTGTGCTTCCAAAATCGATTAACTTTATAGCACTTGACATTGGCAACATTTAAAGTCATATGGAAACCCCTCCACACACATTTGAACAACAATCAATCAAAGTTACAAATATCGTGTTCTTGAATATATCGCCAAGGGTCCAAAAATTAATTATTGACGAAAATGTCGTTAAACATCGGAAAACTTAAAAAATACAAAAATATTAAACAATGAAAAAAATCATGATGTATTCGAAAAAATTGGCAAAAATCGCGATAAAACAGTGAAAAAATCGCAAAAAAAATTAGGGAAAATATTGGGCGATATATTATCGATATATCGCCAGTGGTTAGCATCGCGACGTCGATATATCGACCATGTTTATAACAGAGAAATCATGTTATTAGAGATCATTCCTTGACATAAATGCATGTTGAAATGTTGATCTTAATGATTGTGAACACTAGAAGGCATACAAATACAAACACAGATTATGTTATTTGATACAATAGTTTTTTGTTGGACTTTGTATCTAATGTAATATGAAGCAATATTATCGACTGATTAGTGCTCATCGGTATTGATATGTTATGCCAATCATGAAAAATTCAATCATATTCAGTAATAACACACCAACTATCTACCTTGCAATCTGGAACCTTCACATGGTTTGAAGAAACATAAAATATATTTTCAGGCTTTAGATCTATGCTATAGAGTTTCATCTCATGCATATATTCCATAGATCAATGGAAATATTAGAAGAAGAAAATCCCATATACATGTTATTGTCCCTTATAAAGGCCCAATCTAGCCTCATATTTTTTATCAGCTAAGGTATAAGTGCGGGTATCGTCTACACACATGCTATAGATTCCAAAAGTTGCCTTCCAACCTCCCCTACAAGATCGATGTGAAATGGTTTGTAATTTTTTTTTCATTGGAAATCATATAAGCTTGGGCCCGACTTCTCAAAGACTTGTTTCTAAATCCATCCACAAACTTAAATACACATATACCTAATGTAGACTACTCTTAGGTGCTTGTAAAGAAAATGAAAAAAGAACAAAGATATACAATTCTACAAAATACTGACTATTCAAGTGTGATTCCGGGGGTAAAACCATTCGTGCATTTTTGCACACAACTATATTGGGAAAGGGTCGTCACCTATCAAGAGGTGGGATGTCTCGGCACACATTATGGGTGTGACCACCCGACCTAAATAAGCAGGCATGGAAACCCTTTGTATGAGGGTTCTCACCCATGAGGTGATAACATGTCACTTCTTTGGAGACTTGAAACCTTAGGAGGGAAATAACAAAACCCCTCCTTCACCTATAGAGGAAACTCCCGGGAAATGTTCCATAATAAGATAAATCCAACAAATCTGGACTACTAGATGCTTACCTTTGCCCATTTTACTGAGTATTTTATCTGCAAAACGAAAACAGAAAATATTTTCACCAAATCAGTATAATAGATCAAGTAAAAGGGTGATTTATAAGTTGCATTTTAATATCAACAGTAAAACCCTCGATTAGATCTAAGACATCCAAAAAGGAAAAAATCCTCAAAATCAAAATGAATAACAATACAGTGAGATATATGTTCTTACATTAAGGTGTCAAATTCTATCCAAGTTCAAACATGTAATGGCCATCCCTGTCATCCTTGTGTCAGGGTGGTGAGATATTGAGGGAGCCCTCTTCTTTGGATCTTATATTTAAAGAGTTAGACTGACTATAGCCTCGAGAGGATATGGAGTGTTCTGCCCCTGCTAACAAAGGGGCGTCCTCCCCTTTTTCGTTTTTATTTCTGATACCAAATTACTTCCTAGTAAATACCAATGTTGGCTAGCCCTACACACAACTGTTTATATTTCCCCTAAAATTTGCAAAACCACCTGACCATATTTCATGAAATCTTGAATACCAAGATAGTAAAAACTCGGTCCTTTAAACTTGATCCGGATTTATGTGGGAATGAAACAAAAGATATCATATACATAATCATATACAGAGATATATTGCAAATAACACAGTGATACAGTAAACACATATTCTATTAAATAGCGGAAATAGAACAGACTGTAAAAATACAATAGCTAGAATGGTGGTAGCTATCTCTGAGAAGAGATGTGGCCGCTATGCTCATTCATGCCAAGATGAGTACAAAGAGAGGCCGAAAGGGCCTATTTATCATAAGCATGAGGGAAAGAATCCAAAACATCCAAAAACCTAAACCTAGAAGATGAACCGTCATAAAGTTTGCGGCCCCAAGGTGGTTAGTTGAACAGTCAGTTTCCCGGGGTCATAACTTTTGCATACGATCTCCGTTTGGGGCGCTCGGTAGCCCGTTGGAAAGATCTATCCGAGTACTCCACTAGGGGACACTTAACAAAAAAGCTCTGTTGGACCAAGATTTCCCAAAAGACGTCGTTTAGGGCCTCAAAACGGCCCCGGAAGTTTGGGACTCGAAAAACTGTAGAAAAATTACTAGAAAATTGACAAAATGGGAAACTATTTTGAGCCAGTGGAATAGGTGGGTGGCCACCGATATCCATCTGGATCAAAACTCTAACAAGCAGTTCCAAATATCATGTCTTTATCATAAATGAATGTAGAAATATTCTTGTTTAAACCCTAACTATTACATGATATGTACCCTCTTCTTTTTTGAATTCTACTTCTAAATCCCCTTTTGAATGGCATTTATTAATTATTTAAGCTAGTTATAACCTCAACATCCTTTCCTCAAAATTAAATTAATACAAAGGCTATTGATATGTTCCTCAAGCATCCTTTCCTTATAATGCATTAGAAACATACACATTTATCTGAGATATCCCCTGCCAAATCTTGTCATATTGCATTTATATCATTTAAATATAGTTTGGTATCCAATGTAATGCTTACAGAAGTTTGCTTCAATTTAACTTCAACTCCGGAAAACAATACTATGAATTTCTATTCCATTTCATGAAGCAAAACTCATTCCTATGTTCCAGCAATGCTCATCCTCTTGTTATCTAGTCATTTATGGAAAACCAATCATTCAATTTAGCATCCACTACCAGAGATCTAGGTTCGATTAGCAGCCCAAATAATCTACTTACAATTATTACTGAAAACACACTAGATCACAAGCAAAATCATGCAGCGGAATAAAAGACATGAAATCAGTCACACCATTTGACACATTAAGATTTACCCTGGGAACCCCAATCCATGGGGAAAGCCAACAACAAATTTGTCCAATATTGCAGATTTGTTGAAACAACACTTACAACTCCAAGCTTTTAGATATGACACCCCGAATTTGGGTCAATGCAATTTCAACCAGTCTCAAACCTCCTGGACTTGGACTCTTGACCCACCCATGATGCAATTGTGCCCAAACCCTTAGCAATGCAGACAAACCCTGGCTTGAGTGGCTCCCTCACTCCAAAGTCCCTAAGAGAATGCCCCCCTTAGGTTTGATCACTAACTATGAATGGTGTCACACGCACTAACAATCAACTTGATGTCTCATCCTCCAACTTAGGTTGACTTTTATTTCATTAGGTATGCAAATACCATGGTCCAATACCATGGACCCCTTTACATAAAGTAATAACAAAAGCACATTCACTATAAAGTGAAACTCCTAAGTCCGAGAGTCTCCTGGACAACTCCTACATGCCAGACACTTGGCCTATGCAGAAGTACATGTTCGATGCTACAAAAATCAACACCTCTAACATCCTTTCCTTAGAATGTGTTAGAGACGTACATATTTATCTAGTATATCCCTTGCTAAATCTCGCCATATTGAATTTATATTATTTAATTATAGTTTGATATACAATGTAATGCTTCAATTTTACGTCAACTACGGAAAATAGTACTATGAATCTCTATTTTGTTTCATGAAACAAAACTCATCCCTTTGTTCTGACAATGCTCATCCTCTTGTTATCTAGTCATTTCTAGCAAAACAAGCATTCAAGTTAGCATCCACTACCAGTCATCACTTCAGTTCCAATAATTGAAACTTTTCTCACTAATTTAGCTAAAACCTCAGTTAAAATTTTACCTTATAGCAATATACCATGACCCAATTTTATCAGACTTTCACTATAGCTTTAGATTTTGTCCCTAAAGGCAAGAAATGATAAATATAACATTTAACATACATTGATAGATCTCCCTCGTCAAAAAATATTTGATTTCACCAAACTGCACCCAACTTAAACCACGTGTTTTAATCTCTCTATATTGCAATTACCGTTTTTAGTAGCCACTGCATATGACCTTCGTTGCAGTTTTATTCATGTATATATCAATCAACTGAAGATTCAAATTTTATTATATTTCCCCATATTGATATGTAACAGAGTAGATAGTCGCTACCCATCCCTCACGTTTAAAAGAATGCAAGCAGCTTCTGTTTTGAAAGGTTTATTTGAAGACTTTAGACATCATATTCCTCGATACCAATAAAGAATTGTGGAAAAGTAGTGTCCCTAACTCCCACCATCAGTGATCCCATTACAACACCCTAAAAAGGTATAAATATTGGGTGTTCTATGTTGGTCAAGTAATAAACAATACAACATTCGAGCTCAACAGTACTGGCTGAAAAAGGATTCCATTGCAATAATATTATTCAACGTAAACAAAAGTCACAGTTACCAATATCATAATGCAGTATCAAATATAAGAGCAATCAAGGGTTCGTCCTTAAAAGCATTGATATGATCGACAACACACATGGATGTCGAGGGAGACCAACACCCATAACACTTGTTCTTTGCAGGTTATGCATTTGGAAGTTGTTTGCTGTCTGATACATTTGAAGGTATTATTCACCTGGATCGCAAGCTCTGCATTTGTTCACTTTGCAATCCATAAATCCGCCTGTTTTCTATTGTTTTCCTATGTCGAGAATACCTGTTGTTGGATCAAGCCATCGAAATGGGATAGTCTTATAGATCAAAGAGAGAGTAAGGGAAGATCATTGAATGGATCGGATTAAATAATAGGATTTAGACATACACACATATGGATATCTCTAATGTTGCGCATGCAGAGATATGTGGTAGGTAGGACTCCGCAAGATAAACAACATCTGGTCCAGTTATGCTTGTTCATTTTCCAGTTGCAGTCATAACGCAAAACATAAAAAATTGGATCTCTTGTTCCACACTAAAAATAGCGAAGTTGTCATGGCCGAGAATAATTAATATTTCTGCAGCACACAAATTTTGTAAGTTCGATTCAAAGGCCATGCCTCTATTAACTAAAAAAACTGAAAGATTAAAATGGGGCACTTACTTTTGGACCATTTTATGTTTTAACTACTTCCTCGGTCCTCCGGACTCTTTACGGAATAATAAATTTGTTATCATGCCCGATAATAAAAGAACGCAAAGATAAAGGGTGAGAAGGTATTAGACAACCTGGAGGTTAGCACCACATAGTTATGCGAAAGGAAGACAAGGCTAGCCATTACGGTACGCGTCCAAGCTTTCAATTACTTCTACGTCTCCATAGGAAAGGACACCAGCACCACGGCTTGGCACTCTCGTGGCTGGTTAAGGTGCAACACTTCAATCTAAATAACTTTAGGTTATATGTTTATTTGCGTATCATTCCTATCTTTCGTATTGAAAATTTTGTTCAATTTGATTTACTAAATCGGAGCAGAAAGTATTTAAGTTTGATTGACTATTTACTTTACACTCACTGATAACGCAACTCCTTGATTGCAACCTTGAATATCAATGATCTACTTGGATATGTTGCAGTAGACAAACTTAATTCTCAAGAAAACTATCAAATCGTTTAACTTGAGTTGCTTAGCGACAGAGTAACTCAATTAATTTCACTTGAGTTGCTTACTGATAGAGTAACTCACGCTACACAAATTTAATCTCTGAGAAAGCAAGTTGTATCCACGTAAGAGTATTAAAGCTATTTGGAGCAAAAGAAGAAGCATAAGCATATGCTCTGCCTCTCTCACACAATTTACATGAGGGGATTTTGTTTGCACAAAGGAATAACTCTACTTCATGTTTATTACAAGAGGAAAATTCATGCAACGCTGAAATGTATTGAGAAAACAAACTTTAAAGGTCTGATCCGTGCAAAATATGCTCCAATCGCTGTTCGACATCATATCAAAATATCAGAAGGGAAAAACAAAGTCTTGAATAATTAAAGATCAATTTAATGATAATAATGTCCTTTATGCTTAATGTATGTGATATTTACTTGTATTTGAAATAAATAATCCTCTTCAGATTCCTAGTAATGGAGGAATGATGGCTTAACGCCCTATCTCCATCAAAATAATTATCTAATGCAGCACATCTCGTATTTAAAATTAAAATTGAGCTCCATGTCTCGTAACTAATTAATGTCTTAGCTCGAGGGTGAGTATCCCTCTATTTAAGGGATTTCATGTGTCCCACTGTCTTTATTAGAAAAACCCCACCAACATCCTTATATGAGTAGGTAAAGCAAATCGAATCCCCCATTCAAATTTATTTTATCGAGGTGATTTAATCTCCCAAAATATTAACTTGGTCCAAATTAATTTATTAAACCTTATCTCTTGTGTAAGTGAGAAAACATTGAACTCCCTGCACCTACATCACATCCAATGCATGTGGCGATTGCACCTCCACGTGCCTTTCTCACCGAGTCACTGCCAATGCATTTAGAACATTCGTGGTATGCATCTCGATCTGCATCGTTTTTCTCATTGGCATGCAATAAAAACAATGCAACTCCATGCAATGTTTGACTTGCCAAGAGTCTATTACCTCGTTTTTTATTATTGGCAATTATATATATATATTTGAGGTTCGATGGCAAATTTTTTACTTTTCCTTAAAATTTTCACTCAAAATTTTCACACTTCAATCCTGGGAGATGGACACTTCAATCCTGGGAGATGGTGATAGTCATTTATTCTTAGAAGCATCCTCAGATAAGTGCTAATACTTTTTCGGCTTTGAGAAAATTCCAGTGAAAGCATTATGAACTTATAGGCAAATGTATTTCTTCTTAAAACAATTTAGATATTCAAAATAAAGCTATCCCTATGGTTGTACATGCCTGAAAATGAAGTTGTTTTGGGAACGATTCTAAATTTTTTGTGTGTTTATGTTGTTTAAAAAAAAATATCTCCGTACTTCTCAACAAACCTACGAAACAATGTTCTAGCTTGTTCCTCGAATTTCCCAATAGATGAACTGTTCGACGCTTGTTGGCTCCAATGTTGAAAACTTGTCCTTCCCAAACTTGCATAGATGCCTGAGCTGTAGCATTTCCTCCCAAAAAGTGAATCGTAGAACTTCAAAATAATGAAGAAAGTAGAGCATACTGGTTTGTCAAAAGCATGGTGTGGTTGAAGGCTATGCATATATTTCCAATCACTAGCATAGAAGTGGACATCAAGTGGTAAATTAATAGTTCACGTTCAAACATGTGAAGTCCTTTGTGGGTCTTCTCTAAACCATTGAAATTAGGTAATTGTCACCGAAGCCCAATTTACATTAGGTATAGTAGGTACACATATATTAAATTCAAACTACTCTCTCCCTGCCTTCACATAGACAAAACCCTGCACAGGATGGATGACATAAATGTCGCTAGAGAAATCTCACCGTTCATGGCAGATAGGGACTAATGAGGTTGGACATCGGTGTTTTCCCTTTACTGTCTTTTACCAAAATTCAAACCCCCAAGCCAATGCAGGGTTGTTACGAAAAAGCAAGGACAACCTACCTTTAATCGACATTTTCTCATCTTCTGAACTGCCGAAATTCATATAAAAGCCACCGAATTGGTTCAACTAAAAATAAACAACTCAACATTATTCAATGAACAAAACTCCTCTTGATCTAAATTTCCAAGCCAAGGTATTGGTTTTCTGATAACCATCACACAAACGGCAAAGAAAATTTGTAGTCTATATATATGACTACCTCCTACTCTATTTTCATTTTTATAAATTTTATTACTTAATATTACATCATAATGCATTGCAACAGTAATTGTGAAGTTGTATCCTATCCTATATTCTTTTTAAGAATTTTATTATTATAATACATATGTTCTAACCGAGTGTAAATTGTCACTATTCAGCTATTGTAATGTATGAGAGAGTTCCACACGAAGCTTGGCATTGGGCTAGCAAAGTCTAAGTTTAAGTTGAAGAAACGTGACCATCTTCTTGGAAAGGCAACATTTTCATGATAAAAAACTTGCTTTCATATAGAAATTCATCCAAGTTTATGGTTATTATTATTAATTCTTCTAGGTTTCTTGCTCATATCAATTATATACACATTTTAGCATATAATAAACTCCGTTTTCTGGAATGGTGCTTTATGAGATGAATTTAATAAGGTCACCCAAATTGTATATTGAAAGCATCCAATATGAAAGCAGCCAACAATTGAGTGAGAAATATCATGCACATTGAATCAATATGAACTTCAATAATAAATTCCAGTAATATCAAACTTATGGAAGTGCCATCAATTTATATTGAATTAGTTTACCAATATAGATCTATCTTAACTGTGGATTTGCCAGGTGATGAGAGGGATGAAATCCCGCGAGGTGCAAATATTTTTTAAAGTGCAAAATTTGAGGAAAATATTCCACCTCAATGGATTTGATCCCTCTTGACACTTGGTAGATCCGAAGTTAAGATGGATCTATATTGGTTTAATATGTAAATCTCTCTTATGTGCTCAAATCATGAGATCGCATAGAAAGAAGTATATAAGTTTCATTAATGTTTTTAATTTTAATTTTAATTAAAATATAATCTCTTTGGTTTTGAACTTTAGCCTGAGGGCAATGTTTTAACATTTTTTTTTACTTGATATTTTATTATTTTATTAAAGCTCCATGTGTGCTCCACTCAAGGTTGAGCACGGAGTTACACTTCTCCCTCATACCGGTTTTAAACTTTAGGTTAGGGATGGCATTGTTAAATTTTTGTTTACTTAATGTTTTGTTATTTTCTTAAAGTGCCATGTGTCGCCTGCTCGTTGAGCATAGAACTACACTTCTCCCTCATACTGGGATGTAGAAAGCTCCTCTTTAGCACAATAAGTGAATTCAAAACATTATGATAGACATAGTTAGTGAGAGATCGAAGCAACACAAAGTATTTATAGTATATAGTTTGAAGAGCTTATGCTAGAATTTGAATTAAATCAAGTTATTACGTTTAATTATTGAACAATAGAAAATAGAGTTGAAGTGTCCAGATTGGTGGGAGCACTATTGATCACAAATAGATCATTATATTATTTGTAACACGTTAGACTCAAGTACGTCAAACAAATCACAAATCATCACGAGAAGATTTCAAGATGATGTTCCATGTGCATCTAGGTAGTCATACAATAAGAATACCCTAAGTTTCAATGACTTCGTCACTGCTCCGATGCTATGTCTAGAGGATGCTCCTCCATGCTAATCCAATTGTGTTCCATGTCGAAAATATTTTAGATATAACCTACTGATACATTATAAATTACCAATCGTGTTCCATATCTAAAATATTCTAGATATATCCTACTGATACATTAAAAATTACGGTTTAGCGTAGGTATATTGGATTTTATAGCATGTCTAATAATCTGATTGAGGTGGTAGTTCCTTGGCAAACATAAAAATACTCACTATGCTTTCGTAATCATATGATGTGGCAAGGCCCTAAGACCCCTTCCATTATAGCAAGATGTTCCAAGATTTCATGGGTTTGAAAAAAGGTCTCACCCTGAAACTTTAAAAAGTAGGTAGCATAAATATCATTCTTGCAAGTATCTAGATAACATTAAAACACGGGAAAAATGTTGATGTATTTGTAACTTCTGAAGATATTCACTTGTATATTGTATTTGTACTTTATTATATCCCCAATGGAGACATATTATTCCTTCGATTGGAAGTGTCGTCAGTTATATTGTAAGTGTCGTAACTTATACTTGATGGGTTATTAGACCACCTTGATGGGGTTGGCCCTGTATGATTCATGTGGGTCAAAGGGTTATTAGACCACCCTAGTGGGGGTCGGTCCAGTCAAAATTATGTTAAGTGGTTAAGTTGAGGCCGACCTAGTTGAGTAAAGGTCAAGTCAAGTTAGTGTATAAATAGAGAGTGTGTCTCTCTCATTTTACACATTCTATTGTTCACTCTCTTCGCATTAGTGAGAGAGATGAGGAGTGTGCACAAGTGGAGGAGGAGAATATTGCTAAAGATGTCTATCTCTTGGGTTTGATCATGGTGATACTTGTATTGATTCTTATTCTATCTCTAAGGAAGTTGCGGGGTTTTTCACCTTCTTGGTTTTCCCTGGTGAAATGTTTTGTGTCTCTTGTCTCTTGTCTCTTATGCTTTATATGTTGTACATGTTGTTCTTTCAGTTAAGATCCTAGATCATAATGAATTAAATTCTGAAAAACTAACATGGTATCAGAGCTAGCCTAAAGGAAGGCATGATATGGCATTTATGAGATTTGTTGCACTTGCGACAAATCGGAAGCTAGGGCTTGATATTGCAAAAACCAGTCATCGTAGCACTTTCGCTATAAATACATTTTGGAAAAGGTTCATGATATGAAACCTTTACAGGTCTTAGATAACATACCCATGTACCTTGTGTCCAAAGAAAAACTTCTAATTTGTTGTACTTTGTGATTTATGATCAGTACAATCTAGGGTTTTTGCCTCTTCCAGATCTTAGTCATAAACAGGTGACCTAGGAAAAAAGGTCACAAGTTGGGCTAGGAAGCTCCAAATGAATTTTCGTAAAAAGTGACAGGTAGGGAACGAGCTGTACTTTCATAGGTAAGTTTTTCAGAAGCCGAAACTGAACCAGTGACATGTGGCATGCCATACAAGTTCGCTCTCCTGTTTTATCCCATAAACAAGTCACGTTGCGACACTTGGCATAACTCTCTCTCAGAGAATCCAATTGAGGTCAGACCTATGGGGTTGGAAAGATGACAGGTCAGGATACCACAGGCTGAATTTTTAGGCCCTATGGATTCGTAATTTTTGAGTTACACCAGAAACAATCAGGTGCATATTTCTGTCAAAACAGATTTGGATTTTGAGCACCTTCATTCTTGGATCGTCACTGCTGTGGGAAATTAGGGTTTCGGAGAAAGTTGAAATTTTTGGAATCGGAGTCCACAGCTGAATTATCCCGATCAAAATCGAAATTTAGAGACCAAGATCGAATTTTTTGGTTGGGTAGAAGGCCGGGCTTGATCAAACCGTAGTTCGGGATTTTGATCGGAAATGTGGAAAATTAGGGCTTTTGCAAAAGTTGGAATTTTTGAAGTCTGTGACCATGGCTGGAATCTCCTCAGAAAAATCAAAGTTTAGAGCTTTGGATCAAACCTTTTGGATGGGCAGAAGGGTGGGCTTTATCAAACCCTAGTTCGGGGTCTTGTCCAGTGAATCCGCAAGTTTCAAAGGAAATTTTGAGGGGTCAAATTTTGCAATTTTCAAAATTGAAGTACACCAGCTTGATCAGCTCAGCAAGCCACATCTTTCCATCCATTCAAAAGTTTGAAATTAAAGTTTGAATTTTTAGGGTTTCTTTGACAAACCCTAATCTAGCTCCAGATCCAGTTTCAACAAATCAAAGTGGATTGGGTTAATCCTAGAAGAGAATGAATTGGACACCTGCATAAGTGAAGAAGTTCCAGCTCCAGAGGGATATGAGACTGAGGCTTTACATGAGAAGGCTACAATCAATCTCGACAGGTATGAGTTGAGGAGATACAGGTATGAGTTGAAATATTTCATGATTAATTTTATGATATGTTTGTCTTCATAATATTGAGGTGAGTACAATCTTGATTATTTTTAGAATTGTCTTATCACCCTAGTAAAAGTATGAATGCATGTGAATGATAGAAGATATTCATTGATTAGGTTTATATGATTGTACTAATGCATTGTGGTATTGTATGAGGATGATGGTGTCTGCTAACATGAAAGGTACAAATCAAGTTCTAGATCAAGAACATATGACCATGGTGACATGAAGACAAAGACTCATGGATCACATAGAAGCTCTACTTACGAGGTATGTATAATATGGTTCTACAATAGTTAACTTATGATTTATGCAGGTTACTAAGCACAAGTCATTGAAGAGAACAAGAAGACATTGTTTGGGTATGTTAAACATAACTAACAAACATGATAACCAAGTATGTTTTTCCTATATCAAGTTAGAATCCTACCTTGTGTTAGGATCTTATACTTTTGATTATTCTTGAAGTTAGAAGTTTAAGTAATCAAGGGTTTATGCATATTATGTTTCTTACTTTGATTGATTATATGACTAACCGGAAGAGTCCTATGGTTAAATAAGAATATGCATGAGTAATATAAGTCTTCCCTGAAACCTTGAATACTAACGCTTATTACCTATGTATGAAATAATCATGACCATACATAAGATTATTTAGAATAATAATATTTTGATGGTATTGATATTATACTAATATATGTATGGTTATATATGAGATCTTGAGGATAGCACAAGGATGACACTAGTGCACACTTAAGCATGCATAGTGGTCCAGGATGGATATAAGTTCAAGGACATGTAATCTAGGAAGCAAAGATCAAGAGGGAGCACTCCAGGAAGCAAAGATCAAGAGGGAGTCCACCCAACAACTAAACAAAGATAAGTATTTGAATTGTCATTTATTATATATATGATTACTTAAATGATGTTGTCCAGTCATGTACATACTTATATTCCTAGATTTAGGATATGTATTATGCATATTAGAAAAGTTGCATTAATGAACAAGATACTACTAATATGCAAGTAATGGGTAAGTGGCCTATGGTACTGTACAACATTCCATTGCTAATTATCTAGAATGAAACCTCTTTGCTAACATGTTGGGAGTTGTGCACAACCTTAACAAATGTTCTGGTAGAGGTGGAAGGCATCTAGAAAGTTACGGGATATGGATAAATGTTGTATTGAAACATTGGACAAGATAATTGCATGAGTGTATATGTCTTTATGCATGAGAATGTGTTTTTGAAAAACTATGAGAAGTTTCTAATCATGCAATTGGACTTGTCTTGTAGGAAAGACCGTGTACCATCACCTACAAAAAGGACTACAACATTTGTTCCAGCAACGAAGATCAAATAAAAACTATCTATTGAAGATATTGAAGAATCTGAAGTTCCCAGGATCCAAGATGCAGTAATGGAAGAATGCCATGATCGAGGAGTATCGGTCGATCATGAAGAATGATGTCTAGGATTTGGTCCCGAGACAAGAAGGGAAGTCTGTTGTGACTTCCAAGTGGATCTACAAGATCAAGCTTGCTGCCGAGTTCGAGATGAAGTACTTGGGTATGATGCACTACTTTCTAGGTATGGAGGTGTGGCAGAGTGCAGATGGAATCTTCCTTGGACAAGGGAAGTATGTAGTAGAGATCCTGAAGTGGTTCGGGATGATGGAATGCAAGGCCATGGCCACACCTATGGCATCGAACCTGAAGCTTGTGTGTGATGCTTCATCTGTTCCGGTTGATGTCACTGTGTATCGTCAGATGATTGGATCCTTGATGTACTTGACGAACACGAGACCATATATTTGCTTTGCGGTGAACATATTGAGCCAGTTCCTGATGGATCCCAGAGGTGTTCACTTGGTTGTTGTAAAGCACATTCTGAGGTACCTAAAGGGTACAATTGATTATGGGCTCAAATATGATGCAAATCAAAAGTTTAACCTACAGGGTTATGTTGATTCAGATTGGGCAGGCAGTGCTGCAGATAGGAAGAGCACTTCTGGGTGTTGCTTCAGTATGGGATCAGGTGTGATCTCTTGGTTTAGTAGGAAGGAGTCCTGCGTAGCACTGAGTACAGCCGAAGTAGAGTATGTTGCATCTTGTTCGGTTAGTTGTGAGGTAGTATGGCTCCGGAAGTTACTGTCTGAGTTATTGGATCTCCCATTGGAGGCTACTGGTATTTTTTGTGACAACCAGAGTTGTGTGAAGTTGTTTGAGAACCCGGTGTTCCACGACAGGTCGAAGCACATTGAGATCAAATATCACTATATCAGGGATATGGTGCAGAGAGGAGCAGTGAAGCTCCTGTATGTTGCGACGGATGAGCAGGTTGCAGATGTGTTGACGAAACCACTAGCCAGAGTGAAGTTTGAATACTTCAGAGAGAGGCTTGGTGTTCTTCATATTGATGACACTTCGAGGAAGAAATGATGGACACATTTGCAGGAGCCATTCCAAGCATGGTGAGAGGAAGATCCTTCCCATGGCTGTGGATGTAAGTGCTGTATGATAAGCATTAAGTCGATGCTCTAGTTACTGCTCTGTATATGCATCATGTTGGATGCTTGTTATGATCAGTTGGATCATATGTATATGCATAATGTTGGATGCTTGTTATGATTAGTTGGATCATGTATTTGTATATGTATCAGGTGGATACATTGTATGATCAGGTGGATCATGTATGTTGATATGTATCAGGTGGATACATTATATGATCAGGTGGATCATTATTTGTTTATGTATCAGGCGGATACATTGTATGATCAGGTAGATCATGTATGATGATATGTATCAGGTAGATACTATGTATGCATCAGGTGGATGCATTGTATGATCAATATGATCATGGATGATGAGCTTCAGGATGTTGCTCCAGATGATATGCATCTAGATGATGCTATGATGATGATCAAGATGATCATATGTGATGATATGTATCAGGTGGATACATTACATAATCAATTGGATTATGTGTGATGAGTTCTGAAGACACAGATGCACATGGGCCATTCGAGCATGGTTGAAGTATGTCTTCCCATGGCTGCGATATAAGTGTTGGGGTCATTCGAGCATGGTTGAAGTGTGTCTTCCCATGGCTGCGATATAAGTGTTGGGGCCATTCCGACATGGTTGAAGTGTGTCTTCCCATGGTCGTTGATGTAAGAGCTGTGCCATTCGAGCATGGTTGAAGTGTGTCTTCCCATGGATGTGATATAAGTGTTGTGCCATTCCTAGCATGGTTGAAATGTGTCTTCCCATGGCTATGGATATAAGTGCGATGCCATTCTCGCATGGTTGAAGTGTGTCTTCCCATGGCGTAGATATAAGTGTTGAGCCTTTCACGGATGGTTGAAGTGTGTCTTCCCATGCCGGTGAATGTAAGTGTTGCGTGATGTGCATCTAGGTTGTGCTTTGTGGACGATGAGATGAGATGATCAGTATGATCATGAGTATTAGGATGATACTCTGTGGTTGTGGACAGGTTGTGCAATTGCATGTAAAAGATCCTGGGATATCCGATAGGTTGAGCTGTGTGGTCATAATCAGTCCTGGGATGCTCTTTCGAGGTTTTGTGGTGGTCACATATAATATTGCCCTAGGAGATCTGATAGGTTGAGTAGTAAGCTCGTAATCAGTCTTGGGATGCTCTTTCGAGGTTTTGTGATGCACATAATAAGTCCTGAGGATTCCACAGTATGGCCAGTGATGATGAAGACCTGCAGGTGGTGGGCCTACATCCAGCATGAAAAAGGGATGGATCTGTAGAACTTCCTATGACGAGAAGAATTCAAAGATAGCCCAGTGATCGAGATGACGAGTACAACAACAGTGATGATGATGATTCTCCATGATCCAGTGACGATGAGCCAGCTCCATAATTGAAGACTTGTGTCGATATGTATTGATGACTTGTGTCAAGAGAATACCTTCCTAGTTAAGAGGGAGTGTTGATGTATTTGTAACTTCGGAGGATATTTACTTGTATATTGTATTTGTACTTTATTGTATCCCTAATGGAGATGTATTATTCCTCCGATTGGAAGTGTCGTCAATTATATTGTAAGTGTCGTAACTTATACTTGATGGGTTATTAGACCACCTTGATGGGGTCATCCCTATATGAGTCATGTGGGTCAAAGGGTTATTAGACCACCCTAGCGGGGGTCGGCCCAGTTAGCATTATGTTAAGTGGTTAAGTTGAGGCCGACCTAGTTGAGTAAAGGTCAAGTCAAGTTAGTTTATAAATAGAGAGTGGGTCTCTCTCATTTTACACATTCTATTGTTCACTCACTTCGCATTAGTGAGAGAGAGGAGTGCGCACAAGTGGAGGAGGAACATATTGTTGAAGATGTCTATCTCTTGGGTTTGATCATGGTGATCCTTGTATTGATGCTTATTCTATCTCTGATGAAGTTGCGAGGTTTTTCACCTTCTTGGTTTTCCCCAGTGAAATGTTTTGTGTCTCTTGTCTCTTGTCTCTTATGCTTTATATGCTGCACATGTTGTTCTTTCAGTTAAGATCCTAGATTAGAATGAATTAAATTCTGAAAAACTAACACAAAACAAGTCAAAAAAGTTTACCGAGTAGAGCTCCACAAGTACGCACCCTACACTCCAAATAACACAAGGGTAGTTACATCCAAGACCTATCAAGAAACATAAATTGTAAATACAAAGGGTCTTAGATTCAACATGATGGAATTGACATTGGTCTAAATCACAGAACAAACTTTCAAATTGCTAGCTAAACCATATAACAATCTTTCTAAGCTCACCCAAAATAACTCTTGGAGCTCGATAATGTTGCATAGAGACCACTGAGGTGTGATCTTGATCTTCAAATGTTGTGCTTCCAAAATCGATTAACTTTATATCACTTGACTTTGGCAACATTTAAAGTCATATGGAAACCCCTTCACATACATTTGAACAAAAATCAGTCAAAGTTACAAATATCATGTCCTCGAATATATCGTCAAGGGTCCAAAAATAAATTATCGGTGAAAATGTCATTAAACATTGGAAAACTTAAAAAATACAAAAATATTAAACAATGATAAAGCCATTGAGGTAATAAAAAAAGTATCAAACCCTGAGATAGCCAAACGTGTGGAGATTTGCTTAAAATATACCTACTTCTGCTTTCAAGGTGAGATATATGAACAAACAGAAGGTGTGGCCATGGGCTCACCACTTTCCACCATTGTTGCTAATATTTTCATGGAAGATCTGGAAGACAAAGCAATCGATGCATATCCACATAAACCAAAGTGGTGGCTTAGGTTTGTTGATGATGTTTTTAGTAATTGGCCTCATGGTGATGATAAAATAAATGAGTTCTTAAACCATGTGAATAATCAATGTGAGAGTATTAAATTCACCAGAGAAAAAGAGGTACACAACTCCCTTCCTTTCTTGGATGTGCTTATCACAAAAAAATTGGATGGTTCTCTTTCTCACCAAGTATACAGAAAGAAAACTCACACGGATAGATACATCCATGCCGATTCACACCATCATCCAACCTAGAAAGTCGGTATAATAAACACCCTAGCCACACGTGCATGGCGCGTCTCCGATCAAGACCACTTAGAAGACGAGCTAAAGCACCTTAAAGAATCCCTCATAAACAATGGTTATAAAAGTAAAGATATCAACAAAGTCTTCCGCAACATAAAAAACAAACACAAAAACAAAATCAATAAAAAAGAATTTGATATAACCCGCCCTAGAATTACTCTTCTATATATACAAGGCACCACTAACAAGATTACAAGTGTTCTAAAAAAGAATAACATTATGGTTTCGTTTACTCCTCCCAATTCCTTGAGAACCATGCTCGACAAAGCCAAGGATCCCATCGATCCCAAAAACCAAAAAGGTGTATACAAAACACCTTGCTCATGTGATGAAGCCTACATAGGTGAGACAGGTAGATCAATTGCAATTGGATTAAAGGAACATAGTGCAGACCTATGACATGAAAGAGTAAAAAACTCAGCCCTTGTTGAACATGCTCACAACACGAAACATCATATTTGTTTAGAAGACTCTAAGGTCTTAGCCATTGTTCCTCAATATTACAGAAGAAAAACTCGTGAAGCCATAGAAATTGAGAAGTGCAGAAAGAATTTCAACCAAGATGATGGCTTCAAAATAAAAGATGCATGGAAACCTATAATTCATAAACTCAAAAAACAAACATATACATCTAAAAACATTTAAAAGCTACTTGTTTTACTAAACATAAAAAAATAAATTTAAATATTAAACTCTCATCTATAAACTTACTTTAATTATTAATCCCAAACACTACACTAATTATTCAAATTATTTAATTTAACTAAAAAGACCCCCAATTCACACCTCAATACTTTTAATAACTTTTCAAACCTTACAAATTTTTTTCTTTCTTTAATTTTAATTTTTTTTTTTTTAAACAAAAATAAAATAAAATAATATATATATACTATAAGTTTTTTTTTAAATATATACTATAAAAAAACTTTAAAATAAACAATTAATACTTTCAAAAAACATAACAATTTTGTTTTTAAAAAACATTAATAAATTTAATAATAAATAATTTTTCTATGAAAAAACTCCATTTAGGTAAAAAATTCTTTTTAAAGAATTAAAAGATTTTTACAACTAAACCGACATGCTCCAAACCCTAACCCTAAAGACTAAACAAACAAACAATATTTATTACTCTTCACCTCCCCGTGCTAAAGAAGAGAGTGAGATTTGCTTCTCCTGAGGATGAACCTGCTTGAAAGGTTCGAAATTGTCGATTGCAAAAATCTTCCGCAGATTTCCTCCCATTCACCATTTACAAAACTGTGGAGTAATGAACAACCAAATGAAAAAAATCATGATGTATTCGAAAAAATCAACAAAAATCGTGATAAAACAGTGAAAAAATTGCAAAAAAAGTCAAGGAAAATATTGGGCGATATATTATCGATATATCGCCAGTGGTTAGCATCGCGATGTCGATATATCGACCATGATTGTAACATAGCAATAATGTTATTAGAGATCATTCCTTGACATAAATGCATGTCGAAATGTTGATCTTAATGATTGTGAACACTAGAAGGCATACAAATACAAACACAGATTATGTTATTTGATACAATGGTTTTTCGTTGGACTTTGTATCTAATATAATATGAAGCAATATTATCGACTCATTAGTGATCATCGACATTGATATGTTATGCCAATCATGAAAAATTCAATCATATTCAATAATAACACACCAACTATCTACCTTGCAATCTGGAACCTTCACATGGTTTGAAGAAACATAAAATATATTTTCAGGCTTTAGATCTATGCTACAGAGTTTCATCGCATGCATATATTCCATAGATCAATGTCTTAGCTGGAGGGTGAGTATCCCTCTATTTAAGGGATTTCATGTGTCCCACTATCCTTATTAGAAAAACCCCACCAACATCCTTAGATGAGTAGGTAAAGCAAATCGAATCCCCATTCAAATTTATTTTATCGAGGTGATTTAATCTCCCAAAATATTAACTTGGTCCAAATTAATTTATTAAACCTTATCTCTTGTGTAAGTGAGAAAACATTGAACTGCCTGCACCTACATCACATCCAATGCATGTGGAGATTGCACCTACATCACCGCCAATGCATTTAGAACATTCGTGGTATGCATCTTGATCTGCATCATTTTTCTCATTGGCATGCAATAAAAACAATGCAACTCCATGCAATGTTTGACTTTCCAACAATCTATTAGCTCGTTTTTTATTATTGGGAATTATATATATATATTTGAGGTTCTATGGCAAATTTTTTACTTTTCCTCAAAATCTTCACTCAAAACTTTCACACTTCAATCCTGGGAGATGGTGATAGTCATTTATTCTTAAAAGCATCCTCAGATAAGTGCTAATACTTTTTCGGCTTTGAGAAAATTCTAGTGAAAGCATTACGAACTTATAGGCGAATGTATTTCTTCTTAAAACAGTTTAGATATTTAAAATAAAGCTATCCCTATGGTTGTACATGCCTGAAAATGAAGTTGTTTTGGGAACGATTCTAAATTTTTTGTGTGTTTATGTTGTTTAAAAAAAAAATATCTCCGTACTTCTCAACAAACCTACGAAACAATGTTCTAGCTTGTTCCTCCAATTTCCCAATAGATGAACTGTTCGACGCGCGTTGGCTCTAATGTTGAAAACTTGTCCTTCCCAAACTTGTATAGACGTCTAAGCTCTAGCATTTTCCTCCCAAAAGCGAATCGTAGAACTTCAAAATAATGAAGAAAGTAGAGCATACTGGTTTGTCAAAAGCATGGTGTGGTTGAAGGCTATGCAGATATTTCCAATCACCAGCATAGAAGTGGACATCAAGTGGTAAATTAGTAGTTCACGTTCAAACATGTGAAGTCCTTTGTGGGTCTTCTCTAAACCATTGAAATTAGGTAATTGTCACTGAAGCCCAATTCATATTAGGTATAGTAGGTATACATATTAAATTCAAACTGCTCTCTCCCTGCCTTCACATAGATAAAAACCTGCACAGGATGGATGACATAAATGTCGCTAGAGAAATCTCACCGTTCATGGCAGATGGGGACTAATGAGGTTGGACATCGGTGTTTTCCCTTTACTGTCTTTTACCAAAATTCAAACCCCCAAGCCAATCCATGGTTGTTAGGAAAAAGCAAGGATACCCTACCTTTAATCGACATTTTATCATCTTCTGAACTACTAAAATTCATATAAAAACCACCGAATTGGTTCAACTTAAAATAAACAACTCAACATTATTCAATGAACAAAACTCCTCTAGATCTAAATTTCCAAGCCAAGGTATTGGTTTTTCTGATAACCATCACACAAACGACAAAGAAAATTTGTAGTCTATATATACGACTACATCCTACTTTATTTTCATTTTTATAAATTTTATTATATAACATTACACCATAATGCATCAAAACAATAATTGTGAAGTTGTATCCTATACTATATCCTTTTTAAGAATTTTATTATTATAATACATATGTTCTAACCGAGTGTAAATTGTCACTATTCAGCGATTGTAATGTATGAGAGAGTTCCACACGAAGCTTGGCATTGGGATAGCAAAGTTTAAGTTTAAGTTGAAGAAACGTGGCCATCTTCTTGGAAAGGCAATATTTTCATGATCAAAAACTTGCTTTCATATAGAAATTCATCCAAGTTTATGGTTATTATTATTAATTCTTCTAGGTTTTTTTCTCATATCAATTCTATACACATTTTAGCATATAATAAACTTAGTTTTCTGGAATGGTACTTTACGAGATGAATTTAATAAGATGTTCTTTGATGGTGTGAAGAGTTTCTTCTCAAAAGAAAAGATATTTGGAAGCTTGTATAAAAAGAGTAAAGATTCAAGATTTTCATTTTTCTATATTTTAAATTTTGAAAAAGATAAAAAAAACTTTGTTTCGAGCATTATCAAAAGAAATGATAACCATTTTAAAAGAGACATTACCAATCCGAAAAGGGAAGATCCTCGATATCTTATTAAAAGAAAACAAAATGAATTCTCGTTACAAAACTTTATACTATTCGAAACCCAAAATAGGGTTAACAAAATTACAACCGCAGAGTCTAAATATGAGAAAATTAAAATAAACAAAAGACTGCCAATCTCCCGAACTAGAAAGGGGTTGAGGTCGTAAGCGAAATCATCATCGTAGATAGCCAGCTTGGAGTAAGAGCTTACCCGAGACGGGATTCCTCATCCTCCTCGGGTAAGAGAATCTTCCATATCCAATGTGCCAGGTCTCACCTACAAGAAAAGATCTAAATATTAAAAATTTGTGTACAATAGAAAAACACATTGCAACCCTTTATAATAACCCAAATAAATATAACAAAGGAAGTGAACGAGATACCATATTACCTCGCTGAGGTGGGTTAAAAAAAATACCATGTCACTAGCCTTCATCGGAAATGCTCTGCACAGATGAGTAATCTAGCTCATAGCTTCTACCTCAAGTCAGTTCCAATATAGTAAAAACAAAGGTATCCGACTATCACTTTCCGAGCCATACAGGGCTTCCCTGTGAATAGCCAAACCCTTATACCATGAAGAGTGAACAAGAAAATGAAGCTTCTCAACCAAGTGGAAGCTCAAAACCTTCGCTTCACCATTCTAAAGAGTTAGTACGATATCATTTATAACATGCCCAGGTGGATAGCACTGTACACCTCGAATGTTCAACACTAAACGAGGAGTCTGCAAGTGCGTTCAAGGAATCAACAACCCTCGGTTTACGTGGTGATCGATCCTCCAGCGAGCAACTACTTATAGCTTAGCACCATGTGATGAGAGCGCATATGAGTACACCTGTAACAATTGAATTTAATAGATAAAATCCAATGGTTTTTGTGAAGACTAATGCAAATAATTGCAAGTTGGTTTCTATAGTCCTTGATGCTTAGCAGGTTAGGCAGGCCCTACTAATAAGAGTTCAATATTATTTGAATTCTTAAGTAAAGTTATACACTAATAAAAATATATATAAACAAAAGTACCTACCAACATAATAAATGACTCTTTTTGCATAAAGCTAAAACTGTAATATATTTATGTACAAAATTAAATCTTATCTAATTTTAGCAATGATGAAGAACATATATTGAAAATAATATAATTAACTGAAATTGCTATTTTAATCGTGAGATGTACATCAAGAATTTATTAATTGATTGTTATGCACAATATAGAAGGGATGTGTATAAAGAAATTATTAACATCAAATTCCTAATGACCAATAGAGAATATCTATACAAAAGAAGCATCTATCGACATGTTAGATGCTGTGTTTCCTACACCTAGATGTGTTTACGCCTGCTTTTTCCTCTGCAGTTTGAGGGGCCATTTAGAATGACGACAATATCACAAAATGGTTAAACAAATGCCTTGGAAGATCTAGTATCCAGATCCCACATAACAGGTGGCAGAAACTCTTACCCATTAATTCCATGGGAATTATAGCTTACCCCTATAGTTTATCCACCAGAAGTTCCTGGGTAACCCTGGATATACCCCCTTTCAATATATTCCCAGGCAGGCGGACATAGCTTTTAGAGGTGCATCAACGTGGCCTTGGAATTATCCCATGTTAAACGGATTGGTGACTGCTCCTGCAAGAACAGTGGTAATGTTGATGATCATCCCGTCAATACCCATGTCACAATTTGGTGCAACCAGACAAGGAACTCGAGGACCACAGAGGTGCTGATGAAACAACCACGCGCATTTCCCAAGGCACTAGCTTGAGGAGTTCCCAACCCACATGTATGGAAGAAGTTGTCAATGCTTATTCTACTTCCCCATCAATCAACTTCTAGTTCATTGCTGGTGCGATAATAGATTTCCATTGGTATGGAATCCACAAGAACTAATGCAGAACCCTTCCACAATAACATCCTTGGATGTAAGCAACCAAAGTACACATCATTCCAACCATTATTGTCTGGTGGAGGAAAAGCATTCGGCTTGACAACAACTTCAACCAGGAGTGTTTTCCAAAAGAATAGTATTGGTCCACCTTCTTCTTTTCGAGCACTAAAGCATTGGAGGGGGCATCCTTGCTAGAGGCGGTGCCCTCATACTCTAATACCACTAGGTGGATGTGGACTGGCTGATTTGCCTCGATAGATTGTAGAAAATCCTCCATAATGGAGCGTTGAACGGGGGTGAATTTCCCATACCAAATCAAATGGATAGGGATTACCCCACTGGTAGAGAGCAGAGGACCATTGTGGTGAGACAAAACAACAGATGGCTCTTCCACCAGAGCAGCAAGTTTCCTCAACTGCCCAACGACAACGACCATAGGTGCACATGATATCGCCATACACAACGCCATGTGAGTGAGCATAGCAATAAGTCAAAGGAAAAAAACAGAACCAACCATTTTAAGGCAAGACTCAGTATCTATTAGAGATCCAACAGATGCAAACTCTTGTATAACAATGAGGAAACAAGCTGTAGTAACGTCAAAAACAGGGGTGCAAAATCTCGTTAAATAAAGAGACCAAGTGAGATAAATTGGGAACAAATGAATGAGAAGAGGATTGAGATATAAGTAGGGAAAGCGAGGATGCGTTTAGGAGATGGGCATCGTGTTGTCATGCATATATTAATAATTAATACTTGGTGTTTGGAGTAAAAGTAGTTGTAGGGAAATTCCAGGTGCGTTCCTGCCCAATCTACTGGGGAAAGTGGTGTAAATGTTCCCTCCTCACAAATTTATGGTTCCCTTCCCTCACCGAGCAGAGAACATGCATTTTAGTATTGAGACAACTCAACCCTCTGGCCCTTTTTAATCTGGTAAACTCAAAATATAAATATATATGATGCACGATGCATATCCAGCACAGATCAACGTTGAGCAAGGAACTTAGGGTTTCCATGCATTGTACGATGCATTGTGTTCCATTTTTCCATTACGAATTGGCAAGTAGATTGTTATAAAACACATACACTCTATGTTGGATAATAACATTTGTATATTGAGATATGAAAGCATCCAACAAGTGAGTGAGAAATATCATGCACATTGAATCAATATGAACTTTAATAAGAAATTCCAGCAATATCAAACTTATGGAAGTGCCATCAATTTATATTGAATTAATTTACCAGTATAGATCTATCTTAACTTTGGATCTGCCAGGTGCTGAAAGGGATGAAATCTCGTGAGGTGCAAATATTTTTTAAAGTGCAAAATTTGAGGAAAATATTCCACCTCAATGGATTTGATCCCTCTTGACACTTGGTAGATCCGAAGTTAAGATGGATCTATACTGGTTTAATATGTAAATCTCTCTTATGTGCTCAATTCATGAGATGGCATAGAAAGAAGTATCTAAGTTTCATTAATGTTTTTAATTTTAATTTTAATTAAAATATAATCTCTTTGGTTTTGAACTTTAGCCCTAGGGAAATGTTTTAACATTTTTATTTACTTGATATTTTATTTTTGTATTAAAGCTCCATGTGTGCTTTGAGCACGAAGTTACACTTCTCCCTCTTATATCCCAGTTGATTTTGATCCATGCTTTCAGGCAATTTTTTTTGTTGTGGTTCTGCTCCACGCCTGCCCGATCCGTTTCGATGGCCAGGTTGTTGATGAAGTTCTGTTAATGCTTTCCGACCCTACCATTCGTAAGTCTACCTCTATCTGGAATATTGTGTTTGCTCAGCGTAAGCGATACCCAGGGTTAATCACTTAAAATACTGTGTATGTCAATTTTGAGTTCATCTGGGAGTTACCCCCTTAAACTTCTCTGCTGAATTTTATAGTCTAATCCTTGTAAACACGGCGGAATGCATCCATCACCGATCTGGTAGGACTCTGTCATTCTTTAAATATCTGTCATGCCTTGATTTTTTAAATCCACCCTCAACGCGATGACTTTATAACACTTGCTTTACAAATCTTATTGATCTGATTTAATTTTTGTTTACCCGTAGACCCGTGTAATTTCAGACCTTACTTTATACAAGGGTGAGCCCTGCGTTTAATTAGAGCACCGATCTGTTGCCTTGGCTCCGGCTCTACTTTGTCGAACTCCTCCTCATTTCACCATCTGTCCAGCTAAAAACAATTACCTTGTAAATCTCAGGAAGTACCTAGCCGGCACATGTGTTCAGACCTCCTTGAAATCCTTTACGCCTTGCATTTCTACTCAGATTCCACTACTATTCACCCTATATAAAGGAATTGATGCGATTCAGAACACGTAAGGATGTGTTCTCCCAAGCTGGACTAAAAGAAACCGTAACCATTATTTAATTTGCCTCTCTTATGTAAAAGAGGGTTTAGATTCCTGTTGCTGTCGTCCCTCAGAAGCCCCACCACTCATACTACTTGACAAACGTAGAGACTGGGAGTGACCACGTCCTCTACCAGACTGACTAGATGTTATCACGCCCAGGCAGTTGGCCGTAATTGTAACAATTGAGGAGATGGTGATAGTCATTTATTCTTAAAAGCATCCTCAGATAAGTGCTAATACTTCTTCGGCTTTGAGAAAATTCTAGTGAAAGCATTACGAACTTATAGGCAAATGTATTTCTTCTGAAAACAGTTTAGATATTTAAAATAAAGCTATCCCTATGGTTGTACATGCCTGAAAATGAAGTTGTTTTGGGAACGATTCTAAATTTTTTGTGTGTTTATGTTGTTTAAAAAAAAATATCTCCGTACTTCTCAACAAACCTACGAAACAATGTTCTACCTTGTTCCTCCAATTTTCCAATAGATGAATTGTTCGACGCGCGTTGGCTCCAATGTTGAAAACTTGTCCTTCCCAAACTTGCATAAACGTCTGAGCTCTAGCATTTTCCTCCCAAAAAGTGAATCGTAGAACTTCAAAATAATGAAGAAAGTAGAGCATACTGGTTTGTCAAAAGCATGGTGTGGTTGAAGGCTATGCAGATATTTCCAATCACCACCATAGAAGTGGACATCAAGTGGTAAATTAGTAGTTCACGTTCAAACATGTGAAGTCCTTTGTGGGTCTTCTCTAAACCATTGAAATTAGGTAATTGTCACTGAAGCCCAATTCATATTAGGTATAGTAGGTATACATATTAAATTCAAACTGCTCTCTCCCTGCCTTCACATAGATAAAACCCTGCACAGGATGGATGACATAAATGTCGCTAGAGAAATCTCACCGTTCATGGCAGATAGGGACTAATGAGGTTGGACATCGGTGTTTTCCCTTTACTGTCTTTTACCAAAATTAAAACCCCCAAGCCAATCCAGGATTGTTAGGAAAAAGCAAGGACACCCTACCTTTAATTGACATTTTCTCATCTTCTGAACTACCGAAATTCATATAAAAACCACCGAATTGGTTCAACTTAAAATAAACAACTCAACATTATTCAATGAACAAAACTCCTCTAGATCTAAATTTCCAAGCCAAGGTATTGGTTTTTCTGATAACCATCACACAAACGGAAAAGAAAATTTGCAGTCTATATATATGACTACATCCTACTTTATTTTCATTCTTATAAATTTTATTATATAACATTACACCATAATGCATTGCAACAGTGATTATTTTCATTCTTATAAATTTTATTATATAACATTACACCATAATGCATTGCAACAGTGATTGTGAAGTTGTATCCTATACTATATTCTTTTTAAGAATTCTATTATTATAATACATATGTTCTAACCGAGTGTAAATTCTCACTTTTCAGCTATTGTAATGTATGAGAGAGTTCCACACGAAGCTTGGCATTGGGATAGCAAAGTTTAAGTTTAAGTTGAAGAAACGTGGCCATCTTCTTGGAAAGGCAATATTTTCATGATCAAAAACTTGCTTTCATATAGAAATTCATCCAAGTTTATGGTTATTATTATTAATTCTTCTAGGTTTCTTGCTCATATCAATTCTATACACATTTTAGCATATGGAATGGTACTTTACGAGATGAATTTAATAAGGTGTTCTTTGATGGTGTGAAGAGTTTCTTCTCTCAAGAAAATATATTTGGAAGCTTGTATAAAAAGAGTAAAGATTCAAGATTTTCATTTTTCTATATTTTAAATTTTGAAAAAGATAAAAAAACTTTGTTTCGAGCATTATTATAAGAAATGATAATCATTTTAAAAGAGACATTACCAATCCGAAAAGGGAAGATCCTCGATATCTTATTAAAAGAAAACAAAATGAATTCTCGTTACAAAACTTTATACTATTCGAAACCCAAAATAGGGTTAACAAAATTACAACCGCAGAGTCTAAATATGAGAAAATTAAAATAAACAAAAGAATGCCAATCTCCCAAACTAGAAAGGGGTTGAGGTCATCAGCGAAATCATCATCGTAGATAGCCAGCTTGGAGCAAGAGGTTACCCGAGACGGGAGTCCTCATCCTCCTCGGGTAAGAGAATCTTCCATATCCAATGTGCCAGGTCTCACCTACAAGAAAAGATCTAAATATTAAAAATTTGTGTACAATAGAAAAACACATTGCAACCCTTTATAATAACCCAAATAAATATAACAAAGGAAGTGAACGAGATACCATATTACCTCGTTGAGGTGGGTAAAAAAAAAATGCCATGTCACTAGCCTTCATCCATATGGAAACGCTCCGCGTAGATGAGTAATCTAGCTCACAGCTTCTACCTCAAGTCAGTTCCAATATAGTAAAAACAAAGGTATCCGACTATCGCTTTCCGAGCCATACAGGGCTTCCCTGCGAATAGCCAAACCCTTCTACCATGAAGAGTGAACAAGAAAATGAAGCTTCTCGACCAAGTGGAAGCTCAAAACCTTCGCTTCACCATTCTAAAGGGTTAGTACGTATAACATGCCCAGGTGGATAGCACTGTACACCTCGAATGCTCAACACTAAACGAGGAGTCTGCAAGTGCGTTCAAGGAATCAACAACCCTCGGTTTATGTGGTGATCGATCCTCCAGCGAGCAACTACTTACAGCCTAGCACCATGTGATGAGAGCGCATATGAGTACACCTGTAACAATTGAATTTAATAGATTAGGCACGAGCCCAAGTAAGCTCTTACCCAACGACGTGATATCCAACAAGGAGTCGCATTAGGCAATGATAAAATCCAATGGTTTTTGTGAAGACTAATGCAAATAACTGCAAGTTGGTTTCTATAGTCCCTGATGCTTGGCAGGCTAAGCAGGGCCCTACTAATAAGAGTTCAACATTATTTGAATTCTTAAGTAAAAGTATACACTAATAAAAATATATATAAACAAAAGTACCTACCAACATAATAAATGACTCTTTTTGCATAAAGCTAAAACTGTAATATATTTATGTACGGAGTTAAATCTTATCTAATTTTAGTAATGATGAAGAACATATATTGAAAATAATATAATTAACTGAAATTGCTATTTTAATCCTGAGATGTACATCAAGAATTTATTAATTGATTGTTATGCACAATATAGATGGGATGTGCATAAAGAAATTATTAATATCAAATTCCTAATGACGAATAGAGAATATCTATACAAAAGAAGCATCTATTGACATGTTAGATGTTGTGTTTCCTACACCTAGATGTGTTTACGCCTGCTTTTTCCTCTGCAGTTTGAGGGGCAATTTAGAATGACGACAATATCACAGAATGGTTAAACAAATGCCTTGGAAGATCTAGTATCCAGATCCCACATAACAGGTGGTAGAAACTCTTACCCATTAATTCCATGGGAATTATAGCTTGCCCCTATAGTTTATCCACCAGAAGTTCCCGGGTAACCTTGGATATACCCCCTTTCAATATATTCCCAGGCAGGCGGACATAGCTTTTAGAGGTGCATCAACGTGGCCTTGGAATTATCCCATGTTAAACGGATTGGTGACTGCTCCTGCAAGAACATTGGTAATGTTGATGATCATCCCGTCAATACCCATGTCACAATTTGGTGCCACCAGACAAGGAACTCGAGGACCACAGAGGTGCTGATGAAACAACCATGTGCATTTCCCAAGGCACTAGCTTGAGGAGTTCCCAACCCACATGTATGGAAGAAGTTGTCAATGCTTATTCTACTTCCCCATCAATCAACTTCTAGTTCATTGTTGGTGTGATAATAGATTTCCATTGGTATGGAATCCACAAGAACTAATGCAGAACCCTTCCACGATAACATCCTCGGATGTAAGCAACCAAAGTACACATCATTCCAACCATTATTTTCTAGTGGAGGAAAAGCATTCAGCTTGACAACAAATTCAACCAGGAGTGTTTTCCAAAAGAATAGTATTGGTCCACCTTCTTCTTTTCGAGCACTAAAGCATTGGAGGGGGCATCCTTGCTAGAGGCGGTGCCCTCATACTCTTCGATGGTATTCCACTAGGTGGATGTGGACTGGTTGATTTGCCTCGATAGATTGTAGAAAATCCTCCATAATGGAGCGTTGAACGGGGGTGAATTTCCCATACCAAATCAAATGGATAGGGATTACCCCACTGGTAGAGAGCAGAGGACCATTGTGGTGAGACAAAACAACAGATGGCTCTTCCACCAGAGCAGCAAGTTTCCTCAACTGCCCAACGACAACGACCATAGGTGCACATGATATCGCCATACACAACGCCATGTGAGTGAGCATAGCAATAAGTCAAAGGAAAAAAATAGAACCAACCATTTTAAGGCAAGACTCAGTATCTATTAGAGATCCAACAGATGCAAACTCTTGTATAACAATGAGGAAACAAGCTGTAGTAACGTCAAAAATAGGGGTGCGAAATCTCGTTAAATAAAGAGACCAAGTGAGATAAATTGGGAACAAATGAATGAGAAGAGGATTGAGATATAAGTAGGGAAAGCGAGGATGCGTTTAGGAGATGGGCATCGTGTTGTCATGCATATATTAATAATTAATACTTGGCGTCTGGAGTAAAAGTAGTTGTAGGGAAATTCCAGGTGCGTTCCTGCCCAATCTACTGGGGAAAGTGGTGTAAATGTTCCCTCCTCACAAATTTATGGTTCCCTTCCCTCACCAAGCAGAGAACATGCATTTTAGTATTGAGACAACTCAACCCTCTGGCCCTTTTTAATCTGGTAAACTCAAAATATAAATATATATGATGCATGATGCATATCCAACAGAGATCAACGTTGAGCAAGGAACTTAGGGTTTCCATGCATTGTACGATGCATTGTGTTCCATTTTTCCATTACGAATTGGCAAGTAGATTGTTATAAAACACATACACTCTATGTTGGATAATAACATTTGTATATTGAGATATGAAAGCATCCAACAAGTGAGTGAGAAATATCATGCACATTGAATCAATATGAACTTCAATAGGAAATTCCAGCAATATCAAACTTATGGAAGTGCCATCAATTTATATTGAATTAATTTACCAGTATAGATCTATCTTAACTTTGGATCTGCCAGGTGCTGAAAGGGATGAAATCTCGTGAGGTGCAAATATTTTTTAAAGTGCAAAATTTGAGGAAAATATTCCACCTCAATAGATTTGATCCCTCTTGACACTTGGTAGATCCGAAGTTAAGATGGATCTATACTGGTTTAATATGTAAATCTCTCTTATGTGCTCAATTCATGAGATCGCATAGAAAGAAGTATCTAAGTTTCATTAATGTTTTTAATTTTAATTAAAATATAATCTCTTTGGTTTTGAACTTTAGCCCGAGGGAAATGTTTTAACATTTTTATTTACTTGATATTTTATTATTTTATGAACGTTCCATGTGTGCTCCACTCAAGGTTGAGCACAGAGTTACACTTCTCCCTCATACCGGTTTTAAACTTTAGGTTAGGGCTGGCATTGTTAAATTTTTTTTTACTTAATGTTTTGTTATTTTCTTAAAGTGCCACGTGTCGCCTGCTTGTTGAGCATAGAACTACACTTCTCCCTCATACTGGGATGTAGAAAGCTCCTCTTTAGCGCAATAAGTGAATTCAAAACATTATGATACACATAGTTAGTGAGAGATCGAAGCAACACAAAGTATTTATAGTATATAGTTTGAAGAGCTTATGTTAGAATTTGAATTAAATCAAGTTATTACGTTTAATTATTGAACAATAGAAAATAGAGTTGAAGTGTCCAGATTAGTGGGAGCACTATTGATCACAAATAGATCATTATATTATTTGTCATATATTTTAATACCTTTTGGGTGGAAAAATGGATTTATTGGCTTGTAAGGTCCATTTTATGAGTAGGTCCCACTTTGGTATTTGGTGTATAGAATCTTTTAGAGCTAATTTTAGGCCTTGAATGACCACTTTTGGGGTCAACACTTTTGAAGCTTGGCTCACAACCTCGTGATGTTTTTCTACACATTGAGAGTTTTCCACTAGTTTTCCTCAAAATCTGAACCAATATCATCTTCACTATTTCTATCTACCCATGTGTCTATGGATGGAAAGGTGTACATCTCTTCAACTTGGTGTGAGATGTCCATATTCTCCCAAGGTGTACTCCAAAAGGCACTAATAAATCTAGTATCTCTACCTAAGATGATGCTCCCTAGTATCCCAAAGTGTACCTGGAGCTCTTTAAAAACAACGATTGTTGCATCTTGTCCCTTGATGGTATTTTTACCAGGAATGGGAATGCATGAGAAGGCATTACAACTATTCATATAGACCTTGTCTCATCTTGAAGGCGACGTTCTAGGTGTCTTCTCCTTTTACTCACCCCAATTTGAGATCCAACTTGGTGAAATACTTGGTATGCGAAAACTGATCTAGCAAGCCATCAATCCCAGGTAGAGGGTAAGGAATCTCATGCGAGATCTTATTCAAATCTCCGCAGTCAATACACATTCTCCAAGTCCCATCTTTCGTGGGTAATGTGATTATGGGAGACCTACAAGGTGAGGCTCTTGGTCAAATTTCTCGTTGCTACAACTATTTATTCACTTCATCCACTTCCAATATGGTTCGTTTATATAGCCCTATGTCGGAAATGGGGAGTTAGGCAAAAGAGGCATCTCATTCTCCACTTCTTGCTTAGGTGGTAACCATTTAGGCTCTTGAAACAATTCTTTACACGCCTGCAAGAGCTCCTCTAACCGATGTTTCTTCTCTTTAATAGACCACTCTAGAGATGCCTTTACATTTACCAATCCATCTCCTTTATGATTATGCCTTAAGAAGAGTAACAAAAACTTTCTACTTGAACTTATCAATTTATTGGCTTATAAAACACTTGTCAAAGAGATCTTGGATTCACCTTTGCATGCATTGATGATGAAAGACATTATCTCCACATGTACATGTAGAGGCTTCCAAACAGTACACCGCACACATCTAATGGTGCTACATCTACCTCCAATTCATCAATATACTTTGCACTTGTATTAACTTTGATCTTACACCACATCTTGATCCTAAGTTCCGCATCCTTGTTTACCCATCCCGAGATTAGTTACTAGATAATTTTCTATGAGTTTGGCCTACAAATTGGAATTAAAAAGCACCCACCTTTGTCTTCTTGACTTGGATCTTGATATGGAGAACCTTAGTCATCTCCTTCTCTTCCTTGGAATGGAGGATAGTTAATTTGAGTGTCCTTCTACATTGTAGTGCATACAATCTTTTCATTTATATCTGAGCTACTCTCATCCTAGTTGCCTTGATCCACGACTAGCATGTTCTTCTTCTTTCCCTCTTTCTTCCAGTTCTTTGAATTCAACTCTAGATTTAGCTTCCAACACCCATCTTCAGCATGTCCAATGAGACTATAATGGTTAAAGGGGTTGTTTGGATCCTTGCACCGATGTGCAATGGATGTTGTCCTCTTATCTTTACATTTTGAATCCTCCTTGAAAGTGTCTTGGTGACCTTTCTGTCTGGAACCATATGGTTGTCCTTTATTCTTGACCATATTCTCTAGATTCTATTCTTGGACAACTTCATTTAAAGAGCATCACTTACCTCCTTAAATGACCACGGAGAGTACGTCAGATTTCTTGGGACATATGCCCAAAACAATGGCTTGTTTTTTATGAACTCAATGTCGTACTCTTGTACACTCTACTCGTTCTTCTATTGGAAGTAACGCGAACGGATGCATTCATCCTCTTCATACCCAATAGGGTAAAACTAAGACTTAATGAGGATTTTAAACAGCTCTCACTTAGTTACTAGGGGATCATGCTCCAATCTAAGCAACCTTATGCGAGGCTTTCCTACCAATCTTGGGCATGGCCCTCTAATGTTAGTTGGGAAATGATATACTATGCTAATTTTCTATGTTATGAACATTGGAATAAACACTTACAATTGTTGCATTCATTGATTCATCTTAACATCATCAATCTCAGATCGATAGGGTTTGATTTCCACTTTTGCCTCCACTTCAAATAGGGATTGGGGAGAATTGATGTTGGAACTTGATGCATTTGGGAAATTGTCATTGAAGAACGAATGATCATTGTCACTCCTATGGTCGTCCAACAAAGATCAATGTTCAGTGGGCCTTCCCAAGTCTCGTCGATACATGGGCATTGCTGTATAATAAATATTTAATTGTCCTTCGGAATGCTCATGCTTGATAGGATTTTAGAGCTTCTATTTTCTCGAATTTTTTTCCAACCATATTATTTTATTGCTTTTGTGTAGGTGCATAGAGTTGAATGAACAATAGAGTGAGTAAAAGTGATTATAATTTGATGAATTTATCCCACATGCAAAAGAGGATGGAAAAGGGGAAGAGGGGGAGTAGAAAAGGGGAAAGAGGAGGAAAGGAAGACATACTTACCTGGGCGGGGTCAATCGGTGATCAAGAAGGCCGATGGCCTAGAGAGGCCACCTCCATTGCACTTGGGAGGGGGGTCTTCCTAGCATGTGCCACTGAGGAGAGTGCAGCGGGAGCTCGCGTTCATGCGGCCTCCAACCAACACACACACAAACATAAAAAGACGCAATGATAGTAAATCCTAATCAGATCGTTCCATCGTAAAAAAACATAATGATAGTAAATAAATCCTAATCAGATCGTTCCATCGATGGTAGGCGATATTTCCTCTGTTTGGAAATGATTATTTCTACGCTCTAACAATAATCTTTCCCACTCGCAAGCGAGTTCTTCTATTTCATAGAATTAAACCGTGTTTTTTCAATGGCAAGCTTTATACAGAAAATGCCTGCACGGTCCAAGTAGCAAGCAGGAGTGGAGTGATGTATTTAACAAAGTAATCAGTTACAGTTCCAATCAGGATGCAAAACTAATGAGCATTGGTGTTTCAATTTGATCGATTCCAACACTTGTAAATTACATTTTGCTGCAACTCTTGTTATATCTTCACAACAGTTCAGTTCAGTTCATGTCATGTATCTACTCTCCCATATGGATCTCCTTCATTAGCTCTCGTGGATATGTTGTTGTCAAGCATGCTCATGCATAGTAAATACAATTAAATAGTTACAGTCAGATATTTCAAAGCTTATTCTTCAATGCTCTCTTTTGACTGGGCGCCTTCTTCTCATAAGGATTTTCCAAAGCCTTCGAAGCATTCCTTTGTGGTCTTCCATTGATTAATCATGGGCATCAAGTTGTCTTTCACGAAATCATAAATGATTCTCTTCTCTTTGGTTTGATTCTTCTTCAAGGTAAAGTGCCATCCATTAGAAGTGGGCTCTTTAATAACATTGGATACATATCCATCCAAATCATGTTGTTCCATGATATTCAGGATCCTAACTTTCCAAGTATTGAAGTTCGAAGTTCCTTCAAGGCGGTCTTCCGATTTCATTGAGATTGAAGCCATTGCTCTTCAAGTACTGTTCTCACTCAAGATCTACGTAGGATCAAGCTTGATTGCTAAACTTTGCTCTTTCATGCCCTGAGCTCTGATACCTTGTTAAATTTTGATCTTTTAATTTGGAGCTGAAATAATACTTGAAATCAAATAAAAATCATACACATAAGCAATCACATTCAACACATGAGTTTACCCTGGGGAAACCATCTATGACTTGAGGGAGAAAACCCCAGCAAAGCCTTCCTTAGTATATTGATAGATAGCAGAGAATGTCTTTTACATCAAGCACCCTCGGTGCAATTATAGAGAAAGAGAAATATAAAGAAGAGAGACTCAGAATAATATCCCACACAAAGAGAAGCACATTGCCTTCAAGAGAGGAGAATTCGCTTCACACTTAATTCATCAATCCTATATAACATATTTATACATTCTTCTCATGCATCGGGTTCTATTTTTATCTTTTGACTTTAGGATGAACTTTCCATCCATCTGGTTGCATCAATCTTGCACAAAAACGTGCGCCCCACTTCTCATGCAATGCATTAACTCACCGAACTGTCTCTTAGGATGAACTCGCCCCTTAACTGAAAGCTTTCCCACTTAGTTAGGTGGCTAACTTAAGTGTCGTCATGCAAGTGTCGCAACTCAAGTGTTGTCTTTTAGTTTAACATAAGTGTCATGTTTTAGTTTAACATAAATGTCATCATGCAATAACACTTAGTGAACTAGATATTCTTTGTTCTCACTTAGTCAACTCTCTTAATTGATTCTTTCTTGATAACATCACTGTAGTGGTCAATTCAAGTTTCCCTTGATTTAATGAAGTCTTCACTGAAGTTTAACAATTCAAATTCTCTCTTAATTAATTATTTTATGTGCAATTCAAATTCTCTCATATCTTATCACATCTTATCTGTATCTCTTGTCTTATCTGCATGGTCCACACGTGTCAACTTAATTATCATATCATATATACTAAGGATATTTTTCCAATGATGTGATCATATTGTTCTACTATTGTTCCAAGTGGTTATATGCTAAAGTAATTCACTCTAGAGGTGGTCAGTCTCTAGAGGAGACTTAATAGCTCAACCATGGTTAGAAGTACATCACACACCATACATGCTTCAACATGCAAAGCATCACCTCAACACATGAGGCACCATCTCAACACATGAGGATCTGTCTTAACACACAAGACCTTAGACTAGACTAGCAAGACTGTACAACATCATCACTTTGACATACAAAGCACTTGCCTCAACACATGAAGCTTAACCATTCTTGAGTCCAACACAAGATTCTTCTCCAAGTTTCCTGAGTCCAATTCAGGCTCCTATAACGCACCACCTCGAAACACGAGGCTCAATATTGACACACAAGATTGACCTGGAGAATGACTCATGATGTTGTAACTTTAACATTAAACACCTCCCACGTAATTACTATAGGATGATGCTCCAACCTAAGCATCTTTGTGTGGCTTTCCTACCAAGTTTCGACATGGCCCTCTAATGTTAGTTGGGAAAATGATATATTCTTCTCTTTTCCTTTGTTATGAACATTGAAATATACCTATAAATAATGCAACCATTGATTCAACTTAAGAACATCAATCTCATATCGATAGGGTTTGATGTCCACTTTTATTTCCACTTCAAATAGAAATCGGGAAGAATTTATTTTCGAACTTGATGAATTTCCTCATATCGTGAGTGCATTTTAAATTCCTATAACCGTGCTTCACTTCTCCTCTCCTTGTAAGCAGTAGTTTAATCTTACTCGAAATAAAAATTGTGAAAGGTGATTTGGTATAGAGATCCATGCATTTCTAAACATTAGGGTCGGCTAATGAATTTCGAACACCCATCCTTTTAACTGAGGTAACCTTAGCCTTGGGTAAAATCTTGCATTTCACTCCATTGCTAGTTGGAAATTATTTTTCCTGGGGTGTTAATTGTAATCACTAAAATTTATATCAACGCTAATTATGGTATTACGATTTCTATTTAGCTCTCTCTTCATTGATTAAATACCCCCTTAAAATATCTTTGGTCAAATCAATCCCATGATGTATCATATTTGTTAATCACAAACAAACAGTGAGAATAGATGATGTGGCATTCAAATTGTTAACCCCAAACCTTAAGTTCCATTCTCACACCATCATGCTTGACTCACAATTTAAAAACAACTCAATAACTACAGTGACATTATGTGTTTTCCACATCTAGAATGCAACTCTCTCTAGTAACTTTTTTCCAGTCAAATATGTGTGAAGTAGATAAATACAATAAAACTCTCTATATATGACCTATACAAATTCCTACAAGAAAGGGGCCAAAAATCCAGGACCTTTATTTGTACTTTAATTGTAATGTCTATTGATTTGCTTCACTAGACAAAGAGTAGCAATCGCATGTAACAACTTGCGAAAAGGAATAGAAAGTTGTTGCACAATGCACATTAGTGCATTGCATAAGTTAACATCACGGAAAATAACCTTAAGGTTGTCCTATTAGATACAATCACAGATAATTAAGGCTTTCCAAACACTAACTACATAGATAAAATGCTTCAATCTCCAACCTCTTAAATTCTTTCTACTCCCAAGATGCCATACAAGCATTAGACAAAATGGAGCCCCGCTAAGATAAGTCATTTCTTGAATAGGTCAACCATCATTATAGTAAATATGACCGTGGTTCTTTGAAAATCAAAGAAGTAAAATGCATCGGGGGGAGGTGGGGGGGAAAAAGCATCATCCCTAAGAATGGAAGAGGGGCCAGCCTTATCACACTACCTATTTGGAGGAAAGAGGACATATTGTCCCACTTTCTTTGTAAATGTATTTCAATATAAACCAATAAAAATGTGTCTATGGATAATAAACAGGGATTAAGAAAAAACCCTTACAATTTGTTGAGGCAAAGCACACATGTTTCAAGTTTCCGTAGACCATTATGATAAAATTCATAGAGTCAAATTCTATACTTAAATAACTCCAATAATTCACAAGAGTAATAAATGGAATGCCCATATCATAAATCTTTTAACAATACCACAATATGAAAATGAAACCAATTTAAGTAAGAGAAGAAGATGATGTTTATCATAACTTTGGCCATGACCTAAAATAGGCAGTATCTCAAAGCCATACTACATCAATAAATTGTTTTCTGGTGATGATGCAAGCCTTTGAGATATGCAATGATACATGACTACGCCAAATATAGTAAGCATTTGATATAAAAACATATATCCTCACATTTTAAACTTCTAGTGACAAAAATAGGGAAAATAATATTTTAAAACGACATTGTAGAAGAAATGCAACCAGGTCAAGACTCAAGAGACCTCCAAAGGAAAAATTAAGTACCAAGAAGCCATATCAAACATGTTTATCCGATAAACAAAACAAAAGAACCAAAAAAACAAACTCAAAAGCTCATTGAAACTTCTTATTTTATTTCAAGTTAGCGAATCCTTAGACCGGGTTCCTGAAAACTAATATGCTACAACATCAAATAATAGGATTGTTAATAAAACCCATTGCAATAGGGAAAAATGTGTAAAACACATGTGTAATCTTGTTAGTAGCAAACATAACAAAACAACCCACACAAATATCACATGGATATTATAACATAAATATTGAAAGAAGATTAACAATTGCATTTCACCTTTGTATCATTTAAGCTTGAGAGAGATGCTAGATCCAACATAAATTAAAAATGCAACTTTGAGACAAAAGGTTGGATAGGCATTTGATAGACATAACATAAAGCATAAACACACTACCAAGGAATGTAGGGGATGGAGTTTGCTTTCATGCTTAGAAGTTATGCTCTTACATAGACCCACAACATATAAGACCATGCATCTATTAGTCTCATGAGGTTTTCATGAGGTAAATACGTCAAGACATAAATATATGAAGCTAAAACAAATACAAAACCATCCACACAATGAACGGAGGATCTACCCTGGGAAACCCAACCACAATGTGAGGACTATGACTTGCTCTTTCCTTTAACTTAGTAATGAAATGCAAATACAAAGAAAAGTGAACTCACTATAGAGTTGCCATGGAATCTGTGGCATATATGGTTGCTACAAGATCTTCTACTTTCTTAGTTCCACTCCAATGTTCCATTTGCATTCTCTACACAATGATGGAACAATAAATCAATACAACAATATGGAACCCCTTCCTTTCTTATAAATCAAATGATTAACATGTCTTGATGGTCTACTCTTTAGGTTTAGGATTAGATTTTTTGCATGCGTAAACTCCTACTTAGGGTTAGGATTTTGGACCCTCTGGAATCATCTTGAAAGTCTACAAGTGACTAGCTCCACATGTGCGAGTGATGGGATTGACGTGGCATCCATTCAACAACATGGTGGTAGACAACATAGGTCAACTTGCGGGGGGCATATTAATGTCCTCACGTGCACTTCAATTGAGGTTATGTTTGCATCATTGGAAGGTTCTCGATTTGTAGGTTTGGGACTATGTCCATACATTTTTTACCCCAATAATGATCTTTTAATGCCTCGAACAAGCTCTAAAATATTTAGGGCTCCAAATAACGAAAATATGACCATCACCTAAAATGGACCCTACATGCTTTTAGTTACAATCCTCCACCAATAAAAGTACCATAATAGATGATAAATCATATAGTGATACATTCGAATCATTCCTCCCCACTTTGGGAGGTGTTTGGTCCCCAAAGGATTTTATTGAAAGAGATGAGGAAAATTGTCCTCTACCATTTGGTCTTGCCTAGCAGTTGTCCTTTCACCCCATCCTGCTAGAGTTTGTTTTGCCTCCATTGGGTTGTTTCGAACTTCTTATGAAAAATTGTTGTATCCTATGGTAACTCAGCCTGAGCGTCTCCTGCTATGTCCTCTATGGTAGGTAAGACTTGCCCATTGTTTTCTTGGTCTAACATGGAAGGCTCATAGAGCTTCATATTTTCCACATTCACTACCGAGTAAATGCACACATATGGAGATGGAGTAAGTTTGTAGGGATTATCACCTACCTTCTCCAAATTCCAAAGGGGCCATACCGTAGAGCCTTGATATTCTCACTAGGACACCATGGCGTTTCTTTATTCAAATGCAATCAAACTTTTTCTCCCACCTTCAATGTATTTTCAATTCTATGTTGGTCAAGTTTGGCCTTGTATTTTTCTCGTGACTTATTCATGTCCGATGACATAGTAGCAAATGATTTGTCTAATTTTATCAACGATTCATCCACATATGGAATCTAAGGGAAAACGTGGAAAATATTTGAAGAAAGTTTTAAAACAAGACTCACTAGTGGAAGTGTGTACTTCTCTGTCATAAGTGTGTTGACTATAAATCAAATTTTCATCCCAGGTCCTTCGATTCTTTTGATTAGAACCCCTCAAAATCTGAACAAATATCATCTTCACTACTTCTATCTACCCATGTGTCTACGGATGGAAAGTTATAGATCTCCTCAACTTGGCGTGACATGTCCATATTCTCCCAGGGTGTACTCCAAAAGGCACTAAGAAATCTAGTATCTCTATCTAAGATGGTGCGCCCTAGTATCCCAAAGTGTACCTAGAGCTTTTCAGAAACCATGATTGATGCATCTTGTCCCTGGATGTTATTTTTACAAGGCATGGGAATGCACGAGAAGGAATTACAACTATTCATATAGACCTTTCCTCACCTCGAAGGCGGTTTTCTAGGTGTCTTCTCCTTTTATTCACCCCAATTTGAGATCCAACTTTGGTGCAATACTTGGCATGCTACAACTGATCTAAAAAGTCATCAATCCCAGGTAGAGGGTAAGGAGTATCATGTGTGATTTTATTCAAATATCTGTAGTCGATACACATTCTCTGAGTCCCGTCTTTCCTGGGTAATATGTTTATAGGTGACCTACAAGGTGAGTCTCTTGGTCAAATTGCTCTCTGCTACAACTATTTATCCACTTCATCCACTTCCAATATGGGTTGTTTATATAGCCCTGTGTCAGAAATGGGGAGTCGTGCAATAGAGGTATCTCATTCTACACTTCGTGTTTAGGTGGTAACCATTTAGTCTCTTGAAACACTTATTTATATGCCTACAAGAGCTCCTACTAGATCCTTTTCTATGAGTTTGGCCTACAAATGGGAATTAAAAAGCATCCACCTTTGTCTTCCTGGCTTGGATCTTGATATGGAGAAGTTTAGTCATCTCCTACTCTTCTTCCTTGGAATGGAGGATACCTAAGCTCAGTTCCCTTCTACATTGGAGTGCATACAATATTTTCATCTATATCTAAGTTACTCTCAACCTAGTTGCTTTAATCCACAACTAGCATGATCTTCTTCTTGCCCTCCTTCTTCCAGTTCTTTGGCATCAACTCTAGATTTAGCTCCCAACACTCATGTTCAGCATGTCCAATGATACTACAATGGTTAAAGTGGTCGTTTGGATCCGTGCACCGATGTGCAATGAATGTTGTCTTCTTATCTTTTCATTTTGACTTCTTCCATCCCTCCTCGAAAGTGTCTTGGTGACCTTTCTGTTTGGAACCATCTAGTTGTCCTTTAGTCCTTACCATATTCTCTAGATTCTATTCTTGAACAACTGCATTTAAAGATCACCACTTACCTCCTTAAATGACCATGGAGACCACCCATATACCTTATGCGTACATCAGGGTTCTTGGGACATACTCCCAACGCAACGGCTTGTTTTATGAACTCAATGGCGCACACTTGTATGCTTTTAATCGTTCTTCTATTGGAAGTAATGGCAACAGATGCATTCATCCTCTTCATACCCAATAGGGTAAGACTAAGACTTAATGAGGATTTTAAACAACTCCCACTTAGTTACCAGGGGATCAAGCTCCAACCTATGAAACCTTATGCCAGGCTTTCCTACCAATTTTGGGCATGGCCCTCTAATGCTAGTTGGGAAAATGATATATTGTGCTATTTTTCTTTGTTATGAACATTGGAATAAACACTTACAATTGTTGGATTCATTGATTCATCTTAACATCATCGATCTCACATCGGGTTTGATTTCCACTTCAAATAGAGATTGGGAAGAATTGATGTTGGGACTCGATGCATTTGGGAAACTGCCATTGACGAATGAATGATCATTGTCACTCGTATGGTTGTCCAACAAAGATCAATGGTCAATGGGCCTTCCCAAGTCCCGTCAATACATGACAAGTGGCCAGTGTCGTGATCTACAATGGAGTGAACTAAATCTTCCTCTGCCCAAAATCCTTTGTTGGGTTAGAGTATAATAAATCCTTCACACAACAAAAATGAAATTCCATCCTCTGTGAAATTGAGGAGGAAAACAAAGTAGAGGTAGGATGATCGACTGCTAAATATTAATCTGTCAAATTTGGGCCGAGAAGTAAGTGATTGTTGGTGTTAATATGCAAAAATAAATGTCCTCTGCAAATGCGGAAAGCAGGGTAAGCAACTGGCAATCCTGGAGGCAAATCGACATGTTATATTTTATTTAGGAAATTGTCATCGACAAGTGCATGGTTGAAGTAGATCCGATGGTGGTCCAACGAAGATCGATGGTTGGTGTTCCTTCCCAAGGCCCATCAATGCATATAGACTGCAATGTCAATATATAATTGCCTCGAGAAGGTTCATGCCTGATAGGATTTTAGAGCTTCTATTTCCTAGATTTTATTCAAACCATATTGTTTAATTGCTTCTTGGATAGCTGCACAAAGTTTAATGAACCTTCAAAGTGAAAAAGGACCAAATAGTGAAAAAGAGTTACTATTGTTTTTTACCAAGTTGGAGAGTGAAAGCGACCTTTAGAGAGCGATTTTCAATCGTTGATTGCAGGAGTTGTGATCAGTCGTTTCCCGTGCTGTTAGCGTCACGTAACCCTAAACTTTGCCCCTTTCTTTTTAGCGGTTTACATTTTTCATTTCCTTTCATTTTTTTAGTTTTGAGCTTGCTTAATGAGGGATATTGCGCCCACGGACCGGCGCAGTCACCCCTTTCGGGAACTGCGCCGAGGGTGCACCTGCGCAAATGCTGGAAGATTGTCTTGTGTCGGCGGCTCCCTATCCGAAAGGACGGGCTGTGCCGTCATAAGTCCACATGGAAAACTCAAAATACAACCAAAAAGTGATGCTTTTGATGGTTGGGAAAGCTCCTAATGATGTTTTTATAGGATTTTGGACAGGGTTCAAGTGAACACAATGGTCGAATGGAACAAATGAGAGCATGAGCTCGAAGATGCCCAAGCGGGAAATGGCCCTCAATGCGTGGCCGCATTGAGGAATTCTGGATTACTGAAGTACTTCCAGGTGCCGTGCATGAGAGCCCAAGTGACACTATTGGAGAACTTGATCCAATGTTGGGATCCGGTGCAACAACATTTTCAGATTGGTGTTCATACCTTGACAATAGATATCGAGGATATCTATTTATTGACTGGGCTATCTCGACGGGGGAATCCCGTATCATTATCAGGATCACAAGGATGTGATCGGACCGTAGAGGATTTAATAGACCAATGGTGCATTGATGGAACGCAGATGGTAGGTGGGAAGATTCCAATGCAAATCGCAGGTATAGCCAAAGGTCTGCTAATTGAATCTCTCAACACCTCCAATTACAAGCCTGATGCAATGCTCATCATGAATGAAATGAATTGGATGGGAGTCACCCTTCCTAGTCCAAGCAAAATCCTCCAAACACGACACTCTCCAGCATGGCAACTCAGACTAACTAACTCTGAATTTCAAGCTTGGAGAAATAACCAAGCAATGGATAGCCTACAATTCGACTGTGCCTCCAAGAGAAATCCAGGGGCAACAGGAGCTGGAGGAGTCTTGTGGCTAAGTGGAGGAACAATGAGACTGAAGTATAGATGGGGTTTAGGCATCTCCTCAAATAATACAGTGGAAGCATTAGCCTTGTTGAAAGGCTACCAGATCGCCAAAGAGCACAAGATTGACAATTTACAAGTGTTTGGAGACTCTATGATAATTATCAGAGCCATCAATTCAAATAACAACCTCAACAACCTTACTCTAAATCGAATAATTCAACGAATACAACGTATTGCGAGTACATTTGCTCAGTTCAGGGCCTTCCACATATTAAGAAATTTAAACAATGACGCAAACAAAGAAGCAAATGCTGGCACTAGTCTCAGCCAAGAGATTCTTAGATTTTCCAGCAACGACAGTGAATCTCACCAAATACCATGATCCTGATTTGTAATACTTTCAACTGGGTAGTTGGTTTTTAAAATAGACAAGCTGCCACTGTTCTCATTGCCCCCAGCACATTAGATTCATAATTTTTTTTAATTTTAAACCTCCTTCAGCAATGAATTCCAATGATCAATGCAAAGTCTCGGTTTCTTCTTATTCTTCAACGTGAATTATCAAATTTGCATCCTACTGAAAGATACAATGGATGCCAACTGATCGTATTCACCATATTAAGAATTCACATTATGATCCTACTCATTCCAGCACTGTAGTATTACGATCCTCTCATTTTTGTAATTGCTGAAACTTGTCATTGTTCCTGGCTGATTTGGCTCATAGCCACGGTTTATTTTTATTTTTATTTTTTTAATACAATATTCGTTTAAGTTAAAAAAAAAACAATCATGAACCAAAGAAAAAAAAGACCAAAAGTGCATAGAACGTTTCAAATTTGAAATACTTTGCAAGATATTGAATTCACTTGATCTTTTCAAAGAGATGAAAGACTCATAACTAAGAAAAATATAATCAACCGATTGTCTTTTCAACCTTCTCTAAAATATAAATAACGAATTCCAATGCACGAAACAATTCCACAACAATTTCCAAATGATCTTAAAAAAGTTAAATGAAGCGCTTTTGATTTTTTCAATACACATATCAAAAAAAGATCTGATAATAACAATGCTTTTAGATGTAATAACAGAAGACAAGAGACTGATCGCAACACTCCAATGACTCATAGATTCTCAAAGAAAAATGACAATCACTCAAATGCGTCCAAAGACACTGAAATCACTCAAAATCAATCAAATGCAATCAAAACTAAATGGCTAAGTGCAGAAAAAGTTTGGAATCGGATCTAAAACAATGAATAGACCTGGTAAGGTGATCAGGGAATGCAAGATAGAGCGAATGAACGCGGGGGATTGAAATTTCCCGCCACCACTGAATCTCTAACTTGACCAAATGGAACCCAAAAATCGACCAAACAAAACCAAACTCAAGAAAGCTGGGAAACAACTCTATGACTGGAAGATACATCACACATAAGCTTGCAGATCAGATCAAAAAGAAAAATTTGGAGAGGGTTTGAACCAAGCACCAACCTCAAAGGGCTAGCGCACTCTGCCAGTATGCTGCAGAGCACCCGGCGCAAACTGTCTACAAGGGAAAAGTGCTGCTGGTGCAGACTGTATGCAAGGAAATAGCGTTGCCGACGCAGATTGCACACATAGAATAGGCGCTCGGTGGGTCTAGGCGCACTGGATGCACAACCCAGGTGCGTCGATCGAATAATGACTTGCAAAAATCAAAAGATTTCCAAAGGATAACAATCAAATGATATGATAATTATCTTAAAAGAATTATAGGAAATTAGCAAACCCTCTAATTATAAGATCTGATGGTGGGAAGGTATCAGGAGGCTAAGAAATGGATCACTAAGAAATCAATGGAATCACACCCATACTGAAATCAAAGCTAAAGTACTCCCCAGTATGGTCGCCAGATTTGTTTTCCGGACAATCTACCTAAGCGGACTTAAAGGCCAGATCTCCCTAGTCTAACTAGATCTAGAAAAAATAGGTATAGAATAGAATTAGCTTCTCTAGATAAATAGAATCATAAAGCAACAAAGAATTATCTTACCTGAGATTTACGATCTCTTTGCTCCTTGTTTGATCCAATGGTATAGAGCCTTCATATCTGCAGCTGCAAAACCCTGTTAAACAAGCAGACACAAACAAGCAGTAAAAGCATATATTTCATATGATTGATCTAAGCTAACAGTTAAGGAAGTAAGCTCTATACGTTAACAACACGATAACATATATGGGATGACCCTCCACCTTACCTAGCTTCGAGAAGTCGCTCGAAGGTTCCATTCATCCAATTTAACCAACTTCGGTGCATGCTGTATGAGGAAAACTTGCGCCAAGTAGGGGCGAGCGCAGGTTGCATGAATGCAACCTGAGCCACTGACGCAGGCTGCTAGATGGCATTCGATGCCGAGCTTAGTCAGGCGCATCTTGCTGGAAGACAAGCTGCGCCGACCTAACTAGAGAATGTGGATAAAGGATTAACAACTTGCTCTATATGACTTCTGGTCAGGGAAACTTCAGGGATTAGGGCACTGAAACAACGGAGGATTCATGATGACGAGATTTAGGTGTAACAGATAGCATCCAACAAGTGAGCGAGAAATATCATGTACATTGAATCAATATGAACTTTAATAAGAAATTCCAGCAAAAACAAACTTAAGGAAGTGCCATCAATTTATATTGAATTAGTTTACCAGTATAGATCCATCTTAACTCCAGATCTACCAGGCCCCGAGAGGGATCAAATCCTTTGAGGTGCAAATCTTTTTTAAAGTGTAAAATTTGAGGAAAAGATTCCACCTCAAGGGATTTGATACCTCTCGACCCTTGGTAGATCAAGAGTTAAGATGGATCTACACTGGTTTAATATGTAAATCTCTTGTATGTGCTCAAATCCCGAGATCACATAGCAAGAAGTATCTAAGTTTCATTAATTTTTTTTTAATTTTAATTAATTATAATGTATATCTCCATGGTTCTGAACTTTAGGTTAAGGCCGATGTTGTAACATTTGTATTTACTTAATATTTTATTATTTCATTAAAGTGCCATGTGTGTTCCACTCAAGGTTGAGCATGGAATTACACTTCCCCCTCATACCGATTTTCAACTTTAGGTCACAGATGACATTGTTAATTTTTTGTTTACTCAATGTTTTCTTTTTAATTTTCTTAAAGTGCCACGTGTCACCCCCACATTGAGCACAAAATTACACTTCTCCCTCATACTGGGATGTAGAAAGTGCCTCTTCGACGCAATAAGTGAATTCAAAACATTATGATAGACATAGTTAGTGAGAGATGGAAGCAACACAAAGTATTTATAGTATATAGTTTGGAGAGGTTATGCTAGAATTTGAATTAAATTAAGTTATTGTGTTTAATTATTGAACAACAACAAGTAGAGTTGAAGTTTCCAGATTGGTGGGAGCACTATTGATCACAAATAGATCATTATATTATTTGTCATCTACTTTAACACCTTTTGGGTCGAAAAATGGAGATATTGGCTTGTAAGGTCCATTTTATGAGTAGGTCCCACTTTGGTATTTGGTGTCTAGAATCATTTAGAGCTCGTTTGGCGGCTTGAAAATCAATTCAGTGAGAATTTGCATGTGGAAGTTATGGCTCGTGCAAGTTGACATAAGCTGTTGACCACCATGGTATCGAGCAGATGCCATGTCAACTTAAATTACTCCCACATGTGGAGCTAGTCACTCGTGGACATTCAAGAAGATTCTAGAGTGTCCAAAACCCTAACAATAATTGGGGTTGGAGGCATGCAAACCCTAACCTTAACCCTAGACTACTATCAGTCTATGGTCATTATTGGATCGCTAGGAAAAGAAGGGTTTCACTCTAATTGTATTGTTTATTGTTCCATAGTTAAGCAAATCATCTAGGAGTGGGATATTGAAGCAAAATAAAGGAAGTAGAAAATCCTCCAGTAGCCATACTAGCCACAAAGGACATGGCAAGTCCGTGGTGAAAGCCCCTTTCTTTGTATTTTCATTTCATAACTAAGAAGAAAAGAGTAGAGCATAGGCCTCACCTTCTAGCTGGGTTTTCCGAAGGTACATCTTGTGTTCGTCATGTGGTTGGTGGGTAATTGCTCGACTTCTTCCACTCTAGTTTCAATTTATTTAGGATTTCATGCATTAAGGATAGGACCAATTAAATGTAAAGATCTAAGGTAATACACCACATAATAAGGGATTTTTCATCATATTATAAGATCTATTATAATGAACTATTCCAGTGGAGTATCCATAGCAGTTTACATATCAACTATTTTACAAGATCAATTTTTGTTTATTCATACATATAAGGGAAATATTCAAATCTCGTTCTAAATGACCAAGATACTATTACAATAGGGTCATTTTCCCACCTTTTTTGCATCTTCTTAGTACTTATGTTCAAACTAGGAACTAGGTGGTATTATCTCCAAGCTCCACCTTACAGGAAAACTTCTTTTCCTTTTGATCCGTGATAGCGTTCCTATATCCAGTCATGTGCTTGGATGCGCCACTGTCTACAAACCATGTCTAAGCACTAGTGGTAATGGATCCAGAAAGGGATGAGACAAGATAACACTCCTTCCTCGTCTCTTGATCATCGGATGAATTCTTTCTTGTAGGTTCATATTCTGTAGAAGTAGAAGCATGAAACCTACCCTTGAACTTTCCTCTTTGCTTTGCATGCCATTCTCTTGCATAATGGTTCTTCTTATTGCAATTAAAACAATTAACTTTAGACTTATCAGAGTTCTTGAAATCATTCTCCTTTTTACGAGAGAATTTCTTGTGTGATTTATTACCTCTCTTCATTTGTGCCGCAAGAGCGAGGTTCTCTTCTTTTGAGGAAATATACTTTATTTGGATTCACCCTTCTTCTTGTAGGAAATCATGCCACAGTATCTTGAAGTTAGGTTGCACTTCTCAACCATTTACTACACCCAGGAATGTATCCCATGAAGCATGGGGACCATCGACAGCGGTATGTATGAGATCATCATCCTCGACTGTCACACCAATGCTCATGAGTTGATCTCTTACTTGAGAGATCTTCATGAAGAAGGAAGCCACAACTTCGTCCTTATCCATCTTCATATTTCAAAGCTTATTCTTCAATACTCTCTTTTGACTGGGCACCTTCTTCTCATAAGGATTTTCCAAAGCCTTCGAAGCATTCCTTTGCGGTCTTCCATTGATTAATCACGGGCATCAAGTTGTCTTTCACGAAATCATAAATGATTCTCTTTGCTTTGGTTTGATTCTTCTTGAAGTTAAAGTGCCATCCATTAGAAGTGCACTCTTTAATAACATTGGATACATATCCATCCAAATCATGTTGTTCCACGATATTCAGGATCCTGACCTTCCAAGTATTGAAGTTCGAAGTTCCTTTAAGGCGGTCTTCCGATCTCATTGAGATTGAAGCCATTACTCTTCAAGTACTATGCTCACTCAAGATCTATGTAGGATCAAGCTTGATTGCTGAATTCGGCTCTTTCACGCCCTGAGCTCTGATACCTTGTTAAATTTTGATCTTTTAATTTGGAGCTGAAATAATACTTGAAATCAAATAAAAATCATACACATAAGCAATCACATTCAACACATGAATTTATCCTGGGGAAACCCTCTATGACTTGAGGGAGAAACCCCCAGCAAAGCCTTCCTTAGTATATTGATAGATAGCAGAGAATGTCTTTTACATAAGCGCCCCCGGTGCAATTATAGAGAAAAAGAAATATAAATAAGAGAGACTCATAATAATATCCCGCACAAAGAGAAGCGCATTTCCTTCAAGAGAGGAGAATTCGCTTCACACTGAATTCATCAATCCTATATAACATATTTATACAATTTAAAAACAACTCAAAATAGGCCATGACCTAAAATAGGCAGTATCTCAAAGCCATACTACATCAATACATTGTTTTCTGGTGATGATGCAAGCCTTTGAGATATGAACCAATACATGACTACGCCAAATATAGTAAGCATTTGATATAAAAACATATATCCTCACATTTTAAACTTCTAGTGACAAAAGTAGGGAAAATAATATTTTAAAACGACATTGTAGAAGAAATGCAACCAGGTCAAGAATCAAGAGACCTCCAAAGGAAAAATTAAGTACCGAGAAGCCATATCAAACATGTTGATCCGATAAACAAAATAAAATAACCAAAAAACCAAACTCAAAATCTCATTGAAACTTCTTATTTTCTTTCAAGTTAGCGAATCCTTAGACCGGGTTCCTGAAAACTAATATGCTACAACATCAAATAATAGGATTGTTAATAAAACCCATTGCAATAGGGAAAAATGTGTAAAACACATATGTAATCTTGTTAGTAGCAAACATAACAAAACAACCCACACAAAGATCACATGGATATTATAACATAAACATTGAAAGAAGATTAACAATTGCATGTCACCTTTGTATCATTTAAGCTTGAGAGATATGCTAGATCCAACATAAATTAAAAATGCAACTTTGAGACAAAAGGTTGGATAGACATTTGATAGACATAACATAAAGCATAAACACACTACCAAGGGATGTAGGGGATGGAGTTTGCTTTCAGGCTTAGAAGCTATGCTATTACATAGACCCACAACATATAAGACCATGCATCTATTAGTCTCATGAGTTTTTCATGAGGTAAATACGTCGAGACATAAATATATGAAGCTAAAACAAATACAAAACCATCCACACAATGAACGGAAGATCTACCCTAGGAAACCCAACCGTAATGTGAGGACTATTACTTGCTCTTGTCTTTAACTTAGTAATGAAATGCAAATACAAAGAAAGGTGAACTCACTATAGAGTTGCCATGGAATATGTGGCATATATGGTTGCTACAAGATCTTCTACTTTCTTAGTTCCACTACAATGTTCCATTTGCTTTCTCTACGCAATGATGGAACAATAAATCAATACAACAATATGGAACCCCTTCCTTTCTTATAAATCAAATGATTAACATGTCTTGATGGTCTACTCTTTAGGTTTAGGATTAGAGTTTTTGCATGCGTAAAATCCTACTTAGCGTTAGGATTTTGGACCCTCTAGAATCATCTTGAAAGTCTACAAGTGACTAGCTCCACATGTGCGAGTGGTGGGATTGACGTGGCATCCATTCAACAACATGGTGGTAGACAACGTAGGTCAACTTGCGGGGGGCATATTAACGTCCTCACGTGCACTTCAATTGAGGTTATGTTTGCATCATTGGAAGGTTCTCAATTTGTAGGTTTGGGACTATGTCCATACATTTTTACCCCAATAATGTTCTTTTAATGCCTCAAACAAGCTCCAAAAGATTTAGGGCTCCAAATAACGAAAATATGACCATCACGTAAAATGGACCCTACATGCTTTTAGTTACAATCCTCCACCAATAAAAGTACCATAATGGATGATAAATCATATAGTGATCCATTCGAATCATTCCTCCCCACTTTGGGAGGTGTTTGGTCCCCAAAGGTTTTTATTGAAAGAGATGCGGAAAATTGTCCTCTACCGTTTGGTCTTGCCTAGCAGTTGTCCTTTCACCCCATCCTGCTAGAGTTTGTTTTGCCTCTATTGGGTTGTTTCGAACTTCTTATGAAAAATTGTTGTATCCTATGGTAACTCAGTCTGAGCGTCTCCTGCTAAGTCCTCTATGGTAGCTAAGACTTTCCCATTGTTTTCTTGGTCTAACATGGAAGGCTCATAGAGCTTCATATTTTCCACATTCACTACCGAGTAAATGCACACATATGGAGATGGAGTAAGTTTGTAGGGATTATCACCTACCTTCTCCAAATTCCAAAGGGGCCATACCGTAGAGCCTTGATATTCTCACCAGGACACCATGGCGTTTCTTTATTCAAATGCAATCAAAAAATTTCTCCCACCTTCAATGTATTTTCAATTCTATGTTGGTCAAGTTTGGCCTTGTATTTTTCTTGTGACTTATTCATGTCCGATGACATCCTAGCAAATGATTTGTCTAATTTTATCAACGATTCGTCCACATATGGAATCTAAGGGAAAACGTGGAAAATATTTGAAGAAATTTTTAAAAAAAGACTCACTAGTGGAAGTGTGGACTTCTCTGTCATAAGTGTGTTGAATATAAATCAAATTTTCATCCCAGGTCCTTCGATTCTTTTGATTGTAACCCCTCAAAATATGAACCAATATCATCTTCACTACTTCTATCTACCCATGTGTCTATGGATGGAAAGTTATAGATCTCCTCAACTTGGCGTGACATATCCATATTCTCCCAGGGTGTACTCAAGAAGGCACTAAGAAATCTAGTATCTCTATCTAAGATGATGCTCCCTAGTTTCCTAAAGTGTACCTAGAGCTTTTCAGAAACCATGATCGATGCATCTTGTCCCTGGATGTTATTTTTACAAGGCATGGGAATGCACGAGAAGGAATTACAACTATTCATATAGACCTTTCCTCACCTCGAAGGCGGTTTTCTAGGTGTCTTCTCCTTTTATTCACCCCAATTTGAGATCCAACTTTGGTGCAATACTTGGCATGCTACAACTGATCTAGAAAGTCATCAATCCCAGGTAGAGGGTAAGGAGTATCATGCGTGATCTTATTCAAATATCTGTAGTCGATACACATTCTATGAGTCTCGTCTTTCCTGGGTAATATGTTTATAGGTGACCTACAAGGTGAGGCTCTTGGTCAAATTGCTCCCTGCTACAACTATTTATCCACTTCATCCACTTCCAATATGGGTTGTTTATATAGTCCTGTGTCGAAAATGGGGAGTCATGCACTAGAGGTATCTCATTCTACACTTCTTGTTTAGGTGGTAACCATTTAGGCTCTTGAAACACTTATTTATACGCCTACAAGAGCTCCTACTAGTCTGATCCTTTTCTATGAGTTTGGCCTATAAATGGGAATTAAAAAGCATCCACCTTTGTCTTCCTAGCTTGGATCTTGATATGGAGAAGTTTAGTCATCTCCTACTCTTCCTTGGAATGGAGGATACCTAAGCTCAGTTCCCTTCTACATTGTAGTGCATACAATATTTTCATCTATATCTGAGTTACTCTCAACCTAGTTGCCTTAATCCACGACTAGCATGATCTTCTTCTTGCCCTCCTTCTTCCAGTTCTCTGGACTCAACTTTAGATTTAGCTCCCAACACTCATCTTCAGCATGTCCAATGATACTACAATGGTTAAAGTGGTCGTTTGGATCCTTGCAACGATGTGCAATGAATGTTGTCTTCTTATCTTTTCATTTTGACTTCTTCCATCCCTCCTCGAAAGTGTCTTGGTGACCTTTCTATTTGGAACCATCTTGTTGTCCTTTATTCTTGACCATATTCTCTAGATACTATTCTTGAACAACTGCATTTAAAGAGCACCACTTACCTCCTTAAATGACCATGGAGACCACCCATATACCTTATGCGTACATCAGTGTTCTTGGGACATACTCCCAACGCAACGGCTTGTTTGATGAACTCAATGGCGCACTGTTGTACGCTTTTAATCATTCTTCTATTGGAAGTAATGGCAACAGATGCATTCATCCTCTTCATTCCCAATAGGGTAAAACTAAGACTTAATGAGTATTTTAAACAACTCCCACTTAGTTACCAGGGGATCAAGCTCCAACCTATGAAACCTTATGCCAGGCTTTCCTACCAATTTTGGGCATGGCCCTCTAATGCTAGTTGGGAAAATGATATATTGTGCTATTTTTCTTTGTTATGAACATTGGAATAAACACTTACAATTGTTGGATTCATTGATTCATCTTCACATCATCGATCTCACATCGGGTTTGATTTCCACTTCAAATAGAGATTGGGAAGAATTGATGTTGGGACTCGATGCATTTGGGAAACTGCCATTGACGGATGAGTGATCATTGTCACTCGTATGGTTGTCCAACAAAGATCAATGGTCAGTGGGACTTCCCAAGTCCCGTCAATACATGACAAGTGGCCAGTGTCGTGATTTACAACGGAGTGAACTAAATCTTCCTCTGCCCAAAATCCTTTGTTGCGTTAGAGTATAATAAATCCTTCACACAACAAAAATGAAATTCCATCCTCTGTGAAATTGAGGAGGAAAACAAAGTAGAGGTAGGATGAGCGACTGCTAAATATTAATTTGTTAAATTTGGGCTGAGAAGTAAGCGATTGTTGGTGTTAATATGCAAAAATAAATGTCCTCTGCAAATGCGGAAAGCAGGGTAAGCAACTGGCAATCCTGGAGGCAAATCGACATGTTATATTTTATTTAGGAAATTGTCATGGACGAGTGCATGGTTGAAGTAGCTCCGATGGTGGTCCAACAAAGATCGATGGTCGGTGTGCCTTCCTAAGGCCCATCAGTGCATATGGACTGCAATGTAAATATATAATTGCCTCGAGAAGGTTCATGCCTGATAGGATTTTAGAGCTTCTATTTCCTAGATTTTATTCAAACCATATTGTTTGATTGCTTCTTGGATAGGTGCACAAAGTTTAATGAACCTTCAAAGTGGAAAACCTGGTTGGTGGGTTGGTTGGTAGCGAAGGAAACTCGTAACCAACCCGACGAATCAATCACTTTAAAGTATGGGTGTGTGGGGTATACAGATGAGAGACGGGTTAAAGTATTTTATTTCAAGCTGTGGAAGAGATAGTAATGTAGCAAAAGTCAAGTTCTTTGAATGATGCATTTCGTGTAGCTTAGTTTAGAGAATACCAATGACTTAAAACGTCACTTGTTAATGGGTGTTCTCGATTTCTCAGTATATAGTGAAATCAAATCAAAAGGAAGAAAGGCTTAAAGTCTTGGGGGCGGTTGGATATTTCATATTGTCCAAAACAATGAGACCTTCAATCAATGAAATGAAACCCGTAGCAGAATTCAAATCCACACATTAGATTTTGACACATCTCATTTTTCTTACGGGGATGTAATCATCATAAAAAATAATCATCAATTATAATTAAAATGTATTATGGAACATAAAAATTGAGTGAGTGAAAGTGATTATAATTTGATGAATTTATCCCACATGCAAAAGAGGATGAAAAAGGAGAAAAAAGGGAGTAGAAAAGGGGAAAGAGGAGGAGTGGAAGACATACTTACCTGGGCGGGGTCAATCGGTGATCAGGAAGGCCGATGGCCTAGAGAGGCCACCTCCATTGCACTTGGGAGGGGGGTCTTCCTAGCATCTCCCACTGAGGAGAGTGCACGTCATAATTTGTGGCAGTGGGGGCTCGCATTCGCGCGGCCTCCAACCAACACAAACATAACAAGTTATGATAAATATTTAGATGATTCGCGCGGCCTCCAATCAACACACACAAACTTGAAAACACGTAATGATAGTAATCCTAATCAGATCGTTCCATTGTAAAAAAACGTAATGATAGTAATTAAATAAATCCTAATTAGATCGTTCCATCGTAAAAAGACGTAATGATAGTAAGTAAATAAATCCTAATCAGATCGTTCCATCGGTGGTAGGCGATTTCCTCTATATGTAAATGATTATTTCTACGCTCTATCAATAATCTTGCCCACTAGAAAGCGAGTTCTTCTCTTTCATAGAATTAAACAGTGGCAAGCTTTATACAGAAAACGCCTGCACGGTCCAAACCTTGTATTTCTCTCTTTACTTTTGTTTTTGTTAGTGTTACAGTTGACAGATATTAGTGTTTCAATTTGACCGATTCCAACACTTGTAAATTACATTTTGCTGCAACTCTTGTTATATCTTCACAACAGTTCAGTTCAGTTCAGTTCATGTCATCATAGTAACTATCCAATATGGATCTCCTTCATTAGCTCTTGTGGATATGTTGTTGTCAAGCATGCTGGTGCATAGTAAATACAATTAAATAGTCACAGCTAGTTACAGTCAGGTATTTAACAAAGATTAAACAGTTCATGATGATGGATGGATGGATCATTGCTGTTTCCATTTTGCCGATTCCAACATTTATTTTACATTCTGCTACAACTCTTGTTAAAGCCTCAAGGTTGTGTTTATTTATTCACTCTATCGATAAAGTAAAGTAAAAACTAATAATGATAGTGGCATGCGATATTTTGTACTAGATAGAGTTGAACCGTTCATTGCAGTGGCAAGCTTTGTATAGAGAAGGAATGAAAGAAAATGCGTGGACGGACCAAAACTTGTATTTCTCTCTTCACTTGTGTTTTGGTAGTGTTAAAGTTGACAGTGGCCGGGTTTGCCAAGGAAGTAAGTAGCAAGCAGGAGTGGATGTTGTATTTAAGAAAGTGATCAGTTACAGTTCCAATCAGGATGTAAAACCAATGAATATGATGATGGATAGTAACCTTTCATTTATGAACATTGGTGTTTCAATTTAACCGATTCTAACTTGTAAATTACATCATATGCAACTCTTGTTATATCTTCACAATAGTCCAGTTCAGTTCATTGATATACTATCAAATATGGATCTCCTTCATTAGCTCATGGATATATGTTGTTGTCAAGCATGCGGGTGCATAGTAAATACAATTAAATAGTCCCAGCTAGCTACAGTCAGGTATTTAACAAAGATTAAACAGTTCATGATGATGGATGGATGGATATATGTTGTTTTCAAGCATGCCGGTGCATAGTAAATACAATTAAACAGTTCCAGCTAGCTACAGTCAGGTATTTAACAAAGATTAAACAGTTCAAGCATGCCGGTGCATAGTAAATACAATTAAACAGTCCCAGCTAGCTACAGTCAGGTATTTAACAAAGATTAAATAGTTCATGATGATGGATGGATGGATATATGTTGTTGTCAAGCATGCTGGTGCATAGTAAATACAATTAAATAGTCCCATCTAGCTACAGTCAGGTATTTAACAAAGATTAAACAGTTCATGATGATGGATTGATGGATCATTGCTGTTTCCATTTTTCCGATTCTAACATTATTTTACATTCTGCTACAACTCTTGTTAAAGCCTCAAGGTTGTGTCTTCAGCAGTTCATGGATATCTACTATCTATGAAATAAAGGAATACGAGTCTCCTTCATTAGCTCTCATGGATATGTTGTTGTCAAGCATAGCCCAATTTACAAAAGATTGATATGCTGCTGTCACAAATTACAAATTGCAAATGATTTGAAAATATAATATTGATATGCTGCTGTTGTCACAAACTACCAAAGATTTGAAAATATATATAATAAATTGCTGGAGAAAAGATCATGCATTGCATCTTCTCTCACGTTTCTGTACCAATTAATTGAATTATCACATGAAAATGAAAATGAATATGAATGTATAAAACTCAACAGATATAAATTGTGTTTTTGATCCCAACCTTATTAACATGGATTGTGGTTTTGATCCAAGGAGACTTGCTAATCTAACAATGTTTGTTTTTTAAATTGCCCACAGAAGATGAGCTCGGGCATCTCTATTTCACTGTTTACGTTTTCTAAACTAGTGTAGTTCAGCGCAGGGATGTTTATTTCACTGTATTCTAATGGTTAGCTGTTCCAAGGGTGGAGTGAGCATGAAGGAGCAGGCAACGCCTTGGAAAAATATGTAAAAGTTGTATATGATAGCATAGGATGGTAGAAAGGTGTTAAATGATGTCCCACATTGATGGGCGCATTTGTAATAGATAAAGAAGGAAGTATAGGTAAGCGAAGATGGGACAGTGAAGATTACGGAGCCGTGTGGTTGACACAAAGCGAACTATTCTTTTGCCTTTTACTAAAGAATACCATGTGTTGGCCACTCACAGCGGCATACGCCAATTTTTGGAGCCTTCCATCTCTTGCAAATGGAGGCCAACAATATTAACACTAAAATCGAACATGAGGCCCGCGCTTCTAGCTTATAACACTGAATCTCCGAATCTCTTGTAAATATGGAGCTTCTAGCTTCGAACAGTGAATTTGTTATAAATATGGAGGCAGCATAATTTAGGTGGATTTGTTTTAGTAAAAGGCAGGCCCAGGCCTTAAGATAGGTTGATTATATTGGAAAGCTAGATATCTTAAATCTCTTTTGCTGGGATGGATGTTGCTAAGCCACATTCTAACAGTTAAGGCACCACTACACTCCCTTTGCATGTTAAATGGTTTTCTTAGGAATGCACGGTAGCTTGCTAATTTTTGGCATAAACCTCAACAAAGTTTTCGATTCTCTTTGTAGGTGCCATTTAGAAAAGAAAGAAGGTGCCACTCTACTTTCAACAGTGACTCCAACCTCTTTAACTAGGAGAAATTCCATCTTCCAATGGTAAAGTTGGTTGTTCAAAACAATATCAAGTCGAAGATATTCAACAACATTGAAGTTGTCTATTGCTAGGGTTGTGCCGATGTGTGAACCCTTCTTGGCTATGTTTGGAAAGGTGGCAAATCGAATATATTCAACATTGAAGTTCTCTATTGCTAGGGCTTGTGTCGATGTGTGAACCCTTCTTGGCTATGTTTGGCAAGGTGGCAGCTCAATGGATTTTAAGTCTCGTTGTAATCTGTTTCTCATTCACGAAATACAATTCTTCATAACAAATGCATTTGAACTTTCACTACTACCCTACAGTAAATATTTCCATAGTGTTAATTTTTCAGACTTTACTTCAATCTGATCTAGGATCTTAACTTAGAGAACAACATGTACAACATATCTACAGCATATCAATCATGGACACAATAATGCAAGCACACAAGAGACACAGAGTTTACTTAGGGAAAACCATAAAGGTGAAAAACCCCAATAACTTCCTCATAGATAGATAGAGCAATGATACAACCTAAGTACAAGAAATAGTCTTCTCCTAGCAGTAGAACCTCCTCCTCACAAGTGCGCCACTTTCGGAACGAGAGAAGTGTGAGTAATGAGTGATCAAATAGAGATCTCCCGATATCTATTTATACTTGCCCTGTCCTGCCCAATAAACTAATGGGGCCTACTTCTCTAGCTTAACCCATGGTTAACTTAATCCGGTCCGACCCCACACTTGGTGGTCTAATAACCCATTTACCCACATGACTCATACAGGGCTGACCCCATCAAGTATAAGTTACGACACTTACAATATAAATGACGACACTTCCGTATAGAGGAATAATACCATCTCTATAGGAATACAAACACTTCCGTATAGAGGAATAATATCATCTCTATAGGAATACAATATACATGGGTAAATACATTATGAAGTTACATATACATCAACACTCCCTCCTAACTAGGAAGGTATTTCTCGACATAGATCTGCTAGCACAAGTCTTCTTCTCTGGATCATCATCAGCGAATCATCGTCCTCGAATTATCGTCATAGTCACTGCTGCTGCTATCTCAATGAATCTCTGAATCTACTCATCATAGGAAGTTCTACAGAGCCAATCCTTTTCCATACTGGATGTAAGCCCACCACCTGTAGGTCTTCATCATCACTGGCCATACTGTGGAAACCTCAGGACTTATTACGTGCATCACAAAACCTTAAAAGAGTCTTTTGACTAGAAAGAACCCTAAAGAGCATATGAGGCCTTTTTCATCCTGTCCAGATCTCCAGGACTTATTACATGTGACTGTCACAAAACCTTAAAAGAGTGTCCCAGGAACGTTTATGTGCATAGCATGACCGACAAGATTTCTAAAGAGCATCCCAGGAACATTTATGTGCCTAAGCACAACCGGTAAGATCTCCAGGACGGATTACATGTGACCTCTGCTACAAACCCTCGAAAGAGCATCCCAGGACTTATTACGGGCACACAGCCCAACCTATTGGATCTCCCAAGTCTTACATGTAATAGCCCACCACAAACCCTCGAAAGAGCATCCCAAGACTTATTATGGGCACACAGCCCAACCTATCAAATATCCCAGGTCTTACATGTGCCCCACTATCACAAACCCTCGAAAGAGTATCCCAGGACTTATTACGGGCACACAACCCAACCTATCTGATCTCCCAGGTCTTACTTGTGATACAAAGTGCCAGTCCTTTTTCATACTAGATGTGACCTAGAACAAATCTAGGATTTCCTTTGCACAACCTGTCCACGGCCACAGAGTATCAACCTGATACTAATCATACATCATCCTGATGTACACATGATAATCTTGATCATCATCACTGCATCGTCCTGATGCAAGTCATCTGGAGCAACATCCTGAAGCTCGTCATCCATGATCATCCTGATCATATAGTGCATCTACCTGATGCATACCAAGTATCTACCTGATACATATCACCATACATGATCCACCTGATCATACAATGTATCCACTTGATAGATACATAGATACATGATCTAGACAATGTATCCACCTGATATATATCAACATACATGATCTACCTGATCATACATAGTATCCACCTGATACATATACAGATACATGGTCCAAGCATCCAACGTGATGCATATACAAATACATATAAATGATTCAATTGATCATATCCAGCATCCAACATGATGCATACATACATATACATATAAATGATCCAACTGATCATATCCAACATCCAACATGATGCGTACATACATATACATATGAATGATCCAACTGATCATATCCAGCATCCAACATGATGCGTACACAGAGCAGTAACTGGGGTGTCGTCCTGATGCTCATCATCCAACGCTTACATCCACAGCCATGTGAAGGATCCTCCTTCCAACATGCTTGTAATGGATTCAACAAATGTGTCCATCACTTCTTCCTCAAAGTGTCGTCAATCTGAAGAACTCCAAGCCTCTCTCTGAAGTACTCGAACTTCACTTTGGCTAGTGGCTTCGTCAGTACATCTGCAATCTGCTCATCCGTCGCAACATACAGGAGCTTCACTGCTCCTCTCTGTACCATATCCCTGATATAGTGGTATTTGATCTCTATGTGTTTCGACCTGTCGTGGAACACCGGGTTCTAAGACAACTTCACACAACTCTGGTTGTCACAAAAGATACCAGTAGCCTCCAGCGGGAGATGAAATAACTCTGACAGTAGCTTCCGTAGCCATACTGCCTCACAACTAGTCGAACAAGCTACAACATACTCTGCATCGGCTGTACTCAGTGCTACGCAGGACTGCTTCCTGCTAAACCAAGAGATCACACCTGATCCCATACTGAAGCAGCGCCCAGAAGTGCTCTTCCTATCTGCAGCATTGCCTGCCCAATATGAATCAACATAACCCTGTAGGTTAAACTTTTGATTCACATCATACTTGAGCCCATAATCAATTGTACCCTTCAGGTACCTCAGAATATGCTTTACAGCAACCAGGTGAACACCTCTGGGATCCGTCAGGAACTGGCTCAATGTGTTCACCGCAAAGCAAATATCTGGTCTCGTGTTCGTCAAGTACATCAAGGACCCAATCATCTGACGATACACAATGACATCAACCGTATCATATGAAGCATCACACAGAAGCTTCAGGTTCTATGCCATAGGTGTGGCCATGTCCTTGCAGTCCATCATCCCAAACCTCTTCAGGATCTCTACTACAAACTTCCCTTGTCCAAGGAAGATTCCATCTGCACTCTGCCACACCTACATGCCTAGAAAGTAGTGCATCATCCACAAGTTCTTCATCTTGAACTCGGCAGCAAGCTTCCACTGCGTGTCGGAAATCAATCTATCCTCACCTGTTACAAACAGGTCATCCACATACAATAGTAGTATCACTGGATTTCCTTGCTCAACCTTGTAGTAAAGGTTGGAATCCGCTTTACTCTTGGTAAAGACCAAACTGGATAGAAAGCTGTCTATCCTACCATACCAAGTTCTGCACATATATGACTTCTTGTCATGTGTCTCAAAACCAAGTGGCTGCTCCACATACACTTCCTCTTCGACTACACCATTCAAGAAAGTTGTCTTGACATTCATCTGGTCTATCTTCCATTTCATCACTGCAGTCAGAGAAAGTATTGATCTGATGGAAGTGTGCCTAGCTATAGGTGTAGAAGTCTCTTCATACTCGATCCCTTTTTCTAAGAGAAGCCACGAGCTACAAACCTCATTTTGTTTTTCTCCATGCTACCATCTGCAGCATGCTTGATCTTATAGATCCATTTGGAAGTCACAACAGACTTCCCTTCAGGTCTTGAGACTGCATCCTAAACATCATTCTTTCATGTTCGATTGATCATGGTATTCTTCCATTACTTCATCCCAGATCCCGAGAACTTCAATATCTTCAATAGATATCTTTGTTGCTGGAACAAATGTTGTAGTCCTTCTTTTGTAGGTGAAGGTATACGATCTTTCCTACAAAACAAGTTAAATTGCATGATTAGAAAAAATCTCATAGTTTTCAGAACAAATTCTTACACATAAAAAAAATGTCATATAGCCATGCAATTATCTTAGCCAATACTTCAATACAACACTTATCCATATCCCGTAACTTTCTAGATGCCTTCCAATCTTTACCAGAACATTGTTAAGAGTGTGCACAACTCCCAACATGTTAGCAAAGAGGTTTCATTCTAGATAAGTAGCAATGGAATGTTGTACAGTGCCATAGGCCACTTACCCATGTATATTAGTAGTATATTGTTCATCAATGCAACTATTCTAATATGCATAATAGACAACCTAATTCTAGGAACATCAGTATATACATTATTGAACAGTATTATTTAAACAATAAAATATGCAAGGAATGATAATTCAAGTACTTATCTTTGTTTGTTGTTGGGTTGACTCCCTCTCAGTCTTTGCTTCTTTTCTGCAACTCCATTCTGATGTGGATTGTGAGAAGTTGTCAACTCCCTCTAAATATCTGCATCCTTGCAGAAACGACTGAAGTGTGCTCCTTCTTGATCTTTGCTTCCTTGAAGGAACAACTGGAGTGTGCTCCCTCTTGATCTTTTCTTCCTGGATTACCTGTCCTTGAACTTATATCCATCCTTAATCACTATGCATGCTTATTAGTATCATCATTGTGTTATCCTTGAGGTCCCATACATAATCACAGATTCATTAGTATAATCTTAATACTATCAAAACACAATAATCTTAAACATGTATAGTCATGATCATTTCAAACACAAATAATAAACATTAGTATTCAAGGTTTCACGGAAGTCTTCTTTTACTCATGCATATTCTTATTTGATCATAGGACTCTTCTGGTTAGTTAAATCATCAATCAAGATAAGAGACATAATATGCATAAACCCTTGATTACTTACATTTCTAACTTTATGAATAAACATAACCAAATCATACCAAGTATACTTATATAAGGGATCCTAACACAAGGTAGGATTCTAACTTGATATAGGAAAAACATACCTGGATTGGTATGTTAGCTAGTTATGTCTAACATATCCGCATGATGTCTTCTTGTTCTCTTCAATGACTTGTGCTAGTAACCTGCATATCTCATAGGTTAACCATTATAGAACCAAGTTATACATACCTCGTAAATAGATCTTCTAAGTGATCCATGACAATGGATGAATCTTTGTCTTCATGTCATCATGATCATATGTTCTTGAACTAGAACATGATTTGTCTTTCTTGGTGTACCTTTCATGTGAGCGGACAACATAAACCTCATATAACACCATAATGCATTAGTACAATCATAAGTGTCAACACCCTAATCAATGAATATCTTCTATCATGCATTGATAATTTTACGACAAGTCTAAATTTAATCAAGATTGTACTAACCGTAATACATGAAGACAAACATACCATAAACTTAATCGTGAAAAAATATCGAAACATACCTAGATAAGTCGTACCTGTCGAGGTTGCTTGTAATATTCTTATGTAAGGCCTTAGCCTCATCTCCCTCTGAAACAGGAGCTTCTTCACTTATGCAGGTGACCAATCCATTCTCTTCTTGGCTTAACCCAATCCACTTGATTTGCAGGAACTAGATCTGGAGTTGGATTAGGGTTTGTTAGAGAAACCCTAAAAATTCAAACTTTTAATTTCAAACTTCCGAAAGGATAGAAATATTCGCCTTGATGAGTTGATCAGGCTGGTATACTCAGAATTTGAAAACTGTAAAGTTTCACCCCTCAAATTTGCCTTTGAAACTTCCGGATTCACTGGACATGACCCCGAATTAGCGTTTGATAAAGCCCACCCTTCTGCTCAATCAAAAGGTTTGATCCAAAGCTCTAAGCTTCTATTTTTTTGAGGAGCTTCCAGCCATGGTCACAGATTTAAAAAATTCCCATTTTTGCAGAAGCCTTAATTTTCCACTTTTCCGATCAAAGTCCCGAACTAGGGTTTGATCAAACCCGGCCTTCTGCCCAACCAAAAATTCTGATCTTTGTCTCTAAATTTCGATTTTGATGAGTAGCATTCAGCCATAGTCTCCAATTACAAAAATTCCAACTTTCTCCGAAACCCTAAATTTCGGAAGCCATGAACGAAGGTCCTAAAAAATAATTCTGTTTTGACAGAAATATATACCTGATTTTTTCTGGTGTAACTCCGAACATTTCGATCCACAGGGTCTGAATTTTTTTTTTTTGTGATAGCCTTACCTGTCATCTTTCCATCCCCATAGGTCTGACCTCAAATGGATTCTCTGACAGAGAGTTATGCCAAGTGTCGCAACGTGGCCTATTTATGGGATAAAACAGGAGAGCGAACTTGTACGGCGTGCCACGTGTTACTGGTTCAGTTTAGGCCTCTGAAAAAGTTACCTAAGAAATTAAGGTCCGTGCACTACCTGTCGCTGTTTACGAAATTTCATTTGGAGCTTCCTATTCCAAGTTATGACCTTTTTTCCTAGGTCACCTGTTTATGACTCAGATCTGGAAGAGGCAAAAACCCTAGATTGTAAAGATCATAAAAAACAAAGTACAACGAATTAGAAGTTGTCCTTTGGACACAAGGTACATGAGGATCTTAGCTTTTCCCTGTACAATTTTCAAATGTTGAAACCTTGCCAAAATTTATGTATAGTGAAATTTCTACGATGACTGGTTTTTTCTTTATCAAGCCCTAGCTTCGCAAGTTTAACAAGTGTCATACATGCCATACCATGCCTTCTTTCAGGATAGCTCTGATACCATGTTAATTTTTCAGAATTTACTCAATCTGATCTAGAATCTTAACTGAGAGAACAACATGTACAACATATCTACAACATATCAATCATGGACACAATAATGCAAGCACACAAGAGACACATAGTTTACTTAGGGAAAACCATAAAGGTGAAAAACCCCAATAACTTCCTCAGAGATAGATAGAGCAATGATACAACCTAAGAACAAGAGATATTCTTCTCCTAGCAGCAGAACCTCCTCCTCACAAGTGCGCCACTTTCTGAATGAGAGAAGTGTGAGTAATGAGTGATCAAATAGAGATCTCCCAATCTCTATTTATACTTGTCATGTCCTGCCCAATAAACTAATGGGGCCGGCTTGTCTAGCTTAACCCATGGTTAACTTAATCCGGGCCGAACCCACACTTGGTGGTCTAATAACCCATTTACCCACATGAATCATACAGGGCCGTCCCCATCAAGGTGGTCTAATAACCCATCAAGTATAAGTTACGACACCTACAATATAAATGACGACACTTCCGTATAGAGGAATAATAACATCTCTATATGAATACAAACACTTTCGTATATAGGAATAATAACATCTCTATAGGAATACAATATACATGGGTAAATACATTCCGAAGTTACATATACATAAATACATAGAAAAAAATAACTCTCATTTAGCGGAGGACAGTGCCAGAAGGCTTACCATTTCCTACAAGTTGTTAGATAGCTCGACCTTTGCTAAAAGAGAAAAAAAGAAAAAGAAAAAGAAAAAAGAGATATAATGGCAGATTCATATGCTCGTGGATAGTCTAGAACATTGGTGTCCCGAAGAACCCATGCTCAAGAAGATGAGAAATTTCCACTAAACTCGGATAATCATATTCCAAAAGTACACAGATTTATAGTACAAAATTTGTCGCAAAATCAACTTCCGAGAATACCGCATCTTTATGAGGACATTATAAAATCAACTATGTTCCTTGTTTGCTTCTAGTGTTCATACAATTTGTTACACCACATCACATGCTTTTCTTTCCATAAATCCATTGCAATTTAGTCCCCCTAGCTTTATAATTAGAGGTGTGATCTGGAGGATGCAAAACATACTCTTGGAAATCTTGAAAGGTATAAGTTATCCAAAATAAAAAAGATTGTTTCCGGCGTGCGAAAATGTCCTTCTAATTTGTTTTGAGTGAAAGCCTTAAGAGACAAGCCCTACTAGTCTGGCACAGTAAGCCCCCCCCACGTGGACACTAGCTTCAGTCTTCTTGGCCCAAGCATCATAGAACAAGCCTTCAGAGACAAAGCCAGATATCATTTCCTAGAAGTTCATTGCCTACAAAGAGCCAGTAGATCTTTTGAAATCAACAACCCTTTGATACACAAGGGCTTTTGCAAATAATTTTGACATGGTTCCTTTCGCAGTGGTGAGGAATGACAGACAATTACTTTATTTCCATAGGTTGAGTCTGTACATGAAATGTGTGTAACGAGTCATTAGAATAGAATTCTGTTAGATCATTGTTGTAGGGCAGGGAAACTTTTTGAGGCTCAGAGTTCTGTTGCAGGGTAGGGAAACATTTTTGAACCATGGAAGCTGTTAGAAGAGATAAAATTACTTGTTGGCCTCCTAATGCTATGGTGTTCTGTGGCATGCGTAAATAATTTATACCTTTGTAGGAGCCTTTAGCTTAAATTTTGACTTCCACAGTAGTTCCTATCTCATTTGCCTATTCAGATACCCATAGATAATGTTTTATAAATTGAAGTCTCACTAGATTTATTTCACTTTCTCCTTTCAAGTGGTTATCAATTTTGTGCTTGGATTTATGTAAGACAATCAATTCATAATGATCAATGAACTGATCAATCATCGTATTCTCCTTCTCTTCTTTTCTAAGTTCGTATTTGCCTTCTTTTCCTTCATAAGTTCTCTTTTTATGTGCTGTCTCATACAATCAACATGGCGTCAGAGCTAGATCAATGGTGGGGATATTGTTGCCATGGATTATGTTTTTTGCCACTTTGTGGGGATATTGTTGCCATAGATTATGTTTTTAGCCATTGATTGTAATGATGGGTAGACCTTTGTCAGTCATCCTAAGGCAAATCAATCAATGGCCTTTATCGGAGCTAAAAGCTGGAGGTTGAATACTAGTGTTGACTTGTTGAACCCATACACTAAGGATTTCTTCTACAGTATCAATGATGATGTTCTTGAGTTATAAGTTTTAACTAAGGAGAATTGCATTTCTTAATTTATTGTAGACACCAATGTTTCTCTTTTGTGTTAAATTATTGCAGTTGCTTGTATTCTTTATTATAGTTTTGGTGCTAGGAAATTGCGTTATCATCTCATGAGCTATACAGATGAATCATATAATGTATGGATGTTTTATGGCTTTTCCACATAGACACTGTAGCCGATGAAAGGATGCTGACAAAATGTTGAGGTGATTTGTTTTTTTGTGTGTGCTAACAAAAATTATTATGTATTTGGAACAATATTTTTACATATGTTGGATACTTGTGTGGTTTTACAATTGTTGTGAAAGTTGACTTTCTGTTGTTGTTCATTGCAAAATGTGAAGATTTCGAAATATTTCAAGAAAAACTCTTCCAAGTGGAGATTTTCCTACTCCTACTGTCAGATATAGTATTTCTCCTTATTTGAGGTCATTCCTTACCATTGTTATTGAATTTGCCACTTCTGAATAATTAGTTGTTTCTTTCATGTAAAGTTAAAATGACAGATTAAAGAGACCACTGCTGGAAGATGATGTTGTTGTTATCTTAAAGAACTTGATAATTATGATAATAGCACATTGTTGCTAAAAATTCATCATTGTGGTTCCTTTTCTGCAGACTTTTGTGGCCAGCTACCAATTATACAAGCTTGTTATTGCTTCTGTCTAGTGGCTGTTATTGATGCTTACTGTTATGTCAAGGAAGATGGTTGTTTCTTCATGTTCCAAGCATTCTTAAAACTTAATCATCAAAAAATCAAAGAGGAAGAAATTGAAAGCGTTGTATATGTTCATTTCTTTTGGTTGATTGGAGAAAAACATTGTTGTTTGTATGGTATGCTGGATGAATGTGGGTGACCACTAGTTGATTGTAGTGTTGGAAAACAACTCACATGATTAGAGAGTTGAAACTCGAAAGGAAAGTGTTGTTTAGTTTGTTGGCCGCCTGTTGAAACCTTTGGTAGACTAGGTAAAATAGTTTTTTGAATTTTCTCTTGGTGTTAGACAACCCACAAAAACTATGTTTTGTGTTGGGACCAGATTTGGTGGACCGGGTGAAATAGTTTGTTGAATGTTCCCTTGTTGTTAGACAACCAAAAAAAAACTATGTTTTGTTGTTAGGACTAGATTCCGTGACCTTAATTTTTTCCAAATAGTTGAAACCAGGCCACAAGGTGGAGGGGTTTACAAAGATTGATGTCAACATAGGAAAGAGCAGTTAGGTATGCCAGACTTTACCCAAGGAGTAATGTTTTTTCACTACCATAAATTAAATGGAAAGAATTATGTTGTTTGGGCACAAAGGATGAGGACCATTTTTGCATACCATAAATTAAGGAGTATTGCTATTAGATAATACTAGACACCTGTTTCAATAGGATGAATGAAAAGAGCATAAACAAGCAACCCACCTTTTTAGAAAGAAACTGAGAGGATTTGATGACTGACGCACTGTCAATTGCAGACGATGTCATTTCCCCATGTCTAGGATGTTGAGAAATCCCTTCAAGGTTGGGAAATGTTTAGGGTTTTATGTGAAACTCCCAATAATACCAAAATTTTGTATTTGAAAAATAAATTGTCTGGCTCGAGGATGTCAAAAGGTCCAATAACTGATCAGCTGCCAAATCAACAGGATTTTAGAGATCAGTAAATTTCTGTGAGATAGAGAATTGAAGAGGGATTCGACATTAATTATTTTAAATTGCTTGCCTTGTTCTTTAAAAAAATTTGCAACCACTTTGAGAATTACAGTAACAACAAAGACATTGTCCTGTGAAGAGGTTGAAGAGCTCTTGTTGTAAAATGAACAACACAATAAAAGTGTAATATTGACCTTTGAGGTGAACAGTAATACTTTCCCATATACTCAAAGCCAAGCCATAAGAGTGAAAAATGTAAATATATGCACTATTGTAAGGTCAAAGACAATTTTTTAAATATATATTATCGATAATACATGTGCAATTTCAACCAACTTTCTATTGTACAAAGTTTTGTGATATATATGGAATTATTTCTTCTCAAATAGTATATGAATACTGCAAAGCATTCTATTCAACAATTCCAGAACCTGAGAAGGAATTTCCATACCATGCAATGTGTACAATCACTCAAAGTAACTCAACCCCAAATACGATCATAAGATTCATAGATGGACAACCGAACACCCATCAGAATTTTACGCAATATATTCAAATCTTCTCTAAAAAATGATTCTCAAAGTCTCTGAAGCTTCAAAGCGTTCCAAGGGTTCAAACTTGAGAAGGCCCCGCAACAAGCCTAAAGAAACACCTCCATGGTTTATAAATATGTATCTCTTTAATACATGTGCATTTTTCAACCAACTCTCTAATGTACTATGTTTTTTGATATAACGTCTCATTTTGTTTCAAATGCCGCATCACCAATACACATTATACTACTTGATCATTACCAAAATATCCATATTATAATAAATGACCAGCTAGACATGTTCCATAAACAGAGAATGAATTTCCATGATGTGGTTTGTACAATCATTTACAGTGCCTTTAGGCTCCTAATACAAATCAAAACTCACAAATAGTCACATGCATAGTCACGAATTTTATGCCCGGTGGACAAATATTCTCAAATCTTCACTGAAAAAAGGATCTTTCAAAGCCTCTGAAGCTTCCAAGCATTCTGATGGTTCAAACTTGAGAAGGCGGTGGAAACAATTCTATAAATAGACCCGTCGAGGGGCCTGCATGTTGCATTATCAAATCCTGCAAACATGATAGTAACACCTTAGACTCAAGTACGTGCAACAAATCACAAATCATCATGAGAATATATCAAGATGATGTTCCATGTGCATCTAGGTAGCCATACACTAAGCATACCCTAAGTTTCAGTAACTTCCTCACTGCTCTGATGCCCTATCTAGAGGATGCTCCTCCATGATAATCCAATCGTGTTCCATGTCTAAAATATTAAATATTTCAGATATCTTCTATTGTTGACACAATGACATTAAAAATTATGGGTTAGCATAGGTGTATAGAATTTTATAGCATGTCTAATAATATGGTTGAGGAGATAGTTACTTGGAAAACATAAAAATACGCACTCTGCGTTCTTAATCATATGATGTGGCAAAGGCCCTAAGACCCTTTGCATCATAGCAAGATTTTCCAAGTTTTCATGTGTTTAAAAAAAATTCTCACCCTGAAAATTTAAAATGCGGGTATCATAAATATTATTCCTGCATGTATCTAGATAACATTTAAACATAAGAAAAACTAGTCTAAAATTTTTACCAAGCAGAGCTCCACAAGTATGCACCCTACACTCCAAATATCACAAGGGTAGTTACATCCAAGACCTATCAAGAAATATAAATTGCAAATACAAAGGGGCTTAGATTCAACATGATGGAATTGACATTGGTTTAAACCATAGAACGACCTTTCAAATTGTTGGCTAAACCATAGAAGAATCTTTCTAACCTCACCCAAAATAAATCTAGGAGCCCGATAATGTTGCGTAGAGACCACTGAGGTGTGATCTTGATCTTCAAATGTGGTGCTTCCAAAATCGATGAACTTTATTGCACTTGACTTTGGAAACCTTTAAAGTCATATGGAAATCCCTTCACGCACTTTTGAACAACAATCATGTTATTAGAGTTCATTCCTTGACATAAATGCATGTTGTAAGGCTGATCTTAATGATTGCGAACATTAGAAGGCATACAAATACAAACAAAGATTATGTTATTTGATACACTAGTTTTTCGTTGGATCTAGTATGTACTATAATATGAAGCAATATTATCAACTTATTAGCACTCATCGGCATGGATATGTTATGCCAACCATGAAAAATTCTATGATATTCAGTAACAACACACCAACATTCTACCTTGCAGTCTAGAACCTTCACATGGTGCGAAGAAACAAAAAATATATTTTCAGGGTTTAGATCTGTGTGATGGATTTTCAACTAATGCATATCCGCCATAGATCAATGGCAATATTAGGAGATAAAAATCCACTATATATGTTATTAGCCCTTACAAAGGCCCAATCTAGCCTCATAAATTGTCAGCTAAGATATAAGTGCGGGTATCCTCTACACACATACTACATATTCCAAACGTTTTCTTCATACCTCCCCTACAAGATCAACGGGAAATGGTTTGTAATTGTTTTTTCTGTAGGAAATCGAATATAAGCTTGGGCCCAACTTCTCAAATACTTGTTTCTAAATCCGTCCACAAACTTAAATACACATATACCTAATGCAGACTACTCTTGGGTGCTTGTAAAGAAAAAAAGAATGAAGGTATACATTTCTACAAAATACTGACTACGCAAGTGTGATTCCGATAACAAAACCATTCATGCATTTTTGCACACAACTATATTGGGAAAGGGCCGTACATCTCAAGCAACTATTTGCAAGTTCTAAAAATATAGGTTTGAATAAAGAAATCATCCTAGCACGTGACCCAAACTGTCCATTTATTAAATTATGCATGTAACCCAAACTGCCCATTTATTAAATTATGCATGTAAATATAACAAAGCAAAGTAAAGCATAAGAAGAAGATAATCTTTCATACTGTGTGCCATTTCTATCTTATTTTACAACTTGATGAAGCACATCGAGTTCTATCCTTGCAACCTCTTGGTACTTTTGTAAGCCACAAAAAAAATTGGTGGCCAAAAGATCCTTTGATTTTTGGTCCCAACATTCAAAAACTTCACCAAATAAAATAAAATTCATCCAAAACATGTTCAAGAATCCATAGAAATATCTACATGTTCAAGAATAAAAAAAGGCTCTCAATGATCAAAATTCAGAACATGTCTCTACATGTTGCCTCTTGAGACTCCAGTGTTCCAACAAGCGATCACCTATCAAAAGGTGGGATGTCTTGTCACACATTATGGGAGTGGCCAGCCGACCTAAATAAACAAGCATGAAAACCCTTTGTATGAGGGTGCCCACCCATGAGGCGATAACATGTCACTTATTTGGAGACTTCAACCCTTGGGAGGGAAATAACAAAAACCCTCCTTCACCGATAGAGGAAACCCCTGCGTCATGTTCAATAAAAAGAAAAATCCAACAAATATGGACTCCTAGATGCTTACCTTCGTCCATTTTATTGAGTATTTTATCTGCAAAATGAAAACAAAAAATATTTTCACCATATCAATATAATAGATCAAGTAAAATGATAATTTATAAATTGCATTTTAATATCAGTAGTAAAACCCTTGTTTAGATCTAATACATCCAAAAGGGTAAACCCCCTCAAAATCAAATTGAATAACAATATAGTGAGATATATGTTCTTACATTAAGGTGTCAAATTCTCTCCAAGTTCAAACATGTAATGGCCATCATCTTCATCATTCTGTCGTGTGGTGAGCTAGTGCGGGATCCCTCTTCATTGGATCCAATATTTGAAGAGTTAGGCCGACTATAGCCTCGGGAGGATATGGAGGGTTCTTCCCCTGCTAAGAAAGGGGTGTCCTCCCCTTTTCCATTTCTATTTCTGATACCAGATTCCTTCCCAATAAATACCACTGTTGGCTATACCTACACAGGACTGTTTCTATTTCCCCTAAAATTTGCAAAACCACCTGACCATATTTAAGGAGATCTCGAATATGAAGAGAGTAAAAACTATGTGCTTTAAACTCTAACAAGTAGTTACAAATATCACGTCTCTATCATAGATGAATGCCAAAATCATGTTTTGAAACCCTAACTCTTACACAATATGTACCCTCTTCTTTTTTGAATTCTAATTTTGAATCCCCTTTTGAATGGCATTGGTTAATTATTTAAGCTACTTATAAAGTCAACATCATTTCCTTAGATTTAAATAAATCCAAAGGCTATCGATAAGTTCCTCACACATCCTCTCCTTAGAATTTGTTAGAGACGTAAACATTTATCTCGGATATCCCCTTACAAATCTCATCACATTGCATTTACATTATTTAAATATAGTTTGATATCCAATGCAATGCTTAAAGAAGTTTGCTTAAATTTAACTTCAAATCCGGCTAACAGTGCTATGAATTTATATTCCATTTCATGAAGCAAAACTCATTCCTTTGTTCCGGCAATGCTCATCCTCTTCTTATCTAGTCATTCTAGCAAAACAAGCATTTGATTTAGCATCCACTATTGGTCATCTGTTTAGTTCCAATAATTGAAAGTTTTCTCACTAATTTAGCTAAAACCTAAGTTAAACTTTTACCTTGTAGCAATATCGATTTTTTTGTGTACAATACCGATAACCCAATTTTATAAGACTTTCGCTTTAGCTTTAGATTTTATCACTAAAGGCAAGAAATGATAAATCTAACATTTTGATATACATTGAGATCTATCCCTTGTAAAAATTATTTGATGTCACCAAACTGCACCCAGCTTAAACCACGCATTTTAATCTCTTTATATTGTAGTTACTCTTTTAGAAACTACTACATATGAATTTCATTGCATTCTTATTCATGTATTTATCAATCAACTGAAGAGTCAAGTCTTCTTTTAATTCCCCATATTGATCCATAACAGAATAGATTGTTGCTACCCATCCCTCATGTTAAAAAAGGACGCAAGCAAATTTTGTTTTGAAAGGCTTATTTGAAGACTTTAGACATCCTAATGCCCGGTACCAATAAAGCATGGTGGAAAACCTCCAAGTGTCCCCAACTCCTACAATCTGCGACCTCATTACAACACCCTAAATAGGTATGACGATTTTGTATTTTATGTTGTTTAGGTACTAAATGAACAACTCTTCTTTAGCAACACAAACAAGTCCCCCAACTCCAGGTAGTTGATAATGTGGCGTAGTGAGATAATTTGTTTTATTTTGATTTTGATTTTTTTTTATAATTGGGACAATTAGTCTTGTCCATGTAGGAATTTATGTTCCATCACTATTATCCTTCACCAATTAGAAATTCAAAATATTAGATTTTCATAACTGTTGAAAATATTTTTTATTTTTAAAATGATCTATTTAATATTTTAATTTTTAATATATTTAAAAACTTTTAAGAATCTATATAAACAATATCTAGATTAATAAGAATTCAACACTATTTGAATTCTTAACTAAAGGTATACAGTAATAAAGAATATATATACGGAAGTATCTACGAGCATAATAAATGACTCTTTTTGCATAAAACTCAAAATGTAATATCTTTATGTATGGAGTTAAATCTTATCTAATTTTAGGAATGATGAAGAACAAAGTTACGATGAAAAACATTTATTGAAACTAGTATAATTATCTGACACTACTATTTTAATCATGAGACTGCTATTTTAATCGTGAGATGTACATCAAGAATTTATTAACTGACTGTTATGCTCATAATGTAGATGGGATGTGTATAAAAAAATATTAATGTTAAATTCTTAATAAAGAATAAAGAATATATATTCAAAAGAAGCATCTATAGGTTAGATGTTGCGTGTCCTGCACCTAGATGTGTTTACGCCTGGTTTTTCTTCCGCTATTTGAGGGGCCATTTAGAATGACGACAATATCACAAAATGGTTACACAAATTCCTTGCAAGATATGGTAGTCAGATCCCACATAGCAGACAACGGAAACTCTCGCCCATGAATTCCATGGGAATTGTAGCTTCCCCCGTCATTTTGTGCCACCAGAGGAGGAGTCCGAGGACCATAGAGCCGCCAATGAAATGGTCACGCGCACTGCCCAGGTAAATGGCTTGTAGATTTCCCAACCCATGCGTATGGAGTAAGTTATCAATGCTTCTGCTCCTTCCCCATCGATCAACTTCTAGTTCACTGCTCGTGCGATAAGAGGTTGGCATTGGCATGGAATCCACAAGAACTGATGCAGAACCCTTCCATGGTAACATCCTTGGATGTAAGCACCAAGTAAACACCATTCCCACCATTATTTTTTGGTGGAGGCAGAGCTTTCGACTTGACAACAGCTTCAACTGGGACTGATTTTCCAAAAGAATAGACGTGGTCCACCTTCTTCTTTCTGAGCACTAAAGAATTGGATGGGGAATCCTTGTTAGAGGAAATGCCCTCATACTTTTCGATGGTCTTCCACCAGGTGGATGCAGAGGGTTGATTTGGCGTATTTTCCCTGAGAGATTGCACAATATCCCCCATAATGGAGAGTTGAACGAGGGTGAATTTACCATACCAAATCAAATGGATAGGGATTACCTCATTGTTAGATAGCAGAGGACCATCGTGGTAGGTCAAAACAACAGATGGCTCTTCCACTAGAGCAACAAGTTTCCTCGACTTCCCAACAACAACAATAGGTGCACATAATATCGCCTTACACAACGCCATGTGAGTGAGCATATCAATAAGCCGAAGGCACGAAAAAGAAGAACCAATAACCATTTTAAGGTAAGAATCGGTATCTACTAGAGAGCCAACATACGCAAACTCTTGTATAACAATGAGGAAACAAGCTACAACAACGTAAAAAAAAGGAGTGCAGAAACTCATTAAATAAAGAGACCAAGCAAGACAAATAGAGAACAAACGAAGGAGAAGAGGAATGAGATATAAGTAGGGAAAGCGAGGACGCATTTAGGAGAGGGGTGTCATGTTTCCATGCATATATTACTAATTAAAACTTGGCGTGTGGAGTAAAAGTAGTTGTAGGAAAATTCCAGGTGCATTCCTGCCCAACCCACTAGGAAAAGTAGTGTATAAATGTTGCTTCCTCACAAATTCGTGGCTCCCTTCCCTCATAGAGCAGGCAACAAGCATTTTATTATTGAGACAAATCAACCATATGGCTGCGAGAGCCATCAACTATTATGTATAATTGGCACTCGCCATCACGGCTATTTCCCTCTTCAATCTGGTAAACTCAAAATATAAATATATATGATGCATGATGCCTATCCAACACGGATCAACGTCGAGCAAGGCACTTAGGGTTTCCATGCGTTGTACGTTGCATTGTGTTCCATTTCTCCATTCTGAATTGTCAAGTAGATTGTTATAAAACATGTGCACTCTATGTTGTATAATAACATTTGTAAATTGAGATATGAAAATGTTTTCCAGACAATCTACCTGAGCGGACTTAAAGACCGGATCTCCCTAGTCTAACTAGATCTAGAACAAATAGGTACAAAATAGAATCAGCTTCCCTATATCAATAGAATCATAAAGCAATAAACAAGTATCTTACCTGAGATTTACGATACCTTTGCTCCTTGCTTGATCCAATGCTCCAGAGCCTTCAGATCTGCAGCTACAAAACCCTGTTGAACAAGCAGACACAAACAAGCAGTAAAAGCATATATTTGATATGATTGATCTAAGCTAATAGTTAAGGAAGTAAGCTCTATACATTAATAACACGATAACATATATGGGAAGATATTATATTAACTGTAATGAAAAAAGAGTACAATAGAGAAGAACGTTACAACCTATGCCTTAACGTCGCAACCTTCCTTCCAACAAGACGAACCAAAGCCTCCAAGGATGAAGTAGGTCTCCCAAGGATATGCAAGGATCACCTAAGCCAATTCCACCGGGATGAGAGTTCTATAGACCTTCCTCCCTTTGGAATGGGGAGGAGCTTCATATTTATAGGACCAAGTGGATAGAGTAGGTTTAGAAATGACAGGAGAGGACTAAGGGATCTTTCCATTAGGTTAGGGAACCGAATGCCAGCTCACCTAGAAGTTAGGGATGACTCTCCACCTCAGCTAGCTTCGAGAAGTCGCTCGAAGGTTCCATTCATCCAATTTAATCAACCCCGGTGCATGCTGTATGAGGATAGCTAGTGCCAAGCAGGGGCGAGCGCAGGTTGCATGAAGGAAACCTGAGCCACTAGCGCAGGCTGCTAGATGGCATTCTGTGCCGATCCTAGTCAGGCACATCTTGCTGGAAGACAAGCTGCGTCGACCTAACTAGAGAATGTGGATAAAGGATTAAGAACTTGCTCTAGATGACTTCTGGTCAGGGAAACTTCAGGGATTAGTGCACTGAGTTAACATAGGACTCATGATGACGAGATTGAGGTGTAACAGAATGCCCCCTAAAGCATGAAGCTGGATAAACGGAACAGGTGATATGCTTTGCAAGATAGGTGGTAAGTACTTGTTGGTTCGAAGGTGCTGCTGCAGTACAACTAACTCTGAGATCCCTGTCTCACATGACTCACAACATGGATGCCGACCAATACAATGCAGATCCATGGTAGTAAAGACTGACTGAACACAATCATGGCTACTAGACACAATCGTAGATCCATGATGAGATGATAACACAACCACGACCAATACAAAGTGGATCCATGTGATATGACCCAAACAATCTCCATCGCAACCTGGGTGGAAATAGGAAACAACCCAGGGTCTTCAAGCTGAACCCGCAATGATACGAATCTATCCATGTGTTTACAATGTCTTGGAGTCGAACATGGTAGAAACCACTTGATTACTGGTCATTCATGTATACCGATAACAAGCGCGATGGAAATCACCATTGATGTCAATGATTCCCAAGGTATCATAGGATAGGATCTTTCAATCAAGAGCGAATAATGTAAATTCATGTTGAAAGTGAGGTAACCTGTCATTGAGGCATGCAGGCCCAAGGTACTTGATTGGTTTCTAGATTCTATCCTCGGATGATGTGTTGAAGTCGACGAGGATGAATCCTTCGAAGGAGGGCCATGATGAATCCCCCATCATTGACATGAAACACGATCACAGATGTTTGGAGTGAATCGGACGGTAGAGTGATGTGTAAGACTGACTTAGGGTAAACCAACATGGAAGAAGGTACAGTGACTGTAGCTGATGAATAATGAACATCTCTTGAACATGGGCATGGCATGAATTGGCAGTATTGAAACGATGAGAATGATACCAACCCTTAAAGCAACTGATGATGGAAGCATTCTTCGGATGACCCAAAGGAGTGATGACACTCATGGAATTAACATGACTCGGAGACAAACGGATTACCCAAGTATTGAATGCATATGCAACTAAGTGCCATGTTCAAGAGAGACTATGTACTGCCATAACTAAAATGAACACAATCTCATCCCTATTCCCCATCATGATTGATGAGTACCTCTTTTGTTTTTTAACGAGCTTGAGGAGGGTAACAGATGCTCGGTATAGCTCATCCCATGGATGAGTCCAATCCCAAATATTTTACGAACCTAGGATAGGAGGGGTTCATCCCATGATGGGCCCTTGCATGTTAGTTTTTAACGAGTCCAAAGAAGGTAAACTCGGCGTCATTTCATGTTTAGAGAGTCTGAAAAGAACTAAAGAAGACTCCAAATGTCCTTTATTCGTAAAGTTAGTCTATTTTCCCCAAAAAGGGTAAAATCATGCAAAAGAGAACTCTTCCATCCATGATTGGATGGAGTGGTCATTTTTCGTAAATAGTGCCTCCTGGTCCGAAAAAGGGGTAAACTATCACCACGAAGATGATCATTCAAATACTTTTACAATCGTGAATGTATCAAGTTCATTTAGCGATCTTTTCATTTTTCGAGAGCCTGAAACAAGCTTAAAGAAAGACTCCGAGGGGTTCCTTTTTCGTGGAAGTTTAACGAGCCCAAAAAAGTGATAAACTATAACTCGGTAACTTATTCTCATCGTTTTACGAGCACGAGAAGGAACAAAGAGTTAGCTCGGTGTCATCATTATTTGGTTTTAACAAGCGGGATAATGACACAAAAACACTCGAAGAGTTGATCACACCCGACAACGAGTGCGAAAAGGATACAAACACAAGCAATCATTTATGGCATCTTAACGCACCTGCAAATCACCCAAAACTAGGTCAAAACAGTCGATTAGGTGTTCAGACACGTAAAACACTTCGAACTATAGGAAAAATAGTCCAATAAACAAATAAATTAAAAAAGGAATATTCCATTTTCGATATAAATAGGGCCAAATAGTGAAAAAGAGTTACTATTGTTTTTTACCAAGTTGGAGAGTGAAAGTGACCTTTAGAGAGTGATTTTCAATCGTTGATTGCAGGAGTTGTGATCAACTGTTTCCCGTGCTGTTAGCGTCACGTAACCCTAAGCTTTGTCCCTTTCTTTTTAGCGGTTTACATTTTTCATTTCCTTTCATTTTTTTAGTTTTGAGCTTGCTTAATGAGGGATATTGCACCCACGGACCGGCGCAGTCACCCCTTTCAGGAATCGCACCGAGGGCGCACCTGTGCAAATCCTGAAAGATTGTCTTGTGTCGGCGGCGCCCTGTCCAAAAGGACGGGCTGCGCCGTCATAAGTCCACATGGAAAAAGCAAAATACAACCAAAAATTGATGCTTTTGATGGTTGGGAAAGCTCCTAATGATGTTTTTATAGGCTTTTGGACAGGGTTCAAGTGAACACAATGGTCGAATGGAACAAATGAGAGCATGAGCTCAAAGATGCCCAAGCGGGAAATGGCCCTCAATGCGTGGCCGCGTTGAGGAATTCTGGATTACTGAAGTACTTCCGGGTGCCGGGCATGAGAGCCCAAGTGACACTATTGGAGAACTTGATCCAATGTTGGGATCCGGTGCAACAACATTTTCAGATTGGTGTTCATACCTTGACAATAGATATCGAGGATATCTATTTATTGACTGGGCTATCTCGACGGGGGAATCCCATATCATTATTAGGATCACAAGGATGTGATCGTACCGTAGAGGATTTGATAGACCAATGGTGCATTGATGGAACGCAGATGGTAGGTGGGAAGATTCCAATGCAAATCGTAGGTATAGCCAAAGGTCTGCTAATTGAATCTCTCAACACCTCCAATTACAAGCCTGATGCAACGCTCATCATGAATGAAATGAATTGGATGGGAGTCACCCTTCCTAGTCTAAGCAAAATCCTCCAAACATGACACTCTCTAGCATGGCAACTCAGACTAACTAACTCTAAATTTCAAGCTTGGAGAAATAACGAAGCAATGGATAGCCTACAATTCGACGGTGCCTCCAAGAGAAATCCAGGCGCAACAGGAGCTGGAGGAATCTTGTGGCTAAGTGGAGGAACAATGAGACTGAAGTACAGATGGGGTTTAGGCATCTTCTCAAATAATACAGTGGAAGCATTAGCCTTGTTGAAAGGCTGCCAGATCTCCAAAGAGCACAAGATTGACAATTTACAAGTGTTTGGAGACTCTATGATAATTATCAGAGCCATCAATTCAAATAACAACCTCAACAACCTTACTCTAAATTGAATCATTCAACGAATACAACGTATTGCGAGTACATTTGCTCAGTTCAGGGGCTTTCACATATTAAGAAATTTAAACAATGAAGCAAACAACGAAGCAAATGCTGGCACTAGTCTCAGCCAAGAGATTCTTATATTTTCCAGCAACGACAGTGAATCTCACCAAATACCATGATCCTGATTTGTAATACTTTCAACTGGGCAGTTGGTTTTTAAAATAGACAAGCTGCCACTGTTCTCATCGCCCCCAGCACATGAGATTCATAAATTTTTTGAATTTTAAACCTCCTTCAACAATGAATTCCAATGATCAATGCAAAGTCTCGGTTTCTTCTTATTCTTCAACGTGAATTATCAAATTTGCATCCTACTGAAAGATACAATGGATGCCAACTGATCGTATTCACCATATTAAGAATTCACATTATGATCCTGCTCACTCCAGCACTGTAGTATTACGATCCTCTCATTTTTGTAATTGCTGAAACTTCTCATTGTTCCTGGCTGATTTGGCTCATAGCCACGGTTTATTTTTATTTTTTTAATACAATATTCGTTTAAGTTAAAAAAAAAAACAATGATGAACCAAAGCACAAAAAGACCAAAAGTGCATAGAACGTTTCAAATTTGAAATACTTTGCAAGATATTGAATTCACTTGATCTTTTCAAAGAGATGAAATACTCATAACTAAGAAAAATATAATCAACCAATTGTCTTTTCAAACTTCTCTAAAATATAAATAACGAATTCCAATGCACGAAACAATTCCACAACAATTTCCAAATGATCTTAAAAAAGTTAAATGAAGCGCTTTTGATTTTTTCAATACACATATCAAAACAAGATCTGATAATAACAATGCTTTCAGATGTAATAACAGAAGACAAGAGACTGATCACAACACTCCAATGACTCATAAATTCTCAAAGAAAAATGGCAATCACTCAAATGGGTCCAAAGACACTGAAATCACTCAAAATCAATCAAATGCAATCCAAACTAAATGGCTAAGTGTAGAAAATGTTTGGATTCAGATCTAAAACAATGAATAGACCTGGTAAGGTGATCAGGGAATGCAAGATAGAGCGAATGAACGCGTGGGATTGAAATTTCCCGCCACCACCGAATTTGTAACTTGACCAAATGGAACCCAAAAATCAACCAAACGAAACCAAACTCAAGAAAGCTAGGAAACAACTCTATGACTGGAAGATACATCACACATAAGCTTGCAGATCAGATCAAAAAGAAAAATTTGGAGAGGGCTTGAACCAAGCACCAACCTCAAAGGGTTGGCACACTCTGCCAGTATGCTGCAGAGCACCTGGCGCAAACTCTCTGTAAGGGAAAAGTGCTGCTGGCGCAGACTGTATGCAAGGCAATAGCGTTTCCGACCCAGATTGCACACATAGAATAGGCGTTGGGTGGGTCTAGGCGCACTGGATGCACAACCCAGGTGCGTCGAGCGAATAATGACTTGCAAAAATCAAAAGATCTCCAAAGGATAACAATCAAATGATCTGATAATGATCTTAAAAGAATTAGAGGAAATCAACAAACCCTCTAATTATAAGATCTGATGGTGGGAAGGTATTAGGAGGCTAAGAAATGGATCACTAAGAAATCAATGGAATCACACCGATACTGAAATCAAAGCTAAAGTACTCCCCAGTATGGTCGCCAGATTTGTTTTCCGGACAATCTACCTAAGCGGACTTACAGGCCAGATCTCCCTAGTCTAACTAGATCTAGAAAAAATAGGTACAGAATAGAATCAGCTTCCCTAGATATATAGAATCATAAAGCAACAAAGAATTATCTTACCTGAGATTTACGATCTCTTTGCTCCTTGCTTGATCCAATGGTATAGAGCCTTCATATCTGCAGCTGTAAAACCCTGTTAAACAAGCAGTAAAAGCATATATTTCATATGATTGATCTAAGCTAACAGTTAAGGAAGTAATCTCTATACGTTATCAATACGATAACATATATGGGAAGAGATTCTATTAACTGTAATGAAAAAAGAGTACAATAGAGAAGAATGTTACAACCTATGCCTTAACGTCACAACCTTCCTTCCAACAAGCCAAACCAAAGCCTCCCAGGATGAAGTAGGACTCCCAAGGATGTGCAAGGATCACCTAAGCCAATTCCACCAGCATGAGAGTGCTATAGACCTTCCTCCCTTTGGAATGGGGAGGAGCTTCATATTTATAGGACCAAGTGCATAGAGTAGGTCGAGAAATGATGGGAGAGGACTAAGGGATATTCCCATTAGGTTAGGGAACCGAATGTTAGCTCACCTAGAAGTTAGGGATGACCCTCCACCTCACCTAGCTTCGAGAAGTCGCTCGAAGGTTCCATTCATTAAATTTAACCAACTCTGGAGCATGCTGTATGAGGACAACTTGTGCCAAGCAGGGGCGAGCGTAGGTTGCATGAAGGCAACCTGAGCCACCGACGCAGGCTGCTAGATGGCATTCGGCGCCGAGTTTAGTCAGGTGCATCTTGCTGGAAGACAAGCTGCGCCGACCTAACTAGAGAATGTGGATAAAGGATTAACAACTTGCTCTATATGACTTCTGGTCAGGGAAACCTCAGGGATTAGGGCACTGAGTTAACGGAGGACTCATGATGACGAGATTTTGGTGTAACAAAACGCATCCAACAAGTGAGAGAGAAATATCATGTACATTGAATCAATATGAACTTTAATAAGAAATTCCAGCAAAAACAAACTTAAGGAAGTGCCATCAATTTATATTGAATTAGTTTACCAGTATAGATCCATCTTAACTCCAGATCTACCAGGCCCCGAGAGGGATCAAATCCTTTGAGGTGCGAATCTTTTTTAAAGTGTAAAATTTGAGGAAAAGATTCCACCTCAAGGGATTTGATCCCTCTCGACACTTGGTAGATCGAGAGTTAAGATGGATCTACACTGGTTTAATATGTAAATCTCTTGTATGTGCTCAAATCCCGAGATCACATAGCAAGAAGTATCTAAATTTCATTATTTTTTCTTTTAATTTTAATTAATTATGATGTATATCTCCTTGGTTTTGAACTTTAGGTTAAGGCCGATGTTGTAAAATTTGTATTTACTTAATAATTTATTATTTCATTAAAGTGCCATGTGTGTTCCACTCAAGGTTGAGCATGGAATTACACTTCCCCCTCATACCGGTTTTAAACTTTAGGTCATAGATGACATTGTTAATTTTTTGTTTACTCAATGTTTTCTTTTTAATTTTCTTAAAGTGCCATGTGTCACCCCCACATTGAGCACAAAATTACATTTCTCCCTCATACTGGGATGTAGAAAGTGCCTCTTCGACGCAATAAGTGAATTCAAAACATTATGATAGACATAGTTAGTGAGAGATGGAAGCAACACAAAGTATTTATAGTATATAGTTTGGAGAGGTTATGCTAGAATTTGAATTAAATTAAGTTATTGTGTTTAATTATTGAACAACAACAAGTAGAGTTGAAGTTTCCAGATTGGTGGGAGCACTATTGATCACAGATAGATCATTATATTATTTGTCATCTACTTTAACACCTTTTGGGTCGAAAAATGGAGATATTGGCTTGTAAGGTCCATTTTATGAGTAGGTCCCACTTTGGTATTTGGTTTCTATAATCATTTAGAGCTCGTTTGACTATTAAATGGCCATTTTTGGGGTCAAAATTTTTGAAGCTTCTCTCACAACCTCTTGATGTTGTTTCACACATCAAGAGTTTTCTGGCGGCTTGAAAATCAATTCAGTGAGAATTTGCATGTGGAAGTTATGGCTCGTGCAAGTTGACATAAGCTGTTGACCACCATGGTATCGAGCAGATTCCATGTCAACTTAAATTACTCCCACGTGTGGAGCTAGTCACTTGTGGACATTCAAGAAGATTCTAGAGTGTCCAAAACCCTAACAATAATTGGGGTTGGAGGCATGCAAACCCTAACCTTAACCCTAGACTACTATCAGGCTATGGTCATTATTGGATCGCTAGGAAAAGAAGGGTTTCACTCTAATTGTATTGTTTATTGTTCCATAGTTAAGCAAATCATCTAGGAGTGGGATATTGAAGCAAAATAAAGGAAGTCGAAAATCCTCCAGTAGCCATACTAGCCACAAAGGACATGGCAAGTCTGTGGTGAATGCCCCTTTCTTTGTATTTTCATTTCGTAACTAAGAAGAAAAGAGTAGAGCATAGGCCTCACCTTCTAGCTGGGTTTTCCGAAGGTACATCTTGTGTTCGTCATGTGGTTGGTGGGTAATTGCTCGATTTCTTCCACTCTAGTTTCAATTTATTTAGGATTTCATGCATTAAGGATAGGACCAATTAAATGTAAAGATCTAAGGTAATACACCACATAATCAGGGATTTTTCATCATATTATAAGATCTATTATAATGAACTATTCTAGTGGAGTATCCATAGCAGTTTACATATCAACTATTTTACAAGATCAATTTTTGTTTATTCATAAATATAAGGGAAATATTCAAATCTCGTTCTAAATGACCAAGATACTATTACAATAGGGTCATTTTCCCACCTTTTTTGCATCTTCTTAATACTTATGTTCAAACTAGGAACTAGGTGGTATTATCTCCAAGCTCCACCTTACAGGAAAAATTCTTTTCCTTTTGATCCGTGATAGCGTTCCTATATCCAGTGATGTGCTTGGATGTGCCACTGTCTACCAACCATGTCTAAGCACTAGTGGTAATGGATCTAGAAAGGGATGAGACAAGATAACACTCCTTCCTCGTCTCTTGATCATCGGATGAATTCTTTCTTGTAGGTTCATATTATGTAGAAGGAGAAGCATGAAACCTACCCTTGAACTTTTCTCTTTGCTTTGCACGCCATTCTCTTGCATAATGGCTCTTCTTGTTGCAATTAAAACAATTAACTTTAGACTTATCAGAGTTCTTGAAATCATTGTCATTTTTACGAGAGAATTTCTTGCGTGATTTATTACCTCTCTTCATCTATGCCGCAAGAGCGAGGTTCTCTTCTTTCGAGGAAATATACTTTCTTTGGATTCACCCTTCTTCTTGTAGGAAATCATGCCACAGTATCTTGAAGTTAGGTTGCACTTCTCGACCATTTACTGCACCCAGGAATGTATCCCATGAAGGACGGGGACCATCGACAGCGTTATGTATGAGATCATCATCCTCGATTGTCACACCAATGCTCATGAGTTCATCTCTTACTTGAGAGATCTTCATGAAGAAGGAAGCCACAACTTCATCCTTCTCCATCTTCATATTTCAAAGCTTATTCTTCAATACTCTCTTTTGACTGGGCGCCTTCTTCTCATAAGGATTTTCCAAAGCCTTCGAAGCATTCCTTTGTGGTCTTCCATTGATTAATCATGGGCATCAAGTTGTCTTTCACGAAATCATAAATGATTCTCTCTGCTTTGGTTTGATTCTTCTTGAAGTTAAAGTGCCATCCATTAGAAGTGGGCTCTTTAATAACATTGGATACATATCCATCCAAATCATGTTGTTCCATGATATTCAGGATCCTGACCTTCCAAGTATTGAAGTTCGAAGTTCCTTCAAGGCGGTCTTCCGATCTCATTGAGATTGAAGCCATTGCTCTTCAAGTACTGTGCTCACTCAAGATCTATGTAGGATCAAGCTTGATTGCTGAACTTCGCTCTTTCACGCCCTGAGCTCTAATACCTTGTTAAATTTTGATCTTTTAATTTGGAGCTAAAATAATACTTGAAATCAAATAAAAATCATACACATAAGCAATCACATTCAACACATGAATTTACCCTGGGGAAACCCTCTATGACTTGAGGGAGAAAACCCCAGCAAATCCTTCCTTAGTATATTGATAGATAGCAGAGAATGTCTTTTACATCAAGCGCCCCCGATGCAATTATAGAGAAAGAGAAATATAAAGAAGAGAGACTCAGAATAATATCCCGCACAAAGAGAAGCACATTGCCTTCAAGAGAGGAGAATTCTCTTCACACTGAATTCATCAATCCTATATAACATATTTATACATTCTTCTCATGCATCGGGTTCTATTTTTATCTTTTGACTTCAGGATGAACTTTCCATCCATTTGGTTGCATCAATCTTGCACAAAAACGTGCGCCCCACTTCTCATGCAATGCATTAACTCACCGAACTGTCTCTTAGGATGAACTCGCCCCTTAATTGAAAGCTTGCCCACTTAGTTAGGTGGCTAACTTAAGTGTCGTCATGCAAGTGTCGCAACTCAAGTGTTGTCTTTTAGTTTAACATAGGTGTCATGTTTTAGTTTAACATAAATGTCATCATGCAATAACACTTAGTGAACTAGATATTCTTTGTTATCACTTAGTCAACTCTCTTAATTGATTCTTTCTTGATAACATCACTGTAGTGGTCAATTCAAGTTTCCCTTGATTTAATGAAGTCTTCACTGAAGTTTAACAATTCAAATTCTCTCTTAATTAATTATTTTATGTGCAATTCGAATTCTCTCATATCTTATCACATCTTATCTGTATCTCTTGTCTTATCTGCATGGTCCACACGTGTAAACTTAATTATCATATCATATATACTAAGGATATTTTTCCAATGATGTGATCATATTGTTCTACTATTGTTCCAAGTGGTTATATGCTAAAGTAATTCACTCTAGAGGTGGTCAGTCTCTAGAGGAGACTTAATAGCTCAACCATGGTTAGAAGTACATCACACACCATACATGCTTCAACATGCAAAGCATCACCTCAACACATGAGGCACCATCTCAACACATGAGGATTTGTCTTGACACACAAGACCTTAGACTTGACTAGCAAGACTGTACAACATCATCACTTTGACATACAAAGCACTTGCCTCAACACATGAAGCTTAACCATTCTTGAGTCCAACACAAGATTCTTCTCCAAGTTTCCTGAGTCCAACATAGGCTCTTATAACGCACCACCTCGACACACGAGGCTCAATATTGACACACAAGATTGACCTAGAGAATGACTCATGATGTTGTAACTTTAACATTAAACACCTCCCACGTAATTACTATAGGATGATGCTCCAACCTAAGCATCTTTGTGTGGCTTTCCTACCAAGTTTCGACATGGCCCTCTAATGTTAGTTGGGAAAATGATATATTCTTCTCTTTTGCTTTGTTATGAACATTGAAATATACCTATAAATAATGCAACCATTGATTCAACTTAAGAACCTCAATCTCCTATCGATAGGGTTTGATGTCCACTTTTATTTCCACTTCAAATAGAAATCGGGAAGAATTTATTTTGGAACTTGATGAATTTCCTCATATCGTGAGTGCATTTTAAATTCCTATAATCGTGCTTCACTTCTCCTCTCCTTGTAAGCATTAGTTTAATCTTACTCGAAATAAAACTTGTGAAAGGTGATTTGGTATAGAGATCCATGCATTTCTAAACATTAGGGTCGGCTAATGAATTTCGAAGACCCATCCTTTTAACTGAGGTAACCTTAGCCTTGGGTAAAATCTTCCATTTCACACCATTGCTAGTTGGAAATTATTTTTCATGGGGTGTTAATTGTAATCACTAAAATTTATATCAATGCTAATTATGGTATTACGATTTCTATTTAGCTCTCTCTTCATTGATTAAATACCCCCTTAAAATATCTTTGGTCAAATCAATCCCATGATGTATCATATTTGTTAATCACAAACGAACAGTGAGAATAGATGATGTGGCATTCAAATTGTTAACCCCAAACCTTAAGTTCCATTCTCACACCACCATGCTTGACTCACAATTTAAAAACAACTCAATTACTACAGTGACATTATGTGTTTTCCACATCTATAATGCAACTCTCTCTAGTAACTTTTTCCAGTCAAATATGTGTGAAGTAGATAAATACAATAAAACTCTATATATATGACCTATACAAATTCCTACAAAAAAGGGGCCAAAAATCCAGGCCCTTTATTTGTACTTTAATTGTAATGTCTATTGATTGGCTTCACTAGACAAAGAGTAGCAATCGCATGTAACAACTTGCGAAAAGGAATAGAAAGTTATTGCACAATGCACAGTAGTGCATTGCATAAGTTAACATCACGGAAAATAACCTTAAGGTTGTCCTATTAGATACAATCACATATAATTAAGGCTTTCCAAACACTAACTACATAGATAAAATGCTTCAATCTCCAACCTCTTAAATTCTTTCTACTCCCAAGATGCCATACAAGCATTAGACAAAATGGAGCCCCGCTAAGATAAGTCATTTCTTGAATAGGTCAACCATCATTATAGTAAATATGACCATGGTTCTTCGAAATTCAAAGAAGTAAAATGCATCAGGGGGGATCGGGGGGGGGGGGGACAAGCATCATCCCTAAGAATGGAAGAGGGGCCAGCCTTATCACACTACCTATTTGGAGGAAAGAAGACATATTGTCCCACTTTCTTTGTAATAAAATTTCAATATAAACCAATAAAAATGTGTCTATGGATAATAAACAATGATTAAGAAAAAACCCTTACAATTGATCAAGGCAAAGCACACATATTTCAAGTTTCCGTAGACCATTATGATAGAATTCATAGAGTCAAATTCTATACTTAAATAACTCCAATAATTCACAAGAGTAATAAATGTAATGCCCATATCATAATTCTTTTAACAATACCACAATATGAAAATGAAACCAATTTAAGTAAGAGAAGAAGATGATGTTTATCGTAACTTTGGCCATGACCTAAAATAGGCACTATCTCAAAGCCATACTACATCAATAAATTGTTTTCTGGTGATGATGCAAGCCTTTGAGATATGCAACGATACATGACTACGACAAATATAGTAAGCATTTGATATAAAAACATGTATCCTCACATTTTAAACTTCTAGTGACAAAAGCAGGGAAAATAATATTTTAAAACGACATTGTAGAAGAAATGCAACTAGGTCAAGACTCAAGAGACCTCCAAAGGAAAAATTAAGTATCGAGAAGCCATATCAAACATGTTGATCCAATAAACAAAACAAAATAACCAAAAAACCAAACTCAAAAGCTCATTGAAACTTCTTATTTTCTTTCAAGTTAGCGAATCCTTAGACCGGGTTCCTGAAAACTAATATGCTACAACATCAAATAATAGGATTGTTAATAAAACCCATTGCAATAGGGAAAAATTTGTAAAACACATGTGTAATCTTGTTAGTAGCAAACATAACAAAACAACCCACACAAAGATCACATGGATATTATAACATAAATATTGAAAGAAGATTAACAATTGCATGTCACCTTTGTATCATTTAAGCTTGAGAGAGATGCTAGATCCAACATAAATTAAAAATGCAACTTTGAGACAAAAGGTTGGATAGACATTTGATAGACATAACATAAAGCATAAACACTACCAAGGGATGTAGGGGATGGAGTTTGCTTTCATGCTTAGAAGTTATGCTATTACATAGACCCACAACATATAAGACCATGCATCTATTAGTCTCATGAGGTTTTCATGAGGTAAATACGTTGAGACATAAATATATGAAGCTTAAAACAAATACAAAACCATCCACACAATGAACGGAAGATCTACCCTGGGAAACCCAACCACAATGTGAGGACTATGACTTGCTCTTGTCTTTAACTTAGTAATGAAATGCAAATACAAACAAAGGTGAACTCACTATAGAGTTGCCATGGAATCTGTGGCATATATGGTTGCTACAAGATCTTCTACTTTCTTAGTTCCACTACAATGTTCCATTTGCTTTCTCTACACAATGATGGAACAATAAATCAATACAACAATATGGAACCCCTTCCTTTCTTATAAATCAAATGATTAACATGTCTTGATGGTCTACTCTTTAGGTTTAGGATTAGAGTTTTTGCATGCGTAAAATCCTACTAGGGTTAGGATTTTGGACCCTCTGGAATCATCTTGAAAGTCTACAAGTGGCTAGCTCCACATGTGCGAGTGGTGGGATTGACGTGGCATCCATTCAACAACATGGTGGTAGACAACATAGGTCAACTTGCGGGGGGCATATTAACGTCCTCACGTGCACTTCAATTGAGGTTATGTTTGCATCATTGGAAGGTTCTCGATTTGTAGGTTTGGGACTATGTCCATACATTTTTTACCCCAATAATGTTGTTTTAATGCCTCAAACAAGCTCCAAAATATTTAGGGCTCCAAATAACGAAAATATGACCATCACCTAAAATGGACCCTACATGCTTTTAGTTACAATCCTCCACCAATACAAGTACCATAATGGATGATAAATCATATAGTGATCCATTCGAATCATTCCTCCCCACTTTGGGAGGTGTTTGGTCCCCAAAGGATTTTATTGAAAGAGATGAGGAAAATTGTCCTCTACCGTTTGGTCTTGCCTAGCAGTTGTCCTTTCACCCCATCCTGCTAGAGTTTGTTTTGCCTCTATTGGGATGTTTCGAACTTCTTATGAAAAATTGTTGTATCCTATGGTAACTCAACCTGAGCGTCTCCTGCTAAGTCCTCTATGGTAGGTAAGACTTGCTCATTGTTTTCTTGGTCTAACATGGAAGGCTCATAGAGCTTCATATTTTCCACATTCACTACTGAGTAAATGCACACATATGGAGATGGAGTAAGTTTGTAGGGATTATCACCTACCTTCTCCAAATTCCAAAGCGGCCATACCGTAGAGCCTTGATATTCTCACCAGGACACCATGGCGTTTCTTTATTCAAATGCAATCAAAAATTTTCTCCCACCTTCAATGTATTTTCAATTCTATGTTGGTCAAGTTTGGCCTTGTATTTTTCTCGTGACTTATTCATGTCCGATGACATCCTAGCAAATGATTTGTCTAATTTTATCAACGATTCGTCCACATATGGAATCTAAGGGAAAACGTGGAAAATATTTGAAGAAAGTTTTAAAAAAAGACTCACTAGTGGAAGTGTGGACTTCTCTGTCATAAGTGTGTTGAATATAAATCAAATTTTCATCCCAGGTCCTTCGATTCTTTTGATTGTAACCCCTCAAAATCTGAACCAATATCATCTTCACTACTTCTATCTACCCATGTGTCTATGGATGGAAAGTTATAGATCTCCTCAACTTGGCGTGACATGTCCATATTCTCCCAGGGTGTACTCCAGAAGGCACTAAGAAATCTAGTATCTCTATCTAAGATGATGTTCCCTAGTTTCCCAAAGTGTACCTAGAGCTTTTCAGAAACCATGATCGATGCATCTTGTCCCTGGATGTTATTTTTACAAGGCATGGGAATGCACGAGAAGGAATTACAACTATTCAGAAACCATGATCGATGCATCTTGTCCCTGAATGTTATTTTTACAAGGCATGGGAATGCACGAGAAGGAATTACAACTATTCATATAGACCTTTCCTCACCTCGAAGGCGGTTTTCTCGGTGTCTTCTCCTTTTATTCACCCCAATTTGAGATCCAACTTTGGTGCAATACTTGGCATGCTACAACTGATCTAGAAAGTCATCAATCCCAGGTAGAGGGTAAGGAGTATCATGCGTGATCTTATTCAAATATATGTAGTCGATACACATTCTATGAGTCTCGTCTTTCCTGGGTAATATGTTTATAGGTGACCTACAAGGTGAGGCTCTTGGTCAAATTGCTCCTTGCTACAACTATTTATGCACTTCATCCACTTCCAATATGGGTTGTTTATATAGTCCTGTGTCGGAAATGGGGAGTCATGCACTAGAGGTATCTCATTCTACACTTCTTGTTTAGGTGGTAACCATTTAGGCTCTTGAAACACTTATTTATACGCCTACAAGAGCTCCTACTAGTCTGATCCTTTTCTATGAGTTTGGCCTACAAATGGGAATTAAAAAGCATCCACCTTTGTCTTCATGGCTTGGATCTTGATATGGAGAAGTTTAGTCATCTCCTACTCTTCCTTGGAATGGAGGATACCTAAGCTCAGTTCCCTTCTACATTGTAGTGCATACAATATTTTCATCTATATCTGAGTTACTCTCAACCTAGTTGCCTTAATCCACGACTAGCATGATTTTATTCTTGCCCTCCTTCTTCCAGTTCTCTGGACTCAACTCTAGATTTAGCTCCCAACACTCATCTTCAGCATGTCCAATGATACTACAATGGTTAAAGTGGGCGTTTGGATCCTTGCACCGATGTGCAATGAATGTTGTCTTCTTATCTTTTCATTTTGACTTCTTCCATCCCTCCTCGAAAGTGTCTTGGTGACCTTTCTGTTTGGAACCATCTAGTTGTCCTTTATTCTTGACCATATTCTCTAGATACTATTCTTGAACAACTGCATTTAAAGAGCACCACTTACCTCCTTAAATGACCATGGAGACCACCCATATACCTTATGCATACATCAGGGTTCTTGGGACATACTCCCAACGCAATGGCTTGTTTGATGAACTCAATGGCGCACTCTTGTACGCTTTTAATCATTCTTCTATTGGAAGTAATGGCAACAGATGCGTTCATCCTCTTCATTCCCAATAGGGTAAGACTAAGACTTAATGAGGATTTTAAACAGCTCCCACTTAGTTACCAGGGGATCAAGCTCCAACCTATGAAACCTTATGCCAGGCTTTCCTACCAATTTTGGGCATGGCCCTCTAATGCTAGTTGGGAAAATGATATATTGTGCTATTTTTCTTTGTTATGAACATTGGAATAAACACTTACAATTGTTGGATTCATTGATTCATCTTAACATCATCGATCTCACATCGGGTTTGATTTCCACTTCAAATAGAGATTGGGAAGAATTGATGTTGGGACTCGATGCATTTGGGAAACTGCCATTGACGGATGAATGATCATTGCCACTCGTATGGTTGTCCAACAAAGATCAATGGTCAGTGGGCCTTCCCAAGTCCCGTCAATAGATGACAAGTGGTCAGCGTCGTGATTTACAACGGAGTGAACTAAATCTTCCTCTACCCAAAATCCTTTGTTGCCTTAGAGTATAATAAATCCTTCACACAACAAAAATGAAATTCCATCCTTTGTGAAATCGAGGAGGCAAACAAAGTAGAGGTATGATGAGCGACTGCTAAATATTAATTTTTGAAATTTGGGCCAAGAAGTAAGCGATTGTTGGTGTTAATATGCAAAAATAAATGTCCTCTGCAAATGCGGAAAGCAGGGTAAGCAACTGGCAATCCTGGAGGCAAATCGACATGTTATATTTTATTTAGGAAATTGTCATGGATGAGTGCATGGTTGAAGTAGCTCCGATGGTTGTCCAACGAAGATCGATGGTCGGTGTGCCTTCCCAAGGCCCATCAGTGCATATAGACTGCAATGTAAATATATAATTTCCTCGAGAAGGTTCATGCCTGATAGGATTTTAGAGCTTGTATTTCCTAGATTTTATTCAAACCATATTGTTTGATTGCTTCTTGGATAGGTGCACAAAGTTTAATGAACCTTCAAAGTGGACAACCTGGTTGGTGGGTTGGTTGGTAGCGAAGGCAGCTCGTAACCAACCCGACGAATCAATCACTTTAAAGTATGGGTGTGTGGGGTATACAGATGAGAGACAGGTTAAAGTATTTTATTTCAAGATGTGGAAGAGATAGTAATGTAGCAAAAGTCGAGTTCTTTGAATGATGCATTTCGTGTAGCTTAGTTCAGAGAATACCAATGACTTAAAACCTCACTTGTTAATGGGTGTTCTCGATTTCTCAGTATACAGTGAAATCAAATCAAAAGGGAGAAAGGCTTAAAGTCTTGGGGGCGGTTGGATATTTAATATTGTCCAAAACAATGAGACCTTCAATCAATGAAATGAAACCCGTAGCAGAATTCAAATCCACACATTAGATTTTGACACATCTTATTTTTCTTACGGGGACATAATCATCATAAACAATAATCATCAATTATAATTAAAATGTCATATGGAACATAAAAATTGAGTGAGTGAAAGTGATTATAATTTGATGAATTTATCCCACATGCAAAAGAGAATGAAAAAGGAGAAAAAGGGGAGTAGAAAAGGGAAAAGAGGAGGAGTGGAAGACATACTTACCTGGGAGGGGTCAATCGGTGATCAGGAAGGCCGATGGCCTAGAGAGGCCACCTCCATTGCACTTGGGAGGGGGGTCTTCCTAGTATCTCCCACTGAGGAGAGTGCACGTCATAATTTGTGGCAGCGGTGGCTCGCGTTCGCGCGGCCTCCAACCAACACAAACATAACAAGTTATAATAAATATTTAGATGATTCGTGCGGCCTCCAACCAACACACACAAACTTGAAAACACGTAATGATAGTAATCCTAATCCAGATCGTTCCATCGTAAAAAGACGTAATGATAGTAAGTAAATAAATCCTAATCAGATCGTTCAATCGGTGGTAGGCGATTTCCTCTGTCTGTAAATGATTATTTCTACGCTCTATCAATAGTCTTGCCCACTGGCAAGCGAGTTCTTCTCTTTCATAGAATTAAACAGTGGCAAGCTTTATACAGAAAACGCCTGCACGGTCCAAACCTTGTATTTCTCTGTTACTTTTGTTTTTGTTAGTGTTACAGTTGACAGTTGTTAGTGTTTCAATTTGACCGAATCCAACACTTGTAAATTACATTTTGCTGCAACTCTTGTTATATCTTCAGTTCAATTCAGTTCATGTCATGGATCTACTATCCAATATGGATCTCCTTCATTAGCTCTCGTGGATATGTTGTTGTCAAGCATGCTGGTGCATAGTAAATACAATTAAATAGTCCCAGCTAGCTACAGTCAGGTATTTAACAAAGATTAAACAGTTCATGATGATGGATGGATGGATCATTGCTGTTTCCATTTTGCCGATTCTAACATTATTTTACATTCCGCTACAACTGTAACGCCCCCTTCCATCATCAAGTGCAAGGAAGGAAATGTTAACAACACACGGGCTTATGGCAGGCTTAGCCCCAATAATTTGACTCATAACGCATGCAATTTAAAACTTATGGGTGCAGACTTAAACTCAATAACTACACAGCGGAATTAAACTTCACATATACACATAGTTTCATCACGCATTCAACAGATAAACAACAGTCATTAATTATCATATTGCATAAACATGATGCCTTTCGTTCCATTAATCATGAATGCATTGCAAAACACAGACTGTATATAAATTAAATCACAGAATACTCATCTTGAATTGTAACGGTCCAAACGACTAGCTATGGAAGGGAAACGTTCCTCCCAACCGTAGATCTCTATCCAACCTATATTCCTTCAGCTGAGAGATCACCCCCGAGCTGGGCTGTGTATCCACTAAGGAGGGCTAGCTGGGTTCACTCACAGCCATGGTTCCGGTCAAGCATCCAAGAAGATAGAGGAGGGTAATGCTAAGCCAGTGAGCTCAACCACAGAGCTACAGGCATCTCAAGTGAGCTCAACAGTTAGGCACCCACATTACCTACCACATCCAACAAAAGGAAGATCCCCTTCTCTGTTACACAGTCCCTCAGGCAACTCTTCCCTCCAGTGCTCTTCAGGATGGGCATAGAAAGTTCCAGCTGCTGATCCTTGAGATCCTAGCCTTCACTGGGTTTATCAAGCACACCCAACCTCTGCATAGTCAATCCCAACTTGATTTCTCACCATTCTGCTCACCAAATACTCAAATCCGTCACTCGTTTTCTGAGCTGCAAAAACTGGGTTTTCCCATTGATTTCGGGGTAGCTAATGCTCCCAAATTCGACCCAAGGTTCATGCTAATGGATCCCCCATTGGATTTCCCTGTCCCATGCCAAATCTGGACGTTTTTGGTCCTTCAAAATTTGGGTTCTCTCAAGGTCGCGTTTTTCTGGTTTCCTCACTGTTGACTCTCGTTTTTGGATGGGAATGATGCTAGGTAGTTTCACAATGGAATGGGGTGAGAATGAAGCAACCTCCCATGAGTTTGAGTGACTTCTTGCCCAAGTAATCAGAGCCCATGCCCACCCATACGAATTTTAGGGCTGCCCATGCTCCATTGAAGCCATGGGATGAAATCTCAACCACCTTCTTACAGCAAGCATTAATGTCACCTAGGGAAGTCAATGGGTTCTCATAATGACAAATGGTAGCCTAGGGTTTAATCCCATAGCCCCCTCACCACTCCCTAGTGGATACACGTGGCCCCTTCTCATTCGTTGCCTCCATAGCCAGTTTTTGGGTATTTTATTTCAATGTTAAATATTTACATCAATTTACAATATCCCATGGCTTAATAGCACGTGGGTAACAAAATATCAATCGTGTCTAATTTAAATAAAATCCGAGCATAAACTAGCGGGGCCTTGGCCTTGAGCTCCACGCTAGGGAAACATACATCGTGTGTTTACAATATTTACATTAGAGCCAATATTTCCTAAGGGTCAAAATTGAGGTATTACATTCCCCTCCCCCTTAGAACAACACCGTCCTCGGTGTTCTCAATACTGAACAAAAATGGGAATGCCTCCCTCATGGCATCCTCTAGCTCCCATGTAGCCTCGTCGGGACTAAGGTGCTCCCATTGGACCTTTACCTGCCCGATGGCTCTGTTCCGGAGCACTGTGACTTTCTTGTCGAGGATGCGCATAGGTTCTACTTGGAACTCTCCCTCGGGTTCCACCTGTATCACATTCCAATCAATCATATGATTAGGATCATGTACATACTTCTTAAGCAAAGATACATGGAAAACATTATGAGCTCTTATGCTAGCAGGCAATGCAATTCTATATGCAACTGGCCCTATCCTATAAAGGACTTCAAATGGCCCACAATATCTTGGTGACAACTTGGCACAACTCCCCAACTTGAGGGAACTCTTCCTTGGTTTCACTCTCAAATAAACATGATCCCCAATCTGAAATTCCTTATGTACTCTTTTCAAATCTGCATAACTCTTTTGCCTGTCCTGAGCTGCCTTTAAATTCTGCCTGATCTTAACAATTTCCTGTTCCATTTCCTTGATCATCTCTGGTCCAAGCACCACCCTGTTCACTGGGCCATCCCAATTCACTGGCATCCTGCATCCCCTGCCATACAATGCTTCAAATGGAATCATTCCCAAGGATGCATGGTGTCCATTATTGTACGCAAATTCAACCAAGTGTAAATAATCTTCCCACTTGGATGGTTTGTCCATCACATACATTCTTAGCATATCTTCAAGAACCTGGTTCACCCTCTCGGTTTGGCCGTCCGTTTGAGGATGGTAAGCTGTACTGAAATTCAATTTAGTTCCTAATTCCTGAAATAATCCCTTCCAGAAATTGGAGGTGAACTTTGTATCACGATCAGAAATTATTGCCTTAGGCAATCCATGCAATCTGAATATCTCTCTCATGAATATGTTTGCAATGTCACTAGCCTTGTGAGTGGATTTCACTGGAATAAAGTGAGCTACCTTTGATAGCTTATCCACCACAACCATGATTGAATCATGCTTCCTCACTGTCATGGGCAGACCTGTTATGAAATCCATGGAGATCACTTCCCACTTCCATTCTGGAATGGGTAAGGGCTGCAATAACCCTGCTGGATGTTGGTGTTCTGCCTTGACTTGTTGGCACTTTTGACACCTAGCAATGTACTCAGCTATGTCCTTCTTCATGCCGTTCCAAAAGTATTGCTTTCTTTCCGCTGTTATAGTCTTCTGATACCCTGGGTGTCCAGAGTACGGCATTTGGTGTATTTCATCCATCACTAGTTTCTTCAAATCTGCATTATTTGGAATGTACAACCTATCTTTGTAGATGAGGATACTATCTTCACCCAGCTGATATTCTGCACACTTTTCATCCACATTACCGTGCTGCAACTTCTCTCTAATTTGAAGGCAAGTTTCGTCACCGTTTTGGGCTTCAAGAACTCTTGTCTTCAAATCTGATTTGCACATACTTACTGCTGAAACATGAAATTTTCTGCTAAGAGCATCTGCAACCTTATTCTCCTTCCCTTTTACATGTTTAATTTCAAAATCAAATTCACAAAGAAATTCCATCCATCTAGCTTGCCTAGCGTTCAAGTTTGGCTGCTCAAACAAATACTTTAGGCTCATGTGGTTTGTCCTAAGCTCGAATCTTCTTCCCATCAAGTAATGCCTCCACATTTTAAGAGCATGCACTATGGCTGCTAATTCTAAATCGTGTGTGGCATAATTCTTTTCATGCTCCTTTAATTTCCTGGATTCATAGCAAATCACAATTCCTTCTTGCATGAGAACCCCACCCAGGCCTTCAATGCAAGCATCTGTGCACACTACAAAATCCTTCCTTGAATCTGCTATCTTCAAAACAGGAGCGCTAGTAAGTAACTCCTTTAATTTCTGAAAACTTTTCTCACATTTTTCAGACCATACAAATTTGATGTTCTTCCTTTGCAATGAAGTGATCGGATGAGCTATCCTGGAGAATCCTTCAATAAACCTTTTGTAGTAACCGGCAAGGCCCATAAAAGATCTAACATCTGAAACATTTCTTGGAGTTGGCCAATCCATGATGGAATTAATCTTCTCTGGATCCACTGCAATTCCTTCTTCTGAAATGACGTGACCCAAATATTGGATCCTCTTTTGATAGAATTCACACTTGCTTAACTTGGCATACAGCTGATGTTCTCTGAGAACTTGCAACACCATTCTTAGATGCTCCTCGTGTTCTTCTTCATTTCTTGAATAGACAAGAATGTCATCTAAAAACACAATCACAAACTTGTCCAAATATTTGCTGAATACTATTCATGAGACCCATGAATGTGGCAGGTGCGTTGGTAAGGCCGAATGGAACCACAGTGAACTCATAATGACCATATCTAGTTCTGAAAGCCGTCTTGTGAATGTCTTCTTCTTTAATCCTCACTTGATGGTAGCCAGACCTCAAGTCAATCTTTGAAAATAATTTGGCTTCCTTCATTTGATCAAACAAGTCATCAATTCTTGGTAATGGATACTTGTTCTTAACTGTCACTTTATTGAGCTGCCTGTAATCAATACACAGCCTTAAAGTCCCATATTTCTTCTTGACAAATAACACCGGTGCTCCCCAAGGGGACACACTAGGCCTGATATACCTTTTATCCATTAATTCTTGCAGTTGTATCTTCAATTCCACCAACTCCGGTGTACTCATTCTATAAGGAGCTTTGGAATTCGGCGCTGCCCCCGGAACAAGATCGATGGTAAAATCAATATCTCTCGTCGGTGGCAACCCTGGTACCTCATCCGGAAACACATCTTGGAACTCTTGCAATATCCTGAAATCTTCTAGTCTTGGCCCTTTTTCCTCTAATGAATCTGGCATATGGACTGCATATAATTGACAACCCTTCTTATAAAACTTTTTCAACTGTAGGGCTGAAATCTGCCTTATTGAAACTTGCTTGGGAATCCCTTTGACCAATGTTGGCCTCCCTTTTTCATCAATGCACTCAAGTGCTTTCTCATAACAGTCCACTTTGGCTCTATGTTTTTCTAACCAATCCATGCCAATTAATGCATCATAGGATCCTAATGGTAACACATTCAATTCAGCATATGTGTGGAGTCCATTCAATTCTATGGGACACTCCATCACTACCTCACTTACTTTTCTCTTGGTTCCCGTGGCTAGTTGCACTAGCCAAGACTTATTATGCTTTACTCTTCTAAGAGAACAACCTTCAACCACTTTTGGAGAAACATAACTATGAGTAGATCCTGGATCAATCAAAACCGAAATAGATTGCGTAGCAATCTTACCTTCGACTTCCACCACTGAGGACTGATGGTCTGCTTGATGATTATCCAACGCTGCATAAATCCGAGGTGCTGCCCTTGCCATGTCCTCCACCGTAGCTACTCCCTTCAGGTTGTTCAACTTCCGAGAATTGTTTTTCCGATGTGGACAATCCTTCAACATGTGGTTTTCTCCACATCCCCAACACTGAAGTGGTCCCTTTGCTGCTTTGTCTGCTGTCACTGCTGGTTTGAATCCACTCCTTGCTTGTTGTCCCTGTGGAAAGGTTCTAGGATGACCTCTGAATGGTGGCTTGAAGCCATCCTTCTTCTGGTCAAACTTCCCTCTTGGCTTTCCTTTCCATGCTGGGTTAGCCTCTGTTTTTCCCCTATTTTGCTCATAGCAGTGCATTGCCATCCTAATGGCTTCATCCAAACTTTGTGGATTAACAAACTCAATACGATCTTTGAAACTCTGAGGTAGACCCCCAAGAAAGCATTGGATTTTTACTCTCTCATCTTTGATATAGTCAACATACCTCAGTAATTCCAAGAATTTGTGGACATGCTCTTCCATAGATTTTTGTCCCAACCTGAGTTCATTAAACTCTTTTCTCTTACCGTCATAATACCTAGCAGAAAGGTATTTCTCCTTGAAGTACCTCTTAAATCTTTCCCAACTGGCCCTTCTTTCATTGATCCCTTTCACTTGCAAGAGATTGTCCCACCAAATGGAAGCTCTGCCATTTAAGTTGTAAATGGCAATTCTGGCTTTTTCATTTCCTGAGTAGTCTTGAATTCTGAAGTATTTCTTCATTCCCAGAAGCCATGCTTCTGCCTCTTGGCCAGTCTTTCCTTCCCCATCAAATGTGGGAGGTCTTGCCTTCCTGAATTCTCCCTGTGGGATGCCCTTGAACTTCTTTCTTCCGTCCAATCCCTTAAGTGCATGTCTGGGACTTCCCCTAGAACATTTGGAGTCACACGACCTGCTGGAAGAAGATCTTGATGAAGATGCTTTATGTTTTCTGCTCACCGAACTCTTCCTCGGGCTTGGAGTCCTCCTCCTCGAACGACCTCTAGAATGACTCCCTGCATCTCTTCCTTCTTCACCCATATTTCTTGGGTTGGACCCAAGGTTTATCTTATGCTGCATATCAGTGAGGCTTTGCAAAATAGTAGCATTAAGTTGGTGTTGTTCTTTTTGAGCCTTCATCAATCTTTCATTGAAGCTCACCATGGTTTCAACCAAATTTTGAGGAGTCACCTGCTCCCTTCTCCCATTGGATTCAGTCTCCGCATTCCCTTCATGCACATTTTCTCCTAGAACGTCTTCTTCGTGTTCATAATGATCTTGAGCATCATTAATGGTCACCATCTTACCTCTGCTACAATTATAAACTTTATGAGCTGCAAACACTGTGCATTATTATAATATTTGTTAGACCTCATAAAAATGCATCTAGGAATATACAACAATCAATATTTAACATAATTAACTCATGGAATAATTCACATAGCTGTTACTTATTCAATTCTTTTGCCCATTCATGTAAATTCTGAAAATTGCCCATATTGTCATTAATTTGACAAAACAGTCACCGGCACTTTTCTGCCCTGATTATCTATGATGTATGATAACCCAATTCAAATTCCGGTCATACTCCACTATTCCTTGCTAGACAAGCTTTCCAATGCCTGTTCCCGTGCTCGATTCCGACATCGGGTGTGGAAACAGCGTGGTTTCAAAAATGACAACTCTTACCAATAATTCTGCACAATTTACACAGTTGTATTTTGGTCCCGAAGGCCAACTTCAGCCACCTGTGGAAGAAAATCTATGAGGAATCACAAAAACTTATCTATCGGGCGAAGTTAGTCCATATAACAAGGAACACTCAGCAATTTACGGATTCCAAATCCGATGCACCATTCATCTTCTGTGAATTTCTGGGTTTTATTACTTCTTACTTTTCACATTTTTCCAAAATTCCAAATTTTGGGCCAAAAATGGCTATCTCCCAAACGGTGCATTTCTGGGAAATCTTCGTTTAACGGAAATTGTCCGTCTTAATGAGAATATGAAATGTCTAGTTCAATAAAATTTCTGACTCCCACATCTAGGGTCACTTTACTACCCACAAGCTTTTCAAAATCCCGAGAAAGTGGCCCGGAACAGTGCTTTTTGGCCTTCTTGCTCACCCCGACTCCACATCCTTTGGATTTTGGTTCCAAGATTTGGAACTTAGCATTGTGCCTGCTTCATGGCCGTGCCTGATCAATTTCAGCTCAAACCGACCTTCTGTCAAGCTTCGGGACTCTGTTCTTAAAAAGTCACTATTCCCCTTTTTCTGTCAAATTGGAGTGTAATGGGCTCGGGGTCTTCACTGGTTCTTTCATGGCCTCCGAGCCCCACATAAATCATCCCATTCTGAGCCCCGGTGCTCCCCCTATCCAAAAATTGAGTTTTTGGCACTCTTTTTTTTTTTTTTTTCCGCGCCGCTGTCGCGGGCCAGTTCACTGAACACTCCCGAAATTGCGGGGCGGTTCGCTGTGGCCTTCCACAGTTGCGGCCGGTTGACTGAACCCTTCCGCAGTTACGGGCTGGTTGGCGGTAGGCTTCCGCAGTTGCGGGCTGGTTGACTGAATGCTCCCACAACTGCGGGGCGGTTCGGCGACGGCTTCCGCAATTGCGGAGCAGTTCGCCGAACGCTTCCGCAATTGCGAAGCAGTTCGCCGAACGCATCCGCAATGGCGGGGCGATTTGCCGAACGCTTCCGCAATTGCGGAGCCATTCGGCGAAGGCTTCCGCAGTTACGGAGCCATTCGACGAATGCTCCCGCAATTGCGGAGCCATTCGGCGAAGGCTTCCGCAATTTCGGAGCCGTTCGCGGAATGCTTCCGCCGTTGTGCGGAATGCTTCCCGGTTTCGGGTGATTTCTCGGAATGATTCGGCGAAGTCTTCCGCAGTTGCGGAACGATTCGCCGAAGTCTTCCGCAGTTGCGGAATGATTCGGCGAAGTCTTCCGCAGTTGCGGAACGATTCGCGGAATCCTTCCGAAATTTTAGAAGAGAATTCCTTCCGCAATTTCGGAAGAGAATTCTTTCCGAAAAATTCCGATACTTAGGAAAATTTTCACTTAAAAATTTTTTCCTCCGCTGTTTCGGAGCAGTTCGCTGAATTCTTCCGCAATTGCGGGAAGGTTCGCCGAACCCTTCCGCAATTGCGGGAAGGTTCACGGAACCTTTCCGTAGTTTCGGGACAACTTCCCGAAACAGACTTAAAACAGAAATAGACTTAAAAACCGAAAATTTTCAAAAACTCTTAATAAAATTTTGAAATTTTCCTTGTTACTGCTATCAGAATTGGCCCATAGAGGCCCAATGCTGCAACGCAGCTCTGATACCAAACTGTAACGCCCCCTTCCATCATCAAGTGCAAGGAAGGAAACGTTAACAACACACGGGCTTATGGCAGGCTTAGCCCCAATAATTTGACTCATAACACATGCAATTTAAAACTTATGGGTGCAGACTTAAACTCAATAACTACACAGCGGAATTAAACTTCACATATACACATAGTTTCATCACGCATTCAACAGATAAACAACAGTCATTAATTATCATATTGCATAAACATGATGCCTTTCGTTCCATTAATCATGAATGCATTGCAAAACACAGACTGTATATAAATTAAATCACAGAATACTCATCTTGAATTGTAACGGTCCAAACGACTGGCTATGGAAGGGAAACGTTCCTCCCAACCGTAGATCTCTATCCAACCTATATTCCTTCAGCTGAGAGATCACCCCCGAGCTGGGTTGTGTATCCACTAAGGAGGGCTAGCTGGGTTCACTCACAGCCATGGTTCCGGTCAAGCATCCAAGAAGATAGAGGAGGGTAATGCTAAGCCAGTGAGCTCAACCACAGAGCTACAGGCATCTCAAGTGAGCTCAACAGTTAGGCACCCACATTACCTACCACATCCAACACAAGGAAGATCCCCTTCTCTGTTACACAGTCCCTCAAGCAACTCTTCCCTCCAGTGTTCTTCAGGATGGGCATAGAAAGGTCCAGCTGCTGATCCTTGAGATCCTAGCCTTCACTGGGTTTATCAAGCACACCCAACCTCTGCATAGTCAATCCCAATTTGATTTCTCACCATTCTGCTCACCAAATACTCAAATCCGTCACTCGTTTTCTGAGCTGCAAAAACTGGGTTTTCCCATTGATTTCGGGGTAGCTAATGCTCCCAAATTCGACCCAAGTTTCATGCTAATGGATCCCTCATTAGATTTCCCTATCCCATGCCAAATCTGGACGTTTTTGGTCCTTCAAAATCTGGGTTCTCTCAAGGTCGCGTTTTTCTGGTTTCCTCACTGTTGACTCTCGTTTTTGGATAGGAATGATGCTAGGTAGTTTCACAATGGAATGGGGTGAGAATGAAGCGAGGTTGAGTGACTTCTTGCCCAAGTAATCAGAGCCCATGCCCACCCATACGAATTTTAGGGCTGCCCATGCTCCATTGAAGCCATGGGCTGAAATCTCAACCACCTTCTTACAGCAGGCATTAATGTCACCTAGGGAAGTCAATGGGTTCTCATAATGACAAATGGCAGCCTAGGGTTTAATCCCATAGCCCCCTCACCACTCCCTAGTGGATACACGTGGCCCCTTCTCATTCGTTGCCTCCATAGCCAGTTTTTGGGTATTTTATTTCAATGTTAAATATTTACATCAATTTACAATATCCCATGGCTTAATAGCACGTGGGTAACAAAATATCAAGCGTGTCTAATTTAAATAAAATCCGAGCATAAACTAGCAGGGCCTTGGCCTTGAGCTCCACGCTAGGGAAACATACATCGTGTGTTTACAATATTTACATTAGAGCCAATATTTCCTAAGGGTCAAAATTGGGGTATTACAACAACTCTTGTTAAAGCCTCAAGGTTGTGTCTTCAGCAGTTCATGGATATCTACTATCCATGAAATAAAGGAATACGAGTCTCCTTCATTAGCTCTCATGGATATGTTGTTGTCAAGCATAGCCCAATTTACAAAATATTGAAATGCTGCTGTCACAAATTACAAATTACAAATGATTTGAAAATATAATATTGGTATGCTGCTGCTGTCACAAACTACCAAAGATTTGAAAATATATATAATAAATTACTGGAGAAAATATCATGCATTGCATCTTCTCTCACGTTTCTGTACCAATTAATTGAATTATCACATGAAAATGAAAATGAATATGAATGTATAAAACTCAACAGAAATATAAATTGTGTTTTTGATCCCAACCTTATTAACATGGATTGTGGTTTTGATCCAAGGAAACTTGCTAATCTAACAATGTTTGTTTTTTAAATTGCCTACAAAAGATGAGCTCGGGCATCTCTATTTCACTGTATACGTTTTCTAAACTAATGTAGTTCAGCGCAGGGATGTTTATTTCACTGTATTCTAATGGTTATCTGTTCCAAGGGTGGAGTGAGCATGAAGGAGCAGGCAACGCCTTGGAAAAATATGTAAAAGCTGTATATGATAGCATATGATGGTAGAAAGGTGTTAAATGATGTCCCACATTGATGGGCACATTTGTAATAGGGAAAGAAGGAAGTATAGGTAAGCGAAGATGGTACAGTGAAGATCACGGAGCGGTGTGGTCGACACAAAGCGAACTATTCTTTCGCCTTTTACTAAAGAATACCGTGTGTTGGCCACTCACAGCGGCATACGCCAATTTTTGGAGCCTTCCATCTCTTACAAATGGAGGCCAACAATATTAACACTAAAATCGAACAGGAGGTCCGCGCTTCTAGCTTCTAACACTAATTCTCTGAATCCCTTGTAAATATGGAGCTTCTAATCGAACAGGAGGCCCGCGCTTCTAGCTTCTAACACTAATTCTCTGAATCCCTTGTGAATATGGAGCTTCTAGCTTCTAATACTGAATCTCTGAATCCCTTGTAAATATGGAGTTTCTAGCTTCTAACACTGAATCTCTTACAAATATGGAGGCAACACTAAAATAGAAGCATTTTTTTACTTCAGTTTCTTGGGCATAACAAGGTCTTCATACTGACTATCTTTCTTTTCTCTTACAAATATGGAGGCAGCACTAAAATAGAAGCATTTTTTTACTTCCGTTTCTTGGGCATAACAAGGTGGCCTCAAAACTAACAATATTCTCTTCATACTGACTATCTTTCTTTTGGAGTTGGATTGGATATGGCCTCAAAAGTAACAATATTCTCTTCTCCGATAAGATCTCTTCCAATTTCTCATTATAATCTCTAAAGGTGTTCTTTAAATATTCCACATTCCCTACGTGTGGAGAATGTCGAACAATGTTTTATCCATTTTAATTCCCATCTTACCCGTGATGATTTACCAATTTGAGACTTGGGGACTTGGGGCTGGAATTGATAATCGGGAGAAAGCAATCCTTGCCATGGGAAGCAAGGAATTCATAACAGGTCCAAGATGAGAGCACATTTATTTGATATGTCGGTGCCTACTTTTTTATTCAAGTGATTTCCTGCTGTGTGCTAAAGGAACTTGCTAATGTAAAATAATTCAGGTTTAAGCCTAGGATTGGAAGAAAATCATAGGAGAGTTAGAAGTCAAACTTTTAACGCATAATTACCACATGCAATTCGCATTCAAGACAGATCAGGAATACTTGCTGGATTGTCAACTTTGTCACATGTCAACCATGACTTTTAAGTAATTATAAGTTCAAGCATCGTATTAGTGGAATGCTGTACGATAAGAAGATATTAATTAGTAAACTATTTTTTAAGGCATGAATCCATTGCAATTCAGTTTCCTAGGTTTGTAATTACAGCATAATTTAGGTGGATTGATTTTAGTAAAAGGCAGGCCCAGGCCTTAAGATAGGTGGATTATATTGGAAAGCTAGATATCTTAAATCTCTTTTGCTGGGATGGATGTTGCTAAGCCATATTCTAACAGTTAAGGCACCACTACACTCCCTCTGCATGTTAAATGGTTTTCTTAGGAATGCAAGGTAGCTTGCTAATTTTTGGCATAAATCTCAACAAAGTTTTCGATTCTCTTTGTAGGTTCCATTTAGAAAAGAAAGAAGGTGTCAGTCTGCTTTCAACAGTGACTCCAACCTCTTTAACTAGGAGAAATTCCATCTTCCAATGGTAAAGTTTGTTGTTCAAAACAATATCAAATCGAAGATATTCAACAACATTGAACTTCTCTATTGCTAGGGTTGTGCCGATGTGTGAACCCTTCTTGGCTATGTTTGGAAAGGTGGCAAATTGAAGATATTCAACAACATTGAAGTTCTGTATTGCTAGGGCTTGTGTCGATGTGTGAACCCTTCTCGGCTATGTTTGGCAAGGTGGCAGCTCAGTGGATTTTAAGTCTCGTTGTAATCTGTTTCTCATTCACAAAATACAATTCTTCATAACATATGCATTTGAACTTTCACTACTACCCTACAGTAAATGTTACCATAGAAACAAATAACTCTCATTTAGCGGAGGACAGTGCCAGAAGGATTACCATTTCCTACAAGTTGTTAGATAGCTCAACCTTTGCTAAAAGAGAAAAAAAGAAAAAGAAAAAGAAAAAAGAGATATGATGGCAGATTCATATACTCGTGGACAGTCTAGAACATTGGTGTTCCGAAGAACCCATGCTCAAAAAGATGAGAAATTTCCACTAAACTCGGATAATCATATTCCAAAAGTACACAGATTTATAGTACAAAATTTGTCTCAAAATTAACTTCCGAGAATACCGCATCTTTATGAGGACATTCTAAAATCAACTATGTTCCTTGTTTGCTTCTAGTGTTCATACAATTTGTTACACCACATCACATGCTTTTCTTTCCATAAATCCATTGCAATTCAGTCCCCCTAGCTTTATAATTAGAGGTGTGATCTAGAGGATGCAAAACATACTCTTGGAAATCATTAAAGGTATAAGTTATCCAAAATAAAAAAGATTGTTTCCGGCGTGCGAAAATGTCCTTCTAATTTGTTTTAAGTGCAAGCCTTAAGAGACAAGCCCTACTAGTCTCGCACAGTAAGCCCCCCCCACGTGGACACTAGATTTAGTCTTCTTGGCCCAAGCAGCATGGAACAAGCCTTCAGAGACAAAGCCAGATATCATTTCCTAGAAGTTCGTTGCCTAAAAAGAGCCAGTATATCTTTTGAAATCAGCAACCCTTTGATACACAAGGGCTTTTGCAAATAATTTTGACATGGTTCCTTTCGCAGTGGTGAGGAATGACAGACAATTAATTTATTTCCATAGGTTGAGTCTTACATGAAATGTGTGTAACGAGTCATTAGAATAGAATTCTGTTAGATCACTGTTGTAGGGCAGGGAAACTTTTTGAGGCTCAGAGTTCTGTTGCAGGGTAGGGAAACATTTTTGAACCATGGAAGCTGTTAGAAGAGATAAAAATTACTTGTTGGCCTCCTAATGCTATGGTGTTCTGTGGCATGCGTAAATAATTTAAACCTTTGTTGAAGCCTTTAGCTAAAATGTTGACTTCCACAGTAGTTCCTATCTCATTTGCCTATTCAAATACGCATAGATAATCACATTTCAAGCCAAGAAAACAACTACTCGAGGAAATTCATTGTATGGCAGGAGAATTGGAATCAAGTCTAGAATTTCAAAAGAAGATGATGTCCTGAGCATCACATCTTAATAATGTCATACAACCAATGCCATTGCTCATGCATTTTTAGTAAAAATGCCATCTATAAGTCAGCAATATTGAAGCAACACTTTGAGCTATACATGAAAATGATTAGGAGAGATAGCATTCCATAGACTATTTTTGCCCCAATGGTCTTTGAATGTTATGGAGCATCCCCGTTGATTAATGGTCTTTGAATGTTATGGAGGAGACACTAGGGAAATCTATGGTCAATGTGTGAGCCAATACTCTTGACACGAGAAGCATACCCATATTCAATTAGACTTATCCACAATAGAGTCCAATACATTGCATCTCCTAGTAGCCTCTCAGCCATGTATCTTTTGCTAACGATTGGGAGAGATAGCATTCCATAGACTATTTTTGCCCTTTGAATTTCATGGAACATCCCCGTTGATCAATGGTCTTTGAATGTTATGAAGGAGAGACAAGGGCAATCTATGGTCAATGTGTGAGCCAATACTCTTGACACGAGAAGCATGCCCATATTCAATTAGACTCATCCACAGCAGAGTCCAATATTTTGCATCTCCTAGTGGGCTCGCAGCCATGTATCTTTTGCTAATAAAATCTACACTGAAATTGCCATCCAAAAAAGTTGCAAGAATAACAGGCTGTCTATAGTAAAAGAGGAATACAATATTCGGTACTGTTATTAATGAACTTGTAAATTATATGCCATTTCTTTTAAGTATATGATTGAATTCTTTGGACCTTCATTGTTTGCACTTCTGTTACTATCATTTGATTATGTAGGAGTATCGATTCCAATTCCCATCATTTAATCCTGCTATTAGTATCATTTGGTGTAGGAGTATCAATTCCAATTCCCGTGATTTGGTGTAGGAGTATCAATTCCAATTCTCTTACAAATGGTGGCCAACAATATTAACACTAAAATCGAACAGGAGGCCCGCGCTTCTAGCTTCTAACACTGAATCTCTGAATCTCTTGTAAATATGGAGCTTCTAGCTTCTAACACTGAATCTCTTAATTTTTGGAGCCTTCCATCTCTTACAAATGGAGGCCAACAATATTAACACTAAAATCGAACAGGAGGCCCGCGCTTCTAGCTTCTAACACTGAATCTCTGAATCTCTTGTAAATATGGAGCTTCTAGCTTCTAACACTGAATCTCTTACAAATATGGAGGCAGCACTAAAATCGAAGCATTTTTTTACTTCCGTTTCTTGGGCATAACAACGTCCTTCATACTGACTATCTTTCTTTTGGAGTTGGATTGGATATGGCCTCAAAAGTAACAATATTCTCTTCCTACTGACTATCTTTCTTTTGGAGTTGGATTGGATATGGCCTCAAAAGTAACAAAATTCTCCTCTCCGATAAGATCTCTTCCAATTTCTCATTATAATCTCGAAAGGTGTTCTTTAAATATTCCACATTCCCTACGTGTGGAGAATGTCGAACAATGTTTTATCCATTTTAATTCCCATCTTACCCGTGATGATTTACCAATTTGAGACTTGGGGACTTGGGGCTGGAATTGATAATCGGGAGAAAGCAATCCTTGCCATGGGAAGCAAGGAATTCATAACAGGTCCAAGATGAGAGCACATTTATTTGATATGTCGGTGCCTACTTTTTTATTCAAGTGATTTCCTGCTGTGTATGCTAAAGGAACTTGCTAATGTAAAATAATTCAGGTTTAAGCCTAGGATTGGAAGAAAATCATAGGAGAGTTAGAAGTCAAACTTTTAACGCATATTCAAGGCCGATCAGGAATACTTGCAGGATTGTCAACTTTGTCACATGTCAACCATGACTTTTAAGTAATTATAAGTTCAAGCATCGTATTAGTGGAATGCTGTACGATGAGAAGATATTAATTACTCAGCTATTTTTTAAGGCATGAATCCATTGCAATTCAGTTTCCTAGGTTTATAATTACAGCATAATTTAGGTGGATTGATTTTAGTAAAAGGCAGGCCCAGGCCTTAAGATAGGTGGATTATATTGGAAAGCTAGATATCTGAAATCTCTTTTGCTGGGATGGATGTTGCTAAGCCATATTTTAACAGTTAAGGCACCACTACACTCCCTTTGCATGTTAAATGGTTTTCTTAGGAATGCAAGGTAGCTTGCTAATTTTTGGCATAAACCTCAACAAAGTTTTCCGTTCTCTTTGTAGGTGCCATTTAGAAAAGAAAGAAGGTGCCAGTCTGCTTTCAACAGTGACTCCAGCCTCTTTAACTAGGAGAAATTCCATCTTCCAATGGTAAAGTTTGTTGTTCAAAACAATATCAAATTGAAGATATTCAAGAACATTGAAGTTCTCTATTGCTAGGGTTGTGCCGATGTGTGAACCCTTCTTGGCTATGTTTGGAAAGGTGGCAAATCGAAGATATTCAACAACATTGAAGTTCTCTATTGCTAGGGCTTGTGTCGATGTGTGAACCCTTCTTGGCTATGTTTGGCAAGGTGGCAGCTCAGTGGATTTTAAGTCTCGTTGTAATCTGTTTCTCATTCACGAAATACAATTCTTCATAACATATGCATTTGAACTTTCACTACTACCCTACAATAAATATTACCATAGAAACAAATAACTCTCATTTAGCGGAGGACAGTGCCAGAAGGCTTACCATTTCCTACAAGTTGTTAGATAGCTCGACCTTTGCTAAAAGAGAAAAAAAGAAAACGAAAAAGAAAAAAGAGATATAATGGCAGATTCATATGCTCGTGGAGAGTCTAGAACATTGGTGTTCCGAAGAACCCATGCTCAAGAAGATGAGAAATTTCCACTAAACTCGGATAATCATATTCCAAAAGTACACAGATTTATAGTACAAAATTTGTCTCAAAATTAACTTCCGAGAATACCGCATCTTTATGAGGACATTCTTAAATCAACCATGTTCCTTGTTTGCTTCTAGTGTTCATACAATTTGTTACACCACATCACATGCTTTTCTTTCCATAAATCCATTGCAATTCAGTCCCCCTGGCTTTATAATTAGAGGTGTGATCTGGAGGATGCAAAACATACTCTTGGAAATCTTTAAAGGTATAAGTTATCCAAAATAAAAAAGATTGTTTCCGGCGTGCGAAAATGTCCTTCTAATTTGTTTTAAGTGAAAGCCTTAAGAGACAAGCCCTACTAGTCTGGCACAGTAAGCCCCCCCCACGTGGACACTAGCTTTAGTCTTCTTGGCCCAAGCAGCATAGAACAAGCCTTCAGAGACAAAGCTAGATATCATTTCCTAGAAGTTCGTTGCCTACAAAGAGCCAGTAGATGTTTTGAAATCAACAACCGTTTGATACACAAGGGCTTTTGCAAATAATTTTGACATGGTTCCTTTCGCAGTGGTGAGGAATGACGGACAATTAATTTATTTCCATAGGTTGAGTCTGTACATGAAATGTGTGTAACGAGTCATTAGAATAGAATTCTGTTAGATCACTGTTGTAGGGCAGGGAAACTTTTTGAGGCTTAGAGTTCTGTTGCAGGGTAGGGAAACATTTTTGAACCATGGAAGCTGTTAGAAGAGATAAAAATTACTTGTTGGCCTCCTAATGCTATGGTGTTCTGTGGCATGCGTAAATAATTTATACCTTTGTAGGAGCCTTTAGCTAAAATGTTGACTTCCACAGTAGTTCTTATCTCATTTGCCTATTCAAATACGCATAGATAATCACATTTCAAGCCAAGAAAACAACTACTCGAGGAAATTCATTGTATGGCAGGAGAATTGGAATCAAGTCTAGAATTTCAAAAGAAGATGATGTCCTGAGCATCACATCTTAATAATGTCATACAACCTATGCCACTGCTCATGCATTTTTAGTAAAAAGGCCATCTATAAGTCAGCAATATTGAAGCAACACTTTGAGCTATACATGAAAATGATTAGGAGAGATAGCATTCCATAGACTATTTTTGCCCCAATGGTCTTTGAATGTTATGGAGCATCCCCGTTGATTAATGGTCTTTGAATGTTATGGAGGAGACAAGAGCAATCTATGGTCAATGTGTGAGCTAATACTCTTGACACGAGAAGCATACCCATATTCAATTAGACTTATCCACAATAGAGTCCAATATATTGCATCTCCTAGTAGCCTCGCAGCCATGTATCTTTTGCTAACGATTGGGAGAGATAGCATTCCATAGACTATTTTTGCCCTTTGAATGTCATGGAGCATCCCCGTTGATCAATGGTCTTTGAATGTTATGGAGGAGAGACAAGGGCAATCTACGGTCAATGTGTGAGCCAATACTCTTGACACGAGAAGCATACCCATATTCAATTAGACTCATCCACAGCAGAGTCCAATATTTTGCATCTCCTAGTGGGCTCGCAGCCATGTATCTTTTGCTAATAAAATCTACACTGAAATTGCCATCGAAATAAGTTGCAAGAATAACAGGCTGTCTATAGTAAAAGAGGAATACAATATTCGGTACTGTTATTAATGAACTTGTAAATTATATGCCATTTCTTTTAAGTATATGAATGAAACAACGTGCGGGAAGTCAAAACCCTTATAAATATCTCATACTTTATAAAGATGATTTAACTAAAGCGTCCATCTTGCCCATAACCAAAACAAGGAAATGATGCTCCAGAGAGGAAAATATTGTAGTCTTTTCTTCATAGGTTACGAAATACAAATTTGATATACGTGGTTAACTGCATATTAAATCTCATACAAAACTTAAAATTGATAATTTCAAATACAATCCCCTCACGTTGTAGTCTTTTCTTCGTATGGTTACGAAATATAAATTCTATACACAAGGTTAATTGCAAATTAAGTCTCGTACAAAAGTTAAAATTGATAATTTCAAATACAATCCTAGCATGATGTAGTCTTTCCTTCATATGGTTACGAAATACAAATTTGGTATACATGGTTAATTGCATATTAAATCTCATACAAAAATTAAAATTGACAATTTCAATACAACCCCCTCATGAAGCTACCTTAACACAAAAGCCACCTTTTTCAACCCTTCTATATATTCAAAGGAATGTCTTCTCCAACTATGAAAATACTCCATACGAAAAAATATGACAGACAAGCATATAGCAACACCAAAATTCCCAAAACATCCATAATCCAACCTAAAGCAGATTCACATACTCCAAGCAATCTCTGCAAATTGATTCGAACCCAAGATTCATATGCAATATTGAGGCTTAGGATGCATAAACCCCACGTAGGAATTTCGCCTATCCGAGCGTACAGAGTGGACAAGAGATGCAGAAGCAGTTTCTTCCTGCCCACCAAACAGTCAAGGTTCCTCTTGACTTTGACATGTTCTCCCTCCTGTTCATGCATGCACAATTCTTTTAAAGCTTTCTCAACAACCGGTTAAGAGTCCTTTTGGAAAAATATGTGATTGAATTCTCTGGACCTTCATTGTTTGCACTTCTGTTACTATCATTTGATTATATAGGAGTATCGATTCCAATTCCCATCATTTAATCCTGCTATTAGTATCATTTGGTGTAGGAGTATCAATTCCAATTCCCGTGATTTGGTGTAGGAGTATCAATTCCAATTCCCATGATTTATGATTAGGACTAGGACCTTGAGGTTCTGATCCTCCCAACTCAATACTTTGGTCTCCGATAATGTCCGCTTACTGGAACTTGGATTGAGCTTTGAATCTCCTCCTAAAGGGAAAGCAGAAAGAAACAACCCAGGCTTAGGGGAACCCGGATCCTCCATGGATCCTGATGGCACTCACTTCAATTCGCCCAATCAAATCAGTCTAAATCATTAGTCTTTGTAGAATATCAAGGAAGCATTGAATCACCTCAGAAGGAAACATCCTAAAAGAGTTGTCAGAAAAGATGTTTCAGTCCACCCGAGTAAGCAACCTCGATTATTGAATGATAACTCACTGAATTCCCATAAGATGAATCCACAACTATCTAAAAACATTGAAGGAGCTACATGCATTATTGCCTCAAGAGCGACAGCAAGTCTTATCTAATAATGGTTTTAATGATATTGCTTCTCGAGTTAGACGGGAAACAAGCTTGTTAGGGAAGCAAGAGTTGTCTGTGGAAAAAATTCAAGTTCCAACTTTGGTACAGTACCAACAGCCACACAACCAAGGTCTACAGCAAGTACTAGCTCAAGACATACTCAACAACATCAGCCTCCTCGAGAAGTTTCTGGAATGGGTCGATGTCCCCTGCAACATCTCAAACAAGAGGTGAAAATTTAGTTGAAGATACTTTTAACTGCGAGAAATGTCCAACCAAACTTTTGATGCCGAAGTATGTAGGTTGCAATATCTCAAACAACAATGTTGGCTACTCTCTTTGTGCCATGCTAGTAAATGTTTAGCTTCAGAAAGCCAATGTCAAACTCACCATTGTCAAACAGCGGAACAGTTGCGGGCACACATAACTCAATGCGATGAAAGAGATTGCCCTTATCCATGTTACAATGGATCTTGGGCATTTCTAAGTCATCAACAACATTGTCGCAAAATGGAATGCCCCATTTGCGGTCCAGTTCATCGACTACTTAGGAAACAATGAGCTACAGGGCATACTCAATCATCAAACCCTGTAGCAATAAATATTTCCAATGAGATCTTGCAAAGTCTTCCAATTGAAATAGTGAGGGGGTTAACTTAAATTTTTCCATCAAGACCTAGAACTTCCATCCATGACATGACAGAGATTGAACAACCTCCAGTAAAAGGAGCAACCGAACAACGAGTTGAAACTACATTGTCACGATGCCATCTGTGTCGAATTCAAGTGGGATGCAAGGTCTTACCCATTTGCAATCCCAAACTTACCTGTAAAGTGGAGAAGTTTCGAGTGTGATGAAGTGTCAAAGTCCATAAAACCATGTCCTATCTTGGTGGAGATAGAGCAGGTTGTGAATTTACAGCAAAGTTGTTGCCAAAAATTTGGTGTATTGTCACAAAGAAACTTACCTAGATCCACGCAATGAGCACGGGAAAACAAAAGGGAAACCAAATAAGGGTGATCTTGCAACATATCCGTCAAGAAAAGTCCCTATACAAGTCAAGTCAAGAAAAAAACTCTGCAAGTCATGGAAGAAATTAAAACCAATCTCTCGCCCCCTTCCCCCGAAAATTCTTGTCCACGAAAAGTTTTGAATCCAAATATAAAAGGACTGAACTTTTGACACCTGAGCAAATCATGAAGCGTAGTATAGTATTCCATGTCACCGGGTTGGTCAGGTGGGTACTATTTGATCAGGAGCACTGTTTGATGTCTTTCCCTTTAGACTGTGTGTATGCAAAATAATGGCCAAACATGGATATGAGTCGTAAGGGATCCCCAAAACCTGGAGATTAGCACTAGGAAAACAAAATCTCCTGTGAATCAATAGCCTCAGATTTCAAAACTTAAAAAGATAGTTTCCCACTCTGGAATTGAATTGCAGCATCTGGTTATCAAATCGCACAACAACTTCAAAGCACCAACAAAATTCCAATAGTCAAATTAACTCCCCATCTTTGAAGGCCAAACACTTCTGCCACCTTTCCCTTGTGTGGCCCCCAATTTCCGAAATGCATCAGCTTTGGTGTTTAAACTTCAAATTATTTTGTATTGAATAGATATATATATAACATGATTAATAGTAACAAAGCTGCAAGTCCCTCTCAAAAAGGCAATTGTCTCTGTGAAAACTATTACAAATGATGGTCATTTAATTAGACATGAGGGTTATGATTGAGTTTTAGTATGCAACAAATGTTAGTGAGTAATTAAATTTTGTTCGAACTTGTTAATAATGTTTTATAAATTGAAGTCTCATTAGATTTATTTCACTTCTTCCTTTCAAGTGGTTATCAATTTTGTGCGTGGATTTATGTAAGACAATCAATTCATAATGATCAATGAACTGATCAATCATCGTATTCTCCTTCTCTTCTTTTCTAAGTTCGTATTTGCCTTCTTTTCCTTCATAAGTTCTCTTTTTATGTGCTGTCTCATACAATCAACAAGGCGTCAGAGCTAGATCAATGGTGGTGATATTGTTGCCATGGATTATGTTTTTTGCCACTTTGTGGGGATATTGTTGCCATAGATTATGTTTTTAGCCATTGATTGTAATCATGGGTAGACCTTTGTCAGTCATCCTAAGGAGAATCAATCAATGGCCTTTATTGCAGCTAAACGCTGGAGGTTGAATACTAGTGTTGACTTGTTGAACCCATACACTAAGGATTGCTTCTGCGGTATCAATGATGATGTGCTTGAGTTATAAGTTTTAACTACGGAGAATTGCATTTCTTAATTTATTGCAGACACCAATGTTGCTCTTTTGTGTTAAATTATTGCAGTTGCTTGTATTCTTTATTATAGTTTTGGTGCTGGGAAATTGCGTTTTCATTTCATGAGCTATACAGATGAATCATATAATGTATGGATGTTTTATGCTACGCTATTGGGAATCGCTCTGCACCCCCACGAATCGATCCCAATTCGCGATCCGGAAGGAATCGATGAGGAATCGATTCCAGAATCGCGATTCCTCCCGGAATCGATTTTGTAATTCACGCTTCCTTGGAGAAAAAAATGCTCCCTGGAATTTTAGGAATCGATCCAGAATCGCTCCGGAATCTACGCTTCTGGATCGATTCCTGAGCGATCCCGGGCAAAAACATCGCTCCCGAAAACGCTTCCTGAGCGATTCCTTGATTTTTATTTTATTTTATTTTTTTTCTTCGGGATTGGCTAGGGTTAATTTGGGAAAATAAAGTCTATTGGACTCCATTTGGACTCATTCTATGCCCTCAGTGGTAACCAATTTGATGTGCCCCGCATGGTAAACCGTTTAAAACTTTTATGTGCCCTAGGTTGGTGAAGAGTAATTTCATAGATGATAAATGCATTTTCCGCCCCAAGATGAAGCTGCCAAATGCATTCTTTGGGAGTGTCAGTTTTCTTGTCAATGTTGGAAATTAGCATAGCAAAGGTTCTCTGAAATGATCCAGGGTACCATTCATTGGAGAGAAACTGTTCTTGGGGACTAACTCTTTCATCAGTCACCTTATCAAGGCTTGTGGCATTGTATCCATATTGTTGTTATGTTCTCTTTATGGAAATTGTGTTGTAAGTGTGTTTTTGAGGACTCTAGTGGCATTGTTCTTCCTTTCAAGGGCTGTGGATGGATGAGTTTTGTGCCCAACTCAAGGGTGAAGGGGTGTTGCTCATTAGAGATGAAAAAAGTGAATTGATAACTCCATATTCAGAATTTATTGTAGCTGTAACTGCAATAAGATAGCTGCTACAATGTCTGTATATTCTTATATTTTCTTGTACAGATTTTGTTCTCCTTGTACATAACTGTTTTATGAGTAAAATAAGAAGTATATTTGAAAAAAAAACACTTTTACAGGAGTTTCAAAAAGGCCTATCCCATTGTCTGTCAACCATGGCCTTGGGTTTACCTTCACATCATATATCAGACAATGACATTATAGAAATTGGACAAATAAATAAGGAAAATTTGGCAGTACACTGGTAAAGGGGCCTTTTCAGAAGCACCTTTGCAATATCAATAAAGTTCATATTCTATTCAGAAGGGATAAAAGTATAAAATAGAAAATCGTCTGCATGTTAATTTTAATCAAATTCTAATTAATACAGTTTGGTTATATGAGAAAAATGGTATTGACATATGAGGGTCAAATACATGCAGCATTGTCTTAAAGTTGATGCCATCGGCCACACATTTGTACTTCCCTTACAAAAATTCAACTTTTGTTACAAAAATTCAATCATAGAGTTTGTTTGACAAAGTAAATCTTAACAATAACTTAATATCTTTGCAAGTTTGATATTGGATTTAAAGACATCACTTGCAAATGGTCATTGCCATAGCTATGTCATTCCAGAAAATCTTCTGAGATGTCCTAGATGATTGATGTTGTATCAATGTGTACTAAATGGTTATATGAATATCTATGTTTTGATGTTTTCTATAGCTAATTTGGCATAATACATGTTTTTTTTAATTTATATGCATCAAAATATATTAAAATATATATTATATTAAAAACGCTCCCGAAACAGAAGCTTTTGAAAATTTCGCTTTTCGCTCCCACTCCCGCTCCTCGCTCCCCGCTTCGCTCCCGCTCCCAACAGCGTAGGTTTTATGGCTTTTCCACATAGACACTGTAGCCGATGAAAGGATGCTGACAAAATGTTGAGGTGATTTGTTTTTTTGTGTGTGCTAACAAAAATTATTATGTATTTGGAACAAGTTTTTTACATATGTTGGATACTTGTGTGGTTTTACAATTGTTGTGAAAGTTGAATTTCTGTTGTTGTTCATTGCAAAATGTCAAGATTTGGAAATATTTCAAGAAAAACTCTTCCAAGTGGAGATTTTCCTACTCCTACTGTCAGACATAGTATTTCTCCTTATTTGAGGTCATTCCTTACCTTTGTTATTGAATTTGCCACTTCTGAGTACTTAGTTGTTTCTTTCATGTAAAGTTAAAATGACACATTAAAGAGACCACTGCTGGAAGATGATGTTGTTGTTATCTTAAAGAAATTGATAATTATGATAATAGCACATTGTTGCTAAAAAGTCATCATTTTGGTTCGTTTTCTGCAGACTTTTGTGGCCAGCTACCAATTATACAAGCTTGTTATTGCTTCTGTCTAGTGGCTGCTATTGATGCTTACTGTTATGTCAAGGAAGATGGTTGTTTCTTCATGTTCCAAGCATTCTTAAAACTTAATCATCAAAAAACCAAAGAGGAAGAAATTGAAAGCGTTGTATATGTTCATTTCTTTTGGTTGATTGGAGAAAAACATTGTTGTTTGTATGGTATGCTGGATGAATGTGGGTGACCACTAGTTGATTGTAGTGTTGGAAAACAACTCGCATGATTAGAGAGTTGAAACTCGAAAGGAAAGTGTTGTTTAGTTTGTTGGTCGCCTATTGAAACCTTTGGTAGACTAGGTAAAATAGTTTTTTGAATGTTCTCTTGGTGTTAGACAACCCACAAAAACTATGTTTTGTGTTGGGACCAGATTTGGTGGATCGGGTGAAATAGTTTGTTGAATGTTCCCTTGTTATTAGACAACCAACAAAAACTATGTTTTGTTGTTAGGACTAGATTCTGTGACCTTAATTTTTTCCAAATAGTTGAAACCAGGCCACAAGGTGGAGGGGTTTACAAAGATTGATGTCAACATAGGAAAGAGCAGTTAGTTATGCCAGACTTTACCCAAGGAGTAATGTTTTTTCACTACCATAAATTAAATGGAAAGAATTATGTTGTTTGGGCACAAAGGATGAGGACCATTTTTGCATACCATGAATTAAGGAGCATTGCTATTAGATAATACTAGACACCTGTTTCAATAGGATGAATGAAAAGAGAATAAACAAGCAACCCACCTTTTTAGAAAGAAACTGAGAGGATTTGATGACTGCCACACTGTCAATTGCAGACGGTGTCATTTCCCCATGTCTAGGATGTTGAGAATTCCCTTCAAGGTTGGGAAATGTTTTGGGTTTTATGTGAAACTCCCAATAATACCAAAATTTTGTATTTGAAAAATAAATTGTCTGGCTCGAGGATGTGAAAAGGTCCAATAACTGATCAACTGCCAAATCAACAGGATGTTAGAGATCAGTAAATTTCTGTGAGACAGATAATTGAAGAGGGATTTAAAATTAATTATTTTAAATTGCTTTCCTTGTTCTTTAAAAAAATTTGCAACTAATTTTAGAATTACAGTAACAACAAAGACATTGTCCTGTGAAGACGTTGAAGAGCTCTTGCTGCAAAATGAACAGCACAATAAAAGTGTAATACTGACCTTTGAGGTGAACAGTAATACTTTCCCATATACTCAAAGCCAAGCCATAAGAGTGAAAAATTTAAAATATATGCACTATTGTAAGGTCAAAGACAATTTTTTAAATATATATTATCGATAATACATATGCAATTTCAACCAACTCTCTATTGTACAAAGTTTTGTGATATATATGGAATTATTTCTTCTCAAATAGTATATGAATACTGCAAAGCATTCTATTCAACAATTCCAAAACCTGAGAAGGAATTTTCATACCGTGCAATGTGTACAATCACTCAAAGTAACTCAACCCCAAATACGATCATAAGATTTATAGATGGACAACCGAACACCCGTAAGAATTTTACGCAATATATTCAAATCTTCTCAAAAAAATTATTCTCAAAGTCTCTAAAGCTTCAAAGCGTTCCAAGGGTTCAAACTTGAGAAGGCCCTGCAACAAGCCTAAAGAAACACCTCCATGGTTTATAAATATGTATCTCTTTAATACATGTGCATTTTTCAACCAACTCTCTAATGTACTATGTTTTCTGATATAACGTCTCATTTTGTTTCAAATGCCGCATCACCAATACACATTATACTACTTGACCATTGCCAAAATATCCATATTATAATACATGACCAGCTAGACATGTTCCATAAACAGAGAATGAATTTCCATGATGTGGTTTGTACAATCATTTACAGTGCCTTTAGGCTCCAAATACAAATCAAAACTCACAAATAGTCACATGCATACTCACGAATTTTATGCCCGGCGGACAAATATTCTCAAATCTTCATTGAAAAAAGGATATTCCAAAGCCTCTGAAGCTTCCAGGCATTCTGATGGTTCAAACTTGAGAAGGACCTGCAGCAAGTCTATAAATAGACCCACCGAGTGGTCTGCATGTTGCATTATCAAATCCTGCAAACATGATAGTAACACCTTAGACTCAAGTACGTGCAACAAATCACAAATCATCATGAGAATATTTCAAGATGATGTTCCATGTGCATCTAGGCAGCCATACACTAAGCATACCCTAAGTTTCAGTAACTTCCTCACTGCTCTGATGCCCTATCTAGAGGATGCTCCTCCATGATAATCCAATCGTGTTCCATGTCTAAAATATTAAATATTTCAGATATCTTCTATTGTTGACACAATGACATTAAAAATTATGGGTTAGCATAGGTGTATAGAATTTTATAGCATGTCTAATAATATGGTTGAGGTGATAGTTACTTGGAAAACATAAAAATACGCACTCTGAGTTCTTAATCATATGATGTGGCAAAGGCCCTAAGACCCTTTCCATCATAGAAAGATGTTCCAAGTTTTCATGCGTTTAAAAAAAATTCTCACTCTGAAAATTTAAAATGCGGGTATCATAAATATTATTCCTGCATGTATCTAGATAACATTTAAACATAAGAAAAACTAGTCTAAAATGTTTACCAAGCAGAGCTCCACAAGTGTGCACCCTACATTCCAAATATCACAAGGGTAGTTACATCCAAGACCTATCAAGAAATATAAATTGTAAATACAAAGGGGCTTAGATTCAACATGATGGAATTGACATTGGTCTAAACCATAGAACGACCTTTCAAATTGTTGGCTAAACCATAGAAGAATCTTTCTAACCTCACCCAAAATAAATCTAGGAGCCCGATAATGTTGCGTAGAGACCACTGAGGTGTGATCTTGATCTTGAAATGTGGTGCTTCCAAAATTGATGAACTTTATAGCACTTGACTTTGGAAACCTTTAAAGTCATATGGAAATCCCTTCACGCACTTTTGAACAACAATCATGTTATCAGAGTTCATTCCTTGACATAAATGCATGTTGTAATGCCGATCTTAATGATTGTGAACATTAGAAGGCATACAAATACAAACAAAGATTATGTTATTTGATACACTAGTTTTTCGTTGGATCTAGTATGTACTATAATATGAACCAATATTATCAAATGATTAGCACTCATCGGCATGGATATGTTATGCCAACCATGAAAAATTCTATCATATTCAGTAACAACACACCAACATTCTACCTTCCAATCTAGAATCTTCACATGGTGCGAAGAAACAAAAAATATATTTTCAGGGTTTAGATCTGTGTGATGGATTTTCAACTAATGCATATGCCCCATAGATCAATGGAAATATTAGGAGATAAAAATCCCATATATATGTTATTAGCCCTTACAAAGGCCCAATCTAGCCTCATAAATTGTCAGCTAAGATATAAGTGCGGGTATCGTCTACACACATACTACATATTCCAAACGTTTTCTTCATACCTCCCCTACAAGATCAACGGGAAATGGTTTGTAATTGTTTTTTCTGTAGGAAATCATATATAAGCTTGGGCCCAACTTCTCAAATACTTGTTTCTAAATCCGTCCACAAACTTAAATACACATATACCTAATGCAGACTACTCTTGGGTGCTTGTAAAGAAAAAAACAATGAAGGTATACATTTCTACAAAATACTGACTACGCAAGTGTGATTCCGATAGCAAAACCATTCATGCATTTTCTCACACAACTATATTGGGAAAGGGCCGTACATCTCAAGCAACTATTTGCAAGTTGATTTGAATAAAGAAATCATCCTAGCACGTGACCCAAACTGCCCATTTATTAAATTATGCATGTAACCCAAATTGCCCATTTATTAAATTATGCATGTAACCCAAACTGCCCATTTATTAAATTATGCATGTAAAAATAACACAGCAAATTAAAGCATAAGAAGAAGATAATCTTTCATACTGCGTGCCATTTCTATCTTATTTTACAACTTGATGAAGCACATCGACTTCTATCCTTGCAGCCTCTTGGTACTTTTTTAACCCACAAAAAAAATTGGTGGCCACAAGATCCTTTGATTTTTGGTCCCAACATTCAAAAACTTCACCAAATAAAATAAAATTCATCCAAAACATGTTCAAGAATCCATAGAAATATCTACATGTTCAAGAATAAAAAAAGGCTCTCAATGTTCAAAATTCAAAACATGTCTCTACATGTTGCCTCTTAAGACTCTAGTGTGCCAACAAGCAATCACCTATTAAAAGGTGGGATGTCTTGTCACACATTATGGGTGTGACCAGCCGACCTAAATAAACAAGCATGAAAACCCTTTGTATGAGGGTACCCACCCATGAGGCGATAACATGTCACTTATTTGGAGACTTGAACCCTTGGGAGGGAAATAACAAAAACCCTCCTTCACTGATAGAGGAAACCCCTGCGTCATGTTCAATAAAAAGAAAAATCCAACAAATATGGACTCCTAGATGCTTACCTTCGTCCATTTTATTGAGTATTTTATCTGCAAAATGAAAACAAAAAATATTTTCACCAGATCGATATAATAGATCAAGTAAAATGATAATTTATAAATTGCATTTTAATATCAACAGTAAAACCCTTGTTTAGACCTAATACATCCAAAAGGGTAAACCCCCTCAAAATCAAATTGAATAACAATATAGTGAGATATATGTTCTTACATTAAGGTGTCAAATTCTCTCCAAGTTCAAACATGTAATGGCCATCCTCGTCATCATTGTGTCGTGTGGTGAGCTAGTGCGGGATCCCTCTTCATTGGATCCAATATTTGAAGAGTTAGACCGACTATACCCTCGGGAGGATATGGAGGGTTCTTCCCCTGCTAAGAAAGGGGTGTCCTCCCCTTTTCCATTTCTATTTATGATACCAAATTCCTTCCCAATAAATACTACTGTTGGCTATACCTACACACGACTGTTTATATTTCCCCTAAAATTTGCAAAACCACCTAACCATATTTAAGGAGATCTCGAATATGAAGAGAGTAAAAACTATGTGCTTTAAACTCTAACAAGTAGTTCCAAATATCACGTCTCTATCATAGATGAATGCTAAAATCGTGTTTTTAAACCCTAACTCTTACACAATATGTACCCTCTTCTTTTTTGAATTCTAATTTTGAATCCCCTTTTGAATGGCATTGGTTAATTATTTAAGCTACTTATAAACTCAACATCATTTCCTTAGAATTAAATAAATCCAAAGGCTATCGATAAGTTTCTCACACATCCTCTCCTTAGAATTTGTTAGAGACATAAACATTTATCTCGGATATCCCCTTACAAATCTCGTCACATTGCATTTATATTATTTAAATATAGTTTGATACCCAATGCAATGCTTAAAGAAGTTTTCTTCAATTTAACTTCAAATCCGACAAACAGTGCTATGAATTTATATTCCATTTCATGAAGCAAAACTCATTCCTTTGTTCCGGCAATGCTCATCCTCTTCTTATCTAGTCATTCTGGCAAAACAAGCATTTGATTTAGCATCCACTACTGGTCATCAATTTAGTTCCAATAATTGAAAATTTTCTCACTAATTTAGCTAAAACCTAAGTTAAACTTTTACCTTGTAGCAATATCGATTTTTTTGTGTACAATACCCATAACCCAATTTTATAAGACTTTCGCTATAGCTTTAGATTTTATCACTAAAGGCAAGAAATGATAAATCTAACATTTGATATACATTGAGATCTATCCCTTGTCAAAAATTATTTGATGTCACCAAACTGCACCCAGCTTAAACCACTTGTTTTAATCTCTTTATATTGTAGTTACTCTTTTAGAAACCACTACATATGACTTTCATTGCATTCTTATTCATGTATTTATCAATCAACTGAAGAGTCAAGTCTTCTTTTAATTCCCCATATTGATCTATAACAGAATAGATAGTTGCTACCCATCCCTCATGTTAACAATAATGCAAGCAAATTTTGTTTTGAAAGGCTTATTTGAAGACTTTAGACATCCTAATGCCCGGTACCAATAAAGAATGGTGGAAAACCTCCAAGTGTCCCCAATTCCCACAATCTACGACCTCATTACAACACCCTAAATAGGTATGAAGATTTTGTATTTTATGTTGTTCAGGTACTAAACGAACAACTCTTCTTTAGCAACACAAACAAGTGCCCCCAACTCCAGGTAGTTGATAAAGTGGTGTAATGAGATAATTTGTTTTATTTTGATTTTGATTTGTTTTTTATAATTGGGACAATTAGTCTTGTCCATGTAGGAATTTATGTTCCATCACTATTATCCTTCACCAATTAGAAATTAAAAATATTATATTTTCATAACTGTTGAAAATAATTTTTATTTTTAAAATGATCTACTTAATATTTTAATTTTCAATATATTTAAAAACTTTTAAGAATCTATATAAACAATATCTAGATTAATAAGAATTCAACACTATTTGAATTCTTAACTAAATGTATACAGTAATAAAGAATATATATACCGAAGTATCTACGAGCATAATAAATGACTCTTTTTCATAAAACTCAAAATGTAATATCTTTATGTATGGAGTTAAATCTTATCTAATTTTAGTAATGATGAAGAACAAAGTTACGATGGAAAACATTTATTGAAAATAGTATAATTATCTGGCACTACTATTTTAATCATGAGACTGCTATTTTAATCGTGAGATGTACATCAAGAATTTATTAATTGACTGTTATGCTCATAATGTAGATGGTATGTGTATAAAAAAATATTAATGTTAAATTCTTAATAAAGAATAAAGAATATATATTCAAAAGAAGCATCTATAGGTTAGATGTTGCGTGTCCTGCACCTAGATGTGTTTACGCCTGCTTTTTCATCTGCTATTTGAGGGGCCATTTAGAATGACGACAATATCACAAAATGGTTACACAAATTCCTTGCAAGATATGGTAGTCGGATCCCACATAGCAGACAACGGAAACTCTCGCCATGAATTCCATGGGAATTGTAGCTTCCCCCCGTTATTTTGTGCCACCAGAGGAGGAGTCCGAGGACCATAGAACCGCCAATGAAACGGCCACGCGCACTGCCCAGGGAACTGGCTTGTAGATTTCCAAACCCATGTGTATGGAGTGAGTTATCAATGCTTCTGCTCCTTCCCCATCGATCAACTTCTAGTTCACTGCTGGTGCGATAAGAGGCTGGCATTGGCATGGAATCCGAAGAATTGATGCAGAACCCTTCCACGGTAACATCCTCGGATGTAAGCACCAAGTACACACCATTCCGACCATTATTTTCTGGTGGAGGCAGAGCTTTCGACTTGACAACAGCTTCAACTGGGACTGATTTTCCAAAAGAATAGACGTGGTCCACCTTCTTCTTTCTGAGCACTAAATCATTGGAGGGGGAATCCTTGTCAGAGGAAACACCCTCGTACTTTTCGATGGTCTTCCACCAGGTGGATGCAGAGGGTTGATTTGGCGTATTTTCCCCGAGAGATTGCACAATATCCCCCATAATGGAGAGTTGAACGAGGGTGAATTTACCATACCAAATCAAATGGATAGGGATTACCCCATTGTTAGATAGCAAAGGACCATCGTGGTAGGTCAAAACAACAGATGGCTCTTCCACTAGAGAAACAAGTTTCCTCGACTTCCCAACAACAACAATAGGTGCACATAATATCGCCTTACACAACTCCATGTGAGTGAGCATAACAATAAGCCAAAGGCATGAAAAAGAACAACCAATAACCATTTTAAGGTAAGAATTGGAATCTACTAGAGAGCCAACATACGCGAACTCTTGTATAACAATGAGGAAACAAGCTACAACAACGTCAAAAAAAGGAGTGCAGAAACTCATTAAATAAAGAAACCAAGCAAGACAAATAGAGAACAAACGAAGGAGAAGAGGAATGAGATATAAGTAGGGAAAGCAAGGACGCATTTAGGAGAGGGGCATCGTGTTTCCATGCATATATTACTAATTAATACTTGGCGTGTGGAGTAAAAGTAGTTTTAGGAAAATTCCAGGTGCATTCCTACCCAACCCACTGGGAAAAGTAGTGTATAAATGTTGCTTCCTCACAAATTCGTGGCTCCCTTCCCTCATAGAGAAGGAAACAAGCATTTTATTATTGAGACAATTCAACCCTATGGATGCGAGAGCCATCAACTATTATGGATAATTGTCACTCGTCGTCACGCCTATTGCCCTCTTTAATCTGGTTAACTCAAATATAAATATATATGATGCATGATGCCTATCCAACACGGATCAACGTCGAGCAAGGCACTTAGGGTTTCCATGCGTTGTACTTTGCATTGTGTTCCATTTCTCCATTCTGAATTGTTAAGTAGATTGTTATAAAACATGTACACTCTATGTTGTATAATAACATTTGTAAATTGAGATATGAAAGTGTTTTCCGGACAATCTACCTGAGTGGACTTAAAGACCAGATCTCCCTAGTATAACTAGATCTAGAACAAATAGGTACAAAATAGAATCAACTTCTCTATATCAATAGAATCATAAAGCAATAAACAAATATCTTACCTGAGATTTACGATACCTTTGCTCCTTGCTTGATCCAATGCTCCAGAGCCTTCAGATCTGCAGGTACAAAACCCTGTTGAACAAGTAGACACAAACAAGCAGTAAAAGCATATATTTCATATGATTGATCTAAGCTAATAGTTAAGGAAGTAAGCTCTATATGTTAATAACACGATAACATATATGGGAAGATATTATAATAACTGTAATGAAAAAAGAGTACAATAGAGAAGAACGTTACAACCTATGCCTTAACATCGCAACCTTCCTTCCAACAAGGCAAACCAGAGCCTCCAAGGATGAAGTAGGACTCCCAAGGATGTGCAAGGATCACCTAAGCCAATTCCACCAGGATGAGAGTGCTATAGACCTTCCTCCCTTTGGAATGGGGAGGAGCTTCATATTTATAAGACCAAGTGGATAGAGTAGGTTGAGAAATGATGGGAGAGGAGGAAGGGATCTTGCCATTAGGTTAGGGAACCGAATGCTAGCTCACCTAGAAGTTAGGGATGACCCTCCACCTCACCTAGCTTCGAGAAGTCGCTCGATGGTTCCATTCATCCAATTTAACCAACCCCGGCGCATGCTGTATGAGGACAGCTTGCGCCAAGCAGGGGCGAGCGCAGGTTGCATGAAGGCAACCTGAGCCACTAGCGCAGGCTGCTAGATGGAATTCTGTCACGATCCTAGTCAGGTGCATCTTGCTGGAAGACAAGCCACACCGACCTAACTAGAGAATGTGGATAAAGGATTAACATCTTGCTCTAGATGAATTCCAGTCAGGGAAACTTCAGGGATTAGGGCACTGAGTTAACATAGGACTCATGATGACGAGATTTAGGTGTAACAGAATTACCCCCAAAGCATGAAGCTGGAAAAACGAAACAGGTGATATGCTTTGCAAGATAGGTGGTAAGTACTTGTTGGTTCGAAGGTGCTGCTGCAGTACAACTGACTCTGAGATCCCTGTCTCACATGACTCACAACCTGGATGCCGACCAATACAATGCATATTCATGGTAGTAAAGACCGGATGAACACAATCATGGCTACTAGACACAATCGTAGATCCATGATGAGATGATAACACAACCACGACCAATACAAAGTGGATCCATGTGATATGACCCAAACAATCTCCATCGCAACCTGGGTGGAAATAGGAAACAACCCAGGGTCTTCAAGCTGAACCCGCAATGATACGAATCTATCCATGTGATTACAATGTCTTGGAGTCGAACATGGTAGAAACCACTTGATTACTGGTCATTCATGTATAACGATAACTAGCGCGAGGGAAATCGCCATTGATGTCAATGATTCCCAAGGTATCATAGTACATACCATCGAGTGTGAATCAATGAGTTGAGGTCGAACACTCGACGGTATCTTTCAATCAAGAGCAAATAATGTAAACTCATGTTGAAAGCGAGGTAACCTGTCATTGAGGCATGCAGGCCCAAGGTACTTGATTGGTTTCTGGATTCTATCCTCGGATGATGTGTTGAAGTCGACGAGGATGAATGCGTCAAAGGAGGGCCATGATGAATCCCCCATTATCGACATGAAACACGATCACAGATGTTTGGAGTGAATCAGACGGTAGAGTGATGTGTAAGACTGACTCAGGGTAAACCAACATGAAAGAAGGTACATTGACTGTAGATGATGAATAACGAACATCTCTTGAACATGGGCATGGCATGACGTGGCAGTATTGAAACGATGAGAATGATACGAACCCCTAATGCAACTGATGATGGAAGCATTCTTCGGATGACCCAAAGGAGTGACGACACTCATGGAATTAGCATGACTCGGAGACAAACGGATTACCCAAGTATTGAATGCATATGCAACTAAGTGCCATGTTCAAGAGAGACTATGTACAACCATAACTAAAATGAACACAATCTCATCCCTATTCCCCATCATGATTGATGAGTACCTCTTTTGTTTTTTAACGAGCTTGAGGAGGGTAACAGATGCTCAGTATAGCTCATCCCATGGATGAGTCCAATCCCAAATATTTTACGAACCTAGGATAGGAGGGGTTCATCCCATGATGGGGCCTTCTGATCCTGTACTGCCATAAAATCCCAGGCTTAGGGGAACCCGGATCCTCCATGGATCCTGATGGCACTCACTTCAATTCGCCCAATCAAATCAGTCTAAATTATTAGTCTTTGTAGAATATCAAGGAAGCATTGAATCACCTCAGAAGGAAACATCCTAAAAGAGTTGTCAGAAAAGATGTTTCAGTCCACCCGAGTAAGCAACCTCGATTATTGAATGATAACTCACTGAATTCCCATAAGATGAATCCACAACTATCTAAAAACATTGAAGGAGCTACATGCATTATTGCCTCAAGAGCGATAGCAAGTCTTATCTAATAATGGTTTTAATGATATTGCTTCTTGAGTTAGACGGGAAGCAAGAGTTGTCTGTGGAAAAAATTCAAGTTCCAACTTTGGTACAGTACCAACAACCACACAACCAAGGTCTACAACAAGTACTAGCTCAAGACATACTCAACAACATCAGCCTCCTTGAGAAGTTTTTGGAATGGGTTGATGTCCCTTGCAACATCTCAAACAAGAGGTGAAAAATTAGTTGAATATACTTTTAACTGCGAGAAAGGTCCAACCAAAATTTTGATTCCGAAGTATGTAGGTTGCAATATCTCAAACAACAATGTTGGCTACTCTCTTTGTGCCATGCTAGTAAATGTTTAGCTTCAGAAAGCCAATGTCAAACTCACCATTGTCAAACAGCGGAACAGTTGCAGGAACACATAACTCAATGCGATGAAAGAGATTGCCCTTATCCATGTTACAATGGATCTTGGACTTTTCTAAGTCATCACCAACATTGTCGCGAAATGGAATGCCCCATTTGTGGTCCAGTTCATCGACTATTTAGGAAACAATGAGCTACAGGGCATACTCAATCATCAAACCCTGTAGCAATAAATATTTCCAATGAGCTACAGGGCATACTCAATCAGCAAACCCTGTAGCAATAAATATTTCCAATGAGCTACAGGGCATATTTTAATACCTTTTGCGTGGAAAAAATGGAGCTATTGGCTTGTAAGGTCCATTTTATGAGTAGGTCCCACTTTGGTATTTGGTGTATAGAATCTTTTAGAGCTCATTTGAGGCCTTGAATGGCCATTTTTGGGGTCAGCACTTTTGAAGCTTGGCTCACAACCTTGCGATGTTTTTCTACACATTGAGAGTTTTCCACTAGTTTTCCTCAAAATCTGAACCAATATCATCTTCACTATTTCTATCTACCCACGTGTCTATGGATGGAAATTTGTACATCTCTTCAACTTGGTGTGAGATGTCCATATTCTCCCAAGGTGTGCTCCAAAAGGCACTAAGAAATCTAGTATCTCTACCTAAGATGATGCTCCCTAGTATCCCAAAGTGTACCTGGAGCTCTTCAAAAACCATGATTGATGCATCTTGTCCCTTGATGGTATTTTTACCAGGCATGGGAATGCATGAGAAGGCATTACAACTATTCATATAGACCTTGTCTCATCTTGAAGGTGGTGTTCTAGGTGCCTTCTCCTTTTACTCATCCCAATTTGAGATCCAACTTGGTGAAATACTTGGCATGCGAAAACTGATCTAGCAAGCCATCAATCCCAGGTAGAGGGTAAGGAATCTCATGCGAGATCTTATTCAAATCTCCATAGTCAATACACATTCTCCAAGACCCATCTTTCATGGGTAATGTGATTATAGGCGACCTACAAGGTGAGGCTCTTGGTCAAATTTCTCGCTGCTACAACTATTTATTCACTTCATCCACTTCCAATATGGTTTGTTTATATAGCCCTATGTCGGAAATGGGGAGTTCCCTATGTCGGAAATGGGGATTTAGGCAAAAGAGGTATCTCATTCTCAACTTCTTGCTTAGGTGGTAACCATTTAGGCTCTTGAAACAATTTTTTATACGCCTGCAAGAGCTCCTCTAACCGATGTTTCTTCTCTTTAATAGACCACTCTAGAGATGCCTTTACATTTACCAATCCATCTCCTTTATGATTATGCCTGAAGAAGAGTAACAAAAACTTTCTACTTGAACTTATCAATTTATTGGCTTATAAAACACTTGTCAAAGAGATCTTGGATTCACCTTTGCATGCATTGATGATGAAAGACATTATCTCCACATGTAGATGTAGGGGATTCCAAACAGTACACCACACACATCTAATGGTGCTACATCTACCACCAATTCATCAATATACTTTGCACTTGCATTAAATTTGATCTTACACCACGTATTGATCCTAAGCTCCGCATCCTTGTTTACCCATCCCGAGATTAGTTACTAGATAATTTTCTATGAGTTTGGCCTACAAATTGGAATTAAAAAGCATCCACCTCTGTCTTCTTGACTTGGATCTTGATATCGAGAAGCTTAGTCATCTCCTTCTCTTCCTTGGAATGGAGGATAGTTACGATGAGTGTCCTTCTACATTGTAGTGCATACAATCTTTTCATCTATATCTGAGCTACTCTCAACCTAGTTGCCTTGATCCACAACTAGCATGTTCTTCTTCTTTCCCTCTTTCTTCTAGTTCTCTGAATTCAACTGTAGATTTAGCTTCCAACACCCATCTTCAGCATATCCAATGAGACTACAATGGTTAAAGGGGTTGTTTGGATCCTTGCACCGATGTGCAATGGATGTTGTCCTCTTATCTTTACATTTTGACTCCTCCTTGAAAGTGTCTTGGTGACCTTTCTGTCTGGAACCATATGGTTGTCCTTTATTCTTGACCATATTCTCTAGATTCTATTCTTGGACAACTTCATTTAAAGAGCATCACTTAGCTCCTTAAATGACCACGGAGACCACCCAGATACTCGGTGAGTACGTCAGATTTCTTGGGACATATGCCCAAAACAATGGCTTGTTTTTTATGAACTCAATGCCGTACTCTTGTACACTCTACTCTTTCTTCTATTGGAAGTAACGCGAACGGATGCATTCATCCTCTTCATACCTAATAGGGTAAGACTGAGACTTAATGAGGATTTTGAACAGCTCCCACTTAGTTACTAGGGGATCATGCTCCAACCTAAGCAACCTTATGCGAGGCTTTCCTACCAATTTTGGGCATGGCCCTCTAATGTTAGTTGGGAAATGATATACTATGCTAATTTTCTATGTTATGAACATTGGAATAAACACTTACAATTGTTGCATTCATTGATTCATCTTAACATCATCAATCTCACATCGATAGGGTTTGATTTCCACTTTTGCCTCTACTTCAAATAAGGATTGGGAAGAATTGATGTTGGAACTTCATGCATTTGGGAAATTGTCATTGAAGAATGAATGATCATTGTCACTGCTATGGTCGTCCAACAAAGATCAATGTTCAGTGGGCCTTCCCAAGTCTCGTCGATACATGGGCATTGCTGTATAATAAATATTTAATTGTCCTTTGGAATGCTCATGCTTGATAGGATTTTAGAGCTTCTATTTTCTCAAATTTTGTTCCAACCATATTATTTTATTGCTTTTGTGTAGGTGCATAGAGTTGAACGAAAAATAGAGAGATTAAAAGTGATTATAATTTGATGAATTTATCCCACATGCAAAAGAGGATGGAAAAGGCGAAGAGGGAGAGCAGAAAAGGGGAAGGAGGAGGATAGGAAGAAATACTTACCTGGGCAGGGTCAATCGGTGATCAGGAAGGCCGATGGCCTAGAGAGGCCATCTCCATTGCACTTGGGAGGGGGTTCTTCCTAGCATCTCCCCCTGAGGAGAGTGCACGTCATAATTTGTGGCAGCGGGGGCTCGCGTTCGCGCGGCCTCCAACCAACACACACACGAACATAAAGAGACGTAATGATAGTAAATCCTAATCAGATCGTTCCATCGTAAAAAAAACGTAATGATAGTAAATAAGTCCTAATCAGATCGTTCCATCGGTGGTAGGCGAGATTTCCTCTGTCTGGAAATGATTATTTCTACGCTCTAACAATAATCTTTCCCACTGGCAAGCGAGTCCAAACCTTGTATTTCTCTCTTTACTTTTGTTTTTGTCATTGTGTCAGTTGACAGTGCAAGTAGCAAGCAGGAGTGGAGTGATGTATTTAACAAAGTAATCAGTTACGGTTCCAATCAGTATGCAAAACTAATGATGAATATGATGGATAGCAACTTCAAGGCAGTTATTTCATTTATGAGCATTGGTGTTTCAATTTGACCGATTCCAACACTTGTAAATTACATTTTGCTGCAACTCTTGGTTTTTGTTTTTGTTTTTCAGCTGAAAAATCACCCTCTTGCTATTCCGAAGGAATCAAGGAAAGTTAACACACACGGAAACCGTCAGCCGGTCATCCAAGCCAGAAGATGTCTCAACAGAATTGAACCCGGGTGGATGGAATGAAATCCATCTATCCTCACCAAGAGATCACCGTATCCTTGACTCCGCAACTCTTGTTATATCTTCACAACAGTTCAGTTCAGTTCATGTTGTGAATCTACTATCCAATATGGATCTCCTTCATTAGATCTCGTGGATATGTTGTTGTCAAGCATGCTCGTGCATAGTAAATACAATTAAATAGTCACAGCTAGTTACTGTCGGAAATTTAACAAATTAAACAGTTACAGTTCCAAATTTAACATGATGATGGATGGATGGACCATTTTGTTTTTGTTAGTGTTATAGTTGACAGTGGTTGGGTTTGCGAAGGAAGTAGCAAGCAGGAGTTACAGCTCCAATCGGGATGTAAAACTAATGAATACGATGATGATGGATATACACTTATTTCATTTATGAACATTGGTGTTTCAATTTACACTTATTTTACATGTAAACTACATTTTGTTGCAACTCTTGTGATATCTTCACAACAATTGAGTTCAGTTATGGATATACTATTCAATATGGATCTCCTTCATTAGCTCATGGATATGTTGTTGTCAAGCAAAATCGTGCATAGTAAATACAATTAAATAGTCACGGCTAGTTACAGTCAGGTATTTAACAAATTAAACAGTTACAGTTCCAATCAGCATGTTTAACATGATGATGGATGTTATTACAATTAATGGATCATTGTTGTTTCCATTTGACTGATTCTAACATTTATTTTACATTTTGCCACAACTCTACTCTTGTTATAGCCTCAAGGTTGTATCTTCAGCAGTTCATGGATATGTTGGATATGTTGTTGTCAAGCATTTATAAAGGAATATGATAAAGGAATATGAGTCTCCTTCATTAGCTCTCATGGATATGTTGTTGTCAAGAATAGCCCAATTTACAAAAGATTGATATGCTACTGTCACAAATTACAAATGATTTGAAAATATAACATTGATATGCTGCTGCTGTCACAAACTACCAAAGATTTGAAAATATCTCTAATAAATTGCTGGAGAAAAGATCATCCATTGCATCTTCTGTCTTTTCTGTACCAACTAAGTGAATTGTCACATGAAAATGAATATAACATAAATATAAATTGTGTTTTTTATCCCAACCTTGTTAACATGGACATGGATTGTGGTTTTGATCTAACAATGTTTGTTTTTTACATTGCTTACAGAAGATGAGCTCAGGCATCTCTATTTCACCGTATACATTTTCTAAACTAATATAGTTCTGCGCAGGGATCTCTATTTCACTGTATTCTAATGGTTATCCGTTGTATTATAGGGTGGAGTGAGCATGAAGGAGTAAGCAACGCCTTGGAAAAATATGTAAAACCTGTTACTATGAAAGGGATAGGATAGGATGATGGTATACAGATGTTAGGGATAGGATAGGATGATGGTATACAGATGTTAAATGCTGTCCCACATTGATGGGCGCATTTGTAAAAGAGAAAGAAGGAAGTATAGGTAAGCAAAGATGGTACAGTGATGATTACGGAGCCGTGTGGTCGACACAAAGCGAACTATTCTTTCACCTTTTACGAAAGAATACCGTGTGTTGGCCACTCACAGCGGCATACGCCAATTTTTGGAGCCTTCCATCTCTTACAAATGGAGGCCAACAATATTAAAACTAAAATCGAGCGGCATAAGCCAATTTTTGGATCCTTCCATCTCTTACAAATGGACAATATTAAGACTGAACAATATTAACTCTCTTACAAATGGACAATATTAACACTAGAATCGACCAGGCTTAAGTCCCGCGCTTATAGCTTTTAACACTGAACAATACTAACACTAGAAACGAACAGGCTGAACAAGCTTAAGGCCCTCGCTTCCAACTCCTGCTAACATTGAGATGGAACAGGCTTAAGGCCCGTGCTTTTAGCTTCTAACATGAGGCCAACAATACTAACATTAAATTTGAACAAGCTTAAGGCCCACGCTTCGAGCTTCTAACACTTAGATCGAACAGGAAAACTAAGACCGTAATCTGATTAAAGCTTTTCGATCCAAGCTCAAACTTGCAAACGAAGAGCCTTAGCCTCATTTCATTCAAAATGGTCAAAGCCTAGAGCATTTTATCCTCATCTCATTCAAAATTGTCAAAGCCCAGAGCATTTTTTAAACTCTTGAGTTGAGACTCAAAATGGTCAAAAATCCCAGAGCAGTTTTAAATTCTTCTTGAGTTGAGAAGGGGAGGTCGCAGCCCAGATCATTTTTAAATTCTTCTTGAGTTGAGAAGGGGAGGTCATATAGCCCAGAGCATTTTTAAATTCTTCTTTGCATTTTTAAATTCTTCTTGAGTTGAGAAGGGGAGGTCATATATCCCAAAGCATTTTTAAATTCTTCCTGAGTTGAGAAGGGGAGGTCATATAGCCCAAAGCATTTTTAAATTCTTCCTGAGTTGAGAAGGGGAGGTCATAGGAGGTGACTATTTCAATTTAGTGTGTGAATTTTGGTGTTGGACTTTATGGTTTTCTTAGGAATGCAAGGTAGTTGTTTGGTGTGTGAATTTTGGTATTGGACTTTATGGTTTTCTTAGGAATGCAAGGTAGCTGTTAGGAATTCTTGAGTTGAGAAGGGGAGGTCATAGGATTTATTGAAAATGGTAACTTTCAATTTTCCTGTGTGAATTTTGGTAGTGGACTTATACCCATGATTGCACATGTAGACAACAGTGTCATTCGCTTTTGAAAATATTTAAGGGTGAAGGTGTAGATGTGTTAGAGACTACTTTAAGTGCTCATTTTGAATTTACTCTCTTTTGTCCTTTCGTTTGGCTGGCTTGTGCCGTCCACAACTAAGTTGTTTCACATAGCTTGTGCCTCCAATGGCTGGACAAAATCAAAATGCCTAAAATTTCCACGACTCAAACTCATATTGAAATAAGTACATTAAGAGTACCATACTAGAAAACAAGATTTAGATATGAGTTTGCATCTAGTTGGTTTTCATGCATGTACTTGTTATCGATTATTAGACTTGCGCAAACGTGTGTATTCATGGCTCTTGTTTGTCTTCCAGTGCAACAAAATTTGATTCAAACTATTGACCTTTTTGTTTGAGAAGCATGTTTTTGACTTCCCTTTCTTGGGCATAGAAAGGTCCTTCATACTGACTATCTTTTAATTGGAGTTGGATTTGTACAGACTATATTTCAATTGGAGTTGGATTTGGATTGGATATGGCCCCGTAAGTATCAATATCCTCATCTCTTAATGTTGGATAAGATCTCTTCCAATTTCTCATTATAATCTCTACAAGCATTCTTTAAATAATTCTACATTCCCTACTCGTGGAGAACGGAGAATGTCGAACATTGTTTTATCCATCTTTAATTCCCATCTTACCCATGACGATTTACCAATTTGATATTTGGGGCTGGAATTGATAATCGGGAGAAAGCAATCCTGGCCCTAGAAAGCAAGGATTTCATAACATGACCCAGATGAGAGCACATTTATTTGATATGTTGGTGCCTACTTTTTACCAAAGTGATTTCCTGCTAAAGAAAGTTGCTAATCTAAAATAATTCAGCAGGTTTAAGCCTAGCATTTGAATAAAATCATAGGAGAGTTAGAAGGAAAACTGTTAAGGCATAAATACCATATGCAATTCGCATTCAAGCCAGCTCGGGAATACTTGCAGGGTTGTCAATTCGCTGACTTTTAAGTAATTATAAGTTCAAGCATCGTATTAGCGGAATGCTATACGATGAGAAGATATTAATTATTCAACTATTTTCTAAGGCATAAATCCATTGCAATTCAGTTTACCCAGGTTTATAATTACAGCATCATAATTTAGGTAGATTGATTTTAAGGCATAAATCCAAGGTTTATAATTACAACAACATAATTTAGGTAGATTGATTTTAAGGCATAAATCCAAGGTTTATAATTACAGCAGCATAATTTAGGTAGATTGATTTTACTAAAAGGTAGGCCTCAGGGTGGAGGGGTTTACAAAGGCTGATTTCAATTAGGGAAAGAGTTGTTAGTTATGCCAAACCTTACCCAAGGAGTAATGCATTTTTACTACCATAAATCAAATGGAAAGAACTATATTGTTTGGGAAGAAAGGATGAAGATCGTTCTTACCACAAATTAAGGAGTATTGCTATTAGATCAGACTAGACACCTGTTTCAATACGATGAATGAAAAGAGAATAAACAAGCAACCCACCTTTTTAGAAAGAAACATAGAAGCTTTGATGACTGCCACACTGTCAATTGCAAACGGTGTCATTTACCCATGTCGAGGATGTTGAGAATGGTCTTCAAGGTTGGGAAATGTCTTAGGTTTTATGTGAAACTCCAATAATACCAAAATTTTGTATTTGAAAAATAATTTGTATAGCTCGAGAATGTCAAAAGGTCCAATAACTGATCAGGTGACAAATCGAGGATCTCAGAAGGTCCAATAACTGATCAAGTGACAAATCAACAGGATGTTAGAGATTAGTAAATTTATGTGGGACAGAGGATTTAAGAGGGAGTTGACATTAATTATTTTATATAGTTTGCTTTGTTCTTTTAAAAATTTTACAACTACTTTGAGAAATACAGTAACAACATAGTCCTTGTCCTTTAAAGAGCTTGAAGAGCTCTTGCTGCAAAATGATCAGCGCACTAATAGTGTAGAATAAAAATGTAATACCAGCCTTTGAGGTGAACAATAGTACATTGATACTTTCTCAAATACTGAAAGCCAAGCCATAAGAGTGAAAAATATAAATATATGCACTATTTTAAGGTCAAATACAAAATTTTAAATATATATGATTGATAATACATGTGCAATTTCAACCAACTCTCTAATTTCAAAGTTTTGTGATATAAGGAATTATTTCTTCTCAAATACTTCAAAGTATTCTGGTCAACAATTCCAAAAGCTGATAAGGAATTTGCATAATGTGCAATGTGTACAATCATTCACGATAACTCAACCCCAAATACAATCATAAGATTCATAGATGGACAACCGAACAGCAGTCAAGTGCATACCCATGAATTTTATGCAGTATATTCAAATCTTCTCTAAAACATGATTCTCAAAGCCTTCAAAGCATCAAAGCGTTCTGAGGGTTCAAACCTGAGAAGGCCCTTCAACAAGCCTCAAAAAACACCTCCATTGTTCAGAAATATATATCTCTTTTATACATGTGCATTTTCAACCAACTCTCTATTGTACTGTGTTTTCTTATATAAGTTCTCATTTTGTTTCAAACATCGCATGACCATTACACATTATACTACTTGACCATTACCAAAAGCTCCATATTATAATACAAGACCAGTTAGACAAGTGCCATAAGAAGATAAGGGATTTCCATGATGTGGTGTGTACAATCATTTACAGTTCCTTTAGGCTCCAAATACAATCCAAAACTCACAGATAATCACATGCATACTCAGTAATTGTATGCCCTACAGACAAATCTTCTCAAATATTCTCTAAAAAAGGATGTCTCATAGCCTCTGAAGCTTCCAAGCATTCTGATGGTTCAAACTTGAGAAGGCCGTGCAACAAGTCTACTGAGTGGTCTGCATGTTTGGATTATCAAATCCTGCAAACATGATAGTAACACGTTAGACTCAAGTACGTGAAACAAATCACAAATCATCACAAGAAGATTTCAAGATGATGTTCCATGTGCATCTAGTTAGTTAACAATAAGAATACCCTAAGTTTCAGTGACTTCCTCACTGCTCCGATGCTATGCCTAGAGGATGCTCCTCCATGCCAATCCAATCGTGTTCCATGTCTAAAATATTTCAGATATATCCTACTGATACATAAAAAATTACCAATCGTGTTCCATGTCTAAAATATTCCAGATATATCCTACTGATACATTAAAAATTACGGTTTAGCATAGGTATATTGAATTTTATAGCATGTCTAATAATCTGATTGAGGTGGTAGTTCCTTGGGAAAAATAAAAATACTCACTCTGCTTTCTTAATCAGATGATGTGGCAAGGCCCTAAGACCCCTTCCATCATAGCAAGATGTTCCAAGATTTCATGGGTTTGAAAAGAGGTCTCACCCTGAAACTTTAAAAAGTAGGTAGCATAAATATCATTCTTGCAGGTATCTAGATAACATTAAAACACGGGCAAAACTAGTCAAAAAAGTTCACCGAGTAGAGCTCCACAAGTATGCACCCTGCACTCCAAATATCACAAGGGTAGTTACATCCAAGACCTATCAAGAAACATAAATTGTAAATACAAAGGGCCTTAGATTCAACATGATGGAATTGACATTGGCCTAAACCACATAACAAACTTTCAAATTGCTAGCTAAACCATATAACAATCTTTCTAAGCTCACCCAAAATAACTCTTGGAGCTCGATAATGTTGCATAGAGACCACTGAGGAGTGATCTTGATCTTCAAATGGTGTGCTTCCAAAATCGATTAACTTTATAGCACTTGACATTGGCAACATTTAAAGTCATATGGAAACCCCTTCACACACATTTGAACAACAATCAGTCAAAGTTACAAATATCGTGTTCTTGAATATATCGCCAAGGGTCCAAAAATTAATTATTGACGAAAATGTCGTTAAACATCGGAAAACTTAAAAAATACAAAAATATTAAACAATGAAAAAAATCATGATGTATTCGAAAAAATTGGCAAAAATCGCGATAAAACAGTGAAAAAATCGCAAAAAAAATTAGGGAAAATATTGGGCGATATATTATCGATATATCGCCAGTGGTTAGCATCGCGACGTCGATATATCGACCATGTTTATAACAGAGAAATCATGTTATTAGAGATCATTCCTTGACATAAATGCATGTTGAAATGTTGATCTTAATGATTGTGAACACTAGAAGGCATACAAATACAAACACAGATTATGTTATTTGATACAATAGTTTTTTGTTGGACTTTGTATCTAATGTAATATGAAGCAATATTATCGACTGATTAGTGCTCATCGGTATTGATATGTTATGCCAATCATGAAAAATTCAATCATATTCAGTAATAACACACCAACTATCTACCTTGCAATCTGGAACCTTCACATGGTTTGAAGAAACATAAAATATATTTTCAGGCTTTAGATCTATGCTATAGAGTTTCATCTCATGCATATATTCCATAGATCAATGGAAATATTAGAAGAAGAAAATCCCATATACATGTTATTGTCCCTTATAAAGGCCCAATCTAGCCTCATATTTTTTATCAGCTAAGGTATAAGTGCGGGTATCGTCTACACACATGCTATAGATTCCAAAAGTTGCCTTCCAACCTCCCCTACAAGATCGATGTGAAATGGTTTGTAATTTTTTTTTCATTGGAAATCATATAAGCTTGGGCCCGACTTCTCAAAGACTTGTTTCTAAATCCATCCACAAACTTAAATACACATATACCTAATGTAGACTACTCTTAGGTGCTTGTAAAGAAAATGAAAAAAGAACAAAGATATACAATTCTACAAAATACTGACTATTCAAGTGTGATTCCGGGGGTAAAACCATTCGTGCATTTTTGCACACAACTATATTGGGAAAGGGTCGTCACCTATCAAGAGGTGGGATGTCTCGGCACACATTATGGGTGTGACCACCCGACCTAAATAAGCAGGCATGGAAACCCTTTGTATGAGGGTTCTCACCCATGAGGTGATAACATGTCACTTCTTTGGAGACTTGAAACCTTAGGAGGGAAATAACAAAACCCCTCCTTCACCTATAGAGGAAACTCCCGGGACATGTTCCATAATAAGATAAATCCAACAAATCTGGACTACTAGATGCTTACCTTTGCCCATTTTACTGAGTATTTTATCTGCAAAACGAAAACAGAAAATATTTTCACCAAATCAGTATAATAGATCAAGTAAAAGGGTGATTTATAAGTTGCATTTTAATATCAACAGTAAAACCCTCGATTAGATCTAAGACATCCAAAAAGGAAAAAATCCTCAAAATCAAAATGAATAACAATACAGTGAGATATATGTTCTTACATTAAGGTGTCAAATTCTATCCAACTTCAAACATGTAATGGCCATCCCTGTCATCCTTGTGTCAGGGTGGTGAGATAGTGAGGGAGCCCTCTTCTTTGGATATTATATTTAAAGAGTTAGACCGACTATAGCCTCGAGAGGATATGGAGTGTTCTGCCCCTGCTAACAAAGGGGCGTCCTCCCCTTTTTCGTTTTTATTTCTGATACCAAATTACTTCCTAGTAAATATCAATGTTGGCTAGCCCTACACACAACTGTTTATATTTCCCCTAAAATTTGCAAAACCACCTGACCATATTTCATGAAATCTTGAATACCAAGATAGTAAAAACTCGGTCCTTTAAACTTGATCCGGATTTATGTGGGAACGAAACAAAAGATAGCATATACATAATCATATACAGAGATATATTGCAAATAACACAGTGATACAGTAAACACATATTCTATTAAATAGCGGAAATAGAACAAACTGTAAAAATACAATAGCTAGAATGGTGGTAGCTATCTCTGAGAAGAGATGTGGCCGCTCTGCTCATTCATGCCAAGATGAGTACAAAGAGAGGCCAAAAGGGCCTATTTATCATAAGCATGAGGGAAAGAATCCAAAACATCCAAAAACCTAAACCTAGAAGATGAACCGTCATAAAGTTTGCGGCCCCAAGGTGGTTAGTTGAACAGTCAGTTTCCCGGGGTCATAACTTTTGCATACGATCTCCGTTTGGGGCGCTCGGTAGCCCGTTGGAAAGATCTATCCGAGCACTCCACTAGGGAACACTTAAGAAAAAAGCTCTATCGGACCAAGATTTCCCAAAAGACGTCGTTTAGGGCCTCAAAACGGCCCCGGAAGTTTGGGACTCGAAAAACTGTAGAAAAATTACTAGAAAATTGGCAAAATGGGAAACTATTTTGAGCCAGTGGAATAGGTGGGTGGCCACCGATATCCATCTGGATCAAAACTCTAACAAGCAGTTCCAAATATCATGTCTTTATCATAAATGAATGTAGAAATATTCTTGTTTAAACCCTAACTATTACATGATATGTACCCTCTTCTTTTTTGAATTCTACTTCTAAATCCCCTTTTGAATGGCATTTATTAATTATTTAAGCTAGTTATAACCTCAACATCCTTTCCTCAAAATTAAATTAATACAAAGGCTATTGATATGTTCCTCAAGCATCCTTTCCTTATAATGCATTAGAAACATACACATTTATCTGAGATATCCCCTGCCAAATCTTGTCATATTGCATTTATATCATTTAAATATAGTTTGGTATCCAATGTAATGCTTACAGAAGTTTGCTTCAATTTAACTTCAACTCCGAAAAACAATACTATGAATTTCTATTCCATTTCATGAAGCAAAACTCATTCCTATGTTCCAGCAATGCTCATCCTCTTGTTATCTAGTCATTTATGGAAAACCAATCATTCAATTTAGCATCCACTACCAGAGATCTAGGTTCGATTAGCAGCCCAAATAATCTACTTACAATTATTACTGAAAACACACTAGATCACAAGCAAAATCATGCAGCGGAATAAAAGACATGAAATCAGTCACACCATTTGACACATTAAGATTTACCCTGGGAACCCCAATCCATGGGGAAAGCCAACAACAAATTTGTCCAATATTGCAGATTTGTTGAAACAACACTTACAACTCCAAGCTTTTAGATATGACACCCCGAATTTGGGTCAATGCAATTTCAACCAGTCTCAAACCTCCTGGACTTGGACTCTTGACCCACCCATGATGCAACTGTGCCCAAACCCTTAGCAATGCAGACAAACCCTGGCTTGAGTGGCTCCCTCACTCCAAAGTCCCTAAGAGAATGCCCCCCTTAGGTTTGATCACTAACTATGAATGGTGTCACACGCACTAACAATCAACTTGATGTCTCATCCTCCAACTTAGGTTGACTTTTATTTCATTAGGTATGCAAATACCATGGTCCAATACCATGGACCCCTTTACATAAAGTAATAACAAAAGCACATTCACTATAAAGTGAAACTCCTAAGTCCGAGAGTCTCCTGGACAACTCCTACATGCCAGACACTTGGCCTATGCAGAAGTACATGTTCGATGCTACAAAAATCAACACCTCTAACATCCTTTCCTTAGAATGTGTTAGAGACGTACATATTTATCTAGTATATCCCTTGCTAAATCTTGCCATATTGAATTTATATTATTTAATTATAGTTTGATATACAATGTAATGCTTCAATTTTACGTCAACTACGGAAAATAGTACTATGAATCTCTATTCTGTTTCATGAAACAAAACTCATCCCTTTGTTCTGACAATGCTCATCCTCTTGTTATCTAGTCATTTCTAGCAAAACAAGCATTCAATTTAGCATCCACTACCAGTCATCACTTCAGTTCCAATAATTGAAACTTTTCTCACTAATTTAGCTAAAACCTAAGTTAAAATTTTACCTTATAGCAATATACCATGACCCAATTTGATCAGACTTTCACTATAGCTTTAGATTTTATCCCTAAAGGCAAAAAATGATAAATCTAACATTTAACATACATTGATAGATCTCCCTCGTCAAAAAATATTTGATTTCACCAAACTGCACCCAACTTAAACCACGTGTTTTAATTTCTGTATATTTCAATTACCGTTTTTAGCAGCCACTGCATATGACCTTCGTTGCAGTTTTATTCATGTATATATCAATCAACTGAAGATTCAAATTTTATTTTATTTCCCCATATTGATATCTAACAGAGTAGATAGTCGCTACCCATCCCTCATGTTTAAAAGAATGCAAGCAGCTTCTGTTTTGAAAGGTTTATTTGAAGACTTTAGACATCATATTCCTCGATACCAATAAAGAATTATGGAAAAGCTTCAAGTGTCCCTAACTCCCACCATCTTCTGTTTTGAAAGGTTTACTTGTAGACTTTAGACATCATATTCCTCGATACCAATAAAGAATTATGGAAAAGAGTCAAGTGTCCCTAACTCCCACCATCTGTGATCCCATTACAACACCCTAAAAAGGTATAAATATTTGGTGTTCTATGTTGGTGAAGTAATAAACAAACAACTCTTTTTTAGCAACACAAACAAGTGTCCCCAACTCCAGGTAGTTGATAACGTGGCATAATGGGTTAATTTGTTTTATTTTGATTTTAATTTTTGTTTTATAATTCTGACAATTAGTCTTGTTCATGTAGGGATATATGTTCGATCATTATTATCCTTCACCAATTAGAAATTCAAAATATTAGATTTTCATAACTTTTGAAAATATTTTTTTATTTTTAAAATAATCTATTTAATATTTTAATTTTTAATATATTTAAAAACTTTTTAAAACTATATAAACAATATCTAGATTAACAAGGTAAATAGAAGCAGAGCTTCAAGTCCCCTGCCTTAAGTGCAACATCAAAGTTTTATAGAAGAAACAATACAACATTCGAGCTCAATAGTACTTGCTGAAAAAGCATTCCATTGCAATAATATTATTCAACGTAAACAAAAGTCACAGTTACCAATATCATAATGCAGTATCAAATATAAGAGCAATCAAGGGTTCGTCCTTAAAAGCATTGATATGATCGACAACACACATGGATGTCGAGGGAGACCAACATGCATTTTATGGGGAAAAAAAGAACACTTGTTCTTTGCAGGTTATGCATTTGGAAGTTGTTCGTTATCTGATACATTTGAAGGTATTATTCACCCTACCTCCTTTCTCACCTGGATCGCAAGCTCTGCATTTTCTATTGTTTTCCTATGTCGAGAATACATGTTGTTGGATCAGCCATCGAAATGGGATAGTCTTATAGATCAAAGAGAGAGTAAGGGAAGATCATTGAATGGATCGGATTAAATAATAGGATTTAGACATACACACATATGGATATCTCTAATGTTGCGCACGTAGAGATATGTGGTAGCTGGTAGGACTCCACAAGATAAACAACATCTGGTCCAGTTATGCTTGTTCATTTTCCAGTTGCAGTCATAACGCAAACCATAAAAAATTGGATCTCTTGTTCCACGCTAAAAATAGCGAAGTTGTCATGGCCGAGAATAATTAATATTTCTGCAGCACACAAATTTTGTAAGTTCGATTCAAAGGCCATGCCTCTATTAACTAAAAAAACTCAAAGATTAAAATGGGGCACTTACTTTTGGACCATTTTATGTTTTAACTACTTCCTCGGTCCTCCGGACTCTTTACGGAATAATAAATTTGTTATCATGCCCGATAATAAAAAATGCAAAGATAAAGGGTGAGAAGGTATTAGACAATCTGGAGGTTAGGACCACATAGTTATGCGAAAGGAAGACAAGGCTAGCCATTACAGTATGCGTCCAAGCTTTCAATTACTTCCACGTCTCCATAGGAAAGGCCACCAGCACCACGGCTTGGCACTCTCGTGGCTGGTTAAGGTGCAACACTTCAATCTAAATAACTTTAGGTTATATGTTTATTCGCCGTATCATTCCTATCTTTCGTATTGAAAATTTTGTTCAATTTTATTTACTAAATCGGAGCAGAATGTTAAGTGTGAAGCCTTCAACTGCACCGCCCAAGTCCATCAAATTAACTGCACCGCCCAAGTCCATCAAATTAATTGCACCGCCCCTACCATACCATTGTCTAAATTTATTGTTGTTTGGTGGCAGCTGGTTGGTTTCATTAATGATTTTGTTGAATTTCTGTTCTATATATACTCATTGTAAAATGTGTGATCATAACGCCAAGTTGAGAACAGAGGAAATGGCGAGTTGAGCGAGATAGTGCTTCACTGTTGTAATTAACATTTTTATAGTGGAAATTGAGTGCAGGTGCGCTCCGTGGATGTAGGCTTTTGCTGAACCACGAAAACAATCTTGTGTCTCTTATTTTTCTCTGTTTTTGCTTGTGTGTTGTGTATCCCCTGAGTTGTTCTTAAATCCCAACAACTGGTATCAGAGCCGAGGTTTCAAGGCTCAGGGATTTCGGACTGATTCCATCCAGCTTGATTCAGAGCAATGGGGTCCGAGAAGGATACATACAAGATAGAGAAATTCAACGGTACGAATTTCAGTTTTTGGAGGATGCAGATGGAGGACTACCTGTACCAGAAGGACTTGTATTTGCCGATAGTAGAAAAGCCGAAGGACATATCCGATGAAGAATGGGTGGTCGAACGTAAACCAAAAGATATGACCGACGCGCAGTGGATGGTTTTGGACCGGAAAGCGCTCGGAGCAATTCGACTTAGTTTGTCGAAATCTGTGGCCTTCAACATCAAGGGTCAAGAGACAGCTGCAGATCTCATGAAGGCCCTATCGAATTTATATGAGCAACCCTCTGCGGCAAGGAAGGTCCATCTGATAAAGAAGCTTGTAAATCTGAAGATGTCAGAAAATCAGAGCTTCAAGGAGCACCTGAATGTGTTCAACGAGGTAACAGATGGGTTAAATTCGGTCTCTATAATATTTGATGATGAAGTGTTGGCAGGCATAATTCTTGGCCAGATGCCAGAAAGTTGGAGCACGACGTGTCAACCGATCGCGAACTCATTCGGAAAAGAAAGGTTAGCCTTCCAACAGGTCGTAGACATGATTATGACCCAGGAAATCAGGATGCGTGAAGAGGGATCAAGGGCATCATCTTCAGCACTGAATATGGAAGGTAGAGAAAGCAGAAACAGGAATCGGAACAGAAATCAACAAAGTAGATCAAAGTCAAGAGGAAGATCCAAGTCCAGGAATCGTCAAGGCAAAAATTCAGGTAATCAGCAACGAAGCAAGAAAGACATCGAGTGCTGGAATTGTGGCAAGATGGGTCACTACTCTAGTGAGTGCAGATCTGGAAAGAAGGACGATGGCAAGAGCAGTGCAAATTGTGTCTCAGAGGAGGTATACGATTGCCTTATTTGCGCATTGGAAAGCAAGATGGAATCTTGGGTGTTGGACTCAGGGGCGTCATTCCATGCCACCTCACACATGGATTTGTTCGAGAACTATGCCTCCGGAAATTTCGGTAAGGTGTATCTTGGTGACGATCAAGCATGCGACATTACCGGGAAAGGAGATGTGAAGATCCAGCTGAATGGCTCAGTTTGGAAACTTAACAACGTGAGACATATACCAGACTTGAGAAAGAATTTGATCTCCATTGGGTAGTTAGCATCAGATGGCTATGTGACGACTTTCACGGGAGATAAGTGGAAGATCTCAAAAGGAGCAATGACAATCGCCCGAGGAACTAAAAACGGGACTCTTTACACAACTACCGATGGGTGTGGTGTGGCCGTAGTGGCGAAAGATAAAGAGGATCCAAATTTGTGGCACCAAAGGTTTGGGCACATGAGTAGTCAGGGATTGAAGTGTTTGCAATCGAGAGGTAAAATGCCAGGGTTGAAGTCCGTTGAGGTTGATTTCTGTGAGAGTTGCATTCTTGGGAAGCAGAAGCGAGTAAGCTTCAAGAAGACTGGAAGAGCACCGGCAAAGGAGAAGCTGGAACTAGTGCACACCGACGTATGGGGTCCAGCTTTAGTCTCATCAATCGGAGGTAAACAGTATTTTGTCACTTTCATTGACGACCATTCTAGGAAGGTATGGGTTTACTTCTTACGACACAAGTCTGATGTGTTTGAGGCTTTCAAGAAATGGAAAGCTATGGTTGAAAATGAGACAGGGTTGAAGATCAAGAAATTGCGTTCAGACAATGGTGGAGAGTACGAAGACAACGAGTTCAAGAAGTTTTGCTACCAGAGCGGGATAAAGCTAATAAGGACGGTGCCAGGTACACCGCAGCAGAATGGTATAGCAGAACGTATGAACAGGACATTGACTGAGAGAGCTAGAAGCATGCGCTTACAGTTAGGGTTGCCGAAGCAGTTCTGGGCAGAAGCAGTCAATACAGCTGCATACTTGATCAACAGAGGACCATCAAAACCTTTGGACCTCGCTATACCAGAAGAGATCTGGACTGGGAAAGAGGTAAAACTTTCTCATTTGAAAGTGTTTGGGTGTGTATCCTATGTACATGTAAAAGATCATGCAAGGAGCAAGTTGGATGCCAAATCACTGAAATGCACCTTGGTGGGTTATGGCGAAGACGAGTTTGGATATAAACTCTGGGACGACCAAAATCGCAAGATGATCAGAAGTAGAGATGTTGTCTTCAATGAAAGGGTCATGTACAAGGACAGAAACACAGAGAAGTCTGAGCAGAGAGAACCAGACTATTTTGGGCCAGAGGATGTATCGGGTGGTAGGATCATGGAACATGGTAGTCAGAAAGATGAAGAACAAGGTGTGCAGCCTCAGGTTGAAGAACCTATACCACAAGATGAAATTCCAGCACCACATAGTCCGATTGGTCGGAGGGTACTGAATCCACAGGTTGGGAATGCTCTGAGAAGATCCCCAACGGCCCAGAGTACATTACGAAAATCCACTCGCCCACATGTACCAAATAGGAGGTACTTGCAATACTTGTTGTTGACAGATGCGGGAGAACCTGAATGCTACGATGAGGCATGTCAGGGAGAAGATGCGAGCAAGTGGGAGCTTGCAATGAAGGATGAGATGAAGTCGCTTGTATCCAATCAAACTTGGGAATTAGCCAAGTTACCTGAAGGAAAGAAAGCCCTACAGAACAAATGGGTGTTTCGAATCAAAGAGGAACATGATGGTTCCAAGAGATACAAGGCGAGACTGGTGGTCAAAGGCTTTCAGCAAAAGGAAGGTATTGATTACACTGAGATTTTTTCTCCTGTTGTTAAACTAACTACGATCCGGTTAGTGTTAAGCATTGTCGCTGCAAAGGGGTTATATCTTGAGCAGTTGGATGTCAAAACTGCATTTCTTCATGGAAATTTGGAAGAAGAAATATACATGTTGCAACCAGAGGGGTTTGTGGAAAAGGGCAATGGTGAGATGGTTTGCAGATTGACGAAGAGCTTGTATGGCTTAAAACAAGCTCCCCGCAGTGGTACAAGAAGTTTGATGGGTTTATGCAAAGGAATGGGTACTTCAGATGCAATGTTGACCATTGCTGCTACTTCAAGAAAGTTAAATCGAGTTTCATAATATTGTTACTTTATGTTGATGACATGTTAGTAGCTGGTGCAAATTTGGAAGAGATTAACAATTTGAAGAAGCTATTGTCGAGTGAATTTGAAATGAAAGATTTGGGTGCAGCAAGGCAAATACTTGGAATGAGGATTAGCAGAGACGAACAGGGAGGTACTTTGCATCTGTCTCAAGCAGAGTACATTCGTAAGGTGTTACAGAGGTTCAACATGAAGGATGCAAAGCCAGTCAGAACACCTTTAGCTAGTCACTTTAGATTGTCCAAGGAACAGTGTCCAGAGACAGACGAAGAGAAGGACTTCATGGCTAGAGTACCATATGCCTCAGCCATTGGAAGCCTGATGTACGCCATGGTTTGCACGAGACCAGACATCTCCCATGCAGTGGGAGTTGTGAGCAGATACATGTCTAATCCAGGCAAGCAACACTGGGAAGCAGTGAAGTGGATCCTAAGGTACCTGCGGGGTACGACAGAGAAGTGTCTGACCTTCAGAAAAGATGAGCTCAAGCTGGAAGGCTATGTGGATTCCGATTTTGCTGGAGAGGTGGATCATAGGAGGAGCACCACAGGATATGTGTTCACACTGGGGAGTACTGCGATTAGTTGGGTTTCTCAGTTGCAGAAGATAGTGACAATATCTACAACTGAAGCGGAATATGTGGCTGTGACTGAAGCTAGCAAGGAGCTTATATGGTTACAGGGGTTATTAGCAGAGATAGGATTCGAGCAAGAGATGAATGTGCTGCACAGTGATAGCCAGAGTGCTATACACCTGGCAAAGAATTCGGCGTTCCATTCTAGGACCAAGCACATAGATCTGCGTTACCATTTCATTTGGTCATTAATCGAGGATGGGGTATTGAAGCTTGTAAAGATCGCAGGGAGCAAGAATCCGGCTGACATGTTAACCAAACCAGTCACTACGGAGAAACTGGAGCTGTGCGCAGCTTCAGTGGGTCTTCAAGGTTGAAGACAGAGAAGGATGAGCACACCGCATCTATCCACTAGTCATCGAAGGAGGAGGAAGAAGTCCACTCGAGTTTCAGTCTTCAAGTGGGAGATTGTTAAGTGTGAAGCCTTCAACTGCACCGCCCAAGTCCATCAAATTAACTGCACCGCCCAAGTCCATCAAATTAATTGCACCGCCCCTACCATACCATTGTCTAAATTTATTGTTGTTTGGTGGCAGCTGGTTGGTTTCATTAATGATCTTGTTGAATTTCTGTTCTATATATACTCATTGTAAAATGTGTGATCATAACGCCAAGTTGAGAACAGAGGAAATGGCGAGTTGAGCGAGATAGTGCTTCACTGCTGTAATTAACATTTTTATAGTGGAAATTGAGTGCAGGTGCGCTCCGTGGATGTAGGCTTTTGCTGAACCACGAAAACAATCTTGTGTCTCTTATTTTTCTCCGTTTTTGCTTGTGTGTTGTGTATCCCCTGAGTTGTTCTTAAATCCCAACACAGAAAGTATTTAAGTTTAATTGAGTTTAATTAACTATTTACTTTACACTCACTGATAACGCAACTCCTTGATTGCAACCTTGAATATCAATGATCTACTTGGATATGTTGCAGTAGACAAACATAATTCTCAAGAAAACTATCAAATCATTTAACTTGAGTTGCTTAGCGACAGAGTAACTCAATTAATTTCACTTGAGTTGCTTACTGATAGAGTAACTCACGCTGCACAAATTTAATCTCTGAGAAAGCAAGTTGTATCCACGTAAGAGTATTAAAGCTATTTGGAGCAAAAGAAGAAGCATAAGCATATGCTCTGCCTCTCTCACACAATTTACATGAGGGGATTTTGTTTGCACAAAGGAATAACTCTACTTCATGTTTATTACAAGAGGAAAATTCATGCAACGCTGAAATGTATTGAGAAAACAAACTTTAAAGGTCTGATCCGTGCAAAATATGCTCCAATCGCTGCTGGACATCATATCAAAATATCAGAAGGGAAAAACAAAGTCTTGAATAATTAAAGATCAATTTAATGATAATAATGTCCTTTATGCTTAATGTATGTGATATTTACTTGTATTTGAAATAAATAATCCTCTTCAGATTCCTAGTAATGGAGGAATGATGGCTTAACGCCCTATCTCCATCAAAATAATTATCTAATGCAACACATCTCGTATTTAAAATTAAAATTGAGCTCCATGTCTCGTAACTAATTAATGTCTTAGCTCGAGGGTGAGTATCCCTCTATTTAAGGGATTTCATGTGTCCCGTTGTCTTTATTAGAAAAACCCCACCAACATCCTTATATGAGTAGGTAAAGCAAATCGAATCCCCCATTCAAATTTATTTTATCGAGGTGATTTAATCTCCCAAAATATTAACTTGGTTCAAATTAATTTATTAAACCTTATCTCTTGTGTAAGTGAGAAAACATTGAACTGCCTGCACCTACATCACATCCAATGCATGTGGCGATTGCACCGCCACGTGCCTTTCTCACCGAGTCACCGCCAATGCATTTAGAACATTCGTGGTATGCATCTTGATCTGCATCGTTTTTCTCATTGGCATGCAATAAAAACAATGCAACTCCATGCAATGTTTGACTTGCCAACAATCTATTACCTCGTTTTTTATTATTGGCAATTATATATATATATTTGAGGTTCGATGGCAAATTTTTTACTTTTCCTAAAAAATTTCACTCAAAATTTTCACACTTCAATCCTGGGAGATGGTGATAGTCATTTATTCTTAGAAGCATCCTCAGATAAGTGCTAATACTTTTTCGGCTTTGAGAAAATTCCAGTGAAAGCATTATGAACTTATAGGCAAATGTATTTCTTCTTAAAACAGTTTAGATATTTAAAATAAAGCTATCCCTATGGTTGTACATGCTTGAAAATGAAGTTGTTTTGGGAACGATTCTAAATTTTTTGTGTGTTTATGTTGTTTAAAAAAAAATATCTCCGTACTTCTCAACAAACCTACGAAACAATGTTCTAGCTTGTTCCTCCAATTTCCCAATAGGTGAAGTGTTCAACGCTTGTTGGCTCCAATGTTGAAAACTTGTCCTTCCCAAACTTGCATAGACGCCTGAGCTCTAGCATTTCCTCCCAAAAAGTGAATCGTAGAACTTCAAAATAATGAAGAAAGTAGAGCATACTAGTTTGTCAAAAGCATGGTGTGGTTGAAGGCTATGCAGATATTTCCAATCACTAGCATAGAAGTGGACATCAAGTGGTAAATTAGTAGTTCACGTTCAAACATGTGAAGTCCTTTGTGGGTCTTCTCTAAACCATTGAAATTAGGTAATTTTCCCCGAAGCCCAATTTATATTAGGTATAGTAGGTACACATATTAAATTCAAACTGCTCTCTCCCTGCCTTCACATAGACAAAACCCTGCACGGGATGGATGACATAAATGTCGCTAGAGAAATCTCATCGTTCATGGCAGATAGGGACTAATGAGGTTGGACATCGGTGTTTTCCCTTTACTGTCTTTTACCAAAATTCAAACCCCCAAGCCAATGCAGGGTTGTTACGAAAAAGCAAGGACAACCTACCTTTAATCGACATTTTCTCATCTTCTGAACTACCGAAATTCATATAAAAGCCACCGAATTGGTTCAACTAAAAATAAACAACTCAACATTATTCAATGAACAAAACTCCTCTTGATCTAAATTTCCAAGCCAAGGTATTGTTTTTTTGATAACCATCACACAAACGGCAAAGAAAATTTGTAGTCTATATATATGACTACCTCCTACTCTATTTTCATTTTTATAAATTTTATTACTTAATATTACATCATAATGCATCGCAACAATAATTGTGAAGTTGTATCCTATCCTATATTCTTTTTAAGAATTTTATTATTATAATACATATGTTCTAACTGAGTGTAAATTGTCACTATTCAGCTATTGTAATGTATGAGAGAGTTCCACACGAAGCTTGGCATTGGGCTAGCAAAGTCTAAGTTTAAGTTGAAGAAACGTGACCATCTTCTTGGAAAGGCAACATTTTCATGATAAAAAACTTGCTTTCATATAGAAATTCATCCAAGTTTATGGTTATTATTATTAATTCTTCTAGGTTTCTTGCTCATATCAATTATATACACATTTTAGCATATAATAAACTCCGTTTTCTGGAATGGTGCTTTATGAGATGAATTTAATAAGGTCACCCAAACTGTATATTGAAAGCATCCAATATGAAAGCATCCAACAAGTGAGTGAGAAATATCATGCACATTGAATCAATATGAACTTCAATAATAAATTCCAGTAATATCAAACTTATGGAAGTGCCATCAATTTATATTGAATTAGTTTACCAATATAGATCTATCTTAACTGTGGATTTGCCAGGTGATGAGAGGGATGAAATCCCGTGAGGTGCAAATATTTTTTAAAGTGCAAAATTTGAGGAAAATATTCCACCTCAATGGATTTGATCCCTCTTGACACTTGGTAGATCCGAAGTTAATATGGATCTATATTGGTTTAATATGTAAATCTCTCTTATGTGCTCAAATCATGAGATCACATAGAAAGAAGTATATAAGTTTCATTAATGTTTTTAATTTTAATTTTAATTAAAATATAATCTCTTTGGTTTTGAACTTTAGCCTGAGGGCAATGTTTTAACATTTTTATTTACTTGATATTTTATTATTTTATTAAAGCTCCATGTGTGCTCCACTCAAGGTTGAGCACGGAGTTACACTTCTCCCTCATACCGGTTTTAAACTTTAGGTTAGGGCTGGCATTGTTAAATTTTTGTTTACTTAATGTTTTGTTATTTTCTTAAAGTGCCATGTGTCGCCTGCTCGTTGAGCATAGAACTACACTTCTCCCTCATACTGGGATGTAGAAAGCTCCTCTTTAGCACAATAAGTGAATTCAAAACATTATGATAGACATAGTTAGTGAGAGATCGAAGCAACACAAAGTATTTATAGTATATAGTTTGAAGAGCTTATGCTAGAATTTGAATTAAATCAAGTTATTACGTTTAATTATTGAACAATAGAAAATAGAGTTGAAGTGTCCAGATTGGTGGGAACACTATTGATCACAAATAGATCATTATATTATTTGTAACACGTTAGACTCAAGTACGTCAAACAAATCACAAATCATCACGAGAAGATTTCAAGATGATGTTCCATGTGCATCTAGGTAGTCATACAATAAGAATACCCAAAGTTTCAGTGACTTCGTCACTGCTCCGATGCTATGTCTAGAGGATGCTCCTCCATGCTAATCCAATTGTGTTCCATGTCGAAAATATTTTAGATATAACCTACTGATACATTATAAATTACCAATCGTGTTCCATGTCTAAAATATTCTAGATATATCCTACTGATACATTAAAAATTACGGTTTAGCGTAGGTATATTGGATTTTATAGCATGTCTAATAATCTGATTGAGGTGGTAGTTCCTTGGCAAACATAAAAATACTCACTATGCTTTCATAATCAGATGATGTGGCAAGGACCTAAGACCCCTTCCATCATAGCAAGATGTTCCAAGATTTCATGGGTTTGAAAAAAGGTCTCACCCTGAAACTTTAAAAAGTAGGTAGCATAAATATCATTCTTGCAGGTATCTAGATAACATTAAAACACGGGAAAAATGTTGATGTATTTGTAACTTCTGAAGATATTCACTTGTATATTGTATTTGTACTTTATTATATCCCCAATGGAGACGTATTATTCCTTCGATTGGAAGTGTCGTCAGTTATATTGTAAGTGTCGTAACTTATACTTGATGGGTTATTAGACCACCTTGATGGGGTCGGCCCTGTATGAGTCATGTGGGTCAAAGGCTTATTAGACCACCCTAGTGGGGGTCGGTCCAGTCAAAATTATGTTAAGTGGTTAAGTTGAGGCCGACCTAGTTGAGTAAAGGTCAAGTCAAGTTAGTGTATAAATAGAGAGTGTGTCTCTCTCATTTTACACATTCTATTGTTCACTCTCTTCGCATTAGTGAGAGAGATGAGGAGTGTGCACAAGTGGAGGAGGAGAATATTGCTGAAGATGTCTATCTCTTGGGTTTGATCATGGTGATCCTTGTATTGATTCTTATTCTATCTCTAAGGAAGTTGCGGGGTTTTTCACCTTCTTGGTTTTCCCCGGTGAAATGTTTTGTGTCTCTTGTCTCTTGTCTCTTATGCTTTATATGTTGTACATGTTGTTCTTTCAGTTAAGATCCTAGATCATAATGAATTAAATTCTGAAAAACTAACATGGTATCAGAGCTAGCCTGAAGGAAGGCATGATATGGCATTTATGAGACTTGTTGCACTTGCGACAAATCGGAAGCTAGGGCTTGATATAGCAAAAACCAGTCATCGTAGCACTTTCGCTATAAATACATTTTGGAAAAGGTTCATGATATGAAACCTTTACAGGTCTTAGATAACATACCCATGTACCTTGTGTCCAAAGAAAAACTTCTAATTTGTTGTACTTTGTGATTTATGATCAGTACAATCTAGGGTTTTTGCCTCTTCCAGATCTCAGTCATAAACAGGTGACCTAGGAAAAAAGGTCACAAGTTGGGCTAGGAAGCTCCAAATGAATTTTCGTAAAAAGTGACAGGTAGGGCACGAGCTGTACTTTCACAGGTAATTTTTTCAGAGGCCGAAACTAAACCAGTGACATGTGGCACGCCATACAAGTTCGCTCTCCTGTTTTATCCCATAAACAAGTCACGTTGCGACACTTGGCATAACTCTCTCTCAGAGAATCCAATTGAGGTCAGACCTATGGGGTTGGAAAGATGACAGGTCAGGATACCACAGGCTGAAGTTTTAGACCCTGTGGATTCGTAATTTCTGAGTTACACCAGAAACAATCAGGTGCATATTTCTGTCAAAACAGATTTGGATTTTGAGCACCTTCATTCTTGGATCGTCACTGCTGTGGGAAATTAGGGTTTCGGAGAAAGTTGAAATTTTTGGAATCGGAGTCCACGGCTGAATTCTCCCGATCAAAATCGAAATTTAGAGACCAAGATCGAATTTTTTGGTTGGGTAGAAGGCCGGGCTTGATCAAACCGTAGTTCGGGATTTTGATCGGAAATGTGGAAAATTAGGGCTTTTGCAAAAGTTGGAATTTTTGAAGTCTGTGACCATGGCTGGAATCTCCTCAGAAAAATCGAAGTTTAGAGCTTTGGATCGAACCTTTTGGATGGGCAGAAGGGTGGGCTTTATCAAACCCTAGTTCGGGGTCTTGTCCAGTGAATCCGCAAGTTTCAAAGGCAATTTTGAGGGGTCAAATTTTGCAATTTTCAAAATTGAAGTACACCAGCTTGATCAGCTCAGCAAGCCACATCTTTCTATCCATTCAAAAGTTTGAAATTAAAGTTTGAATTTTTAGGGTTTCTTTGACAAACCCTAATCTAGCTCCAGATCCAGTTTCAACAAATCAAAGTGGATTGGGTTAATCCTAGAAGAGAATGAATTGGACACCTGCATAAGTGAAGAAGTTCCAGCTCCAGAGGGAGATGAGACCGAGGCTTTACATGAGAAGGCTACAATCAATCTCGACAGGTATGAGTTGAGGAGATACAGGTATGAGTTGAAATATTTCATGATTAATTTTATGATATGTTTGTCTTCATAATATTGAGGTGAGTACAATCTTGATTATTTTTAGAATTGTCTTATCACCCTAGTAAAAGTATGAATGCATGTGAATGATAGAAGATATTCATTGATTAGGTTTATATGATTGTACTAATGCATTGTGGTATTGTATGAGGATGATGGTGTCTGCTAACATGAAAGGTACAAATCAAGTTCTAGATCAAGAACATATGACCATGGTGACATGAAGACAAAGACTCATGGATCACATAGAAGCTCTACTTACGAGGTATGTATAATATGGTTCTACAATAGTTAACTTATGATTTATGCAGGTTACTAAGCACAAGTCATTGAAGAGAACAAGAAGACATTGTTTGGGTATGTTAAACATAACTAACAAACATGATAACCAGGTATGTTTTTCCTATATCAAGTTAGAATCCTACCTTGTGTTAGGATCTTATACTTTTGATTATTCTTGAAGTTAGAAGTTTAAGTAATCAAGGGTTTATGCATATTATGTTTCTTACTTTGATTGATTATATGACTAACCGGAAGAGTCCTATGGTTAAATAAGAATATGCATGAGTAATATAAGTCTTCCCTGAAACCTTGAATACTAACGCTTATTACCTATGTATGAAATAATCATGACCATACATAAGATTATTTAGAATAATAATATTTTGATGGTATTGAGATTATACTAATATATGTATGGTTATATATGAGATCTTGAGGATAGCACAAGGATGACACTAGTGCACACTTAAGCATGCATAGTGGTCCAGGATGGATATAAGTTCAAGGACATGTAATCTAGGAAGCAAAGATCAAGAGGGAGCACTCCAGGAAGCAAAGATCAAGAGGGAGTCCACCCAACAACTAAACAAAGATAAGTATTTGAATTGTCATTTATTATATATATGATTACTTAAATGATGTTGTCCAGTCATGTACATACTTATGTTCCTAGATTTAGGATATGTATTATGCATATTAGAAAAGTTGCATTAATGAACAAGATACTACTAATATGCAAGTAATGGGTAAGTGGCCTATGGTATTGTACAACATTCCATTGCTAATTATCTAGAATGAAACCTCTTTGCTAACATGTTGGGAGTTGTGCACACTCTTAACAAATGTTCTGGTAGAGATGGAAGGCATCTAGAAAGTTACGGGATATGGATAAATGTTGTATTGAAACATTGGACAAGATAATTGCATGAGTGTATATGTCTTTATGCATGAGAATGTGTTTTTGAAAAACTATGAGAAGTTTCTAATCATGCAATTGGACTTGTCTTGTAGGAAAGACCGTGTACCATCACCTACAAAAAGGACTACAACATTTGTTCCAGCAACGAAGATCAAATAAAAACTATCTATTGAAGATATTGAAGAATCTGAAGTTCCCAGGATCCAGGATGCAGTAATGGAAGAATGCCATGATCGAGGAGTATCGGTCGATCATGAAGAATGATGTCTAGGATTTGGTCCCGAGACAAGAAGGGAAGTCTGTTGTGACTTCCAAGTGGATCTACAAGATCAAGCTTGCTGCCGAGTTCGAGATGAAGTACTTGGGTATGATGCACTACTTTCTAGGTATGGAGGTGTGGCAGAGTGCAGATGGAATCTTCCTTGGACAAGGGAAGTATGTAGTAGAGATCCTGAAGTGGTTCGGGATGATGGAATGCAAGGCCATGGCCACACCTATGGCATCGAACCTGAAGCTTTTGTGTGATGCTTCATTTGTTCCGGTTGATGTCACTGTGTATCGTCAGATGATTGGATCCTTCATGTACTTGACGAACACGAGACCATATATTTGCTTTGCGGTGAACATATTGAGCCAGTTCCTGACGGATCCCAGAGGTGTTCACTTGGTTGTTGTAAAGCACATTCTGAGGTACCTGAAGGGTACAATTGATTATGGGCTCAAATATGATGCAAATCAAAAGTTTAACCTACAGGGTTATGTTGATTCAGATTGGGCAGGCAGTGCTGCAGATAGGAAGAGCACTTCTGGGTGTTGCTTCAGTATGGGATCAGGTGTGATCTCTTGGTTTAGCAGGAAGGAGTCCTGCGTAGCACTGAGTACAGCCGAAGTAGAGTATGTTGCATCTTGTTCGGTTAGTTGTGAGGTAGTATGGCTCCGGAAGTTACTGTCTGAGTTATTGGATCTCCCATTGGAGGCTACTGGTATTTTTTGTGACAACCAGAGTTGTGTGAAGTTGTTTGAGAACCCGGTGTTCCACGACAGGTCGAAGCACATTGAGATCAAATATCACTATATCAGGGATATGGTGCAGAGAGGAGCAGTGAAGCTCCTGTATGTTGCGACGGATGAGCAGGTTCCAGATGTGTTGACGAAACCACTAGCCAGAGTGAAGTTTGAATAATTCAGAGAGAGGCTTGGTGTTCTTCATATTGATGACACTTCGAGGAAGAAATGATGGACACATTTGCAGGAGCCATTCCAAGCATGGTGAGAGGAAGATCCTTCCCATGGCTGTGGATGTAAGTGTTGTATGATAAGCATTAGGTCGATGCTCCATTTACTGCTCTGTATATGCATCATGTTGGATGCTTGTTATGATCAGTTGGATCATATGTATATGCATAATGTTGGATGCTTGTTATGATTAGTTGGATCATGTATTTGTATATGTATCAGGTGGATACATTGTATGATCAGGTGGATCATGTATGTTGATATGTATCAGGTGGATACATTATATGATCAGGTGGATCATTATTTGTTTATGTATCAGGCGGATACATTGTATGATCAGGTAGATCATGTATGATGATATGTATCAGGTAGATACTATGTATGCATCAGGTGGATGCATTGTATGATCAATATGATCATGGATGATGAGATTCAGGATGTTGCTCCAGATGATATGCATCTAGATGATGCTATGATGATGATCAAGATGATCATATGTGATGATATGTATCAGGTGGATACATTACATAATCAGTTGGATTATGTGTGATGAGTTCTGAAGACACAGATGCACATGGGCCATTCGAGCATGGTTGAATTATGTCTTCCCATGGCTGCGATATAAGTGTTGGGGCCATTCGAGCATGGTTGAAGTGTGTCTTCCCATGGCTGCGATATAAGTGCTGGGGCCATTCCGACATGGTTGAAGTGTGTCTTCCCATGGTCGTTGATGTAAGAGCTGTGCCATTCGAGCATGGTTGAAGTGTGTCTTCCCATGGATGCGATATAAGTGTTGTGCCATTCCTAGCATGGTTGAAGTGTGTCTTCCCATGGCTATGGATATAAGTGCGATGCCATTCTCGCATGGTTGAAGTGTGTCTTCCCATGGCGTAGATATAAGTGTTGAGCCTTTCACAGATGGTTGAAGTGTGTCTTCCAATGCCGGTGAATGTAAGTGTTGCGTGATGTGCATATGGGTTGTGCTTTGTGGACGATGAGATGAGATGATCAATATGATCATGAGTATTAGGATGATACTCTGTGGTTGTGGACAGGTTGTGCAATTGCATGTAAAAGATCCTGGGATATCCGATAGGTTGAGCTGTGTGGTCGTAATCAGTCCTGGGATGCTCTTTCGAGGTTTTGTGGTGGTCACATATAATATTGCCCTGGGAGATCTGATAGGTTGAGTAGTAAGCTCGTAATCAGTCTTGGGATGCTCTTTCGAGGTTTTGTGATGCACATAATAAGTCCTGAGGATTCCACAGTATGGCCAGTGATGATGAAGACCTGCAGGTGGTGGGCCTACATCCAGCATGAAAAAGGGATGGATCTGTAGAACTTCCTATGACGAGAAGAATTCAAAGATAGCCCAGTGATCGAGATGACGAGTACAACAGCAATGATGATGATGATGCTCCATGATCCAGTGACGATGATCCAGCTCCATAATTGAAGACTTGTGCCGATATGTATTGATGACTTGTGTCAAGAGAATACCTTCCTAGTTAAGAGGGAGTGTTGATGTATTTGTAACTTCGGAGGATATTTACTTGTATATTGTATTTGTACTTTATTGTATCCCCAATGGAGATGTATTATTCCTCCGATTGGAAGTGTCGTCGATTATATTGTAAGTGTCGTAACTTATACTTGATGGGTTATTAGACCACCTTGATGGGGTCGGCCCTATATGAGTCATGTGGGTCAAAGGGTTATTAGACCACCCTAGTGGGGGTCGGCACAGTTAGCATTATGTTAAGTGGTTAAGTTGAGGCCGACCTAGTTGAGTAAAGGTCAAGTCAAGTTAGTTTATAAATAGAGAGTGGGTCTCTCTCATTTTACACATTCTATTGTTCACTCACTTCGCATTAGTGAGAGAGAGGAGGATTGCGCACAAGTGGAGGAGGAACATATTGTTGAAGATGTCTATCTCTTGGGTTTGATCATGGTGATCCTTGTATTGATGCTTATTCTATCTCTGATGAAGTTGCGGGGTTTTTCACCTTCTTGGTTTTCCCCAGTGAAATGTTTTGTGTCTCTTGTCTCTTGTCTCTTATGCTTTATATGCTGCACATGTTGTTCTTTCAGTTAAGATCCTAGATTAGAATGAATTAAATTCTGAAAAACTAACACAAAACAAGTCAAAAAAGTTTACCGAGTAGAGCTCCACAAGTACGCACCCTACACTCCAAATAACACAAGGGTAGTTACATCCAAGACCTATCAAGAAACATAAATTGTAAATACAAAGGGTCTTAGATTCAACATGATGGAATTGACATTGGTCTAAACCACAGAACAAACTTTCAAATTGCTAGCTAAACCATATAACAATCTTTCTAAGCTCACCCAAAATAACTCTTGGAGCTCGATAATGTTGCATAGAGACCACTGAGGTGTGATCTTGATCTTCAAATGTTGTGCTTCCAAAATCGATTAACTTTATATCACTTGACTTTGGCAACATTTAAAGTCATATGGAAACCCCTTCACATACATTTGAACAACAATCAGTCAAAGTTACAAATATCATGTCCTCGAATATATCGTCAAGGGTCCAAAAATAAATTATCGGTGAAAATGTCATTAAACATTGGAAAACTTAAAAAATACAAAAATATTAAACAATGATAGAGCCATTGAGGTAATAAAAAAAGTATCAAACCCTGAGATAGCCAAACTTGTGGAGATTTGCTTAAAATCTACCTACTTCTGCTTTCAAGGTGAGATATATGAACAAACAGAAGGTGTGTCCATGGGCTCACCACTTTCCACCATTGTTGCTAATATTTTCATGGAAGATCTGGAAGACAAAGCAATCGATGCATATCCACATAAACCAAAGTGGTGGCTTAGGTTTGTTGATGATGTTTTTAGTAATTGGCCTCATGGTGATGATAAAATAAATGAGTTCTTAAACCATGTGAATAATCAATGTGAGAGTATTAAATTCACCAGAGAAAAAGAGGTACACAACTCCCTTCCTTTCTTGGATGTGCTTATCACAAAAAAATCGGATGGTTCTCTTTCTCACCAAGTATACAGAAAGAAAAATCACACGGATAGATACATCCATGCCGATTCACACCATCATCCAACCTAGAAAGTCGGTATTATAAACACCCTAGCCACACGTGCATGGTGCGTCTCCGATCAAGACCACTTAGAAGACGAGCTAAAGCACCTTAAAGAATCCCTCATAAACAATGGTTATAAAAGTAAAGATATCAACAAAGTCTTCCGCAACATAAAAAACAAACACAAAAACAAAATCAATAAAAAAGAATTTGATATAACCCGCCCTAGAATTACTCTTCTATATATACAAGGCACCAATAACAAGATTGCAAGTGTTCTAAAAAAGAATAACATTATGGTGTCGTTTACTCCTCCCAATTCCTTGAGAACCATGCTCGACAAAGCCAAGGATCCCATCGATCCCAAAAACCAAAAAGGTGTATACAAAACACCTTGCTCATGTGATGAAGCCTACATAGGTGAGACAGGTAGATCAATTGCAATTGGATTAAAGGAACATAGTGCAGACCTATGACATGAAAGAGTAAAAAACTCAGCCCTTGTTGAACATGCTCACAACACGAAACATCATATTTGTTTAGAAGACTCTAAGGTCTTAGCCATTGTTCCTCAATATTACAGAAGAAAAACTCGTGAAGCCATAGAAATTGAGAAGTGCAGAAAGAATTTCAACCAAGATGATGGCTTCAAAATAAAAGATGCATGGAAACCTATAATTCATAAACTCAAAAAACAAACATATACATCTAAAAACATTTAAAAGCTACTTGTTTTACTAAACATAAAAAAATAAATTTAAATATTAAACTCTCATCTATAAACTTACTTTAATTATTAATCCCAAACACTACACTAATTATTCAAATTATTTAATTTAACTAAAAACACCCCCAATTCACACCTCAATACTTTTAATAACTTTTCAAACCTTACAAATTTTTTTCTTTCTTTAATTTTAATTTTAATTTTTTTTAAACAAAAATAAAATAAAATAATATATATATACTATAATTTTTTTTTAAAATATATACTATAAAAAAACTTTAAAATAAACAATTAATACTTTCAAAAAACATAACAATTTTGTTTTTAAAAAACATTAATAAATTTAATAATAAATAATTTTTCTATGAAAAAACTCCATTTAGGTAAAAAATTCTTTTTAAAGAATTAAAAGATTTTTACAACTAAACCGACATGCTCCAAACCCTAACCCTAAAGACTAAACAAACAAACAATATTTATTACTCTTCACCTCCCCGTGCTAAAGAAGAGAGTGAGATTTGCTTCTCCTGAGGATGAACCTGCTTGAAAGGTTCGAAACTGTCGATTGCAAAAATCTTCCGCAGATTTCCTCCCATTCACCATTTACAAAACTGTGGAGTAATGAACAACCAAATGAAAAAAATCATGATGTATTCGAAAAAATCAACAAAAATCGTGATAAAACAGTGAAAAAATTGCAAAAAAAATCAGGGAAAATATTGGGCGATATATTATCGATATATCGCCAGTGGTTAGCATCGCGATGTCGATATATCGACCATGATTGTAACATAGCAATCATGTTATTAGAGATCATTCCTTGACATAAATGCATGTCGAAATGTTGATCTTAATGATTGTGAACACTAGAAGGCATACAAATACAAACACAGATTATGTTATTTGATACAATGGTTTTTCGTTGGACTTTGTATCTAATATAATATGAAGCAATATTATCGACTCATTAGTGATCATCGGCATTGATATGTTATGCCAATCATGAAAAATTCAATCATATTCAGTAATAACACACCAACTATCTACCTTGCAATCTGGAACCTTCACATGGTTTGAAGAAACATAAAATATATTTTCAGGCTTTAGATCTATGCTACAGAGTTTCATCGCATGCATATATTCCATAGATCAATGGAAATATTAGAAGAAGAAAATCCCATATACATGTTATTATCCCTTATAAACGCCCAATCTAGCCTCATATTTTTTTCAGCTAATATATAACTATGGGTATCGTCTACACCCATGCTATAGATTCCAAAAGTTGCCTCCCTCCCCTACAAGATCGATGTGAAATGGTTTGTAATTTTTTTTTCATTGGTAATCATATAAGCTTGGGCCCGACTTCTCAAAGACTTGTTTCTAAATCCATCCACAAACTTAAATACACATATACCTAATGTAGACTACTCTTAGGTGCTTGTAAAGAAAAAAAAAAAGAATAAAGATATACAATTCTACAAAATACTGACTATTCAAGTGTGATTCCGGGGGTAAAACCATTCATGCATTTTTGCACACAACTATATTGGGAAAGGATCGTCACCTATCAAGAGGTGGGATGTCTCGGCACACATTATGGATGTGACCACCCGACCTAAATAAACAGGCATGAAAACCTTTTGTATGAGGGTTCTCACCCATGAGGTGATACCATGTCACTTCTTTGGAGACTTGAAACCTTAGGAGGGAAATAACAAAACCCCTCCTTCACCTATAGAGGAAACCCCCGAGACATGTTCCATAATAAGATAAATCGAACAAATATAGACTCCTAGATGCCTACCTTCGCCGATTTTACTGAGTATTTTATCTGCAAAACGAAAACAGAAAATATTTTCACCAGATTAGTATAATAGATCAAGTAAAAGGGTGATTTATAAGTTGCATTTTAATATCAACAGTAAAACCCTCGATTAGATCTAAGACATCCTAAAAGGAAAAACTCCTCAAAATCAAAATGAATAACAATACAGTGAGATATATGTTCTTACATTAAGGTGTCAAATTCTATCCAAGTTCAAAAATATAATGGCCATCCCTGTCATCATTGTGTCAGGGTGGTGAGATAGTGAGGGAGCCCTCTTCTTTGGATCTTATATTTGAAGAGTTAGACCGACTATAGCCTCAAGAGGATATGGAGTGTTCTGCCCCTGCTAACAAAGGGGTGTCCTCCCCTTTTTCGTTTCTATTTCTGATACCAAATTACTTCGTAGTAAATACCAGTGTTGGCTAGACCTACACACAACCATTTATATTTCCCCTAAAATTTGCAAAACCACCTGACCATATTTCACGAAATATTGAATACCAAGATAATAAAAACTCAGTGCTTTAAACTTGATACAGATTTATGTGGGAACGAAAAAAAATATAGCATATACAGAGATATATTGCAAATAACACAGTGATACAGTAAACACATATTCTATTAAATAGCGGAAATAGAATAGACTGCAAAAATACAATAGCTAGAATGGTGGTAGCTATCTATGAGAAGAGATGTGGCCACTATGCTCATTCTTGCCAAGATGAGTACAAAGAGAGGCCGAAAGGGCCTATTTATCATAAGCATGAGGGAAAGAATCCCAAACATCCAAAAACCTAACCCTAGAAGATGAAACGTCATAAAGTTTGCGGCCCCAAGGTGGTTAGTTGAACAGTCAACTTCCCGGGGTCATAACTTTTGCATACGATCTCCGTTTGGGGCGCTCGGTAGCCCATTGGAAAGATCTATCTGAGCACTACACTAGGGACCACAAATAAAAAAATGCTCTGTCTGACCAATATTTCCCAAAAAATGTCGTTTGGGGCCTCAAAACGGCCTCGGAAGTTTGGGACTCGAAAAACTGTAGTAAAATTACTAGAAAATTAGCAAAATGGGAAACTCTTTGAGCCAGTGGAATAGGTGGGTGGCCACCGATATCCATCTGGATCAAAAATCTAACAAGCAATTCCAAATATCATGTCTTTATCATAGATGAATGTAGAAATATTCTAGTTTAAACCCTGACTCTTACATGATATGTACCCTCTTCTTTTTTGAATTCTACTTTTAAATCCCCTTTTGAATGGAATTTATTAATTATTTAAGCTAGTTATAACCTCAACATCCTTTCCTCAAAATTAAGTTAATACAAAGGCTATTGATATGTTCCTCAAGCATTTTTTCCATAGAATGCATTAGAAACATACACATTTATCTGAGATATCCCCTGCCAAATCTTGTCATATTGAATTTATATCATTTAAATATAGTTTGATATCCAATGTAATACTTAAAGAAGTTTGCTTCAATTTAACTTCAACTCCGGAATACAATACTATGAATTTCTATTCCATTTCATGAAGCAAAACTCATTCCTATGTTCTGGTAATGCTCATCCTCTTGTTATCTTGTCATTTATGGAAAAACAATAATTCAATTTAGCATCCACTACCAGAGATCTAGGTTCGATTAGCAGCCCAAATAATCTACTTACAATTATTACTGAAAACACACTAGATCACAACCAAAACCATGCAGCAGAATAAAATACATGAAATCAGTCACACCATTTGGCACATTAAGATTTGCCCTGGGAACCCCAATCCATGGGGAAAACCAACAACAGATTTGTCCAATATTGCAGATTTGTTGAAACAACACTTACAACTCCAAGCTTTCAGATATGACACCCTGAATTTGGGTCAATACAAATTCAACCAGTCTCAAACCTCCTGGACTTGGACTCTTGACTCACCCATGCTGCAACTGTGCCCAAACCCTTAGCATTGCAGACAAACCCTTGCTTGAGTGACTCCCTCACTCCAAAGTCCCTAAGAGAATGCTCGCCTTGGGTTTGATCACTAACTATCAATGATGTCACACACACTAACAATCAACTTGATGTCTCATCCTCTCACTTAGGTTGACTTTTATTTCATTAGGTATGCAAATACCATGGTCCAATACCATGGACCCCTTTACATCAAGTAATAAAAAAAGCACATTCACTATAAAGTGAAACTCCTAAGTCCAAGAGTCTCCTAGACGACTCCTACATGCTAGACACTTGGCCTATGCAGAAGTACATGTTCGATGCTACAAAAATCAACACCTCTAACATCCTTTCCTCAGAACGTGTTAGAGATGTACATATTTATCTAGGATATCCCTTGCTAAATCTCGCCATATTGAATTTATATTATTTAATTATAGTTTGATATCCAATGTAATGCTTCAATTTAACGTCAACTACGGAAAATAGTACTATGAATTTCTATTCCGTTTCATGAAGCAAAACTCATCCCTTTGTTCCGACAATGCTCATCCTCTTGTTATCTAATCATTTCTAGCAAAACTAGCATTCAATTTAGCATCCACTACCAATCATCACTTTAGTTCCAATAATTGGAACTTTTCTCACTAATTTAGCTAAAACCTAACTTAAAATTTTACCTTATAGCAGTATACCATGACCCAATTTTATCAGACTTCACTATAGCTTTAGATTTTATCCCTAAAGGCAAGAAATGATAAATCTAAAATTTAATATACATTGATAGATCTCCCTCGTCAAAAAATATTTGATTTCACCAAACTGCACCCAACTTAAACCACGTGTTTTAATCTCTCTATATTGCAATTACTGTTTTTAGCAGCCACTGCATATGACCTTTGTTGCAGTTTTACTCATGTATATATCAATCAACTGAAGATTCAAATTTTACTTTAGTTCCCCATATTGATCTGTAACAAAGTAGATAGTCGTTACCCATCCCATATGTTTAAAAGAATGCAAGCAGCTTCTGTTTTGAAAGGCTTATTTGAAGACTTTAGACATCATATTCCTCGATACCAATAAAACATTATGGAAAAGCTTCAAATGTCCCTAACTCCCACCATCTCTGATCCAATTACAACACCCTAAAAAGGTATAAATATTTGGTGTTCTATGTTGGTCAAGTAATAAACAAACAACTATTTTTTAGCAACACAAACAAGTGTCCCCAACTCCAGGTAGTTGATAACGTGGCATAATGAGTTAATTTGTTTTATTTTGATTTTAATTTTTGTTTTATAATTCTGGCAATTAGTCTTGTTCATGTAGGGATATATGTTCGATCACTATTATCCTTCACATATTAGAAATTCAAAATATTAGATTTTCATAACTTTTGAAAATATTTTTTATTTTTAAAATAATCTATTTAATATTTTAATTTTTAATACATTTAAAAACTTTTTAAAACTATATAAACAATGTCTAGATTAACAAGATAAATAGAAGCAGAGCTTCAAGTCCCTGCCTTAAGTGCAACATCAAAGTTTTATAGAAGAAACAATACGACATTCGAGCTCAACATTACTTGCTGAAAAAGGATTCCATTGCAATAATATTATTCAATAATATTATTCAATGTAAACAAAAGTCACAGTTACCAATATCATAATGCACCAATATCATAATGCAGTATCAAATATATTAGTTATCAATATCATAATGCAGTATCAAATATATTAGTTATCAATATCATAATGCAGTAACCAATAAAGTGATTTTAATTGTTTGCGACTGCACTTATGTTGTCATAGTCCGAAGTAGAGACTCTGCCACATGAAATAGAACAAAGATTTCAAATTATAGTTTCACGAATAAACAACATATTACATATTCTTGGGGAATTTGAGCGACTGCACTTATGCTGTCATAGTCTGAAATAGAGACTCTGCCACATGAACACAAAAAAAAAGAGTTCAGATTATAGTTTCAAGAATAAAAAACATATTACATATTACTATGTAACCGACTAATCTACGACAATTCCCTCATTGGATAAGAGCAATCAAGGGTTCGTCCTTAAAAGCATTGATATGATCAACAACACACATGGATGTCAAGGGAGACCAACATGCATTTTTGGGGGAAAAAAGAACACCTTTTCTTTGCAGGTTATGCATTTGGCAGTTGTTCGTTGTCTAATACATTTGAAGGTATATTTCACCCTACCTCCTTTCTCACCTGGATCACAAGCTCTGCTTTTGTTCCCTTTGCGATCCATAAATGCGATTGTTTTCTATTGTTTTCCTATGTCGAGCATACTTGTTGTTGGATCAAGCCATCGAAATGGGATATTCTTATAGATCAAAGAGAGGGTAAGGGAAGATTATTGAATGGATTAGATTAAATAATAGGATTTAGACACACACACATATGGATATCTCTACTGTTGCGCACGCAGATATATTTGGTAGGTAGGACTCCGCAAGATAAACAACATCTGATCCAGTTATGCTTGTTCATTTTCCAGTTGCAGTCATAACGCAAACCATAAAAAATTGGATCTCCTGTTCCACACCAAAAATAGCTAAGTTGTCATGGCCGTGAATAATTTATATTTCTGCAGCACACAAATTTTGTAAGTTCGATTCAAAGGCCATGCGTCTATTAACTAAAAACACTCAAAGATTAAAATGGGGCACTTACTTTTGGACCATTTTATGTTTTAACTACTTCCTCGGTCCTCCGGACTCTTTACGGAATAATACATTTGTTATCATGCTCGATATGTTATCATGCCTGATAATAAAAAACACAAAGATAAATTGTGAGAAGGTATTAGACAACCTGGAGGTTAGCACCACATAGTTATGCGAAAGGAAGACAAGGCTATCCATTACGGTATGTGTCCAAGCTTTCAATTACTTCCACGTCTCCATAGGAAAGGCCACCAGCACCACGGCTTGCAACACTTCAATCTAAATAACTTTAGGTTATATGTGTATTCGCAGTATCATTCCTATCTTTCGTATTGAAAATTTTGTTCAATTTGATTTACTAAATCGAAGCAGAAAGTATTTAAGTTTAATTGAGTTTGATTGACTATTTAATTTACACTCACTGTGACAATAGTTTGACAGAAGCACATGTGATAACACAACTCCTTGATTGCAACCTTGAATATCAATGATCTACTTGGATATGTTACAGTAGACAAACTTAATTCTCAAGAAAACTATCAATCCATTTAACTTGAGTTGCTTAGTGACAGAGTAACTCAATTAATTTCACTTGAGTTGCTTACTGATAGAGTAACTCACGCTGCACCAATTTAATCTCTGAGAAAGCAAGTTGTATCCACGTAAGAGTATTAAAGCTATTTGGAGCAAAAGAAGAAGCATAAGCATATGCTCTGCCTCTCTCACACAATTTACATGAGGGGATTTTGTTTGCACAAAGGAATAACTCTACTTCATGTTTATTACAAGAGGAAAATTCACGCAACGTTGAAATGTATTGAGAAAACAAACTTTAAAGGTTTGATCCATGCAAAATATGCTCCAATCGCTGCTGGACATCATATCAAAATATCAGAAGGGAAAAACAAAGTCTTGAATAATTAAAGATCAATTTAATGATAATAACGTCCTTTATGCTTAATGTATGTGATATTTACTTGTATTTGAAATAAATAATCCTCTTCAAATTCCTAGTAATGGAGGAATGATGGCTTAACGCCCTATCTCCATCAAAATAATTATCTAATGCAGCACGTCTCGTATTTAAAATTAAAATTGAGCTCCATGTCTCGTAACTAATTAATGTCTTAGCTCTAGGGTGAGTATCCCTCTATTTAAGGGATTTCATGCATCCCACTGTCTTTATTAGAAAAACCCCACCAACATCCTTAGATGAGTAGGTAAAGCAAATCGAATCCCCCATTCAAATTTATTTTATCGAGGTGATTTTATCTCCCAAAATATTAACTTGGTCCAAATTAATTTATTAAACCTTATCTCTTGTGTAAGTGAGAAAACATTGAACTTCCTGCACCTACATCACATCCAATGCATGTGGAGATTGCACCGCCACGTGCCTTTCACACCGAGTCACCGCCAATGCATTTAGAACATTCGTGGTATGCATCTTGATCTACATCATTTTTCTCATTGGCATGCAATAAAAACAATGCAACTCCATGCAATGTTTGACTTTCCAACAATCTATTGGCTCGTTTTTTATTATTGGGAAATATATATATATATATTTGAGGTTCGATGGCAAATTTTTTACTTTTCCTCAAAATCTTCACTCAAAACTTTCACACTTCAATCCTGGGAGATGGTGATAGTCATTTATTCTTAAAAGCATCTTCAGATAAGTGCTAATACTTTTTTGGTTTTGAGAAAATTCCAGTGAAAGCATTACGAACTTATAGGTAAATGTATTTCTTCTGAAAACAGTTTAGATATTTAAAATAAAGCTATTCCTATGGTTGTACATGCCTGAAAATGAAGTTGTTTTGGGAACGATTCTAAATTTTGTGTGTGTTTATGTTGTTTAAAAAAAAAATATCTCCGTACTTCTCAACAAACCTACGAAACAATGTTCTAGCTTGTTCCTCCAATTTCCCAATAGATGAACTGTTCGACGCGTGTTGGCTCCAATGTTGAAAACTTGTCCTTCCCAAACTTGCATACACGTCTGAGCTCTAGCATTTTCCTCCCAAAAAGGGAATCGTAGAACTTCAAAATAATGAAGAAAGTAGAGCATACTGGTTTGTCAAAAGCATGGTGTGGTTGAAGGCTATGCAGATATTTCCAATCACCAGCATAGAAGTGGACATCAAGTGGTAAATTAGTAGTTCACGTTCAAACATGTGAAGTCCTTTGTGGGTCTTCTCTAAACCATTGAAATTAGGTAATTGTCACTGAAGCCCAATTCATATTAGGTATAGTAGGTATACATATTAAATTCAAACTGCTCTCTCCCTTCCTTCACATAGATAAAACCCTGCACAGGATGGATGACATAAATGTCGCTAGAGAAATATCGCCGTTCATGGCAGATAGGGACTAATGAGGTTGGACATCGGTGTTTTCCCTTTACTGTCTTTTACCAAAATTCAAACCCCCAAGCCAATCCAGGGTTGTTAGGAAAAAGCAAGGACACCCTACCTTTAATCGACATTTTCTCATCTTCTGAACTACCAAAATTCATATAAAAACCACCGAATTGGTTCAACTAAAAATAAACAACTCAACATTATTCAATGAACAAAACTCCTCTAGATCTAAATTTCCAAGCCAAGGTATTGGTTTTTCTGATAACGATCACACAAACGACAAAGAAAATTTGTAGTCTATATATATGACTACATCCTACTTTATTTTCATTTTTATAAATTTTATTATATAACATTACACCATAATGCATCACAACAATAATTGTGAAGTTGTATCCTATACTATATTCTTTTTAAGAATTTTATTATTATAATACATATGTTCTAACCGAGTGTAAATTGTCACTATTCAACTATTGTAATGTATGAGAGAGTTCCACACGAAGCTTGGCATTGGGATAGCAAAGTTTAAGTTTAAGTTGAAGAAACGTGGTCATCTTCTTGGAAAGGCAATATTTTCATGATCAAAAACTTGCTTTCATATAGAAATTCATCCAAGTTTATGGTTATTATTATTAATTCTTCTAGGTTTGTTGGTCATATCAATTCTATACACATTTTAGCATATAATAAACTTAGTTTTTTGGAATGGTACTTTACGAGATGAATTTAATAAGGTGTTCTTTGATGGTGTGAAGAGTTTCTTCTCTCAAGAAAAGATATTTGGAAGCTTGTATAAAAGAGTAAAGATTCAAGATTTTAATTTTTCTATATTTTAAATTTTGAAAAAGATAAAAAAACTTTGTTTCGAGCATTATTATAAGAAATGATAATCATTTTAAAAGAGACATTACCAATCCGAAAAGGGAAGATCCTCGATATCTTATTAAAAGAAAACAAAATGAATTCTTGTTACAAAACTTTATACTATTCGAAACCCAAAATAGGGTTAACAAAATTAGAACCGCAGAGTCTAAATATGAGAAAATTAAAATAAACAAAAGACTGCCAATCTCCCGAACTAGAAAGGGGTTGAGGTCGTAAGCGAAATCATCATCGTAGATAGCCAGCTTGGGGCAAGAGCTTACCCGAGACGGGAGTCCTTATCCTCCCCGGGTAAGAGAATCTTCCATATCCAATGTGCCAGGTCTCACCTACAAGAAAAGATCTAAATATTAAAAATTTGTGTACAATAGAAAAACACATTGCAACCCTTTATAATAACCCAAATAAATATAACAAAGGAAGTGAACGAGATACCATATTACCTGGCTGAGGTGGGTTAAAAAAAAATACCATGTCACTAGCCTTCATCCATATGGAAACGCTCCGCGCAGATGAGTAATCTAGCTCACAGCTTCTACCTCAAGTCAGTTCCAATATAGTAAAAACAAAGGTATCCGACTATCGCTTTCCCTGCGAATAGCCAAACCCTTCTACCATGAAGAGTGAACAAGAAAATGAAGCTTCTCGACCAAGTGGAAGCTCAAAACCTTCGCTTCACCATTCTAATGAGTTAGTACGATATCATTTATAACATGCCCAGGTGGATAGCACTGTACACCTCGAATGTTCAACACTAAACAAGGAGTCTGCAAGTGCGTTCAAGGAATCAACAACCCTTGGTTTACGTGGTGATCGATCCTCCAACGAGAAACTACTTACAACCTAGCACCATGTGATGAGAGCACATATGAGTACACCTGTAACAATTGAATTTAATAGATTAGGCACGAGCCCAAGTAAGCTCTTACCCAACGACGTGATATCCAACAAGGAGTCGCATTACGCAATGATAAAATCCAATGGTTTTTGTGAAGACTAATGCAAATAACTGCAAGTTAGTTTCTATAGTCCCTGATGCTGGGCAGGCTAGGCAGGGCCCTACAAATAAGAGTTCAACATTATTTGAATTCTTAAGTAAAAGTATACACTAATAAAAATATATATAAACAAAAGTACCTACGAACATAATAAATGACTCTTTTTGCATAAAGGTAAAACTGTAATATATTTATGTACGGAGTTAAATCTTATCTATTTTTACTAATGATGAAGAACATATATTGAAAATAATATAATTAACTGAAATTGCTATTTTAATCGTGAGATGTACATCAAGAATTTATTAATTGATTGTTATGCACAATATAGATGGGATGTGTATAGAGAAATTATTAACATCAAATTCCTAATGACGAATAGAGAATATCTATACAAAAGAAGCATCTATCGACATGTTAGACGCTGTGTTTCCTACACCTAGATGTGTTTACGCCTGCTTTTTCCTCTGCACTTTGAGGGGCCATTTAGAATGACGACAAAATCACAAAATGGTTAAACAAATGCCTTGGAAGATCTAGTATCCAGATCCCACATAACAGGTGGCAGAAACTCTTACCCATTAATTCCATGGGAATTATAGCTTGCCCCTATAGTTTATCCACCAGAAGTTCCCGGGTAACCCTGGATATACCCCCTTTCAACATATTCCCAGGCAGGCGGACATAGCTTTTAGAGGTGCATCAACATGGCCTTGGAATTATCCCATGTTAAACGGATTGGTGACTGCTCCTGCAAGAATAGTGGTAATGTTGATGATCATCCCGTCAATACCCATGTCACAATTTGGTGCCACACTCGAGGACCACAGAGGTGCTGATGAAACAACCACGCGCATTTCCCAAGGCACTAGCTTGAGGAGTTTCCAACCCACATGTATGAAAGAAGTTGTCAATGCTTATTCTACTTCCCCATCAATCAACTTCTAGTTCATTGTTGGTGCGATAATAGATTTCCATTGGAATGGAATCCACGAGAACTAATGCAGAACCCTTCCACGATAACATCCTCGGATGTAAGCAACCAAAGTACACATCTTTCCAACCATTATTATCTGGAGGAGGGAAAGCATTCGGCTTGACAACAACTTCAACCAGGAGTGTTTTCCAAAAGAATAGTATTGGTCCACCTTCTTCTTTTCGAGCACTAAAGCATTGGAGGGGGCATCCTTGCTAGAGGCGGTGCCCTCATACTCTTCGATGGTATTCCACTAGGTGGATGTGGACTGGCTGATTTGCCTCGATAGATTGTAGAAAATCCTCCATAATGGAGCGTTGAACGGGGGTGAATTTCCCATACCAAATCAAATGGATAGGGATTACCCCACTGGTAGAGAGCAGAGGACCATTGTGGCGAGTCAAAACAACAGATGGCTCTTCCACCAGAGCAGCAAGTTTCCTCAACTGTCCAACGACAACGACCATAGGTGCACATGATATCACCATACACAACGCCATGTGAGTGAGCATAGCAATAAGTCAAAGGAAAAAAACAGAACCAACCATTTTAAGGCAAGACTCAGTATCTATTAGAGATCCAACAGATGCAAACTCTTGTATAACAATGAGGAAACAAGCTGTAGTAACGTCAAAAACAGGGGTGCAAAATCTCGTTAAATAAAGAGACCAAGTGAGATAAATTGGGAACAAGTGAATGAGAAGAGGATTGAGATATAAGTAGGGAAAGCGAGGATGCGTTTAGGAGATGGGCGTCGTGTTGTCATGCATATATTAATAATTAATACTTGGCGTTTGGAGTAAAAGTAGTTGTAGGGAAATTCCAGGTGCGTTCCTGCCCAATCTACTGGGGAAAGTGGTGTAAATGTTCCCTCCTCACAAATTTATGGTTCCCTTCCCTCACCGAGTAGAGAACATGCATTTTAGTATTGAGACAACTCAACCCTCTGGCCCTTTTTAATCTGGTAAACTCAAAATATAAATATATATGATGCACGATGCATATCCAGCATAGATCAACATCGAGCAAGGAACTTAGGGTTTCCATGCGTTGTACGATGCATTGTGTTCCATTTTTCCATTACGAATTGGCAAGTAGATTGTTAGAAAACACATACACTCTATGTTGGATAATAATATTTGTATATTGAGATATGAAAGCATCCAACAAGTGAGTGAGAAATATCATGCACATTGAATCAATATGAACTTCAATAAGAAATTCTAGCAATATCAAACTTATGGAAGTGCCATCAATTTATATTGAATTAGTTTACCAGTACAGATCTATCTTAACTTTGGATCTGCCAGGTGTTGAAAGGGATGAAATCTCGTGAGGTGCAAATATTTTTTAAAGTGCAAAATTTGAGGAAAATATTCCACCTCAATGGATTTGATCCCTCTTGACACTTGGTAGATCCGAAGTTAAGATGGATCTATACTGGTTTAATATGTAAATCTCTCTTATGTGCTCAATTCATGAGATCGCATAGAAAGAAGTATCTAAGTTTCATTAATGTTTTTAATTTTAATTTTAATTAAAATATAATCTCTTTGGTTTTGAACTTTAGCCCGAGGGAAATGTTTTAACATTTTTATTTACTTGATATTTTATTATTTTATTAAAGCTCCATGTGTGCTCCACTCAAGGTTGAGCACGGAGTTACACTTCTCCCTCATACCAGTTTTAAACTTTAGGTTAGGGCTGGCATTGTTAAATTTTTGTTTACTTAATGTTTTGTTATTTTCTTAAAGTGCCACGTGTCGCCTGCTCATTGAGCATAGAACTACACTTCTCCCTCATACTGGGATGTAGAAAGCTCCTCTTTAGCGCAATAAGTGAATTCAAAACATTATGATAGACATAGTTAGTGAGAGATTGAAGCAACACAAAGTATTTATAGTATATAGTTTGAAGAGCTTATGTTAGAATTTGAATTAAATCAAGTTATTACGTTTAATTATTGAACAATAGAAAATAGAGTTGAAGTGTCCAGATTAGTGGGAGCACTATTGATCACAAATAGATCATTATGTTATTTGTCATATATTTTAATACCTTTTGGGTGGAAAAAATGGAGTTATTGGCTTGTAAGGTCCATTTTATGAGTAGGTCCCACTTTGGTATTTGGTGTATAGAATCTTTGAGAGCTCATTTTAGGCCTTGAATGACCATTTTTGGGGTCAACACTTTTGAAGCTTGGCTCACAACCTCGCGATGTGTTTCTACACATTGAGAGTTTTCCACTAGTTTTCCTCAAAATATGAACCAATATCATCTTCACTATTTCTATCTACCCATGTGTCTATGGATGGAAAGGTGTACATCTCTTCAACTTGGTGTGAGATGTCCATATTCTCCCAAGGTGTACTCCAAAAGGCACTAATAAATCTAGTATCCCTACCTAAGATGATGCTCCCTAGTATCCCAAAGTGTACCTGGAGCTCTTTAAAAACCACGATTGATGCATCTTGTCCCTTGATGGTATTTTTACCAGGCATGGGAATGCATGAGAAGGAATTACAACTATTCATATAGACCTTGTCTCATCTTGAAGGCGGCGTTCTAGGTGTCTTCTCCTTTTACTCATCCCAATTTGAGATCCAACTTGGTGAAATACTTGGTATGCGAAAACTGATCTAGCAAGCCATCAATCCCAGGTAGAGGGTAAGGAATCTCATGCGAGATCTTATTCAAATCTCCACAGTCAATACACATTCTCCAAGTCCCATCTTTCGTGGGTAATGTGATTATCGGAGACCTACAAGGTGAGGCTCTTGGTCAAATTTCTCCCTGCTACAACTATTTATTCACTTCATCCACTTCCAATATGGTTTGTTTATATAGCCCTATGTCGGAAATGGGGAGTTAGGCAAAAGAGGCATCTCATTCTCCACTTCTTGCTTAGGTGGTAACCATTTAGGCTCTTGAAACACTTCTTTATACACCTGCAAGAGCTCCTCTAACCAATGTTTCTTCTCTTTAATAGACCACTCTAGAGATGCCTTTACATTTACCAATCCATCACCTTTATGATTATGCCTTAAGAAGAGTAACAAAAACTTTCTACTTAAACTTATCAATTTATTGGCTTATAAAACACTTGTCAAAGAGATCTTGGATTCACCTTTGCATGCATTGATGATGAAAGACATTATCTCCACATGTACATGTAGAGGCTTCCAAACAGTACACCGCACACATCTAATGGTGCTACATCTACCTCCAATTCATCAATATACTTTGCACTTGTATTAACTTTGATCTTACACCACATATTGATCCTAAGCTCTGCATCCTTGTTTACCCATCCCGAGATTAGTTACTAGATAATTTTCTATGAGTTTGGCCTACAAATTGGAATTAAAAAGCACCCACCTCTGTCTTCTTGACTTGGATCTTGATATGGAGAAGCTTAGTCATCTCCTTCTCTTCCTTGGAATGGAGGATAGTTAAGTTGAGTGTCCTTCTACATTGTAGTGCATACAATCTTTTCATCTATATCTGAGCTACTCTCATCCTAGTTGCCTTGATCCATGACTAGCATGTTCTTCTTCTTTCCCTCTTTCTTCCAGTTCTCTGAATTCAACTCTAGATTTAGCTTCCAACACCCATCTTCAGCATGCCTAATGAGACTACAATGGTTAAAGGGGTTGTTTGGATCCTTGCACCGATGTGCAATGGATGTTGTCCTCTTATCTTTACATTTTGACTCCTCCTTGAAAGTGTCTTGGTGACCTTTTTGTCTGGAACCATATGGTTGTCCTTTATTCTTGACCATATTCTCTAGATTCTATTCTTGGACAACTTCATTTAAAGAGCATCACTTACCTCCTTAAATGACCACGGAGACCACCCAGATACTCAGTGAGTATGTCATATTTCTTGGGACATATGCCCAAAACAATGGCTTGTTTTTTATGAACTCAATGTCGTACTCTTGTACACTCTACTCGTTCTTTTATTGGAAGTAACGCGAACGGATGCATTCATCCTCTTCATACCCAATAGGGTAAAACTAAGACTTAATGAGGATTTTAAACAGCTCCCACTTAGTTACTAGGGGATCATGCTCCAACCTAAGCAACCTTATGCGAGGCTTTCCTACCAATCTTGGGCATGGCCCTCTAATGTTAGTTGGGAAATGATATACTATGCTAATTTTCTATGTTATGAACATTGGAATAAACACTTACAATTGTTGCATTCATTGATTCATCTTAACATCATCAATCTCACATCGATAGGGTTTGATTTCCACTTTTGCCTCCACTTCAAATAGGGATTGGGGAGAATTGATGTTGGAACTTGATGCATTTGGGAAATTGTCATTGAAGAATGAATGATCATTGTCACTCCTATGGTTGTCCAACAAAGATCAATGTTCAGTGGCCCTTCTCAAGTCTCGTCGATACATGGGCATTGCTGTATAATAAATATTTAATTGTCCTTTGGAATGCTCATGCTTGATAGGATTTTAGAGCTTCTATTTTCTCGAATTTTGTTCCAACCACATTATTTTATTGCTTTTGTGTAGGTGCATAGAGTTGAACGAAAAATAGAGTGAGTAAAAGTGATTATAATTTGATGAATTTATCCCACATGCAAAAGAGGATGGAAAAGGGGAAGAGGGGGAGTAGAAAAGGGGAAAGAGGAGGAGAGGAATACATACTTACCTGGGCAGGGTCAGTCGGTGATCAGGAAGGCCGATGGCCTAGAGTGGCCACCTCCATTGCACTTGGGAGGGGGGTCTTCCTAGCATCTCCCACTGAGGAGAGTGCAGCAGGAGCTTGCGTTCGTGCGGCCTCCAACCAACACACACACAAACATAAAAAGGGCCTCCAACCAACACACACACAAGCATAAAAAGACGTAATGATAGTAAATCCTAATCAGATCGTTCCATCGTAAAAAAACGTAATGATAGTAAATAAATCCTAATCAGATGATTCCATCGGTGGTAGTCAATATTTCCTCTGTCTGGAAATGATTATTTCTATGCTCTAACAATAATCTTTCCCATTCGCAAGCGAGTTCTTCTATTTCATAGAATTAAACCGTGTTTTTTCAGTGGCAAGCTTTATACAGAAAATGCCTGCACAGTCCAAGTAGCAAGCAGGAGTGGAGTGATGTATTTAACAAAGTAATCAGTTACATTTCCAATCAGGGTGCAAAACTATGAGCATTGGTGTTTCAATTTGACCGATTCCAACACTTGTAAATTACATTTTGCTGCAACTCTTGTTATATCTTCACAACAGTTCAGTTCAGTTCATGTCATGGATCTACTGTCCAATATGGATCTCCTTCATTAGCTCTCGTGGATATGTTGTTGTCAAGCATGCTCGTGCATAGTAAATACAATTAAATAGTTACAGTCAGATATTTCAAAGCTTATTCTTCAATGCTCTCTTTTGACTGGGCGCCTTCTTCTCATAAGGATTTTCCAAAGCCTTCGAAGCATTCCTTTGTGGTCTTCCATTGATTAATCATGGGCATCAAGTTGTCTTTCACTAAATCATAAATGATTCTCTTTTCTTTGGTTTGATTCTTCTTGAAGGTAAAGTGCCATCCATTAGAAGTGGGCTCTTTATTAACATTGGATACATATCCATCCAAATCATGTTGTTCCATGATATTCAGGATGCTGACCTTCCAAGTATTGAAGTTCGAAGTTCCTTCAAGGCGGTCTTTTGATCTCATTGAGATTGAAGCCATTGCTCTTCAAGTGCTGTGCTCACTCAAGATCTACGTAGGATCAAGCTTGATTGCTGAACTTTTCTCTTTCACGCCCTGAGCTCTGATACCTTGTTAAATTTTGATCTTTTAATTTGGAGCTGAAATAATACTTGAAATCAAATAAAAATCATACACATAAGCAATCACATTCAACACATGAATTTATCCTGGGGAAACCCTATATGACTTGAGGGAGAAAACCCCAGCAAAGCCTTCCTTAGTATATTGATAGATAGCAGAGAATGTCTTTTACATCAAGCGCCCCCGGTGCAATTATAGAGAAAGAGAAATATAAAGAAGAGAGACTCAGAATAATATCCCGCACAAAGAGAAGAGCATTGCCTTCAAGAGAGGAGAATTCGCTTCACACTGAATTCATCAATCCTATATAACATATTTATACATTCTTCTCATGCATCGGGTTCTATTTTTATCTTTTGACTTCAGGATGAACTTTCCATCCATCTGGTTGCATCAATCTTGCACGAAAACGTGCGCCCCACTTCTCATGCAATGCATTAACTCACCGAACTGTCTCTTAGGATGAACTTGCCCCTTAACTGAAAGCTTTCCCACTTAGTTATGTGGCTAACTTAAGTGTCGTCATGCAAGTGTCGCAACTCAAGTGTTGTCTTTTAGTTTAAGATAAGTGTCATGTTTTAGTTTAACATAAATGTCATCATGCAATAACACTTAGTGAACTAGATATTCTTTGTTATCACTTAGTCAACTCTCTTAATTGATTCTTTCTTGATAACATCACTGTAGTGGTCAATTCAAGTTTCCCTTGATTTAATGAAGTCTTCACTGAAGTTTAACAATTCAAATTCTCTCTTAATTAATTATTTTATGTGCAATTCAAATTCTCTCATATCTTATCACATCTTATCTGTATCTCTTGTCTTATCTGCATGGTCCACACGTGTCAACTTAATTATCATATCATATATACTAAGGATATTTTTCCAATGATGTGATCATATTGTTCTACTATTGTTCCAAGTGGTTATATGCTAAAGTAATTCACTCTAGAGGTGGTCAATCTCTAGAGGAGACTTAATAGCTCAACCATGGTTAGAAGTACATCACACACCATACATGCTTCAACATGCAAAGCATCACCTCAACACATGAGGCACCATCTCAACACATGAGGATCTGTCTTGACACACAAGACCTTAGACTTGACTAGCAAGACTGTACAACATCATCACTTTGACATACAAAGCACTTGCCTCAACACATGAAGCTTAACCATTCTTGAGTCCAACACAAGATTCTTCTCCAAGTTTCCTGAGTCCAACTCAGGCTCCTATAACGCACCACCTCGACACACGAGGCTCAATATTGACACACAAGATTGACCTGGAGAATGACTCATGATGTTGTAACTTTAACATTAAACACCTCCCACGTAATTACTATAGGATGATGCTCCAACCTAAGCATCTTTGTGTGGCTTTCCTACCAAGTTTCGACATGGCCCTCTAATGTTAGTTGGGAAAATGATATATTCTTCTCTTTTCCTTTGTTATGAACATTGATTTAGACCTATAAATAATGCAACCATTGATTCAACTTAAGAACATCAATCTCATATCGATAGGGTTTGATGTACACTTTTATTTCCACTTCAAATAGAAATCAGGAAGAATTTATTTTGGAACTTGATGAATTTCCTCATATCGTGAGTGCATTTTAAATTCCTATAACCGTGCTTCACTTCTCCTCTCCTTGTAAGCAGTAGTTTAATCTTACTCGAAATAAAACTTGTGAAAGGTGATTTGGTATAGAGATCCATGCATTTCTAAACATTAGGGTCGGCTAATGAATTTTGAAGACCCATCCTTTTAACAGAGGTAACCTTAGCCTTGGGTAAAATCTTGCATTTCACTCCATTGCTAGTTGGAAATTATTTTTCCTGGGGTGTTAATTATAATCACTAAAATTTATATCAATGCTAATTATGGTATTACGATTTCTATTTAGCTCTCTCTTCATTGATTAAATACCCCCTTAAAATATCTTTGGTCAAATCAATCCCATGATGTATCATATTTGTTAATCACAAACGAACAGTGAGAATAGATGATGTGGCATTCAAATTGTTAACCCCAAACCTTAAGTTCCATTCTCACACCATCATGCTTGACTCACAATTTAAAAACAACTAAATTACTACAGTGACATTATGTGTTTTCCACATCTAGAATGCAACTCTCTCTAGTAACTTTTTCCAGTCAAATATGTGTGAAGTAGATAAATACAATAAAACTCTATATATATGACCTATACAAATTCCTACAAGAAAGGGGCCAAAAATCCAGGCACTTTATTTGTACTTTAATTGTAATGTCTATTGATTGGCTTCACTAGACAAAGAGTAGCAATCGCATGTAACAACTTGCAAAAAGGAATAGAAAGTTGTTGCACAATGCACAGTAGTGCATTGCATAAGTTAACATCACGGAAAATAACCTTAAGGTTGTCCTATTAGATACAATCACAGATAATTAAGGCTTTCCAAACGCTAACTACATAGATAAAATGCTTCAATCTCCAACCTCTTAAATTCTTTCTACTCCCAAGATGCCATACAAGCATTAGACAAAATGGAGCCCCGCTAAGATAAGTCATTTCTTGAATAGGTCAACCATCATTATAGTAAATATGACCATGGTTCTTCGAAATTCAAAGAAGTAAAATGCATCGGGGGGGAGGTGGGGGGGAACAAGCATCATCCCTAAGAATGGAAGAGGGGCCAACCTTGTCACACTACCTATTTGGAGGAAAGAATACATATTGTCCCACTTTCTTTGTAAATGTATTTCAATATAAACCAATAAAAATGTGTCTATGGATAATAAACAAGGATTAAGAAAAAACCCTTACAATTGATCGAGGCAAAGCACACATGTTTCAAGTTTCCGTAGACCATTATGATAGAATTCATAGAGTCAAATTATATACTTAAATAACTCCAATAATTCACAAGAGTAATAAATGGAATGCCCATATCATAATTCTTTTAACAATACCACAATATGAAAATGAAACCAATTTAAGTAAGAGAAGAAGATGATGTTTATCGTAACTTTGGCCATGACCTAAAATAGGCAGTATCTCAAAGCCATACTACATCAATACATTGTTTTCCGGTGATGATGCAAGCCTTTGAGATATGCAACGATACATGACTACGCCAAATATAGTAAGCATTTGATATAAAAACATATATCCTCACATTTTAAACTTCTAGTGACAAAAATAGGGAAAATAATATTTTAAAACGACATTGTAGAAGAAATGCAACCAGGTCAAGACTCAAGAGACCTACAAAGGAAAAATTAAGTACCGAGAAGCCATATCAAACATGTTGATCCGATAAACAAAACAAAAGAACCAAAAAACCAAACTCAAAAGCTCATTGAAACTTCTTATTTTCTTTCAAGTTAGCGAATCCTTAGACCGGGTTCCTGAAAACTAATATGCTACAACATCAAATAATAGGATTGTTAATAAAACCCATTGCAATAGGGAAAAATGTGTAAAACACATGTGTAATCTTGTTAGTAGCAAACATAACAAAACAACCCACACAAAGATCACATGGATATTATAACATAAATATTGAAAGAAGATTAACAATTGCATTTCACCTTTGTATCATTTAAGCTTGAGAGAGATGCTAGATCCAACATAAATTAAAAATGCAACTTTGAGACAAAAGGTTGGATAGACATTTGATAGACATAACATAAAGCATAAACACACTACCAAGGGATGTAGGGGATGGAGTTTGCTTTCATGCTTAGAAGTTATGCTATTACATAGACCCACAACATATAAGACCATGCATCTATTAGTCTCATGAGGTTTTCATGAGGTAAATACATCGAGACATAAATATATGAAGCTAAAACAAATACAAAACCATCCACACAATGAACGGAAGATCTACCCTGGGAAACCCAACCACAATGTGAGGACTATGACTTGCTCTTGTCTTTAACTTAGTAATGAAATGCAAATACAAACAAAGGTGAACTCACTATAGAGTTGCCATGGAATCTGTGGCATATATGGTTGCTACAATATCTTCTACTTTCTTAGTTCCACTCCAATGTTCCATTTGCTTTCTCTACACAATGATGGAACAATAAATCTATACAACAATATGGAACCCCTTCCTTTCTTATAAATCAAATGATTAACATGTCTTGATGGTCTACTCTTTAGGTTTAGGATTAGAGTTTTTGCATGCGTAAACTCCTACTTAGGGTTAGGATTTTGGACCCTCTGGAATCATCTTGAAAGTCTACAAGTGACTAGCTCCACATGTGCGAGTGATGGGATTGACGTGGCATCCATTCAACAACATGGTGGTAGACAACATAGGTCAACTTGCGGGGGGCATATTAACATCCTCACGTGCACTTCAATTGAGGTTATGTTTGCATCATTGGAAGGTTCTCGATTTGTAGGTTTGGGACTATGTCCATACATTTTTTACCCCAATAATGTTCATTTAATGCCTCAAATAAGCTCTACAAGATTTAGGGCTCCAAATAACGAAAATATGACCATCACCTAAAATGGACCCTACATGCTTTTAGTTACAATCCTCCACCAATAAAAGTACCATAATAGATGATAAATCATATAGTGATCCATTCGAATCATTCCTCCCCACTTTGGGAGGTGTTTGGTCCCCAAAGTATTTTATTGAAAGAGATGAGGAAAATTGTCCTCTACCATTTGGTCTTGCCTAGCAGTTGTCCTTTCACCCCATCCTGCTAGAGTTTGTTTTGCCTCCATTGGGTTGTTTCGAACTTCTTATGAAAAATTGTTGTATCCTATGGTAACTCAGCCTGAGCGTCTCTTGCTAAGTCCTCTATGGTAGGTAAGACTTGCCCATTATTTTCTTGGTCTAACATGGAAGGCTCATAGAGCTTCATATTTTCCACATTCACTACCGAGTAAATGCACACATATGGAGATGGAGTAAGTTTGTATGGATTATCACCTACCTTCTCCAAATTCCAAAGGGGCCATACCGTAGAGCCTTGATATTCTGACTAGGACACCATGGCGTTTCTTTATTCAAATGCAATCAAAAATTTTCTCCCACCTTCAATGTATTTTCAATTCTATGTTGGTCAAGTTTGGCCTTGTATTTTTCTCGTGACTTATTCATGTCCGATGACATCCTAGCAAATGATTTGTCTAATTTTATCAACGATTCGTCCACATATGGAATCTAAGGGAAAACGTGGAAAATATTTGAAGAAAGTTTTAAAACAAGACTCACTAGTGGAAGTGTGGACTTCTCTGTCATAAGTGTGTTGAATATAAATCAAATTTTCATCCCAGGTCCTTCGATTCTTTTGATTGTAACCCCTCAAAATCTGAACCAATATCATCTTCACTACTTCTATCTACACATGTGTCTACGGATGGAAAGTTATAGATCTCCTCAACTTGGCGTGACATGTCCATATTCTCCCAGGGTGTACTCCAGAAGGCACTAAGAAATCTAGTATCTCTATCTAAGATGATGCTCCCTAGTATCCCAAAGTGTACCTAGAGCTTTTCAGAAACCATGAACGATGCATCTTGTTCCTGGATGTTATTTTTACAAGGCATGGGAATGCACGAGAAGGAATTACAACTATTCATATAGACCTTTCCTCACCTCGAAGGCGGTTTTCTAGGTGTCTTCTCCTTTTATTCACCCCAATTTGAGATTCAACTTTGGTGCAATACTTGGCATGCTACAACTGATCTAAAAAGTCATTAATCCCAGGTAGAGGGTAAGGAGTATCATGCGTGATCTTATTCAAATATCTGTAGTCGATACACATTCTCTGAGTCCCATCTTTCCTGGGTAATATGTTTATAGGTGACCTACAAGGTGAGGCTCTTGGTCAAATTGCTCCCTGCGACAACTATTTATCCACTTCATCCACTTCCAATATGGGTTGTTTATATAGTCCCGTGTCGGAAATGGGGAGTCGTGCAATAGAGGTATCTCATTCTACACTTCATGTTTAGGTGGTAACCATTTAGGATCTTGAAACACTTATTTATACGCCTACAAGAGCTCCTACTAGATCCTTTTCTATGAGTTTGGCCTACAAATGGGAATTAAAAAGCATCCACCTTTGTCTTCCTGGCTTGGATCTTGATATGGAGAAGTTTAGCCATCTCCTACTCTTCCTTGGAATGGAGGATACCTAAGCTTAGTTCCCTTCTACATTGTAGTGCATACAATATTTTCATGTATATCTGAGTTACTCTCAACCTAGTTGCCTTAATCCACGACTAGCATGATCTTCTTCTTGCCCTCCTTCTTCCAGTTCTCTGGACTCAACTCTAGATTTAGCTCCCAACACTCATCTTCAGCATGTCCAATGATACTACAATGGTTAAAGTGGTCGTTTGGATCCTTGCACCGATGTGCAATGAATGTTGTCTTCTTATCTTTTCATTTTGACTTCTTCCATCCCTCCTCGAAAGTGTCTTGGTGACCTTTCTGTTTGGAACCATCTAGTTGTCCTTTATTCTTGACCATATTCTCTAGATACTATTCTTGAACAACTGCATTTAAAGAGCACCACTTACCTCCTTAAATGACCATGGAGACCACCCATATACCTTATGCGTACATCAGGGTTCTTGGGACATACTCCCAACGCAACGGCTTGTTTTATGAACTCAATGGTGCACTCTTGTACGCTTTTAATCGTTCTTCTATTGGAAGTAATGGCAACAGATGCGTTCATCCTCTTCATACCCAATAGGGTAAGACTAAGACTTAATGAGGATTTTAAACAGCTCCCACTTAGTTACCAGGGGATCAAGCTCCAACCTATGAATACCAATGACTTAAAACCTCACTTGTTAATGGGTGTTCTCGATTTCTCAGTATACAGTGAAATCAAATCAAAAGGAAGAAAGGCTTAAAGTCTTGAGGGCGGTTGGATATTTCATATTGTCCAAAACAATGAGACCTTCAATCAATGAAATGAAACCCGTAGCATAATTCAAATTCACACATTTAGATTTTGACACATCTCATTTTTCTTACAGGGACTTAATCCTCATAAAAAATAATCATCAATTATAATTAAAATGTCATATGGAACATAAAAATTGAGTGAGTGAAAGTGATTATAATTTGATGAATTTATCCCACTTGCAAAAGAGGATGAAAAAGGAGAAAAGGGGAAGTAGAAAAGGGGAAAGAGGAGGAGAGGACGACATACTTACCTGGGCGGGGTCAATCGGTGATCAGGAAGGCCGATGGCCTAGAGAGGCCACCTCCATTGCACTTGGGAGGGGGGTCTTCCTAGCATCTCCCCCTGAGGAGAGTGCACGTCATAATTTGTGGCAGCGGGGGCTCGCGTTCGCGCGGCCTCTAACCAACACAAACATAACAAGTTATAATGACCAACACAAACATAACAAGTTATAATGAATATTTAGATTATTCGCGCGGCCTCCAACCAACACACACAAACTTGAAAACACGTAATGATAGTAATCTAATCAGATCGTTCCATCGTAAAAAAACGCAATGATAGTAAGTAAATAAATCCTAATCAGATCGTTCCATCGTAAAAAGACGTAATGATAGTAAGTAAATAAATCCTAATCAGATCGTTCCATCAATGGTAGGCGATTTCCTGTCTGTAAATGATTATTTCTACGCTCTATCAATAATCTTGCCCACTGGCAAGCGAGTTCTTCTCTTTCATAGAATTAAACAGTGGCAAGCTTTATACAGAAAATGCCTGCACGGTCCAAACCTTGTATTTCTCTCTTTACTTTTGTTTTTGTTAGTGTTACAGTTGACAGTTGTTAGTGTTTCAATTTGACCGATTCCAACACTTGTAAATTACATTTTGCTGCAACTCTTGTTATATCTTCACAACAGTTCAGTTCAGTTCAGTTCATGTCATGGATCTACTATCCAATATGGATCTCCTTCATTAGCTCTCGTGGATATGTTGTTGTCAAGCATGCTGGTGCATAGTAAATACAATTAAATAGTCACAGCTAGTTACAGTCAGGTATTTAACAAAGATTAAACAGTTCATGATGATGGATGGATGGATCATTGCTGTTTCCATTTTGCCGATTCCAACATTTATTTTACATTCTGCTACAACTCTTGTTAAGGCCTCAAGGTTGTGTTTATTTCTTCGCTCTATCAATAAAGTAAAGTAAAAACTAATAATGATAGTGGCATGCGATATTTTGTACTTGATAGAGTTGAACCGTTTTTGCAGTGGCAAGCTTTGTATAGAGAAGGAATGAAAGAAAATGCGTGGACGGACCAAAACTTGTATTTCTCTCTTCACTTGTGTTTTGGTAGTGTTAAAGTTGACAGTGGCCGGGTTTGCCAAGGAAGTAAGTAGCAAGCAGGAGTGGATGTTGTATTTAAGAAAGTGATCAGTTACAGTTCCAATCAGGATGTAAAACCAATGAATATGATGATGGATAGTAACCTTTCATTTATGAACATTGGAGTTTCAATTTGACCGATTCTAACTTGTAAATTACATCATATGCAACTCTTGTTATATCTTCACAACAGTTCAGTTCAGTTCATTGATATACTATCCAATATGGATCTCCTTCATTAGCTCATGGATATATGTTGTTGTCAAGCATGCGGGTGCATAGTAAATACAATTAAATAGTCCCAGCTAGCTACAATCAGGTATTTAACAAAGATTAAACAGTTCATGATGATGGATGGATGGATATATGTTGTTGTCAAGCATGCCGGTGCGTGGTAAATACAATTAAACAGTCCCAGCTAGCTACAGTCAGGTATTTAACAAAGATTAAACAGTTCATGATGATGGATGGATGGATATATGTTGTTGTCAAGCATGCTGGTGCATAGTAAATACAATTAAATAGCCCCAGCTAGCTACAGTCAGGTATTTAACAAAGATTAAACAGTTCATGATGATGGATGGATGGATCATTGCTGTTTCCATTTTGCCGATTCTAACATTATTTTACATTCTGCTACAACTCTTGTTAAAGCCTCAAGGTTGTGTCTTCAGCAGTTCATGGATATCTACTATCCATGAAATAAAGGAATACGAGTCTCCTTCATTAGCTCTCATGGATATGTTGTTGTCAAGCATAGCCCAATTTACAAAGGATTGATATGCTGCTGTCACAAATTACAAATTACAAATGATTTGAAAATATAATATTGATATGCTGCTGCTGTCACAAACTACCAAAGATTTGAAAATATATATAATAAATTGCTGGAGAAAAGATCATGCATTGCATCTTCTCTCACGTTTCTGTACCAATTAATTGAATTATCACATGAAAATGAAAATGAATATGAATGTATAAAACTCAACACAAATATAAATTGTGTTTTTGATCCCAACCTTATTAACATGGATTGTGGTTTTGATCCAAGGAAACTTGCTAATCTAACAATGTTTGTTTTTTAAATTGCCTACAGAAGATGAGCTCGGGTATCTCTATTTCACTGTATACGTTTTCTAAACTAATGTAGTTCAGCGCAGGGATGTTTATTTCACTGTATTCTAATGGTTATCTGTTCCAAGGGTGGAGTGAGCATGAAGGAGCAGGCAACGCCTTGGAAAAATATGTAAAAGCTGCATATGATAGGATAGGATGGTAGAAAGGTGTTAAATGATGTCCCACATTGATGGGCGCATTTGTAATAGAGAAAGAAGGAAGTATAGGTAAGCGAAGATGGTACGGTGAAGATTACGGAGCCGTGTGGTCGACACAAAGCGAACTATTCTTTCGCCTTTTACTAAAGAATACCGTGTGTTGGCCACTCACAGCGGCATACGCCAATTTTTGGAGCCTTCCATCTCTTACAAATGGAGGCCAACAATATTAACACTAAAATCGAACAGGAGGCCCGCGCTGCTAGCTTCTAACACTGAATCTCTGAATCTTTCTAACACTGAATCTCTGAATCTCTTGTAAATATGGAGCTTCTAGCTTCTAACACTGAATCTCTTATAAATATGGAGGCAGCACTAAAATCGAAGCATTTTTTTACTTCCGTTTCTTGGGCATAACAAGGTCCTTCATACTATCTTTCTTTTGGAGTTGGATTGGATATGGCCTCAAAAGTAACAATATTCTCTTCATACTGACTATCTTTCTTTTGGAGTTGGATTGGATATGGCCTCAAAAGTAACAATATTCTCTTCTCTGGATAAGATCTCCTCCAATTTCTCATTATAATCTCTAAAGGTGTTCTTTAAATATTCCACATTCCCTACGTGTGGAGAATGTCGAACAATGTTTTATCCATTTTAATTCCAATCTTACCCGTGATGATTTACCAATTTGAGACTTGGGGACTTGGGGCTGGAATTGATAATCGGGAGAAAGCAATCCTTGCCATGGGAAGCAAGGAATTCATAACAGGTCCAAGATGAGAGCACATTTATTTGATATGTCGGTGCCTAAGCAAGGAATTCATAACAGGTCCAAGATGAGAGCACATTTATTTGATATGTCGGTGCCTACTTTTTTATTCAAGTGATTTCCTGCTGTGTATGCTTAAGGAACTTGCTAATGTAAAATAATTCAGGTTTAAGCCTAGGATTGGAAGAAAATCATAGGAGAGTTAGAAGTCAAACTTTTGATGCATAAATACCATATGCAATTCGCATTCAAGACAGATCAGGAATACTTGCAGGATTGTCAACTTTGTCACATGTCAACCATGACTTTTAAGTAATTATAAGTTCCAACATCCTATTAGTGGAATGCTGTACGATGAGAATATATTAATTACTCAGCTATTTTTGAAGGCATGAATCCATTGCAATTCAGTTTCCTAGGTTTATAATTACAGCATAATTTAGGTGGATTGATTTTAGTAAAAGGCAGGCCCCAGGCGTTAAGATAGGTGGATTATATTGGAAAGCTAGATATCTTAAATCTCTTTTGCTGGGATGGATGTTGCTAAGCCATATTCTAACAGTTAAGGCACCACTACACTCCCTTTGCATGTTAAATGGTTTTCTTAGGAATGCAAGGTAGCTTGCTAATTTTTGGCATAAACCTCAACAAAGTTTTCGATTCTCTTTGTAGGTGCCATTTAGAAAAGAAAGAAGGTGCCAGTCTGCTTTCAACAGTGACTCCAACCTCTTTAACTAGGAGAAATTCCATCTTCCAATGGTAAAGTTTGTTGTTCAAAACAATATCAAATTGAAGATATTCAACAACATTGAAGTTCTCTATTGCTAAGGTTGTGCCGATGTGTGAACCCTTCTTGGCTATGTTTGGAAAGGTGGCAAATCGAAGATATTCAACAACATTGAAGTTCTCTATTGCTAGGGCTTGTGTCGATGTGTGAACCCTTCTTGGCTATGTTTGGCAAGGTGGCAGCTCAGAGGATTTTAAGTCTCGTTGTAATCTGTTTCTCATTCACGAAATACAATTCTTCATAACATATGCATTTGAACTTTCACTACTACCCTACAGTAAATATTACCATAGAAACAAATAACTCTCATTTAGCGGAGGACAGTGCCAAAAGGCTTACCATTTCCTACAAGTTGTTAGATAGCTCGACCTTTGCTAAAAGAGAAAAAAAGAAAAAGAAAAAGAAAAAAGAGATATAATGGCAGATTCATATGCTCGTGGACAGTCTAGAACATTGGTGTTCCGAAGAACCCATGCTCAAGAAGATGAGAAATTTCCACTAAGCTCGGATAATCATATTCCAAAAGTACACAGATTTATAGTACAAAATTTGTCTCAAAATTAACTTCCGAGAATACCGCATCTTTATGAGGACATTCTTAAATCAACTATGTTCCTTGTTTGCTTCTAGTGTTCATACAATTTGTTACACCAGATCACATGCTTTTCTTTCTATAAATTCATTGCAATTCAGTCCCCCTAGCTTTATAATTAGAGGTGTGATCTGGAGGATGCAAAACATACTCTTGGAAATCTTTAAAGGTATAAGTTATCCAAAATAAAAAAGATTGTTTCCGGCGTGCGAAAATGTCCTTCTAATTTGTTTTAAGTGAAAGCCTTAAGAGACAAGCCCTACTAGTCTGGCACAGTAAGCCCCCCCCACGTGGACACTAGCTTTAGTCTTCTTGGCCCAAGCAGCATAGAACAAGCCTTCAGAGACAAAGCCAGATATCATTTCCTAGAAGTTCGTTGCCTACAAAGAGCCAGTAGATCTTTTGAAATCAGCAACCCTTTGATACACAAGGGCTTTTGCAAATAATTTTGACATGGTTCCTTTCGCAGTGGTGAGGAATGACAGACAATTAATTTATTTCCATAGGTTGAGTCTGTACATGAAATGTGTGTAACGAGTCATTAGAATAGAATTCTGTTAGATCACTGTTGTAGGGCAGGGAAACTTTTTGAGGCTCAGAGTTCTGTTGCAGGGTAGGGAAACATTTTTGAACCATGGAAGCTGTTAGAAGAGATAGAAATTACTTGTTGGCCTCCTATTGCTATGGTGTTCTGTGGCATGCGTAAATAATTTATACCTTTGTAGGAGCCTTTAGCTAAAATGTTGACTTCCACAGTAGTTCCTATCTCATTTTCCTATTCAAATACGCATAGATAATAACACTTCAAGCCAAGAAAACAAATACTCGAGGAAATTCATTGTATGGCAGGAGAATTGGAATCAAGTCTAGAATTTCAAAAGAGGATGATGTCCTGAGCATCACATCTTAATAATGTCATACAACCTATGCCACTGCTCATGCATTTTTAGTAAAAAGGCCATCTATAAGTCAGCAATATTGAAGCAACACTTTGAGCTATACATGAAAATGATTAGGAGAGATAGCATTCCATAGACTATTTTTGCCCCAATGGTCTTTGAATGTTATGGAGCATTCCCTGTTGATCAATGGTCTTTGAATGTTATGGAGGAGACACAAGGGAAATCTATGGTCAATGTGTGAGCCAATACTCTTGACACGCGAAGCATACCCATATTCAATTAGACTTATCCACAATAGAGTCCAATATATTGCATCTCCTAGTAGCCTCGCAGCCATGTATCTTTTGCTAATGATTGGGAGAGATAGCATTCCATAGACTATTTTTGCCCTTTGAATGTCATGGAGCATCCCCGTTGATCAATGGTCTTTGAATGTTATGGAGGAGAGACAAGGGCAATCTATGGTCAATGTGTGAGCCAATACTATTGACACGAGAAGCATACCCATATTCAATTAGACTCATCCACAGTAGAGTCCAATATTTTGCATCTCCTAGTGGGCTCGCAGCCATGTATCTTTTGCTAATAAAATCTACACTGAAATTGCCATCGAAATAAGTTGCAAGAATAACAGGCTGTCTATAGTAAAAGAGGAATACAATATTCGGTACTGTTATTAATGAACTTGTAAATTATATGCCATCTCTATTAAGTATATGAATGAAACAACGTGCAGGAAGTCAAAACCCTTATAAATATCTCATACTTTATAAAGATGATTTAACTAAAGCGTCCATATTGCCCGTAACCACAAGGAAATGATGCTCCAGAGAGGAAAATGTTGTAGTCTTTTCTTCATAGGTTACGAAATACAAATTTGATATACGTGGTTAGCTGCATATTAAATCTCATACAAAACTTAAAATTGATAATTTCAAATACAATCCCCTCATGTTGTAGTCTTTTCTTCGTATGGTTACGAAATATAAATTCTATACACAAGGTTAATTGCAAATTAAGCCTTGTACAAAAGTTAAAATTGATAATTTCAAATACAATCCTAGCATGATGTAGTCTTTCCTTCATATGGTTACGAAATACAAATTTGGTATACATGGTTAATTGCATATTAAATCTCATACAAAAATTAAAATTGACAATTTCAATACAACCCCCTCATGAAGCTACCTTTACACAAAAGCCACCTTTTTCAACCCTTCTATATATTCAGAGGAATGTCTTCTCCAATTATGAAAATACTCCATACGAAAAAATATGACAGACAAGCATATAGCAACACCAAAATTCCCAAAACATCCATAATCCAACCTAAAGCAGATTCACATACTCCAAGCAATCTCTGCAAATTGATTCGAACCCAAGATTCATATGCAATATTGAGGCTTAGCATGCATAAACCCCACGTAGGAATTTCGCCTATCCGAGCGTACAGAGTGGACAAGAGATGCAGAAGCAGTTTCTTCCTTCCCACCAAACAGTCAAGGTTCCTCTTGACTTTGACATGTTCTCCCTCCTGTTCATGCATGCACAATTCTTTTAAATCTTTCTCACCAACCGGTTAAGAGTCCTTTTGGAAAAATATGTGATTGAATTCTCTGGACCTTCATTGTTTGCACTTCTGTTACTATCATTTGATTATGTAGGAGTATCGATTCCAATTCCCATCATTTAATCCTTCTATTAGTATCATTTGGTGTAGGAGTATCAATTCCAATTCCCGTGATTTGGTGTAGGAGTATCAATTCCAATTCCCATGATTTGGGATTAGGACTAGGACCTTGAGGCTCTGATCCTCCCAACTCAATACTTTGGTCTCAGATAATGTTCGCTTACTGGAACTTGGATTGAGCTTTGAATCTCCTCCTAAAGGGAAAGCTGAAAGAAACAACCCAGGCTTAGGGGAACCCGGATCCTCCATGGATCCTGATGGCACTCACTTCAATTCGCCCAATCAAATCAGTCTAAATCATTAGTCTTTGTAGAATATCAAGGAAGCATTGAATCACCTCACAAGGAAACATCCTAAAAGAGTTATCAGAAAAGATGTTTCAGTCCACCCGAGTAAGCAACCTCGATTATTGAATGATAACTCACTGAATTCCCATAATATGAATCCACAACTATCTAAAAACATTGAAGGAGCTACATGCATTATTGCCTCAAGAGCGACAGCAAGTCTTATCTAATAATGGTTTTAATGATATTGCGTCTCGAGTTAGACGGGAAACAAGCTTGTTAGGGAAGCAAGAGTTGTCTGTGGAAAAAATTCAAGTTCCAACTTTGGTACAGTACCAAAAGCCACACAACCAAGGTCTACAGCAAGTACTAGCTCAAGACATACGCAACAACATCAGCCTCCTCGAGAAGTTTCTGGAATGGGTCGATGTCCCCTGCAACATCTCAAACAAGAGGTGAAAATTTTGTTGAAGGTACTTTTAACTGCGAGAAATGTCCAACCAAACTTTTGATGCCGAAGTATGTAGGTTGCAATATCTCAAACAACAATGTTGGCTACTCTCTTTGTGCCATGCTAGTAAATGTTTAGCTTCAGAAAGCCAATGTCAAACTCACCATTGTCAAACAGCGGAACAGTTGCGGGCACACATAACTCAATGCGATGAAAGAGTTTGCCCTTATCCATGTTACAATGGATCTTGGACTTTTCTAAGTCATCACCAACATTGTCGCAAAATGGAATGCCCCATTTGTGGTCCAGTTCATCGACTACTTAGGAAACAATGAGCTACAGGGCATACTCAATCATCAAACCCCGTAGCAATAAATATTTCCAATGAGATCTTGCAAAGTCTTCCAATTGAAATAGTGAGGGGGTTAACTTAAATTTTTCCATCAAGACCTAGAACTTCCATCCATGACATGACAGAGATTGAACAACCTCCAGTAAAAGGAGCAATAGAACAACGAGTTGAAACTAGATTGTCACGATGCCATCTGTGTCAAATTCAAGTGGGATGCAAGGTCTTACCCATTTGCAATCCCAAACTTACCTGTAAAGTGGAGAAGTTTCTAGTGTGATGAAGTGTCAAAGTCCATAAAACCATGTCCTATCTTGGTGGAGATAGAGCAGGTTGTGAATTTACAGCAAAGTTGTTGCCAAAAATTTGGTGTATTGTCACAAGAAACTTACCTAGATCCACGCAATGAGCACGGGAAAACAGAAGGGAAACCAAATAAGGCTGATCTTGCAACATATCCGTCAAGAAAAGTCCCTATACAAGTCAAGTCAAGAAAAAAACTCTGCAAGTCATGGAAGAAATTAAAACCAATCTCTCGCCCCCTTCCCCCGAAAATTCTTGTCCACGAAAAGTTTTGAATCCTAATATAAAAGGACTGAACTTTTGACACCTGAGCAAATCATGAAGCGTAGTATAGTATTCCATGTCACCGGGTTGGTCAGGTGGGTACTATTTGATCAGGAGCACTGTTTGATGTCTTTCCCTTTAGACTGTGTGTATGCAAAATAATAGCCAAACATGGATATGAGTCATAAGGGTTCCCCAAAACTCCGGAGATTAGCACTAGGAAAACAAAATCTCCAGTGAATCAATGGCCTCAGATTTCAAAACTTAAAAAGATTGTTTCCCACTCTGGAATTGAATTGCAGCATCTGGTTATCAAATCGCACAACAACTTCAAAGCACAAACAAAATTCCAATAGTCAAATTAACTCCCCATCTTTGAAGGCCAAACACTTCTGCCACCTCTCCCTTGTGTGGCCCCCAATTTCCGAAATGCATCAGCTTTGGTGTTTAAACTTTAAATTATTTTGTATTGAATATATATATATATATATATATATATATATATATATATAACATGATTAATAGCAGCAAAGCTGCAAGTCCCTGTCAAAAAGGCAATTGGCTTTGTGAAAACTATTACAAATGATGGTCATTTAATTAGACATGAGGGTTATGATTGAGTTTTAGTATGCAACAAATGTTAGTGAGTAATTAAATTTTGTTCAACTTGTTAATAATGTTTTATAAATTGAAGTATCATTAGATTTATTTCACTTCCTCCTTTCAAGTGGTTATCGATTTTGTGCGTGGATTTATGTAAGACAATCAATTCATAATGATCAATGAACTGATCAATCATTGTATTCTCCTTCTCTTCTTTTCTAAGTTCGTATTTGCCTTCTTTTCCTTCATAAGTTCTCTTTTTATGTGCTGTCTCATACAATCAACATGGCGTCAGAGCTAGATCAATGGTGGTGATATTGTTGCCATGGATTATGTTTTTTGCCACTTTGTGGGGATACTGTTGCCATAGATGATGTTTTTAGCCATTGATTGTAATGATGGGTAGACCTTTGTCAGTCATCCTACGGAGAATCAATCAATGGCCTTTATTGGAGCTAAACGCTGGAGGTTGAATACTAGTGTTGACTTGTTGAACCCATACACTAAGGATTGCTTCTGCGGTATCAATGATGATGTGCTTGAGTTATAAGTTTTAACTAAGGAGAATTGCATTTCTTAATTTATTGTAGACACCAATGTTGCTCTTTTGTGTTAAATTATTGCAGTTGCTTGTATTCTTTATTATAGTTTTGGTGCTGGGAAATTGCGTTTTCATTTCATGAGCTATACAGATGAATCATATAATGTATGGATGTTTTATGGCTTTGCCACATAGACACTGTAGCCGATGAAAGGATGCTGACAAAATGTTGAGGTGATTTGTTTTTTTGTGTGTGCTAACAAAAATTATTATGTATTTGGAACAATTTTTTTACATCTGTTGGATACTTGTGTGGTTTTACAATTGTTGTGAAAGTTGACTTTCTGTTGTTGTTCATTGCAAAATGTGAAGATTTCGAAATATTTCAAGAAAAACTCTTCAAGTGGAGATTTCCCTACTCCTACGGTCAGACATAGTATTTCTCCTTATTTGAGGTCATTCCTTACCATTGTTATTGAATTTGCCACTTTTGAATACTTAGTTGTTTCTTTCATGTAAAGTTAAAATGACACATTAAAGAGACCACTGCTGGAAGATGATGTTGTTGTTATCTTAAAGAAGTTGATAATTATGATAATAGCACATTGTTGCTAAAAAGTCATCATTTTGGTTCGTTTTCTGCAGACTTTTGTGGCCAGCTACCAATTATACAAGCTTGTTATTGCTTCTGTCTAGTGGCTGCTATTGATGCTTACTGTTATGTCAAGGAAGATGGTTGTTTCTTCATGTTCCAAGCATTCTTAAAACTTAATCATCAAAAAACCAAAGAGGAAGAAATTGAAAGCGTTGTATATGTTCATTTCTTTTGGTTGATTGGAGAAAAACATTGTTGTTTGTATGGTATGCTGGATGAATGTGGGTGACCACTAGTTGATTGTAGTGTTGGAAAACAACTCGCATGATTAGAGAGTTGAAACTCGAAAGGAGAGTGTTGTTTAGTTTGTTGGTCGCCTATTGAAACCTTTGGTAGACTAGGTAAAATAGTTTTTTGAATGTTCTCTTGGTGTTAGACAACCCACAAAAACTATGTTTTGTGTTGGGACCAGATTTGGTGGACCGGGTGAAATAGTTTGTTGAATGTTCCCTTGTTGTTAGACAACCAAGAAAAACTATGTTTTGTTGTTAGGACTAGATTCCGTGGCCTTAATTTTTTCCAAATAGTTGAAACCAGGCCACAAGGTGGAGGGGTTTACAAAGATTGATGTCAACATAGGAGAGCAGTTAGTTATGCCAGACTTTATCCAAGGAGTAATGTTTTTTCACTATCATAAATTAAATGGAAAGAATTATGTTGTTTGGGCACAAAGGATGAGGACCATTTTTGCATACCATAAATTAAGGAGTATTGCTATTAGATAATACTAGACACCTGTTTCAATAGGATGAATGAAAAGAGCATAAACAAGCAACCCACCTTTTTAGAAAGAAACTGAGAGGATTTGATGACTGTCACACTGTCAATTGCAGACGGTGTCATTTCCCCGTGTCTAGGATGTTGAGAATTCCCTTCAAGGTTGGGAAATGTTTTGGGTTTTATGTGAAACTCCCAATAATACCAAAATTTTTTATTTGAAAAATAAATTGTCTGGCTCGAGGATGTCAAAAGGTCCAATAACTGATCAGCTGCCAAATCAACAGGATGTTAGAGATCAGTACATTTCTGTGAGACAGAGAATTGAAGAGGGATTTAAAATTAATTATTTTAAATTGCTTGCCTTGTTCTTTAAAAAAATTTGCAACTACTTTGAGAATTACAGTAACAACAAAGATATTGTCCTGTGAAGAGGTTGAAGAGCTCTTGCTGCAAAATGAACAACACAATAAAAGTGTAATACTGACCTTTGAGGTGAACAGTAATACTTTCCCATATACTCAAAGCCAAGCCATAAGAGTGAAAAATTTAAAATATATGCACTATTGTAAGGTCAAAGACAATTTTTTAAATATATATTATCGATAATACATGTGCAATTTCAACCAACTCTCTATTGTACAAAGTTTTGTGATATATATGGAATTATTTCTTCTCAAATAGTATATGAATACTGCAAAGCATTCTATTCAACAATTCCAGAACCTGAGAAGGAATTTCCATACCGTGCAATGTGTACAATCACTCAAAGTAACTCAACCCCAAATACGATCATAAGATTTATAGATGGACAACCGAACACCCGTAAGAATTTTACGCAATATATTCAAATCTTCTCTAAAAAATGATTCTCAAAGTCTCTGAAGCTTCAAAGCGTTCCAAGGGTTCAAACTTGAGAAGGCCCTGCAACAAGCCTAAAGAAACACCTCCATGGTTTATAAATATGTATCTCTTTAATACATGTGCATTTTTCAACCAACTCTCTAATGCACTATGTTTTCTGATATAACGTCTCATTTTGTTTCAAATGCCGCATCACCAATACACATTATACTACTTGACCATTACCAAAATATCCATATTATAATACATGACCAGCTAGACATGTGCCATAAACAGAGAATGAATTTCCATGATGTGGTTTGTACAATCATTTACAATGCCTTTAGGCTCCAAATACAAATCAAAACTCACAAATAGTCACATGCATAGTCACGAATGTTATGCCTAGCGGACAAATATTCTCAAATCTTCATTGAAAAAAGGATATTTCAGAGCCTCTGAAGCTTCCAAGCATTCTGATGGTTCAAACTTGAGAAGGCCCTTCAACAAGTCTATAAATAGACCCGCCGAGTGGTCTGTATGTTGCATTATCAAATCCTGCAAACATGATAGTAACACCTTAGACTCAAGTACGTGCAACAAATCACAAATCATCATGAGAATATTTCAAGATGATGTTCCATCTGCATCTAGGTACTAAGCATACCCTAAGTTTCAGTAACTTCCTCACTGCTCTGATGCCCTATCTAGAGGATGCTCCTCCATGATAATCCAATCGTGTTCCATGTCTAAAATATTAAATATTTCAGATATCTTCTATTGTTGACACAATGACATTACAAATTATGGGTTAGCATAGGTGTATAGAATTTTATAGCATGTCTAATAATATGGTTGAGGTGATAGTTACGTGGAAAACATAAAAATACACACTCTGCGTTCTTAATCATATGATGTGGCAAAGGACCTAAGACCCTTTCCATCATAGCAAGATGTTCCAAGTTTTCATGCGTTTAAAAAAAATTCTCACTCTGAAAATTTAAAATGCGGGTATCATAATTATTATTCCTGCATGTATCTAGATAACATTTAAACATAAGAAAAACTAGTCTAAAATTTTTACCAAGTAGAGCACCACAAGTGTTCACCCTACACTCGAAATATCACAAGGGTAGTTACATCCAAGACCTATCAAGAAATATAAATTGTAAATACAAAGGGGCTTAGATTCAACATGATGGAATTGACATTGGTCTAAACCATAGAACGACCTTTCAAATTGTTGGCTAAACCATAGAAGAATCTTTCTAACCTCACCCAAAATAAATCTAGGAGCCCGATAATGTTGCGTAGAGACCACTGAGGTGTGATCTTGATCTTGAAATGTGGTGCTTCCAAAATCGATGAACTTTATAGCACTTGACTTTGGAAACCTTTAAAGTCATATGGAAATCTCTTCACGCACTTTTGAAGAACAATCATGTTATCAGAGTTCATTCCTTGACATAAATGCATGTTGTAATGCTGATCTTAATGATTGTGAACATTAGAAGGAATACAAATACAAACAAAGATTATGTTATTTGATACACTAGTTTTTCGTTGGATCTAGTATCTACTATAATATGAAGCAATATTATCAATTGATTAGCACTCATCGGCATGGATATGTTATGCCAACCATGAAAAATTCTATCATATTCAGTAACAACACACTAACATTCTACCTTGCAATCTAGAACCTTCACATGGTGCGAAGAAACAAAAAATATATTTTCAGGGTTTAGATCTGTGTGATGGATTTTCAACTAATGCATATCCGCCATAGATCAATGGCAATATTAGGAGATAAAAATCCCATATATATGTTATTAGCCCTTACAAAGGCCCAATCTAGCCTCATAAATTGTCAGCTAAGATATAAGTGCGGGTATCGTCTACACACATACTACATATTCCAAACGTTTTCTTCATACCTCTCCTACAAGATCAACGGGAAATGGTTTGTAATTGTTTTTTCTGTAGGAAATCATATATAAGCTTGGGCCCAACTTCTCAAATACTTATTTCTAAATCCGTCCACAAACTTAAATACACATATACCTAATGCAGACTACTCTTGGGTGCTTGTAAAGAAAAAAAGAATGAAGGTATACATTTCTACAAAATACTGACGACGCAAGTGTGATTCCGATAGCAAAACCATTCATGCATTTTTGCACACAACTATATTGGGAAAGGGCCGTACATCTCAAGCAACTATTTGCAAGTTCTAAAAATATAGGTTTGAATAAAGAAATCATCCTAGCACGTGACCCAAACTGCCCATTTATTAAATTATGCATGTAACCCAAACTGCCCATTTATTAAATTATGCATGTAACCCAAACTGCCCATTTATTAAATTATGCATGTAAAAATAACACAGCAAAGTAAAGCATAAGAAGAAGATAATCTTTCATACTGTGTGCCATTTCTATCTTATTTTACAACTTGATGAAGCACATCGAATTCTATCCTTGCAGCCTCTTGGTACTTTTGTAAGCCACAAAAAAATTGGTGGCCACAAGATCCTTTGATTTTTGGTCCCAACATTCAAAAACTTCACCAAATAAAATAAAATTAATCCAAAACATGTTCAAGAATCCATAGAAATATCTACATGTTCAAGAATAAAAAAAGTCTCTCAATGTTCAAAATTCAAAACATGTCTCTACATGTTGCCTCTTGAGACTCCAGTGTGCCAACAAGCGATCACCTATCAAAAGGTGGGATGTCTTGTCACACATTATGGGTGTGACCAGCCGACCTAAATAAACAAGCATGAAAACCCTTTGTATGAGGGTGCCCACCCATGAGGCGATAACATGTCACTTATTTGGAGACTTGAACCCTTGGGAGGGAAATAACAAAAACCCTCCTTCACCGATAGAGGAAACCCCTATGTCATGTTCAATAAAAAGAAAAATCCAACAAATATGGACTCCTAGATGCTTACCTTCGTCCATTTTATTGAGTATTTTATCTGCAAAATGAAAACAAAAAATATTTTCTCCGGATCAATATAATAGATCAAGTAAAATGATAATTTATAAATTGCATTTTAATATCAACAGTAAAACCCTTGTTTAAACCTAATACATCCAAAAGGGTAAACCCCCTCAAAATCAAATTGAATAACAATATAGTGAGATATATGTTCTTACATTAAGGTGTCAAATTCTCTCCAAGTTCAAACATGTAATGGCCATCCTCGTCATCATTGTGTCGTGTGGTGAGCTAGTGCGGGATCCCTCTTCATTGGATCCCATATTTGAAGAGTTAGACCGACTATAGCCTTGGGAGGATATGGAGGGTTCTTCCCCTACTAAGAAAGGGGTGTCCTCCCCTTTTCCATTTCTATTTTTGATACCAAATTCCTTCCCAATAAATACCACTGTTGGCTATACGTACACACGACTGTTTATATTTCCCCTAAAATTTGAAAAACCACCTGACCATATTTAAGAACTCGAATATGAAGAGAGTAAAAACTATGTGCTTTAAACTCTAACAAGTAGTTCCAAATATCACGTCTCTATCATAGATGAATGCTAAAATCGTGTTTTTAAACCCTAACTCTTACACAATATGTACCCTCTTCTTTTTTGAATTCTAATTTTGAATCCCCTTTTGAATGGCATTGGTTAATTATTTAAGCTACTTATAAACTCAACATCATTTCCTTCGAATTAAATAAATCCAAAGGCTATCGATAAGTTTCTCACACATCCTCTCCTTAGAATTTGTTAGAGACGTAAACATTTATCTCGGATATCCCCTTACAAATCTCGTCACATTGCATTTATATTATTTAAATATAGTTTGATATCCAATGCAATGCTTAAAGAAGTTTGCTTCAATTTAACTTCAAATCCGGCAAACAGTGCTATGAATTTATATTCCATTTCATGAAGCAAAACTCATTCCTTTGTTCCGGCAATGCTCATCCTCTTCTTTTCTAGTCATTCTGGCAAAACAAGCATTTGATTTAGCATCCACTACTGGTCATCAGTTTAGTTCCAATAATTGAAACTTTTCTCACTAATTTAGCTAAAACCTAAGTTAAACTTTTACCTTGTAGCAATATCGATTTTTTTGTGTACAATACCCATAACCCAATTTTATAAGACTTTCGCTATAGCTTTAGATTTTATCACTAAAGGCAAGAAATGATAAATCTAACATTTGATATACATTGAGATCTATCCCTTGTCAAAAATTATTTGATGTCACCAAACTGCACCCAGCTTAAACCACGTGTTTTAATCTCTTTATATTGTAGTTACTCTTTTAGAAACCACTACATATGACTTTCATTGCATTCTTATTCATGTATTTATCAATCAATTGAAGAGTCAAGTCTTCTTTTAATTCCCGATATTGATCTATAACAGAATAGATAGTCGCTACCCATCCCTCATGTTAACAAGCATGCAAGCAAATTTTGTTTTGAAAGGCTTATTTGAAGACTTTAGACATCCTAATGCCCGGTACCAATAAAGCATGGTGGAAAACCTCCAAGTGTCCCCAATTCCCACATTCTACGACCTCATTACAACACCCTAAATAGGTATGAAGATTTTGTATTTTATGTTGTTCAGGTACTAAACGAACAACTTTTCTTTAGCAACACAAACAAGTGCCCCCAAATACAGGTAGTTGATAACGTGGTGTAATGAGATAATTTGTTTTATTTTGATTTTGATTTTTTTTATAATTGGGACAATTAGTCTTGTCCATGTAGGAATTTATGTTCCATCACTATTATCCTTCACCAATTAGAAATTCAAAATATTATATTTTCATAACTGTTGAAAATATTTTTTATTTTTAAAATGATCTATTTAATATTTTAATTTTTAATATATTTAAAAACTTTTAAGAATCTATATAAGCAATATCTAGATTAATAAGAATTCAACACTATTTGAATTCTTAACTAAATGTATACAGTAATAAAGAATATATATACCGAAGTATCTACGAGCATAATAAATGACTCTTTTTCATAAAACTCAAAATGTAATATCTTTATGTATGGAGTTAAATTTGATCTAATTTTAGTAATGATGAAGAACAAAGTTACGATGGGAAACATTTATTGAAAATAGTATAATTATCTGACACTACTATTTTAATCATGAGACTGCTATTTTAATCGTGAGATGTACATCAAGAATTTATTAATTGACTGTTATTCTCATAATGTAGATGGGATGTGTATAAAAAAATATTAAAGTTAAATTCTTAATAAAGAATAAAGAATATATATTCAAAAGAAGCATCTATAGGTTAGATGTTGCGTGTCCTGCACCTAGATGTGTTTTTTCCTCTGCTATTTGAGGGGCCATTTAGAATGACGACAATATCACAAAATGGTTACACAAATTCCTTGCAAGATATGGTAGTCGGATCCCACATAGCAGACAACGGAAACTCTCGCCCATGAATTCCATGGGAATTGTAGCTTCCCCCCGTCATTTTGTGCCACCAGAGGAGGAGTCCGAGGACCATAGAGCTGCCAATGAAACAGCCACGCGCACTGCCCAGGGAACTGGCTTGTAGATTTCCAAACCCATGCGTATGGAGTAAGTTATCAATGCTTCTGCTCCTTCCCCATCGATCAACTCTAGTTCACTGCTGGTGCAATAAGAGGCTGGCATTGGCATGGAATCCACGAGAACGGATGCAGAACCCTTCCACGGTAACATCCTCGGATGTAAGCACCAAGTACACACCATTCCCACCATTATTTTCTAGTGGAGGCAGAGCTTTCAACTTGACAACAGCTTCAACTGGGACTGATTTTCCAAAAGAATAGACGTGGTCCACCTTCTTCTTTCTGAGCACTAAAGCATTGGAGGGGGAATCCTTGTTAGAGGAAACGCCCTCATACTTTTCAATGGTCTTCCACCAGGTGGATGTAGAGGGTTGATTTGGCGTATTTTCCCCGAGAGATTGCACAATATCCCCCATAATGGAGAGTTGAATGAGGGTGAATTTACCATACCAAATCAAATGGATAGGGATTACCCGATTGTTAGATAGCAGAGGACCATCGTGGTAGGTAAAAACAACAAATGGCTCTTCCACTAGAGAAACAAGTTTCCTCGACTTCCCAACAACAACAATAGGTGCACATAATATCGCCTTACACAATGCCATGTGAGTGAGCATATCAATAAGCCAAAGGCACAAAAAAGAACAACCAATATCCATTTTAAGGTAAGAATCGGTATCTACTAGAGAGCCAACATCTGCGAACTCTTGTATAACAATGAGGAAACAAGCTACATCAACGTCAAAAAAAGGAGTGCAGAAACTCATTAAATAAAGAGACCAAGCAAGACAAATAGAGAACAAACGAAGGAGAAGAGGAATGAGATATAAGTAGGGAAAGCAAGGACGCATTTAGGAGAGGGGCATCGTGTTTCCATGCATATATTACTAATTAATACTTGGCATGTGGAGTAAAAGTCGTTTTAGAAAAATTCCAGGTGCGTTCCTGCCCAACCCACTAGGAAAAGTAGTGTATAAATGTTGCTTCCTCACAAATTCGTGGCTCCCTTCCCTCATAGAGTAGGCAACAAGCATTTTATTATTGAGACAATTCAACCCTATGGCTGCGAGAGCCATCAACTATTATGGATAATTGTCACTCGTCGTCACGCCTATTGCCCTCTTTAATATGGTAAACTCAAAATATAAATATATATGATGCATGATTCCTATCCAACACGGATCAACGTCGAGCAAGGCACTTAGGGTTTCCATGCGTTGTACGTTGCATTGTGTTCCATTTCTCCATTCTGAATTGTCAAGTAGATTGTTATAAAACATGTGCACTCTATGTTGTATAATAACATTTGTAAATTGAGATATGAAAGTGTTTTCCGGACAATCTACCTGAGCGGACTTAAAGACCGGATCTCCCTCGTCTAACTAGATCTAGAACAAATAGGTACAAAATAGAATCAGCTTCCCTATATCAATAGAATCATAAATCAATAAACAAGTATCTTACCTGAGATTTACGATACCTTTGCTCCTTGCTTGATCCAATGCTCCAGAGCCTTCAAATCTGCAGCTACAAAACCCTGTTGAACAAGTAGACACAAACAAGCAGTAAAAGCATATATTTCATATGATTGATCTAAGCTAACAGTTAAGGAAGTAAGCTCTATATGTTAATAACACGATAACATATATGGGAAGATATTATATTAATTGTAATGAAAAAAGAGTACAATAGAGAAGAACGTTACAACCTATGCCTTAACGTCACAACCTTCCTTCCAACAAGCCAAACCAGAGCCTCCAAGGATGAAGTAGGACTCCCAAGGATGTGCAAGGATCACCTAAGCCAATTCCACCAGGATGAGAGTGCTATAGACCTTCCTCCCTTTGGAATGGGGAGGAGCTTCATATTTATAGGACCAAGTGGATAGAGTAGGTTGAGAAATGATGGGAGAGGACTACGGGATCTTGCCATTAGGTTAGGGAACCGAATGCTAGCTCACCTAGAAGTTAGGGATGACCCTTCACCTCACCTAGCTTCGAGAAGTCGTTTGATGGTTCCATTCATCCAATTTAACCAACCCCGACGCATGTTGTATGAGGACAGCTTGCGCCAAGCAGGGGCGAGCGCAGGTTGCATGAAGGCAACCTGAGCCACTAGCGCAGGCTGCTAGATGGCATTCTGTGCCAATCCTAGTCAGGCGCATCTTGCTGGAAGACAAGCCGCGCCGACCTAACTAGAGAATGTGGATAAAGGATTAACAACTTTCTCTAGATGACTTCCGGTCAGGGAAACTTCAGGGATTAGGGAATTGAGTTAACATAGGACTCATGATGACGAGATTTAGGTGTAACAGAATGCCCCCCAAAGCATGACGCTGGAAAAACGAAACAGGTGATATGCTTTGCAAGATAGGTGGTAAGTACTTGTTGGTTTGAAGGTGCTGTTGTAGTACAACTGACTCTGAGATTCCTGTCTCACATGACTCACAACATGGATGCCGACCAATGTAATGCAGATCCATGGTAGTAAAGACCGACTGAACACAATCATGGCTACTAGACACAATCGTAGATCCATGATGAGATGATAACACAACCACGACCAATACAAAGTGGATCCGTGTGATGTGACCCAAACAATCTCCATCGCAACCTGGGTGGAAATAGGAAACAACCTAGGGTCTTCAAGCTGAACCCGCAATGATACGAATCTATCCATGTGATTACAATGTCTTGGAGTCGAACATGGTAGAAACCACTTGATTACTGGTCATTCATGTATACCGATAACAAGCGCGAGGGAAATCACCATTGATGTCAATGATTCCCAAGGTATCATAGTACATACCATCGAGTGTGAATCAATGAGTTGAGGTCGAACACTCGATGGGATCTTTCAATCAAGAGCGACTAATGTAAACTCATGTTGAAAGCGAGGTAACCTGTCATTGAGGCATGCAGGCCCAAGGTACTTGATTGGTTTCTAGATTCTATCCTCGGATGATGTGTTGAAGTCGACGAGGATGAATCTGTCGAAGGAGGGCGATGATGAATCCCCCATCATCGACACGAAACACGATCACAGATGTTTGGAGTGAATCGGACGGTAGAGTGATGTGTAAGACTGACTCAGGGCAAACCAACATGAAAGAAGGTACAGTGATTGTAGATGATGAATAATTAACATCTCTTGAACATGGGCATGGCATGACGTGGCAGTATTGAAACGATGAGAATTATACTAACCCCTAATGAAACTGATGATGGAAGCATTCTTTGGATGACCCAAAGGAGTGACGACACTCATGGAATTAGCATGACTCGGAGACAAACGGATTACCCAAGTATTGAATGCATATGCAACTAAGTGCCATGTTCAAGAGAGACTATGTACTGCCATAACCAAAATGACCACAATCTCATCCCTATTCCCCATCATGATTGATGAGTACCTCTTTTGTGTTTTAACGAGCTTGAGGAGGTTAACAGATGCTTGGTATAGCTCATCCCATGGATGAGTCCAATCCCAAATATTTTACGAACCTCGGATAGGAGGGTTTCATCCCATGATGGGCCCTTCTGATCCTGTACTGCCATAACAACCCAGGCTTAGGGGAACCCAGATCCTCCATGGTTCTTGATGGAACTCACTTCGATTCTCCCAATCAAATCAGTCTAAATTATTAGTCTTTATAGAATATCAAGGAAGCATTGAATCACCTCAGAAGGAAACATCCTAAAAGAGTTGTCAGAAAAGATGTTTCAGGTCATTCGAGTAAGCAACCTCGATTATTGAATGATAACTCACTGAATTCCCATAAGATGAATCCACAACTATCTAAAAACATTGAAGGAGCTACATGCATTATTACCTCAAGAGTGATAGCAAGTCTTATCTAATAATGGTTTTAATGATATTTCTTCTCGAGTTAGACAGGAAGCAAGCTTGTTAGGGAAGCAAGAGTTGTCTGTGGAAAAAATTCAAGTTCCAACTTTGGTATAGTACCAACAGCCACACAACCAAGGTCTACAGCAAGTACTAGCTCAAGACATACTCAACAACATCAGCCTCCTTGAGAAGTTTCTAGAATGGGTCGATGTCCCCTGCAACATCTTAAACAAGAGGTGAAAATTTAGTTGAAGATACTTTTAACTGCGAGAAATGTCCAACCAAACTTTTTATGCCGAAGTATGTAGGTTGCAATATCTCAAACAACAATGTTGGTTACTCTCTTTGTGCCATGCTAGTAAATGTTTAGCTTCAGAAAGCCAATGTCAAACTCACCATTGTCAAACAGCGGAACAGTTGCGGGCACACATAACTCAATGCGATGAAAGAGATTGCCCTTATCCATGTTACAATGGATCTTGGACTTTTCTAAGTCATAACCAACATTGTCGCAAAATGGAATGCCCCATTTGTGGTCCAGTTCATCGACTACTTAGGAAACAATGAGCTACAGGGCATACTCAATCATCAAACCCTGTAGCAATAAATATTTCCAATGAGATTTGCAAAGTCTTCCAATTGAAATATTGAGGGGGTTAACTTAAATTTTTCCATCAAGACCTAGAACTTCCATCCATGACATGACAGAGATTGAACAACCTCCAGTAAAAGGAGCAACAGAACAACGAGTTGAAACTACATTGTCACGATGCCATCTGTGTCGAATTCAAGTGGGATGCAAGGTCTTACCCATTTGCAATCCCAAACTTACATGTAAAGTGGAGAAGGTTCTAGTGTGATGAAGTGTCAAAGTCCATAAAACCATGTCCTATCTTGGTGGAGATAGAGCAGGTTGTGAATTTACAACAAAGTTGTTGCCAAAAATTTGGTGTATTGTCACAAAGAAACTTACCTAGATCCACGCAATGAGCACGGGAAAACAGAAGGGGAACCAAATAAGGCTGATCTTGCAACATATCCGTCAAGAAAAGTCCCTATACAAGTCAAGTCAAGAAAGAAGCTCTGCAAGTCATGGAAGAAATTAAAACCAATCTCTCGCCCCCTTCCCCAGAAAATTCTTGTCCATGAAAAGTTTTGAATCCAAATATAAAAGGACTGAACTTTTGACACCTGAGCAAATCATGAAGCGTAGTATAGTATTCCATGTCACCGGGTTGGTCAGGTGGGTACTATTTGATCAGGAGCACTGTTTGATGTCTTTCCCTTTAGACTGTGTGTATGCAAAATAATAGCCAAACATGGATATGAGTCATAAGGGATCCCCGAAACTCCGGAGATTAGCACTAGGAAAACAAAATCTACTGTGAATAAATGGCCTCATATTTAAAAACTTAAAAAGATAGTTTCCCACTCTGGAATTGAATTGTAGCATCTGGTTATCAAATCGCACAACAACTTCAAAGCACCAACAAAATTCCAATAGTCAAATTAACTCCCCATCTTTGAAGGCCAAACACTTCTGCCACCTCTGCCTTGTGTGGCCCCCAATTTTCCGAAATGCATCAGCTTTGGCATTTAAACTTTAAATTATTTTGTATTGATTATATATATATATATATATATATATATATATATATATATATATATATATATATATATATAACATGATTAATAGCAACAAAGCTACAAGTCCCTGTCAAAAAGGCAATTGGCTCTGTGAAACTATTACAAATGATAGTCATTTAATTAGACATGAGGGTTATGACTGAGTTTTAGTATGCAACAAATGTTAGTGAGTAATTAAATTTTGTTCAACTTGTTAATAATGTTTTATAAATTGAAGTCTCATTAGATTTATTTCACTTCCTCCTTTCAAGTGATTATCAATTTTGTGCGTGGATTTATGTAAGACAATCAATTCATAATGATGAATGAACTGATCAATCATCGTATTCTCCTTCTCTTCTTTTCTAAGTTCGCATTTGCCTTCTTTTCCTTCATAAGTTCTCTTTTTATATGCTGTGTCATATAATCAACACGGCGTCAGAGCTAGATCAATGGTGGGGATATTGTTGCCATGGATTATGTTTTTTGCCACTTTGTGGGGATACTGTTGCCATAGATTATGTTTTTAGCCATTGATTGTAATGATGGGTAGACCTTTGTTAGTCATCCTAGGGAGAATCAATCAATGGCCTTATTGGAGCTGAATGATGGAGGTTGAATACTAGTGTTGACTTGATGAACCCATACACTAAGGATTGCTTCTGTAGTATCAATGATGATGTGCTTGAGCTATAAGTTTTAACTAATGAGAATTGCATTTCTTAATTTATTGCAGACACTAATGTTGCTCTTTTGTGTTAAATTATTGCAGTTGCTTGTATTCTTTATTATAGTTTTGGTGCTGGGAAATTGCATTATCATTTCATGAGCTATACAGATGAATCATATAATGTATGGATGTTTTATGGCTTTGCCACATAGACACTGTAGCCGATGAAAGGATGCTGACAAAATGTTGAGGTGATTTGTTTTTTTGTGTGTGCTCACAAAAATTATTATGTATTTGGAACAATTTTTTTACATCTATTGGATACTTGTGTGGTTTTACAATTGTTGTGAAAGTCGACTTTCTGTTGTTGTTCATTGCAAAATGTGAAGATTTCGAAATATTTCAAGAAAAACTCTTCCAAGTGGAGATTTTCCTACTCCTACTGTCAGACATAGTATTTCTCCTTATTTGAGGTCATTCCTTACCATTGTTATTGAATTTGCCACTTCTGTATACTTAGTTGTTTCTTTCATGTAAAGTTAAAATGACACATTAAAGAGACCACTGCTGGAAGATGATGTTGTTGTTATCTTAAAGAAGTTGATAATTATGATAATAGCACATTGTTGCTGAAAAGTCGTCATTTTTGTTCGTTTTCTGCAGAGTTTTGTGGCCAGCTACCAATTATACAAGCTTGTTATTGCTTCTGTCTAGTGGCTGCTATTGATGCTTACTATTATGTCAAGGAAGATGGTTGTTCCTTCATGTTCCAAGCATTCCTAAAACAAAATCATAAAAAAACCAAAGAGGAAGAAATTGAAAGCGTTGTATATGTTCATTTCTTTTGGTTGATTGGAGAAAAACATTGTTGTTTGTATGGTATGCTGGATGAATGTGGGTGAACACTAGTTGATTGTAGTGTTGGAAAACAACTCGCATGATTAGAGAGTTGAAACTCGAAAGGAAAATGTTGTTTAGTTTGTTGGTCGCCTGTTGAAACCTTTGGTAGACTAGGTAAAATAGTTTTTTGAATGTTCTCTTGGTGTTAGACAACCCACAAAAACTATGTTTTGTGTTGGGACTAGATTTGGTGGACCGGGTGAAATAGTTTTTTGAATGTTCCCTTGTTGTTAGACAACCAACAAAAACTATGTTTTGTTGTTAGGACTAGATTCCGTGTCCTTAATATTTTCCAAATAGTTGAATCCAGGCCACAAGGTGGAGGGGTTTATAGAGTTTGATGTCAACATAGGAAAGAGCAGTTAGTTATGCTAGACTTTACCCAAGGAGTAATGTTTTTTCACTGCCATAAATTAAATGGAAAGAATTATGTTGTTTGGGCACAAAGGATGAGGACCATTTTTGCATACCATAAATTGAGGAGTATCACTATTAGATAATACTAGACACCTGTTTCAATACGATGAATGAAAAGAGCATAAACAAGCAACCCACCTTTTTAGAAAGAAACTGAGAGGATTTGATGATTGCCACACTGTCATTTCCCCATGTCTAGGATGTTGAGAATTCCCTTCAGGGTTGGGAAATGTTTTGGGTTTTATGTGAAACTCCCAATAATACCAATATTTTGTATTTGAAAAATAAATTGTCTCGCTCGAGGATGTCAAAAGGTCCAATAACTAATCAGCTTCCAAATCAACAGGATGTTAGAGATCAGTAAATTTCCGTGAGACAGAGAATTGAAGAGGGATTTGACATTAATTATTTTAAATTGCTTGCCTTGTTCTTTAAAAAAATTTGCAACTACTTTGAGAATTACAGTAACAACAAAGACATTGTCCCATGAAGAGGTTGAAGAGCTCTTGCTGCAAAATGAACATCACAATAAAAGTGTGATACTAACCTTTGAGGTGAACAGTAATACTTTCCCATATACTCAAAGCCAAGCCATAAGAGTGAAAAATGTAAATATATGCACTATTGTAAGGTCAAAGACAATTTTTTAAATATATATTATCGATCATACATGTGCAATTTCAACCAACTCTCTATTGTACAAAGTTTTGTGATATATATGGAATTATTTCTTCTCAAATAGTATATGAATACTGCAAAGCATTCTATTCAACAATTTCAGAACCTGAGAAGGAATTTCCATACCGTGCAATGTGTACAATCACTCAAAGTAAGTCAACCCCAAATACGACCATAAGATTCATAGATGGACAACTGAACACCTGTCAGAATTTTACTTAATATATTCAAATCTTCTCTAAAAAATGATTCTCAAAGCCGCTTCAGAGCGTTCCAAGGGTCAAACTTGAGAAGGCCCTGCAACAAGCCTAAAGAAACACCTCCATGGTTTATAAATATGTATCTATTTAATACATGTGCATTTTTCAACCAACTCTCTAATGTACTATGTTTTCAGATATAACGTCTCATTTTGTTTCAAATGCCGCATCACCAAATACCCATTATACTACTTGACCATTACCAAAATATCCATATTATAATACATGAACAGCTAGACATGTGCCATAAACAGAGAATGAATTTCCATGATGTGGTTTGTACAATCATTTACAATGCCTTTGGGCTCCAAATACAAATCAAAACTCACAGATAGTCACATGCATACTCACGAATTTTATGCCCGGCAGACAAATATTCTCAAATCTTCACTGAAAAAAGGATCTCTCAGAGCCTCTGAAGCTTCCAAGCATTCTGATGGTTCAAACTTGAGAAGGCCCTGCAAGAAGTCTATAAATAGACCCGCCGAGTGGTCTGCATGTTGCATTATCAAATCCTGCAAACATGATAGTAACACCTTAGACTCAAGTACGTGCAACAAATCACAAATCATCATGAGAATATTTCAGGATGATGTTTCATGTGCATCTAGGTAGCCATACACTAAGCATACCCTAAGTTTCAGTAACTTCCTCATGCTCTGATGCCCTATCTAGAGGATGCTCCTCCATGATAATCCAATTGTGTTCCATGTCTAAAATATTAAATATTTCAGATATCTTCTATTGTTGACACAATGACATTAAAAATTATGGGTTAGCATAGGTGTATAGAATTTTATAGCATGTCTAATAATATGGTTGAGGTGATAGTTACTTGGAAAACATAAAAATACGCACTCTGCGTTCTTAATCATATGATGTGGAAAAGGCCCTAAGACCCTTTCCATCATAGCAATATGTTCCAAGTTTTCATGCGTTTAAAAAAAATTCTCACCCTGAAAATTTAAAATGCGGGTATCATAAATATTATTCCTGCATGTATCTAGATAACATTTAAACATAAGAAAAACTAGTCTAAATTTTTTACCAAGCAGAGCTCCACAAGTATGCACCCTACACTCCAAATATCACAAGGGTAGTTACATCCAAGACCTATCAAGAAATATAAATTGTAAATACAAAGGGGCCTAGATTCAACAACACACCAACATTCTACCTTGCAATCTAGAACCTTCACATGGTGCAAAGAAACAAAAAATATATTTTCAGGGTTTAGATCTGTGTGATGGATTTTCAACTCATGAATATCCGCCATAGATCAATGGAAATATTAGGAGATAAAAATCCCATATATATGTTATTAGCCCTTACAGAGCCCCAATTTAGCCTCATAAATTGTCAGCTAAGATATAAGTGCGGGTATCGTCTACACACATTCTACATATTCCAAGCGTTTTCTTCATACCTCCCCTACAAGATCAATGGGAAATGGTTTGTAATTGTTTTTTTTCTGTAGGAAATCATATAAGCTTGGGCCCAACTTCTCAAATACTTGTTTCTAAATCCGTCCACAAACTTAAATACACATATACCTAATGCAGACTACTCTTGGGTGCTTGTAAAGAAAAAAAGAATGAAGGTATACATTTCTACAAAATACTGACTACGCAAGTGTGATTCCGATAGAAAAACCATTCATGCATTTTTGCAAATAACTATATTGGGAAAGGGACGTACATCTCAAGCAACTATTTGCAAGTTCTAAAAATATAGGTTTGAATAAATAAATCATCCTAGCACATGACCCAAACTATCCATTTATTAAATTATGCATGTAACCCAAACTGCCCATTTATTAAATTATGCATGTAAAAATAACACAGCAAAGTAAAGCATAAGAAGAAGATAATCTTTCCACACAGGTGACAGTGTTCCAGTTAGAGGCACTTGCCTCCTTTTTCAATCACCCCAGGCACCCCTCGTGGCCTCCTTTTAGCATGTTACTAGACAAACCAGCAGGGCTAATGTCTGATATACACATGCAAGGGGTTGTGACCCAATGTCACCTCATTCATACCTTTTAACTTCTTCGGAGTGTCTTTACCTCCAAGGGGAGAGCCCTTTATATCTGCAAGCACTTAGACACCAAAATCTAGATCTTCCTATGCAAGTGTATTAGTGACCAGTGCCTTTATGGAGTCAAACGTATATGCGAGATGAATAGCACTTGGTTTTAAAGTGTGGTTATGTAATCTATGAGGTATTAAAACCTTTGATGTAAATGTTGGCATGTGGAATGGTAAGTCTATCGATACATCAAACAAGCAATGACTAGTTCAAACATTGAAGTGATTGTTGCTTAGCATTGGACATTTAACACATCATTTATTGTGTATTGACTGTAGGGAGATTTAAATCAGTTATTATATCAGCATTCCACGATATCTAATTTAGGCATTCAACATCTGTATGTAAACCTCTGTAATGCATGAATGAAATGTTCAAAATAGTGTGAGTTGTACCCTAAACATCAACACATCTCTAATCGCTTGCATGTCAATTTACAACAACTGTAACATCAGTAATTTTGTTGATCCAAAATAGGTCTATAAACACTGTCAATGCCCGCAACCATGAACAACAGTGAGGGACATTTAGCATTAATTATTTCCACTATTTATAAATATCAACAGCAGTATCCAATGGAAACATTAATTCATTGTTTAAACATATACTTAACCTTTGTTGGTTTGTTTTGCAGGTCTGTTATTGAAGTAGCGGTGGTCTGAAACTTAGGATGCCATCTCAAATGAGACCTTAAATCCTCATTTTAGGCCTCAAAATGATGCTTGAGGGGAGAGGAAGGCAAGGTAGGGGAGGGCTTGGCCTAAAGGGCAAGGTTAGGGCTGGTTAAGGGGTTAGGGATTAGTTAGGTTTGACAGTTTGCAAAAATTGCAGCTTACACTTTTTTTAATAGTGAGCAGTGAAGGAGTGTCGAGGGCTAGAGAGGTAGGTTTAGGGAAAACCGAGGGTAAAGGAGGGAGAAAGGTTAGGGTAGGTTATGTTAAATTTTGAGCATTAATTCACAATACTCTTGGATCTTTACTGAGAGAATAACATATACAGTATATCAATGCATAACAATCACAATAAGCATCACAAGAATCAAAAGCATGAGAGACAAGAGACACAGAGTTTCCGTGGGGAAAACCCTAAGGTGAAAAACCCCACAACTTCCTCAGAGATAGAGAGAGCAATGGCTCAACCAAAGTACAACCAAAATACACTTGAGATAGTCTCCTAGAGCAGATGATCCTCCTCCTCACTAGTGCACCACTTTCTGAGTGAGAGAAGTGTGTCTTTCTGAATGATCCAAATAGAGATCTCTCGATCTCTATTTATACTTAACCTGTTTGCCCAGTTACACTATGGGGCCGACTTGTCTATCTAGATACATCCACAATATAATATATATTTCAGGGCCGACCCCACACATGGTGGTCTAATAACCCATCGGCAAGTACACACACTTGCGAAACTTGTCAATCCACATGACGACACTTCCTTATAGAGGAATAACACATCTCTTATAAGGGTACAATAAATATATATGAAATACATAGATGAAATACATTCCGAAGTTACATATACATCAACACTCCCTCTTAACTAGGAAGTTATTTCTCGACACAGTTCTGCTAGACAAGTCTTCTTCTCAGGATCATTGTCATCGATGCATCGTCATCATCATCATCACTGCTGCTGCTATCTCAACCAATCTATGACTCTACTCGTCATAGGAAGTTCTACAGAGCCAGTTCTTTTTCATACTGGATGTAGGCCCACCACCTGTAGGTCTTCATCATCTGTGCGAATGGTCTAATAGAGGTGGCCTCTCAGGACTAATTTTTTGTGTGGATGCAATACCGGAAAGAGTACCCCAGGAACATTTATGTGCCTAAGCACAACCGGCAAGATCTCCCAGGATTGATTACATGCATCTCCTCCACAATACCTTTAAGGAACATTTATGTGCCGCAGCACGACCGGCAAGATCTCTAAAGAGCATCCCAGGACTTATTACGAGCATACAGCTCAACCTCTCGGATCTCCAGGACTGATTACATGTCGATAGAAAAAACCTTTAAAGAGCATCCCATGAACATTTATGTGCCGCAGCACGACCGACAAGATCTCTAAAGAGCATCCCAGGACTAATTACGAGCACACAGCTCAACCTCTCGGATCTCCAGGACTGATTACATGTCTCCATAGCAATACCTCATCCCAGGATTGATTACGAGCACACAGCTCAACCTATCGGATATCTGAGGACTGATTACATACTACATAGCAATACCGAAAAGAGTACCCCAGGAACATTTATGTGCCGCAACACGACCGACAAGATCTCCCAGGACTGATTACATGCTATTTGCACAACCTGCCACATATCATCTCTGACCTCCAAGTATCAACCTGATACTCATAATCCAACGGATCATCATCGCACGAGGCATCATCCTGATGCCCATGATCATACTGATCATCATCACTGTACCATCCTGGTACATATCATCTGGAGCAACATCCCGAAGCTCATCATCATGATCAACCTGATCATACAATGCATCCACCTAATGCATACCAAGTATCTACCTGATACATATCACCATACACAGTGTATCCACCTGATACATAGATACATGATCCACACAATGTATCCATCAACATACATGATCTACCTGATCATACCTGATACATATCAACATACATGATCTACCTGATCATACAATGTATCCACCTGATACATATACAGATACATGGTCCAAGCATCCAACATGATGCATATACAAAATACATACAAATGATCCAACTGATCATATCCATCATCCAATATGATGCGATATGCATATAAATGATCCAACTGATCATATCCAGCATCCAACATGATGCGTACATACATATACATATAAATGATCCAACTGATCATACAAAGCAGAAACCAGAACATCATCCTGATGCTCATCATCCAGCACTTACATCCACAGCCATGTGAAGGATCCTCCTTCCAACATGCTTGGAATGGCTTCAGCAAATGTGTCCATCACTTCTTCCTCGAAGTGTCCTCGATCTGAAGAACACCCAGCCTCTCCCTGAAGTACTCGAACTTCACCCTGGCCAGTGGCTTCGTCAGTACATCTGCAATCTGCTCGTCCATCGCAACATACAGGAGCTTCACAGCTCCTCTCTGCACCATATCCCTGATATAGTGATATTTGATCTCTATGTGTTTCAAATTGTCATGAAACACTGGGTTCTCAGACAGCTTCACACAACTCTGGTTATCGCAGAAAATACCAGTAGCATCCAATGGGAGATCAAATAACTCAGATAGTAGCTTTCGTAGCCATACTGCCTCACAACTAGCTGAACAGGCTGCAACATACTCTGCCTCAGTTGTACTCAGTGCTACGCAGGACTATTTCCTGCTAAACCAAGAGGTCACACCTGATCCCATACTGAAGCAGCACCCAGATGTGCTCTTCCTATCTGCAGCACTGCCTGCCCAATCTGAATCAACATAACCCTACAGGTTAAACTTTTGATTCGCTTCATACTTGATCCCATAATCCACTATACCCTTCAGGTACCTCAGAACATGCTTTACAGCAACCAGGTGAACACTCCTCGGATCTGTCAGGAACTGACTCAATGTGTTCACAACAAAGAAAATATATGGTCTTGTGTTCGTCAGGTACATCAAGGACCCAATCATTTGATGATACATAGAAATATCAACTGGCTCAGATGAAGCATCACATAGAAGCTTCATGTTCGATGCCATAGGTGTGACCATGGCTTTGCAATCCATCATCCCGAACCTCTTCAGGATATCTACAGTATACTTCCCTTGTCCAAGGAAGATCACATCTGAACTTTGCCACACCTCCATACCTAGGAAATAATGCATCATTCCCAAATCTTTCAAATCGAACTTGATAGCAAGCTTCCTCTTTGTATCTGCAATCAATCTTGTCATCTCCTGTTACAAATAAGTCATCCACATACAGGAGTAGAATCACAGGATTCCCTTCCTCAACCTTGTAGTAAAAGGTTGGAGTCCGCTTTACTCTTGGTAAAGCCCAAATTGGATAGAAAGCTGTCTATCCTACGAAGTTCTGCACATATATATGACTACACCATTCAAGACAGCTGTCTTGAAATCCATCTGGTGTATCTTCTATTTCATCACTTTTATATTTCTCTATGCTACCATCTGCAGCATGCTTGATCTGATAGTTCCATTTGGAAGTCACAACAGACTTCCCTTCAGCTCTTGGGACCGCATCCCAAACATCGTTCTTCATGATCGACGGATCATGGCATTCTTCCCATATCCTGGGAACTTCAATATCTTCAATAGATAATTTTGTTGCTTGAACAAATGTTCTAATCCTTCTTTTGTAGGTGAAGGTATACGGTCTTTCCTACAAAACAAGTTAAATTGCATGATTAGAAACATCTCATAATTTTCATAACAAATTCTTTCACATAAAGAAATATGTCATACAGTCGTGCGATTGTTTAAGCCAATGCTTCAATACAACATTTATCCATGTTCCATAACTTTCTAGATGCCTTCCAGTCTCTACTAGAACATTGTTAAGAGTTTGCACTACTCTCAACATGTCAGCAAAGAGGTTTCATTCTAGATAAGTAGCAATGGAATGTTGTACAGTTCCATAGGCCACTTACCCAACACATGCATATTAGTAGTATACTATTCATTAATGCAATCATTCTAATATGCACAATACATATCCTAAGTCTAGGAACATGAGCATATGCATCATTGAACAATTTTATTTAAACAAACAAATATGCAAGAAATGATAATTAAAATACTTATCTTGTTTGTTTGTTGGGTGGACTCCCTCTGAGTCTTTGCTTCCTTGCAGGAGCTGCTGGAGTCCTAATCTGAAGTAGCTTCTTCTACACCTTTCTGTTGTGGAATGTAGAGAGATGGTCAACTCCCTCTGAATATATGCATCCTTGCAGAAGCCACTAGAGTGTACTCCCTCTTGATCTTTGCTTCCTGGATTACTTGTTCTTGAACTTATATTCATTCTCGATCCCTATGCATGCTTGTTAGTATCATCATTGTGTTATCCTTGAGGTCTCATACATAATCAAACATTCATTACTATAATCTTAATATTATCAAAACACAATAATCTCAAGCATGTATAGTCATGAACATTTCAAACAGAAATAATAAGCATTAGCATTCAAGATTTATATAGGACTCTTATGGTTAGTCATAACATGCCTAAACCTATGATTACTCAAACCTATGACTCTTCTGGTTAGTCATAACAATAAATAAGGTAAGACATGTAATATGCATATACCCATGATTATTCAAACCTATGACTTCATGAATAAACATCATCAATCATGTCATGCATACTTATATAAAGATCCTATGATATAAGAAACACATACCTGGTCACCATATTTGCTAGTTATGTCTAGCAATGTGTTCTTGTTTTCTTCAATGACCTGCATAATTCTTTAATTAACTTTTGAAAAAACAAATTATACATACCTCTATGTGATCCATGAATATGGATGAATCTTTGTCTTTATGTCACCATGGCATGTTCAGGTTGTCCTTTCAATTTATACAAACCTCCCTCTTGCTCTCCAATCACCATTGCATCATCTATGGTCTTTCCCTTTGGCCACATTAGGACTTGGCCATCCACAAATGCAACCCTCATACCTTTTGCATCCAATGCAGAGATGGAGAGTAAGTTCTTCTTGAGCCCAGGTACATAAAGGACTTCTTTCATCTTCAAAGATTTTCCAGAATCTAGGTTGTAGGAGGCTTCACCACTTCCTTTGATGGGATATTGATAATCATCCCAAGTTTCACTTTATGGGGTGATTCATGTTCAGATAGATTTACAAAGGATTCTTTAAACCCAGTCATGTGTTTGGAAGCCCCACTGTCAATTAACCAATCATTACAACCATGGGAGATAGTACCTGTGAGAGCAGAGATTAGAACATACTCTTCTTCACTTGATGAGTCATCATTACTATCATCACTTTTTGCCCTAGCCTTCTTCTTTGGAGGTTCATCATCTTCGGCAGCATGAACATGGTACCTTCTTTTGTTACCCTTCTTCTTCTTGCTGGAGTTGTTGTTGTTGTGGTTGTCCCTTTTGTTCTTGGGACATTCTGAAGCAAAGTGACCCTTCTCATTACAAGTGAAACACCTTAGATCTTTCTTGTCTTTGTGAAAATGGTGAGAAGATTTCTTCTTGTGATGGGATGGCTCCCTCTTGAACTTGCCCTTCTTAGTGTGAGCTATGAGATCTTGATCTTCATTTCCCATCTTCTCTTCTCTTGCCACAAGCCTTGCTTCTTCTTGAGAACATTCCTCCCACAATCTGCTGAAGGAGATTAATTTCTTTCTGGCACAGATCCCCTGGATAAAAGAGTCCCATGACCTAGGTAGGCCATTCAAAGTAGTCATAACAATTTCACCATTCTCCACCATTTCATATACAGCTTCAAGTTGTTCCTTGATCTGAGAGACCTTGGAGAAATAGGATTGAATGGTTTCTCCATTCGACACCTTCACCCCTTTCAATTGATTCCGCAGGGTCATCTTTCGATTTATGTTCTTTCCTTCAAATAGCTTGGTCAAAGAATTAAACATAGCCTTGGGTGTCTTTAGAGAAGACACATGGGGTATGAGATGGTCTTTGATAGAATTAGCAATGATTCTCTTTGCCTTGACCAAGTTCTTCTTATGCAATACCTTAGCCTTTTCATCCTCTGGGATAGGGATGTCTTCTTTTATATATGAGTCCAACTCATTCTCTTCCAGGATTAACCCAATCCTATACTTCCAAGCTCGGAAGTTATCAGCCCCTTCAAGCTTATCCTCAAGCTTGGTGTGGTGAGACATCTTAAAGAGCACTTCAAATGGAAATATAAAATATTTAGGTCTTACCACTTGAAAGGCTGAAAACTGGATCTGGTCTCGGATTAGGGTTTGTCAGAAAAACCCTAAAAATTCAAAATGTGAATTTCAACTTTCTGAAAGGATAGAAAGATGCGCCTTGATGAGCTAATCAACCTGGTGTATTCATAATTTGAGATTAGCAAAGCTTTACCCTTCAGATTTGCCTTTTTGTCCTCCCGGGTTCACTAGGGAGAGTCCTGAATTAGGGTTTGAGTTTCCCGGAGATCTACCCAACCAAAAATCTCTATCCAAAGCTCTAAACTTCGATTTTTGCAAGGAGCTTCCAGCTATATCTTCAGATTTCAGAAATTCCTATTTTTGTGGAAACCCTAATTTTTAGGGCCAAATCTGAAAATGCTTAGAATTGAATTCTGATTGGACAGATAGATTCTCCTTGATGAGTAGAGTCAATCTACTATACTGCTTTTCCAAAAACTATGGAGAGAAACCCAATAAACAAGAAACTCAAGTTTCCGTCACTGCAAAATGTCTTCTTCTCAAGTTAGCTCTGATACCATGTTAAATTTTGAGCATTAATTCACAATACTCTTGGATCTTTACTGAGAGAATAACATATACAGTATATCAATGCATAAAAATCACAATAAGCATGACAAGCATCACAAGAATCAAAAGCATGAGAGACAAGAGACACAGAGTTTCCGTGGGGAAAACACTAAGGTGAAAAACCCCACAACTTCCTCAGAGATAGAGAGAGCAATGGCTCAACCAAAGTACAACCAAAATACACTTGAGATAGTCTCCTAGAGCAGATGATCCTCCTCCTCACTAGTGCGCCACTTTCTGAGTGAGAGAAGTGTGTCTTTCCGAATGATCCAAATAGAGATCTCTCGATCTCTATTTATACTTAACTTGTTTGCCCAATTACACTATGGGGCCAACTTGTCTATTTAGATACATCCACAATATAATATATATTTCAGGGCCAACCCCACACATGGTGGTATAATAATCCATCGGCAAGTACACACACTTGCGACACTTGTTAATCCACATGACGACACTTCCTTATAGAGGAATAACACATCTCTTATAAGGGTACAATAAATATATATGAAATACATTCCGAAGTTACATATACATCAATAGGTTAGGGTTTAGGCTAGGGTATATTTAGGTTTACTTTTTAGGGTTTAAATGCTAAGAACAAAAAATAAAAAGGACCTGCGTAAGCTAACTACCTAGGCTAGGGTAATTTTTTGGATTTTTAGGTTTTTTTAGGAATTTTAGAAATTTTAGGTTTTTAGGGCCATCCTACTAATCTGTTTTAGGGTTTTGTAGGTCTAAAATGGCAAGCCGGGTTTTTAGGGAAGCAGGCCAAAATTTTAGGGAGCCCGAAAATTAAAAAAAATTATATTTTTAAAATTTTCTAAGTTTTTTAGGGCTTTCTGATATAAAATTGCAGACCTAAAACCTAGCCTAATTCTACCATGCAATGCAATTTTTACAAATGAAGATGTAAGAACTTGATAAAAAATTGATAAAACAAGGGTTTTAATGGATGGAACCCTAAACCCTAGGCCTAGAGGAGAGGTGATCAGCCTCCCTCTTGGACTGATTTTCTCCTTGACTCTAAACTAGGGCTTCCTACAACAATCGCTAGGGTTCGTTGCAGGGGCCTAATCTAGGGCAAATTTAGAGATCTATGGTAAAACTAGGAAAAATCTCTCTAGGGAGCGTTTTCCACCATGCACAGTTGATAGAAGGCAGAGAAGAAGCCCAAAATCAGAAAAATGCAGCTCGATGGCCACCATTCAATCATCAAAGAAGCAAAACTTACCTATCTTCACTAAGAAAGACCAAACAAGACTTACTTGAGATTTGTGTTATTCCAACAATTCCTAGCATCCACCATGCATGAGTCCAAAACTCTAGAGAGCATCCAAATTTATCCATAAGCCAAAGAAGAAGATCATCCAAGAGGTGCGCATCACTTCCAAAAGCCCTAATTAGGGTAAAAGAGAAACATAATGTATTTTATCCCTTTTGTTCTAATTTACAAATGAAGTGAGGAGGGCTTATTTATAGCCTCTCGACCTCACTTTTACAAATAAACAGGCCAACAAGTCAATAAAATGTCAATGTAAAAATATAACATAAAATAATCTAAGACATGGGTAACTGGTTATTTCCCCCCAGGTCACCAAAAACTGATGAAAATAGATAAAATTGAGCGAATGACTCCATTCTGAAGGATGGAGTGAGCAGGGGGAACGCCATGCCCCATTTGACCCTAAATGTGCTGAAAAACCCTCAACGCCCCCCCTCAAATTATGCTTGAAGTCCTGGGAGACAAGATGACATCATCACTGTGAAGGGCCTAGCGGAGAGAGGGTGATCTGCTGAAAAGGGTCCAGGAGGGGTGCCTGAGGTGACTAGAAGAGGAGGAAAGTGCCTCTGAGTAGAGCTCTGTCACCTGAGTGGAGATCAAGAAGGGGGGTCATGTGACCCAGTGACTTGCCCCTAGGAGCCCCGGACACCAACCTCAGGGCTACAAGCCCCAGAATGAGGCAGTCAGCAATGCCACTAAGCCAAAGTACTCCTAGAGGGAGAATCAAGGGGTCCGACCATAAACAACCTTCAAAACTACAAATAATACCCCCCATCTCGGCCCTAAAGAAGAAAAAAAATGACCCCTCTCCTTGGGAAGATATCTGAAATTGAGCACGTACTCATACCGCATGTGGCGTAACACAACACAATGCCCTCTCTCTGGGAGCCTGCACTATGATGATGTCATCCTTGATGCCTAAGCCTTCAAGCTTGATTGAGCGGGGACGTTGAGTGTTTTTCAACATATTTGGGGTTAAATGGGGCATGACGTTCCCATTTTCTCACTCCATCCTTTAGAGTGGAGTTGTTTGCTCAATTTTAGCTATTTTCATCAGTTTTTAGTAACTTTGGTGGAAAATACGCCAAGTTACCCCTGTTTTAGATTATTTATGTTATATGTTTACATTGACATTTTAATGGCTTGTCGGCATAGTTATTTGTAAAAAGTGAGTATGTGAGACTATAAATAAGCCCTCCTCACTCATTTCTAAATCATAAGACTTGGGATCAAATATGATATTCCTTCTTTTTCTCTTGTTATATGGGCTTATGATGTGATGCACACCTCTTAGAGAGTCTCTTCTTTGGCTTGGGAAGTGAAATGTGGATGAGTGATAGGGTTTCATTTACACATACATGTTGATGCTATAATGGTTGGATGGAACTCATGCACAAAGGTGATCTATGCTCTTCCTTTCATCTTTGTTGAATCTTGGTAAGAATATCTCTATCTCTGTTGAATGGTGCTATGCTAGTGCATTCTCTTTGTTGATTCGGGTTTTATTATCAAGATTTTGTCAATTTTGTATGGTTAGAAGACATTCTCTTGAAGAAGTCTTCTTTGTAAAGGGCCTTGGATATCTACTTTGCTTTTGTTAGGCTCTCCCAACGAACCCTACAGGTTGTTGGTGGATGCCCTAAGTTTGCAAGTCTAGAGGAACTCTTCTTGTAGTGACATTGATCATCGATCCCTTATGCCCTGGGATTGAGAGAAGAATCATATTGCTTCTCTTGTCACCTTTTTATTCAAAATTAATGAATTTTCATATGTAATTATTTGCATTTTCAAGGTAGATTAGGTTAGTTTTTTAGGTTTGCTTGTTTACCTCAAAAAATCCTAAAAAACTCAGAAAATCAATTTTTTTTGTTTTTGAATTTTCGGGCCTCCCTAAAGATTCGGCATGGATCCCTAAAACCTCGGCCTGCCATTTTATATCTGTAAAACCCTAAAACGGATTAGTAGGAAGGCCCAGAAAACCTAAAAAAAACCCTAAAAATTCCAAAAAAATCAAAACCCCCAAAAGATCAAAATTTGCAAAATCTGAGCACATAAAAGACTGCGCCCTAGATGGTTTCTCCATGAATTCTGAAAGGCGTTATCATTAGCCTTGTTTTGGACTAGCAAAACATTAAATCGACCCTGCAGCAAACTGTTTGACTGGTTAGGGCAACAATGTTTTATGAGTTTGACTGGTTAAACAAACTCGGCTTAGCTAGGGGGTTATCTCCTTCCCTAAGGCGAATTTATTTGAAGTATTATAAGTCCGTTGAAGGGCTGGTTTGTCTCTATCATTGCTGCTGCTATTGGTTTTTTACTGCTGATATATACTTAACGTGGACAAATGTTGGTGTTAGATGCCTAATGACAGTGCCGATACATATATCTTTAATGCTAAAAGTGGATCAATGATAATGTTTATTCTTATTACTACTGTCTAGGCCAAAATTACATGTGTAAGTGGCACTCCTGTTACTGATAAAGGAAATCTACATTACATTATTTAATGGTTTATGACCATTAATGTTGCAATCAAGTGATCATGGAGTTTGCTTCAGACCTCGATTTTATACCATTCCTTGTTGATAACTTATCGACATAAATGCTGAGGATGAGTATTGCAACTTGATTTTGCACTGATTATAGGTCTGATTTAGCATTTTCTATTTGAAAGTTGATTGACTGCTAATATATTTGGGTAACCTACAACGTATTATAATCTCTACATCAGAAGGTTTATAATTAACACTTGTTTGACTCCATCCAAAGGCACTGATCTAGACTGTAGAATCATAGAAAGAATATTTGTTTGTCTCGAGATCATTTGCAGGTATCATAGAAGGGCTCTCCCCTTGGAGGTCAAAACTCTCCCAAGAATATTGTGGAAGTTTGGTTGAGGTGACATTGGGTCACACTCTCCTTGCATTGTTTATTGGACACTAGCCCTGCTAGTTTTTCCGGTAACATATTTGGCGCCATTGCTGGGGACGTTTCAAAGATTGAAGTGGTTTATCCGGAGTCATTTACACCCTTGGCAAAAAACGACAATTAGGTAAGAACCCAAGGTGAGTCCTCCTCTTTACGTTTTGAAGTGTATTATTTCGTAAGGACTAACCCTACATATCTGGAGACTCCATTGGCGATTGCTGCTTCCATCATCTCAGGTACGTTCTTGTTTAATACTTTGGTGAGATTTGTTTGAGTCTAACTCAACAGGCCTCTCCTGGCGACTCTCACTGAAGAAAATAAAAACGTACCCTATAAGGACTAGATCAACTCAAGAAGGAAGATGATATGGCATCCTTTGATGAAGCATGGTTGCACCATCCTTGGTTTGATGCACTGGATTTTTCACACATTCCAGGGTATCCGAACACTATGGATAAAGATGCTTTTCAGGATATCCCAAAGTTTAAGTCACGTGAAGAGTGGGCTACAGATCATGTTTTTGCATTCATAGAATATCTTAAGTCATGGGATATCGTGGTTGAGGATGGTAGAATGAGATTATTGGTAATATCCCTTGACTTACTTGCAGAATAATCACTATGAAGAGAAATGGTATAAGAATCTTCCTCCCAAGGGGATATCTTCATTTTTTCAATTAGTTGAGGTGATCTGCAATGGCTTGGGTCCCTCGATAGGCAAAAAAATTAGTGAAGCCCTAAAATATCTTCCAAGGAAGGATGAGGTCCAAAAGGTCCCTGTTCCAGCCGATCCTATCAAAGAGGTCACATAAAGCCCTAGAACAAACCTCGTCAAAGAAATCCGAGATGAAGATCAAAATGGTTTTCTTGAAGAAACTATTGTTCAAGACCTTGTTGATGACATCATAAGCCTAATATACAAAGATGAAGGTCCTGATGAAAATGAATATAATTGTGATACTAGAAATGAAGACGAAGAAGTCCTAGTTGAAGAAATTGAAGAACATAAGGAAATGGTGAGTTCTCCTTGCCATCATATAACAATTTCTTATGTTATCTCAGGTTTCTTGGAGCAGAATGACAGGATTCTTGAAGATGATGATTATTGGAGGTTTATGGGTCCACCACTTTATGATTCTTCAAGACCTGGTAGTGTTGTTTCCAAACTTTTAGCGACACATGTTTTGAAGAGAAAGTCAATAATTTTTTCATGCCATTCACAGAAGAACCAAAATTCAACATGAGTTAGCTTGAGCTAGATTTTTACATGATCACCTCAAGGAGGGACATCAAAGACATAATCAGTGAAAGCCCTGTTGACCAAGATAAGACAATTCCATCTCCTTATGGTGCTAATGATGAAGATTGGATTAACCCTTTTGCTTTTACATTTGATGATGAAGTACCGCAGGATGTGGGTCCTCTTGCCACTATAGATGATCACCATATGCAGATATTTCAATATGATGAAGGGGTTGAAGACTAAGGCTTATTCCTGATGAGACTTCTATGAGATCTGAAAATTCATGCCTACCTAGTATCAAGGAGGGTCAGGGTGGAGTATGTCATACAGAGAGTTCCTTTACAAACATTCATCCCATGGTGTGCCCTAATCAACAACATTCCTCAAAAAGTGTTATGGAAGTTGTTCAGCCCTTCTTGTTCGATATCGGTAAGTTTCCAATGATGCATTTCAACAAAACCACTATAGATATGTGGACAGGTATGCTATTCACTTCACCTTCCCATGATATTTACTGTTTATCTTTTCGCTTGGAATGTGGAGGTATGAATCTTGTGGCTAACAAATTCAATTGTTTAAGGATTATTGGGGATACTAACATGATTATTACAATGATGAACAATATGCATGTCTATCCAATGGAATGTTTAAGCAGGTGCAGGGATAGATTGCAGCTAGCCTATGAAGATTGGCGAGGTCCACCTTTGCAAATGGTCTCCCAAGTTCAAAATCAGACAACCTGTTTCATGAATTTGTTTTTCTCAACGCAAGTGTATGATGGAGGCATCCCATACTTGAGGATGGTAGAGGCATGGATAAATGAAGCTTGTGAAAGCAATCCTTCTCCGTGGCAGCAATATCAAGGCTTCCAGGTTCCCACTGTCATCCAACTTTCTTTCCCCATCCCGATGAAGATTCTGGTAGGTACTCAGCTTATCACAATGGGATCTTTTCTTGGATTGTCTCTAAAAACAAAGGAAAAGGATCATGTATGAATGACCTACTTAGTTGGTTCCATTGGTGGTATGATTTCACTTGACCCTTTTGTTATTATGTTTAGGGTACGTAGGTTAGGTCTCATTTGAGTTTGGCATTTACTGTTACCCATGCATTGCATTTGTTGTTCTTTCATTTTGAAGAAGGCAGGATGAAAGAGTCTGCCTCATGGTGCTTTTAATGCCCTTGGATATTTTATTTGTGTGTAGGTCTACAGGTACCCAGAAGATTCACAGGTTCTCAAGCACTCCCAAGAAGAGCACTTGTCCTGCAGTTGGATCCAGTATTACGTTGTAGTAGTACCAACTCACTTTCAAATATCTGCCCAGGGAGAGGGGTTGGTTTTTCTTCTTCAGGGCCAAGATGGGGGTGTTATCTACACCTTTTGAGGGATGGTTATGGATAGGCCCCTTGATTTTTCCTTAAGGAGAACTATGGCTTAGTGGCATTGTTGTTTGCCTCATTTTAGAACTTCTAGCCCTGAAGTTGGTGACCGAGGCTCCTAGGGGCAGGTCACTAGGTCACATAACCCCCTTGCTTGATTTCCACACAGGTGACAACGTTCCACTTAGAGGCACTTGTCTCCTTTTCCAGTCACCCCATGCACCCTTCCTAGCCTCCTTTCAGCACAATGCCCTCTCTCTAGCAGCTTGCACCATGATGATGTCATCCTTAATACCCAGGCCTTCAAGCTTGATTGAGGGGGGACATTGAGGGTTTTCAACATATTTGAGGTTAGATGGGGCATGAAGTTCCCCCCTACTCACTGCATCCTTTAGAGTGGAGATGTTTGCTTAATTTTAGCTATTTTCATCAGTTTTTAGTACCTTTAGGGGAAAATACCCCAAGTTACCCCTGTTTTAGATTATTTTATGTTATATTTTTACATTGACATTTTAATGGCTTGTCACCTTGGTTATCTGTAAAAAGTGAGTATGTGAGGCTATAAATAAGCCCTCCTCACTCATTTGTAAACCATAAGACTTGGGATCAAATATGATAATTCTTCTTTTTCTCTTGCTATATGGGCTTATGATGTGATGCACACTTCTTGGAGAGTCTCTTCTTTGGCTTGGGAAGTGAAATGTGGGTGAATGCTAGGGTTTTCTTTACTCATACATGTTAATGCTATAATGGTTGGATGGAACTCATGCACAAAGGTGATCTATGCTCTTTCTTTCATCTTTGTTGAATCTTGGTAAGAATATCTCTATCTCTGTTGAATGGTGCTATGCTAGTGCATTCTCTTTGTTGATTAGGGTTTTATTATCAAGATTTTGTCAATTTTGTATGGTTAGAAGATGATCTCTTGAAGAAGTCTTCTTTGTAAAGGGCCTTTGATCTCTAGTTTGCTTTTGATAGGCTTTACCAATGAACCCTAGGGGTTGTTGGTGGATGCCCTAAGTTTGCAAGCCTAGAGGAACTCTTCTTGTAGGGATGTTGATCATCGATCATGCCCTGGGATTGAGAGAAGAATCATATCCCTTCTCTTGTCACCTTTTTATTCAAAATTCATGCATTTTCATATGTAATTAGTTGCATTTTCATGGTAGATTAAGTTAGATTTTTAGGTCTGCATTTTTACCTTAGAAAACCCTAAAAAACTTAGAGAATTAAAAAAAAAAATTGAATTTTTGGGGCCTCTCTAAAATTTCGGACTGCCACCCTAAAAACTCGGCCTGCCATTTTAGACCTGCAAAACCCTAAAACGGATTAGTAGGAAGGCCCAGAAAACCTAAAAAATACCCTAAAAATTCCAAAAAATTCAAAAGCCCAAAAATATCAAAATTTGCAAAAATCTGAGCCCATAAAATGCTGCGCCCTGGATGGTTTCTCCATGAATCCTTAAAGGCATTATCATTAGCCTTGTTTTGGACCAGCAAAACCCTAAATAGACCCTGCAATAGACTGTTTGACTGGTTAGGGCAGTAGTGTTTTCTGAGTTTGACTGGTTAAACAAACTCGGCTTAGCTAGGGGGTTATCTCCTTCCCTAAGGCGAATTTATTTTAAAATATTAAAATTCCCTTGAAGGGCTGGTTTGTCTCTGTCATCGCTGCTGCTACTGTTTTTTTTACTGCTGATATATACTTCCTGTGGACAAATGCCGGTGTTAGATGCCTAATGACAGTGCTGATACATATATCTTTAATGCTGAAAGTGGATCAATGATAATGTTTATTCTTATTACTACTGTCTAGGCCAAAATTACATGTGTAAGTGGCACTCCTGTTACTGATAAAGGAAATCTGCATTACATTATTTAATGGTTTATGACCATTAATGTTGCAATCAAGTGATCATGGGCTTTGCTTCAGACCTCGATTCTATACCATTCCATGTTGATAACTTATTGAAATAAATGTTGATGATGAGTATTACAACCTGATTTTGCACTGATTATAGGTCTGATTTAGCATTTTCTATTTGAAAGTTGACTGACAGCTGATATATTTGGGTAACCTACAGCCTATTATAATCTCTGCATCAGAAGGTTTATAATTAACACTTGTTTGACTCCATCTAAAGGCACTGATCTAGACTGTATAATTGTAGAAAGAATATTTATTTGTCTCAAGATCATTTGCAGGTATCATAGAAGGGCTCTCCCCTTGGAGGTCATGACTCTCCCAGGAAGATTGTGGAAGTGTGGCTGAGGTGACATTGGGTCACACTCTCCTTGCATTGTTTATTGTTTATTGGACACTAGCCCTGCTAGTTTGTCCGGTAACAGGCTGCAAACTTCTTCCATAGTGTTGAGAAGGCTATTATAGGCCTAATTGTTGATTCCTGGAGCCTATATCAACTATCTGGAGCAGTCATTACTTATTTATCATCAAGAGAGACGTAGCTGTTGCATAGGCGATTTATCTTCAAGGAGCTGTTCATAACTTGGGTCAATATTCAGTGCATGACCTGCTGGTTGCTTCCATTCTCTATTAAGACTCCAAACACTTCACTTGAGAGCTGCATGCTTGAGATCTGAGCGTGATCTAGCAGAGATGGGCGTGTGTCCATTGTTGGGCATTCATATCATGCAAGGTGCTGTCCCAATTTTAGCAATATTCCAATAAATTGCAGCAGCTGTCACTGCCCTCAACAGTCCACTTCCAACACCAAGTAAGGCCAGTTTAATTACTCTTAAGATGCATAACAGTCATTGAACACTTGGGGAATAATTATTATTTTCAATTTGGTTGTTATTGGGGTTATGTGTGGTATTAATTGATTGGGGAAAATACCATTAACATTAAGCAAGAATTACTCTCTCAAACATTGTCTACAAACCAACAAGTTACCAATTAGAACAGGCAGAATTAAACCAGTAGCAACTAGGTTTGAGATCAGATTGAGGTTGGAATATTACACACTCATGGCATATTCTCCTTCTCTTCTTTTATAAGTTCGTATTTGCCTTCTTTTCCTTCATGAGTTCTCTTTTTCTGTGTTTGTCTCATACAATCAACATGGCGTCAGAGCTAGATCAATGGTGGGGATATTGATGCCATGTATTATGTTTTTTGCCACTTGGTGGGGATACTGTATTATGTTTGTTGGCACTGATTGTAATTATGGGTAGACCTTTTGTCAGCCATCCTAAGGAGAATCAATCAATGGCCTTTATTGGAAGCTAAATGCTGGAGGTTGAATACTAGTGTTGACTTGTTCGACCCATACACTAAGGATTGGTTCTACAACATCAATGATGATGTGTTTGAGTTATAAGTTTGAACTAAGGAGAATTGCATGGCTTAATTTATTGCAGACACCAATGTTGCTTTTCTGTTAAATTATTGCAGTTGCTTGTATTTTTTATTATAGTTTTGGTGCCGGGAAATTGCATTATCATTTCATGAGCCATACAGATGAATCATCTAATGCATAGATGTTTTGTGGCTTTGCTGCATAGACACTGTAGCCGATGCAAGGATGCTGACAGAATGTTGAGGTGATTTGTTTTTTTTTTTTTTTCGGTTTTAAAAAAATTATGTATTTGCAACAATTTTTTTGCATCAGCTGGATACTTGTGTGGTTTTACAATTGTTGTGAAAGTTGACTTTCTGTTGTTGTTCATTGCAAAATGTGAAGATTTCGAAAGATTTCAAGAAAAACTCTTCCAAGCGGAGATTTTCCTACTGCTAGACATAGTATTTCTCCTTATTTGAGGTCATTCCTTACCACTGTTATTGAATTTGCCACTTCTGAATACTAGTTGTTTCTTTGATGTAAAGTTAAAATGACACACTAAAGAGACCACTGCTGGAAGATGATGTTGAAGCTATCTTGAAGAAGTTGCTACTTATGATAATAGCACATTGTTGTTGAAAAATCATCATTTTGGTCCGTTTTCTGGATCTTTTTGTGGCCAGCTACCAATTATACAAGTTTGTTATTGCTTCTGTCTAGTGGCTGCTATTGATGTTTACTGTTATGTCAGGGCAGCTGGTTGTTTCTTCAGATTCCAAGCATTCTTAAAACTTAATCATCAAAAAACCACAGAGGAAGAAATTGAAAGCGTTGTATATGTTCATTTCTTTTGGTTGATTGGAGAAAAACATTGTTGTTTGTATGGTATGTTGGATGAATGTGGGTGACCACTAGTTGATTGTAGTGTTGGAAAGCAACTCGTATGATTGGAGAATTGAAACATGAAACGAAAGTGGTGTTTAGTTTGTTGGTCACCTATTGAAACCTTTGGTGGACTAGGTGAAATAGTTTGTTGAATGTTCTTTTGGTGTTAGACAACCCACAAAAACCATGTTTTGTTGTTGGGACTAAATTTGGTGGACAGGGTGATATAGTTTGTTGAATGTTCCCTTGGTGTTAGACAACCAACAAAAACTATGTTTTGTTGTTAGGACTAGACTTTGTGTCCTTAATTTTTTCCAAATAGTTGAAACCAGACCATAGACAACCAACACAAACTATGTTTTGTTTTTAGGACTAGATTCTGTGTCCTTAATTTTTGCCAAATAGTTGAAACCAGACCATAGGGTGGAGGGGTTTACAAAGACTGATGTCAATCTAGGAAAGAGCAGTTAACTTAACCAAGGAGTAATGCTTTTTGACTACCAAAAATTAAATGGAAGGAATTATGCTGTTTGGGAACAAAGGATGAAGACCGTTCTTACATACCACAAATTAAGGAGTATTGCTATTACATAAGATTAGACACTTGTTTCCAAAGGATGAATGAAAAGAGCATAAACAAGCAACCCACCTTTTTAGAAAGAAACTATTGATGTAAATGTAACTTTGGAAGATATTCACTTGTATTATTATTGTATTTTATTTGTACTTCCAACGGAGATGCTTTTCCTTTGTTTGGGAATGTCATTATTATGTTTGGTTATGCAAAGTCATTGACGTAAAACCTCCATTGTAAGTCGGGGCAATAGATCCCCTAGAGCCAAATGTAAAAGGGTTGATTGAGTCTCCCTATAGAAGTTGGCCCAATCAGTTTTAATGAGGATGACCTAGTTAGGTAAAAGGTCAAGTCAAAAGTAAAGTATAAATAGAGAGCCTTGCTCTCTCATTTGGACACACTACTCACTCACACAAGTTCACATAGCAAGGGAGAGAAGACAAGTTCCCTGGAGGAGAAAGAGAGAAGCTGTAGAAGACATATTTTGGGTTTTGCAGTTTTGGCTTGATATTGTATTAGTGACGAAACTATCTTTGAGGAAGTTGCAGGGTTTTCTCCTTTATGGTTTCCCTGAGGAAAACTACTGTGTCTATTGTGTTTTGTTGTGCTTGTTGTTCTTTCAGTTAGAGATCCTAGATAATATTGAATTAAAGTACAAACTCTAACACAGTATCGGAGCTAACCTGAAAAGAAGACAATGTGCAACAGCGGGAAACTAGGGCTTTCAAGTTTGAGGTCTTCTCTCCACAAATAATCAAGAAAAGGAGGCTAGGATAACTCGTCCTAGGAGGGCGCATATTTTGGAGGAATCAGAATTAGATTCCGAGAATTTTCAGTTTTGACCCAGACACTAGTGCCGAGAGAAAACTAGGGCATGAAGCTTCTGGGATCATCCTCCATCAATTTGGGAAAAGGAGTACATTGGACAACTCGCCTTAAGGAGGCACATCTTCCTGTCCAATCAAAAGTTCAAGATTCCAACTTTGGAAACTTAGGGTTTCTCTGACAAACCCTAGACCAGCCAACTCCAGAACCAGGTTTGGCATCTCAAATTGGTAAGACCTAAATATTTGCTATTTCCATTTGGGGTACTCATTTAAAATGTCTCACCACACCAAGCTTGAGGATAAGCTTGAGGGAGCTAATAACTTTCGAATATGGAAGTATAGGATTGCCCTTGTCCTTGAAGAAAATGACTTGGACAAATATGTTAGTGAAGAGGTTCTAGCACCAAAGGGAGATGAGGCTAAGGCTATACACAAGAATAACTTGGTTAAGGCCAAGAGAATTATTGTAGACTCCATTAAGGATCATCTCATCCCACATGTGTCATCCTTGAAGACACCCAAGGAGATGTTCGATGCGTTGACTAGGCTATTCGAAGGGAAGAACATCAATCGAAAGATGAAATTAAGGAACCAGCTCAAGAACATAAAGATCCTAAACTCTGAGACCAAGCAATCCTATTTCACAAGGGTCTCACAGATCAAGGAGCAACTTGAAGCAATTGAAGAAAAGGTAGAAGAAGGAGAGATCGTTATGACCACCTTGAATGGTCTCCCAAGATCACGGGACTCATTCATTCAAGGGATATGTGCCAGGAAGAATTTGATCACATTTAGAAGACCATGGGAAGAATGTACATAGGAAGAAGCTCGACTTGTGGCATGAGAAGAGAAGATGGGAGCAAATGATGACCAAGCTCTCACATTTCACGCTAGAAGAAACCACAACAAGAGGGAGTACCACCGTCACAACAAGAGGAAGAACCACCATCAAAATAAGAGGGAGAAATACGATAGACAAAGAAGACCCAAAAGAGATCTATCCAACATTAGATGTTATGTATGTGATTAAAAGGGACACTACTCCAGAGATTGTCCCAGAAACAGAGGCTCCAACAAGAAGACAAATAAGAAGAGACATCATGCTCACACCGCGGAAGATGATGAAACTGTAAGAAAAAGAACCAGAGAAGAAGAAAGAGATGATTCTTCAAGTGATGAAGAATATGTCCCGATCTCAGCACTCACGGGCACTGTTACACATGGGAGCAATGATTGGCTTCTAGATAGTGGATCGTCCAAGCACATGACGAGATACAAAGAATCATTCGTCAATCTATCTGAGCATGAGTCACCCCATAAGGTGAAACTTGGGGATGATTACCAATACCCCATAAAAGGAAGTGGAGAAGCTTCCTACAAGCTAGACTTCGGCAAATCTCTGAAGATGAAAGATGTGCTATATGTTCCAGGACTAAAGAAGAACCTTCTCTCCATATCAACACTAGATGCTAAGGGAATGAGGGTTTCATTTGTAGATGTCCAAGTCCTAATGTGGCCAAGAGGGAAGACGATAAATGATGCAATGGTGATTGGAGAGCAAGAGGGAGGTTTGTACAAGTTGAAGGGCCAACTTGAACAATCATTGGTCCATGAATCCATGGAACCAAGTGAACTATGGCATAGAAGGCTTGCACAGGTGCACTATAGAGCACTACCTATTGCAAGCAAAGAAATTTCAAGACTTCCAGAAATCGAGACAAAACATGAAGGCATTTGCAAGGGATGTGCGCAATGAAAGAATGTGAAGAAGGCGTTTCCCAACAGTGAAAGCAAAGCGAAAGGAATATTGGAGATAATCCACTCCGATGCATGTGGTCCCATGTCATCCAGCTCACTTAGCGGGTATGTGTATTATGTTTCCTTTATAGATGACTTTTCTCGTAAGACTTGGATTTACTTCTTGAAAAGTAAAGATGAGGTATTTAGTAACTTCAAGGAATTCAAACCCTTGGTCGAGAATCACACAGAGAAGAAGATCAAGACCCTTCGATCAGATAATGGCGGAGAATTCACCTCGGAAGAATTCAAGAATCTTTGCAGAGATTCCGGGATTAAGAGGGAGTTGAGCACTCCCTACAATCCTCAACAGAATGGCGTTGCAGAATGAAATAACATAATGATAATGGAAGCAACGAAATCAATGCTACATGACCAAGATCTTCTGATGCACTTATGGGCAGAAGCTGCGAGGACAGTGGTGTATGTACAAAACCGTACTCCTCACCGAGTACTAGATAACAAGACTCCTGAAGAAGCTTTCTCCGGTGAGAAACCAAAAGTCAGCCATCTCAGGATATTTGGCTGCTTAGTGTACATACACATTCCGAAGGAGAATAGGACGAAGATAGATCCCTCAGGAAATAAGGGAATATTCGTAGGATACAACGAAACTTCAAAGGCCTACCGAATATACTTCCCAGGATTCCAGAAGATTGACATTAGCAGAGACGTAACATTCGACGAAGACTCAACATACAGCAAATCAAGAAAAATACCTATTGAAGATATTGAAGAACCTGAAGTTCCCAGGATTAGAGATTTAGTGATGGAAGAAACAGTTCCAGAAGATCATCAAGACCGCGACATAGTAGAACCACAAGAACTTGTAGATCAACCACTTGAGAAGAACTCCCACAAGAGGAGACCAACATGGGTCCGAGAGGCAATACAAGATGCAGAGAAGTATGGTGCTCCAGTTGGGATGCACAGAGAAAGCAAGAGACCTAGACCATACTCTAGCTATGTGGTACTGTTGTGTGACGTCATTGATAAAGAACCTTCCAACTATGAGGAAGCAACATAAAAGAAAGAATGCAAGGATGCCATGATCGAGGAGTATCAGTAGATTATGAAGAATGATGTCTGGGAGATAGTTCTAAGACCAAAAGGGAAGTCTGTAGTGACTTCGAAGTGGATCTACAAGATCAAACATGCTGCAGATGGTAGCATTGAGAAACACAAGGCAAGATTTTTGGCACGTGGCTTCTCCTAGAAGGAAGGCATAGACTACGAGGATACATTTGCACCTGTATCCAGATACACTTCCATCAGATCTATACTAGCATTGGCTACAATGATGAAATGCAAGGTACACCAGATGGACGTCAAGACAACATTCTTGAATGGTGTAGTTGAAGAGGAAGTGTACGTGGAGCAGCCACTGGGATTTGAGACACATGACAGGTAGACTCATGTGTGCAAATTAAAGAAATCCTTGTACGGATTGAAGAAGGCACCCAGGACGTGGTACGATAGGATGAATAGCTTCCTGATGAGCTTGGGATTTACTAAGAGTAAAGCGGATTCCAACCTTTACTTCAAGGTTGAAGCCGAAAGTCCAGTGATACTTTTGTTATATATAGATGACCTGTTTCTGACAGGTGAGGATGAGCTCATTACAGATGTGAAGAGGAGGCTTTCCGTAGAGTTCGAGATGAAGGACCTGGGGATGATGCACTATTTCTTAGGCATGGAGGTGTGACAGAGTGCGGATGGAATCTTCCTTGGACAAGGGAAGTATGCAGTGGAGATTCTGAATAGGTTCGGTATGATGGACTGCAAGGCTATGGCCACACCCATGGCATCGAACTTGAAGCTACTATGTGATGCTTCATCAAAGTCAATTGATGCCACGATGTACCGTCAGATCATTGGTTCATTGATGTATTTGGCGAACACGAGACAAGGCATATGCTTTGTTGTGAACACCCTGAGCCAGTTCTTGACGGATCCGAGACATGTTCACCTGATTGCTACAAAGCATGTATTGAGGTACCTGAAGGGTACAGTTGACTATGGGATCAAGTATGAGGCAAATTAGAAGATTAACCTACAGGGTTATGTTGATTCGGATTGGGCAGGTAGTGCCGCATATAGGAAGAGCACTTCGGGATGCTGCTTCAGTATGGGATCCGATATGATCTCCTGGTTTAGCAGGAAGCAGTTGTGCGTGGCATTGAGTACAGTCGAAGCAGAGTATGTTGCAGCTTGTTCGACTAGTTGTGAGGAAGTATGGCTTAGGAAGCTACTGTCAGATTTGTTTGATCTCCAGTTAGATGCGACTTGTATCTTCTGTGACAACCAGAGTTGTGTGAAGTTGTCCGAGAACCCGGTGTTCCATGACAAGTCGAAGCACATTGAGATCAAGTACCACTATATTAGGGATATGGTGCAGAGAGGAGCAGTGAAGCTCCAGGATGTGGTGACAAATGAGCAGATAGCCAATGTGTTGACCAAGTCATTAGCCAGAGTGAAGTTCAAGTACTTCAGAGAGAAGCTTGGTGTTATCCAGATCGAGGTCCCTCCTAAGAGGGAGTGATGATACCGGAAGACATAGATGCACTAGAGATGTTGTCGCATGGTAGTAGGCATAGGTGGTCCTTGGGACATGATATACCTGGGGTGCTCCTGATTGTCCTCCCATGTTGGTAGATGTAAGGGTTGGTTCTCGTATGGTGGTAGGCGTAGGTGGTCCTTGGGACGTAATGCATCTTGGATGCTCCTGATTTTCCTCCCATACTGGAGACGCTGAGAGGTCCACCGGTCATAAGACACTGTGTGTGCGCCTAGGCATGATCTCGCATGGTGGAAGGCGTAGGTGGTCCTTGGGACGTAATGCACTTGGAGTGCTCTTGATTTTCCTCCCATACTGATAGACGCGGGATTACCGTTGAGAGACGTAATGCACCTGGGGTGCTCCTGGGATGTACCCACTAGGTGGGAGACGCAGGTGGTCTATTGGACATGAGATGTGCATCCGGGCTGTGCTTTGTGTGATGATGAGATGATCTGGATATGATGAGGCGATAGTAGGAGACGCAGGTGATTGTAGTGGCAATGTAATGACTGGTCCTGGGTTGTACCTGCTTGATGGCTTGCTCGTGGAGATGATGAAGAACTACATGAGGGCTAGGCCTACATACAACATGAAAAAGGGTTGGCTCAATAGAAATTCCTATGATGGATATATTTGAGAGATGTCACTAATCAATGATCAACGAAATGAAGATTGCTGTAGCAGCATTGAAGATGATCCAGTGATTATAACGACGTCCAGAATTGTGTCCAGGGTGATGATGACTGTGACGAGAGAATACCTTCCTAGTTAAGAGGGAGAGTTGATGTAAATGTAACTTCGGAATGTTGAGATATTGTAACTTCAAAGAATATTATATTTGTACTTTATTATTCCGGAGATGTTTCATTCCTCCGTAAAGATCTTATTGTATATATGGAGATGTTTATTCCTCCGTCGGAATGTGATAACTTGGGTTATTAGACTTCCCTAGTGGGGGTCGGCCCTGTATGTGTTATTTGGGTCAAAGGTTTATTAGACCACCCTAGAGGGGTCGGCCCAGTGAGTTGTAGTGGGGTATTTAACCCATTGGTTAAATACGAGCCTACATGTTCTGCGTAAAAGACAAGTCGGAGTAGTGTATAAATAGAGGAGGTGTATTCCTCATTAGACACACACTCATTCACTTGAGAATGGCGCACTTGTGGAGGAGAGGTCTGCTATGGAGAAGAAGGAGCTTATGCTCAGGGTTTGCATCTTTGTATATTGCTGGTCATCTATATTGAGGAAGCTTTATTGGGTTTTCTACCCCATGAGGGTTTCCCAGGATAAATCTGTGTCTCTTGTGTTTATGCTATGCTTGTTGTTTCTTCAGTGATCCTATATATGCTATTATTGTGAAATGGAATGTAATGCTGCTATTTTCTGTCTTAGCATATTAAACCTTAACATGGTATCAGAGCTAACCTGAAGGAAGGCAAGGTATGGCACTTACGACACTTGCTTTACTTATGACAATTTGAAGGTTAGGGTTTTATATAGCAAAAACCAGTCATCGTGGAACTTTCGCCATAAATCCATTTTGGCAAAGTTTCAGGATCTGAAACCTTTACAGGTCGTAGATAACATCTCCAGGTATCTTGTGTCTAAAGGGAACCCTCAGATTCTTTGTACTTTGTGAGTTATGATCAGTACAAGTTAGGGTTTCTGCCTCTTCTAGATCTCAGTCAAAAGCAGGTGACCTAGGAAAAAATGTCATAACTTGGGCTAGGAAGCTCCAAATGAGATTTCTTAAAAAGTGACAGGCAGTACACAGACTGTACTATCTCAAGAAACGTTTTCAGAGGCCGAAGCTTAACCAGTGACATGTGGCACGCCGTACAAGTTCGATCTACTGTTTTATCCCATAAATAGGTCACGTTGCGACACTTGGCATAACTTGGGCTAGGAAGCTCCAAATGAAATTTTTAAAAAAATGACAGGCAGTACACAGACTGTACTATCTCAAGAAACGTTTTTAGAGGCTGACGCTTAACCAGTGACACGTGGCACTCCATACAAGTTCGCTCTCCTGTTTTATCCCATAAACAGGTCACGTTGCGACACTTGGCATAACTCTCTCTCAGAAAATCCAATTGAGGTCAGACCTGTTGCGTTGGAAATATGACAGGTCAGGATACCACATAAATTTTTTTCAGACCCTATGGAGCAAAATTTTGGAGTTACAGCAGAAACAATTAGGTACATATTTATGTCAAACCAGAATTATTTTTGGAGCACCTTCATTCATGGCTTCCGAAATTTAGGGTTTCAGAGAAAGTTAGAATTTTTGGAATCAGAATCCACGGCTGAATGCTACTCAGGAAAATCAAAATTTAGAGACCAAGATCGAATTTTTTGGTTGGGTAGAAGACCGGGCTTGATCAAACCCCAGTTCGGGATTTTGATCGGAAAGATGGAAAATTAGGGCTTCAGCAAAAGTTGGAATTTTTGAAGTCTGTAACCACGGCTGGAAGCTCCTCAGAAAAATAAGAGTTTAGAGCCTTGGATCGAACCTTTTGATTGGAAAGAAGGGTGGGCTTCATCAAACCCTAGTTCGGGTTCCTGTCCAGAAGATCCAAAAGTTTCGAAGGCAATTTTGAGGGGTCAAATTTTGGAGATTTCAAAAATTGAAGTATGCTAGTTTGATCAGCTCAGCAAGACACATCCTTCCATCCATTCAGAAGTGTGAAAGTCAAAGATTGAATTTTTAGGGTTTCTCTAGCAAACCCTAATCAAGCTCTAGATCAAGTTTCAGGGGGAGTTGAGGCTAAGGCCTTACATAAGAAGACTACAAGAAGTCTCAACAGGTATGACTTAAGGAGGTTCAGGTATGTCTTGAAATGTAATTCTTGATTAAGTTCATAATGTGTTTGTCTTCATACTATTTATTAGTACAATCTTGATTAATGTTAGAATTGTCTTATCACCCTAGTAACAGTATGAATGAATATGAATGATCGAAAACATTCATTGATTAGGGCTATATGATTGTACTAATGCATTATGGTGTTGTGTGAGGTTGATGTTTTCGGCTAACAAGATACAGGTACATCACAAAAGACAAATCAAGTTCCATGACCATGACATCATGAAGACAAAGACTCATCCATAATATTTGTTCTACTTACAAGGTATGTATGACTTTGTTGTATTATGCTTAACCTATGAGATATGCAGGTTCCAGCATACGTTCTCTAAATCATTGAAGAGAACAAAGAAGATATTGATTAGGTATGTTAGACATAACTAAGCAGGTATACTAATCCAGGTATGTTTTCCTACGTCATGTTAGAATCTTACCTTGTGTTAGGATCCCTTATATAAGTATACTTGGTATGATTGGTTATGCTTATTCATAAAGTTAGTAATCAAGGGTTTATGCATATTATGTCCCTTATCTTGATGATTTAACTAACCAGAAGAGTACTATGATCAAACAAGAATATGCATGAGTAAAAGAAGACTTCCTTGAAACCTTGAATACTAATGATCATGACTTTACATATAATGAATGTCTGTTTGTGTATGAGATCATGAGGATGACACTTGAGCATGCACAGTGGTACAGAATGAATAGAAGTTCAAAAGACATACAGAAGATCAAGCGGGAGGCAACCACACAAACATAAAAGATAAGTATTTGAGTTGTTATTTGAAATAGTAAATGATATTGCTTGTATGCATATTTGTATTCCTAGAATATATCATGCTGAGTGTAAACATTCATAAAGCATTGAAACAGTATACTACTAATATGCATATGATTGGTAAGTTGGACAAACATTCCATTGTTGCTTGTCTAGAATGAAACCTCTTTGCTGACATGCTGAGAGCTGTGCACACTCTCGATAGTATGTTCTGGTAGAGATGGAAGGAATCTAGATAGACACTGTATGCATACAGAATATGGAAAAGTGTTGTGCCAAAGTATTGGTCAAAATAGTTGCATAACTATGTAAATGATATCTGTATGCATAATAGATTATCATGACAATATGATTTGATGATTATGAAGTATTACTAATCATGTACTTAATTTTGATTTGTAGGAAAGATCATGATGAATGATGAACACTGAACAAGCGATGGATGCTCAACAAAAGATTTACAAATCAAACACACTGTAGAAGGCTTGTGGCTAGAAGATTCTCCTAGAAAGAGGAAGAGAATCATGATGAGATGTTTGCTCCAAATGGCTAGATAAGACCATTCCCTTAATGGTGTAATTAAAGAAGAAGTGTGAATCAGGCTTTGTATGGGTTCCCGGGATCGATAATCAATTGATGAGCTTAATGATCACCATGGGTGATGTGGATCTCAACGTTTGCTACAAGGTTGAATATGTTTTCTATACACAGATGACATGGATGCAAGAAGGAACTCACCACAGAGTTCGAATGATATTGAGGCTCATATCAGTAGACCCATCTAACGAGAGATGGAACAGATAGATATGCAGAAGATCATTCAATGCAGAAATGAAAATGAAAGATCTCAGATTGATGCATTACTTCCTAGGTCTGGAAGTATGGCAAGGCTCAGAAGGAATCCTTCTCAACCAAGGAAAGTATGCTGAGAAATATTAAAAGGACTTGATGTGTTGGTATGGCCACTCTTGAAGTTGTTAGCAGATGACTTATCAAACAAAATATTGAGTCATTGGTCAGATATATGCTTTGCTGTGAACACCTTGAGTCAGTATCTAGTGGAAACTAGATGTGTCCACCTGATAAGCTGCAAATCATGTGATGCGGTACCTAAAGGATACAATAGACTTTGATCTATGTTATCTTGGAGATCATGACTTCAGATGGCTACACAGATGTTGATTGGGCAGGAAGTGTATCAGACAGGAAGAGCACATCGAGAGGATGTTATTGTCTAGGATCAGCCATGATCTCGTGGTTGAGCAGGAAACAGTCTAGTGTGGCTCTTAGCACAAGCAGAATATATGGCTGCTTGCTCTGCTAATTGTGAAGCGGTATGGCTTCAGAATTGACTTAGAGATGGACCCAACTATGATCCTATGTGACAAATAGAGTTGTACCAAAATGACAGAGAATCCAGTGTTCCATGATAAGTCAAAGCACATAGAGATCTGACATTTCTATATACAAGATATGGTTAATGTTCGAATTCGTAACAAGTTACCAATGCACTAACCAAAACTCTACCTCAAGTAAAGTTTTCCAAGACAAACTTAATATAGTTAAGAAGGACCCTCCTCGAAAGGGGGAGTGATGTGATCACTTATGATAAGATTTCCCGCATCGACAGTGAGGTCAATGATACCTATATTGGTGATGCCGATAGAGAGGTTGGTGGATGGTCCTTAGACAGGATCTAAGGTGACAAGGGGATTGCATCATCCTTGAACACATGTTCTAAAGATATCCGTAGACGTATGTCTTCGAGAATGAAGTCCTTGGTGTACATGATAGGATTGCATCATCCTCAAGAGAGCCGTAGACGTATGTCTTCGAGAATGAAGTCCTTGGTGGACATGATAGGATTGCATCATCCTCAAGAGAGCCGTAGACGTATTTCTTCGAGAATGAAGTCCTTGGTGGACATGATAGGATTGCATCATCCTCAAGAGAGCCATAGACATGATGTCTCCGAGAATGAAGTCCTTGGTGGAAATTTGGGGATTGGATCATCCCTGGAGTTCAGTCCTAAAGTGAGCCGTAGACAGATGTCTCCGAGAAAGAAGAGGGATTGCATCATCCTTGAACACATGTTCTAAAGTGAGCCGTAGACAGGTGTCTCCGAGAAAGAAGAGGGATTGCATCATCCTTGAACACATGTTCTAAAGTGAGCCGTAGACATGATGTCTCCGATAATAAAGTCCTGAATGAACATGTAGGGGATTATATCTTCCCCGGCCTGAGGTCCCAGAATTGAGCCGTAGACTGGATCTCCGATAATAAAGTCCTGAATGAACAGGTAGGGGATTGTATCTTCCCTGGACTGAGGTCCCAGAATTGAGCCGTAGACATGATGTCTCCGATAATAAAGTCCTGAATGAACAGGTAGGCGATTGTATCTTCCCCAGACTGAGGTCCCAGAATTGAGCCGTAGAATGGGTCTCCGATAATGAAGTCTTGAATGAACAGGTAGGGGATTGCATCTTCCTCGGACTGCGGTCCCAGAATTGAGCCGTAGACTGGGTCTCCGATAATGAAGTCCTGAATGAACAGGTAGGGGATTGTATCTTCCCCGGACTATAGTCCCAAAATTGATCCGTAGACTAATGTCTCCGAAATACTAAAGATAGGATTGCATCATCCATGAACTGGGTTCAAAATGTACGTGATGGATTACATCGTCCCTAGACATGAGACTTGTCTTAAAGTGATTAGGATTGATCATCCTGGAACTTGATCTGGATTGTATCATCCATGGACCTATGTCCTAAAGAGAGCGGGATTGATCATCCTGTAATATGATCGTGTGTGTTGCAGGATATGCTGCTATGTATTAGTGAGAATACATACTTTTGATAATAGATGTATTAGTGAGAATACATGTTTTGATGATAGATGTATTAGTGAGAATACATGCTTTTGATGATAGATGTATTAGTGAGAATACATGCTTTTGATAATAGATGTATTAGTGAGAATACATGCTTTTGATGACAGATGTATTAGTAAGAATACATGCTTTTTGATGATATATGTATTAGTAAGAATACATGTTTTGATGATAGATTTATTGGTGTGGATTCTAATACAGATGATCTAGATGCTGTAGATCGTGATGATCTAGATGTTGTAGATCGAGATGATCCAGATGCTATAGATCGAGATGATCCAGATGCTGTAGATCGTGATGATCCAGATGCTGTAGATCGACATGATCCAGATGTTGTAGATCGAGATGATCCAGATGCTGTAGATCGAGATGATCCAGATGCTGCATATCGAGATGAACCAGGTGCTGTAGATCGAGATGATGTGACGATGCTGATCGTGTTGATCTAGATGACGATGCTGATGATTGTGTGATGACGATGCCGATGATCATGAGGATTCATATATTGATGCTGCTGTAGGTGTTTGAGTGCTGCAGAAGATAAAGACTCAGTACTGAAGACGTTGATGTTCCAGTATTGAAGATGTTCCAGTAACTGGTTGAGTTACTGATGATGTTGAGAAAGCTTCCAATGATTTATAGATGTATCATGTATGATGTTGATGACTCCTTGCTCGTGCAGATGCTGTTATAATATCCTTCTCGTTAAGGGGGAGTGTTGAGATATTGTAACTTCAAAGAATATTATATTTGTACTTTATTATTTCGGAGATGTTTCATTCCTCCGTAAAGATCTTATTGTATATCCGGAGATGTTTATTCCTCCGTCGAAATGTGATAACTTGGGTTATTAGACTTCCCTAGTGGGGGTCGCCCCTGTATGTGTTATGTGGGTCAAAGGGTTATTAGACCACCCTAGAGGGGTCGGCCCAGTCAGTTGTAGTGGGGTATTTAACCCATTGGTTAAATACGAGCCTACATGTTCTGTGTAAAAGACAAGTCGGAGTAGTGTATAAATAGAGGAGGTGTATTCCTCATTAGACACACACTCATTCACTTGAGAATGGCGCACTTGTGGAGGAGAGGTCTGCTATGGAGAAGAAGGAGCTTATGCTCAGGGTTTGCATCTTTGTATATTGCTGGTCATCTATATTGAGGAAGCTTTACTGGGTTTTCTACCCCATGAGGGTTTCCCAGGATAAATCTGTGTCTCTTGTGTTTATGCTATGCTTGTTGTTTCTTCAGTGATCCTATATATGCTATTATTGTGAAATGGAATGTAATGCTGCTATTTTTTGTCTTAGCATATTAAACCTTAACACGGAAGATATTCACTTGTATTATTATTGTATTTTATTTGTACTTCCGACGGAGATGTTTTTCCTCCATTTGGGAATGTCATTATTATGTTTGGTCATGCAAAGTCATTGAGGTAAAACCTCCATTGTAAGCCGAGGCAATAGATCCCCTAGAGTCAAATGTAAAAGGGTTTATTGGGTCTCCCTAGAGAAGTCGGCCCAGTCTGTTTTAGTGAGGCCGACCTAGTTAGGTAAAAGGTCAAGTCAAAAGTAAAGTATAAATAGAGAGCCTTGCTCTCTCATTTGGACACACTACTCACTCACACAAGTTAGCATAGCAAGGGAGAGAAGACAAGTTCGCTGGAGGAGAAAGAGAGAAGCTGCAGAAGACATATTTTGGGTTTTCCACTTTTGGCTTGATATTGTATTAGTGACAAAACTATCTTTGAGGAAGTTGCGGGGTTTTCTCCTTTATGGTTTCCCTGATGAAAACTATTGTGTCTATTGTGTTTTGTTGTGCTTGTTGTTCTTTCAGTTAAAGATCCTAGATAATATTGAATTAAAGTACAAACTCTAACAGAAACAAAGAGACTTTGATGATTGCCACATTGTCAATTGTAGATGGTGTCATTTCCCCATGTCTAGGATGTTGAGAAAGCCCTTCAAGGTTGGGAAATGTTTTGGGTTTTATGTGAAACTCTCAATAATACCAAAATTTTGTATTTGAAAAATAAATTGTATAGCTTGAGGATGGCAGAAGGTCTAATAATTGATCAGCTGACAAATCAACAGGTTTTTAGAGATCAGTATATTTCTGTGGGACAGAGGATTGAAGAGGGAGTTGACATTAATTATTTTAAACAATTTGCCTTGTTCTTTAAAAAAATTTGCAACTACTGTGAAAATTACAGTAACAGCAAAGACTTTGTCCTTTGAAGAGCTCTTGTTGCAAAATGAACAACGCAATAAAAGTGCAGAATAGAAGTGTAATACTAACCTTTGAGGTGAACAGTAATATAGTAATACTTTCTCATATATTGAAAGCCAAGCCGTGAGAGTGAAAAATGTAAATATATGCACTATTGTAAGGTCAAAGACAATTTTTTAAATATATAATACATGTGCAATTTCAACAAACTCTCTAATGTACAAAGTTTTGTGATATAAGGAATGATTTCTTCTCAAATAGTATATGAGCGTTGCAAAGTATTCTATTCAACAATTTCAGAAGTTGAGAAGGAATTTCCATACTGTGTAGTGTGTACAATCATTCACATTAACTCAACCCCAAATACAATCATAAGACTCATAGATGGACAACCGAACAACCATCATGTGCATACTCATTAATTTTATGCAATATATTCAAATCTTCTCTGACACATGATTCTCAAAGCCTCTGAAGTTTCAAAGCATTCCGAGGGTTCAAACTTGAGAAGGACCTGCAACAAGCCTAAGAAAACACCTCCATTGTTCAGAAATATATATCTCTTTTATACATATGCATTTTTCAACCAACTCTCTCATGTGCTATTTTTTCTGATATAAGGTCTCATTTTGTTTCAAATGCCGCATGGCCATTACACATTATACCGCTTGACTATTACCAAAAACTCCATATTATAATACATGACCAGATATACAAGTGCCATAAGCAGAGAAGGGATTTCCATGATGTGGTGTGTACAATAATTTACAGTTCCTTTAGGATCCAAATACAATCCAAAATTCACGGATAGTCGCATGCATACTCACGAATTGTATGCCCTACAGACAAATCTTCTCAAATCTTCTCTTGGAAAAATGATGTGTCAGAGCCCTTGAAGCTTCCAAGCATCCTGATGGTTCAAACTTGAGAAGGCCCTGTAACAAGTCTATAAATAGACCCACTGAGTGGCCGACATGTTGCATTATCAAATCCTGCAAACATGATAGTAAACGTTAGACTCAAGTAAGTGAAACAAATCACAAATCATCACGAGAAGATTTCAATATGATGTTCCATGTGCATCTAGGTAGTAATACAATAAGCATACCCTAAGTCTCAGTAACTTCCTCACTGCTCCGATGCTCGCTCTACAGGATGCTCCTCCATGCTAATCCAATCGTGTTCCATGTCTAAAATATTTTAGATACCTTCTACTATTGACATGATGACATTAAAAATTGCAGTTTAGAATAGGTATATTGAATTTTATAACATGTTTAATAATCTGATTGAGGTGGTAGTTCTTTGGAAAACATAAAAATACTCTCTCTACTTTCTTCATCATATGATGTGGCAAAGGCCCTAAGATCCTTTCCATCATATCAAGATGTTCCAAGTTTTCATGGGTTTGAAAAAAAGTCTCACCCTGAAAATTTAAAATGCAGGTAGCATAAATATCATTCCTATAGGTATGTAGATAATATTTAAACACAAGAAAAACTAGTCTAAATTTTTTACCAAGCAGAGCTCCACAAGTATGCACCCTACACTCCAAATATCACAAGGTAGTTACACCCAAGACCTATCAAGAAACATAAATTGTAAATACAAAAGGGTTTAGATTCAACATGATGGAATTGACATTGGTCTAAACCATAGAACAACCTTTCAAATTGTTTGCTAAACCATAGAACAATCTTTTGAAGCTCACCCAAAATAACTCTAGGAGCCCGATAATGTTGTGTAGAGACCATTGAGGTGTGATCTTGTACTTCAAATGTGGTGCTTCCAAAATCGATTAACTTTAAAGCACTTGACTTTGGCAACCTTTAAAGTCATATGGAAATCCCTTCACACACTTTTGAACAACAATCATGTTATCAGAGTTCATTCTTTGACATAAATGCATGTTGAACTGTTGATCTTAATGATTGTGAACACTAGAAGGCATACAAATACAAACAAAGATTATGCTATTTGATACATTAGTTTTTCGTTGGGGCTGGTATCTACTATAATATGAAGCAATATTATCAACTGATTAGCGCTCATCGGCATGGATATGTTATGCCCTACCATGAAAAATTCAATCATATTCAATAACAACACACCAGCAATCTACCTTGCAACCTGGAACCTTCACATGGTCTGAAGAAACAAAAAATATATTTTCAGTATTTAGATCTGTGTGATGGAGTTTCAACTCATGCATATCTGCCACAGATCAATGACAATATTAGAAGAAGAAAATCCCATATACATGTTATTACCCCTTAGAAAGGCCCAATCTAACGTCATAAATTGTCTGCTAAGACATAAGTGCAGGTATCGTCTACACACATGCTACAGATTTCAAAAGTTGCCTTCCAACCTCCCCTACAAGACAATGGGAAATGGTTTGTAATTTGTTTTCCGTAAGAAATCATACAAGGTTGAGCCCGACTTCTCAAAGACTTGTTTCTAAATCCATCCACAAACTTAAATACACACTCTAACAACCATATACCTAGACTACTCTTAGGTGCTTGTAAAGAAAAAAAGAATTAAGATATACATTTCTACAAAATACTGACTATGCAAGTGTGATTTCGAGAGTAAAACCATTCATGCATTGTTACACACAACTATATTGGGAAAGGGCCGTACATCTCAAGCAACTATTTGCAAGTTCTAAAAATATAGGTTTAAATCAAGAAATCATCCTAGCACGTGACCCAAACTGTCCATTTATTAAATTATGCATGTATAAATAACGCAACAAAGTAAAGTATCCGTGAGATGTAGAACAGTCGGTGGCAGGTGATGGTTAAGACACCCCTAAGCGGAAAGGTTGCCGGTTCGAAACTCCGTGGATATTAAAATCCAACCATGCTAAGGGTTGGTGCAGTCCAGGCCGGGTGCGATCCCTGAGTGATTTTGACGGCTTAGATACCCCTGGTTCGTGGTCTCTCAGCCAATGGCGAACCCTGCTAGTTAGGGGGTACTACCACTTGCCAACAAAAAAAAAACGCAACAAAGTAAAGCATAAGAAAAGAAGATACTCTCTCATAACATGTAATAAGAAAACGAATGAAAGAAAATGCCTGCGCAGACCAAATCTTGTATTTCTCTCTTCACTTTTGTTTTTGTTAGTATTACAATTGACAGTGGCCGAGTTTGCCAAGGAAGTAGCAAGCAGGAGTGTGGAGTGATGTATTTAACAAAGTAATCAGTTACAGTTCCAATCAGAGGGATGTAAAACTAATGAACATAATGATGATGGATAGTGGTTTGACCGATTCGAACACTTATTTTGCATGTAAATTACATTTTAGCTCATGGGTATATGTTGTTGTCAAGCATGCTGGTGCATAGTAAATACAATTAAATAGTTACAGTCAGGTATTTAACAAATTAAACAGTTCCAGTCGCACTCAGGATGTTTAACATGATGATGGATGGATCACTGCTGTTTCCATTTTACCGATTCTAACATTTATTTTGCATTTGCTACAACTCTTGTTATAGCCTCAAGGTCACATTTTGTCTTCAGCAGTTCATGGATATATACTATCCAATTTATAAAGGAGTACGAGTCTCCTTGATTAGCTCTCTTGGATGTGTTGTTATCAAGCATAGCCCAATTTACAAAAGATTGATATGCTGCTGTCACAAATTACAAATGATTTGAAAATATAATATTGATATGCTGCTGTCACAAAATACAAATGATTTGAAAATACAATATTGATATGCTGCCGTCACAGACTACAAAAGATTTGAAAATATATATAATCATGGCTGGAGAAAAGATGCATTGCTTCTTCTCTCTTTTCTGTACCAATTAACTGAATTGTCACATGAAAATGAATATGAATGTATAAAACTTAACATAAATATAAATTGTGTTTTTGATCCGAACCTTATTAACATGGATTGTGGTTTTGATCTAACAATGTTTGTTTTTTAAATTGCTTACAGAAGATCAGCTCGGGCATCTCTGTTTCACTGTATACATTTTTCTAAACTAATATAGTTGAGCGCAGGGATCATATTTCACTGTATTCTAATGGTTATCCGCTCCATAGGGTGGAGTGAACATGAAGGAGCAGGCAACGCCTTGGAAGAATATGTAAAACCTGTTACTAGGATAGGATAGGATGATGGTATAAAGATGTTAAATGCTATCCCGCATTGATAGGATAGGATAGGATGATGGTATAAAGATGTTAAATGCTGTCTGAAGATTACGGAGCCGTGTGGTCGACACAAAGCGAACTATTCTTTCGCCTTTTACTAAAGAATACCGTGTGTTGGCCACTCACAGCGGCATACGCCAATTTTTGGAGCCTTCCATCTCTTAGAAATGGAGGCCAACAATTGTAATAGTAAAATCGAACAGGCTTAAGGCCCGCTCTTTTAAGACTGGGTTCTCTTATAAATGGAGGCCAACAATATTAACACTGGGATCGAACAGGAAAACTTGCAAACTAAGACCCTAATCTGATTCAAATGGTCAAAGTCTAAAGCTTTTCGATCCAAGCTCAAACTTGCAAATGAAAAGCCTCATCTCATTCAAAATCGGTTTAAAGGCATAAATCCATTGCAATTCAGTTTCCTAGGTTTATAATTGCAGCATAATAAACCGCAGCATAATTTAAGTGGATTGATTTTAGTAATAGGCAGGCCTCAGGCCTTAAGATTGGTGGATTAATATATTTTAATCCACATGGAAAGCTAGATATCTTAAATCTCTTTTGTTGGGAATCGGGATGGATGTTGCTTAGCCATATTCTAACAGCTAAGGCACCACTACACTCCCTTTGCATGGTAAATGGCTTTCTTAGAAATGCAAGGTAGTTTGTTACTTTTTGGCGTAAACCTCAACAAAGTTTTCGATTCTCTTTGTAGGTGTCATTTAGAAAATAAAGAAGGTGCCAGTCTACTTTCAACCGTGACTCCAACCTCCTTCACTAGGAGAAATTCCATCTTCCAATGGTAAGTTTGTTGTTCAAAACAATGTCTAATTGAGGATATTCAACAACATTGAAAATTCTCTATTGCTAGGGCTTGTGCCGATGTGTGAACCCTTCTTGGCTATGTTTGGAAACAATGCGGCTTAGTGTATTTTAAGTCTGGTTGTAGTCTATTTCTCATTTACAAAATACAATTCTTGATAACATATGCATTTGAATTCTCACTACTACTCTATAGTAAATATTTTCATAGAGACAAATAACTCTCATTTAGCGGAGGACAGTGCAAGAAGGCTTACCATATCTTACAAGTTGCTAGATAACTTGACCTTCGCTAAAAGAGAAAAAAAAAAGGAAAAAGAAAAGAAAAAAGAGATATAGTGGCAGATTCCAATGCTCGTGGACAGTCTAGACCATCGGTGTTCCGAAGCAGGCATGCTCAAGAAGATGAGGAATTTCCACTAAACTCAGATAATCATATTGCAAAAGTACACATATTTATAGCGCAAAATTTGTTTCGAAATTAACTTCGGAGAACACCGCATCTTTACGAGGACATTCTTAAATCAACTATGTGCCCTGCTTGTTTCTAGTGTTCATACAATTGGTCACACCACATCCCATACTTTTATTTCCATAAATCCATTGAAATTCAATCCCCTAGGTTTATAATTAGAGGTGTGCTCTGGAGGATGCAAAAAATACTCTTGGAAATCTCAAAGCCAGATATCATTTCCCAGAAGTTCGTTGCCTACAAAGAGCTAGTTGATCTTTTGAAATCAGCAACCCTTTGATACACAAGGTTTTTTGCCAAATAATTTTGACATGGTTCATTTCGTAGTGGTGAGGAATGAAAAACAATTACTTTATTTCCATAAGTTGAGTCTGTACATGAAATATGTGTAACGAGTCTATTAGAATAGAATTCTGTTAGATCATTGTTGTAGGGAAGGGAAACTTTTTGAGGCCCAGAGTTATGTTGCAGGATAGGGAAACTTTAACGAGTCTATTAGAACAAAATTCGGTTAGATCACTGTTGTAGGGCAGGGAAACTTTTTGAGGCCCAGAGTTCTGTTGCAGGATAGGGAAACTTTTTGAAGCATGGAAGCTGTTAGAATAGATAAAAAATACTTGTTGGCCTCCTAATACTATGGTGTTCTGTGGCATAATTTGTGGCATGAGTAAAGAATTTATCAGCTAAAATGTTGATTTCCACACTAGTTCCTATCTCATTTTCCTATTCAAATACATATAGATAATCACATTTCAAGCAAAGAAACAAATACTCAAGGAAATTAATTGTAGGGCAGGAGAATTGGAATCGAGTCTAGAATTTCAAAAGAAGATGATGTCCTGGGCATCACATCTTAACAGTATCATACAACTTATGCCACTGCCTATGCATTATTGATTGAAGGCCATCTATAAGTCAACAATATTGAAACAACACTTTGAGCTATACATGAAAATGATTCGAAGAGATAGCATTCCATAGACTCTTTTTTCCCCAATGGTGAGGATTGCCCCGTTCATCAATGGTCTTTGAATGTTATGGAGGAGAGACAAGGGCAAACTATGGTCAATGTGTGAGGGAAAGTAGACATAGCCATATTCAATTAGACTCATCGACAGTAGGGTCCAATATTTTGCATCTCCTAGTAGGCTCCTAGCCATGTATCGTTTGCTAATAAAATCGACACTGAAATTGTCATATACATACGTTGCAAGAATAACAGTCTGTCTATAGCCAGAAAGGAATATAATATTGTGTACCGTTATTAATGAACTTGTAAATTATATGCTATTATATTAAATCTATGCCAATGAAACAACGTGGAAGAATTCAAAACTCTTATTATTATGTCAATCTTTATAAAGGGGATCTAACTAAAGGGTCCATCTTGCGCATAACCATAACAAAGAAATCACGTTCCAGAGAGGAAAATATTGTAGTCTTTCCTTCATACAGTTAAGAAATACAAATTTGATATACATGGTTAACTGCATATTAAATCTTATACAAAAGTTAAAATTGATACAAGTTTGTTATTGCTTCTGTCCAGTGGATTCTATTGATGTTTACTATTATGCCAAGGCAGCTGGTTATTTCTTTAGATTCCAAGTATTTTTAAAACGTAATCTTCAAAATACGAAAGAGGAAGAAATTGAAAGCGTTGTATATCTTCTTTTTTTTTGGTTGATTGGAGAAAAACATTGTTGTTTGTATGGTATGTTGGATGAATGTGGCTGACCACTAGTTGATTGTAGTGTTGGAAAGCAACTCGTATGATTAGAGAGTTGAAACTCGAAAGGAAAGGAAAGTGTTGTTTAGTTTGTTGGTAACCTGTTGAAACCTTTGGTTGACTAGGTGAAATAGTTTGTTGAATGTTCTCTTGGTGTTAGACAACCCACACAAACTATGTTTTGTTGTCGAGACTAGATTTGTTGGATTGGGTGAAATAGTTTCTTGAATGTTCCCTTGGTGTTAGACAACCAACAAAAGCTATGTTTTGTTGTTAGGGCTAGATTCTGTGTCCTTGATTTTTTCCAAATAATTGAAAATTTGAAACCAGACCACAGGGTGGAGGGGTTTACAAAGACTAGTGTCAATCAAGGAAAGTGCAGTTAGTTATGCTAGACCTTACCCAAGGAATAATGCTTTTTGACTACCTTAAATTAAATGGAAAGAATTGTGTTGTTTGGGAACAAAGGATGAAGATCGTTCTTACATACCAGAAATTAAGGAGTATTGCTATTAGATAAGACTAGACAGTTGTTTCAGTAGGATGAATGAAAAGAGCATAAACAAGCAACACATATTTTTAGAAAGAAACGGAGAGGCTTTGATGACTGCCACACTTGCTGCAAAATGAACAACGCAATACAAGTGTAGAATAAAAGTGTAATACTGACCTTTGAGGTGATTAGTCATACTTTCTCATATACTGAAAGCCAAGCCATAAGAGTGAAAAATGTAAATATATGCACTATTGTAAGTTCAAAGACAAATTTTTAAATATTTATTAGCGATAATACATGTGCAATTTCAACCAACTCTCTAATGTAGAAAGTTTTGTGATATAAGGAATTATTTCTTCTCAAATAGTATATGAGTACTGCAAAGTATTCTATTCAACAATTCCAGAAGATGAGAAGGAATTTCCATACTGTGCAGTGTGTACAATCATTCACAGTAACTCAACCCCAAATACAATCATAAGATTCATAGATGGACAACCGAACACCCGCCACGTGCATACTCATGAATTTTATGCAATATATTGAAATCTTCTCTGAAAAATGATTCTCAAATCCTATGAAGCTTCAAAGCGTTCCGAGGGTTCTAACTTGAGAAGGCCCTGTAGGCTGCAACAAGCCTTAAAAAACACCTCCATTGTTCATAAATATATATCTCTTTTATACATGTGCATTTTTCAACCAACTCTTTAATGTACTTTGTTTTTTGATATAAGGTCTCATTTTTTTTCAAACGCTGCATGGCGATTAAACATTATACTACTTGACCATTACCAGAAAATCCATTTTATAATACATGACCAGCTAGACAAGTGCCATAAGCAGATAAGGGATTTCCATGATGTGGCGTGTACAATCAATTACAGTGCCTTTGGGCTCCAAATACAATCCAAAACTCATAGGTAGTCACATGCATACTCACGAATTGTATGCCCTACAAACAAATCTTCTCAAATCTTCTATGAAAAAAGGATGGCTCAGAGCCTCTGAAGCTTCCAATCACTTTGATGGTTCAAACTTGAGAAGGCCCTGCAACAAGTCTATAAATAGACCCGTTGCGTGGTCTGCATGTTGCATTATCAAATCTTGCAAACATGATAGTAACACGTTAGACTCAAGTAAGTGAAACAAATCACAAATCATCACGAGAAGATTTCAAGATGATGTTCCATGTGCATCTAGGTGGTCATACAATAAGCATACCCTAATTTTCAGTAACTTCCTCACTGATCTGATGCTTTGTCTAGAGAATGCTCCTCCATGCTAATCCAATCGTGTTCCATGTCTAAAATATTTGAGATATCCTCTACTGATGACATTAAAAATTACGATTTAGCATAGGTGTATTGAATTTTATGGCATGCCTAATAATCTGATTGAGGTGATAGTTCCTTGGAAAACATAAAAATACTCACTCTGCTTTCTTAATCATATGATGTGGCAAAGGCTCTAGGACCTTTTCCATCATATCAAGATGTTCCAATTTTTCATGGGTTTGAGAAAAAGTCTCACCTTGAAAATTTGAAATGTAGGTATCATAAATATCATTCCTGCAGGTATCTAGATAACATTTAAACATAAGAAAAATTAGTCTAAAAAGTTTACCAAGCAGAGCTCCACAAGTATGCACTCTACACTCTAAATATCACAAGGGTAGTTACATCCAAGAGCTATCAAGTAACATAAATTGTAAATACAAAGGGGCTTAGATTCAAGATTACAGAATTGACATTGGTCCAAACCATAGAACAACTTTTCAAATTGTTGGCTAAACCATAGAACAATATTTTTAAGTTCACCCAAAATAACTCTAGGAGCCCGATAATGTTGCGTATAGACCACTAAGGTGAGATATTGATCTTCAAATGTGGTGCTTCCAAAATCGATTAACTTTATAGCACTTGAATTTTGCAACCTTTAAAGTCATATGGAAATCCCTTCACATACTTCTGAACAACAATCATGTTATCAAAGTTCATTCCTTGACATAAATGCATGTTGAAATGTTGATTTTAATGATTGTGAACACTAGAAGGCATGCAAATACAAGCAAATATTATGTTATTCGATACACTAGTTTTTCATTGGACCTAGTATCTACTATAATATGAAGCAATATTATCAATTGTTTAGCGCTCGTCGGCATGGATATGTTATTCCAACCATGAAAAATTCAATCATATTCAGTAGCAACACACCAACAATCTACCTTGCAATCTAGAACCTTCACATGGTCTAAAGAAAAAAAAAATATTTTCAGGCTTTAGATCTGTGTCATGGAGTTTCAACTCATGCATATCTGCCACAGATCAATGGCAATATTAGGAGAAGAAAATCCCATATAGATGTTATTAGCCCTTAGAAAGGCCCAATCTAGCCTTGTAAATTGTCAGTTAAGATATAAGTGCGGGTATCATCTACACACATGCTACAGATTCCAAAAGTTGCCTTCCAACCTAACCTACAAGATCAATGAGAAATGGTTTGTAATTGTTTTTCCATAGGAAATCATATAATCCTGGGCCAAGATTCTCAAAGACTTGTTTCTAAATCCATCCAAAGTTAAATACACACTCTAACAACCATATACCTAATGTAGACTACTCGTAGGTGCTTGTAAAGAAAAAAAGAATGAAGATATACATTTCTACAAAATATTGACTATGCGAGTGTGATTCCGATAGTAAAACCATTTATGCATTTTTGCACACAACTATATTTGGAAAGGGTTGTATGTCTCAAGCAATCATTTGCAAGTTCTAAAAATATAGGTTTTTCTAGCATGCGACCCAAATTGTCCATTTATTAAATTATGCATGTAAAAATAACACAGCAAAGTAAAGCATAAGAAAAGAATATAGTCTCTCATACCGTATGTCATTTCTATCATATTTTACAACTTGATGAAGCACATTGACTGCTATCATTGCAGCCTCTTGGTACTTTTGTAAACCACAAAAAAATTTGGTGGCCACAAGATCCTTTGATTTCGGTCCCAACATTCCGAAACTTGACCAAATAAAATAAAATTCATCCAATACATGTTCAAGAATCCATAAAAGTATCTACATGTTTAAGAATAAAGAAAAAGCTATCAATGTTAAAAAATCAAAACATGTCTCTACATGTTGCCTCTTGATACTCTAGTGTAACAATAAGCCATCACCTATCAAGAGGTGGGATGTCTTGTCACACATTATGAGTGTGACCAACCGACCTAAATAAACATGCATGAAAACCCTTTGTATGAGCGTGCTCACCCATGAGGTGATAACATGCCACTTTTTTGGAGACTTGGAACCTTGGGAGGGCAATAACAAAACCCCTCCTTCACCAATAGAGGAAACCCCCATGACATGTTCCATAATAAGAAAAATCTAACAAATATAGACCCCTATATGTTTACCTTTGCCCATTTTATGGAGTATTTCATCTACAAAATGAAAACATAAAATATTTTCACCAAATCAATATAATAGATCAAGTAAAAGGGTAATTTATAAATTGCATTTTGATATCATTAGTGAAACCCTTGTTTAGATCTAAGACATCCAAAAAGGAAAAACCCCTCAAAATCAAAATGAATAACAATACAGTGAGATACATGTTCTTACATTAAGGTGTCAAATTCTCTCCACATTAAAACATGTATTGGTCATCCCTGTCATCATTGTGTCGTGGTGGTGAGCTAGTGTGGGGGTCCTCTTCTTTGGATCTTATATTTGAAGAGTTAGATAGACTATAGCCTCGGGAGGATATATTGGAGGGTTTTTCCCTTGCTAATAAATGGGCGTCCTCCACTTTTTCATTTCTATTTCTGATACCAAATTCCTTCCTAGTAAATACCAATGTTGGCTAGACCTACATGCACATGTTTATATTTCCCCTAAAATTTGCAAAACCCCCTGACCATATTTCACGAAATCTCAAATACCAAGATAGTAAAAACTATGTGCTTTAAACTCTAACAAGTAGTTCCAAATATCATGTCTTTATCATAGATGAATGTTAGAATCTTCTTATTTAAACCATAACTCTTACAAGATATGTGCCCTCTTCTCTTTTTAATTCTACTTTTAAATCCCCTTTTGAATGGCATTGATTAATTATTTAAGCTACTTATAAAATCAATGTCTTTTCCTCGGAATTAAATAAATCCAAAGGCTACCGATAAGATCCTGAAGCATCCTTTCCTTAGAATGTGTTAGAGACGTACACATTTATCTAGAATATCCCCTGCCAAATCTCGTCATATTGCATTTATATTATTTAAATATAGTTTGATATCCAATGTTATGCTTAAATAAGTTTGCTTCAATTTAACTTCAACTCCGGAAAACAGTACTATGAATTTCTATTCCGTTTCATGAAGCAAAACTCATTCCTTTGTTCTGGCAATGCTCATCCTCTTGTTATCTAGTCATTTATGGCCAAACAAGCATTCAATTTAGCATCCACTACCAGTCATCAGTTTAGTTCCAATAATTGAAACTTTTCTCATTGATTTAGCTAAAACCTAAGTTAAACTTTCACCTTATAGCAGTATCAATTTTTTGTTTACAATAGCCATGACCCAATTTTATCAGACTTTCACTATAGCTTTAGATTTTATCATTAAAGGCAAAAAATGATAAATCTAACATTTGATATACATTGAGAGCTCTCCCTTGTCAAAAACTATTTGATGTCACCAAACTGCACCCAACTTAAACCACATGTTTTAATCTCTTTATATTGCAGTTACTCTTTTTAGCATCCACTAAATATGACCTTCATTGTAGTTTTATTCATGTATACATCAATCAACTGAAGAGTCAAGTCTTCTTTTAATTCCCCATATTGATCCATAACATAGTACATAGTCACTACCCATACGTCATGTTAACAAGAATAAAATCAACTTCTGTTTTGAAAGGCTCATTTGAAGAATTTAGACATCCTATTTCTTGGTACTGTAACATCCCTACCATGAAAATTTGTTCAATTTTGGCCAATTTCGAACCTTGGAATCGTGAAACCCAAGTCGTCCCAAATGATTTTGAATTCTATTTGGAAGGGATTGAGGGGTCTTAGGACATCCTAATGCATCTAATGGACACTCATAAACTTTCTAAAGACATTTATGACTTGCATTAGTCAAGGAGGAACAAAAGGAAAAAATACTAGTAAATTCGATGTTGAAACCCCCCATTGGTCACTGACTTTTTGGCTTTCCAAATGTTGTACGACACTCCCTAATTTCTGAATAGAGGTGTAATATCCCTCTTTTATGCCCTATTTATTTTATAAATGTAAATAAATATTGTATTGGTTTCCTGGTGGGGAGCTCAAGGCCAAGGCCCCACCAGCAAACCTTGTAAGCTATGTGGTAAATTCCTAAGTCTTAATGGTAACCTTGGAGACTAAAAATGGTTACACAACTAAACAATTGAGTAACCGAATCCACTAGAGGGAAAGGTAAGATGGCTAGGAAGCTGTGGGAGTCCTGTTTTGATAAAACCATGGACACTTGAAGGTAAGGAACTTATGACATAAAAACCTAAAGTGTCCACCTAAGTAGGATTTAATATAAACTAAATAACGAGATGATTATGTTCATCTGCAAAAGTCTTATTTAGCTACCTTGTTACAACCAAGCTTAAAAATTATGAGTCATACATGATTATCATAAATCGTTTTAAGCTCCAAGAAGTAGAAATTGTTCTGATCCTCAAGGACATTTCTAACTCCTACCATAGGTGAGGAATCTCATATTTATATATATAGATAGACTTAGCCAAAAGAGGACATCTCCTAAACTCTACCCATACAGAAAAGTAAATGATTTAACATATTAAAGATATGTAGTTGTATATATATATGTTTTTGGTATTATATAGTAACATATAATGTGTTAGTATATATATATATATACGCTTAGTATGAGTTTGCAACTTAATAAATATAGTGTTCTTTATAGAAACCGAACCATAAATACTTAACTAGTCTCCACTACCATTGGTTTAAGAACACTTGATAAACTTTTCGCTGCCACCTATCAAGGCTTCACCTTATTTATTGGTTGGAGCTACATCTGGAAGGAGGATCCCTTTATCCAAGGCGGACTCTCCAAAGAAAAATAAAACATTGAATGCTTTTATATACAGAGTTTTCGCTGCCTTTGGGGGGGGCTCGGTCGAGAGATTTTCAGAAAAACCTCTGCATCTGGGGTTTACGGTAAATGACTGTCATGGTTACATTTCTCTGCTTATCCTTGGATGAAAGCGATAGTTATGTCTTGTATGCTGAATGAAAGTCATAGATCTCTCCTTGTATGTTGAATTGGAAGTCGTAGATCTCTGTTCTTCAGATCTCGGTTGTTATATTACATTTCTATGCTTATTCTTGGATGAAAGCGATAGTTCTGTCTTATATGTTGAATTGGAAGTCGTAGATCTCTGTTCTTCAGATCTCGGTTGTTATGATTACATTTATCTGCTTATTCTTGGAGGAAAACGCTAGTTCTGTTTTATATGCTGAATGGAAGGCATAGATCTCTGGTTGTATGCTGAATTGAAATCGTAGATCTCTGTTCTTCAGGATCTCGATTGTTATTTTGAAATCGTGGTTACATTTCTCTATTTATTCTTGGATGAAAACGCTATTTCTATTTTATATGCTGAATGGAAGTCATAGATATCTGGTTGTATGATGAATTGAAATCGTATATCTATGTTCTTCAGGATCTTGGTTGTTATTTGGAAATCGTGGTTACATTTCTCTGCTTATTCTTGGATGAAAACGCTAGTTTTGTTTTATACGCTGAATGGAAGTCATAGATCTATGGTTGTATGCTGAATTGAAATCGTAGATCTCTGTTCTTCAGGATCTCTGTTGTTATATTGAAATCGTGGTTACGATTCTTTGCTTATTCATTATGCTTGATATCGTATAGGTTTTTCTACTTGTTTTATTATGCTGGACAGGAATCATAGTTGATGATCCTCTGCTTATTTCATTATATGGGATTGAAAACTTAATGGGAATCTATGCTTATTCATCGTGCTGGATGGAAAACGCATATAAACTCAACTTGGTTGCGCTGCCACAGCTTGACTTATTCGTGGTGAATATGATACCGGTTCGGTTATAAGGACCTCTTGGAGATCTTGGTAATGTTCAGATCCTTAACTAAAATCAATTGTTATACATATAGATAGATCTAATGTTATTCGTTAGGATAGATTTTTATGTCATCGTTTAGAGGTTAGCTTTGAATGTTTCAATGCTCGTTATTCAAGAATCTTGGGAAGGTGGAAAGTGATTAATGCAACCATTGGGTTGTAAATGTAAACCTCTACTTTGATGAATAATATAAGATGCGACATTTTTTGTGGATGTAGACCATAGATTTGGGTGAACCACATATATGTGGTCTTTGATTTATGTGTAATTGTGATAGTTTTGTATAAATGTATGTTTTTGTTAAGTAAATCTTTGGTTATGCATGTTGCTCATACGATGATCATATAAACGTATTTAAGAGTTTTTCAGGAATAAGAAAATTCACCACAAATGGGTAAGGATTTCTTGAAGATGTCCAAAGTAAAGATGGTAAGATTCGAATTATCAGCTGTTGTTTTAGATGGTTTATTAGACTTATATAATCATCAATTTTGTGTAATTAATTTATTATCTTAGTATGCAGTTGCAATGTTCCCTTACATATAATGGTCTTAAGGGAGATCCAAGGAGTTGCATGGGTATCACTTAATATAATAAGTAAATCGACTGGTTTAATAGTTGGAAGTATGGACTAAGACCCTTGCATAAGTAATCGAGGATGATAAGAACGCCAATTGTAGGAACGATGATTAAATGCATGTTAGTTATTCCTGTAATTAATCATCTTCTATCGATGCAAGGATGGCGGACTTTTGATCCTTATCACAAATAATTTTAATGTGTAGATATTTAATGGAACAAAATTTTAAATTTCACCAAAATACTAACTCGTCTAATTGGGTATGTGAAAAGAGGCTTGGCTTGGATAAAGTACTTCAATGGAAACCAAAATGCAACATTTATCATGATCTATAATCTGCTATGCACTCATAAAATAGAAATTTGGAACACATAAACATTGCTTGGAAAATGTAGACAAAAGACATGGAATTTGTTACATAAACTTTGATCAAATGTCCAAGGAGCATGCATAAATTAACTTGGTCATATACAACACCTCAGAGGCTTCTCAAGCAGCTGAAAAAACTCAAAGAAAGTCTGATACAAAACAGATGTGTAATTACTCCAAAAGTTCACAAGAAAATATAGAGGAGAACTAGCTCGAATGAGAGGTTTGCTTGGAAGTTTTACATGATACACATGAGATTTCAAGATATGGATTAGATATGCATCTCACACAGTGCCATACATCAGATCCTACATCCATGGAGTCACAAATACGTCCTCAACAAGTTTTATGCATCCATTAGTGCGCCATCAACACTAGAACATGAACATTGAGAAGAGAATGAAAGAAGAGATAGTAGAAGAAGAACTATGAGATGAACTTGAACTGTAGAGGGACTTGAACTTGAAACAACCACTTGATTTAAGATCTTATAAGAGGTCTGAATGGCCTCTACTTCAACCAACTTGGACATGTATCCTTCACCTTCGAAATTGGTTCTGTTGAACACGCTCTTGGGACTTTGACAACCAACATGTCCTTGTACGGAGCCACTTAGAGTATTTTCCGGACATATTTCCAATACCACAAGGTATATCTTGGAAATTTTTTCACCCATAATAATCAAGATCATCATAAAATTTACAATAAAAATTACCAAGAACAATTGCAAAACAGTTATCAAGCACACTTGAGACTTGTATCGAGCATCCCCAACATTTCATTTTGTGACTCCAGAAGGCACTGGTCCTTCAAATTGATTCATTTATTTGCTTCTCTATCTGAAGTGAATTTTGGTATATGTTTTAAACTATATTATACTGTGGATATCTTGTGTTTAATTTATCATTATCAAGTGGTTGTGCATCTTAATATTTTGCAAAGTACATTCTTGGGTTACTTAAACTTTATTGTAAATCAAAAACTCCTAAACAACACCCATTCGCATCACATCACCTTTAAACTTTAAAACAAAAAGAGCCTTAAAAAATCTTTTTTAGGGACTACTCCCCTTGGCTTCGTTAGGAGTTTTCCTAAATGGAGGAGTCGGGATCAGGTGACAACACCTGACTCTTTGCTTGCCCCCAAGGCCACACCTTTCCCACTTGGGAAACAAATTTTGAAATATTTCTGCTGCTAGTGTGCAGTACGGTGGGAAACATTTTTGGCGCCGCTGCCGGGGACAAATTTTTTGTTCCTGGACGACTTTAACTTAGTTTTCCCTTAGTTTCATACCTTTACCTTTTTTATAGGTTTTTAGTTTAATCAACTCTCTGAAATTAGACTTGAATCCATCTGGTGACTCCACTTTCAATTAACTTACCAAGGTATTCAACAAGAAGAAACTCTGTAGGCCTACTTGATTTCATCCCTGAACCTGAACAAGTTTATAGGAGGAGATTAAATATGTTAGCTTCTCGTCGGATCCTTGAGAATATTGGATCTGAGTCTATTTTGGACATCCATAGTCTTTTTGTAAAAAGTAATAAATGTTGATCTGACACAATGGGTGAATATTTCAGTCTCCTTGACACTTCTCAGATAGCAGGTCAACCACATGATCTACCAGACAAGGCTATAGAAAAACTGTCTATATTCACTAGCACTGATGCCATCACTGCAACTCATCATCTTAAAAGCTTATCTAGATGTATTGGCACCTTTGTCAGTAATCCTGCATATCAACACAATGATGTTTACATGAAACTTCTTGCACTATCTTTGGACGAAGGTGTTGGTGACTGGTTCATCAATCTACCTTATAACTCCTTTGCAAATTTTGCTACATTCAAAACTGCTTTCACCAACAAGTTTGGGGAGAAAAAAGAGCCTCGCCATCAGGTAGCTGCTTTGACGAACATAAAAAGAAGTGAGAATGAAACAATGAATGAATTCAATAAGAATTTCACAGATTTAACAAATGGCAACCATACAGACTACAAACCTACTGCTCAAACCATCTTGCTCTACTACATTGAAGCACTTAGTGGTGAAATGCAGTATCAGCTTAGAGACAAGGATCCCACCACTCTTTTGATGGCCCAAGAAATGTCTATTAAAATCAACAGAAATATGCAAGCATCAGGCAAGTCTAACATTCCTAGCTACTCAAGAGCCTTAACTCCTCTAAAACCAACAGAACCTAAGGAAAAGGATCCTTTTTCCCAAAAGGATGCTTATGAGAATTTTTTTTTGGACATGAGCGAGAAGATGGAGGATATGGAGATGAAACATCTTACTAGAATGAGAGAACTACAGAATATTTTCATAATTGTGGAAAGAGCACAAACTCAGCCCATCCAAAGAATCTACCCTCGAAAAACAAACCATGAAAAGAGGCCTCCCAACCAATTGGAAGCTGCTAACATGGTTGAAGATTACACACCATTATGTAGGGCATGCAAACATTTCCATGAGGAATCCACTTGTTACTTTGCATGCTATGTTCAAGAACATGGTTTTCTGGAGGGTAGTAGCAGTGAATAGATATCAAGTGAGCCTGAATTTGTCAACATGATAGGAGATGTTCATGCCATTCCAAAAGAGAGTTGGAACCAGATTAGACAACCTATCAAAGAAAACATGGTTTCTTCCCATCAGATTCATAATGACCCCATTAAGGAGCTTCATAGAGATCCATTCGTTGAAGATATTGTTGAAGACCCTCCTCATGCCATCATAACAAAAGACATTGAAGATTGGGAGTTTTTTCAAGACTATTTCGGTGATGATGAGCACATGTGTACTCATGATCCACCTCTAGAAGAAACCATTACAGAATCCCATATTGAAATACATGAGGAAGTTTGCAATGTGTATAATGATGAAGAATCGGAAGGGGTACTTCCTTTTTTTTTTGAGGAGGAGGATTGTGAGCATGAAGAAGACAGACATAGCTTGGAGCATGATATAATTGACGAAGACTCTCTCATATCTGACATATACAGGGATGACAACTATTGGGCTTTCATTGAGAACCCAATCTATGAGACTTGTGAAAATATTTTTGAAAATACCATCTATGATATGTCCAGTAAAGGGGACGTTTTATCTAATATTTGTGAAAGCGGTAGGGAGGAGCATTCAGAATTTTCATATGATCAGTTAGAGTTGTATGCTAGCATCAGTAATAAAAACTTGAAAGAGAAGTATGACAAAGAGCGACATGAGGAGAATGTGATGGAAGATATGCCCCAACCATTGTCTTCATGCATTAATGTTCCTTTTAAATTAAGTCAGTTGGATGCTTTTTCTTATACAAGGGGTTATCATCAGGAAATCCCATCAGATCAACAAATTGAAGCAGTTTACATACTTCAGCATTCAAAAAATATTAAACCTATCCAGTCATGGATAGAAGAATCCTGCAGGAGGACTCACCAGTTGGGGAATCAACTCAAGAATATTTTTTATGATCTCCCATCCAGAATATCCTGGCAGGTTTGCACTTTCTGATAAGCATGCCCTTGCTTTGGTTGGTAACCAGAGACAAGGTAAAAAATTATTATATTGATAGCATGCTTAGATGGTTACATTGGATTTCTGATTATATTTAACATTTTCCTTTATGCTATGTTAGAATAGGAAAAATAAAGCTCCTCAAAGTGAGCATTTACTTTCTACATTTTAATTTTTGTGCACTTAGGATTTATTTTCAAAATAAAATATAGTTTATGTTTCATTTGGATTTTTCATAACACTTGTGCTACTGAAGGTTTTTTTGTCAAGTTGAGATGTTTTTACAGGTTATATAAAACCAGAGATTCTGGTGTTCTGGTATCCTCTCCTTGCATGAATGCCAGATCGAGCACATGTCTGTAGTTGGAGCCGAATGTTACCAGCTATTTTGTACAATAGCTGAATTTCTTGTGAGCCTGCAGTTTCATGAACATGTTCAATGTTCATCGTCGGTGTTCAGAAATTCAGAACTCATTTTCAGGGCAATTTTGCCCAATTTGTAATAGCTGTATGTTCACACCCCCATGGGGAAATTGTAAAAGGTTGGTCTAAACGGGGCCCTTTTATAAAAGACTTGGCTATCCTTAGGTTTAACTATTAAGGGTATATGCTAGAGTTTTTTTTCCTTAGGAATTATGCATCGCGCTTCAGTAGTGTATAATTCCTGATTTTTTCACTCATACCTCCAAAGCTGGAGTATTGACCATGGTGGTCGAACCTAAATGTGCTTATTAGAGTCTTGTGTCTAGGATTTTTTCCATGTTATCCATCTCGATTGAGTCATATGAACATGCACTAGGTCCCCTAGGAGTTTCGTTTGATTCGGAGAAAAATATTTTTTTCCATAATTTAGACCATTTTTTAATGGTTTAAATGGAAATTTTCTAATTGTAATAAAAAAATCATCTGGAGTCGGAATTTGGCGTGGGGAGGCTCGTTTTGACTCTCAGAGCATCATATTTACCCTAGTGCCCTTTCTCTCCAGATTCCGGGCAGCTATGCCACCTCTGGAGGCAGTTTTCGCTAAAGATGCATCATTTTGGCATTTAATTGCCAGAAAAAGACAAAATGCACCATGTGAGAAAATCAAATAAGTCAAATTTTGATTAAAAAATGGTATGGAAAGGTTTAATATGCTTAATAAGAGGTGTGCGACTACATCCAAAGGATAAAGCACATGTTACATTAAAGTTTTGGATAACGAATTGTTTAAGGGAGATGACGTGAGCATGAGGGATTCACGTGGGCCTCCCTCACGTGGATGAGCTCATGCGTGAAGGTTCTATTCGCTTTTGTGTGGGCATTTGATAATATTTATTAGTGCAGGGTTGTGTCTACACTAGTTCAACTATTTTACTAAGAAATGGTGAGTTCTTACGTCAGCAACATGAAAATATTATCACAAGTTTCCAAAGATCTATATTCATTCATCAAAACTCATTAAGATCTAAAAGCCATATGAGAATTAAATTCATACAAGATAAGCAAAATTCAAACTCATAGATGGTAGAAAATTGAATCTATTCATATTAGAACAATGAAGAAGTACATCCTTACCATGGACCTAGGTGTGAATCCCTCCTCCATTACCATGAGCTTCCCTTCCTTCACCCTTGCTTTTGAATAATTTGAGCTCTTTCTCCTCCTTTAGAATCTCTCCAGCATGCCTTTGCTCTTGCTTGGTGTGTCTTTACCATGCCCCAAATCCTTTCTTATATAGCATTGGAAAATAGGCTCTCTTTTGAGTGTGGGATAATCCCCTTTCATGATTTTAGATCATTTTCACTTAAAAACCCCCTTTTCCATAGTTTTTAGGCTTTTTTACACAACTTAGCATACTTGAAACACATTTAATGCACTTTAATGCATTCATATTCACTTTTTAATTGGTGTAGCTTAAGTTTGGACCTTTGATGAGTGGTTCGACGACCGAACTTAGTCTCCTTAGGTTCTTACTGTCTTCACCTAATCCTTCCATTTATGGGAGAAGTGATTAGATCAGAGAGGACTTGTCTCTGAATGTACTTGTGTTCTGTCTTCATGTTGCGGGCGCATAGTAGAAATGTGCTTCGTCTGTCACATGACTAAGGGTGTCAATTTGATTGTTAACAACATTGTTTCTTAAGTGATGAGATTGGATTCCAATGGAGAGGGGCTCCACCTCATCCCCCACCAACCCCAATCACACCTACCCACTCACGCTCCAAGCTCAAACTCACGTGAATCTCTCAATCAGCGCTTTGGATCCCAGTTTGGTTGGTGAATGCACCTTGGTGGCTCCCTCTCTTCACCAATTCGACTTAGGTTATTGGTCTTGTTTGTATTGTATAAATAAGAGGCCTCTTGACTCTCTTAGGGTGGATAACTTTTGTAAAGAAGCTCTGCTCATTTTTGTAATGCTTTCATGCATATCTTGGAATAAAGAATAAGGCTTTGGAGGTTCATCTTGTCTTGTCTTGTGGAGCAATATTTTTGGTGAATGAGGTGATATTCTTCCATAACTTTCATTGCTTGCTTAATGGTGTTTTAATATTCATGCTTTAGAGGGCTTATTCAAGCACATAAGATCAATTATTTGTATTTTCAATTTAATTGATTATATATTTGTCTTTAGAGATCTAAGAGTGTAGGGTATTACTAGTTTGTAATTCCTGCCTCTTGTTTTCAATTGATGAATAGTACATGTCTAACTCCCTATTTTGCAAGTGTTTGTGAGTATTTGTGTTGCAGATAATCCCCTTCAACCAAGTAGGATTGTGGAGCTAGTTTGCATCCCTTCCTCTTGAAGACCAAGCAAAAGGATCCAACAAGCAACTATCAAAGTGGAATCCAAGCTCTCTCAAAGGTCCAAAAAGCTAAGTTTCAACTTCTTATCCCCCTTTCAAATTCAAAATCAAATTTAAATCGGTTACTTGGTTACTTAGCAAAGCTCCCGGTTTTCAAGGTTTCAATTTTTGGCTTTGCCTTCTAGTAGCCTTCCTTTCTTCCTTTTTGGTTGCCCTACCTTGTCTTCCCTTTGCTCTTTGTTGACTTCTTTTTGACCTTTTTGTGTCCTCTCTTAAGTCTGATTTTTGTCCCTTTAAATCTCTGTTTTCTTCCTTCATTTTCAGCTTGATTGAGCTATGATTTTTCACCTTCTTTTGCTCACTGTTTTGCCTATTCTCCTCACTGATTTTTGTCTTTCTTCCTCACTGATTTTGTCATTTTTATCTCTGATTTTTGTCCTTCATTACTATCCCTTTAATCTCTGATTTCTTAATTCATTTACAACCTTTTCTTCCTCTTTTTTGACCTCTCTTTCTCCTTGTTTCTTCCTTGTTCTTTTCCTCTCTTGGTTTGCTGCCCTCTTTTTGTCTTCTTGGCTGCCCTCTTCATTAGTTTGCAGCCATCTTAGTGGCTGCCTTGTTTTTCTTCTCCTTTTCCCTAACTTTTGTTCATTTTATTCTATTCTTGTCCTCTTTTCTTGCTCTCTTCTTTTTTGTTTACCATCTAGATCTTATTTAGTCTTTTGGATTTTAGTTAGTTTCATTTCCTAGTTTAAGTTTTAAATTCATAACTTAGTCATTTTGTCAACTTTTCAATACTTAGTTTGCACTTAGTTCATTTTACTCTTTAAAAAGAAGTTGCATTTAGATCTTAGCTTACATTTCTAGTTTCTAATTCATCTTGTTTGCATACTAGTTTAGTGTAGATATCTAAGTTTCATTTATATTTTGATTTCACTAACTCTAATAAGTGTTTGCTTGGAGATCTTAGTTTCAGTTGACTAAAGAAGATAAATTAAGAAAAGAGAGATCCCAAACAAGAAGAGGAACAAAACAAGAGTCAAGCTTCTCAAAGAAGCTCTTAAACCTTTTGTCTTCTCTTCTTACCTTGAAATTTTCAAGAGAGAAAAAGCCTAAAAGGCATTTGTAATCATTAATAAAAGAGCAAGTGGGATTACGGCTCCCACACCCCCTACTTCCCCTACTTGGGGGAAGACTGTGTTGTGCTTGTCCTTTTCATTCTCATTTATTGCTTTAGCTTAGTTTCCTTTTTGTACTTAGCTTAATTTGCATCTTGCTAGAATTGTTTGTATTTCCAATCATTGTTAGATGTTCATTTTGCTTAAATAGTTTTACTTTTGATATAAAATTGTCAAACTAAAAAGAATCCAAAATCTCTTGAATCTCACAAAAAGGTGGATCAAGAGTGCTCTCTGTCAGAGAGATCATTCTTGTTTTGTTTTAAGTTTTCACTAACCCCCATGCTCTCCCGAGTAAGGTCTCAAACCTGAAAGAGACTCTTGGGTAGATTAGCTTTTTTTTTTTTCAGTATTTCAGTATTTCCTTTTTTGCATCATAAATCTCTTGAATCTCGCCATAAGGCAGATCAAGAGTGCTCTCTGTCGGAGAGTTACAAGGGTTCTCTTTTTTCACACATCCCCTAAAATTGGAATTTACCATTTTCTCAACTGTGTATGCTCTGCCCACTTCAGGGATACCCAGAAGCAGTTGTAGACTACTTAATTTTTCACATTAATTCCAATTTCAACCATAATAAAATTCATACCCCATAACCAACAAAAATCCGACGTTGATCGCAAATAGTCGAAAGTGGGAAAATTCTGCCTGGGGACGTTGGATCACTGTACTTAGATCTTGGGGGCACCATTAGGCTACATCCCTGGTTGGTGTAGTGTTGAACATGCTCTTGGGAATTTGGCAGCCAACTTGTCCTTGTACGAAGCCACTTAGAGTATTTTCTGGACATATTTCCAGTACTGCAAGGTATATCTTGGAAATTTCCTCACCCATAATAATCAAGATCATCATAAAATTTACAATACAAATTACCAAGAACAATTGCAAAACAATTATCAAGCACACCTGAGACTTGTATCGAGCATCCCCAACATTTCATTTTGTGACTCCACAAGGCAGTGGTCCTTCAAATTGATTCATTTATTTGCTTATCTATCTGAAGTGCATTTTGGTATATGTTTTAAACTATATTATACTGTGGATGTCTTGTGTTTAATTTATCATTATCAAGTGGTTGTGCATCTTAATATTTTGCAAAGTACATTCTTGGGTTACTTAAACTTTATTGTAAATCAAAAACTCCTAAACAACACCAATCCACATCACATCACCTTTAAACTTTAAAACACAAAGAGCCTTAGAAACTCTTTTTTAGGGACTACCCCCCTTGGCTTCATTAGAATTTTTCCTAAAAAAAGGAGTCGGAATCAGGTGACAACACCTGACTCATTGTTTCCCCCCAAGGCCACACCTTTCCCACTTGGGAAACAACTTTCGAAAGATTTATGTTGCTGATGTGCAGTACGGTGGGCAATAGGTTCAATAGCAAGGAAGGTAAACACCCACCATGCATGGACAATCTAAGCTCTCCAAGAGTGCAAAACAAAAATGATCCAAAAGCTGCTCTCTTTCCTCATCCTCCCTTTTTATTAACTTCATGTGGACTCATGAACTCGAATTTCCCTCCAATACACTCACCAAACTCGAGTTAGTGATTGATTCCTTCATGAGACACTTGTCCTCCTCATTCTTGCATTCCTCTTTCCCTAATTCGAATTGGGAATCTTGGATGACCATAACTCCCTCTATGCGCCCTCTTGATGGCTATTTTTAGACGTGATATGACAAATTTGTCATAGGTCTACCATCATGTCTGAATTTTTCATATTTTTCATAGATTCTTTCATTATTGTTGTCATAGATGCCATGGAATCTTGTTACAAGTGTCACAATTTGTCTATAATGCCTCTTCCTCTTCATTGTGAGTTACTCTTCCACTCCAAGTCAAGTCTCCTTGATTCTTTCCTTGCATATTTCCTTTTCATATACCCCAAGTACGTTACCCTCCACCTTCAACTAGAATTTGTGTGAGAATGATGCCAACTGTAGTGGAGAATCTTGCCACATGTGGGTCCCACAACCTCTTATGCGCCCTCATGATGCAATGCCACCTTATTTTCCTTTTTATTATTGTTTATCTGGCCCATTTAATGTGAATTTGTAATTCTAAGTTCATTTTGGGTCTTGTAGCTCCCTTATTTCAAATTTTAATGCTTCCACCCCAACCTAGGGAACTAGTAGGTTAGTGGAATTTTTCCTCCATGATAATTTATTTGGATGGGGACATTACAGTCCTCCCCACCTAAGATTTCTTGTCCCTAAAAAATTTCAAGCTTGGATGCTGCAAAATTTGTTCATCTTCCCAAGTGGCATCCTCACTTGGTAAATCCTTCCATTGCACCAAATATTCTCTTATGGTCTTGTTCCTTAATTTCCTTTCGCTTACCTTCAAAACAATTTCTGGATGAGTATGAGATGCCCTTCATTATCCATTGGAGGAAGTGTTCCTAAAACTGAAATTTTCTTCCCTACCACCTTTTTAAGACATGAAACATGAAAAACATTATGGATTTTACTCCCTTCTGGAATCTCCACCTCACAAGCTACCTCCCCAATTTTTTGAATTATTTTGTATGGGCCATATAATCTGGTCTTTAAATTTTCTGAACCCTTTCCTTTCAAGGTGGTTTGTTTGTTCACTTGAAAATTTCTTTGTTTCCTATATTGATATGCATATTGTTTTTGTTGATTTTTGGCAACCTGCAAATTTTCTTTTAAAACCTTCAAATTTTCTTGACTTTCCTCAATCAAATCCTTGGCTTTTGGAGCTCTACTATCACCAAAAATGTTATCAACAAAAGTAGGTGCTTCATAACCATATAGTGCTTTGAAAGGAGACATGCCAATGGACATATGAAAGGTAGTGTTGTAGAAAAAATCACCCAAATGTAGCGATTTAATCCATGCTTTTTGTTGCCCACTAACATAGTTTCTCAAGTAGCCCTCCAACCATTGGTTCACCCTTTCTGTTTGACCATCAGTTTGTGGATGCTATATTGTGATAGGAGTCAATTTTGTTCCCACCAACTTGAATATTTTCTTGCCAAAATGCACTCATAAACTTGTTATCCATGTCGCTAACAATGTTTTTTGGAAGTCCATGCAATATGAAAACATATCTACACAATAGCTCAACCACTTGTGTAGCAGTAAAAGATGAGGCAATAACAAAGAAATGAGCAAATTTGGTGAGTCTATCCACCACAAAAAAAATACAATCCTTACCAAGTGCCTTGGGAAAACCTATGATGAATTCCATGGAGATGCTTTCCCACTTTTGTTCTGGAATAGGAAAGGGGTGTAGGAGACCAGCAGGATGGTTGTGCTCAACTTTGTTTTGCTGAAATATCTTGCATTCATTTACATACTTTGGAACATCACCCTTCAATCCTTTCCAAAAAAATATTTCTCTCAACTGCCTATATGTTTTAAAGAAACCAGGATGACATACCAAGGGAGAATCATGAGTTGCATTCAAGATCTCTTGCTTCAAATTCGAACCAGAAACTAAATAAATTAGATATTTATAGTAGATTATGTCATTCAACACTTTATACCTATCATCACCATTGGCCCCATCTAAAATTTCACAAGCAAATTTATCTTTGGCATACTCTACTGTTAGTATTGCTTTCCAATCCTATGAAATTTCCATAAGAGAGAATGAGGGTCTCCTAGACAATACATCTGCTACACCAATATTCTTCCCTTTAAAATATTTTGTTAGGATATTCCTATACTCCATCCTAGTCCCACCAGTATTTTGATCATTTACATTTTCAGTCATGCATGCACTTTTAGGGTTTGCATGCATCCCAATCATCAGTCCAGCACCTAACCCTCAGTTAGCCAGCCCCCAAGAGCTTCTCACTCATCAGTTTTATCCCTCCAGTTGGTTAATGCGCCCTTCTTCCTTGATTTTAGGAAGCAACTCGCCCTTCTTCACCTACCAGTCTAGTTGTCTTTAGTTTACACTCAGTTACACCTACCAGACTCAGTTTGAATGATGGTTGACAGTTACTTGAGCATTGATGACTCCACTAATGATGATGAAGACTTCCAGTTGTGCTCCGATGACACTAGTTGTGGTCCGATGACACTCCAGTGATCCTTTGATCACTCCATGAAGGCTAATTCGAATTTCCACCTTAGGCATTCGAATCCTCATGCATTGTACTATTTATTTGTCCATATTGTGATTAATTAATTAGTGTGTGTGAAGTATTTTTGCTTCTATCCGAGTTCTACTGTATTATTATTCTGTTGCTCATTATACTGCATTGACCACTTTTCTTCTATTTTCTTGCTTAATCAATTACTTTCTTGTGAGGTATACATCATCTCTTAGATCTGCTGTGAGGATTTTCACATGGTATCAGAGCATGTTGAGAGTATTGTTTATCTCCATTCTTGAGATTTTTTTGCAGGTTATTACCAAGATTTCGAGTGCAGCAGTTGCAGCAGTTTCTGCATTTTCGCAGCAGTAGCAGTTGCAGTTATTCTATATTGTTTTTGCAGGTCCTCTATAGCTTCTATGTATTCATCAGGAATTACTCCTCTTTCTCCATTCAACTATGATGAATGGAAACCAAGAATGATAGCATACTTGAAGATCCATGATTTTTTTTATTGTCATTTTGAAAGAGAGTTCGAATCCCTTGAAGAGAAGATTGATTGGTTAAATAAAGGTGATGGAGCCTTTGGAGAAATGATGCTTTCTTTGCCTAAATACCTGAGATTTCATTTCCAATACCGTGATGGTGTTGAAACTCCAATAGAGTTATGGACTCCAAAAGAGTTATGGTCTCACCTGGATGAAAATTTTGGCAGAAAGAATGAAGGGATTGGTCCAAACCCATTCGAAAGCAAGCAAAGTGATGCATTTGCTCCCCTTGATGGTCTCTCAGATCATGAACCAATATCATCTCATATTGAAGTTGTTGACAAAGAACTTGTAGATTCTCCACTCATGCTCCAACTTTCTTCTCTTTATGTGCCAGCTCACACTCTAGATATTGCAGAAGGTCCTAAATCCTCTCTTGCACTAGAGTATGTTGGTTTTCATCATGATCACATGATTATTTCGGAGGTAAAATCAGCTATTGGAGGTAATGCATTCGCTTCTCTCAAGCAATCTTCTCTTATTTACTAATATATGATCATTAGCACATGCTTTCAGAAGGTTATTGAAGAATATGGCCATTGCCACCCGCTTGAGATAATTTCTCATGCATCCATTGGTTTTGATCTTACCTCTTATGCGGGTTCAAAGGAGATCTCAAGAAACAATTTCCATTTGCTTGGGATAATTTCTTATGCATATGATAGTTTTGATCTCACCCCTGATGGTTCAAAGGAGATCTCAAGAAACTATTTTTCAAGTCTTAAATCTGATTTGGATTTCAAGCAATTATTATTTGATGGTTCTTTTTGGCATAATCTCACCCATGATGGTTAGAAGGAGAAGACAAAAGACTATTTGCATATTCATGATTTTGATCCTACCTCAGCTGATTCGAATCATAGGTTCAAGGATCATCCTCATACTTTTGGATTTTTTCTCATCACATTTGATCTGAAGAGCAAGTACAAGCACATGTTTTTTGAGCATGATCCACTTCTTCCCAAGAAGAAGGTACCTCCAGACATATGACCAAGCATCACACCTGCTTGAGTTTGGAGCATTTTTTTTTTGTGTGCCTTACAGTTTGTTTTTGAGGAGGGGGGGTATGTTTCCCATGAAATTTTCCCACTTCCTTGGTTTATTGACTGTTATTATTCATTGTATTGGGTGACCTTTGGTCTTAGTTACCAGGGCCTAGGATGGATTAAAGGGGGGTGTTAGGATATTCCTATACTCCATCCTAGTCCCACCAGTATTTCAATCATTTACATTTTCAGTCATGCATGCACTTTTAGGGTTTGCATGCATTCTAGGGTTTGCATGCATTTTGCATGCATCCCAGTCATCAGTCCATCAGCTATCCCTCAGTTAGCCAGCCCCCGAGAGCTTCTCACTCATCAGTTTTAGCCCTCCAGTTTCTTAATGCACCCTTATTCCTTGATTTTAGGAAGCAACTCGCCCTTCTTCACCTACCAGTCCAGTTGTCTTCAGTTTACACTCAGTTACACCTACCAGACTTAGTTTGACTCATGGTTGACAGTTACTTGAGCATTGATGAATCCACTGATGATGATGAAGACTTCCAGTTGTGCTCCGATGACACTAGTTGTGCTCCGATGACACTTTAGTGATCCTTCGATCACTCCATGAAGGCTAATTTGAATTGTCACCTTAGGCATTCGAATCGTCATGCATTGTACTATTTATTTGTCCATATTGTGATTAATTAATTAGTGTGTGTGAACTATTTTTGCTTCTATCCGAGTTCTACTGTATTATTATTCTATTGCTCATTATACTGCATTGACCACTTTTCTTCTATTTTCTTTCTTAATCAATTACTTTCTTGTGATTTATACATCATCTCTTAGATCTGCTGTGAGGATTTTCACATATTCAATGTCAAAATCAACGACTTGAATCTTACTCACCCATTTGTGTTTCCTTTCATTGAGATATTTCTGTGTACAAAAATGCTTCAAGCTATTGTGATCAGTTTTGACCACAAATTTGTTCCACGCTAGATATTGTCTAAAATTGACCAAAGCATGCATGATGGCTAACATTTCCTTGTCATATATGGAGTAGAGTCTTTCATGTGGTTGTAGATTCCTCCTTTCAAAAGCTATGGGGTGTTGATTTTGCTTTAAAACTTCTCCAATTCCTTCCCCTGATGCATCACATTCCAAGACAAATGGTTTAGAAAAATATGGTAATGCAAGTACTAGACAAATACTCATTACCTCTTTCATTCTTTGGAAGGCCTTTTTTGCATCTTCATTCCATTGGAAAGCATCCTTCTTGGTTAGGTCCACGAGGGGAGTTGTCAGTTGGGAGAACCCAATAAAACCCCTCAATTCGGTGATGTTCTTGGGTGGTGGCTAATCATCGGCCAATCAAGAATGGCCCTTATTTTCTCCAAGTGCACCTATACACCATCTTTCCCAATAATGTGCCCAAGGTACAAAATTTTTGTCAACCCAAACTCACACTTGGACTATTTTCGGACAATCTACCTAGGCGGACTTAATGGTCAGATCTCCCTAGTCCAACTAGATCTAGAAAAAATAGATACAGAATATAATCAATTTCCCTAGATCAATAGAAATGTAAAGCAACAAGTAAGTCTCTTACCTGAGATTCGCAATCCCTTTTTCTCCTTGCTTGATCCAATTCTCCAGAACCTTCAGATCTACAGCTGTAAAGCCCCGTTGAGCAAGTAGATGTAAACATACAGTAAAAGTATATATCGCATATGATTGATCTAAGCTAACAGCTAAGGAGGTAAGCTCTAAACATTAACAACACAATAATGTATATGGGAAGAGATTGTATTAACAGTAATAAAAGAGAGTACAACAAGAGAGAACGTTACACCCTATGCCTTAACATCACAACCTTCCTTCCAACAAGCCAAACCAAAGCCTACAAGGATGAAGTAAGACTCCCAAGTATGAACAAAGATCACCTAAGCTAATTCTACCATCATGAGAGTGCTATAGACCTTCCTCCTCTTCCAATGGGGAGGAGCTTCATATTTATAATACCAAATGGATAAAGTAGGTTGAGAACAAGTGGGAGCATTCTAAGGGATCTTCCCTTGAGGTTAGGGAACCGAAGGACATCTCACCTATCAGTTAGGGATAGACTTCCACCTCACCATGCTTCGAGAAGTCGCTCGAAGCCCTTGTTTATCCAATTTAACCAACTCTGGAGCACCCTGCATCAAGGAAATTTGTGCCAGGAAGGCGATGGTGCAAGCTGTATAAAGGAAACCCGATCCATTGGCGCATGCTTCTAGATGAAACTTTGTGCCGGGCATGATATGGCACCTGTTGCTATAAGGAAACCTGTGCTAGTGCCACTAGAAAATGTGGACACAAGGTTCAACAACTTACTTTGAGTGTTATTGGTCAAGGAAACTTCAGGGATTGCGGAATAAGGTTGACACAGGACTCATGGTGATGAGATTTAGGTGTAACAAAATGCCCCCCAAAGCATGAAGCTGGAAAAATGAGACAGGTGATATGCTTTGCAAGATAGATGAAAATGATTTGTTGGTCAAAAGGTGTTGCTGAAGTACAACTGAATCTGAGATATAAGTCTCACATGAATCACAACATGGCTTCCGACCAATACATTGCAGATCCATGGTAGTAAAGACCAACTGAACACAATCATGGCTATTGGACACAATCATAGATCCATGATGAGATGATAACACAGCCACGACCAATACAAAGTGGATCCATGTGATATGACTCAAACAATCTCCATTGCAACCTAGGTGAAATGTGAAACAACCCAAGGTCTTCAAGCTGAACCTGCAATGATACGAATCTATCCATGTGATTACAATGTCTTGGAGTCGAACATGGTAGAAACCACTTGATTACCGGTCATTAATGTATACTGTTAACAAGCATGAGGGAAATCACCATTGATGTCAATGATTCCCAAGGTATCATAGTACATACCATCGAGCGTGAATCAATGAGTTGAGGTCGAACACTCGACGGGATCTTTCAATCAATAGTCAATGATGTAAACTCATGTTGAAAGTGAGGTAACCTACCATTGAGGCATGCAAGTCCAAGGTACTTGATTGGTTTCTAGATTCAATCCCCGGATGATGTGTTGAAGTTGACAATGATGAATCCGTCGAGGGAGGGCCATGACGAATCCCCCATCAACGACAAGAAACGCGATCACAGATGTTTGGAGCGAATCAGACAATAGAGTGATATGTAAGAATGACTCAACCGACATGAAAGAAGGCACTGTGACTGCAGAAAATGAATAACGAACATCTCTTGAACATGGGCATAGCATGACTCGGCATTATTGAAACAACGAGAATGATATCAACCCCTAATGCAACTGATGATGGAAGCATTCTTCGGATGACCCAAATGAGTGACAAGACTCATGGAACTAGCAAGACTCGAAGACAAATGGATTTCCCAAGTACTAAATGCATATGCAATTGAGTGCCATGTTCAAGAGTGACTAAGTACTTCCATAATTACAATGAACACAATCTCATCCCTATTCCCCATCATGATTAATGAGTACCTCTTTTTTTTTTAACGAGCTTGAGGAGGGTAAAAAATGCTCGATGATTTTAACGAGTCAAAAGAAGGTAAACTCGACGTCATTCCATGTTTAGAAAGTCTGAAAAGAACTAAAGAAGACTTCAAAATTCCTTTATTTGTAAAGTTAGTCTCTTCGCCCGAAAAAGGGTAAAACAACGCGAGAGGGAACTCTTCCAGCCATGATTGGTTGAAGCGTTTTTTTTTCGTAAATAGTGCCTCCTGGTCCGAAAAAGGGGTAAACTATCACCGGAAAGATGAGCATTCAAATACTTTTACAAGTGGGAATGTATCAAGTTCGCTTGGTGATCTTTTCGTATTTAGGGAGCCTGAAAAGCGCTGGAAAGAGGACTCCGGGGGGGTTCCTTTTTCGTAGAAGTTTAACGAGACCGAAAAAGCGATAAAATATAACTCGGTGACTTATTCTCATCGTTTTACGAGCACAAGAAGGAACAAAGTGTGAGCTCGATGTCATTAATATTTTATTTTATTGAGCGGAATAATAACACAAAGAACGCTCAAAGAGTTGTTCACACCTAGTAACGGGTGCGAGATGACTACGATTGTGACCAAATGATTACAATGCGGCATTTTGCTTTACCTGTGGACTCCAAAGACTCAGCCAAAACGATTAGGTGAGTAATTAGATATAAAAATAGTCCCAACTATAGTAAAATGACCCATAAACAAATAAAATAAAAAAGGGAATATACCTTTTTCAATATAAATAGGGAAAAATAGTAAAAATAGTCACTATTTGTTTTTTACCAAATTGAGAGGTGAAAGTGACCCTTTGGAGTGAAATTTTCATATGTCGATTACAGGAGCTATGATCCGTCATTTCCATTGTCGTCATCATTAGGTAGGCCTAATCCCTGTCTTCTTCATTTCCAGTGGTTTAGAATTTCATTTCTTGTCCATTTTTTGGGTTTTGGGCTTGCTTTGTGGAGGAAAATTGCGCCCTCAGCGCGACACAGTTTCCTCTTTTGGGAACTGTGCCAAGGGCTCGCCGACGCAAATCCCAACATATAGGCTTGCGTTGGTGGAGCCCTGTCTACAAAGACGGGCTGCATCGGTGCAAGTCCGTTTGGAAAACTCAAACTCTAGCCAAAAATGGGTGAATTTGATGGTCGGAAAAGTTTCTAATAGTGTTTAAATTTCCTGCGGAACTATGGGTTACTGAAGTACTTCTAGGTTCCGGGCATGAGATCCCAAGTGACATTATTGGAGCATCTAATCCAATGTTGGGATCCGGTATGGCAACACTTTCAGATCGGGGTCCATATAATGACGATAGATATCGAGGATATCTATTTCTTGACAGGATTATATTGACGGGGGAATCTCATGTCTTTATCAGGGTCATGAGGGAGTGACTGAACGAAAAAGGACTTGATAAACCAGTGCTACATTGATGGCACCCAGATGGTAGGTGTTGAGATTCCCATCAAGGAGGTCAGAGATCGAGCTCTCCACAAATATTTGTTTACCATCGTGAGGGTGGCAGGTAGTAGGGATTCTCATCTGGCGAGCAAGTCCCATATGTTGTATACTGAGGAGTGCATGGATCCCATGGTCTTCAACTAGTGCGAGGGACTCCTCGCAAACTTGCGAGATCAGTTCACCAAGTGTTGACGTGGTGAGCTGAAGCAGTTTAGTTACGGATCAATCATAGTCTCGTTCTTCCTAGAGCGGTTTCTGCATCTGCGCCCGTAGGTTGATATAGAGGATTTGGATTCGAGAGATCCTCACATGATTCGTTGGACAGAGGTGATGGCCCTCCATGGCGGCGGTGGTCCCATCATTACTTTTGGCACACCCTTATTCAGGTGGTTGAGGGGTCATCTCCTCATGGTTGAGGACTTCCCTTATGATGGTGCTGACTACAAGGGTGACCTGGACCTGGTTCTCCCCTAGGGGATGTAGTGGGGCGACATGGGTAAGAACGACAACTCTGCTATGTTTTTCATTTTATATTTTTTAGATGTTTTTGGAGTAGTACTGATGGTTGTCATATATTTTATGCATATGTGGGCCTGTCACGACCACTTGGTGTCTCTCCGATTGCACGGAGAGGGGCAGTGTCAGTTATGGATTCCGTGGCATGCGATGCCGTCGAGGAGCTGGATGAGCTAGAGGAGAACCTCCGGCATTCGAATCTAGACATCCCATAGTTGAGGGTTCATGACTTACCTCTCCGGTACTAGCGCCATACCATTGGAGTGTTTGAGCGTTTCGGTTCGTTTCTTAGGAAAGTAGCGAGAGCGATCATTTGCTACCACGAGTGTCATGGATACTAGGCTCGTGTGTATATGTATATGTACTGAAAAATATAGGCTTCAGATTTTGTATCGCGGGATATTTATTGAAATCTTATATGATTTAGATTTTTGTATCAGTACTACATTTTGATATGATATATAAAAACTCTATGGTGGATTTACACACTGTGTTCTTATGGATGATTGTGGGATATTATTTATGTGTTTACTTATGCATTATGGACATTTCGTGCCATTTTATGTTTATGAATGTTTCATGTATGTGCAATATACAAGTCCAATATGAACTTGGCCATGGAATCAACAATGGTGTTCATGTCTCTTGAAATGTGCAGGTACTGAATAGATTCGAAGGACCTATCCAAGAGACGTAGTCGTCGAAAAAGACGGAGTAACGTGAGATCACAGATGGCATAGACATGGTTAAGGTGGGAGACCACTAATTGTGAGTCGAGGTGGACGACAATGTGGTCCATAGCAAGGTAAAGAGCATCGATTAAGACTCCAATCACTGTGTGATATTCTGTGCTGTTGTTGCTTGCGTACACTAGACAACTCCATCCTGAACTAATGAGCTTGCCGCTAGGGGAATAAAGTACCCAGGTTGTTGAAGAAAGGCTGCAGGTATGCCGGCTGGCGTCGTCAGCGAATCCAAAACAGGTTTCCATCTGCACATGCAGGCAGAACATGATATAAGTGTAAAACCAAGATCCTAACACACTAAAGCAAAGTGTCATACCATACAAAACACACACCATGTACAGTATATACAAGATACTAATGCGTGAAAAAATGAGGCGTAGTACCTCTTTAGGTAGATCCCATTGTGAGGCTCCCCTAGAGATATCCCATCATAATATTCAAGCTCATAGGATCCCTTCTCTAGGACACGTTTTACAACATATGGCCCATGCCACATGGAATCAAACTTGCTTGCCCCAAGCTTATCATGTTTTTGGTCATACGTGAGGACCAAATCCCCCTCGTTAAAGACACGAGGTTTTACTGACTTATCATACTGGGATTTAATGCGTTTCTTATGCGTTTCGTTGACAAGAGCATCATCGTGGCGGGTTTCGTCGAGTTTTTCCAAGTGAAGGAAACATTCTTCCTCGACAGTGGTGTTTGGGAGAAGTTCTATTGCAAGTTTCAGTGATGGAATCTCTCACTCTATCGGGAGAACTGCCTCCAATCCATAAACTAGTTGGAAAGGTGTGAACCCGGTGGTAGTCTTAATGGAGGTCCTGTATGCCCATAGGGTAAAAAAGAGCATGTTATGCCAGTTGGATTTATGCGTACCTACCATGCGATGAATCATGGTATTCAAGACCTTATTGATGGCCTCTACTTGTCCATTGAACTGTGGGTAGTATGGGGTCAAGTTCTCATGGAGAAAACCCAGTTTGGCGCTCAATTCATATACCATCTGGTTTTGAAAATGAGATCCATGATCAATAATGATGGCTTGCAGGAATCCGAATCGCTCAATGACATGGTTGAACATGAAGAGTGCAATGGTTTTTCCGTATTCATTGTACGTAGGCATATCATCGACCCATTTAGTAAAATAATCAACGGCTAGAATGACGTAACCATGCCCCCTGGTCGAGGTAGGCTTATAGTGAGTGAAATCTATGCCCCATTTAGCAAAGGGGCCAATGACAATAAATGGATGTAAAGGGGATAGATGTGAGCGCTTTTTGAATTGAAAGTGTTGGCATGAGCGACACTTCTTAACGGACTCAATACAATCTTTGAATATCGAAGGCAAGTAGTATCCTCGGCATAGAATTTTCTAGGCTTTAGCCATCCCAGAAAGATGACCACCACAAGCCCATGAGTGACAGTCATTCAGTACGTGTTCAGCCTCCTCATGTGTTAAACAACGTTGAAGGATGGATTCAACGCCAAGACGATATAGGATATCATTGATGATCAAGTAGTACTTGGATTGGTGGCATATATGACGACAGTCGTCGCGAGATAGTTGAGGGTTGAACCATTAGGTTTGAAGATATAATGCGATATTTCCATACCATGGGTTATACATGCTGATGAGAAACAACGACTCATCTGGAAGGGAGTCGATGGGCTCAATTCTCGAATCAACACGGGAAATATCCCAAATGAGCTCCGCAAAAACCAAAGATTTCTTTGATTTGGTCTTCTCAAAGAGGAGATCAAATTCCTGAAGTATCACGATCCAACATGAATACTTGCCCCTAAGTATCTGATGTGTAAGGACGTGGTACATGGGGTTCGATTCGAAAATAACAGTAGTGGTGCAGAGTAGGACGTAGTGACGAAACGTTTGGATGGAAATGACTACCGTGAGAGCGAGTTTCTCGACATGTGAATAATGGGGTTCAGAGTCAATAAGATCCTTACTAAGGTAGTAGATCACATATTCCTAGGAATTATTGTCTTCCTGGACCAAGAACATGGCAATCGTGGTGGTAGAGTTCAAATTGTCGAAGGATTGTTGGGATTGGTCGTCCCAGGTGAAAGGGACATCCTTCTTCAGCAATCGCATATAGCCCTGTTTATTTTGAGCAAAATTACATACAAAACGCCGTAGGTAGGTTGCCTTCCCTTGCAAAATGTGTAGTTCTGTGATATCAGTAGGAGGTGGGAGAGCGATAATGGATTCCACCTTCAAGGGATCAATGCAGATCCCATCCTTTGAGACGATGAAACCTAGGAGGCATCATGATTCGACGCAGAAAATGCACTTGTGAGGATTCAGACGGATGTTATATCGCATGCATCTGAGGAATACAGCCATCAGATGGTCGATGTGGAACTCATGATGCTGTGAATGAGTAGGGAGATCGTTAAGGTAGGGTTCCACAAAGTCCTTCACATCATGAAAATCGTACCACAACCCGCTGGAATATAGCACCAACATTTTTTAGAACAAAATGTAGTTTATTATAAGCAAATGTACCCCAGGGGTAGATGAAAGTAGTCTTGTGTTGGTTGTCCAGGTGGATCTCAATTTGATTATAACTGGAAAAGCCATCCATAAATGAGAAGATGATGCTCCCGATGAAATTGTCAATGATATGATCAATGAAGGGAGTAGGGTACTTGTCCTTAGGACAAGCCTTGTTCAGGTCCCTATAATCAACACAGACCCTAATAGTACCCTGTTTCTTTGCCACGGGGATGACATTGGAGACCCATTCTGTTAAAGGAACAGGATAGATGAAGCCGACCTTCAAGAAATTTTCAATCTTAGCTTTAATTGTTGCAGTTTTTTGAGGGTGTACTGGTCGTAATTTTTGGTGGACAGGTTTAGTGTCGGGATAGGTTTGCATCTCATGCACAACAATGGCAGGATCGATCCCAGGCATTTCCTCATAGGTCCATGTTAAGATGTCGCGAAATTGTTTGAATAAGGCCGTGAATGTGGTGAGCTCATCAGGAGAGCAGTTCTGGCCAATGCGGATATGTTCCACGATGCCGAGTGTAACCAAGATGTCAATCAGGATGGTGGGCATGATGTTTTCCATGTTTCCTTCAGTAACCCTATCGCAAGTGAGGATCGATGATTGCGGGAAAGGATAAACATCTGGTGTAAAAATGGTTGTGATAGCATTTTCCACAGAATCTAATGAGGGTAGGAAAGACGATCTATGGTGAAGGTCTTCCCACGGAGGTTCATCCGTGCTCATAATATCCATAATGGACTCATCAAAATGGAAGGTCTGGAGCAGAGGATTTGGTGAGGATGACATCCGCTGTAGAGAACAAGATGTAGAGGCCATGGCCAAGTGGTCCTTAGGGGATGAATCGATAGCCTCATAGGTAGCTTCAGCTGGTGAGAGAGGCATGGTATCTCCAATAAAATGCATGGTGGTCTCATCGGGCACGATCCATTGATCGGTAGAGTTGGGAGAATATGCAATCATGGAGGAGATCATGTTCACAATGGAAACATGGTTAGGGGGATCCAGGGTTGGAAAGACGCCCATAAGATATGAATATTTTATGATGTCGTCCCCCATGCTCTCATATGGTTGTGACAATTGTCCTAACAAAGGGACATTGTCGCCAGGGTGAGTAGTGATGTCTGGTGTATAGAAGTCCAATTGGTCGATGGTGAAAATTTGACCTTGATGGGGGAATTGCACAATGCAGAAGACAGATGATGCAACTGCATTCATGGTGTAAAACTAGTTACGACCAAGCAAGATATTATAGTACAATGGGGTAGCAACTACTTCCACGTTAATAGTCACAGTCTTCCCCCCCAACTCTACTGCTAAGGCTTGTAACATCCCGTGAGGTTGGAACCCACGACCGTTGAATGTTGTCAGGGTAGTATTGGAACGGTCTAACTCAGGAGAGCCGATGGATCGCCAACAGGATAGTGATATGACCGAGGTGGAGGCACCTTCGTCTAACATAGTACGAGGGATTGTCTTCCCAACAACCTTTGTGGAAATTTGGAAATCCAGCTGGTGGGAAAGCCTCGGTTTAAAGTACTCAAGTTTGAACATGATCATATTTGAGGAATCCGGGTCTACCGCACCGATAGCAGTGAGAAGAGTCTTACGTTGATTGGAACAATTATGCAAGACTTCTAGTGTCGACATGGAACAAGGAGCATGTGCCAAGTCCTTTACAATGTTGTAGTTCTAAGCTGCCCGAGCATTAGGATTGAAAATTGCTTTTCGAATCGTGCTCTTAGGCGACGCAACAATGAATCTAATCAAGGATTCTCAATGGTGAGAGAACCTTGGTGAGAGAACACAACACTTGAATCTAATGAAGGCACAAATCCATAGTGGTGTTTTCTAACGCACAACCGTACAACAAGAGCCTTCCGATATACTACCAAGTACGTGAAGTTCCTTTTGATATACCCAAGGGTATGTGAAAGAACCTTCAATATACCGGTTGGTACGTGGAAGAACTGTAGGCCCCTGGGCTGTTGTGCAAGAAGATAACGATAGCTGCCATGTTTTACGACGCCGGAACACGTCACTAACTTATCACACAAGTTACTAGTAAATTTTAACCTAACGCTACCGATTAATTTTATCTTATGCGGTTAGGTGAATGCATGAGGTGTAGACAAAAATTTAAAAATAATGCAACCCTAGCTACATCAAGGTGCACATTTCCTTTTCTTTTGATGAATTCTATCCAAGGTAACGAAAAAATATCTTTACCAATGGTTCCAAAAGATAAGAACTCCCAAAAAGTTCAAAAATCTACCAAAGATGATTAAACGCACTCTTTTCGTTTTTTCCAACAAGACACAAAAACAATAACACACTATTGATTCCTCGAAAATTGTAACATTAATCAGCAAGGGAGTAAATAATCCCAATTAGATAATTCACCGTTAGGTGTAGGGAATCCGTTCAGTTAACGGTTTTGGCTAACGTAAGATTTAAAGATTCTTGTTCTTTACACCGGTTGTGGCCCGATCCACCGTTTATGTATTTTATTTTAAAGATGATATGCAAGTGCCCTAAGCTAAGTGCAAGTAATTAATCTAAACTAATCTAAGACTGTATAAGCAAATCTAACCTATCCTTGCAAGGAGAAAACTGTAAAGATGAGTAATACAATGAAAGAAACATATAAAGATCATACAGATATCCATTTAATCATAAAGATGCAATTCCAGCAGAAGATAAAATATATTTAAGAATGCTTTAATTCAATCAATACATTCCATTACTCATTTGAGAAAAACATCTTTGCACAGGAAAATATAAGAGCATTCATCACATAGAAGCAATTCATGATAGCAAGGAATGGTCTCACAACAATATGCAGATGATACAGGAATAATCCAGCACACATTTGACACATTCTCCAGGCAAAAACACCTTCTCCCAGGCTTTCATTAGGCAAAATCGATTTCTTGGAGCATGTAGTAAAGTAGTTCACGTAAAAAGAAGAAAATTCTTTCACTTGCAAAAAGTCCCTATTCTATCTCCTATTCAACTATATATAACTTTACAAAATCTCCTTGAGCTTCCAGGTGTACCCTAATCTAAGGAATATTTAATTTGTCATTTAGCACTTTATTCGAAAAATGAGATAGTTCGTGGAATTGTTTTACATAAAAGACAAAAATAAAGGACATATGTCTATTGATATCTCTTATAATAAAACAATTAAGTCCCAGATGGGTCAACTACTTCATTTGGACGCTCTTCTTCTGCTGCTTTGTCTCCTCCAGCAGGCTCATTTTCTTTTGTTTCTTTGTCCAATTCCTCAATGTAATTGGTCCATTGACTGATTTCTCTTACGATAGTCCTTCCTCTTGATGAGATGGTCACATTTTGAGCTATCTTGTGCTTGCGCAAATCTGATTTGATTCCTGCAGTTCCTGCTATAGCCTTCTGTGCAGTACTTTCCAGAAAAAAGATATGAACAACAGGCTACTCAATAAACTGATGGATGTCTTTTGGGGTTATAGCCTCAACCTTTTTTAGATAATCTAGCTCAGCGTCCAAATTCTTTTTCAATTCTGCCAGGCGTTGTTCTCTTTCAGGGAATTCATAAATACCTTGGGGAAGAGGCATGTGACACTTCTCGTGGGCCTCTTTGATATTTGAGTAATGTAGCATTTTTTAATGGTCTTTTGGATCTCAACACTTAATCTATCACCACAATATCGGCAAAACTCGAGAACTCCAATGTCCATGTCGAATTCCTCATCTGTTGTAGCTCACAGGTTTAAAGGAAAACCATACTTTCCCATTCTCCATTCAAATTGTTGCTTGAGTTCCAACACATGCTGTGCATACTTGTCCTTTATTCTAAGAGCCTCAACTTCAAGAGATGTCATCTTTGTTATCATCTCTTTCATGCCACTGACTTCTTCTGAGACCAACACTAACAGTTGATGAGTTTTCCTTTGCAAACCACAAGCTCGACTATAGAATGTGTCCAGGTCCTCTTTCTTCTCATTAGCTTCCTTGAGTTGTTCTAACACCCAACCTTTTCTTCTGTCAATATTTCCAACTCTGATATGCGAACCTTCAAGTTCTTTTGCTCATCTTCTAAAATTGCAAGTTGCATTTCTAATGAATTCTTCTCATTTTCAAGCTGCAGGGCTTTCGAAGTTATTTCCAACTTCTCTTCTTCTAGCTTGTTATACTTCCTTTTTAACTCATTTCTCTCCAACACTTATTTCTTTCTGTAAGATTTTATCTTAAAGCATATCTCTCTGTAATTCTTCTTATCTTCAAGTAGACGATCGACATTGGCTTTATTTGCTTGTGCTGTAGCTACAGAGCAATCTGTTGTGAATACAAGGTTAGTGTTGGTCCCTTGGACAAGCGTAGTCTCTGATACTCTGAGTTCATATAAGTCCTGCCCAATCTATATTTTCCTTAATGTTCTTCCAATTATAGCCTTCTTTCGTTTGTGAAAATACACGGAATCCAAGTTGGCCACTTGGCGCTGCTTTCTGGGGTTGTATGGGGCCAATGCCAATTCTTCAGTAGAAACAATCCTTTCATGAGCTATCCCTGGTTGGCCTAACTTTGGCGGATCCAAGTCCATGTTCTGCATTCTGGGTGGGTTTTGTTCTGGAGTTTTCTCAGCTTCTTCTTTTTCTTTCCTTTCTGCTAGCTCTACTTGCAACCTATTTGATTCATCTACCAAGAGCCTTTCTTCTTCCTCTTCTTGCAATTTAGCAGCTTGTTCCTGGAGGATCCTATATTCCTCTTCTCTTAGAGCTTTTGATTCCTGCTCCTTTTGGATTCTAGCAATTTCCTCTTTCTCTCACCTTTCGGATAGCACTGCTCTTATCGTGTTTGCTTCCTCCAACAAGGTTCTTTCTTCTCCTTCTTGCAAGGGTTTTGCCTCCTGATCCTTTTGGATTCTAGCAGTTTCTTCTTCTTATTGCAACTTAATAGCCTTCTCTTGTTGAATCCTTGTTGCTTCTTCTTGTTGAATCCTTGCTGCCTCATCTTATTGTAATTTGGCAGCCTGTTCATCTTGAAGCCTTGTTGCTTCTTCATCTTGGTGTTGTTTGATAACCTGCTCCTGTAGGATCCTGTCTTCCTCTTTTGGTTCTATGTCTTTTGAACCTCTTGATTGGGATGCTGCTGCCTCTTGTTCCAGTTGTATCAGACCAACAGTCTTGGGAGTAGAACTCTTTCCGCCTTTCTTCTTGCAACGTTTCCCTAATTCTGTTAAGTTCTTGGCACTACGAAAGAATTCTTCATTTAGGTCTATAGGATGGGTGTACTCAAAGGTAGTCTTGACATCAATGACATGTCTAGCAACTCTACCACAAGGGTCATGCCTCTTGAAAAACTTTGTACCAAAATGAAATATTTCCAAGTTCTGAACATAGTTTTCTCCCTCTTTTTCCCTCAGGAGGCTGTATGCGCGGATAGTGAAAGGCATTGGCGGGTATATCCCTTTCTTCCTTTTAATGAGGATTTTGCTAATTCCACCAATGCTGAAGAGTTTCCTTAAGGCTTCCTTGTGTATCACAAAATCTGTAACATACTGGGGAAGCAAAAATGGAGCTACGGATCCTCCACTCATTCAGATATAGGTGCCTTCTTAGGCGTGGTAATAATCCCTGTACTCTTCCACGATGGGCATGGCGTTTTCAGACATGCAACTCAATTCTTCCACGAAAATTAGCTGATACAAGGGCATGATGAATTTCTCGCAAATCGGCTTGTAGTAGTTTGCATATTTTCTTGACCATGTAGGATGGTAAGCCACAAAGAGAGGAGTCTCCTTTCTATTCCACATAAAACCCAAATCTGGGAAAGGATGCTTGTTTAGCAGGCAATCTATTAAATAAGAAGACATGAAGAAATTTGATTTCTTCTGAGTTAGTCCTCCTTGAGCAGTGGTTAGCTGTGAGACCAGACTTTTCAAAATTATATCAGCCCAATTGAAAATGGTACTGGACATGGCCACATGAACTATTACTGGTACCCATCCAAGCTTGAAGATATTTCCATTTGGCATGCCAAAGACTCGGCTCAACATCAAAACAATCAGTCTATAGGGGGTCTTTACGAGGTTGCTTTCATATTCATTGCTTTGCCTTTGTCTTATTTGCCTGTCAACTATCATCATCTTCCTAGCAACATCCAGAGGGTCCATGGTTTGTTCTGCTATCCAATTATTATCCAACCAAGCTCTTGGTTGGGGTAATTTGTAGATAGCTGTGACATGTTCAGGTGCAAAGGATGCCAGATTCATTCCATTCTTGCCATTAATGAACCTAGTGTCCATCTTAACATGAGGGATCAGCCAACCAAGGACCTCAGAGCATGGAAATAAATCAAGCCGAGTTGCCGCCTTATGGAGGCAGGATCTCTTAATGTTTGCATATACCATAGTGTCTTCTATGGAAGATTGAGGATAATCTTGGTCCTTGATGAACCTATATAAATCACCCCACTGAAACTATGGGGCAGAGCTTCCTAGAGGTACATTGGTGGTAGCTTGCGTATCACTGAACATGGTCTCAAGTGAGGTATCTAGCAGGATTTCAACATCAAAATCTGAATCCACAAGTTTAGCCTTATTTCTTGTAGACTTTCTATGCATATCAAACCTATGTTGACGAGGTAGCACAAATCAGGAGTTTGGAATATTCATAAGCAATTAACACCACAGACACCACTCAGAATTCAACATGACTAATGAGTAACAGCAAGTAACCCTTTTCAACTTAAGACATCCTCTAGAAAGATGTCAACAACTCTTGAAACAAAAACATACATGCAACCATTCAACAATAAGTATTTTCAGCATAAAACTGAAAGTTGCCAATCGTTTTATTCGTTAATAACTTGTAATTGCTAAAATTGTTGCATAGCCGCTAACTTGGAATTGTTATTGTAGTGGGAGACAGAAGATAACCATACATTACTATTTTTTAGTGCTGGGAAGTTATTTCATTAGAGGCTCGACTTAACGCTTCACGCATTAGGCGAATGCAACATTGTAGCCATAGGTGGTGTCTGCATTATGCGCTACGGGGCGTTATTTCTTGTTGGTAATGGGTAACAAAGAACCGGGAGGATGCGATATTGCCAAATTAGCTCTTAAAAGAATTCATGAAGAAGGCGGCTCGGCTTGAAACATTTTGGGATATGATTGGAGGAAGCTTTTTTCTAATAATAGTCGCAAAATAGCAAGGAATGGATGGCGTTGTATACGCAGAGGGAGGCTATTATAGGTTTGTGCCGAAACTAGCCGGGCAACTTAGTGTTTAAGGGCATGCGGGGAAACCAATACAGAGTGTATGGCTGAGGAGAAACAAAACACCGTGGGTGACTTAAACAACTGCGAATGAAACAAATTTCACCTTTTAAACAGTTGAAAGACAAGTCTCAAATGGAGTTATTCCTTGGAACAAGCAAACGGAGGAGAGAATTCCTACCTGGTGCCTTCGAAGTGGTCTGTTATAATCGACGCATCTACCCAGGCGAATAAGGAGCTTAAAACACGTCCAACATCTTACACTGGAAGCTAACTCAACTTTGTGAACAATAAACGGTCGAAACTCCGTTTTACACATATATTGTAGGAGCATTGATTTCACATGGGTGAATTAATGGGTGTTTGGTGGGCATGGGGCTCAGCGCAACAGTGCATTCAATCCGCACAAGGCGAATTAAATGGCTTCACCAACCCAACATTTCCGAAACCCAAAGTTTCATTTGCGCAGTGGCGACAAACTAAATGACATCTTTGCGTGTCGAGCGGGTGATTTGTGCTTAAATCTTGCGATTGCAAATGGTGTGGAATTGCTATGGCGGCTTTATTAAGCGCAAAGTCTACGACTACGGCAGGGAATTTATCGTCAAGCCTTGCACCAGAGAGATGTGACGACGGCAAGGTTAGAGGAACGCAGGAGTTGGCGGCGACTTTAGGTTTAGGATCTGTGCAACAGGCGGGGAATCTATCATTGGGTCTTGAGCCAAAGGATGTGAAAAAGGTCGTGAAAACAAGGCGGGGATTTAAGGTTAAAATGGGCATAGTGGTGGAGGTTCTAATATTAGGACTTGCCCTAAAAGTATGCGACGAGGCAGGAAAGTTTTAAAGGATAAAAATGCGATGGTCTTTGGAAAGACGAACATCGTTGTTGGCGGATTTAAGGTTTAAAAATGTGCACGACTATTGGCCAAGCTTAAGTTGTAATTTTGCGCTAATCGTTGCAAATGTTATGGTTAGGAAATGCGCAACGGCGGCGGGAAAGCTATCTTCAGGTCTTGCGCCTTTAGCGCAGATTTAGATGTTAAAAATGTGCTTTGGTTTAAAGATAGCAAAAAAATGCCTTAGCTAAAAGATCATAGAAAATTTTGGAAAAGATCA